>CM060447.1:198383416-199740916 GCA_030545235.1 Helianthus tuberosus
ATTTTTATGATTACATACATGTTAAAAGTAGTATACATATGTGTAATAGCCAAATTATATATATATGTGTCATAACTAATTATATATATGTAAAAACACTAGTTTACATATGTGTAATTAGAAAAATACATTTACAAATAATAAAATTACTCTTAACATGTATCTAATCATAAAAATACACATAATAAATGATATAATTAACCTAAACATAAAAATATATAAATAAAAAGATTATTTATTAGGAGTTCCTGCGAGTTCTATAAATATTTAGGGTTCTGAATTGATCCTTACCCTATATATATGTATATATATATATATATATATCACAAGCTAATAAATCCGAATAAATATAAAAATGATTAAGTGTTGAAATACAAGTATACTTACACGTATAAATACGTACACCATAACACACTTAGTAAAATACAAGAATTACAAGTAATATAAACGTATACGTACAAATGCGACCTAAATACCTAACTTAAAAGTATACAAGTAAGTATACATACATGATATACGTATACATATAAATACACAAGTACACAAGATGAGATGTACACACACACGAGAACATTATACATGTATACATACACAATCACGATGTTAAAAATATTTGTTTTTAACAATATATATATATATATATAGTATATATATATACAGGGCCAGGATTTAGAGAAAACGGTGGAAAGTGTGAGAACGGTGAGAACGCTTATGAATCGTCCGATCAAAACAACCTATAGACTAGATTGGCGCGATAGCGTTTTCGTAAATAACATCAATTTTATTACGTGGACCCGCTTCATTAAGGGTAAAAAAGTCTTTTAACTTCTACACACAAAACTCCATCTCATGAATAAACGCCATTAAATAACCGCCTTAACCTACATACCACACACCATCCTAATCTAAAACGCCATTAGATATAAAACGCCAAACTTAATAATAATAAATTCCCACCTAAAAAAAAAACCGCCAAAAAACATCCTATATATAAACATCTCAGACCTCCCATAAAAAAACACACCAAAACCCAAACGCCATATTTAATATATACCATTCGTCTTAGAAACACATCCAATTTATAACGCCAAAACATACAAAAACATTATTGAGGTTTGTTATCAATAAAGTTTAGCTGCATGGGGTGAACAACATTGTTAGACATGTTTCTTAACTTATGATTAACAATGTTGTCCATCTCATATAGCAAAACATTATTGATTTTAGCATGATCAAATTAGAGGTTTTAGGTACTTTTGTTTAGTGTCGATCTTTTTCTTGGTATAACGCAAAAAAGTTAAAAAATCAAACAACTTTACTTGGAAATTCAATATGCTTCTACGGGAAAAAGTTTCGCCGAATGGATTGTTAGCTCAAAAAAAATTTTGCTGCATGAGATGGACAAATCTTCAAGAAAAAGAGGTTGAAGATGAATAAAAATTAATATGAATCATACGAAAGTCGAAACAACCAGTGAAGATACTTCTAAAGAAGAAAGAGACCGCTGACAGTGAAGATTTGGAAGATCAATTGTTTATATTTGTAACACTCGTCTATAATTCATATTAATTTAATCATAAAATACGGGCCTTTTTAAGCAAAATGCATATTTAGCAAAAACCTAATTAAAAGTTAAGAGGTACATCGTTTAGCAAGTTATCATAAAGACCTTTTAGTTCAAGTATTCACAACTAATAATGTTTACAAAACAACATTTTCTAGACAAGTTAGATTAGTGCGGAAGCTTTCAAAATGGTGTTCGGCTCTTGACATCACGCTTGATCGGCATCCGAAACTAACGAGCATCACCTGAGGTCAAAAACCACACAAATAATTAGGTTTGACCATGTTAGTTGAGCTTAGACAAGTCCCAAATACATAAACATGACAAAAATAAAAAAAATCTGGTTATTAGTCTGTCGCGCCACGCGCCAGACTTGGTCCGATCCTTCGCGTGCCGCAGGAGGCCCCGTGTGTCGCGCCAGTCCCCTATGCCCCCATCGCGTGGTGCGGGGGAGTACGTTTTCCAGCATTTTGCCCAGCTCCGAAAATTCACAAAATTCATCTTTTAAACAATCATAACTTTTTACTCGGTTGTCAGTTTTAGCCCATTCTTTTTCCTATGAGTCTGTAATAAAATTTCAGACCTAACTATGTAAATTTCACGTCATGGAAACCGAGTTACGAACAAACGATTCATAAAATCCTTGTTTCAATTATCCAACCCATTAGCAACAAGTGCAAAATACCATTTTTCAGTTCTAATACTATTTGGACATAATTACCCAAATCCCCGGGCTTATAAACCTTGGCGTATCCATGCCAATCCATGGCTTTACGCTCACATTTAGAACTTAATGCTTGTCCCTCAAAATTCAAGCATTTCGCTTTGAGCAACACTTACAATCGATTTCTATTGTTTGACCCGATATCCCGGATTTGTAGACTTGAATTAACATAGCCAATTCATTGGCGTAGTACAATTCAACACTTAACGAAATATGAGACTTTCAAGTCTCTATTCTCGTGATCCTTTTGAAAGTATCATTTTGACTCGTTTGGCTATTTAGCGAAAACCTTCACTTTATTTACAAGCCAAGCCTACCTCCACCTTTATTTTGACCCGTTTGATTGTCGAGTGAACTTCGTCACTTCAAAGACACATCAAACGCATCTATTACACTACGACGCTAATTATATATTGAACTCAAACATGTATACATAATTTAACAAGACTAAAGTCATGTACCTCTAGAGCACACCCTTCAAACGTGTATCCCCTCCGGCTTGTCCGCTTGAAGATCCAGATTCTTTTCCTAAAGAGTTCAATTTACAATCAATTTAGAACTCTTTGCATAGTCGTTAACGCATAATTTTCTAAAATAATTAAATCTGCGTTTTCATCCGATTTTTAACCTTTTAATCCTCACTTAGGCATTTTAACGAACACCTAGCGGGTCTATTTGTTACATAGCTAGAATCAAGTTCATGACTTGTTATTTTTACCAATTTCAACCATATTTTCGATTTCTCCATATCAAGCTTACATGCAATCATCAAGATTATCATAGAGACATCAAGTAATATAAATTTTGACCATCATAATGCTTGTGTTCATCTACTTAGTAAAACCCCTTTAACTTATAAGTGGGTTATCACAATTTCATAGTTTTAAGCAAGATTGTTGCAAATTATCAACTAGGATTCAGCCTTATACTTGTTTTCATTACAAGTTTCATCTATACATCATATAATCAAGCTAATTTTGACTTTTCATGATTTTGTCTAGAACATGAGATGAATCAAAAATACTAAAATTTACATACCTTATGATCCCTTCAACAGGGTGATCACTAATCTATATTCAGATTTCGATTTGAACTTGATTTGAGCCTTTAATTTATGGGTTTTGTGAAAGTTAGGGTTTGGAGGAGAACCCCCTTGTCGCCCCAGCTGTTTTATCGACCAGACACACCATTTGTGTGTGTTTGGTGCGTTCTAATTTGTTTTTATTTAATTAAGTTTCAAGTTTAACAACATAAGCCCCTCAACTTTTGTTTGGTTTATAACTTGGGCATTTTAGTTCTTTCGTGGGTTACTACAAGACTCATAGCTAACTGGGTTATTTATTTCCTAGTTAGCTTATCCTCATTTATTCTGTACTTTATATTTCTATTATAAAGTTTTATAAATTTCGGGGTGTTACAAGTCCACCCCCCTTAAAAAGGGTTTCGTCCCCGAAAACTAGAGCACGTACCAAATAATGTGGGGTAGAGCCGTTGCATCTCTTATTCGGACTCCCTTGTGGTATCCGAGCCCTTTCTATGTTCCCATTTGACCTTTACTTGATTGATCACTTTGTTTCTCAGGATTTTCACTTTACGATCTAAAATAGCAATCGGCTTTACTGCATAATTGAGACTGTTATTCACCTCGATGTCGTCGTAGTGGATGTTGGAGAACCAACTTGCACCTTGCAATTGGTAAAATCGGTCGTCAATTCTTGGAAGCGGATATCGATTCTTCACCGTGAGTTTGTTCAACTCTCGGTAATCGATGCACATGTGCATGCTTCCATCCTTCCTCTTCACAAATAGCACCGGTGCGCCCCACAGGGACACACTCAGCCAAATAAACCCCTTGTCGAGCATGTCTTGAATTTGGGACATCAATTCTTGTAATTCTGATGGCACGACTCGATACGGCGCCTTGGCCACAGGTTTCACGCCCGGAATCAACTCGATTCCGAACTCTACCTCCTGTTCTGGCGGTATTCCTGGTAAATCCTCCGGAAATACATCGGTGTATTCACGTACCACCGGTACGTCTTCAATCTTTGGCGTTTCTTTATCCGGTTCGTTTACATATATCATGAATGCTCTACACCCACGCCTCATGAGTTTGTGAGCCTTTAGCATTGTGCACATAACGAGATTACCCCCTTTTTCGCCATAAATGGTAACGTGTTTTCCACTTGGAGATGTCAGTTTTATTTCCTTGCGGAAACACACCACTTTTGCATGATGTCGGGATAACCAATCCATCCCGACCACTACTTGAAATTCTCCCATTGACATCGGGATCAAATCTATTGAGTATTCCTCATCATCAATATTTATCTTACAATATTGGCATACATCACACACAATGCAACTTTTGTTGTCACCTATTTCTACCTCTAATGGCACAGCTAATTTTGTTAGTACAAAGGAAGGATGTCGGATAAATCCATGCGAAATAAAGGATTTATTCACACCCGTATCAAATAACACATGTGCGGGGAATTGAATTTATAGCAAATATACCTGAAACCACATCGGGTTCCACCTTTGCCTCGGCTGCCGTTAACTGGAAGGATCTGGCTTTTGCTTTTGGAGTCTCTGTATGTGATTCCTTGCCATCCTTTTTCCCCATTAGTTCCGGGCACTCTGATTTCTTGTGACCCGGTTGATAGCACTTGTAACACACCGATACTTTCCCGGGGCATAATGCAGTCGTGTGCCCTGTCTTCCCGCATATGGGACATGGCTTATCTTTGAACCGGCACTCACCTTTGTGCCCCTTCCCGTATACCTTGCAGCTTGTCGACCCGCTCTTTCCATCCTGTTTCCTTGACGACTCTGTCGTACGTGCCTTTTTTGTAGGGTTGGGATTAACCACTTGCGCCCTTTTTTCACCCCTTTCAATTTGCTTCTTCAATTCTATCTCCCGTTCCCATGCAACATTTATGATCTCGGTGAGGGTCTCATACTTTGAAGGAGTCATAAACTCCCTATACTCGGCGCTCAACATATTATAGTAATAATATATTTTCTGTTCTTCATTTGTTATCAATTCATCACAAAACTTCATTTTATCCATGAATGTTCCCGTGATTTTGTCGATGGACTCACCCTTGTGTCTAAGCTGCATGAATTCTTCTTTGATCTTGTTAATGACTGCCTTGGGGCTATGATGTTTAAGAAACGGCGTCTTAAGCTCATACTATGTCATAGCCTTAGCCGTTTCGCTTCTAATTTCTTTGTTCTTGTTATCCCACCAGTCTTTCGCTTGACCCCTTAACTGACCCGTGCCATAGGCTACGTAGTCATCTGTATCACAATGGGTCCTTTCGAACACTCCCTCGATATCGCTTAGCCATCGTTGGCATACTAACGGGTCCACCTCCCCATTATAAATTGGCGGTTTGCACGCCATGAACTCTTTGTATGAACAAGGCCTTCGTCCTCCGGGCTTTTCCTTTGCTAAATTGGTATTATCCTCCAATTTCTTGATTCTCTCATCCATCACTGATAGTACCGTGTTTTGGATTTTATCAATGAAACCCGACAAACTATTTTCGATTACCTTTCCAACCTCCTCAGCAATCACTTCTCTCATTTGCTCGGTGACTCTCGACACCGCATCATCGTTATCTCTATCCGTCATCTTTAAAACTGAAATGTTTACATCGAGCGTTAAACATTTCATCTATAGCATACGGTTTATTTACTTCGGCTTAGTCAAGTTCATAACTTGTTTTCACCGTTCTTATTTAATGCACTTTCCGGGTTTAAGTGTGTTAACACATTCTTCCCATGTATGTCAATTCACGTTTCCCCTTTTTATACTTAATAACTCTACTTAGAACAATTAACTCTTACCGGATGCTTGATCAAGCTTGAACCGAACACACTTTGTTGACAACCTTGAGCTCTGATTACCAACTTGTAACACTCGTCTATAAATCATATTAATTTAATCATAAAATACGGGCCTTTTTGAGCAAAATGCATATTTAGCAAAAACCTAATTAAAAGTTAAGAGGTACATCGTTTAGCAAGTTATCATAAAGACCTTCTAGTTCAAGTATTCACAACTAATAATGTTTACAAAACAACATTTTCTAGACAAGTTAGATTAGTGCGGAAGCTTTCAAAATGGTGTTCGGGTCTTGACATGACGCTTGATCGGCATCCGAAACTAACGAGCATCACCTGAGGTGAAAAACCACACAAATAATTAGTTTTGACCATGTTAGTTGAGCTTAGACAAGTCCCAAATACATAAACATGACAAAAATAAAAAAAAAATCTGGTTATTAGTCTGTCGCGCCACGCGCCAGACTTGATCCGATCCTTCGCGTGCCGCGGGAGGCCCCGCGTGTCGCGCCAGTCCCCTATGCCCCCATCGCGTGGCGCGGGGGAGTACGTTTTCCAGCAGGTCCAGTTTCTGGACCTGCATTTTGCCCAGCTCCGAAAATTCACAAAATTCATCTTTTAAACAATCATAACTTTTTACTCGGTTGTCCGTTTTAGCCCATTCTTTTTCCTATGAGTCCGTAATAAAATTTCGGACCTAACTATGTAAATTTCACGTCATGGAAACTGAGTTACGAACAAACGATTCATAAAATCCTTGTTTCAATTATCCAACCCATTAGCAATAAGTGCAAAATACCATTTTTCAGTTCTAAGACTATTTGGACATAATTACCCAAATCCCCGGGCTTATAAACCTTGGCGTATCCGTGCCATTCCATGGCTTTACGATCACATTTAGAACTTAATGCTTGTCCCTCAAAATTCAAGCATTTCGCTTTGAGCAACACTTACAATCGATTTCTATTGTTTGACCCGATATCCCGGATTTGTAGACTTAAATTAACATAGCCAATTCATTGGCGTAGTACAATTCAACACTTAACGAAATATGAGACTTTCAAGTCTCTATTCTCGTGATCCTTTTGAAAGTATCATTTTGACTCGTTTGGCTATTTAGCGAAAACCTTCACTTTATTTACAAGCCAAGCCTACCTCCACCTTTATTTTGACCCGTTTGATTGTCGAGTGAACTTCGTCACTTCAAAGACACATCAAACACATCTATTACACTACGACGCTAATTATATATTGAACTCAAACATGTATACATAATTTAACGAGACTAAAGTCATGTACCTCTAGAGCACACCCTTCAAACGCGTATCCCCTCCGGCTTGTCCACTTGACGATCTGGATTCTTTGCCTAAAGAGTTCAATTTACAATCAATTTAGAACTCTTTTCATGGTCGTTAACGCATAATTTTCTAAAATAATCAAATCTGCGTTTTCATCCGATTTTTAACCTTTTAATCCTCACTTGGGCATTTTAACGAACACCTAGCGGGTCTATTTGTTACATAGCTAGAATCAAGTTCATGACTTGTTATTTTTACCAATTTCAACCATATTTTCGATTTCTCCATATCAAGCTTACATGCAATCATCAAGATTATCATAGAGACATCAAGTAATATAAATTTTGACCATCATAATGCTTGTGTTCATCTACTTAGTAAAACCCCTTTAACTTATAAGTGGGTTATCACAATTTCATAGTTTTAAGCAAGATTGTTGCAAATTATCAACTAGGATTCGGCCTTATACTTGTTTTCATTACAAGTTTCATCTATACATCATATAATCAAGCTAATTTCGACTTTTTATGATTTTGTCTAGAACATGAGATGAATCAAAAATACTAAAATTTACATACCTTATGGTCCCTTCAACAAGGTGATCACTAATCTATATTCAGATTTCGATTTGAACTTGATTTGAGCCTTCAATTTATGGGTTTTGTGAAAGTTAGGGTTTGGAGGAGAACCCCCTTGTCGCCCCTGTTGTTTGATCGACCAGACACACCATTTGTGTGTGTTTGGTGTGTTTTAATATGTTTTTATTTAATTAAGTTTCAAGTTTAACAACATAAGCCCCTCAACTTTTGTTTGGTTTATAACTTGGGCATTTTAGTTCTTTCATGGGTTACTACAAGATTCATAGCTAACTGGGTTATTTATTTCCTAGTTAGCGTATCCTCGTTTATTCTGTACTTTATATTTCTATTATAAAGTTTTATAAATTTCGGGGTGTTACAAGTCCACCCCCCTTAAAAAGGGTTTCGTCCCCGAAACCAGAGTACGTACCAAATAATGTAGGGTAGAGCCGTTGTATCTCTTCTTCGGACTCCCATGTGGTATCCGAGCCCTTTCTATGTTCCCATTTGACCTTTACTTGATTGATCACTTTGTTTCTCAGGCTTTTCACTTTATGATCTAAAATTGCAATTGGCTTTACTGCTTAATTGAGACTGTTATCCACCTCGATGTCATCATAGTGGATGTAAGCAGTTTTGTCCGCTAAACAGTTTTGGAGATGTGATACGTGGAATGTGCTATGTATCCCACTCAACTCTTCAGGTAATTCGAGACGGTACGCCACCTTACCGACCCGTTCGATGATTCTGAATGGCCCAATAAATCTTGGGCTCAACTTTCCTCTTTTTCTAAACCGAATTATTCCTTTCCACGGTGATACTTTCAACATTACCTTATCGCCCACGTGAAATTCAACCGGCCTCCTTCGTTTATCCGCATACGACTTTTGTCGATCCTGAGCTGCTTTTAAGTGAGGTCGGACCAAGTCGATTTTCTCATTCGTAGTTCGTATTACATCAGTATGTGCTAGTTCATGTGGACCCACTTCTCCCCAACACACCGGGGTTCGGCACTTTCTACCATATAGCATCTTATACGGGGCCATTCCAATGCTCGCGTGATAATTGTTGTTATATGAAAATTCGACCAAGGGTAGATAGACATCCCAACTACCCCCGAAGTCGATAATGCAAGCCCACAACATATCCTCCAACGTTATATGAAAATTCGACCAAGGGTACTAGAAACAAAGTACCTTAGCCTCGTCTAGCCCTCCTCACTTAGTTCATTCTTTCCATGATGTGTGGGACACCCGGGTTGTGGTGTACTTGGTCACTTGAGCTTGCAATAGTTAGGTTTATTTCCTTGTTATTCATGATGTCGCAACCCCCAGCCCCTGTCTCTTGGGAACAGGCGGTCGCGAGCCAGTATAAGTGGTATCGGTATTTATCATTTTGGCAGCGAAATTTACATCAGGACCGTAGTTAGGAAATATTTTTATCAGAGTAAAATACCACACTTTTATAATTATAAACACATGGGTAAAACCCAAGTTTCTATTACAAACATGTTTTTAGGGATAAACCCTAATTTATTGGAATAAAACATCTTCTTTATTTAGCTAACGTTTATAGCCACATTTTCCAAGCCTTTAGTGTTGTCCAGCTGGCTTCTATTTGGCTTTCACATTTTATTACCTGAAACACGTTTTAAAAATATTTGTCAGTGGAAATTCTGGTGAGTGAATCCCAGTTTAATCAAAATAGGTTTTTATCATTTTACAGCATTGAGGGCGATCTCGCAATTATATTTGTTTCCAATTCTTACTTTAATTACCACCCACGGTACTGTCAACCCGACTTGTGGTCATGTTACTACTCACAGTGTAGTAACAAATTTTGTATACAAAACCCCAATATACCGAGGATAATTGTAGAATTACAAATACTTAATCACTGTAAAATCATAATTTAAACAATTGAGGTTTTGTAAAAACAGTTTACAAAAAGATTTCACAAAAATGAGATTACTCACATTGTTATTTTAGGTTTTTCCTTTGTGACTTCCTGGTTATAATCTATTAATTAAAACAATGCACACGTGTTAGTATAATAACCCATTTTAAATTAGTTATAGCCTCCCCGAGACAGAATTCCAACGACTACGTCGGGCAGAGCCTCGACAGCCGTTACGAAGCACTAGATCAATTGGGCAGCGTATCTAATATGTAACCGGGGGTTATGATACTTACATTGAGGCAGAACTTCGTTATATTAGTGGGTATAATGCCTGAGTATTACTTATACTATAGAGAAATTGAGAGAGAATTGAAACTTTTAAACGACGGAAACTGAATGCCTGAGCTCCCAATTTATAGGGCTGCTTCGGCAGTCCCTCGCGCCCTGCGAAGGATACACAAGGGGCCTTCGCGCCCTGCGAAGGATACACAAGGGGCCTTCGCGCCCCGCGATGTAGGTCGGGTTGGCCCTAGCTTGGGCTTGTCATCGACTAGCTTTGACACGCGTGCGACACGTGGCGGCTCTGGGGGCGGCCCTATGGCCTAGCTGTCGCGGCCCGCGAGCACCCTTAATTTCTTGTTTTTATTTTATTTTTGCAAAATTAAAGTATTTAGGGCCTATTTTTTGTATACGGGGTGTATTTTAGGGCTTATAGGGACGTTATAATTATTTTAGGAGGGTTGTTATATCCTACCCACCTTGTTTTATAACTCGTCCTCGAGGTCTACTGGAACAGGTGTGGATATTTCTTCTGCGTCTCTGATTCAAGTTCCCACGTGTATTCTGGTCCTCTCTTGGAATCCCATTTCACTTTGACTAGAACTAATCTCTTGTGGTTAAGATTCTTGACTTTCTTGTCTTCAATCTGTAGGGGTCTTTCTACAAACTTAAGTTTCTCATTTACCTCTATGTCCTTAAGAGGAACCACTAATGATTCATCAGCTAAGCACATTTTGAGATTGCATACATGAAAGACATCATGTATTCCTGCCATTTCCTCTAGCAGTTGTAGCTGATAAGCTACTGGTCCTATCCTTCTAATAATCTCAAAGGGTGCAACATACCTGGGGCTTAGCTTTGCCCTTTTGATGAATCTTACTACTCCTTTCCATGGAGAAACTTTTAACAATACCTTGTCTCCTAATTGAAATTCCAACGGTTTTCGCCTATTATAAGCATAACTCTTTAGTCGATTGCGTGCTGCTTTCAGTCTTTCCTTGACTTGAATAACTTTATCTGTTGTTTCTTGTACTATCTTTGGTCCGAATAGTTGCTTTTCTCTAATTTCTGCCCAACAAACTGGAGTTCGGCACTTTCGTCCATAAAGTGCTTCGAAAGGTGCAGCATTAATACTGGTATGATAGCTGTTATTAAAAGAAAATTCTATTAATGGTAAATGATCATCCCAATTTCCTCCTAAATCAATTACACAAGCTCTAAGCATATCTTCCATTCTCTGAATTGTCCTTTCGCTTTGTCCATCCGTTTGAGGATAATAAGCGGTGCTTAGATTTAACTTGGTTCCCATTGCTTTTTGGAAACTTTTCAAAAAATGAGAAGTAAAATGGCTATCTCTATCAGAAACAATTGATAAAGGAATTCCATTTAATGAAACTATTTCATTTACATAAAGCTTAGCTAACTGTTCCATGCTGAAGGTTTCCTTCATTGGTAAGAAATGAGCAGATTTGGTTAACCTATTTAGAATCACCCAGATTGTATCATTACCTTTTCTTGTCTTAGGTAATTTGGTAACAAAGTCCATTGTTATCAGTTCCCATTTCCATATTGGCATTTCTAACTGTTGCAATAAACCTGAGGGTTTCTAATGTTCAGCTTTAACTTGGGAACAAGTTAGACACTTGGAAACATAAGTTGCTATATTCTTTTTCATTCCTATCCACCAAAAATTATTTCTTAAGTCTTGATACATCTTATCACTTCCCGAGTGTATCGTATATTTAGACTTATGGGCTTCTTCTAATATTCGGTGGCATAGGTTTCCTAGTTTAGGTATCCAAATTCTTTTCTTATGGAATCTCCATATTCCATCTGTTCCTTGTTCTAATTTCTTAATCATTCCTTTCAATTTTTCAGTATCGTCCTTGATTACTGATTCTTGTACGACTCTAATTTGCTTGTTTAAATCTATCTGCAGATTTAGTTTAAGAGAACGTACTTTCCTTGGTTTTTCATGATACTTTCGACTTAAAGCATCAGCTACTACATTAGCTTTTCCTGCATGATACTGGATATCGCAATCATAACCACTAAGAAATTCTATCCAGCGTCTCTGTCTCATATTCAACTCTTTTTGCCCAAAAATGTACCTTAGACTCTTATGATCGGTGAAGACAATAAATTTATTTCCATATAAATAGTGTCTCCAAATCTTAAGGGTAAAAGTTATGGCTTCTAACTCTAAATCATGGGTTGTATAGTTTTCTTCATGATTCTTAAGTTGTCTAGAAGCATAGGCTATAACCTTTTGATGTTGCATCAACACACATCCATAACCTAACTTAGAAGCGTCACAATAGACTACAAAATCTTCATTTCCTTCTGGTAACGCTAGTATGGGTGCGTTGGTTAATCTCTGCTAAAGAATTGAAAAGGCTTCTTCTTGTTTTGGTCCCCATTCAAACTTAACAGATTTACAGGTTAGTTTTGTTAAGGGTATGGCTATTCTAGAAAAATCTTGGATAAACCGTCTATAATAATCGGCTAATCCTAGGAAACTTCTAACCTCCGTTGGTGATTCTGGGACTTTCCATTTAGTAATCGCCTCAATCTTTGTGGAATCCACGTGAATCCCTTCATGATTGACTAAATGTTCAAGAAATTGCACTTCTTCTAACCAAAATTCGCATTTTGAAAATTTTGCATAAAGCCTTTCTTTTTTCAGCAAATTTAGGAGTGCATGCAGATGCGCTGCATGTTCTTCTTTACTCTTAGAGTAAATAAGAATATCATCTATAAAGACAATTATGAATTTATCCAAACATGGCTTACATATTCGGTTCATCATGTCCATAAATGCGGCTGTCACACCCCAACCAATGGCGGAAACATCGGGATGAGACGAAGTGTGAAGATTGCTAGAGACATCATAACGCTATTGGTGACAATATTTAATAAACCGATTTCATTTCATAATTCATTTGTCAACATTACAAGAAAATCAAATAAAATCAAGTTCAAGGGAAATACAATACAACATAATCAAAATTGATACAACGATTAAACCTAACGTCTATATGTGTATCTAGGCATCAACGCTACTTCATTTCATAGCATCATCATCCTCAACCTGTAACATGTTTAAAATAAAGTTCATTGCAAAAGCAAAGGCGAGTATACAAGTTTGGTACGTACATAACAAAAGATAAGTTTTAAACAATTCCTCGTAGCAAGCATGTGATTCAAGATAAATAATAAATTTGGCATGTGTCAAACATATCAAACCAATAATGAGACGGAAGATGCTCATGACATAACCACAAGTCTACGGGCGGGTCGTCAATCCTATAGCGCTACATATGTCACGGTTAGGTTTGTACGAAGTTAATGATAAGTTTAACACATAAGTATCACCCAAGTTCAAAGTATCAAGCAATCACGTATACAAGCATGTTATAGGAATGTTCATGTGTTTAAGCAAAGTGTTCATGTGTAAGTTTTTTTGATAAGTAAACATGTTACACCCCAAAAGTGGTAAAAGTAAAGAGGGGAATACGAGTATACTCACAATATTGCATAGGCTTTCCGATTATCCAATGTGACGAAGTTGATGAGATAGGAGGACGGAACTCCGAGGTCACGCTATAGGGCAAACGATGGTGCATGAGTAAACGGGATTTTGACGGAGGATTTGAAGTGGGATTTGAAGTGTATCTAGTTGATATAGACGTGCATATATTTATATATTATATAGTTTAAGTGATATTTCTAAATTAATTCATTCAAAAATATTGTTGAAATGTTGTCCAAAAATAAAAATAATTATACGTATGTATCTATTTTATAAAAATTAGCCGAAGTTGATAGGTTTCGTTTTATAGGATTTACACGTTTCGTTTTACGAAATTTTTACGAAAAACGGGCAGAGTTTCCTCTGTTTTTGGACGATCCCGACATTGTAAATTGTCGATATATTTGTCAAAATTCAACTGGTAACAATAATATGTATAAAAATTCACATCGAATAGTTAAAATATAAATGAACGTCAAGTGTATCGATTCGAAGTTGATTAGTATAAAGCTATATAAACGAAATGCTATAAAATAAACGTGTCGTAAATGTTTACCAAATTTCGCGAGTAACCCGTTAGTCCGACAGTTGACCGGGCTCGACCCGTTGACTGACTTTGACCGAACAGAAACGAACAGAAAACTGAAACAAGACACGAATCAAGACCTGAACAATTCACACTCGAATCATATTCAAAACGAAATTGAATAAACTCAAAGTTCTCACCTGAACTGGGATTCGAATTGGAACCGGACATCGAATCTGACCCGAATAGAACCGAGCCGAAGTACGACCTGAACTTTGACCAGATTTGACCAGCTTAACTGACGTTAACCAGGTTTAACCAAACCCGAACATCGAACCCGATTCCGCCGAACCTGACCGAGACTCGAGCCGGAACCGAAACTGAAATACAAAATAATCTGTTTGAATCTGGATTTGAGTAGAGGAGAAAAAAAAGAAACGAATCAAAGCTGAATCAGAAAATAAACAAACCTGAAGTGTTGTTGACGGAAATCGAGCCAAACGCGGGGCTTGACAGCCGCCGCCGCCGCTGCCCTCATTCGCCGATCTCTCTCTCTCTCAGTCTCTCTCTCTCTCTCTCTCTCTCTCTCTCTTCGTTCTCGCTGTGTTCGCCGCCGCACGCCACCACAAAGATGGTGGTGGCCGGTCGTCCCTTCGAACCGAGGTGGGTGAAGTTGCAGGTGTGTCGCTGTGAGTGTTCACCGGAGAGAGGTATACGAGTAGAAAGCTAGAGGTGTTTTGAGGGGGCACCTTATCGGAACACCACCGGAGTTCCTTGGCTTCACCGTGTATCTAGTCACCGGTCATAGAGGGAAAGGATGAGGGAGATCGAGAGGGAATCAGGTAGATGAGTCTGTAGATTTAAAGGCACCTGTGTGTGTAGGATCAGGGGGACATGTATCACTCTTGTGTGTGTTTAGTAGGGTTTCACTTCTAAAAGATGAAGAAGAAGGAGCAGGGACAAGAAGATGGGGGGAAATATAAGTGGGTGTCGGCTGGTGGAGAAAAGGATTTAGGGTTTTCAACAAATGAAATAGATAGGGTTTTAAATCGATAGGTAAGTTATGTTGTTAAAAAGAAAAGAACTAATTTAATAACAAACTAACTAGGTTAGTTTATTAACTTTAATATCTCACGAGACTGACTAGGTTAATATAAAATTAATTTTTTTAAATAGTAATATTAATTAATTTAATTAATTAATTGAAATAGGATAGATAAATAATCCTATTTATGAACGAATTAATTTAAAGATAGAAATTTTCGACGATTATAACGAAACGACGAACACAGGGATACAAAGTTTCAAAAAAAATAGGAACATGAACAACGGTTTCTAAATATGGAAAGTTATGAAAACGCGGAGCGTTACAGTCTCCCCTCCTTTAGGAAATTTCGTCCCGAAATTTATTCAAGAGCTAGACTTGAAAGGATTTTGGCAAAGAGAAGAGATTTGTTTAAAAATTGAGGCTTGTATGAAGAACAACGGAGAATAACGGAGATGTAAGGGTGAACGATTGATCTAATAGGCGATTACAAGTATAAGAATGGCATACGTATCGGATAGACAAAAGTAGTGCGTTAAGAATTGAGTCTCGTCGTGGATAATCAGATATAATGCGTTTGTGAGTTGTTTAAAGTTTGAATTAGGTTCAAAGTAGGTCTGTAAAACACTGAATTTCTCGTGACACGTTTTACGAAAGTTTGGTAACATGGTGAAAACACTTATATATAGGAAGTACCAGTGGCGTATCCACCATGTTTTAACCACATTACGTTCGTTTCGTATTCGGTGTCATGTTACGTTCCGTGTCTTACCATACACAATAGTATACTCTATGGTTCTCATACGCCTATCACTATAATCCCGTGTGCACCCGCGATTATATTGATCGTCGCATGATCCGCATAGCTTGTACTAGTCGTGTATGAGTCAGGGTATACATAATTTAAAAATTAAGAATGTGTACGTGTAAGAATGTAGTATGTAAGCAAGTCCATGCTTAAGTATGTATGAGACCCACGTAAGCAAATCACTCGGATTACGGTCGCGTATGGGTACGAATGTATGAATCATGAGTTTAAGTATGAATATGCATGTATGTATGAGCATAAACATAAAACGTGTAAGTAGTATGTGGATAAGCATAAGCATAAAACGTATGAAAAATGAGTATAAATGCGAGTACAAACATGAGTATAAGCGTAATCACAAGGTGTATGAGTATAAATACAAGTATCAGTGTGAACATAAGATGTATGAGCATAGATATGAATATGAATGTGAATATAGGTGTAAAACATGAAGGTTAAGTATTAATAAAATATATGTGTATGAATATAAGTGTAACAAAGTTGTGTAAGTGCAAATGAAAACATAAAGCGTATGAATATGAATACGAATACGAATACGAATGTAGTATAGACATGATTGTAAGAACAACGTAAGTGTATAATTGTGAGTGTATGTATTAACGTAAAACGTAGGAATTTTGAATCATGAGTATAACATAAATGTGTAAGTGTGAACATAAGTGAAGGCATAAAATGCATAAGTATGGATGTAGAAAATAATGATTTTGTTTATAGTATAAATCAAACTACACGAGTTTATGCACGTAAACGTTTAAAAGTTTTGAGTATGAAAGAAAAGGGGATGAGTGACACGCATGAGATTGTTGTGAAACATTGACTAAAACGTGTAAAATGATATGCGTGTATAGTTTGTGAATGTAAATAGATCGAGTTGTCACGAAATACAGACTCTAATTTGTGAATGTAAAGGGAGTATTAAACGTCTACTGGTTATGTGGAAAGTACTTTGTAAAGGAATGGAAATGCTACTGCGGTTTTAAAAGAGTTTACATAAGTTGAAAATTTGTCGGTTCTTATGAAGTTTCCTTGCCCACGTGTTTTGAATTTAATTGGCGTATCGAGTGAGGTTTTGAAAAATTTCTAGAGATTAATAAGTTTGCATCGTTTTAAGTAACTTTGTGTTAGAAAATTTTGAAACTTACAGTTTCTTGTAAAAGAGTTGATCCTTAGAAAAGGAATTTGGTACATGAACTTAGTGATTGTTGAAAAATATTTCATTGGTTTTGAAAAAGATTTTTTTTTTTTTTGTAAATGATTGAATAATATTGGTAATATTTTATAGGTGTGTGCGGAAAAGTTGATTTGATTCTCAATTGAAAATAAAAATCTCTAGTTTAATGGTGTGAGAGGAGCGTGTTTCAATGTTTACGTTGATTGGTGAATTTGTGGGCAACGGATTTATTAAACCGACTAGGCTGATAAGTAGTATTTCGTGAAATTTTGAAAATCGAGGAACACGCGTTTATGGTAACATTTAAAATTTTTGTGTATGCGAGTGATGTGAAAATAAATTATAGAATAAGAGGTACGTTTAAATAAATGAAGCATTTTGAAATACGTGATAAATGATTTAGGTACAAACATGATCGTGTTACATAATATAGCCTATTAAAAGAAAGCGTTGGTAACGATCACATAGGTAAGGGAATCACCCCTAATCCGTTGGTGAGGTCGTTGTAAAATGAGGTAAGGAGCGGAGTTAATCGTCAAGGTAAGGAAATCACTCCTATCTCGATGATATGTCTCTGCTCGTTACAAAAGTGTAATTAAAATTACGTGAAATCATGCATGCTAATAATGTATAATCGTATGAAAAGTAGGAGTATGATGTGTGCGCAAAATGAAAACTCAAAAAAAAATTGTTCAAAATTGACAAAAGATCGAAAATAATAAAGCGTAAGCTCGAATAAAACTTGGATGGTTCCAAACGGAACATTGACTAGCCAAAGTGGTCGAAAGATCTTTTGAAATTGAGAAACATGCTTTGGCCTAATAGGTGGAATACTCTCGCCGATATCTCGGCTAACGGTACTCACCCTTCCAGTTACTACGTATTCCCAATCCATCGAAAATTCGAGACTTGGCGGGACTTTTGAAAATCAAGGAGCGGAACTAGTCGACAAGGTGCGGGTTTCACCCCTAACTTGACGATTTCGTAACCTAAGCGTGGTTGGGACTCATCGAGTCAAAATTTAATTTTGACACTTTGACAAGCGTCCACTAGAATTTAAATTTGAAATTTCCGTTAAGATGTGGATTTCACTCCTAACTTAATGGTGAATTTCGTGCGAAAAATAGAATCAAGCGGGATGAGAGTCGTTTACCAAATTGTGGGTTTCACGCCTATTTTGGTAAACTCGCCTCGTTCATATAATATGAGTGTTTTCGAGTTTAAGAAAATCGAGTAAAATGCCTTGGAAAAAGGCGTATGTTAAAGGAAATAACGGACAATTATAAGCACATAAAAGGCATGTCGAGAATAACACACAAAGAATAGATCAATAAATCAAGTATCGACACATGGTAAGACAAGTATTGACACATAAGAATAACAATTCAAGTATTAACACACAAGCGACTTATATGTTTAAAAGTCAAAGCGAATAAATGAGAAGCGAGTAAAGTAGCATGCAAGTAGTTTCAAGCAATACACAAGAATAAAGCTCTAAAACTATAGACTAGGTTAAAGCATTCCTACTTTTTCTAATTCCCTATAGTTATGGCTCTGATACCAATCTGTCACACCCCAACCAATGGCGGAAACATCGGGATGAGACGAAGTGGAAGATTGCTAGAGACATCATAACGCTATTGGTGACAATATTTAATAAACCGATTTCATTTCAAAATTCATTTGTCAACATTACAAGAAAATCAAATAACATCAAGTTCAAGGGAAATACAATACAACATAATCAAAATTGATACAACGATTAAACCTAACGTCTATATGTGTATCTAGGCATCAACGCTACTTCATTTCATAGCATCATCATCCTCAACCTGTAACATGTTTAAAATAAAGTTCATTGCAAAAGCAAAGGCGAGTATAAAAGTTTGGTACGTACATAACAAAAGATAAGTTTTAAACAATTCCTCGTAGCAAGCATGTGATTCAAGATAAATAATAAATTTGGCATGTGTCAAACATATCAAACCAATAATGAGACGGAAGATGCTCATGACATAACCACAAGTCTACGGGCGGGTCGTCAATCCTATAGCGCTACATATGTCACAGTTAGGCTTGTACGAAGTTAATGATAAGTTTAACACATAAGTATCACCCAAGTTCAAAGTATCAAGCAATCACGTATACAAGCATGTTATAGGAATGTTCATGTGTTTAAGCAAAGTGTTCATGTGTAAGTTTTTTGATAAGTAAACATGTTACACCCTAAAAGTGGTAAAAGTAAAGAGGGGAATACGAGTATACTCACAATATTGCATAGGCTTTCCGATTATCCAATGTGACGAAGTTGATGAGATAGGAGGACGGAACTCCGAGGTCACGCTATAGGGCAAACGATGGTGCATGAGTAAACGGGATTTTGACGGAGGATTTGAAGTGGGATTTGAAGTGTATCTAGTTGATATAGACGTGCATATATTTATATATTATATAGTTTAAGTGATATTTCTAAATTAATTTCATTCAAAAATATTGTTGAAATGTTGTCCAAAAATAAAAATAATTATACATATGTATCTATTTTATAAAAATTAGCCGAAGTTGATAGGTTTCGTTTTATAGGATTTACACGTTTCGTTTTACGAAATTTTTACGAAAAACGGGCAGAGTTTCCTCTGTTTTTGGACGATCCCGACATTGTAAATTGTCGATATATTTGTCAAAATTCAACTGGTAACAATAATATGTATAAAAATTCACATCGAATAGTTAAAATATAAATGAACGTCAAGTGTATCGATTCGAAGTTGATTAGTATAAAGCTATATAAACGAAATGCTATAAAATAAACGTGTCGTAAATGTTTACCAAATTTCGCGAGTAACCCGTTAGTCCGACAGTTGACCGGGCTCGACCCCTTGACTGACTTTGACCGAACAGAAACGAACAGAAAACTGAAACAAGACACGAATCAAGACCTGAACAATTCATACTCGAATCATATTCAAAACGAAATTGAATAAACTCAAAGTTCTCACCTGAACTGGGATTCGAACTGGAACCGGACATCGAATCTGACCCGAATAGAACCGAGCCGAAGTACGACCTGAACTTTGACCAGATTTGACCAGCTTAACTGACGTTAACCAGGTTTAACCAAACCCGAACATCGAACCCGATTCCGCCGAACCTGACCGAGACTCGAGCCGGAACCGAAACTGAAATACAAAATAATCTGTTTGAATCTGGATTTGAGTAGAGGAGAAAAAAAAGAAACGAATCAAAGCTGAATCAGAAAATAAACAAACCTGAAGTGTTGTTGACGGAAATCGAGCCAAACGCGGGGCTTGACAGCCGCCGCCGCCGCTGCCCTCATTCGCCGATCTCTCTCTCTCTCAGTCTCTCTCTCTCTCTCTCTCTTCGTTCTCGCTGTGTTCGCCGCCGCACGCCACCACAAAGATGGTGGTGGCCGGTCGTCCCTTCGAACCGAGGTGGGTGAAGTTGCAGGTGTGTCGCTGTGAGTGTTCACCGGAGAGAGGTATACGAGTAGAAAGCTAGAGGTGTTTTGAGGGGGCACCTTATCGGAACACCACCGGAGTTCCTTGGCTTCACCGTGTATCCAGTCACCGGTCATAGAGGGAAAGGATGAGGGAGATCGAGAGGGAATCAGGTAGATGAGTCTGTAGATTTAAAGGCACCTGTGTGTGTAGGATCAGGGGGACATGTATCACTCTTGTGTGTGTTTAGTAGGGTTTCACTTCTAAAAGATGAAGAAGAAGGAGCAGGGACAAGAAGATGGGGGGAAATATAAGTGGGTGTCGGCTGGTGGAGAAAAGGATTTAGGGTTTTCAACAAATGAAATAGATAGGGTTTTAAATCGATAGGTAAGTTATGTTGTTAAAAAGAAAAGAACTAATTTAATAACAAACTAACTAGGTTAGTTTATTAACTTTAATATCTCACGAGACTGACTAGGTTAATATAAAATTAATTTTTTTAAATAGTAATATTAATTAATTTAATTAATTAATTGAAATAGGATAGATAAATAATCCTATTTATGAACGAATTAATTTAAAGATAGAAATTTTCGACGATTATAACGAAACGACGAACACAGGGATACAAAGTTTAAAAAAAAATAGGAACATGAACAACGGTTTCTAAATATGGAAAGTTATGAAAACGCGGAGCGTTACAGTCTCCCCTCCTTTAGGAAATTTCGTCCCGAAATTTATTCAAGAGCTAGACTTGAAAGGATTTTGGCAAAGAGAAGAGATTCGTTTAAAAATTGAGGCTTGTATGAAGAACAACGGAGAATAACGGAGATGTAAGGGTGAACGATTGATCTAATAGGCGATTACAAGTATAAGAATGGCATACGTATCGGATAGACAAAAGTAGTGCGTTAAGAATTGGTGAACTTATTTGGATTTGACTTTTGACCACATAGAATACTAGCTTTATTGGTTACCAACCAATCCATTCCTTATACAATATCAAATCCTGCCAGATTCACTGGGTAAAGATTTGCAATAAAATTATGTTTAGAAATTTCTATTCTTGCTCCCTGCAAGATTTCCGAAATCTTAATGGTTTCCCCATTTGCTGTCTCTACTAGACATTCTTGTTGAAGTTTAGTTAATGGTTGATTGAGAATTTTGCAAAATGAAGTATTAATAAAACTTTGGTTCGCACCAGAGTCAAATAATACTTTAGCAAAAATATCATTAACTGAAAACGTACCGGCAATCACGTCCGGAATCATCTTTGCTTCTTCGGCTGTCAGAACAAATGCCCTAGCATTCTTATTAGTCTTGTTGTTCATGGCTAGAGCTAGTTTCGGACAGTTCGGCTTGATATGTCCCTTTTCTCCACAATTGAAGCACACTTCATTACTGGGTTTCTTTCTACAATCTTCTTCCTTATGTCCTGGTATCTTGCAGAAATTGCAGTAGGTGGAGCATCTTCCTGAATGCTTCTTCTTACAGGCCTTACAATAAGGTGCAGAAGTAGAACACACATTTTTCCCATGGTTGGAATTTCCATAGCGAAATTCTTGGGTAAGTTTCTGAGCTAGGTTCTTTCTCTGGTTCTCTTCTTGAGTAAGTACTAGTTTATCAGTCAAGGTATTTGCTAGTTCTACAACTTCTTCTATGGTTGGTGGTCTAGCTGCCTTGACTACATGTCTAATCTCACTGATTAATCCCCAAATGTAACGGGAGATTAATACTGGTTCTGGTGAGGCTAGGGTTGGCACTATTCTAGCATATTCGAATAATACAGTAGTGTAACCCTTACAGTCTACTATAGTCATTCTAAGGTTTAAGAACTTATTAGCAATTTGTTCCTTTTCATTGGGATGACATAATTTCCTTTCAACCATATTGTTAAACTCAGTCCATTCCATAGTATAGGTTCTATCACTTCCCCTAGACTGGAGAATAGTGTTCCACCATTCTAAAGCAGCATTCTTAAATAGATTGGAAGCAAACATGATTTTGTCTTCCTCTGCACACCTGCTTATTTTTAAGACTGCCTCAGTCTTTTCTATCCAGCGTAGAGCTGCAATGGCTCATTCATTGCCCGAGAATTCTATTGGTTTATAGTACCAGAATTCTTTGTAAGAACATCCATAAGACATGGTTCTTCTTCTTTTTGGAATAGGCAATTGAAGTAACGGTCCATTGTTCATGTTGTGACTGGGTTCATTATGTGATCGCTTACTTCCACTATTACTTTTATTATTTTCTGCTTCCCTAACGTTTTGGATGATGGCTGGCATAGCATCTCTAATTCCTTGGGTTACTATGTGTCGAATAACACTGTTATTTATCTTATTATCATTATTCTGGTTTTCCCGATTTGCGTAATTGGCCATCTGGATTTACAAACGATTACCAAATATTAATATTTCAGAACATTGTTTAATGCGAATAATCACACAAACAACACATTGATCAAAATCGTCGCGCATTGCGACATTTACTATATTTTATATATTATGCATCTAATACAAATCACAACTGGAATTTAAAATACAATACTAGTATGCATCAGTAGTTATTGGATTATCTATCTTAGTGGATATATATTTTTATATTTTTTTTTCAAGTTACACACACACACATATATATATAGGGAGAAGATCATGCGAGAACCACCTCTTATTGCGAGAACCGCGAGAACCAATGTGAACACAACCAAAAATGCCTAAAAATAGCTAAAAAGCACACAAATTTTTTTTTTAATATTTTTTATATAAAAATCGCTACTTTTCGAACAAAAAAAAAAATTAAAAAAAATAATTTTTAGCCACTAAAAGTAGCGATTTGAGCATACAAAATATTAAAAAAAAAATTAGATTTTTTTAGGTTTTTTCGGGGTTTAGTTTTTTTTAGGGGGTGGGGGAGGGGGGTTTAGGTTTTTTTTTTTTTTTGGGGGGGGGGGGTTAGGTTTTTTTTTTTTTAGGTTTTTTGAGGGTTTTAGTTTTTAGCATTTAGCTTAGGGGGGGTTAGCTTGGGGGGGGGGGGGTTAGGTTTTTTTTTTGGGGGGGGGGGGGGTTAGGTTTTTTTTGGGGGGGAGGGGTGGGGGTTAGGTTTTTTTAGCTATTTTAGGTTGTGTTCACATTGGTTCTCGCGGTTCTCGCAATAAGGGTGGTTCTCGCATGAACTCCTCCCTATATATATTATAGTTACTATTACTATTAGTGGGGGTCCATCCAATACTGCATATTCCGCTCGTCGTATTTCCAAACGAGCCTCTCTCCTATCTGTCTTATCCTTTCACTTTCATCTAACAACTCTTCACCAAAAGTGCGAAGTTCTTGCACATTCTCGACGCTCATAGGTGGTGCGGGTGCTGGTATCGGGTCAGGGTACTGTGGCATCTGTTCTTCATGTGGGTACGGGTTTTCTAGGATTTCCCTAATATACTGGTCGTTATCCCAGTATGGATCTAGAGGGTCAAGGTTTGGATAAGGTGCTACTAGGTTTGGCATAGGTTACTCTAGTGGGTAGAGTTCCTGATAATCTCGATGGTCGTCAAACCAGGGGTCATAATTTGGAGGATGGGGTGCTGAGATTCTAGGGATTTCGTTTGGGTCAAAAGTAGGTAATGGAATGTAACACCTCATAAAAACACGTCCAATGATGTGTTAACACGTCCAATGATGTGTTAACACGTGTACTAAACCCTAATAAAGTCAAACATTGACTCTGAGGGACTAATTTTGTGAAAGATAAAAAACTTTGATTATGGAAGGACTGGAAGTGATATCATGCTTAAAATAAGTCTCGGAATAACCTCACACGATATTGGTATTCTCATATTAAGCCACTTGTTGGATAATCAAAACCGTTTGCATAAATCGAAAGTTTGCACGGTAAAAGGGTTAGAAGCGTCAACATGTTTAATAATACCTCTGAATGACCTTTTAATGAACCCAAAACATTATTATATCTAATCTTATTCTTTGGAATGCAAAACATTGTCCATTTAGGGCTTTAATGTCGATAAACATCAATGCGCACAAGTTTGTGTGTTAAAAAAGGGTTAAAAGTGTCAACATGTTAATTCTTACCTCTGAGTGACCTTTTAATGAACTCGAAGCATCGTAATGTTTGATAATACTCTCGGGAATGCCCCATATATATAACATAGGGCTTTGATGCGATAAATCGACAATACGCGCAAGTTTGCGCGTTAAAAGGACCAAAAGCGTCAATATTTAAAACTACACCTTTGAGGGGCCATTTAAGCGAACTGGTGTGAACTGGAGTGTTGTAATACTCCATTATACCCTTGGTAATGCTTGTTATTAACTTTGTAAGGTTTTTGCGCCATTTCGCGATGATGCGCGCAAGTTCGCAAATTGAAGGGTTAAAAGCGTCCATATGTCAAACTAGGCCTTTGACTGACTCGTTTAACGTATCGAGAAGTTTATGATGCTTGGTTATACTCTTAGTTGTGCCTAATGTTGGAAATTTAAGGCCTTGTGTGCTAAAAACATCGTTTCGGAAGAGTTCGGAAGTGCAAGGGCCAAACTTGTCAACAAATGAAAGTATTTGTGAGCTGTACTGGTCCTTACGGACCGTATACCTGGACCCATATGGTCCGTATACCAATGCCAGTAATAGAAATCTTGTGTGCAGCCCTTGTTTCCTCCCTTATCTCACATAATTCGAATCTATGGGCTTGTTGCTTGATTTGGACACCTGTTAGGACATTTGTACTGATCTTAGAAGGCCCCTAAACACTTGGCAATCATCTAATCATCCTCCAAACACTATAAATAGGCCTTGATCATTCATTCATTTCACACCATTTTCTTGAGATCTTGCTCACTATCTCAAATCTGAGGATCCTGACCATTGGAACCTCCTTCTGAGTTTATCTCAGTCCTAAGGACCACTTGTAAGTGTTCCTTTCGTGCCTAGTTATTTTGTTTGGCTTTTAAAGCTGAAAAGTCAAGCGTTTTCGATAAACACTTTGACTTTTAGTTAGACCTTGTATGGTCAAGCCATTGTTCGCAATGAACATGGCTACGTGATCGTAATTAGGTAGGTGTTAAACCCTCAAAAGGGCACATCCTAATTATCACGTTTACTTAGCTAATTGTCGGGTCAAAGTAACTAAAATAAAAGTCAAACGGGTCAGTTTTTAAATAAAATTCATAACTGATAATGAAGAAGCTATAAAATCAGTTTTATCACTCTAATAACTTGGTAAATATTAATTGAACATGTCTAAGCATGTTCAACCCGACAATTTTGAGTTTAGGATCGGTTCGTAACCGAAAGTCGCAAAAGTTGACTTTTGCTTTGACTTTCAGTTCTAACCCGAATTAGCTTAGTATAGTTATGCCTTAGGGTTCCTTTGTGACCTTATTATATGTTAGTATAACCCTCTGAAGTTATACTACACGGTCCCTTAGAAATTAGAGTTCATATACATGTTTCCGTTAATTGCTTAAAAGTTGACTATTATGCCCTTATGATATTAAAACGAGATTTTTAAAAATATGAGAGTACAAAAACCTTTAACTGATATATTAGTATATCCTAAAAATTTGACATCCAAATCTGGTCTAAATTAAGTGTTATGCACAATATCGTAAAACAAAAGCTTT
Organism: Helianthus tuberosus; assembly: GCA_030545235.1. Taxonomy (NCBI): domain Eukaryota; kingdom Viridiplantae; phylum Streptophyta; class Magnoliopsida; order Asterales; family Asteraceae; genus Helianthus; species Helianthus tuberosus. The sequence goes on from CM060447.1 coordinate 198,409,805, forward strand.
GTATTAATTAAATGGCATTTTTGGCATAAAACCTATTTAAACCCAAATTTTGACACCAAACTTTCTACCCACTGTTATTATATAATATTTAGGGATTTTTGGAAATTTTTGTTGAATTTTAAACTGATCATAACATAGGGTTCTTGCATTGACTCGGTAATTGACGGTTATGCCCTTTTTGCTAATAAAATGAGTTTTACACACCCTTTACATATCAAACCTTTTTCTACTGATTTTATACAATAAATAAGTTATTTTAAACTATAAAGGCTGGTCAAAATCTCAGATTTCCCTATTTAAACCGAATATCGTCAAATACCGACTTTTATGCGATTAAGGCGCATAGTATGGTTTAAAATCATATTAGGCATCTAAAGCTTGATACCTACTGATGTTATGAATAAGTTTTTATACTTTAACAGTAAATAAAAGTTTTGAACTCACATTTACAAAATTAACCCTTAAAGCATATGTGAAATGACCAAAATGCCCCTACGGTGCATAGTTTGGCCATGAATGATAAATTTCACATATGTGAGATATCTTACTGATATAATTTGACAAAATAAATATTTTTACTGATTATTTAGACCAGAAACTCAGATTATTATTTAACCTCTTTTATAAACATTAAAATGACCAAAATACCCCTTCGGGGCATAAATTGGTTTTAAATTCGTTTTGGGCATAATGGAAGGTATCCTACTGATATCACAACATATTTAAGGCATATTAACTTGTGAAATATGTTCATGACCCATTTGGTTACCCTTTATGCATTTTACACGTTCGGTACGGTTTATGTAACTAGTTTACATGAATTAACCGAAACGGGTCAAACCTTATCAGTTTCACTTCAAAATTCAGAATTTGTTTAGTTTACCCATATTATACAAGTCTCCATACTTGTCGGGTCTAAATCACATTCTAATCCGGTCTTCGCTTAATCTTGCGTTTTGAACCGTAAACCTTTCCTTAAAACTAACAGGTCTAAGTTACAACTTAAAATAAGACCCGTTAGGAATCTAATAGGTTAATAAAACCTTCGTTCCAGATTAAGAGCCCCAGTAAAGGTACTTATGCTTGCTGATTTGAATATACGGCTGAGAATAATATTACAAATTAGCTCAGGTAAATACTTTTAACTTATTTTCCGTTATACGTGTCACACCCCAACCGATGGCGGAATCATCGGGGCGCGGCACTAGGCGAATCAGATTGCTCAAGAGAATCCATAACAACTATATTGCGATAATATTTAATACATTCGTTATCCCATACTAACAAGTAATACAATCACGTAAGTTATCACAGATTTCTTGCCCTCTCGAACAATACAAATCCGACAACCTAGATTTTAGTTGAGTTTCTAGACTTCCTAGCTTGATTTGATATAGTCTGCGATCTAACCTGCAACATACGTTAAAATATTTGTCAATACAAAAGTATTGGCGAGTATGCAGGTTTGATAAGTATAGCATAATAGATTAAAAGGGCTGCGAATTTCCACATGCATAAACGTAATACACGACATAGATTGAAATACTCCGGTGGCGCAAGTAGTACGGAGACTATCGGGACACCCACTTTGACGAAGGGTAACTTCGATAGAATCGAACCACTGGAGTAGTTGAGTCGCACCTCCTTCACCCGTGAACTCCATCGGGTCACAGGCTTTGAAGTGCTTGTAGAGGAAAGTAGATTGCGGCGCTTCCGTCTTGGAGTCTTCCGAGGCTCGAGAGTTGCTGAGAGAGTGCACTTGAGCGGCAATTCGAGGACTAAGCTTACTCACTTCCTTAATCACAAGTGAAGCAATCCTCTTCTCGGCGCTTCGTTTGGCTTTCCTCTTAGCTACTCGTCTCGAGATAGAGTTGCTGGAAGGCATCTAGACAGGAGGAGATTTGGAGTGAGATTCGATCATAATGATTTTTGAGTTTTGCATTACGATTGAGCGGGTTCAAAACTTGGTGCGATAGTATAGTAATATGAATCACTTAGGAGCCACATAGGAAACACGAAATCCCTAAGTTCTCACACGATGACTTGTTTGTTTATACGTATATATATATATATATTTATATAGATGAAATTTGTAATCATGCACATACAGGTCGATTTAGAATAAGCGAGGTCGCGTCGAAGTGAGAAAACGAGGGCGACTGCGATAGATTATGCATTAGTTTGTTGCGAGCATTCGGTTTTCGTTTTGGATTGCGATGGCTGTGCGAATCGTGCGCTTATAAAGTAGGGAGTGAAATCGTTACATCGAGAAATCGATAAAGCGTAATGTTTCAAAACGTAAATAAGTTCCAATCATTGTAAAATTGGCGGGTCGTATGATAGAGTGCCTTGGGTGTTTTAGGCGTGGACTGCCCAAGGTAACCCAACTATATCTAACAAGTTCGAGCATGCGCGTTGACCTAGAGGACTTCATGCTTCCACTGGGATGCAGCTCATGGCATTCGTCTTCCTAGTCATCGCGTGGCTCGAGTTATCGTGATAGTCGAGTCCTTGGTGAGAGCTTTTGAAAACCAGTTTATAGAGAATGGGACGACTTATTAAGGTACGGGTTTCACCCCTGGCTTAACAGTTTCGTTCCTAATTGTGGCTATGCTCTTCGAATAAATTCGTGAGTTCCACTAGATTTAGAAATGGAGACTTTTGTCGAGATGTGGATTTCACTCCTAACTCGATGAAGAGTTCTCGTGCTAGAAAAAAATGCGCTGAGTGAGCAATCCTATCGAGAGTTCTTGGTTTTCACACATGATCTCGACTGGATCGCTCGGTTTTCGTTATGCGAGTATTTTCGAAAACATGTGTATTGTGTCGGCCTTAGGAAAGGCTAGGTAGTATTTCAGCCTTAGGAAAGGCTTCTTTGTGTGAAGTGGTAGTATGTGGGGTTCACACAAAGTTGTATCTTTTGGCAATTCGATCGAGAGTATCAAGTAAGCCCAATACAAACCCCACCGGGTTTGTATGAGTTGGCCTGTTGGTACTTAGACTATAGACTAGGTCAATTTCTAAGACGTCGACCCGGACTAGGTTGAGTCTGGCCTAATTCCCTATAGTTATGGCTCTGATACCAATCTGTCACACCCCAACCGATGGCGGAATCATCGGGGCGCGGCACTAGGCGAATCAGATTGCTCAAGAGAATCCATAACAACTATATTGCGATAATATTTAATACATTCGTTATCCCATACTAACAAGTAATACAATCACGTAAGTTATCACAGATTTCTTGCCCTCTCGAACAATACAAATCCGACAACCTAGATTTTAGTTGAGTTTCTAGACTTCCTAGCTTGATTTGATATAGTCTGCGATCTAACCTGCAACATACGTTAAAATATTTGTCAATACAAAAGTATTGGCGAGTATGCAGGTTTGATAAGTATAGCATAATAGATTAAAAGGGCTGCGAATTTCCACATGCATAAACGTAATACACGACATATATACTTACAAAACTGATACTACCAACTATGTCCTCGATGCTCGAATGTACGCTGGCATAACTAGACCCCGTCGGGCGCAATAGTACTATACTAGTCGTGGTGGGACGTCGCGAGTATAAGCCCTAGCACATATGCAACTAGCATCACGTATATCTATGCATAACAGTTATTCGCAAGTGATAATTCGATTGATTGAGTATTTCGATTTGTTAGAAACGTATGTTACACCCAAAATTTGATTAAAAAGGGGTCAAGTATACTCACAATGCGTGTTTAGCGGGAATACAACTTGATTGAGTCGACGGCGAGTACGTCTGCGTTGATCCTTGAAGAAACAGAGTAAACGATGTACGGTTAAGCAAGATTGCCTTGAAAAGTTACTCATTAGGTTGAATGGTTCTCATCCGTGCGGATTGACAAGTTATCCGTCCGGATGACAAGTCATCCGTCCGGATGACATGTTATCCGTCCGGATAATAGGTGATCTGTGCGGATGGTGTGTCATCCGTGCGGTTAATGCGCGTATAAGTGGTCATCCGTGCGGGTGGAGGTACGTGCGGATGAATGGTGTACGTGCGGGTGACATTGTTGTGCGTGCGGATGAGTGTGCGTGCGGATTGACATTGTCATTCGTGCGGACTGACATGTCATCCGTACGGACATGTGTCATCCGTGCGGACTGAATGTGCGTGCGGATTGACATTGTCATCCGTGCGGACTGACATGTCATCCGTACGGACATGTGTCATCCGTGCGGACTGACATTGTCATCCGTGCGGACTGACATGTCTGTTTCGCACTCTGAACACTGTTTTCGAGTGTTTAACGGGAGGAATTCGTTCGTTTTTACTAGGGTAGTGTAATTTCGCGCTAACACTTGAAGTTCCGTCAATTCCGACTCGTTCTAACGGCCGGGAATCACCCCGTTCCATCAGATCTGGCCGTTCGTGATGGTTCTTCATGGTTAACTCGAAATCGCACAGATTTAGGTGAGATTTGTCATTAAAACATGTGGAAATTACCCAAATCTGAGTCGTTTATGGTGGGATGAGGCCACAACTTGGAGTTCATAAGAACTCTTGGTGACATCACCTCAAAACGCCTCAAATCCGCAGATTTCACGGTGAGAATTTGAGTTTCGAAGGATAGAATGATGTAGAATCGAGTGTAGATTGTAGAAGTACAAGTTTTAGGTTGAAATCTTACCGGAATCGCGAGGAAATCGAGAGAAAAGGGTCTTGGAGCGTGTTTGGTTGAATAGGAGCTGTCACATCACTGTTCAAGTGGTGTGACATAGTATTTATAGGCAACAGAGGAGAGGAAGGAAGTCTGGCCCGGATAGCCCATCCGTGCGGATGGCCCATGCGTGCGGATGGCCCATCCGTGCGCATGCCCATCCGTCCGGATAGCCATCCTGACGCGTTGGACTTCTCCGTTTTGATCGTTTTTGGTAGATTTCGAAGCGCGTACTACCATAATTAATTTATAATATCATTATATTGTTATTATTATATATATATATATCACTAGGGGTCGTATTTACGTATCCATAATCCAAAGTTTCGATAATTAACAATCGCTTTCCGTTTCAAGTATGCGATTGTTAGCGACGTTTCACGGCCATCAATGAGGGTAGTATAGGTCCTTTCTTGATGTCATCGTGAATGTTGTTTCGTGTAGTGCCACAAAGACTGACGGGGTACCGTTTACTCGTATTGTCATCATCGTCATGACGACTGGAGCTACAGCACTCACCCGAGGGTCCTTGTTAGCGTTAATTGTTTACGTTCGACACATCACGGCCACTGAGGAGGGTAGAATAGGTCCTCACTCGATGCCTCCGTGAGTGTTAGTGTGATAATAGTGTAGTATAGTGATATTGTATTTCGAAAATACGCGATTATCCTTCGACTAGCGATATATACGATATAGTTACATTATGATCCGAATCTCCGGTGCTAGGCGTAACGAGTATAACGAGTAGTAACAACGCACAAAAGTGCGGGTTGTTACAGTCTCCCCTACTTTAGGAAATTTCGTCCCGAAATTAATCCAATAGGCAGACTTCTAAGAGTTGATCTTGTATAAGTTGCGATACAGCGAGCGATTTGATCGTAGGTTGACAGCGAGAACGTTTCGAATAAGAGAGATCGACTGCGATAGCGAGAAAGCGACGTAAAGACGAAAGTATTAATCCCACGAGTTGGCATTTCCATGTGCCTTGTCTTGTGTAGAATTCGTTAGTTCGATGCAATTGTAATTCGATAGGTTTCTCATGACGTAGAGTTAGCTGAGTCGATCGTTAGCCAACGTTACAAGAAGCGTTCGTCTTAGATATTAAAAAGGGATTTAGGATGAAAATCTTTGAAAATTTTCCCTTTAACGTGCAGTCAACAGAGTCGATGTTAACCGACGTTGCGAGGAAGTTTAAGTTTCTAACATTTTAAGGAATTTGAAGATGAAAACAAGGGTTACGAAAACTCTCTTATGGCATGGGTTCCAGTTGAACTTGATGTTGAACCAACATCTCAAGAAAATCTTGTTTTTGATCTTGAAAAGGTTTTAAGGAAAAATTGAACTAATGAAGCTCCCTTTGAACATGGAGTTAACCTGATTCGATGTTACCTCCACATTGTGAGGAATTTCACTTGTTCCATGGTTTTAATAAAAGTTTTATAAAAATCAGTTTTTAGCCCTTTGAAAGGAATGATTTAGCATCAAGCCCCACTTGGCACCTTCCCATGGAAGTTCGTTAATATGTTTAAAGCACTTATATACAGGAATTACCAGCGGCGTATCCACCATGCTTTGCCCATATTACTTCCGTTTCGTGAGGCAGTGTCAGGTGTGCCGATATGACTCGGATAGAATTGCGTTTACTTGGCCCAATCGATAGAAAGTCGGACCGAGCATAAGATAGGATCGAATAGATTAATCCAACGAGTTGATAAGCGAGAAGCGAATAACGCGTTTTCGATTAGATTACACATTAAACCCACATGGCACGTTTCCACGGGAGTTTGCTTACATGGTGTAACATCATGCTTAACCAGGTTAGCTTTGCCTCATGAAGCGGTGTCATGGGTACTTAATACCATACAGACTGCAATGAACACCAAGCGAGCGATAAGCGATATATCATACACGATAGGCGATCAGCGGTTAGGTGATTAAACGAATAATACAATCGCAACACTAGTAATGATGGTGATGATAGTCGAATTACGATAAGCGGCAGTTGTTGCATGCAAGCGATGAAGGTATACGGTTCGATTTTGATTGATTAACACCACAGAGTTTGACTAGCATTAGACCCCACATGGCCTTTTTCCACGAAAGGTCGCTGATATGGCTAAAACACCCTGCCTTAACCATATGAGTTTCATCTCGTGCAGCGAGGTCACGTGTTAACTTAACACGAATATCACGGATAACGGTATAGCGATAGATTGATACACAGCAGACGATAGAGATTCCCATAATAAGCGATAGAGTTTTCGAGATGCACATAATGAATGATTGCGATTAGTCGAGTTTTGTTTCGAGTAAGCTTAACGTTACGTTGCGACGCATCACAGTTATCGAGGAGGGTAGAATAGGTCCTCACCCGATGATATCGTGAGCGTTAGTGTGTTTGATGAGATTGCTCGCTATAGACTTACGACCAGTCTTGCGTTGATGCAATTGTCCTGCGAGGTAGACTCCCCAGAGTCCATCGATGAGGCGATTGCATTGCGTTTGCAGACTTACGACAAGTCTTGCGATGATGCAATTTCAGTTGTTACGCCTTGCGATTGAGTGTAGTGTGTTGAAAATAATCACAATAGTATACATAGGTCTAATAACGTTCAACTCCACGTGGCACTTTCTTCACGGAACTTCGGTAGTATGGTAAAGCACACCTTGCCCGACCCCTACTACTTTAATCCCGTGTTTTGGTGTCACCTTTTGTCAACACGCTATGGCACCTTTAGAATTCACTACGATCACCGTTCAATAACCCAAATAATCCCGTGTGCACCCGCGATTATTCGTTCCTTGCACGTTTATTGTACCTCGTTCTAAGAGTGTAGTGAGGGTAAAACACATTATATAGTATATAGTATATAGTATGTGTGTGAATCTAGTCTAAGTGCGACGATTAGAGAGTGAAAGAGAATACGAGGGCAACACTGAGTAATAGGGTAGGTTCAAAGCTTAGAAATAACGTCGAAAATCATATCATTACAACTTTATCCTACGCTTGCTAGGTACTTGATGCTGAAGACTTTTGCTGGAGCTGCTGTTGTTGTACTCAGTTCACGGTTCGATGCGGCAGTTGCGGGTGAAGTGACCGTAACGGTTGCAGTTATTGCAATAGCGACATTCAGCCCCAACTGGATGATGATAGGTACACGAGTAACACTGAGGATGAGCTCCAGTGTAGGCTCGTTTTGGAAACATCGGAACGGTTCGAAGAGGTTCCGGTTGCAGTAGTTCGGTTGTTGATGAGTTCGGGCTCGAAGTCTTTCACTTGCGGCTGGGTTTGTCGGTGTCTTGCGAAGAAGTGTCGTCGTTGGAGGATTCGTCTGAAGACTCACTTGCAGAGTCTTTGACTGATTTGTCGGAAGATTCGTAGGCAGATTTGTCAGAAGAATCGGCAGCAGATTCGTCCGAGGAATCGTTAACAGATCCGTCAGAAGAATTGTTAGCTGATTCATTAGAAGAATCGCCTGTAGATTTGTCAGAAGATTCGTCAGTAGATTTATCAGAAGATTCGTCAACATGTTCGCCTGAAGGATTGCTGGCGATTGCTTGATGAGCTGGCTTGACAGGATTTCTTGAGTATAACCCTTCCACGAGTAGTTTGTTGTTGATTTCTGCGGCTAAGCGGTAGGTTTCTTCGATGGTAGCAGGCCTTGCAGCTTCGACAAAATCACCCACACACTCGGGCAAGCCACGAACGTACTTCGCGATGGCCTTCCCCGGAGTGTTGACTTGACTTGGGCAGATTATGCTAAGCTGTTTGTACCTTGCGGTGTAGCCAGCATTGTCACATTCGGTTTGCTTGATTTCCCAAAACTCGTTCTCTAGTTTCTGGATTTCATGAGGGGGGCAGTACTCTTTCTTCAAGAGCTCTTTCAACTCATTCCAAGAGAGAGCGTAAGCTGCGGAGATCCCACGTTTGTTACGTTCGGCGGTCCACCAGTCGAGTGCTCGTGATTGAAATACTCCGGTGGCGCAAGTAGTACGGAGACTATCGGGACACCCACTTTGACGAAGGGTAACTTCGATAGAATCGAACCACTGGAGTAGTTGAGTCGCACCTCCTTCACCCGTGAACTCCATCGGGTCACAGGCTTTGAAGTGCTTGTAGAGGAAAGTAGATTGCGGCGCTTCCGTCTTGGAGTCTTCCGAGGCTCGAGAGTTGCTGAGAGAGTGCACTTGAGCGGCAATTCGAGGACTAAGCTTACTCACTTCCTTAATCACAAGTGAAGCAATCCTCTTCTCGGCGCTTCATTTGGCTTTCCTCTTAGCTACTCGTCTCGAGATAGAGTTGCTGGAAGGCATCTAGACAGGAGGAGATTTGGAGTGAGATTCGATCATAATGATTTTTGAGTTTTGCGTTACGATTGAGCGTGTTCAAAACTTGGTGCGATAGTATAGTAATATGAATCACTTAGGAGCCACATAGGAAACACGAAATCCCTAAGTTCTCACACGATGACTTGTTTGTTTATACGTATATATATATATATTTATATAGATGAAATTTGTAATCATTCACATACAGGTCGATTTAGAATAAGCGAGGTCGCGTCGAAGTGAGAAAACGAGGGCGACTGCGATAGATTATGCATTAGTTTGTTGCGAGCATTCGGTTTTCGTTTTAGATTGCGATGGCTGTGCGAATCGTGCGCTTATAAAGTAGGGAGTGAAATCGTTACATCGAGAAATCGATAAAGCGTAATGTTTCAAAACGTAAATAAGTTCCAATCATTGTAAAATTGGCGGGTCGTATGATAGAGTGCCTTGGGTGTTTTAGGCGTGGACTGCCCAAGGTAACCCAACTATATCTAACAAGTTCGAGCATGCGCGTTGACCTAGAGGACTTCATGCTTCCACTGGGATGCAGCTCATGGCATTCGTCTTCCTAGTCATCGCGTGGCTCGAGTTATCGTGATAGTCGAGTCCTTGGTGAGAGCTTTTGAAAACCAGTTTATAGAGAATGGGACGACTTATTAAGGTACGGGTTTCACCCCTGGCTTAACAGTTTCGTTCCTAATTGTGGCTATGCTCTTCGAATAAATTCGTGAGTTCCACTAGATTTAGAAATGGAGACTTTTGTCGAGATGTGGATTTCACTCCTAACTCGATGAAGAGTTCTCGTGCTAGAAAAAAATGCGCTGAGTGAGCAATCCTATCGAGAGTTCTTGGTTTTCACACATGATCTCGACTGGATCGCTCGGTTTTCGTTATGCGAGTATTTTCGAAAACATGTGTATTGTGTCGGCCTTAGGAAAGGCTAGGTAGTATTTCAGCCTTAGGAAAGGCTTCTTTGTGTGAAGTGGTAGTATGCGGGGTTCACACAAAGTTGTATCTTTTGGCAATTCGATCGAGAGTATCAAGTAAGCCCAATACAAACCCCACCGGGTTTGTATGAGTTGGCCTGTTGGTACTTAGACTATAGACTAGGTCAATTTCTAAGACGTCGACCCGGACTAGGTTGAGTCTGGCCTAATTCCCTATAGTTATGGCTCTGATACCAATCTGTCACACCCCAACCGATGGCGGAATCATCGGGGCGCGGCACTAGGCGAATCAGATTGCTCAAGAGAATCCATAACAACTATATTGCGATAATATTTAATACATTCGTTATCCCATACTAACAAGTAATACAATCACGTAAGTTATCACAGATTTCTTGCCCTCTCGAACAATACAAATCCGACAACCTAGATTTTAGTTGAGTTTCTAGACTTCCTAGCTTGATTTGATATAGTCTGCGATCTAACCTGCAACATACGTTAAAATATTTGTCAATACAAAAGTATTGGCGAGTATGCAGGTTTGATAAGTATAGCATAATAGATTAAAAGGGCTGCGAATTTCCACATGCATAAACGTAATACACGACATATATACTTACAAAACTGATACTACCAACTATGTCCTCGATGCTCGAATGTACGCTGGCATAACTAGACCCCGTCGGGCGCAATAGTACTATACTAGTCGTGGTGGGACGTCGCGAGTATAAGCCCTAGCACATATGCAACTAGCATCACGTATATCTATGCATAACAGTTATTCGCAAGTGATAATTCGATTGATTGAGTATTTCGATTTGTTAGAAACGTATGTTACACCCAAAATTTGATTAAAAAGGGGTCAAGTATACTCACAATGCGTGTTTAGCGGGAATACAACTTGATTGAGTCGACGGCGAGTACGTCTGCGTTGATCCTTGAAGAAACAGAGTAAACGATGTACGGTTAAGCAAGATTGCCTTGAAAAGTTACTCATTAGGTTGAATGGTTCTCATCCGTGCGGATTGACAAGTTATCCGTCCGGATGACAAGTCATCCGTCCGGATGACATGTTATCCGTCCGGATAACAGGTGATCCGTGCGGATGGTGTGTCATCCGTGCGGTTAATGCGCGTATAAGTGGTCATCCGTGCGGGTGGAGGTACGTGCGGATGAATGGTGTACGTGCGGGTGACATTGTTGTGCGTGCGGATGAGTGTGCGTGCGGATTGACATTGTCATCCGTGCGGACTGAGTGTGCGTGCGGATTGACATTGTCATTCGTGCGGACTGACATGTCATCCGTACGGACATGTGTCATCCGTGCGGACTGAATGTGCGTGCGGATTGACATTGTCATCCGTGCGGACTGACATGTCATCCGTACGGACATGTGTCATCCGTGCGGACTGACATTGTCATCCGTGCGGACTGACATGTCTGTTTCGCACTCTGAACACTGTTTTCGAGTGTTTAACGGGAGGAATACGTTCGTTTTTACTAGGGTAGTGTAATTTCGCGCTAACACTTGAAGTTCCGTCAATTCCGACTCGTTCTAATGGCCGGGAATCACCCCGTTCCATCAGATCTGGCCGTTCGTGATGGTTCTTCATGGTTAACTCGAAATCGCACAGATTTAGGTGAGATTTGTCATTAAAACATGTGGAAATTACCCAGATCTGAGTCGTTCATGGTAGGATGAGGCCACAACTTGGAGTTCATAAGAACTCTTGGTGACATCACCTCAAAACGCCTCAAATCTGCAGATTTCACGGTTAGAATTTGAGTTTCGAAGGATAGAATGATGTAGAATCGAGTGTAGATTGTAGAAGTACAAGTTTTAGGTTGAAATCTTACCGGAATCGCGAGGAAATCGAGAGAAAAGGGTCTTGGAGCGTGTTTGGTTGAATAGGAGCTGTCACATCACTGTTCAAGTGGTGTGACATAGTATTTATAGGCAACAGAGGAGAGGAAGGAAGTCTGGCCCGGATAGCCCATCCGTGCGGATGGCCCATCCGTGCGGATGGCCCATGCGTGCGGATGGCCCATCCGTGCGCATGCCCATCCGTCCGGATGGCCCATCCGTCCGGATAGCCATCCTGACGCGTTGGACTTCTCCGTTTTGATCGTTTTTGGTAGATTTCGAAGCGCGTACTACCATAATTAATTTATAATATCATTATATTGTTATTATTATATATATATATCACTAGGGGTCGTATTTACGTATCCATAATCCAAAGTTTCGATAATTAACAATCGGTTTCCGTTTCCGTTTCGAGTATGCGATTGTTAGGGACGTTTCACGGCCATCAATGAGGGTAGTATAGGTCCTTTCTTGATGTCATCGTGAATGTTGTTTCGTGTAGTGCCACAAAGACTGACGGGGTACCGTTTACTCGTATTGTCATCATCGTCATGACGACTGGAGCTACAGCACTCACCCGAGGGTCCTTGTTAGCGTTAATTGTTTACGTTCGACACATCACGGCCACTGAGGAGGGTAGAATAGGTCCTCACTCGATGCCTCCGTGAGTGTTAGTGTGATAATAGTGTAGTATAGTGATATTGTATTTCGAAAATACGCGATTATCCTTCGAATAGCGATATATACGATATAGTTACATTATGATCCGAATCTCCGGTGCTAGGCGTAACGAGTATAACGAGTAGTAACAACGCACAAAAGTGCGGGTTGTTACAATACGGGCTTGGGATACGATATTATAAAAATACCGCTTGGTCGGGTGTAAAAACCTTTTAATCGGAGATGATTAAATTGTATAATCCCGTTTTAATCAGTATTGCTTGATAACAAATAACATTGGGGGTTAATGACCGTGTCCTGGATATCCTTGGCTCATTTAAAAAGTGTAGATGGCCACAAATTAAGCACAAGGTGTAGGCATAACACCTCCTGTTACGTATGTAAAGGATATACTCACTCGTGAGGTAACTTCTTGTGAGTTATATTTGTGGTGTGTCGATTAATCCTGATCGGTTTGTTTAATCACCGGCCCTAAATGTTGGACAAACATGTAAATCTGATACAAGATTGTTATTAATATAATTGTCCCAAGTTATAAAAGAATTTTTGTGCCTTGTGCATTTAAATCAATTTCCATAAAGATTTTCAAAAGAGTCAGTTAATTGTATTTACCAGTGTAAACTGACGTATTTTCCAAAAAGGTTAAGTGACATGTACTGTACGTAAATTGGCTGGGAGCTCAGGGCGTTAATAGGGAATCTTGCAAGTTCTAAACGTCTAAAGTCTGTTGAACTGTGTTATGTTTCTGTTTTAAGATCCGCCTGTGGATCCATCTTACAATCCGTTTGTAATATTTGATGTTACTTTCGAATTGGTTTGTAATATATTTACTTTCGACTTCCGCTGTGCATTGAACTGTGATTATATGACTATGATAATATCAACTACGTCACGATACTCCCCAATGGGCCCACCGGTAATACGTGGAAATATCTGGGTGTGACATGGAATCTGGTTTCCTAGGTTTTGTTAGATTTCCATGGGTTGTGTTGGAAACAACGGTAGTGGCTGTGGTGCTATCATTTGTTCTAAATTCGGGTCTGCAGCAGTGGTTGCTAAGATATGAAAGTTGGCTAGTCTCCTATTAAGTATATCTTGAGTTTGGGTGTTCATCTCCCTATTCGTAGCTGCTAAAGCTCGTTGTTGCTGTAACTTTCTCATTCTTTTCCTACGCTCGTGAGCTCCCCGACTGAACCATCCTCTCTTTTTGGTAGGGAATGGATCTTCGGATTGCGCTTTGAATATAAAGATTCCTTCCTCTGTGTCATCTGATTACCCCAAGGGGGTTGGCTGGGAAGAAGTTCCTTCATCTATAGGAGAACTAGATAATTGACGATAGGCGTCTAATGGTCCTTGATCACTCATAATGTAAACTAACAGATTGTCAAATAACAAAATAATAATATACAGGTATGCATGTATTCACATAAATTATTTCCTAACAGAATTGACAAATTTCATTGTCAGCAGAACACTTTTGTGGCTCAGATCAGTGGTTGTAGCTCTGATACTACCTTCTGTCGCAACCCCCAGTCCCTGTCTCTTGGGAACGGGCGTCGCGAGCCAGTATAAGTGGTATCGGTATTTATCATTTTGGCAGCGGAATTTACATCAGGACCGTAGTTAGAAAATATTTTTATCAGAGTAAAATACCACACTTTTATAATAATAAACACATGGGTAAAACACAAGTTTCTATTACAAACATGTTTTTAGGGATAAACCCTAATTTATTGGAATAAAACATCTTCTCTATTTAGGTAACTTTTATAGCCACATTTTTCAAGTCTTCCGTGCTGTCCAGCTGGCTTCTATTTGGCTTTCACATTTTATTACCTGAAACGCGTTTTAAAAATATTTGTCAGTGGAAATACTGGTGAGTGAATCCCAGTTTAATCAAAACATGTTTTATCATTTTACAGCATTGAGGGCGATCTCGCAATTATATTTGTTTCCAATTCTTACTTTAATTACCACCCAGGGTACTGTCAACCCGACTTGTGGTCATGTTACTACTCACAGTGTAGTAACAAATTTTGTATACAAAACCCCAACATACCGACGATAATTGTAGAATTACAAATACTCAATCACTGTTTAATCATAATGTAAAACAATTGAGGTTTTGTAAAAACAGTTTACAAAAAGGTTTCACAAAAAGGAGATTATTCACATTGCTATTTTAGGTTTTTCCATTGTGAGTTCCTGGTTATAATCTATTAATTAAAACAATGCATACGCGTTAGTATAATAACCCATTTTACATTAGTTATACCCTCCCTGAGACAGAACTCCAACGACTACGTCGGGCAGAGCCTCGACAGCCGTTACGGAGCACTAGATCAATCAGGCAGCGTATCTAATTCGTAACCGGGGGTTATGATACTTACATCAAGGCAGAATTTCGTTATATTAGTGGGTATAATGCCCGAGTATTACTTATAATATAGAGAAATTGAGAGAGAATTGAAACTTTTGAACGACGGAAACTAAATGCCTGAGCTCCCAATTTAAAGGGCTGCTTCGGCAGTCCCTCACGCCCCACGAAGGATACACAAGGGGCCTTCGCGCCCCACGACGTAGGTCGGGTAGGCCCTAGCTTGTGCCAGGTCATCGACTAGCTTTGACACGCGTGTGACACGTGGCGGCTCCGGGGGTGGCCCTGTGGCCTAGCTGTCGCGGCCCACGACGGAGCTAGCCATAGGCTTCGCGGCCCGCGAGCGCCCTTAATTTCTTGTTTTTATTTTATTTTTGCAAAATTAAAGCATTTAGGGCCTATTTTTCGTATACGGGGTGTATTTTAGGGCGTATAGGGACGTTATAATTATTTTAGGAGGGTTGTTATACATGACCCTCCGAATCATCCTTGTGATGATTTGTGTAGTGGTGAATCCTTGATATTCATGATCCTCCGAATCATCCTTGTGATGGTTTGTGTAGTGGTGAATCTACAAGGAGGTTAAACCTTCATGCTTGACATATATGACATCTATGATTGGACTTAGTTTTAGGATAATATTATAACTATATAAATACATGTATACATAAGAAAATGGCTGAATTTGTGATGATAATCAAGTCAAGATTATTCATCATAAACTTAGGCTAACATATCTAATATTCTAAGATACTTGTTATGATTCCAATGGGCAATTTAGAACCCATGAAACCACTTATTATGGTGTCATAAACGAGTTCTTAGAACTGGGTATTATTTTCGTATTCATACTTTTGATACTTTAAATTCCAATTCCACATATTCATTCCAATTCCATGAACTTACACACCTTTGTATACCCTTATAGGGTGACTCGGTGTTCCATCCTCAACAAACAACTCTCCACGGGATTACCAAGTTTGAAGCTTGCAAAACCGTGAGTACACTTGACCCATTTTCGTTTTACGCATTTTTGGGCGTAACATGTTAACTTATTAAAATCACGACACTTAAACTTTATCTTTATGCACAAACAATCCAATACATACATGCATACGTTATACTTGATACGTCTATCTAGGTTAGTTCGTTTTGTGATTGAACTTGTCATTAACTTCGATCAAGCCTACCTTAACATGTATAGTTCTATAGGAGTAACGCACCGCCTGTGAACGTTGGGTTATGTTAAGATTCGTTTACTTGCGTGAACTTTGGTTTGACTTATTTATCACATGCTAGATTTACGCTTATCTTGAATAACTTAGTTTGTATTGTGGATTCATTCAAAACTTTTCATATTTATACTATATACTTAAACTTGTGTACTTGCCAATGCTTTTATGTTGAACTATACTTTTTAACATGTTGCAAGTTGATGATGTTGATTATGATGAAATGTTGCAAGTTGATGATGTTGATTATGATGAAATCTAGTAGGGACGACACTAGAAACGCATCTTTAAATTACTAGAATTGTTATCTCATTTTGTTGAACTTATTGTATTTTGTCTTTTGATGTTGTAATTTGAATTTCTCATGTTGTACTTGACAATTATTATTATGAAATGAAATCGGTTTTGATTTAAACTATTGTCACTTAATGTTATGAAGTCTTTGAGCAATCTCGTTCATCTCACTCCGATGTTTCCGCCATCGGTTGGGGTGTGACATTTTAAATATTATAATAACATATTATCAAATAATGTTTGAACTTTGACGGTATTTTTAAAGTAGCAATATGAATTTTGATGATATCTTGTAAAAAACATTAATTTTTCACTTTACATCCAAACCTGAAAACCGAACAACCCGATCCGAACTAACCCGAAACCGAATAAACCTAAAACCGACTAACCCGAACTTTAAATGGGTCGATTATCGGGTCAATTTTTCCTAGAAAAAAATCTGAAAAACCCGAAACCCGAAGAAAAGACCTGATGAACACCCCTACCTACTTCCTTGGAGACAAAGATAGAGATATAAAACATTAAGAGTGATGAAAACCAAGAATGAGGTGTCTTTTTCAACATCAATTTTGGTCATCCTCTTAGGCTAGACGGTATGGGGAACGTCCCCACCCGTCCAGGAACGGCGACGGTCCAAACGCCCTGCCACCCCCCCCCCCCGTCCTCGTCCTCCCCGTCGCCCACAAACCGTTGGAGACGATGCAGAAAAAGACAAAAGTTCACCCTTTCCCATGCTTGATACCGTTTGAAATTAAAAAAATAAATTCCAATTTCAAAAAAAAAAAAAAAACCAAACGGCTAGTTTTTAAATATTTACCAAATTCCTACCAAATATTATAAATATTCACCACTTTTACATCATTTTTCACACCTTTTCACCCACTACAATCTCATACCTCTCTCACATTTTATAAAACACTCTTCCCTTTTTATATAAACTCAACATTTTTATACCATTTTTTACCCACTACCACCCCATCTCTCTCTCAAAATTAACCATGTCTTCACCTTTTTCACTTTCTTCATCTTCTTCCTCGACGTGGTATTCATCATCTTCGGGCGAGAATGACACATTTTTCGAAAACATGATTATGTACGCGGTTCAGATCTTCATGGCGGATGATGAAAACTCTGAAACGTCGTCCCAACGGCAAACTAGTCAAGCAAAATTAAATCGAGACAAAGAAGGTACTTTACTTTTTTTTAGCGTATGTTTATTTAAATTTAAAAATGAATTTTATAATGAATTTGATATATTTTTCACTTTAAAAATATAGCCGCCCACGATAAACTAGTGGTCGATTATTTTGCCGACGAACCTGTGTACACAGACGAGATGTTTCGACGTCGGTTCCGAAGGAGTCGTCGACTTTTTTTACGTATCGCAGACGACATGGCCCAGTCTGATCCGTTTTTCACACTGAGATACGACGCTAGGGGGCAAAGGGTTTTCACTACTTTACAAAAATGTACGTCGGCCATTCGCCAACTGGCATATGGGTACGCACTCGATGCATTAGACGAGTATTTAAGGATGTCCGAAAGAACCGCACGTCTATTTTTGCACAGGTTTTGCGAATGGGTTGTCAAATTATATAGAAAGAGATACCTGCGGAAACCAAACACAAACGACGTTCAAAAATTATATCAAGCACACGAACAAAGACATAGTTTTCCAGGAATGCTCGGGAGCATTGATTGCATGCACTGGGAGTGGCAGAACTGCCCTACTGCCTGGCAAGGTCGGTATACTCGGGGAGATCATGGTCATCCCGCTATTATTCTAGAGGCTGTTGCATCAAAGGATCTCCGGATCTTGCATGCTTTTTTTGGTCTACCTGGTTCGCTTAATGACCTTAACATCATATACCAGTCACAGATATTTGACGATGTAGTGGCGGGAACAGGTCCAGACACAAGTTTTACGGTTTCGGGGGTGGAATACAGGCGAGGTTACTACTTTGCAGATGAAATATACCCAACGTACTCGACTATCGTTAAAACTATTCCGCATCCGACAGACGATAAAAGAAAAAAATTTGCGAAGTATCAAAAGGGTGCGAGAAAAGATATGAACGGGCTTTTGGGGTTCTACAAAAAAATTGCATATCATTGAACATCCAACACGTTTGGCTACACCAAATAGGTTACAACACATTATGTACGCTTGTATCATCCTTCATAACATGGTCATTGAAGACGAAGGTAAAACGATATGCGAGTACGACAAAAACGAGTCTACCGGAAATTCTGTTCCAGTTAGTTTGGAACAACAAGATTTGAACATTTTCTCTCTATGTAACGAGTACACACATCATAACCTACAAGCGGACTTGGTGGAGTACCTTTGGAACAACGCTCAAAACGAACCAGATGACCACATGCAGGACGAAGACTAGTAGGTATTTTAATATTTTTTTAATGCTTAGGGTTTTTTTTAAGTTTATGTGTTTTTTAAGTTATTAGGATTTTTTTAAAGTTTATGTTTTTTTTAACTTTATGTAATGTTGTTTAATATTAATGAAAATATTTTCTTATTTTGTTTGTTAAATGTTAAAAAAGAGGATGTTAAAAAAAATAAAAAAACAACTAAAATGGTGGGGTAGGATCATCCTTCCATTTCCATTGTTTTTGTGGGATGGACCATCCTCAAGAGGACTATGATGTGACGCTTAGGTGGCGGATCATCCTTCAAAGAAGGATAGTCACCATACCATGTAGCCTTACTACTTTTAGCTAGGGGTGGGGGAAGACCCAAATCGATGGTAAAACTAGATACCTGAAATATTTAGGTTGGCTATTTTACAGGATTTGAGATAGGTGTGACATTAGATGATACTTATAAGATTATTCGAACTCGTCTAACCCATTAAAATCAAATATATTAATATATTATATACTTTTAAAAATGTAATATATTAATATTATGTTGAAATTGTTACAAACTTTGAAATTATTAAAGTTTTGTACTTGAATTGTAATTGATTATTTGATGTTTTTATAAGGTGGTTTATTTATTTGATGTTTTTATAAGGTGGTTTATTAGTTATTACATTAGTTTAAGATTGAATTTTGGCTGATGGGGTAATGGGAGATTATTAATCAATTATTATCATAAATGAGTATGCCTGAAACTAATACAATGATGAGTAATGTATATGTCTAACAAGTACGAGACACAATTTTTAAAAACGCCTAAGACTTTCAATAACAAAATCACTCCATTTTCATCCCCAGCCATTACCTTCTTGCCACATCACATGAACCAAAGATGATAATGGGTGAGTTTAGGTAATCTCAGCTCAACCCCAAACTCGACTAGATAATCTTGTTCCAAACCCGTTTTAAAACCCGTCGGGTATTGGGAATGCTCGGGGATTTCAGGTAAACTTGTTAACTTAAAGAAAAATCACTTGTTGGGTATACCTGACCAAAAATCATTCGGGTATCTATTTGTTAACTACTAATTAATTACATTTAACATTATCAATATAAAAATATATCAAATAAATACAACAATGTATATAAATAAAATACCTAAATGTATTATACAAAAACATTGTATGCCAATAACTAATATGTCATATATATACATATGTAAAAAAAATAAAAGAAATTTAAAGGATATATAATCGGGTGAATGGGTACACTTAATTGGGTAATTAGCTATATCATCAAATCCCAAACCCTCGAAAAAAATTAAAAAAAATCTCAAACCCAATTCTATACCCGATTATTCGACCCAAACCCGATCCAAATGTGTCGGATTGAATTTACCCAACAGGTTGGATTCGAGTGCCATCCCTATCACCAGCTTTATATATACTTTGATGATATGACAGTTTATTATATGACCTCATAACTAGGCAAAAAATATATACTTCATAAGAATATATGAATGTGTATATTCATCAACACATCATTGTTATCATCAAACTAACTATATAATTTTCGTATCTAAACATTTATAATGAGATTATAATTTTGCTAACGGATTTTACTGTTAAGAATGAAACTGTACCGATTCTGCATTGAGTTGAACATTAAACACTCCCAAATATTATATAAAAATGCATAAATCAACAACTGAAACACCATAAAAAACCTTACTTAAGTTTTAAAGTTTAAAAATTACGAATCTCTGACAGAAGTTTAAACCCTAGCACTGGTAATTCACTTAAGCACAAACAACATTATAGTTGACTACAACTATACCTTATAACTGTCTGAAATCCAAACAACACCTACAAACCTTTGATCGATTACACAACTATCTTCAAATCTTTCGGTGTTCATCCACTTTGTATCGATCAGGATTAACTTCAGAGAGCCATAAACCTGGGGTTAGAGCCTGTGAAATAAATCAAACAACAACCATTGTTAAGAACTTTAAATATTATTTCGACCGAAAATTCTTGAATTTGCATAAACAATTGCTTACATCTAGTTTCATCTGAACACTTCTAGGCGGCTTGTTAGGTTTCCTCGGTGGTTTCTTCCCCGTCATTGCAATGAAATCTTCCTCGATTTCTTTTCGCGATAGGGCGATCGAAAATTTAGGTCTCTCTTCTTTCTTCTCAAGGTTCCTTCGAGGCCTTGAGGGTTTCTTCTCCGATCTATCTTCAGCTGGAAATCTAGGAACCTCCTTAACTTCAGCATGGATGTTTTCGACATAACGGGTGTTGTTATGCTCGTCGAAATCTGAAGTTTCATCGTCATCAGGCATTGCAGGAACTGGATCAAAGTTGCTGCACCTCAAGAATTTCTTACTCCCCCACGTCAGCCCTGGGGGTAGATTGAAATTATGCAGCTGTTTTGGTTTCACCATTGACAAGGGTTTGAATTTTGTAGTTTTTTTTTGTGGTTGAAGAGGCACCAGGAACAAGGGTTTTGCTGATGTCTGTGATTGTGTGCGAATTGTGAAGCGAAACGTTATATATGCAGGGAAAAGTGGAAAACGTTAAACGGTGTCGTATATTGATGGCTAGGCAAATTTTTTCAAGTGTAAATGTTACACACTCTACCCTCCAGGTTGGATGTAATTCAGTTTGTTACTTTGTGCTCCTCCTTTATATAATCCATTAATTAAGAGAAAAGTGCTCGGATAGTCCTTCTGGTTTGCACATTTTTCACCTTCAGTCCATAACTTTCTAAAATTATAGCTATAGTCTCTAACTTTTGCAATTTCGTTCCCGGATAGTCCCTGGCGCGGATGGGGGTTATTTTTTGGTGTTAAGTGGATGTGAAATTACTAAAATGCCCTTGTTATTAAAAACCTAAATCCTTCTTTATCTTCTTCTTCTAGATCAGAACCACCATCACCACCACCCAACATCCTCTCATCACCACCTTCCACAAACCTCCGACCACCACCCTCCCATAACCTCCGGCCACCACCACTCCCATCACTACTGTATCACCACCTAACATCCTCTAATCCCCACCATTCACCCCCACCTTGCCAGAGATCTATTCTCCGGCCACTTTCGTTTTTTGTTCTTTAATTCTGCGTATAAGTAAAGAGCAAGGTATTGAACTCTGTCTCAGTAATCAAATAAAAATGGTGGATTGTTGTGTTTTAAAGCATTGGTATTGAACTTTGTTTAATTCAGTGGCGAAAGAAAAGATAAATGGTATATCGTCGTTGTTTAAAGCCAAAATTAAAGCAAAACCTAATTGTTAGAGATAATGGCTATTTAGAATACAATGAGTACCAATTCTGCACCAGATTATATTAAAGCTTATTCGATTGTTGATCTGATAGTAGTATTATTTACTATTTGGTTTGAACCAAGTTTTTACTATTGATTTTAAGGATTTTACATGAAGCTAGTCACTTTTTGACACATATGTTACTAACAACTTTTTATTACTGATTTGAAGAAAGTGGTCGGAGAATAGTTCTCCGGCAAGGTGGGGATAAATGGTGGGGATTGGAGGATGTTAGGTTGTGTTACAGTAATGATGGGAGTGGTGGTGGCCGGAGGTTCTGAGAGGGTGGTGGTCGGAGGTTTGTGCAAGGTGGTGATGAGAGGAAGTTGGGTGATGGTGATGGTGGTTCTGATCTAGAAGAAGAAGAAGGATTCAGGTTTTTAATAACAAGGGCATTTTAGTAATTTCATATATACTTAACACCAAAAACTAACCCCCATCCGCGTCACGGACTATTCGGGATCAAAATTGCAAAAGTGGGGGACTATAGCTGTAATTTTAGAAAGTTAGGGACTAAAGGTGAAAAATAGACAAACCACAGGGACTATACGAGCATTTTTCTCATTAATTAATTAATTACATAGATGGTTTTTGTGGAATTACCTTTGATACATATTTTCAATAAATTACAAACTTGGTACAATGTTTACAAGTAGGGTTGTACTTTTTAACACGAAACTCGAAACATGACCGAAATTTAAAGCCACTCATACCCGAATTAGAGAATATTCTAAAAACCCGAATCCGGTCAACCCTAACATTAAATGAGTCGGTTATCGGGTCATTTTTCCTTAAAAAAAACCCGAAAAACCTGACTCGAAAAACCCGAAACTTGAAACCCGATCATTTATTATCGTTTTATTATAATGTGTTTTGATTTGGAGTGTTTGGTATTTGGAACATTAAGTTTTGAGACTTTTGACAAGTACAATCCGATATTGTTATATGATGTTTGAATAATGATAATAATATTTTTTTAGATGCATGATGAATTTTGATAACATTTTGTAAAAAACCACATTTTTTTTTCATTTTAATCTAAACCTGAAAACCAAACAACCCTAACCAATCTAACCTAAACCCGAACAACCAGGACTTTAAATGCGTTACATGTCACTTTTTCTTAGCCAAACTACCCGACCCGAAAAGCTCAAACCCCTAAAAAGAAAACCACGAAGAACACCCGCATTTACAAGCCGGTAATATAGTTACTCCCATGGTTGTAGAAATGTGTAGTCGCTAGTCGGCCGCTGAGGTGGAGACTAGCGATTAATCGGGTATTAATTAGAATTAAATGTAATTAATTGGGGTTAATTGTGATTAATCGGCGACTCGATATAAATGAGTGATTAAACGGCACCCAGTCGGGATTTTTACAATTATGGTTACTCCATATGGATATTGGTACAAAGATATCGATGAAAGATAACTTTTTTTTGAATGACAAAAATACCTTCTATAAGAAAATATTTTTCATTGGAACCCACCTTTTCCTAATAAATAAAAGAGTAAACTTTAAAAATCGTCCCTATCTTTTGGTCATATTTTCTTGTTCCATCTAAAATGACTCTTTTGGGCATTTGAGTCATTCAGATTTGCGTGTTATTGTTTCCATCCAAATCACTAAGGTATTTATTTTTTTCTATTCAGGTGAAGGGTATTTTTGTCTTTTTGAATTCAACAAGCAAATATGAAACCTCAGGGACTTTTTCCATTAAGATGAAGGATATTTTTGTCATATTAAATTCAAAAAGCAGATATGAAACCTCAGGGACGATTTGGGCATTTTACTATTACATTTTTGTTTAATATTTTCTATTACTTGTTCCCTTTATGTAGCTTAGTATTTATTATTTTTAATAACTTTTTCGGTATATACACATTTCAATAAAGACATTTTGATAAAAAAAGTTATATTGTTTATCAAAATCCATTAAAATGGCTATTAAAATTTTATGAACATGTTTTTAACCGTTATCCAACCCACCATACCCGCCTATTTTTCCCACTTTCCCTGTACAAACTTTTGTTGGGAGCATGCAGTTTTTGTTGGTCAAGTATATTTTTATAGTTATGAATTATTGAACCATTTTACTTTGTTCTTTGTTACATGGATACCACTTTTCTTTAAAAATACAAAAAACGAATAATATTATTGTTTGTAAAAGTAAATCTTTTTTGGATCATTCTTGAAAACCGGCAACCTTTGTAAGAATGAACATTTTCTAAAAACATTGAATCTTATGCAGTATTGGAGCCAAACACTAATACTCGGTTTTAAAAAAAAAAGATTTTTACATAAAATATATTTTACAAAATAGAATTCGATTAAAAATTATATTTGTGTTTTAATTTCAATAATAAAAATAAATTACAATAACATAAATTCACTTAGCTATAAATTATTTAATTTATAATATGCATGTCTAAAATTCTAAGTACAAATAATTTACTTCATAATATCCATCTTTTAGAGATGTTGAGAGTGTATGTAGTGCGATTTTGAGGATTTTCTTTTGTGAGTGTTTTGATTAATCCTAACGCGTTATTTTTGTGAGCCTAGGCTTGGCGGGGCACTCACGTTATTTTTATAACGGAAAATATATAACGCGTGATGTTTCCATTTTCCCACCCCCACCTATTCCTATAACGCGTTATAGTAGCACGGAACTTGATTTTCGTTATTTTTATCACGCCGTTATTTTTTGTTTTGTGAGGGTAGTTGTTGGTTTGGGGGAAATCGTTGGGTGTGGTGGTGAGTGATGACCACCCCGCCTAAAAAAGGTTGTGAGTGATGGAAAAATGGTTGATGACATGGCGGAACTTAATTGGTGCTTGTGAGTGATAGATTTTATCACTAGTGAACCACCCCGTCCAGCATCCACCAACTATTTCCTCTATATTATTTAGCAAAATAATTTGCACACACAAAGTTACTGTTTAATTTTTCTCCCATCTTATTTGTCCAGCTGTTCCATTTCCTTTCATACTTTTTGTCCACTACAGTCTATCATTAATTGTATAACCTCACTGGAAAAACAAAAACCACCACCACCATGGTTGATTAATTGCACTAGCCAAAGGTGGTGGCTAGGGTTTCGACACTGAGAGCAACTGTGGTGCTGAAATCATACGATGTTTGTTTTTTTTTCAAACCAATCGCCGGAAATAAGGATAGATCTCGTAGCAGCCAGAAAAGACAAGCGGCGTGGTGGTGGTGGACTAGTGAGCGGGTAAACATGGAAGGTTTAGTCGCCGACGGTGTAGTATCTGGTTGCCTGATAGAGAGTTTCTAGACAGAGTACCAACGGTTTATCTTCAACGAAAAAGACTGAAAGAAGATCTAGGAGTTTATCTTCTTGGGAGGGTGGTGATGGAAGGTTCAAGCGATTGTTGTGATGGTCAGATCTGGTAGCAATCGCGTAAGACGGGTGATGATGCGACAACGATCTGGCAGATCGGTGTCAAGTTTTCTCTATCCCACACTAACAAAGGTATAAAGAAAGGGATAATTGTGAATAGATATTGAGGTGTGTTTGGGTTAGAGAGAGAGAAAGAGTGTACTGTTTGTAATCACTTTTTATAAATACATATAGGGTCTGTTTGGTATGGGGTAATGGAATAGACGAATGAATGGAATGGACGAGGTAATGGAATGGACAAGGGAATGCAATGGATTATTACCATTCCATGTCTTGTTTGGTTACCATGTCTGAATGGAATGAATTATTATTG
Source organism: Helianthus tuberosus (assembly GCA_030545235.1). Lineage (NCBI taxonomy): Eukaryota > Viridiplantae > Streptophyta > Magnoliopsida > Asterales > Asteraceae > Helianthus > Helianthus tuberosus. Next base: position 198,435,676 of record CM060447.1, read on the forward strand.
TGTGTTGTTCGATAGACAAGAAAAACAGAGTAATAAAATCAGCGGTGAGTGGTGGTGGTGGTGGTCGGTGGTAGTGATTGTGGGTGGGTTATAGGTGGCGGTGGTGTGTGTCGGCGGCGGCGATGGGTAGTGGTGGTGGTGGCGAGCGGCGGTGTGGCAATGACGACAAGTGGTGGTTGCGGCAAGGTGGCCGTTGGTGGCAGCGGCGTCGGCGAGTGGTGTTGGCGGTTAGTCGCAGCTGTGGGTGATAATGGTGGCGAGTGGGTGGTGGCGGCTGGCGGCGGCGGTTGTTGGGGTGAGGTGGTGGCGGGTGGCGGCGATGGTGGGTTGTGGCGAAGGTGGTGGGTTGTGGTGTTGTTGATGAATGGTGCAAGAGATGATGGAATGGAAAAAAACATGGAGGGTGGAAGGAATGATTTTGAGGGAATGAAATGCCTTTTGGAATGGGCGATTTCATTCCATTGACCAACCAAACACCTTTTTCTCCATTCCCTCGTAATCATCCATTCCATTCCACCTCTCATTCCTGCATACCAAACACTACCATAATGTTTCCTCCTTTTGATTGTCTAATGACAAGAAACTAAATTTTGATTTACTTGGAGCTTCAAGTCCGGGTGATAAAATAAAAAATATAAATGCGAGTGTATGTCAACCAACAAATAAATTGTTTGTATGAAAATATTTATCTATGGAGTGTTAATGATGATGATTTGGTTTCTAATTTAAATAACTATCTCAACCTTTTCATCCATATTATTGCTAACAATTTCATTCTAACTTATTAGTTATTAATTATTCACATATACAAAACACAACAATAGTTTCTTTGAAATACAATATTAATCATTTACCTCATTTAATATTTTTATGTAGTTTGTGTTTCGTTATGTATTACAACACACATACACACATATATATATTTGTATATATATATATATATATAGGGGAAGGTTCATTGGGGACACTAAAAAAGTGGGGAACAGCGGGGAACCGACTCAAACGAACTTCGATCGGACTCATTCCAGCGGCGTTGGAACCGGCTCGTCGAACCCTAACTAAGATCTCTTAACCCTAAACCCTAACTCCTAAAATCTAAACCCTAAAGCTAAAAATAAGGCTAAAACCTAAGCTAAACCGTAAAATCTAAACTATAAACCCTAAAAGCTAAACCCTAAAGGCTAAACCTAAAGCTAAACCCTAAACCATAAACCCTAAAGCTAAACCCTAATGCTAAACCCTAAAGCTAAACCCTAAAAGCCAAACCCTAATATATTTAGGGTTTAGGGGTTATGATTTACGGTTTAGGGTTAAGAGATCCTAGTAAGGGTTCGAAGAGCCGGTTCCAACGCCGCTGGAATGAGTCCAATCGGAGTCCGTTTGAGTCGGTTTGATGCGTGTGAAGTGTTATATATATTAGGTGTATATTTTAAGCCCCTTTAACACTTATTTTAGCCAAGTTTTAAATTTATAAAACACGATATTTTACTAACACTAAACACACATATGGGCAAGTGCACCCATCGTGAGCGTAGTATAGTGTTGGCAAGATACCGAGGTCGTCCAAGGACACAAGAGCTTTTAGTATCGGTTTATCCTCAACGTCTAATCAAAATAAAAAGTTTAGAAAAATGTTTTTAAACTAAGAAAAATAAAAACTAACTAAAATGCTGAAAAGTAAAATAAAAGAAAAACAGATAGACAAGATGAATCACTTGGTTCCGACTCGTATCTAGTATAACCTTTGATTATTTCCGCACTTTTGCACATAATTAAGAGATTATCTTAGTTATTGTAGTAGGCCCCTCTTTTGAAGGTGACGTTACCCTCACCCCAGTAGTTTGAGTCAGCAAGGATACAATCCTAAAATGGTGGATTATTGGAAGATAATGAATTAAGTTAGGAAAATTGGTAATTAATAAACCAACCTTTCACCAGTTGGTAAAGAATAATCCTACCTACAGAATTGGTAAATAATAATACTACCTTTCAATATGTTGGTACTCAATGGACCTCCGTTAGTTTTTTTTAACTGAAGTTAGTTTTTAACTTTTATTTATTACACAAACAGTCCCTGTAGTTATAATTTACTAGTTTTAACTATGAGTTAATAGCCAAAATGGTCCCTGAGGTATGCATATACATACACCAACTACACATACAAGAACTTTATCATTCTTCCTCTCCAATACATACATCAGACAACACACAAACATGAACTTCAAACCCTAGCCCACACACTCACCTCACACTCTCTCTCTCTCGGCAGACACCTAACCGGACTCCGGCCGACACCGGAGGAGCTCCGGCAGAGACATGGCGGACCAGCGGCGGCGGTTGTGGATGTTGACGGTGGTTCAGCGGCAGATTCCCCCCAAATCGAGTCCCCTAAACGCGATTCCGACACCAGATTTCCGGTTTGAACGGCGGTGGTAGTGGTTTCGGACCACGGCCGCCATGAATCTTCGAGTTTTCCCACCCTGGTAAGCGCCTAAAACTCACCCGCTTCATCTCCTTCTTTTAGATTCGTTCATTTCTCGCTCAAATGTGATGTTTTAGGTCGGGGTGTGATGGTTTTGGTAGTGGAACGTGGGTGGTGGTCGATGACGTTTGGGATGACGACAGGCGGAGGTGGTGGTGAGGACCACGGTAGCAGTGGTGGTGGTCTTGTGTCGGACTGACGGCAGCGGGCGGCAGAGACTCCAGCAACGGCAACAGTAGTGGTGATTACGTTGGCTCGAGATTTGGATCGGTTCACCTTCGGTTCAGAACGGGTACGGATCATGGTCAGTTTCGGTTTAGGTTTGAGGGTTGATATTCAGTTTTTGATATAAATCTAGTTTCGTTGGATTGAGTTCGGATTTAACTCAGTCTGTGCAGATGTGATGTCGGTCCATGTTTTGTTTGTGAGATGAAGAAGATAAAGTTTGTGTGTGTATGTATAATATGCAGACAAAGAAAACTAAGGGTTTTCTAGTTGAGAAGATTACTTCTCTGTGTTTGTTTGTGAATGAGACTAAAAGGCATTTATATATAGAGATATTGAGATCTCTCAAGAGATCTTGTAAATCTAATGTCGCGTTAATCGCTTGTTAATCACGAAATTAAGGGTCGTAAATTACCGCGTTAATCGTGGTGGTGGCGGTGCTGTGGCGGCGGTGGTGGTGGTGGCGGTGCGGCGGTGGTGGTGGCGGTGGTGGTGGTGGCGGCGGCGGTGGTGGCGGCGGCGGCGGCGGCGGCGGTGCGGTGGTGGTGGTGGCGGTGCAAACCTCAGGGACCATTTTGGCTATTAACTCATAGTTAAAACTAGTAAATTATAACTACAGGGACTATTTGTGTAATAAATAAAAGTTAAAAACTAACTTCAGTTAAAAAAAACTAACAGAAGTCTATTGAGTACCAACATATTGAAAGGTAGTATTATAATTTACCAATTCTGTAGGTAGGATTATTCTTTACCAACTGGGCAAAGGTTGGTTTATTAAATACCAATTTTCCATTAAGTTATTAATGCAATATTATGGTAGGCCCCGCTTTTGGCGGTGACGTTACCCTCGGCTAAGTAGTCTGACTCAGCAGGGATACAGTCCTAAATAGCCGGGTTATAGTATTAATAGTAGTTAACTTATGAGGGGATCAAAGAGTTTGGACCCCCGCCATCCAATACCGTGAAGCATTGAAGGAGGTCCTACTAAATTTGACCGAGGTCCATTGCAGGACCTCTAAACGCTGAACAATGGCAAGACCTTTACCAAACCGTTCCCTTAACCCCCGACCAGGTAGCCAACATACCTCCATATAGACCGTGGATATATGAATGGTGAAAATATTTTATTTTATATAGACAGTAAAATAATGCCAAGACACCACGGACAAACGATAAGGGAAGATCACCTTCAACATAAGTAACTAGTTATTAAAGTCATTAAAACAAAACCAAATAAAAAGTGCAAAAGATTAGAAATAAAAAGTATTATACTAGACACTTTGTCTTCACCAAGTGATGTAAGAGACTTAGGCAAACATGGCCTTGATTGTCAAGAACTCTTACGATCAATCGTGGATCCCGAGACGACTCACACACTCTACGATGGACAATGGATGATGGTGGTGGATGATGGTGTTATGGTGGTGGTGGGTGGTGGGTGAAGTGTGAGAGAGGTGGTGTGCCAAGGGATGAGTTGAAATGAAACCAAGCACTCCTATTTATAGGCTGAATAGAAGGCTGGGCACGGCCCCGTGTCCGCTGGACACGCCCCAGTGCCTGTCTGACACTCTCTCTCTTCATTAATTGTAATTCGCAATTACAATTAATGCGCCTGCTGTACTTTCGCCACGCCCCCGTGTTCACTGGACACGGCCCGTGGTGGGCAATAGAAGCTTCTATAGGTTTGTCTTTTCTGCTGCTTCTTGGGCACGGCCCTGTGCTGGCTGAGCACGGGGCGTGTTCAGTCTTCTGCCTTCTCTATTTTGCTTGGGAAGATGCCGCTGAAGGGTCGGGCAGTCCACTTATGTTCCTTTTATTGTATTTATGTTAGATTTAGCTGTCTTTTTGCTTCTTTGGTGAATTTGAGCTCATTTAATCCTGAAAATACAAAAGGAAGACAAAAACACTCTTTTTCCAACATTAGTACTTAAAAAGGGTTAGTTTTATGCCTCATTTGATGTAATTTATATGTTGCATTTTACACACATCAAATACCCCCACGCTTGAACTTTTGCTTGTCCTCAAGCAAAACTCTTTAATATGTGGCTTACACTCCCAAATGGAATGGCTAGAAGAGAAGGTTTTGGCTTGTCATAGAGTGTTGGGAATCCAAGATCTTTTTGGGTTTTATTTTTATCTATTTACAATCCTATTCGTTATGATTTGTTTAGAACGTTTCATAGGAGAAATTACTTATTTGGGCATAACATGCCTTTTTAAAATTCCATTTATATACAAGTTCACATAACTCACGGGAGAAATCACTCACACTCGGCCGAAGGTGTATTTTTAGTGAATCACTCGAGAGCGGCATGGAACTTACTCCTACCATAGGCTTGCCAAGCAATTAATCCTCCTCCCTTTTAACTTTTATACCTTTGTAAATATCAAGAAGACTTTGCGGGTGAAGGGTTAGGCTTGGGTTAAAGGTAGGTGGTTGGGTTAGTGGTTAGTAGAAAAAGGGGTGAAAAAGCGTAACAAGTGTCGGTTTTCGTAGGATTTTCTATTTTTGTAACTTTTTATTTTGATGAAGCTATTATTCAAACAAAGTTATTTTTTGATGAACTTGTTTGTTTATTTTCTTTTGCTTCATCATCAACACATTTTTTTTTTCAGCCGATCATACGAAAAACCGAACTTGTTACTAAAACAAAGGGTTAAAAAGGTTTTGGTGGGTAAAAGGGGTGTTTGGTTTGGGTTATGAAATGAAAAGGTTTAGGCTCAAATGGGCTAACTAGGGGGATTTTGGGTAGGTGGTAAAAAAAAAAGAAAAATAATGGTGTAGAAGAAAAAAGGGTTAGTCCTAATGCCTCTATCATTTACCAAGCGGCTATTTACACAAGAAACGAAAAATGAGCATTTAGTCTAAAGATGTAAATTTGTATGCTCAATAAAGGCTCAAAACTCACTTTTGTGGGAATGGGTTTTTATGTGATCAAGTATATATAATCAAATTTTAATTAAGCTTGTCATGCCGTTTCATAATTTTCTTATGTTGGTTCTTGTTATCACGACGTTCTCGGTTGTAAATTTGTAAAAATATAACCTTATTAATCTTATGATTCCTAACTTAAACTTTAGACAAGTAAAAAAAATGAAAATTTTTGAAAAAATTTGGGATGTTTAGCGGTTCCAATAGAGTTTTGTGTAAGGCTTGTTATTAGGACTTGCAAAATTTCAAGGTTTTAGCATCCCCCCACACTTAAATTACACATTGTCCTCAATGTGTCCCAAAAATAAATTTTTAGGTTGATTAGATGTGTAAAATGGTGTTAAAAGCAAAGATTTATGTTACTGGCAGTCTGGACACGGCCCCGTGGGGACCGGACACGGCCCCGTGTTCAGGTGCCAGTAACAAAAATTAAAGAAAAGAAACAGAAGCCTGGACACGGGGGCGTGTCTGGTGAACACGGCCCGTGTCCAGTTGCCTGAACTGGGTATTTTTCTGCAGGGGTTCAGCACGGGGCCGTGTTGGTTGAACACGGCCCGTGTTGAACCTTCTGTAATGAAGAGATTGATGCCGGGTTGCCTTGTTCTTGTGCATGGGGTCATTTTTCTCGTTCCCCTTTTCATCCCTTACCGCCATGAGTGTGTTTTATTTATTATGAACCATCCAAACTTAAAAACCATCATTTCATTGCATCATAGAGAGACCTTACATAGTCCTAAATTAAGATAAACAAAAACTTAACTAAATAGGTCAGGAGGTACACGAGGTTATCATAAAGAGTTCTACTATTTTAAGAAAATTTCGAGAATAGTTTCCCGATATAGTAGGACTTTTAGCCGAAGGATTCCTTCCCTAAACGTTGTTTAAAGCCATTCTTCGATCTCCCTAGGAAGGAAGAATGCGGCTTCATTTTCCTCAGCAACTGGTGGCTGAGGGGGAACATTCACCGGGACTCCTTGCACCACTCTTTGCGGAGGCTCTTGGTGCATGGCGTACCACTCGGCCGGAATGATGATTTCGGGCACCACGTTCCACGCCCTTTGGGTTATTATAGGTACCAAAGGCGGGGAGGCGAGAAGGTTTAACCTCTGGTGCAAGAGGTTTACCTCTCGGAGACAGCCTTCCAGCCCCACTGTTAGATGGTTGATACGGTCGACCAATGCTTCCTCCACTCCCGTCATTTCGTCAATAGCCTCCCTTAGGGCGTAAACATAGTTTACAAGAGAGTCTTCTGTTGTCGATGATCTCCTCCCTTGTCGGTTACTTCTTGAAGATGATCCGCTTGTTCTGCTTGCCTTTTTCTGTGAAAGAAACCGAAGAAAGCTAAATTTTTACAAAACAGTGCCTCGGACACGGCCGCGTGCTCGCTGAGCACGGCCCCGTGTCCATTTGTCTGCATGATTTTAGGCTAAGGAGTCTTGGAGTTTTAAATTATTTTCATGATTTTTAGCTGGGTTTTAAGCTCAGATAATTTAAAACAAAGTTATACAACTGACTTTAAACAAGAATCCTTAGCAAATAATCTTACAAACTTCTCATAGAGGATTGGAATCAGGGGATTTCCAAGCTTCCATGCAGGAAATGTTGAAAAATTTTGAAAGAAGAGGAAATGAATAAAAGTGGAAGGGACAAGATGGTCCTTGGGAACCTTCTTTTAGCACTTACCTAGGATGGTATGAGTGAAGATCCCAGGAATCTCTGTCTATTGGAGTGGTAAAAAATGAGCAGGAATCAGACTGCATTTAAAGAAAACGACAGCGCACTGGACACGGCCCCGTGTTGGCTGGACACGGCCCCGTGTGCAGAGGAAATCTTGACACATTTTGTCCGTATTCTGACAAAATCAGCAAAGAATCTTTTAGATGAGCACGGGGGCGTGTTGACCTGGACACGGCCCCGTGTCTGGAGACTGTCTTATGGAGTTTTGTTACTTCAAAGGATCTCGTCGATATCGGGTGGTTCCTTACTGGTTGGAACAACCCCAAAGTGCCTAAGATACCTTAATTGTCCTAAACTAAGGCGAGAACGCAAGAGGTTGTCGGTGAGGGTAATTCCTATTTTCATTCTAGGTGGACAAGTCTAACCCTTTCCCGGGCTCTCGTTAAAGAAGGTGTATGCCGAATCGCTCAGGTCTATGTATGCATCAAACGAAGTCGATGGAGAGTCCTTCACGGCACAATCGGCACAGGGACGACTATCGTCCACGTCTTTGCTAGGTATGAAGGTCTTTTTGGGAGCAACGAGGTTGTCGGAATGCGGTTCCAACATTTCTTCATGGTCATCGTCTTGGGGCGGATCAATAAAGTCCTTCCTAAGCTCTTTCAACCAATTTAGAATTAGCTTTTCTAGTTGAAATAACTCGTCAAGGAGCATTTCCCCTAGAAAATCTGGCTGGGCGCATTCGAGGGAGAGATAGGGCTTATTTTTACTTTCGCCCCTCTTAGGGTTATAAGGACTCGGTGGGTCCATGTAATGGGGCCTATAATTTAGAAAGTAACATTCTAATTCCCTATGTTCGCCTCCACATAATTGACACCACGTACCATAAGAGTGCCGAAAGTAAAAACAATTACTATCACTCATGTTTATGTCAGAAATTACCAACCGTCGGGATCTAACGGTTCTGTTTTCAGTAAGTGAATCTTGGGCACGAGGGCGTGTTGAGTGAGCACGGCCCCGTGTTCAGCTTACTGTCTGACTTAAAACATGATTGCCAGTTCCAATGATTTAGCACCGGGGCGTGTTCAGCGGGCACGGCCCGTGCTGAGCTCTGCAGAAGTTGAAAAACTAAGAAAATCCTAGAAAATTAAAAAGAAAAATAAAAAAAAAGATTAGGCCGTTGATTCCTAACTTTCTTAAAATCCTTGTGTCCCCGGCAACGGCGCCAAAAACTTGATGCGTGTGAAGTGTTATATATATTAGGTGTATATTTTAAGCCCCTTTAACACTTATTTTAGCCAAGTTTTAAATTTATAAAACACGATATTTTACTAACACTAAACACACATATGGGCAAGTGCATCCATCGTGAGCGTAGTATAGTGTTGGCAAGATACCGAGGTCGTCCAAGGACACAAGAGCTTTTAGTACCGGTTTATCCTCAACGTCTAATCAAAATAAAAAGTTTAGAAAAATGTTTTTAAACTAAGAAAAATAAAAACTAACTAAAATGCTGAAAAGTAAAATAAAAAAAAAAACAGATAGACAAGATGAATCACTTGGTTCCGACTCGTATCTAGTATAACCTTTGATTATTTCCGCACTTTTGCACATAATTAAGAGATTATCTTAGTTATTGTAGTAGACCCCTCTTTTGAAGGTGACGTTACCCTCACCCCAGTAGTTTGAGTCAGCAAGGATACAATCCTAAAAGGGTGGATTATTGGAAGATAATGAATTAAGTTATTAATGCAATATTATGGTAGGCCCCGCTTTTGGCGGTGACGTTACCCTCAGCTAAGTAGTCTGAGTCAGCAGGGATACAGTCCTAAATAGCCGGGTTATAGTATTAATAGTAGTTAACTAATGAGGGGATCAAAGAGTTTGGACCCCCGCCATCCAATACCGTGAAGCATTGAAGGAGGTCCTACTAAATTTGACCCAGGTCCATTGCAGGACCTCTAAACGCTGAACAATGGCAAGACCTTTACCAAACCGTTCCCTTAACCCCCGACCAGGTAGCCAACATACCTCCATATAGACCGTGGAGATATGAATGGTGAAAATCTTTTATTTTATATAGACAGTAAAATAATGCCAAGACACCACGAACAAACGATAAGGAAAGATCACCTTCAACATAAGTAACTAGTTATTAAAGTCATTAATACAAAACCAAATAAAAAGTGCAAAAGATTAGAAATAAAAAGTATTATACTAGACACTTTGTCTTCACCAAGTGATGTAAGAGACTTAGGCAAACATGGCCTTGATTGTCAAGAACTCTTACGATCAATCTTGGATCCCGAGACGACTCACACACTCTACGATGGACAATGGATGATGGTGGTGGATGATGGTGTTATGGTGGTGGTGGGTGGTGGGTGAAGTGTGAGAGAGGTGGTGTGCCAAGGGATGAGTTGAAATGAAACCAAGCACTCCTATTTATAGGCTGAATAGAAGGCTGGGCACGGCCCCGTGTCCGCTGGACACGCCCCCGTGCCTGTCTGACACTCTCTCTCTTCTTTAATTGTAATTCGCAATTACAATTAATGCGCCTGCTGTACTTTCACCACGCCCCCGTGTTCACTGGACACGGCCCGTGGTGGGCAATAGAAGCTTCTATAGGTTTGTCTTTTCTGCTGCTTCTTGGGCACGGCCCCATGCTGGCTGAGCACGGGGCGTGTTCAGTCTTCTGCCTTCTCTATTTTGCTTGGGAAGATGCCGCTGAAGGGTCGGGCAGTCCACTTATGTTCCTTTTCTTGTATTTATGTTAGATTTAGCTGTCTTTTTGCTTCTTTTGTGAATTTGAGTTCATTTAATCCTGAAAATACAAAAGGAAGACAAAAACACTCTTTTTCCAACATTAGTACTTAAAAAGGGTTAGTTTTATGTCTCATTTGATGTAATTTATATGTTGCATTTTACACACATCACGGTTCCCCACATTTTTAGTGTTCCCCAATGAACCTCACACTATATATATATATATATATATATTAACTTTTACGAGTCTAGACGTCGCAATCCACGTACATGATTCAATGATCCCCGCGGCAAAGTGCGGGTTCTAGATTCTAGTTTATACTAAGTTATAAGGGTATGTAAAAAAAATCTAAATTGTAGCTCTAACAACTATATAGCTGTTACAAACGGCTAAAAATAAAACATATAGCCGTTACAAAATGACTAAAATTAAAAAAAAAAAATAAGACTCTTAAGGCTATACCTGGTATCGAGTATTGAAAAACCCAGGTCAGGTATTAAAAAACTCGGGTATAGCTATACATAGTCGGTTATAGGTATATTTCGGGCATAAATTGGTCCGGTTTCGGTACAGGTATTAACATGGAAACGTCTACCCTGTCACTACCCTACGTGTAGGGTCGGTTTTGGTTACGGATATAGAATACCCGATTAAAAAAAAAACTGGCTCCGTTTTTTATTTGGGGTGCGATTTTTTTGTCCACCTCTAACTGTACAACAGTCTGCTTCTATACGAGTCTAACTGTTCGACAATATACTTCTTTGCGGGTCTTAGGTCACGATGCTATAACCTTAAAATTCACCTTTTTAAAGAGAGTCCCTAAAGAACGTGATGTTAAGAGAGTCCCTAAAGAACGTTGATGGCCAATTATACTATAATCGGTTTGAAGACAACGCAGATCGGAGATTGATATGTTTTACACATTTTTTTCCTTCTGTTCATGTTCTTCTACATGTATGGATGAGTTGAGTCTATGATATAGGCCAATGCAATGGAGTCAATATTGTCCGTTATTACGTTTTGTGTTGAGTCTACAATATAGGCCAATGCTATGGAGTTGTTGGTTTATTTAAGATGTATTTTATGCTTTAATTCTTGTACGGTTAGTGCAGTTAGAATACTGTTAGTTGACAGTTAAGATTAATTAGTTTTCCGTTAAGTAGTTAGATGGTAGTTACTTGTATTGATATAAATAGCTGGTTAATCAATACAAGTAACTACCATCTAACTACTTAATGAAAAACTAACTAATCTTAACTGTCAACTAACAGTATTCTAGCTGCACTAACTGTACAAGAATTAAAGCATAAAATACAACTTAAATAAACCAATAGGAGTCAATATTGGTAAGGGTTTTCAATTCAAGGTTTTATATCTCTAACGAGTGTGAATAAGGTTACGAGTAAAACTCAAACCGGTAAATCAAGTGTGTTATTTGGTAACTAAATCTAAATAAAAGAGTTTACGAGTCTATTAGGATTTACTTATGCACTATTGGTTTTGAAAAGATTTCTCAAGCGAGTGACGCTTCATTATTATGTGAAGGAGGTTATAAACCATAAGAAAACAAAGTGATTTCAATTGTTTGCCTTTGACATTAAGAGACAGTGTGTGTATGACATTGGTCTCCTTTTTTTGTTATTGGTGCTTCAATCGAATAATCATTGATTCTTAATTGTAGTTGGTCATAGGGAAACCAGACATTGGTTTCCAGATCCCAGAGTTTTGTGGACTAGCAAGATCTTAAGGCTGGTGGGTGTGGTTTAAAGCCCCTAGGAGCTTTATCACATCACGTAAGCGCCACGTGGACTTTGAGATAAAAATAGCGCCCCCTTTAACAGTGATGGTGTGGGATAAAGCCCCACTAGCGCCCCCACCTAATTAAATATTAAAAAATAAACAAAATCTGATTGGTTAGGAGGCATAAGGCCCACAAGATGCACCCATTCACTCCCGTTAGTGGGCAGACGGACATGGGGTAGCACACAGGGTGGGGGAGGGCGCTATGGGGCACCAAAATTGGTGATGTGGCGGGGTGGCGCGAGGCCACACCCCCTCGCCTAACTAACTAGGGAACGATCATCATAATCAATAATCAACTATGAGAATCATTCATTAGGTCAAGGGAATTCAATACATTGGATAATACATTTTTCTTTCGTTTTAATTCATTCTGTATGTTGTTTGCAATTATTTTTTCTTTTCTTGTTTTAATCAGTAAACCATTATACTATATTATTATGAGAGAAAAATGGCCGGATAATCCCTGTGGTTTGCTCTAATTTCACCTATAGTTCCTACACCTCTAACATAACAGATATAGTCCTTAAGTTTTGCACATTCATTCTCGGATAGTCCGTAGCGTGAATGTGAGTTAGTTTTTGGTGTTAAGTGAGTGTAAAATGACATAAATACCCTTGATATAAAACAACATAAATTTAAATCAAGTGGGCCCCACCCCTACCTTTTTTCATAATATCTCCCTAGTCAATCCCCTCACCCCTACCGTCTAAACCACCTTCCACCACTGTTCAACCCACCACTGCTGGCCACCGTCGCCTAGTAGATGTAAAAGATGATGTGAAAGTAGAGATTAAGATTACAATCTGCCGGCCACCGCCGGTAACGGTTCCCGGTTCAACCGGTCCGGTCCTGCCTTAAAAACACTGCTTACAGAAGTATGAAATTGATCTAGTGTACCCAGGGCAAAATATCTTGCTGCTTAAGCAAATTCATAAGGACCATAACCTTCTTGTGGACTTCAACGGCGAAGGTTTGTTAAACCTTGTACTGTTTTTTAGCAATAATCTGAATTCTTTTGATTGTTGATTTATTTCTTGATTTCTAAAGGTATTTTACATGGAAGGAAGATCAAGAATGATAGTTGTAAGGTGCATACAGACAAATAGATGTGTTTCGCTTGCTTACCACCTTAAATTTTGGTTATTATCGATGCAAGGTTTGATTTGGTTAATTGGTTGTGGGGTGGATGATGGACACATGTCGGAGGTGTGGAGTGGTGTTAATGGAGGGGTGGAGTGGTGTTAACGGAGGAGACAGTGGTTGAAGGGGTGGAGTGGTGTTAATGGTGGATGCACGGCGGAGGTGGTGGTTGTTATTTCATTTTTTCACAGATTGGTAGTGACGAGGTGATGGTGGAATGTTAACAGTGGTGGTCTGAACTTGATGGAGTGTTATGGTTGTGGTGGTTTGATTGTGGTGGTGTGGAGTTGTTGCAGACAGAAAGAGAAAGAGGAAGAGCGAAAGAGGAGAGGGGGTGGGGTAGGAAGAAGGTAAAGGAAATTTCATCATTTTACAGCCACTTAACTGAGAAAATTAACCCCATCTATGCTAGGGACTATCCGAGAACGAATGTGCAAAAGTTGAGGACTATAGGTGTAATTTTAGAAGTGTAGAGACTATACTTGAAAATGGAGCAAAGCACATGGACTATCTGTGCATTTTTCTATTATTATTATTATTATTATTATTATTAACATATATTAATAAGCAAACAAAATGAATAGTGCCAGGCAACTTGCCTGACACCTTGGTTGATGTGGTGGTGAGGGCTACTTGGGCCTTTTGGAGGTGGTGGTCTCATCATCGAACCAACAGCCACGTGTTGATGTTATCATCATCATCAGCTAAAAAATCTCATCAAAAAAGGTATTCTTCTATCTCCACACCTCCAGCATCGGATGACAACCACCATCCTCTTAGATCAAAACGGCTATTTCCACAACCACCACCATCTCAAATCAAAGCGGCGATTTCCATAGGCATTAGTTCCATTTTATCATTTTATCTCTGGCGGCGACGTTAGGGTTGCTTCGCGAACTGGCCGCCAGAATGCGACAACGCAAGTCATTGCCGGAGTTCAGGTGCGTTATTTTGCCTCTTTATTTTCCTTCTTAGTTGTTCAAATTTCCTCTTCGATTGTTTCCCCTTGAGTAATTTTTCCCCTATGTCCATTGTTTTAGCAGAAGTAATTTGTGAAGAATATTTAGTTGTCTCTCCAGGTAACTTTTGTTTTTGAAGTTGTTTTTCATTTGATTCGAATGTGTTTGAATGTTGAGATGATGATGATTGATGTCACACCCCGATATTTCCACGTATTACCGGTGGGTCCGGTGGGGAGTATCGTGACGTAGTTGATATCATCATAGTCAAACAACACAATTTTAAATGCACAGCGGAAGCAAAAGATGAATCACATTACAAACCGAATATAAAGTAATATCAAAGTATTACAAACGGACTGTAAAGGATCCACAGGCGGATCAAATACAAAGGAAACATAGTTCATCAGATTTAAAAATGCATCCAAGCTTGCAAGACTCTTATTGATGCTAAGGAGAGGCCAGCCTATTTCGATTAGTACATGCACTTAACTTTTTTTGGGAAAATACGTCAGTTTACACTGGTAATTACAATTAACTGACTCATTTTGAAAAAGGTTTAGAAAAATTGATTTAAATGCACAAGGCACAAAACATTTTATAACCTGGGATAATTATTTATATATAAACTTGTAACAGAATTACATGTTTCTTATACGTTCAATAGCCCGGGTTGACACCGGGTTAAATATTAATAGACACACCACATGATATAGTCCCGCGGCGAGTTATTCTCAAAACCGGCGGTTATACCTTTTTATTTATTTATTTATGCACAGGCGGGTTTATGCCTACACCCCGTGCTTAGGTCGTGGCCATTTCTATGAATGATGCCAAGGATATCCGGGACATGGTCATTAACTCCCCAAAGGCTTTAAGCAAACAAAATAGATTAAACGGGCCATCTCAATAAATTAACCTTCATATGATTAACAATTCAATGCCCGACCAAGCGGTATTTTATATACCGTACCCCAAGCCCGTATAAGGGAAAATAAGTTAAAAGTATTTACCTAAGCAAGAATAATTCACAACAGCAAGTGCAAGTAGCTTTTACCGGGTCTCCTAATCTGGAACGAAGGTTTTTAATAACCTATTAGATTCCTAACGGGTCTTTAATTAAGCCTAAACTTAGACCGGTTAGTTTTAAAGGAAAATACGGTTCAAACGCACGATTAAGCGAAGACCGGAATAGAATGTGATTTAGACCCAACAATTTTGAAGACTTTTATAATAGGGGTAAACTAAACACAGTCTGGATTTTGAGACAAAAGCGATAAGGTTTGACCCGTTTTGGTCAATTTATGCAAACTAGTTACATAAACCGAACCGAACGCAAAAAATGCATAACGGGTAACCATAAGAGTCATATACAGGTTTCCTAAGTTAATATGCCTTAAATATGTTGTGACATCAGTAAGATATCTTCTATTATGCCCAAAACGAATTTTAACTCAAATTATGCCCTGTAGGGGTATTTTGGTCATTTAAAAGGTTATAAAAGAGATTTAATATAAATCTGAGTTTCAGGTCTGATATAATCAGTAAAATACTTAAATTAATAAGTTTTATCAGTAGGGTATTACATATATGTGAAATTTACCATTTATAACCAAACTATGCACCAAAGGGGCATTTTGGTAATTTCACGTAAGGTTTAAAGGTCAAATCTGGAATCTGAGTTTAAAAATTTTGCTTACTGTTAAAGTATAAAAATTTACTAAAAATATCAGTAGGTATCAAGTCATATATATTTAAAATAGTTTTAATACATACTATGCGGTAAAAACGCGTAAAAAGACGGTTTTAAGCGATTTCCGGATTTTATAAGAAAAGCTGATATTTTTATTATTCCAGAAGGCTCAAAATATTTTATTTATCATATAAAATCAGTAGAAAAATGTTTGGTATCAAAATGATTTGTAAAACTTATTTTATAGGCCAAAAGGGCAAAACCGACAATTACCGAATCAAAGCTAGAACCCTATGTTATGCTCAGCCTAAAAATAAATAAAAATCTTCAAAAACCCCAAAATATTATTTTATATCAGTAGGTAAAAAGTTTGGTATCAAAAATTGGGTTTAGATAGGCTATATGCTAATTACGCCGTTTAATTAATAAAAAACTTTTCATTTACGCTAATGAGCATAACTCCTAATCTAGACCTCAAACTGTTGTCAAATTTTAGGGACAAGTTTATAAATCAGTAACTAAGGTTTCTATTCTTTTATATTTTCAAAAATCTCATTTTATGGTTTAAAAGGGCATAATAGTCAACATTTAAGCATTTAACGGAAACATGCATATGAATCGGATAACTAATGAACCAAGTTGTATAATCACAGAGGGTTATACTAACATGAAACCTGGTCCTACTAAAGCTCCAAGGCATTTCTAAACTATGCTCTAATGGGTCAGAACTGAAAGTCAAAGCAAAAGTCTAATTATGCGACTTTCGGTTCCGAACCGAGCCTATACTGAAAATTATTGGGTTGAACATGTTTAGACATGTTCTTACATTAATTACCAAGTTATATTAGTGATAAAACAAGTTGCATAGCTTCTACATTGTTAATTATGCATTTATTTGAAAATAAGCTTTCTGTTGACTTTTTGTAATTAACTTTGACCCGACAATTGACCTAGTTAGAGTGGGAAGCAGAGGGTACCCTTTTAAGGGTTTATTACCCACATAATTACCAACTCATAGGTACTTTCAATTTGAAATTTGACTGGACAAATTATGATTAATCACGAAGTCAAACTCTAATTACGACGGTTTGACTTTAGGCTAATTAACTAAGTAAAACTGAATTAAGAAAGGTTAAGGACAATTACTGAAGTCCTATGCACGACTAATGATCACTAGGAGGTGTGCTTGAGCTCCAGGAATCTCCAGAAGTTGAGTTGTGAAAGTTTCCAAGTGCAAGTGACCAATGTTGCAACTTATGGGTTTCTTATATAGGAGTTTTGATGCCATTAGATCATGCCAAGCAAGTCTATGGTTGCTACCAGATGTTTACAGGTGCCCCTATTGCATGTAAATCCGTTGGTGCAGCCCCTGGTATGTAAAACAAGCTCCATAAGTCGGTTACACAGCTTTAACAGGCAGCTGTCCACATTTTCTGATGCTGGCAGTCCCATGCGGCACGCGTAAGGTCCTGGGCAAGCCTTACGCGCCCCGTGTGAAGCCCAGACTCAGGTTACAAGTTTCCAAACTTTGCATATTTGGTCCCTGGTCCTTTTAAACGTGGTTTTAACTTCATTTCTTGCATTTTCAACACTCTAACTTGACTTTTAAGGGCTCCAAGACATTACCAAACATCCTTAAGTACTCGGTTAACTTTTTGATCACCAGAAAAGTCATAAATTTCAACGTTGACGCTTTTAACCCCTCGCATACGAATGTTATCATAACTTTCTCATACTTTATCGAAACCTTGTGAAATTTTTATCACTTATTCTAGTGAGCATTGTGAAAGCACCGGATCGATGACGAACATCAAACATTGCACTTGATTCAAGACATGAAGAACAAAATATGAACAAGATAGAAATATGTAGAAGATGAATCTCTTTATTAACGAATCAGTCATCACAGATTACATACCAAAAGAGTATACATCATCTACAAGCTGGTTTAGATCACAAAGATCTAAACCCTAGCTTTCTCTCACTAACACATAGTCTCTCTCTCTAGGATGTGCACACCAGGAGGAACAAGAAGTTAGGAGAGGTGCACAAAGCTTCTTGATCGACCTTGGATCCTTGCCCTAATCCTATACAACACATATATATAGACTAGGGACTAAACTCGGACAAAACAATCTACACAAAAACCCTGACTCTTGTCCCTAACATAAACCCCTGACAAAAGTCCTAGGCATAAACTTGGACAAAATGTCCAAGGTTAAACCTTGGACTAAGTTTCAAGACTTGACCAATAAAGACCCTACAAATTGGAAGGCATGCACTTATCACCCAAAGTGCATTAACAAACTCCCCCTTGATCAGTGCATGGTCTTCATATGGTCTTGAATTCTTCATTATCGTTGACTTTAACTTGGACTTCTGCTTTGGTTGACCAGAACTGATAAGCGACAGTTACCCGGCAGGAACTGCACTTACAGTCTCCCCCTTAACTGTTGCTATCAGTTCTATTTGACATTGATATCTTTAGTCACCGAATACTGCGCTTACAGACTCCCCCTTGACTGATGATATCATGGCTGCTTTCGACTTTGACTGAGACTTGATCTTTCTGACAGAGCACAGCGACCTTCAACTCTTCTAATAAAAGACTTGCTGACGATCACTTAAGGCCGCTTTGAGAAACCCGAAGAATCCAACATCAAACACTGTAGATCCTCCCCCTCAAACTTCTCCTGAATCAAATTAACGCGAACCGACTTACAACAACATGTGAGAATATCGCTCGATACATTAATCTTCAAACTTAACCGGTAGAAGAACGAAACGTTGGATTTCCAATGCCCAACATCAAACACTTCAAATTCCGCAAAGACATGAAGTTTGGTTCGATAAGTTAATAACAAACCAAACTCCGAAAATGTACATCCTCCATCTTGATCAAAGTCTACAACTGAGTGCCTGAAATCATTTCATCTCGAATCTTCATGATCCAATCTCGTATCTTCACGAATCCACCAATTACCCGATGACTTTCGTCTCCAATCTCCCCCTCAATGTAAGAACCCCTATTTCGAGAATCCGATCAGTCACCAACTTGGAAGAGGGACCAAGAAGACTAATCTTCTCTACTCTAACCGGTATACGATAAAGGCTTGACCTTCAACTAGTTGCCAAAAGAACAATTTGCTTCATCACGTCAACACTTGATTAAACCTCGAACAAACTTGACAAAACTCAATCATACACTAGCTCTAACTTGCTTCATGTTAAAAACACTTCGCCACCGGTAAGATTAACACTAAGTTAATCTCAAAGATAGTAAACATGAACTTGTTTCGATGTAGCACCAGGAGCCTTTGATTTACAACGAAAATAGGAACTTCAAAATTTTTACTCCCCCTTTTTCTTCGTAAACTGTCAAAGTCCAATCAACCCTTGTTTTATTCACCTCTAACGCTCGATAATAGTCTCAACTTGTTACACGAATCTCTAGTAAGAACCACATTCCAACACCGAGAATCTTGTAAATAATCATGGACCGCCATTACCGAACAAAAAATCACCGAAAAAAAATTTTCATCACCAAAATTTTCCCAAATACTCTACTGATCAAACTTATCAAAATCCATCATTTACAAACAAACCAGATTTAACTGTTAACGGCTAGTTTAACAAATAAACCCAAAAGAACAGATAAGACAAGGTAAATCCGGATCAGAACAAATTCGGGACCAATCTTCGATATGTTAAACACATTAACCAAACAAGTGTCTCAGAATAAGTATCCAGTGTACACATAGTCAACTCCAACCATAAATTTCGGCAACGTTTCTATCTCATATCAGACTAAAACAAATTTGAAGCACTGAACAGAGACCAAAACAGGTTTTACTTTTAAAAAGACACAAGACTGAACACCCAGACCTGCTGCTAAACCAGGCTAGCTAACAATATGTTCTACATAAATAGGACCACCAAACAGTTTATCAACAAACTGAAACTCGGATTGAAACTGTTGAAAACTGTTGAAACTGCTGAAAACCTCGGAACTGAGACAGACTCACAAACTCGAAACAAACATTAAGTGTAAAACTTGGAATGTATAGTTGTTAAAACTCGGACTTTCAAGTCTGGAATAAAACTCGGACCTTGAACGTTCTTTAAAAACTCGGAACATCTTGATAGTTGTTAAAACTCGGACTTTAAAACTCGGACAACTTAGAAACAAGCTTTAAAAATCTCGGAACTTGCACAGGAAACTCGGATATTCAACCAACACAACTCGGAACTAAACCAAAACTCGGGACAGAACCAAAACTCGGAACTGAGTAAAACTCGAAACTGAATTAAAACTTGGAACTGACTAAAACTCGGAACTGACTAAAACTCGGAACTGAGTTAAGACTCGGAACTGAATTAAAACTCGGAACTAAACAAAGAACTTTTAAAACCTCGGACCCACAAAGGTTATGGAAACTCAGACACAATACTGATGATCAAACAAACTCGGAATAAGAGGTACAAACTCAAAACTCGGACTCTCAAATTCTGAAACTCTGACCTTCAAGAAATGGATTTAAAACTCAGGGACTTAATTTGAAACTAACAAAGAGACTCCACTAAAACTCGGACCTAATGGAGCTTCTAAAACTCGGACCTACAACCAAGTGAAGGTGTAAAGAAAAACTCGGACAAGGCTCAGAAGCAATCTCCGGACTATCTCCCCAGTGTGACTTCACACTGGTTCACCAAAACCCCGGAAACACAAACACAAAATTTAAACTCGGACAAACCTTTTTCAGATCAAAACCCTAGAACTGCAAACCATCACAGCCGACGAACAGCTTCATTTTCTTCAAGTTTTCTCCAGAATCTTCACGTCTTCAAGATGTTTGGCGGAAACAAACATCAAACCAAGAGCAATGGTGATTCGGATGGCGGTTAGACCATTCCGAATCGGTAACCATGCTCTGATACCACTGTGAAAGCACCGGATCGATGACGAACATCAAACATTGCACTTGATTCAAGACATGAAGAACAAAATATGAACAAGATAGAAATATGTAGATGATGAATCTCTTTATTAACGAATCAGTCATCACAGATTACATACCAAATGAGTATACATTATCTACAAGCTGGTTTAGATCACAAAGATCTAAACCCTAGCTTTCTCTCACTAACACATAGTCTCTCTCTCTCTAGGATGTGCACACCAGGAGGAACAAGAAGTTAGGAGAGGTGCACGAAGCTTCTTGATCGACCTTGGATCCTTGCCCTAATCCTATACAACACATATATATAGACTAGGGACTAAACTCGGACAAAACAATCTACACAAAAACCCTGACTCTTGTCCCTAACATAAACCCCTGACAAAAGTCCTAGACATAAACTTGGACAAAATGTCCATGGTTAAACCTTGGACTAAGTTTCAAGACTTGACCAATAAAGACCCTACAAATTGGAAGGCATGCACTTATCATCCAAAGTGCATTAACAAACTCCCCCTTGATCAGTGCATGGTCTTCATGTGGTCTTGAATTCTTCATTATCGTTGACTTTAACTTGGACTTCTGCTTTGGTTGACCAGAACTGATAAGCGACAGTTACCCGGCAGGAACTGCACTTACAAGCATAATTAATCTTTACAAAGATTCGGGTTCGCTAAAAGTTCACTCAGAGGTATGAATTAAACATGTTGACACATTTAACCCTTGTAGTTTGTAATCTATCACTTTCTTCCACAATTGGCTTCGTATGATCCATAATTCATTCGTTTAAGGTTATAAACATCTTGTAGGGTTATTGAAAGGTACATTTATCCATTGTTGACACTTTGAATCCTTTTAGACACATAGATTCCTTGTTTGTCAACTTTAGTCCTTCTAAATTAATCTGTTACACGTTTAGAGCTCATGAGACGTGTCAATATATTATTGGACATAAATTTACGAGGTGTTACAATTGAACATATTTTTACTTACCTTTTCTTTTGGGGGCACATGTGTTGTTTGAGGGTTTAAATAACGGTGAGGTGGCTATACATATTTTGGTATTACGTGTTGCAGTGAATTTTATAGAACGGTGATGAGAGGGGGTCCGCCGAACGGAGGTGGTTGAGAGCGGCAGGTTTATAAATTTTGGTAAGTTTATAGATGATCTCTCCTGCTGGCTGGGGTGGATAAGGGTTTATAACTTTTGGTGATTTATAGATGACCGAGAAGGGTTTCGATGGCTGTGTTTTGTACAATGTTATGGCGATTGTAGTGTCGGTGGTTGTTGAGATGAGGATGACTGATGTGTCGGCTTCTGCGATTGTTGATTGAGGTTTAATTTCTTCTATTAAATAGTCGGTGGCGGGTGGTGATGAGAGTTCTCGGTTCATTCTTATGCCTCATTTCTTTAGTTTTGGTATTTAAATTAAGTCTTCTTACAATTTGAAGTTTAACCGCTGTTGCATAAATTTCCAACTTAGATTTTAGTATTTTCTCTATCTACTAAAGAATTATCAAACCGGTTTAATCCTTATTTGTGAAAAAACTTCATGGATCTTATTATTATTATTATTATTGCAGCTCTTAGAAATGATCAATTGTGTGATAGCCTTGAATGCAAAGAGCAAGTTTAGATTACTTAATTAGTTGGGAGTTTGAAGATCATATATGCTAGATCTCTAAGGTTTCTGCTAAATTAGAACGGTCTCAATTTCTCAATTCACTTTTGGCTTTTCACAAATATAAAACTTTGTATGTCCCAACTCCTGGCAACAACCCAATCATAATTATTTATCGAGTTCAACGTTAATCTGATTTTAGTTACATTTTGGGGGGACCTGAGCTCTTCAATAATGATGGCCAAACTTGTCTTATTTTTGTTTAAACCTTATATTAGGCAATAAAAAGATGGAATTAAAGTATGGGAACACTTTTTATACCTAAGTTATAGTTTAAACATAAAATAATTAGTTTCATCGTCAACTGTAGGTCCACTCGAAGAGACTGCACGTCCATCTAACAGACTTTGAACTTCTTGTGGAAGAAAAAGCCAAGAATCTTAGAAAGGCTCTCAAACGTGCTGCAGGCGCGTACACTTCATTTGAATCTATCCTCTTGACCTGATCAAAGCCTTCAGCAATCAAACTTTGGCAAATTTTCCATTTTGTCAAAGTTTTTCAAATTCTTTCATCATCATTTAATCACCAGACAATTTTGTCTTCTTTTCTTTTTCTCTCTCCATCAAAGGCAACAACTTCTCCTTGATTTGACAATATGTTTCGGAGTCTTATGTCGCCGATCTTGTGCATGGACGCTCCACTATCAACAATCCTAAGACTATCAATAGTTCCTCCTGGAACATCCTGCACACTCATTCAAAGATTAGTTGGAGAGGGGGGCCCAAGCCTTCATAGACTTGGGTCGTCCGTCATCATCGAGGATTGTGACTTCCATTTCCCGATGATTCGGAATTGACATAGCTCCCCCTGACACAGTTACCGATTTTGGTTTCCAAATATGTTTTTGTTTTTCGTTTTTAACATCTGATTTAACAGACTGTGTTTGGATAACCTCTTGTTTCAAAGCCTTTTCAACTTCTTTTCTTTGTTTCTTTTTCTATTTCATTCTCGTTGTTTTACAAGACGAGGGTCCTGTTTTGGTGAAACAGATCTTGTATGGTAACTGTTACCACGGGCGGCATTAACTTTTGCCTTCCTTTCGTGAGATATGGACAGTTTCTGACAAAGTGCCCATACTCACCACATTCAAAACATGATCTCCGCTCAACAAACCTCGGAGTATCATAATTGTAAGACCTTGATGATGAACTTCGTGATCTTGAGGCACTTGGTCCTACATCACAACAGCGTGTGTTGTGTGTAGTTGTTTGGACTGTTTCTTTTCAAAATTTGTCTTTGTATAATAAAATCCGTGTTGGATTTATTTTCAAAAGATTCAATTCAATTTTATCAGTCCCTAGGGATTTCACGGAGTTCACCTTCTGAACCTTCTTCTTGTTTGGCTTTGCTTGCCTTTTCCCTTTCCTTGCCTAGCGTGATTTTGTTTTCGTTGATTGTTTTGTGGTTGCAAGTTTTGATTCCCATATTTCTTTCTAACTTTGGATTTTGGGATAGGAGCACACTAAGTTACTACAACTTCTGGGCTCGAATTTCCCTAAAACTTACTAGTAGAATCCTCGAAACTTTGTCAATCAAGGATTGATTGTAAGGACTCTCAAATATGTCATAAACCAACCCACAATTGATAACTCGGACCCCTGAAACCATACTGTGTATGAAAAATAAAGAAAATCAGAAATATGGTTCTCAGGCGGGCCGCGTAAGAGACAAGCTTATCTTATGCGGGCTGCGTCAATGTTGGGTTGACCGGATAAGTGTTCCGGATCCACGTAGCGACCACCTGGCTAACCTACTGATGACCAATCAAGGCTAGTCGTAGACTGGGCGGCTGCACGGGCCGCGTAAGGGCAAGCCGAAGGCTTACGCGGGCCGCGTGATGTCTTAATTTCACCTATAAATAGCCCGTCACTTGCACAATCCTCTGGTGTCGATTAAAACTTTCAAAAATGAAGTTTTAGTACTCTGAAGTCAAAAATATCAATTATATTAGCTAGGCGCTGCTCCGATACCGGGTATTAACTCGATCACTGCTACGATTCAATGTCCGATCGATTAAACTATCCAATGGATGTTTAAGTGCTGCCCACATTAGGGTTTATGCTTTTGTCATTCGTCGTGAATTCGATGGATGTTTAAGTATCGCACTTTGTCATTCATTGTGAAGGTTTTAATCTCGTGAGTTATCGTAAATGCTGTATTAGTTACTAACCGAGTTCGTGTGCATGTTATTAAATTTAGGTCAAAAGGCTAACCAGTAGGCTAGGCTCTGCTCAAATTAAATCTGCAATGTGAGTCATTCTCTTTTTATCAAATGTAATTTTAAAAGCATGTTTATTTTCAAAGTTATAATTACAGGGATTAAGTCTTTGTAGTCACCAAATTACAGCCGGTATGTGGGGTTTTGTATACATTACTTGATAACCGTCACTATTGGACAACGGGTTAGCCAATGAGTGATATGACCATAGTCACAGACACCATCGGGCTCAGAGGCTACCGATGAATGTCGAGTGACAAGTACTGCGGGTAGTTGGTTGATATCAGGAAACATTGTAATCGCTCTTAATACTGTAAATTATAATAAATGTGTCGTTTTAGTAAAAAGAATGATTCACCAGTATTTCCCGCTGACAAAACCTTTTTCAAACATGTTTCAGGTGATCTGTTGTGATCCAAGAAAAGTGCCGTGAAGCACTACAACCTTAAGGAAGTGGCTCAATATAAAATAAAGAAACATGTCTTAGTAAAATAAAGATTTCTCCGTGAAATCTCATGATTGTAAATTACCGGGGTTTTATCCCGAGTTGTGAAATAAAATAATCGGGAAATTTGCAGTTTTAAAAAGATCCTGAAGAAAAACTTCCGTTAAATAAATACCACGGGATTTTCTGTCCCGCGGCTCCTGAAACGGGTCAAACCGGGTCGGGGGCCGTGACAGAAAAAAGGTGGTATCAGAGCCACTGATTTAAGCCAATTAAGTATTTAGAAATACTTAATTTTACTAATTGCCATTCTGTGATTATGTGTTTTAT
The DNA here is from genome assembly GCA_030545235.1 of Helianthus tuberosus. Taxonomy (NCBI): domain Eukaryota; kingdom Viridiplantae; phylum Streptophyta; class Magnoliopsida; order Asterales; family Asteraceae; genus Helianthus; species Helianthus tuberosus. The sequence continues at coordinate 198,460,987 of CM060447.1, forward strand.
TACTTGAATATTTGTGTACAGTATGGGTAAGCAAAAGCTTTCAAACATCTATCTTAAATTAGATAGGTCATCCAACGAGAAGGGAAGTTCATCCCAAACAAAATCCTCAAATCACTCTGTAATTCCTGATGAAGGAATATTTGTCCGTAAGGCACAATATGAGGAACCACTTTCTCCTAATAAAAGAAGTTTGATTATTAGGAAAAGTCAGGAGAAAATAAAGAAAGCCCGAGAGAAGAAAGTTAAACAGGAAACCCAGGAATTAATCAATAAATCACCGTGGGAAGACAAGTTAGATGAAAAATGGGCAGATCTCTATATGCTAGCCACTGTAGCAGTAAATGCAAATCTCTAAATACACCTGACTCAAAGTTTTAGCACCCTTATCAATTACAAGCCAGATCTAGTAAATAAATAAGTTACAATAAACTCTAATATGTTTTATTTCAGTTGTTCTTTGTACTAAATTAGTCACACGGTATGCCATAATATTTTCTATGAAATTTTATTATAAAATTTTAACTTAGCAATTTTTGTGTATTTTGCATATGTGCTAAACAGCATGAGTGACTTGTCTGACGCCCTTCAGAATTTAAATCTCTATCCGGTAAAAATAGAGGTTTTCAGAGATTTCAATAGGTATATACCAGATATAGAAGAACCTATGGAATTCAATGCTCCACTTCCGGAAAAACCCAAGCCTAAGAAAAGGAGAAGATTCGTGGGATGGAGGCGTGTGCGTAGGAGGAAACCTGTCACTAGAAAGATTCCTAAAATAGAAAATCCCTTAGACAAAGGGAAAGGGATTGAAGTCGGGGAAGAATCTAGGCAGATGGGAATACAGTTTGAAGAATATTCTAAGCAAATAGAAATGGAGATTGGAGGAGGTTCTAAACAAACCCATATAGAAATTGGAGAAAGCTCTAAGCAAAACCAGGAAATGACATTGCAGGAGGAGTTAGATTTTATATTGGCAAGCTGTGATACTATTAAGCCTGTCAATAAAAATGTTTTTACTCATCCTATTGAAACTTAACTTCCAATGAATTTGGAACCAGCAATCCCAGAACCTATAATCCGCACCCAGCCTCTAAGAATGGACGAGTGGTGGACCAATGATTGGCAGTTCCAAAACCTGCTCAACAGTCCTTATTCCTTTCTTCCTCAGTTTGACCCGGAACCTATACTAAACCCACCTATGAGCAATAAGAATTTAGCTGAACTCCGCCATTTTGGCAAGGAGTTGGTGGATGCCGGAAATAGGATCAGGGAAGTAGGAGAACAAATTTCCTGGAAATACGACGAGAGGGAACGTCGTTACTAAAATATCAACTGACAAAGGCTAGTAGGTTTGTTAAAACAGTGGTTGTATAATAAAAGTAAATTATAATTTTGTAAAATAACTTAAAATAAAACTTTGTAAGATAAAAGTGTGTATGGACGCATATTATATATAAAAATGGGAATCGAGAAATCAATAGTTTTGGTTATATGTGTGTTGTGAACTTTGTAGGATTGTTTTGTGTATAATTGTTATTTATTCACTAATAATAAATTATATATCAGATGGAAAACGCTAATAATGAACCAGTTAACGAGGTTAATCAATCTGAGCAACATCCGGGGGATTAATATATGACTAGGCAAGATATAGAAAATATCGTTGCTCAGGGAATAGCCAATGCTATTCCAGCAATAGTTGCTGCTGTTAGAAATCCAAACGAACCTCAACAAATCATTCCTAGCAAACGTATTTCTGAAGATAATTTCAGTAATAGTGTAAACGGAGGCGGTAATAATACCAATCACAATGATAATTTACGGCAGGCTCCGCTCCCTAAGAAAATAAAAGCTGCAACGCCTGGTTGCACTTACCAAGAATTTCTTGCTTGTAAACCCGCTGAATTTTCAGGCAATGAAGGAGTGATATACGTTAAATTATACATATTTTTATACCCCAAAATACTTCCGTTTTAAACGTTTTTGACCGAAATCGCAACGTATAGGTACCAAATTCGGTACTTTTATATTTTCAGGTCTTAAACAGAGCACAAAATAAAAATCTGATGAAAACGGACAAATTCTGATGCATTTCTGATGAAACGGGCAAAATTCTGATGACTGCCAGGTGTGGCACGACCGTGCCAAAATCGGCACTACAGTGCCGATCGTTCGATCTCGGAAGCACTACCAGTGCGACAGGAAGTGCCGATCTATTCCCGGGTCGCATGATCGTGCCACACGAACCAACTACCGTGCCGATGCCAAATCAAAGGTTGCCGACATGATTTACCCGAGAAGCACTACCGTGCCACGGATGGCACCACCGTGCAATACCCAAAATCGAAGACCAGCATGAAGATCACGAGGAATGGCACGACCGTGCCACCAGATGGCACGACCGTGCCACCAGATGGCACGACCGTGCCACCAGATGGCACGACCGTGCCACCAGATGGCACGACCGTGCCACTTTTTGACCAGACAACCACCAACCCCACTAATCAAGTGTCGGAACATAGTGCGTAACACGTCATCGGTGACGACACCAACCACTCCGATCGGCACGACCGTGCCAGATCCGCACTACCGTGCGACCACAAAAATTCACTATAAATAGAACCATTCGCCACTGAACATTCTGTTGGGTTTTTCTCCATATTTCTGGGCGAATTCTGGGGTCCAAAACAGCTCTGATCAAGTCACTTTGAAGCATCAAGATCGCATGGAAGCATAACCAATTCAACCCATCAATTCCTTGCTTGTTTATGGTTCGATTCCTTGTTCTTGAACATGAATTCTAGTCATTTTGCAAGTATTGAGCTGATGTTATTTCTATGTTTAATGTATCTTATGTATTAGTAGTTATAATCTTGTTTCTTGAATAATCTTTATGATGTAATCTTGTTTGTTTGGAACTTAAGTATTATTTCATGTTTGAATCTTGATGATTATATAACGAATGTTTTATTGATGTTGAATCCCTGATTATGTTTGATTATCTCGGGTAATGAATATGTGGTTTGTAGGATGGTAACTATTCCTTGATTAATCACTTATTTGGAGACTTTGTTTACATCATGAAACCGGACTAGGATATTGGTTTTACACGAGATATATCTTATTTTGATTAGGAATACTTTCTTGCACGTAAAAGTTCTAACGAATTGTATGGTGTTATTTACATGTTCTTGCATGCGGTTTATGATCCTTGTTTAGTAGTTTTTGTCTGAAATTGCTAACATGGTAGATTTGTATTTAAGACATGTGACAATGAAACTATTTGTTATATGATCTACATAATTGCTTATCCTCGTGGCTGTATTGTGACCATCGGTATTGCTTTCTTTGATAAGTGAGGTTAGGAATCCAGACCCGGTAAATAACCTATCTTTAAAGGTTCGCATGAATAAATATCAATAGTTCGCTAATGAATGATTCGAGGTGGTTAACGTGTGACCATCGCGTTAACTTTCCAAAGAATCATAATGCTAGAAATCCAGACCCTGTAACTAGTTGTCTCAAAATTGGAGAATTGATTATGTACTTTTATGACATACATGATAGATAACATGTTTAGGTTGTTTGTGAAACAAGACTATAGTATATTTATATTTTAGTCATAATTTAGATAACTTAATTAAACAATCATTCACCTATCCTTTTTATATGGTAAAATACTGACAAAGATTTAGTACATTATAACGCCCGTGTTCCATGGATCGATATCTGGCTCTTACCAATACTTTGCTACATATATGACGGGATACACTTGTCCTATGTTGTGTGTGTTTTAATGTTAAGGTATAAACCATTTTTATAAATATTAAAACCCACGTGTGTGTGTAAATTCAATGTAAATAATATGTGTACATAAGCGCACACCAAGTTTTTGGCGCCGTTGCCGGGGATACGACGGTGAAATTAATGGAACAATCCGAGTTATTATTTTACCAATGTATAAACTGTAAATAACTGTTAATACTTGTACATTTTTGTAATTATTTATTTATTTTTATTAACCACTAACGACTAACATTTTATTTAATTGTTTATCTAACTTTTATTTATTATAACTTACTAAAATTTATTTTTTTTACCATCCAAATCTATCATATTTTTTCTTTGTGGTGGCAAGTGTTTGGTTAAACCAACCGAGTCTACCATAATTCTTGTGATAAGATTTGTGTTTTGGTTAAGCTAACTTTACGGACTACTAACTAGCTAACTTTACGGACTACTAACTTACTAACTTTACGGACTACTAACTTACTGACAATCTAACTTTTTATTTACTGTTCGACTAACATTTTATTTATTTATTTAATCAGTTAATGCGTTCGGGATCGAACCATTAATTTTCATTTTAGTTATTTATTTATTTTTGTACAGTTATTACATTACTTCAATTCAATTATTTCATTTACATTTATTTATTTCATTCCAGTACAGTTTTTTCATTTCTTTATTTCAGTTCAGTTATTTTATTTCTGTTTATATTTACATTGATGGCCGTGTTCGGGATCGAACCGCCTATATATGTAATTATTCATATTTATTTATTCATTTCTGTATTTATTTAGTTACTTACTTAGTTAACTGTTATTCATTCTTTTATTAATATAAAAAAAACAACAGACTGCATAAGGTAATCTTCGGTCACACACTATCGTGGGAACCGATTACATTACCATGCACAACACCACAACGTTGCGAACCGCTGTACATAGGTTGATGCACGACCATGTACAATTTTTAGCAACATTGGAAAAAAAAAACAATTTTCTGATGTAAGTAAGTAAATAATCGAGTAAATGGGTAAATAGAATTGAATAAAAACTTGTATATGTGTATATTATATAATAGATTTCATAATTGTACTTACTTCATTTATTATTGTGATCTCTTTTATCTGTATAATGCCTTACCTTTCACATGCAGGCTAATGTCCACGCCCCCTGCACCCGTTAACGCTAAGCCAATCAACGAACCAGAAAATAACTTAAGAAGTAGGCGGCTTCGCGAAAGAGCATGTGTTGTTGCACAAAGGATTGCAGACGCAATCGACGTACCAGTAACACTGTCGGACAGCGAGAGTTCAGAGGACGAAAAGGGAGGCATTATGGCAGACGACGACCAGCCTTTGAATGAGACCGGCCATCCAGGAGGGGAAGGCTTGCTACCGAGCATTGCCCGACCTCAGATAGAAGCACAAAGTTTTGAAATCAAATCTAGTATAATTAACATGTTGCAAAATTCTGTGCAGTTTGATGGGAAGGATCACGAAGATCCTGGTCGACACATCGCTTCGTTTCTCGAGGTGTGCTCAAGATTTAAGATTAGAGACGTTTCTGAAGACGTAATTCGTTTGCGACTTTTTCCATTTTCTTTGCGAGACAAAGCCCGATCTTGGCTTTTGTCACTTCCAGCAGGATCCATCACGACTTGGAACGAGCTGGCCGATCTTTTTACGCAAAAATATTTCCCACCGGAAAAGACAGCTAAGCTTAAGAATCGTATCATGACATTCAAACAGGATGAAGGAGAATCTCTATATGCAGCTTGGGAAAGGTTCAAAGATCTTCTGATCGATGTTCCACATCACAAGTTTTCCAAAAGACAACTTATGTTGAACTTCTACCAAGGACTTAGCTACAATTCACAAGAACGTTTAGATGTTTATGCAGGAGGTGATCTGGGAACAAAAACACCCAATGAAGCTTATGCAATCATTGAGAAAGCTGCGTTGAAGTCAAGTTCACGTCACGGTGGAACACGAAGTAAAGCTTTATCTATTCCTGGAGTTCATCAAGTGGATACATATACGGCTCTTGCAGCACAGATTGGAGCTTTGGCAGCAAGGTTTGATCAAGCTCAGAACGCCTCAAAAGTACAATCATCATGTGAGCTATGTTGAGTGTCACACGAGCCATGTACATGTGAGCAGGGTGTTATGTTTACAGGCCACGAAGAGGTGGACTATTTGGGCAATCCAATCAGGCCCCAAAATAACCCCTATAGTAACACGTACAATCCAGGTTGGAGAAATCATCCAAACTTTGGGTGGAAAGCCAATCCTAATAACCAAAACCCACTTGGATTCGCTCAACTTGCTCCCGCACCACAACAGTCTCAAGGGCAATCCTTTCAGCCCCAAAGTCAATTCTATCAATCCCAAAATCAATCTTTTCAGCCATCAGGGCAAACCTTTCAGCCACGTTTTAATAACTCAGGTTTAGGAAGCACTTCCCAGTCTCAACAGCCTCAAACCTCTCAAACCAACTCAAAACTAGAGGAGATGATGGCGCAGCTGTTAAACAACTCCAACAATGCTAATCAATTATCTGAAAAACGATACCAGCAGCATGAGGAGCGTTTCATGGCACAAGAAGGGGAATTGCGGAGCCAAAAGGCTTCATTGCAAACCATTGAGAATCAAGTCGGCCAATTGGCCAAGATGTTATCTGAAAGACCACAAGGTGGTCTTCCAAGTAACACAGAACCAAACCCGAGAGGGCATGCTAATGCAATTATGACTAGGAGTGGTAAAACAATGGGGCCTGACAAATCGGACTAACCACCGATCACTGATACGGTCCAAACTGACGCTTCAGACGAGGTGCACGCTAGGCGAGACCCAGCAAGTACAGCACAGTTCCCGGAGCCAGTTAAAGAATTCATTCCTCCTATTCCATACCCGAACAGATTGAAGAAGCAAAAGAACGATGAACAACATGGTAAGTTTTTAGAAATGTTTAAACAATTACATATAAACATACCATTTGTTGAAGCATTGGCTCAAATGCCTAAATATGCAAGGTTCTTAAAAGACATCCTCACAAACAAACAGAAACTCGAAAGTTTGTCTTGTGTGTTGATGAATGAAAACTGTTCAGCCCTTCTCCAAAACCGTCTACCTGAAAAGATGGGAGATCCGGGCAGTTTTACTCTTCCATGTCTCATTGGCAACATGAATGTCAGTCATGCATTAGCCAACTTAGGAGCTAGCATAAACCTTATTCCCTATAAGGTTTTTGATAAGTTAGATCTAGGTGAACCTACACCCACCAGAATGAGCATTCGACTTGCAGATCGTTCAATCAAATATCCATGTGGATTCGTAGAAAACATGCTTGTTAAAATTGATAAATTTGTTTTCCCCGTGGATTTCGTTATTCTTGATATGGACGAAGATTCAAAAGTGCCATTAATACTCGGGCGCCCATTCCTCAACACAGCGAGGACGATTGTTGATGTGGCAGCAGGCCAAATCACGCTCCGAGTAGATGACGAGCACGTGACTTTTGATATTAAAAGATCAATGCAACATCCGCAAAGTCACGATGACATACTTTACTGTGTCGACATTGTCGATACTTGTGTAAGCTCTCATTTCCAAGGCACTATTGATAAAGTTGATATGGACACACATTTCGAAACTGAGCAGCCGGTTTTTCAAATCGGTGAAGATGAGTCTCAAAGTCCAAATCACTTTGTGGAGATTGACCGTGAAGTTGAAAAGAAATCAAAACCTTCGGTTGAAGAGCCACCGTCATTGGAGTTAAAAGAACTCCCATCGCATCTCGAGTATGCATTCTTAGACGAGGAGTGTCGCCTGCTAGTGATCATTTCAGCATCTTTAGCAAAAGAAGAAAAGAGGCAGCTTCTCGAAGTTCTGACGCTCCACAAGAAAGCCATGGCGTGGAAGATCATGGATATCAAAGGCATCAATCCTTCTTTCTGTACTCATAAAATTCTCATGGAAGACAATTTCAAGCCTAGTGCACAGCATTAAAGGCGTTTGAATCCAAACATGCAAGACGTGGTGAAGAAAGAAGTTATCAAGCTGCTAGATGCAGGGCTGATTTATCCTATATCTGATTCTGTTTGGGTAAGTCCAGTGCAAGTAGTACCAAAGAAAGGTGGTATTACTGTAGTTCCAAACGATAGGAATGAACTTATTCCTACCTGTACCCTCACCGGATGGCGAGTTTGCATCGATTATCGCAAACTCAACGATGCCACCCGTAAGGACCACTTCCCGCTTCCATTCATCGACCATATGTTGGAACGTCTGCCGGGGAAGTCATTTTTCTGTTTCTTGGATGGGTTCTCAGGATATTTTCAAATTCCTATCGCTCCTGAAGATCAGGAGAAGACTACTTTCACTTGTCCTTTCGGCACATTCGCCTACAGGCGTATGCCTTTTGGACTGTGTAATGCACCAGCCACATTTCAGCGTTGCATGGTTGCTATTTTCCATGACATGATTGAAGACTCCATGGAAGTATTCATGGATGATTTTTCAGTGTTCGGGAGTTCTTTCGATCAATGTCTTGGAAATTTGAAAAGAATGTTGATGAGGTGTGAGGAAACTAATCTTGTGCTCAACTGGGAGAAATGCCACTTCATGGTGAAAGAAGGGGTAGTTCTTGGGCACAAAATCTCTGAGGCCGGGTTGGAGGTCGATCCCGCAAAAGTAGATATCATTTCTAAACTTCCTCCCCCAACCTCGGTAAGAGCGATCAGAAGTTTCCTGGGTCATGCAGGGTTTTATAGGCGATTTATAAAAGATTTTTCAAAAATCGCAAGACCTATGACCCGTTTGTTAGAAAAAGATGCTCCATTTGTATTTTCAGACGAATGCATGAAAGCTTTCAAGCAGCTAAAACAAAGGCTTATCGAAGCCCCTATTTTAGTTGCACTAGATTGGGCATTGCCATTCGAGATAATGTGCGACGCCAGTGATTATGCAATAGGAGCAGTCTTAGGACAGCGAAGGGATAAGCATTTTCACCCTGTTTACTATGCCAGCAAAACTCTACATGATGCTCAGGAGAATTACACGACTACAGAGAAAGAGCTTTTGGCAGTAGTATATGCTTTCGAAAAATTCAGGTCGTACCTTGTGCTGTCCAAAACGATTGTGTACACAGATCATGCAGCAATTAAATACCTTTTTAGCAAACAGGACGCAAAACCGCGTCTTATTCGATGGATCTTGTTGTTACAAGAATTTGACATTGAGATCCAAGACAAAAAGGGAGCTTTAAACGTTGCAGCCGATCATCTCTCGAGACTTGAGCATGGTAAATCAAAACATTCGGTGGAGGAACCAATAAACGACAATTTCCCCCACGAATCTCTTCTGAGTATCGAGATGAATGACGAGTCACCTTGGTTCGCCGACTATGCAAACTACCTCGCATGTGGAATCCTTATCAAAGGATTGTCATATCAGCAAAAGAGGAAGTTCTTTGCAGATTTAAAGTATTACATTTGGGACGAACCATACTTGTTTAGGATCGGAGCCGATCAGGTGATCCGAAGATGTGTATTTGGAGAAGAGGCAGCTAGCATTCTGCGCCACTGTCACGAAGGGCCAACCGGAGGTCATCATGGAGCAAACTACACTGCAAAGAAAGTGTTAGACTCTGGATTTTACTGGCCCACGGTTTTTCGTGATGCGCATGAATGGGTTAAAGCATTTGATGCCTGCCAGAGGGCAACGAATATCTCTGAACGCAATGAAATGCCTCAGCATCCGATGCAAGTCTGTGAAGTCTTTGATATATGGGGTATAGACTTCATGGGACCATTTCCAGCCTCACGAGGTAACAAATACATCCTGGTAGCTGTAGACTATGTTTCAAAATGGGCCGAAGCTCAAGCTTTACCCACAAACGATGCTAGGGTGGTTGTGAGGTTCTTAAAGAGTTTATTTGCCCGATTTGGTGCTCCAAAAGCACTAATCAGTGACCGTGGAACGCATTTTTGTAATGCGCAGTTAGAAAGAGCCTTGTCCCGTTATGGTGTTCATCACAGATTGGCTACGCCATATCACCCTCAAACTAGCGGGCAAGTTGAGGTCACAAATCGGGGTTTGAAAAGAATCCTTGAGCGGTCCATTAAGAATAACCGCAAGGATTGGTCAGACAAGCTAGACGACGCTCTGTGGGCTTTCAGAACAGCATTCAAGACACCTATCGGAACCACTCCCTTCAGGTTGGTTTCTGGAAAAGCCTGTCATCTACCTGTCGAGCTAGAACACAAAGCATTTTGGGCCTTGAAGACAGCAAATATGGATTTAAAAAGCGGAGGTGAAGCCCGTTTTCTGCAAATTCACGAGCTCGAGGAGCTAAGAAACCAGGCCTACGAAAGTTCTAGCAGATATTATGACCGAGTCAAGAGATTTCATGACAAGAGGTTGAGAGACCACAAGGATCTCCGTATAGGGGATCTTGTCTTGTTGTATAACTCAAGACTGCGTTTATTCCCTGGGAAGCTAAAATCACGATGGACGGGTCCATACAAGGTTAAAGAAGTATTTCCATACGGAACCGTCACTATTGAAGATCAAAGCGGGGTAAATTTCAAAGTCAACGGTCATCGTCTAAAACTCTACATCAGCGGACCGGTTGACCCGATGGAGGAAATTCTCGAACTCCACGTCCCGCACACTTAAAACAAGTGTGGGGAGAATGAGTCTAGCTATCGACTCGCTGACAAATTTAGCGGAGCGTGTTGTCACACGCTAAGGGTAATTTTGTAAATATTAGTTTGTAATTTTTTATTTCAAATTTCGTTAATTTTTCGGTTCTAAATAGGTACATACAAGCATAACACATAATTTTTGGAAACTTGAAGCTACTTTATTGTTATAATACATGAAATAGTGCAAAAATGGAAAATGGGGGTAAAAATTCGGAGTTATGAGCTCACTGTGAAAATTTACACAAAAAGGCCCAGGTATCGCACGGTCATGCCAAATCGGCACGGTAGTGCAAACCCTAGTCAAAACAGCTCATTACTCGTGTATCGGACATTCATCGGGTCGCACTACCGTGCGAGATCTGCACTGTCATGCCACCCGATAAAATAGATCAAACCGTAACAACGATCCGGATCGGCACTGCCGTGCCGAATCCGCACGACCGTGTGCCTCGAAAACAGTACTGCAAATCGGGGGTATAAAAACAGATCTGCAGCAAAAATAAAACATTATTTCTGAAACCCTAGTCGCCGCATGGCAGTTCCCGATCGCCCCAACCCGAAAAACACCTAATTTTTGCCTACATTTCGCTTCAATCAACTTCCAAGGTATGTTTCCTACCTATTTCGTAGATTAAACGTAGTTTCTTGCACAGATCTGATGTTTAAACCGAGAATTTTTGGGGTTTTCTTCATAAATAACAAATAGACCCTTATTCTTGAGTGATTGATGATAAATCGATGGTTCTCTTGCTTGATTTGAGTTCTATTGACTGATTACAAGATAGCTTTTGAATAATAGAAGTTAAAATCGGTGATTTAGACTGTTTTCGGTTTGGGTTTTCTGTCGCACGGTCATGCCACTCAAACGGCATGACAGTGCCATTCGAAAATCATGTCCAGATCATCGGTTAGAAGTTACGACGCCGAGACGCACGGTGGTGCCGATTCGGCACGGCAATGCGACTCGATGTCCGGAAACCAAATGCTGACCGATCACGGAATGGAACGACCGTGCCACCAGATGGCACGACCGTGCCGTTACTGAAACAGAAACAAAAGCTCGAAAACAGACTGTTCTGGTGGCAGCAACGAAATTTTCATACTCTGTTCTTATTCTGTTATATTCTTGTATGCAGATGAATCACTCATTCCTCCAGTTCAGCGAGAACAAGCGGAGAGAACAACCCTGTATTGCAAAATTAGAAGCTTTGTGGAATAGACGGGGACAAATTGGTGAACCAAGAAGAATCAACTGGGGGACTTTGACAACCCTAAACCAAGAACAAAGATTATCCGACATGATGTCCCATCCTATGTCAAGGTTATTCAATATTGAACGCCCCGTTTATCATGAACTAACATTGGAATTTTTCGCTTCTTACACTTATGAAAAACCAAGAAGCGAGAATCCGGATTTTAAAAACAGGGAAACAATACAGTTCAGGTTGGGAAGAAAATGGCATAAGTGGTCGGTTGCTAAACTTGGGAGAAGATTGGGCATATACTCAGCTGAGGAAATCGATTCAGAACTTTTCACCAATTTCTACAAGTTTGAAAGTGATCAGCAACGGGCTGACTTTTGGGCACAAGTGGCGGTTGGACCACCTTATGAAGCTAGGAAAGCTAAAGCTTCACGACTACGAGACCCGCTTTTGAGGGTCGTTCATCAGGTCATGAGTCACACCATTTGTGGACGCATGGACAGTGCAGGAAACTGTCCAACTCCAGATCTTCTTTTCATATATTCCTTAGTGACTGGAGTGCATGTCAACCTCGCAGCTAGAATGGCTGAATTTTTCATAAACAGCGCGGGAAGAACTGCAAACAGCGAAATCCATGGTGGCGAATATGTGACTCAGTTGGCATACAACTTAGGTATTATGAAAGATGATGTAGTCAGTGGTCTCACATTAGTACGCACAGGAGGAGATGTGGATATGAAGTCTTTAAGGGCTATGGGTTTGGTAGTAGACACAGATAATGGACCTCGACTTAGGGGTCTAAATGGGGAAGTATGGAATCCGCTACCACAACCGCCACACGGCGAGGACGTTGACATGGAAGAACAACATGCACTAGAGCCACCACCACATGGCCATCCACCACACGATCAACCAGGTAATGAAGAGCAACAACATCAATATCAACACCAGCATAACTGGCCTCCAGGTATCCCCTCCTACCCTGAATTCTACCAACAATTCCAACACATGCATGTTACCCAGGACCAGATGAGGGTAAACCAGGAGAACATGTACCAAGGAGTGAGTGCTGGGTTCTCGTATCTGTTTGGGGAGATGCATCAGGCCTACCCCAACTACTTCCAGCATCCTCCACAATTCCCACCGTGGAACCCACCTGGTGGTGGCGATGCAGGCCCATCATTCACAAGAGGTGATGATGATGATGATGAGGAGTAGGAGGAGGAGGTAGGGTGAAACAGTTCAGAAACTTATGTTTATGTTATTTCTATTCAGTACTTTATTTGGGATATTTTTACTCTATGTCTGTTTTGAATACTTTAGTATGTTTGCTTTGTTTGAATAACGGATCCGGTTGAATTATCTAACATTTTGATCAATGGTAATGTTAGCTATGTTAGCAAGTGACATAATTGGCAGATTCACAAAGAAATGCACACGGAGTTGAGACGACTTCAAATCAAAGTCTACTAAAACGAGTCAACTCAAACTCCAAGGGAGTACATTTTTCCCTTTTCACATTATTAGTTTAGCTCTTCATAATTGCTTAACTAATATGTATTTCACATTGGGGACAATGTGAAGTTCAAGTGTGGGGAGGGGTTTAAAAAGTTTAAGTTTGTCCTTAGTTGTTCTCATTTCTCATTTCTCATATTCAACATTAAAAAAAAATTATTATTAACAAAATTGGTCAATTTGTATTCTTTAGAAAGCATCAAATTTGATAAAAATCGACAAGCCAAGTCCATGTTTGAAAAAGATAACTAAAAAGTATGATAAAACAAAATGAAAGACTTGCATGTTTATCTTTATATTTATACCCATTCATTCCGTTTACGTGAGCATATTTTTGAGCCTTTACTGCTTTCTTCAATGCTTCTTTGTTTTTGCGGAAAATGAGTGAGCCGGATGTTTCATGTAATTTAGAACTTGTCATTTGTATACTTTTCAAGATCATGAATATGTGAAATTGCATGAAAATGATGGAGGCACTTAGGATACCCTTTCGTGTTAGCCTTTTTCTTTGTTTATATCCCGCACCCAACATCATCCATTAGTTCGCCATGTTGAGCCTATTTTCCGTATTTTTTTTAAACTTCACCCGAATATTAAAAATTATAAAAAAAAACCGTTTGTCAAAACTCTCTAAAGGGATTAAGGAAGACTATCAAGGAAGAAAAATAGAGAGTTGATGTATAAATAGAATAAACTCTGAAGACATACACAAAAGTTTAGCAACATGTTCAGAATTGTAGAAAATAAAGCACCAAGTTTTTGGCCAAGTTTTAACCTTTTTAGCCACTTTCAAATATCCATTCCATATCCGAAACCTTAGCCTATCATTACAACCCATCAAAGACCTCTTGATTTATGTTGTTCACATATTAATTGGTGGAGATTAGATCTTTTGACAAGCTTATGATATTGCATGATTCATTGACAAGGCATCGAGTGTTTAACATACACATTATATCTATGATTCAGAAATTTAACCGAGTGTGTGTGAACATTGTGAGAAATGTAAAGATTTGCATGCTAAGTTAATCGAAAGTAGAATCATTGCTTTATAATTATCCTTTCGAGCATTCAACAAAGCTTGTTTGTTTTAAAATCTTTGATGATGACTTTTTGAAAACCAATTTGACCACCAAACAAATTAAGTAATTTTGTAAATATTCAGATTTGATTCCGTGTTTTATTTTAAGTTTGCTTGAGGACAAGCAAAGTTCAAGTGTGGGGATGTTTGATATACGTTAAATTATACATATTTTTATACCCCAAAATACTTCCGTTTTAAACGTTTTTGACCGAAATCGCAACGTATAGGTACCAAATTCGTTACTTTTATATTTTCAGGTCTTAAACGGAGCACAAAATAAAAATCTGATGAAAACGGACAAATTCTGATGCATTTCTGATGAAACGGGCAAAATTCTGATGATTGCCAGGTGTGGCACGACCGTGCCAAAATCAGCACTACAGTGCCGATCGTTCGATCTCGGAAGCACTACCTGTAACACCTGTGCCTCCACGGCCATCAAACAAATACCAAACCAATGAAATATTGTATTTCATACTTGGGATTTGTAAAAATATGTGTATCGTTTGCACATATCGACTCTTGTTCGATTTCAAACTCTAAATCACTTTCTGGAAGGTTATACGCGCACCAATGCGTAGATATAACCAGTTTAATGCAACAAACACTCCGGAATAGTGACATAGGCTTAACATACCTTAAATAACCTTTACATAACTTATAAATAAGTTTTGAAGGCTTTGGTATGGCAAAAACAAGCTAATTCGCTTACAGGGACTAAAGTTGACAAACTGCGAAAGTATGCCAATTTGAACTGTAACAGACCTTCCGGAGCATGACCATAAGTTAAACATACCATAAATATCCTTCACATAGCTTAGAAATAGGCTTTGAGGTGTTCGGTATGCTAAAATAAACTTTTGTGTCATTCAGGGACTATAAGTGTCAAAAAGTGCACAAGTTTGCATTTTCGCGCATAACTTACGTTCTGAATACATCCGGACATCCAAAAATTTATGTAAGCATGACTACATTATATTTTAGTGTTCGCCTTAAGAAAAATCCATTCGTCGCGTCATTTGGTTCGTTTTTCGCGCTTATGCGCATTCCGTCGTAATTAAGCGAACATCGCGTTCGTACGGCCAAACGAACCGACATCCGAGATATTTTTGAACATGTTTTAAGTTCCCTATACTTTAACTTCATTTTAGAGCTTTTAAATGGGGTTAACGGGCCTTAAACGTGTCGAAAATGGGCTGAATACAGTTCAGGGACCAAAAGTGTAATTCTGCCAAAATAGTGCCTAGCGGTGCGCTACACTTTAAGCGTAGCGGTGCGCTAGGGGTCTGCAGACCAGATGCAGAGTACCAACCAGGCTGTTTTCAGCAGATTTAACCACACCCACACATTCCCAATTGCTTAGTCATCAGATAAGGATGGCATTCTAGTCACCATAAGGTTCCGACAAGTGTACGGCCTTGATCGTTTCCCCTTTTCCAAGAAACGATCTCAACGGTGGACCGAATACTATAAATACCCCACCCCCCATTACTTCAAATGCACTAGAATTCTGATTTTGAGAGCTCTAAGTTGAAACCATTGTTTCATACCTGAGTTCTTGAAGTCGGGATTAGCATTCGGGGACCCTGGGTAAGTATTCTTTCGTTCTTTTCCTTATTTATTGCTTTTCGAGTCAGAAAGTCAAACTTTGTTTGACTTTCAGCGTTGACCAGTAATGGTCAATGCGAAGTTCGTTTGAACTTCGCAACGTGAGTGTAATCACGTTGGTCATAGTCCCTTGGGACTATGCCCACTGATTACCACGTTGTCTAGAGTCGTAGGGTAGGCGATCTAATAAATCGCCAATACCTTCGAACTCGACCCATTTGGTCGATCATTAGGATCCGACCAAATACATTAGGTGACCATAGTAGGTAGGGAATAACCTTCCGAGGTTATACCCTATGGTCACATCGTTTAAGTAGTTGTATGATAGGTAGTTTATATGCCTTAGGTAAATTACCAGAATACCCTTTTCATGTATAATTGGTAATTAAG
The DNA here is from genome assembly GCA_030545235.1 of Helianthus tuberosus. NCBI lineage: Eukaryota > Viridiplantae > Streptophyta > Magnoliopsida > Asterales > Asteraceae > Helianthus > Helianthus tuberosus. The sequence continues at coordinate 198,477,280 of CM060447.1, forward strand.
CATATGTAACCTAAACTTTTGACACATAACTGATTATGTAACATGTTTAGGCATATAACACTTGTCATAGGACTAGTTAGACGGTCCGAACGCGTTTCACGCGCACGACGCGTTAAAGTAGCATAAGTTACCTTAATGGGTCGCGATGGGTCGATAGCACTTAGGTTTGGTTTCATTGTAGTATGTAGGCCTTGTTAAACCATATCATATGAGTTCCAACACTCGTTTGGTTTACCAAGCCTCATCCTATCCGATCTCTCGATATATGTCCGGTTTATTTAAATAGTTTTAGATTGCCGATTGATTCCGTGCTCCCTCAAGCTTTGTTTGGGTGTTGTTCAAGACCTCCAAGCATTCTCAGGCGAGTACATTCTTCCCCTATTTTACTGTTTTCAACTGTTTTGGGGTGACTCATATGTGCTAAATATTTTCGATGTTATAACGATGGTTTCAAAAACGACTAAAACGATTTATACAAAACTAATAACGATTTCATAAAGTGAACAAACTTGTTGGTTGTGTTTACATAACAAATGACATTCATTAGCAATGATCAAGCCGACCAGTATTAGGTTATGGTACCATAGGATCTGACAAATCCCGTTATTTACTACTCCCGTGGTTATGTGTGGGCAATGGTAGGTAGCGACTGAATCTGAAAACATTAACTTACCCTATGGAGGTTTGTTAATGCGAAATCGAGAAGCGACGAGGTATATTCGAGTCACGAAGGTTTGAATGTTATTAGCGAGACGACCACATAAGTAGTTTCACGACCTAAAACGAATTAAACGATTTGGTAGACGATAGGTTTTCACACGATGTTTTAACGATTGGGTAACGATTGGGTAACGATTGGGTTTTTACACAATGTTTTAACGATTGGGTAACGATTGGGTAACGATTGGGTTTTCACACGATGTTTTAACAATTACTTTGGTGGTTTGGTTTGGATTAAATGATTAAGTGACAATGCGTGTGTAATATGATACAAGCATGGTGGATACGCCGCTGGTACTTCCTATATATAAGTGTTTTTATGGTATTACATATTGTAGTGTTATTTGAATCATTTCAGCTCGAGACATAGAACATTTTATACAAGTAACATACTTTTCACAAGACATTTATTTACAAACAACTTATCTTATACAAACTCATTTTTACATGGTTATTCATTTAATCATGCATTATTCTCTTAGTTATACATATCACCTGAACTTATCATTGTTTTTCCAAATAATTTACTAAAACAAATGTTTTTGGGTTAAGAGTCATGGCTACGAGGTTTTACAAATTATAATCCGCTTGATTTGAGTTGGTTAATTAAGTTGCAATATTATACTCTTTTCAAAACAAGGTTTTTAAATAAAGTATTGCAACATCTAAACTAGCCATGATTTCGACACTCCTACAAAACCTATGTACTCGCCAGCATTTCTTTGCTGACCTCGTTTTCACATATGTTTCAGGTATTGTTGAATGATATCGATTGATAAGATGCATGCTCACATAGGACTGGACAAGGCCTTAGTGACTCAATAACAATGATAGACTATGTCTAATTTGTGTATTTAGATTTCCAGACGATGTAATTATTCAATGTTTAATAAAACGAAACACTTTTTGGTATCCATGGTTATGAAACATTAATTCTGTTGCAACACGCCCCGATGTTTCCGCCGCGATTTGTTGTTTTACGCGGTCGGGGTGTGACAGAAAAGATGGTATCAGAGCCAATGGTTATAGGGAATTAGGTTATTAGTAATTAGTAATGCTTTGACCTAGTCTATAACCTTCTTAGGACCCTAACGCGAGTTTACTTGCGTTTAGTCATAAAACAATACCGTCGCCTATCCTTAGGCGACAACCACAACAAGAACATAAATTTCAAAACCGCTTTGAAAACTAATCATCTGTTCTAGGATGATTAATTACTAGGTTTTGAACCCTCAGTTATAAGGTTTTGAATCCCTTTGAATTTTCAAAATCTCGTCAAGGTTTTGGGTTTTAAATAATGTGAACACGTGCAAACTGGAAGGGTGAATGCCTGTATTCCGAGTTTTCTGTCTAGGCAAGCACTTCGTATACATCTCATCAGACGCGAGACCAGTTGTGCTTATCTGGGAATTCTTGGGGTGAGTGTTCACTTATAGGCGAGCATGTCTTCGCGATACATTATTTTTGACCCATTTACTTTGATCAGTCACCGTCTCATTTGTTTGCCTTAGGTAACAAACAAATGATCGCAATCTTCATGCGTTATCATTCTGTTTTGATTGTCCAATACTCTTTCACCTGTTTCTCCCTACGTCTTTCTTTTTCTTCAAGGATGTCTCTTCATCACGATGACGCCCAGATATCTGAGCAAGCAGCCAAAATTCGCTCAGCGAATAGGCGAAGTAGTCCTGAAGACTGTTGAATTAGCTACTGCCATGTATCATCTCCAGGATGAAGCCACTCAAGAGTCACCAAGACAGGCAGGACCTAGTCAGGTGACAACACCATCAGCCAATAAACCAATCGAGGAATCAAAGACCATGGATGAACGATCCCCAAAGAAGTCAAAGAAGCGAAAGGCTTCTCAGAACTTCGCCATGGTCGCTCACAATGGTAAAGCACTCCCCAACCAACCAGCTCAACCCCCTGCTAGGTGTGTATGGCTTTTCCTATGATACCTACATCAAGGAACTATGTACCTTACAAACTACTCTTGTGATTTCTCTCTTTCAAATGATTGCTCAGGATTCCCTCAAAAATTTTAAGTACTCGTTTCACTCTAAGAAACAAAGTACAGAAAATTAAGTGACATTATGAGTAATCGTGCTTTTCGCACATCTGTGCCTTTAAATCCTTGGTTAGATAACTAAGGGTATTTTCAAATCTCATACCCATTACGTTTTGAATTTTTCAACATACACAGTACCAGTATTTCAAAACAATCTTCATGATCTCAAAACATTTCATATAGTTTGAAAACAATTTTTCTAGATGCATTGTCTATGTTATTTCAAAAACATTGGCCATGTTATCAAAACCAACCTTTCTAATTTCAAAATATTTCATATAGTCTGAAGACAATATTAACACAATACATTTTCTGATCAAGTGCATGATTTCGAAAAGCATCATTCATGTTTTTCAAAAACCTTATACATAATTTCAAAAATTCATCTCGCATGATTTTAAAACATTTTTGTAAATATATCTACCTAATACACCTACTTTATGATTTCAAAAAGTATTATATATAAGGTTTCAAAAACGTTAAACACATTTTTCTTAAAAGAACCCCATGCACAGTTTTCAAAAATATTTTCCTTGTACATTTACATAACCTTCAAATTCTGCTTCATATGTCGCCTTGACATATCTAGCATCTCAACTTCATAAGCATTTCAACTTCATGTTTTGACTTAAGCACATCCCGTGCAAGATTTCAAAACATCTTCAACTTCTAAAATTCATAAGGGATCTTTTTATCTTTACAATTAGATCCTTGTGGATAATCATCATTCAAATCAGAGTCCTTAATTGGATTCTTTATGTACCTTAATTCGAACACTTCGGTTCCTAATAATCGAAATCGAATTTTCTTTTTGAATCTTTCTATCTTTATAGTTAGATTCTTGAAAATATTTAAAGTACCAAATGAAATCCACGGATTGGATTCCTAGTATGCTTTAAATACCCATGTCCAAAGATAACAAATTAAACGATTATACGAATAAGCGATTATGCGATTATGTGGTTATGTGTTTATGTGTTCTCCTCTATGATTTTTTGTGTGATCCGATTTTCAAATCCTCATAGAATCTTTCATATCTTTATATGAGGGATTCATAAAAGGATTTTCAAAAAGGTACTACCTTAAATCCTTATGGGCTTCTACCTAGTAGTTAAGACCCTTGGGTTATATAGTACCATTCCATGATTCGATGATAGACCCTTGAGTGGTCTAGTCAAAAAGATTGATTCACAATCTGGTTAAAGAATGACATCTAGTGATGTAGCTGAACAGACTCCTTGATAGTCTATTTAGATCATTTATTGATTTAATATAAAGGACTCTATGGCGGTCCAGTCACACTCATCACAGGATTGTTCATTTGGTTTTCCCCTACACATTATAAAATAGACTGTGTGAACTATGCAAGGAATTGTCTAATTATGGAAGCGCACATAATTATGAGATTCAGTGCACGGTAAACCCAGTAAGATTTATTATGTGTAAGAACCGATAGTGACAACAATAACGGAATGAGAACAATGTAATGGAGGTACGGTGGACGCACCAACGACGCTTCATATACTTGTATATAAGTATCCCTCTTACATTGAAATCATGATGTTATTAAGGTTACTAGAAGTTCAGAACCCTAACCAATGTTGTTTGATCTTTTCAACTTCATATTTTCAAGCTCTCACAAGTTTCCTCTAAATAAATTTCGGGACGAAATTTCCTAAAGTAGGGGAGACTGTAACACCTGTGCCTCCACGGCCATCAAACAAATACCAAACCAATGAAATATTGTATTTCATACTTGGGATTTGTAAAAATATGTGTATCGTTTGCACATATCGACTCTTGTTCGATTTCAAACTCTAAATCACTTTCTGGAAGGTTATACGCGCACCAATGCGTAGATATAACCAGTTTAATGCAACAAACACTCCGGAATAGTGACATAGGCTTAACATACCTTAAATAACCTTTACATAACTTATAAATAAGTTTTGAAGGCTTTGGTATGGCAAAAACAAGCTAATTCGCTTACAGGGACTAAAGTTGACAAACTGCGAAAGTATGCCAATTTGAACTGTAACAGACCTTCCGGAGCATGACCATAAGTTAAACATACCATAAATATCCTTCACATAGCTTAGAAATAGGCTTTGAGGTGTTCGGTATGCTAAAATAAACTTTTGTGTCATTCAGGGACTATAAGTGTCAAAAAGTGCACAAGTTTGCATTTTCGCGCATAACTTACGTTCTGAATACATCCGGACATCCAAAAATTTATGTAAGCATGACTACATTATATTTTAGTGTTCGCCTTAAGAAAAATCCATTCGTCGCGTCATTTGGTTCGTTTTTCGCGCTTATGCGCATTCCGTCGTAATTAAGCGAACATCGCGTTCGTACGGCCAAACGAACCGACATCCGAGATATTTTTGAACATGTTTTAAGTTCCCTATACTTTAACTTCATTTTAGAGCTTTGAAATGGGGTTAACGGGCCTTAAACGTGTCGAAAATGGGCTGAATACAGTTCAGGGACCAAAAGTGTAATTCTGCCAAAATAGTGCCTAGCGGTGCGCTACACTTTAAGCGTAGCGGTGCGCTAGGGGTCTGCAGACCAGATGCAGAGTACCAACCAGGCTGTTTTCAGCAGATTTAACCACACCCACACATTCCCAATTGCTTAGTCATCAGATAAGGATGGCATTCTAGTCACCATAAGGTTCCGACAAGTGTACGGCCTTGATCGTTTCCCCTTTTCCAAGAAACGATCTCAACGGTGGACCGAATACTATAAATACCCCACCCCCCATTACTTCAAATGCACTAGACTTCTGATTTTGAGAGCTCTAAGTTGAAACCATTGTTTCATACCTGAGTTCTTGAAGTCGGGATTAGCATTCGGGGACCCTGGGTAAGTATTCTTTCGTTCTTTTCCTTATTTATTGCTTTTCGAGTCAGAAAGTCAAACTTTGTTTGACTTTCAGCGTTGACCAGTAATGGTCAATGCGAAGTTCGTTTGAACTTCGCAACGTGAGTGTAATCACGTTGGTCATAGTCCCTTGGGACTATGCCCACTGATTACCACGTTGTCTAGAGTCGTAGGGTAGGCGATCTAATAAATCGCCAATACCTTCGAACTCGACCCATTTGGTCGATCATTAGGATCCGACCAAATACATTAGGTGACCATAGTAGGTAGGGAATAACCTTCCGAGGTTATACCCTATGGTCACATCGTTTAAGTAGTTGTATGATAGGTAGTTTATATGCCTTAGGTAAATTACCAGAATACCCTTTTCATGTATAATTGGTAATTAAGCATATGTAACCTAAACTTTTGACACATAACTGATTATGTAACATGTTTAGGCATATAACACTTGTCATAGGACTAGTTAGACGGTCCGAACGCGTTTCACGCGCACGACGCGTTAAAGTAGCATAAGTTACCTTAATGGGTCGCGATGGGTCGATAGCACTTAGGTTTGGTTTCATTGTAGTATGTAGGCCTTGTTAAACCATATCATATGAGTTCCAACACTCGTTTGGTTTACCAAGCCTCATCCTATCCGATCTCTCGATATATGTCCGGTTTATTTAAATAGTTTTAGATTGCCGATTGATTCCGTGCTCCCTCAAGCTTTGTTTGGGTGTTGTTCAAGACCTCCAAGCATTCTCAGGCGAGTACATTCTTCCCCTATTTTACTGTTTTCAACTGTTTTGGGGTGACTCATATGTGCTAAATATTTTCGATGTTATAACGATGGTTTCAAAAACGACTAAAACGATTTATACAAAACTAATAACGATTTCATAAAGTGAACAAACTTGTTGGTTGTGTTTACATAACAAATGACATTCATTAGCAATGATCAAGCCGACCAGTATTAGGTTATGGTACCATAGGATCTGACAAATCCCGTTATTTACTACTCCCGTGGTTATGTGTGGGCAATGGTAGGTAGCGACTGAATCTGAAAACATTAACTTACCCTATGGAGGTTTGTTAATGCGAAATCGAGAAGCGACGAGGTATATTCGAGTCACGAAGGTTTGAATGTTATTAGCGAGACGACCACATAAGTAGTTTCACGACCTAAAACGAATTAAACGATTTGGTAGACGATAGGTTTTCACACGATGTTTTAACGATTGGGTAACGATTGGGTAACGATTGGGTTTTTACACAATGTTTTAACGATTGGGTAACGATTGGGTAACGATTGGGTTTTCACACGATGTTTTAACAATTACTTTGGTGGTTTGGTTTGGATTAAATGATTAAGTGACAATGCGTGTGTAATATGATACAAGCATGGTGGATACGCCGCTGGTACTTCCTATATATAAGTGTTTTTATGGTATTACATATTGTAGTGTTATTTGAATCATTTCAGCTCGAGACATAGAACATTTTATACAAGTAACATACTTTTCACAAGACATTTATTTACAAACAACTTATCTTATACAAACTCATTTTTACATGGTTATTCATTTAATCATGCATTATTCTCTTAGTTATACATATCACCTGAACTTATCATTGTTTTTCCAAATAATTTACTAAAACAAATGTTTTTGGGTTAAGAGTCATGGCTACGAGGTTTTACAAATTATAATCCGCTTGATTTGAGTTGGTTAATTAAGTTGCAATATTATACTCTTTTCAAAACAAGGTTTTTAAATAAAGTATTGCAACATCTAAACTAGCCATGATTTCGACACTCCTACAAAACCTATGTACTCGCCAGCATTTCTTTGCTGACCTCGTTTTCACATATGTTTCAGGTATTGTTGAATGATATCGATTGATAAGATGCATGCTCACATAGGACTGGACAAGGCCTTAGTGACTCAATAACAATGATAGACTATGTCTAATTTGTGTATTTAGATTTCCAGACGATGTAATTATTCAATGTTTAATAAAACGAAACACTTTTTGGTATCCATGGTTATGAAACATTAATTCTGTTGCAACACGCCCCGATGTTTCCGCCGCGATTTGTTGTTTTACGCGGTCGGGGTGTGACACTACCAGTGCGACAGGAAGTGCCGATCTATTCCCGGGTCGCATGATCGTGCCACACAAACCAACTACCGTGCCGATGCCAAATCAAAGGTTGCCGACATGATTTACCCGAGAAGCACTACCGTGCCACGGATGGCACCGCCATGCAATACCCAAAATCGAAGACCAGCATGAAGATCACGAGGAATGGCACGACCGTGCCACCAGATGGCACGACCGTGCCACTTTTTGACCAGACAACCACCAACCCCACTAATCAAGTGTCGGAACATAGTGCGTAACACGTCATCGGTGACGACATCAACCACTCCGATCGGCACGACCGTGCCAGATCCGCACTACCGTGCGACCACAAAAATTCACTATAAATAGAACCATTCGCCACTGAACATTCTGTTTGGTTTTTCTCCATATTTCTGGGCGAATTCTGGGGTCCGAAACAGATCTGATCAAGTCACTTTGAAGCCTCAAGATCGCATGGAAGCATAACCAATTCAACCCATCAATTCCTTGCTTGTTTATGGTTCGATTCCTTGTTCTTGAACATGAATTCTAGTCATTTTGCAAGTATTGAGCTGATGTTATTTCTATGTTTAATGTATCTTATGTATTAGTAGTTATAATCTTGTTTCTTGAATAATCTTTATGATGTAATCTTGTTTGTTTGGAACTTAAGTATTATTTCATGTTTGAATCTTGATGATTATATAATGAATGTTTTATTGATGTTGAATCCCTGATTATGTTTGATTATCTCGGGTAATGAATATGTGGTTAGTAGGATGGTAACTATTCCTTGATTAATCACTTATTTGTAGACTTTGTTTACATCATGAAACCGGACTAGGATATTGATTTTACACGAGATATATCTTATTTTGATTAGGAATACTTTCTTGCACGTAAAAGTTCTAACGAATTGTATGGTGTTATTTACATGTTCTTGCATGCGGTTTATGATCCTTGTTTAGTAGTTTTTGTCTGAAATTGCTAACATGGTAGATTTGTATTTAAGACATGTGACAATGAAACTATTTGTTATATGATCTACATAATTGCTTATCCTCGTGGCTGTATTGTGACCATCGGTATTGCTTTATTTGATAAGTGAGGTTAGGAATCCAGACCCGGTAAATAACCTATCTTTAAAGGTTCGCATGAATAAATATCAATAGTTCGCTAATGAATGATTCGAGGTGGTTAATGTGTGACCATCGCGTTAACTTTCCAAAGAATCATAATGCTAGAAATCCAGACCCGGTAACTAGTTGTCTCAAAATTGGAGAATTGATTATGTACTTTTGTGACATACATGATAGATAACATGTTTAGGTTGTTTGTGAAACAAGACTATAGTATATTTATATTTTAGTCATAATTTAGATAACTTAATTAAACAATCATTCACCTATCCTTTTTATATGGTAAAATACTGACAAAGATTTAGTACATTATAACGCCCGTGTTCCATGGATCGATATCTGGCTCTTACCAATACTTTGCTACATATATGACGGGATACACTTGTCCTATGTTGTGTGTGTTTTAATGTTAAGGTATAAACCATTTTTATAAATATTAAAACCCACGCGTGTGTGTAAATTCAATGTAAATAATATGTGTACATAAGCGCACACCAAGGAGCAACTGCAGCACTGCGTTGGTTAGAGAAAACCGAGGCAGTAATTACAATAAGTAAAGGTGACAAGGACGACAAAGTTATGTACGCGTAAAATCTTTTCAAAGAAGGGGCACTTGAATGGTGGAACACGGTGTTACAAGCAAAAGGAAGGATGATGGCGTATGCTATGAATTGGGAAGAATTTAAAAGTCTTGTAGAAAGAAAATTCTGTCCCGAATATGAAAAAGATCAAGTGGCGAATAAATTCCTAAATCATAGAATGATGGGTGTAGATTGTCGCGGTTATACTTCGACATTCTTTGAATATGCTAGAGTGGTACCAACACTGGCTTCGCCAGAACCGGTACTCATTTCTCGCTATATTTGGGGATTGATTGGTGAAATCCGCAATATCGTTAAAGCTGCGAGACCTCGTACTATTGATGATGCAGTGGAATTAGCCAACACCCTAACTGATGAACTGGTACGAACAAGAGATGATAACAAGAAAAAGGAACTGGCTCAGAAAATTACCCAAAGATTCCGTACGGGTAATAATAGTAGCTTCAGGAGAAGAGGAACAGGGCAATCTTCAATTCCGCCGTTCTGCAGGAATTGCGGAAAGAAACATTATGGAAGATGTAATATAACTTGTAACTTCTGCAAAGTTGCAGGCCATCGTGAAGAAGACTGCAGAAAGAAAACAAGAATCTGCTATAACTGTGGAGAAAATGGACATTTCAAAACAGAATGTCCTAAAGTGGTTAAACCAGCAGATAACAAAGTCAAGCCAGCTGACGGAGCTACCAAGAAGAATGTTCGAGCCTTTCAGTTGACCACTCAAGAAGCAGAACTCATTCCAGATGTGATAGCTGGTACGTTCCTAGTTCACAACGTATACGCAAAAGTATTATTTGACTCTGGTGCGAACCAAAGTTTTATAAATACTTCATTCTGCCAAGCTCTTAATTTACCTTTAACCCAACTTAGGCAGATTTTTACAGTCGAAACGACAGACGGAAATTCTGTCAAAATAGATAAGGTTTTGCAAAAAGAAAATATAGAACTTTCAGGTCATAAATTTCATGCAAACCTATTGCCAATGAATTTAACTGGATTCGATGTTGTGTTAGGAATGGATTGGTTAGTACCCAACCATGCTCGAATCCTTTGTGATAAAAATTCTATAGAAATTCAGGCACATACTGGGGAAGTAATTATGATTACAGGAGATAAACCAAGTAAACCCATGAAGTTCATATCAGTAATGAAAGTTGCTAGTTATGAACGAAAACAAGGAATAGTATATATGATTTCAGTAATCATTAGTACTAAGGGTAAAGAAATTAAGGAGATTCCTGTAGTCACAGAATACCCAAATATATTCCCAGAAGAATTACCAGGATTACTACCCGATAGGGAAATAGAATTTAGGATTCATCTAATTCCAGGAACTATACCGATAGCCAAGGCACCTTATCGGTAGAAATGTTAGAACAGAAAAAGCAATTAGATGAATTACTAAGTAAAGGTTTCATACAACCTAGTTCATCCCCGTGGGGAGCACCAGTGTTGTTTGTAAAGAAGAAGGATGGTTCGATGAGAATGTGTATTGATTATAGAGAATTAAATAAGGTTACAATTAAGAATCGATACCCATTACCTAGGATTGATGATCTATTCGATCAACTTCAAGCAGCTAGATATTTTTCTAAGATAGACTTACGTTCCGGATATCATCAATTGAAGGTACAAGAAGAAGAAATACCTAAAACTGCTTTCAGAACTAGGTATGGTCATTACGAGTTTACAGTCATGCCCTTTGGGTTAACGAATGCACCTGCAACATTCATGGACATGATGAATAGAATCTGTAAACCGTACTTGGATAAATTTGTAATTGTTTTAATCGACGATATACTTATTTATTCAAAAAGTCAGGACGAACATTGACAGAACTTACATGCACTCTTAACACTGTTAAGAAAAGAAAAGCTTTATGCCAAATTCTCGAAGTGTGAATTTTGGTTGCAGGAAGTGCAATTTTTAGGTCACATGGTGAATCATGACAGTATTCATGTAGATCCTGCTAAAATAGAAGCAATTACCAAATGGAAGGTTCCGCAATCCGCGATGGAAATTAGAAGTTTTATAGGTTTAGCTGGATACTATAGACGGTTTATTAAGGATTTTTCCAAGATAGTTGTACCATTAACTAAGCTGACCTGTAAAACAGTTAAGTTTGAATGGGGACCTAAGCAAGAAGAAGCTTTTAGGATTCTAAAAAAAAGTTAACAAATGCCCCAATTCTCGCTTTACCAGAAGGGACTGAAGATTTTGAAGTTTACTGTGATGCTTCAAAGCTAGGATTAGGATGTGTGCTTATGCAACGCAAGAAAGTAATTGCATATGCATCAAGACAATTGAAAAAGCACGAAGAGAACTATACGACTCATGATTTAGAAATAGGAGCCGTAATTTTTGCCCTTAAGATCTGGAGACATTATCTATACGGAAGTAAATTTACTGTCTATACGGATCACAAAAGTTTAAGGTATATATTTGGGCAAAAAGAATTGAACCTGAGACAAAGGAGATGGATGGAAATCCTAAGTGATTACGATTGTGATATTCAATATCATGAAGGAAAGGCAAATGTAGTTGCAGATGCCTTAAGTCGTAAGTATCATGAAACGCAAAAGCGAGTTCGTGCTCTCAGGTTAAATCTACACTTAGATTTAATGGAACAACTAAGGAATGTTCAGGAAACAGCAATCAAGGATGATGCTGAAGGAATGAAAGGACGAATAAAAGAATTACAGCAAGGAGCCGATGGAATTTGGAGATTCCACAAAAGCAGAATTTGGGTACCTAAGCAGGGAGAGTTAAGAAATAAGATTTTAGAAGAAGCTCATAAATCTAGGTATACCTTGCACCTAGGAAACAATAAGATGTACCAAGATTTAAGAAATAACTTTTGGTGGATAGGAATGAAAAAGGATATAGCTCGATATGTTTCTAAGTGTCTTACTTGTTCACAAGTTAAGGCAGAACATCAGAAACCTGCAGGTCTACTACAACAACTAGAAATGCCTGTATGGAAATGGGAACTCATAACAATGGATTTTGTTACTAAGTTGCCCAAAACCAGAAAAGGTAATGATGCGATTTGGGTAATTGTGGATCGATTAACCAAATCAGCTCACTTTCTACCTATGAAAGAAACCTTTAGCATGGAAAGATTGGCAAAGTTGTATGTAGATGAAATTGTATCCTTACATGGAGTTCCACTCTCCATTGTTTCAGATCGGGATAGTCATTTCACTTCCCATTTTTGGACTAGTTTCCAGGAAGCAATGGGAACTCGACTAAATTTAAGTACAACATATCATCCACAAACAGACGGGCAAAGTGAAAGGACAATCCAAACTCTGGAAGACATGCGTAGAGCATGTGTAATAGATTTTGGTGGAAATTGGGACGACCATTTACCTTTAATTGAATTCTCCTATAACAATAGTTATCATTCAAGCATTGAAACTGCCCCATTCGAAGCACTATATGGAAGAAAGTGCAGAACTCCAGTTTGTTGGGCAGAAATAGGAGAAAGTCAATTGTCAGGTCCTGAAATAGTGCAAGAAACGACTGACAAGATTACTCAAATCAAAGAAAGACTAAAGACGGCTCGAGATCGTCAGAAGAGTTATGCAGATAATAGACGAAAGCCATTAGAATTTCAAGTTGGAGACAAAGTACTATTAAAAGTTTCACCTTGGAAAGGAGTAGTCCGATTCGGTAAGAAAGGAAAGTTAAATCCACGATACGTAGGACCATTTCTAGTGATCCAACGTATAGGACCAGTTGCTTATCGTTTACAACTACCAGAAGAGTTAGCTGGAGTACATGACGTATTTCATGTATCCAATCTCAAGAGATGTCTATCAGATGAATCTTTGGTAGTACCTCTCCAAGATATAGAGGTAAACGAAAAGTTAAAATTTGTTGAGAAGCCACTACAAATTGAAGATCGAAAGATTAAGTTTCTCAAACACAAAAGATTAGTACTGGTCAAAGTCAAATGGGATTCAAAGAGAGGACCCGAATACACTTGGGAGCTGGAATCAGAGATGAAGCGAAAATATCCTCACTTATTCCAATGAATCTCGAGGATGGGATTTTAAATAAGGTGGGGAGAATGTAAGGACTCTCAAGTATGTCATAAACCAACCCACAATTGATAACTCGGACCCCTGAAACCATACTGTGTATGAAAAATAAAGAAAATCAGAAATATGGTTCTCAGGCGGGCCGCGTAAGAGACAAGCTTATCTTACGCGGGCCGCGTCAATGTTGGGTTGACCGGATAAGTGTTCCGGATCCACGTAGCAACCACCTGGCTAACCTACTGATGACCAATCAAGGCTAGTCGTAGACAGGGCGGCTGCGCGGGCCGCGTAAGGGCAAGCCGAAGGCTTACGCGGGCCGTGTGATGTCTTAATTTCACCTATAAATAGCCCGTCACTTGCACAATCCTCTGGTGTCGATTAAAACTTTCAAAAACGAAGTTTTAGTACTCTGAAGTCGAAAATATCAATTATATTAGCTAGGCGTTGCTCCGATACCGGGTATTAACTCGATCGCTGCTACGATTCAATGTCTGATCGATTAAACTATCCAATGGATGTTTAAGTGCTGCCCACATTAGGGTTTATGCTTTGTCATTCGTCGTGAACTCGATGGATGTTTAAGTATCGCACTTTGTCATTCATTATGAAGGTTTTAATCTCGTGAGTTATCGTAAATGCTGTATTAGTTACTAACCGAGTTCGTGTGCATGTTATTAAATTTAGGTCAAAAGGCTAATCAGTAGGCTAGGCTCTGCTCAAATTAAATCTGCAATGTGAGTCATTCTCTTTTTATCAAATGTAATTTCAAAAGCATGTTTATTTTCAAAGTTATAATTACAGGGATTAAGTCTTTGTAGTCACCAAATTACAGCCGGTATGTGGGGTTTTGTATACACTACTTGATAACCGTCACTATTGGACAACGGGTTAGCCAATGAGTGATATGACCATAGTCACAGACACCATCGGGCTCAGAGGCTACCGATGAATGTCGAGTGACAAGTACTGTGGGTAGTTGGTTGATATCAGGAAACATTGTAATCGCTCTTAATACTGTAAATTATAACAAATGTGTCGTTTTAGTAAAAAGAATGATTCACCAGTATTTCCCGCTGACAAAACCTTTTTCAAATATGTTTCAGGTGATCTGTTGTGATCCAAGAAAAGTGTCGTGAAGCACTACAAGCTTAAGGAAGTGGCTCAATATAAAATAAAGAAACATGTCTTAGTAAAATAAAGATTTCTCCGTGAAATCTCATGATTGTAAATTACCGGGGTTTTATCCCGAGTTGTGAAATAAAATAATCGGGAAATTTGCAGTTTTAAAAAGATCCAGAAGAAAAACTTCCGCTGTTAAATAAATACCACGGGATTTTCTGTCCCGCAGCTCCTGAAACGGGTCAAACCGGGTCGGGGGCTATGACATTGATTGACATTTTTGATTAGGAAATCTTTATCAGAATATATTTTAGCAGAACCAATCAACATGTAAAGTAAGTTCACGCTTTCACAACTCTCAACAGAAGATTCAATTGGTTTGACTGTAGCAGTCACAAATGGTTTTGCAGGTGGATCATAAAGAATGTGATTTAGGTATGTTTTCCTCTTTTGTTACCGTTTCTGAATGTTCAGGTTTGTCCTCATCCGACTTGTCATCCGAACTATCATAATCCTCAATAATGGGAGGACTTTAATTAGTAACAAATGATGAATTTTCTGTCTTTTCAGATTCCTATGAGAAAATGTCTGGTTTGAACCCTAATCCTGCTGCAAACTTTTCGGGATTAAGAGGTACAGATGGTTTAATGCGTGGCATTTCCTCCTCGTCAGGCAATTTGGTATAATTGTGTCTCAAAGGCGGTGGGCAGGATTTATAACCAATGCCCTTGACATCCCCTTTTAGTTTTTGAACTTCTATGATGTGATCTAGCACATATCGGGAGTTAGAATAACTCTCCAATTTGAGCTTGATGGCATCATGCTAGCATTTGGCAACGGATAACTCCTTTTTCGTTTCCTCAATGATATTAATGTAGTTATTAATACACGTTTGTTTGTTCAAAACTGTTTTTGTTAACTCAGACACACTTTTCTTAAGAGTTTCAATTACAGATTTGAATTCTTTTTCTTTTCGAGTTAAAGCCATATTTGCCTCCTTGCATTTAGAAAGATCAACTACCAACCCTTGATTGTGACTATTCACTATTTCAAGCTTATGTTTTAAATCTGCACAATCATTGCATATACTAGGGGCGTCGGTTTGTACCTGACTTGTCGAAGCCGCAACATTTGCTATAAAGGCAGTTTGAATAGATTTCTGGCTTTTCAGCTCCTCAGCTACTTTCAGCAAACTGCCAACCTCAGCATCAATTCCTTCCTTTACACCCAAATCCGAACCATAACCACCTGCACTTGAGCTTTCCTCATCAGAACTACCACTATACCCAGAACTATCATCATCTTCAGAAAATTCCTCTATGTGGACGTGTTTGATGTGATTGATGATCTTAGCATAACAGGCAGTTCCTCAATTTCCCAGTTGAACTGACCAATCACATCCTTCATCTGCTTGAACTACTAAGGCTCTGTTTGCGTTTGAAGGCCCAGACTGGTTTGAGTTGCTTGGGTTGTTCACTGCTACAATACCCCTTTCATTGTTGACTTGATTTGCGAAAGGATTTTGATTTCCTTGTTTGCTGGGTCGAGTGCATTCACGTTTGAAATGACCTTTCTCACCACAGTTGAAACATGTAACAACATCTTTATTGAAACCGTATTTTGTATCCCGCTCACTCTGCAAGCTTGTTCTCCCAGTTCTTCTCATGTAATTCTTTGCTCTTCTCATCGCACTTGCAAACACCCATTTTATATCCATCAGTTCCATCTCATCCCTGTCTATTTGTTGATAGTCTTCATCTTTCAAATTAATGTTCCCAATTTGACCTGCGACTAATCCACAATAAGCACTCACCATTGTGTTTAGAAGTTCTATATGTTCCCAAGCACCTTCCACACTGACTTTGGTGAAGTTTGAGGTATCAAATCTGACGGTGTTGGGGTTTGATTTTGAGAGTTGTTGTTACCATAAAAGGCTTGTTGAGGGGATGGTTGAGAAGGTTGTTGTTGGGTTTATTGTGGAGCAACTTGTGGGAAAGGAAGATAGGCTTTTGGATCGAATGGTTCACCATAAGGGTTTGTAAGAGGACCAAACGATTGAGCTGGCTTCGGTGTTGGCAGAATGGCTTTTGGATCAAATGGTTGTCCATAAGGGTTTGTATTTGACATAAACGCGGTTTGAAGCTTTGGTTGCTGATTGGTACTAACACCGGTGTTAATGCCTCCAAAGTACATCTCAGGATTTTGTGGAACTGGAATTCGTTTTGCTTTTCGTATTTCTTCTTCATCCTTGTTCTCAAGCTTTTGAACGAATTCATAAATGTTGAGCGTATCTAAAACACCAGTATGCTTTAGCAACTCAATGAACTGACTCCACTTGGGTGGTAAAGCATCAGCAAAACGCATGATCATTTCTTGTTTTGTCGCAACAACCCTGTATGAGTGCATCTCACTCAGCAAATGATAGTACCGAGTAGCCATGTCGTTCAGTGTTTCATTTTCCATGAACAGAAAACCTCAAAATTATTTCTTTCAAAGATCATGACGGATCTTTCTTGTTGCAGCATTTCCTTCTCCTCTAGCTTCCAAGACATCCCACAAATTCTTTGTAGTGGTGCAATACAAAAATTGATGATAGATATCCTTATGAAGTGCTTGAGTAAAGATAGCAAAAACTTTCTTCTCAAGATCATAAGCTTTCTTATCACTTTCGTCCATTCCTGCCAAAGAAAGTGGATTGGAACCTGCTTCTTCGAGAGCTTCATTGTATGGTGTAGGAAAATGTAACACCTCGAAAAAAAAATCACGCCCAATGAAGTATTGACACGTGTAATAAACCTTAATGAAGTCAAACGTTGAATTTAAGGGACTAATTTTTCGAAAAATCGAAAACTTTGATTCTGAAAGAACTGGGAGTATTATCATACCTAAAATAAGTTTCTAAATAACCTTTTACGGTTTTACATTCACAAATGAGCCACTTGTTAATCAAGTGTAGCCGTTTATGTAGTTAATTGAAAGTTTGCGCAGAAAAGGGTTAAAAGCATCAACATGTTAATTTGTACCTCTGAGTGACCTTTTAACAAACCGGGAGCCTCATGATATTTCATTATACTCTCGGGATTTGCCAATCATTGGCCACCCAAGGCTTTTATGCCCAAAAGTGAAGTTACGCGCAACTTTGCAAGTATAAGGGACTAAAAGTGTCAATATGTTTAATTATACCTCTGAATGACCTTTTATCGAGCCCGAAGCATTATGATGCTTAATAATACTTCCAATAATGCCTAATATGAATTAGATAAGGCTTCAATGCTATTAAATGATGAGTTACGCAAGTTTGCGCATTAGAAGGACCTAAAGCGTCAAACTGCTAAAGTATACCGATTCGTATGTTATCGGACCTACAGAATATGACCAGGAGATAAACATACCCTATTTATCTTTAATATAGCTTAGATATAGGCTTAGAGGTGTTTGGTGCGCTAAAATAAGCTTTTAGGTCATGCAGGGACTAAAAGTGTCAAAAAGCGCACAAGTTTGCGTTTACGCGCATAACTTACATTCTGGATATCCCCGGACACCCAAAAATTTATGTAAGCACTAAAATATTTTATTTTAGTGTTTGGCTTGATAAAATTCCATTCGTCGTGTCGGTTGGATCGGTTTTCGCGTCCGTCCGTGTTTCGTCGTAATTAACCGAACAACGTGACCGTACGACCAAACGAACCGACATCCGGCATATTTTTGAGCATGTTTCATGTTCCCCATACTTAGGCATCATTGTAGAACCTTAAAAATGGTTTAACGGGCCTTGGATGTGTCAGAAATGGCATTAAGAAGTGCAGGGGCTAAATCTGTCAAAATGTGAAAGTTTCATATTGCTGACCAGGTCCTTACGGACCTCAACACTATGGACGTTACGGTCCGTAAGCCTGCTCCCAGATGCAGAAACTCGTTTTATTGGCTGTTCAAGCTATGTAAGCGACACCTCTTGCCCTTTAACACTTCCATGAGTTGCCTAAACTGATTTTTAGACCTTAGGGACACTTGTTACTGATCCATGATCATGTATAGCATGATTTGTCATGATCTTAAGGGATCAAAATCACTATAAAAGGCCTTCATGGTTGCAACCATTTGATCACTCACTTCTTCTGCTCTCTTGGAGCTTCCTGGTGCATAAGAGCAGACCCAAGCCATCCCTAATCGTGCATTAGGCTTGTGTAAGTATGCTTAACCTTTCTTAGTTGAGTTTTTACTTAGTTTTAGCTTAAAAGTCAAACCGTCGTAATTAACGGTTGACTTAGCGATTAATCATTAATGGTCCAGTGATTAGTCGAAGTGAAGGTAGTTATAAGATGGTAATTATGTGGGCATTAAACCCTTAAAAGGGCTCCCTTTGATTCCCACTCTATCTAGATCAAATGTCGGGTCAAAGTTGTTTAAAAAAAGTCAACAGAAGCTTAATTTGCAAATTAACATGTAATTAGTATTGTAGGAGGCATGTAACCTATTTTATCACTCATATAACTTGGTAATAAGTATAAGAACTGATCTAAGCTTGTTTGATCCGACAATTTTCTGTTTAGACCGTTTGGAACCGAAAGTCGCAAAACTTTGACTTTTGCTTTGACTTCAGTTCTGACCCGATTTAGAAGGGTTTGGAAATGCCTTAGGGTTTCCTTAGGACAAGGCTACATGATAGTATAACCCTCTGTTGTTGGATCGTTGATTGTCCAATTCGTTTACTCGTTTCCGTTAAATGCCTAATGTTGACCATAATGCCCTTTTGTCCATAAAACGAGAATTTTGGAAATATGAAAGGACAATAATCCTTATTACTGATTTATAAAGTTGTCCCTAAATTTTCACATCAGTTGGAGGTCTAGATTAGGAGTTATGCTCATTAGCGCAATTATAACGCCTTTTAGTAATTAAAAGGCGCAATTAGCATAAAGCCTATCTAAACCCAATATTTGACACCAAAACTTTTACCCGCTGATGTAATATAATATTTTGGGATTTTTAAAGATTTTTAATTATTTTTTCCTGCTCATAACTTAAGGTTATGGCATTAATTCGGTAAATACCAAATATACCATTTTCGGTCATAAAATGAGTTCTACATAGTATTTTGACCCCAATCAAATTGCTACTGATTTTATATAATAAATAAAGTATTTTGAACTTTATAATCTAATCAGAAAACTCAGATTTCCTGTATAACCCGGAAATCGCTTAAAATGACTTTTTACGCGTATTAAACACATAGTTTGGGTTTTAAAACCATTTTATCACAAAAGACTTATTACCAACTGATATGTCCTATTAAAATAAGTTATTTTACTGATGTATTCGGACCCAAATCTCAGAACTTCATTTAAACTCTTTTATAACCTTTTAAATGACCAAAATACCCCTACGGGGCTTATTTTGAGATTAAACTCGTTTTGGGCATAATGGAAGGTATCCTACTGATATCACAACATATTTAAGGCATATTAACTTAGGAAACCTGTATATGATTTATATGGTTACTCGTTACGCACTTTTCGCGTTCGGATCGGCTTATGTAACTAGTTTGCATAAATTAGCCGAAACGGGTCAAACCATATCGTTTTTATCTCAAAATCCAGAATGTGTTTAGTTTGCCCATATTATACAAGTCTCCAAACTTGTCGGGTCTAAATCACATTCTATTCCGGTCTTCGCTTAATCATGCGTTTTGAACCGTGAACCGTCCCTTAAAACTAACCGGTCTAAGTTACGACTTAAATAAGACCCGTTAGGAATCTAATAGGTTAATAAACCTTCGTTCCAGATTGAGAGCCCCAGTAGAAGTACTTGTGCTTGCTTATTAGAATATACGGCTGAGTATAAATTGCATTTGCTAACTCAGGTAAATACTGATAACTTACTTTCCCTTATACGGGCTTGGGATACGGTATTATAAAAATACCGCTTGGTCGGGTATAGAAACCTTTTAATCGGAGATGATTAAATTGCATAATCCTGTTTTAATCTGTATTGATTGATAACAAATAACATTAGGGGTTAATGACCGTGTCCTGGATATCCTTGGCTCATTTAAAAAGTGAATGGCCATAACTTAAGCACAAGGTGTAGGCATAACACCTTCTGTTGCGTATGTAAAAGATACACTCACTCGTAAGGTGTCTTCTTGTGAGTTATATTTATGGTGTGTCGATTAACCTTGACCGGCTTGTATTGTATAATCACCGGTCCTAAATGTTGGACAAACATGTAAATCGGATACAAGATTTTTATTAATAAGATTGTCCCAAGTTATAAAAGATATTTTTGTGCCTCGTGCATTCAAATCAATTTTCAAACTCTTTTCCAAAATGTGTCAGTTAATTGTATTTACCAGTGTAAACTGACGTATTTTCCAAAAAGGTTAAGTGACAGGTGTTATGGGTCATTTTCTGAGTATACATATCCTGACTAATATCCTGCTTTTAATTGTTTATTTGTGACCAGGATACTGGACGGGGATATTGCTAACATCCTGGGCGATATCCTAAGGTTGAGTGAATTAAACACGTGCAGGTTAATGGCTGTAAGTTACTAACGGTCATCAGGACTTCTTCTCCTCAAGACTCGGGCGTATTTGTTATGAGGAAGCCGTTGAATCCGAAAGACTTGGTCCTCAACGTTCGAGTGGGAATATTCGCTGGATCCCGGAAGTTTAGGATAGTTTGTTACATTATCTTTACTATAAATAGATGGGGGCGGATCAGTTTAAGGCACGCAATTTTTTACTAACACTCTCAAACACTTTCACTCTCTAGCTCATTGCAAACACTACACTTGTATTCGAATTTCATTGTAACACATAGTCGATCCGCACCACATCCTGCACTGTATCCTGATATTTGAAGCAATAGAAGAACAAGGCAGCTGCGATTGTCAGCTCCCGAGGTTTTATGCCGGCGATCTAGATTGATCAAGGGCTTTCCTCGTACATCACGTGTCAACCTTTACTTTTTTGCTCATTGTTTGATCATTGATACAGCTCTATATCCCGGGCTGTATCCTGAAACTGTTTTCATATCTAATTTTGTTAACACATTTTTCATACATATTTCTAGCACACTACCTCACTTAACTAATTTGATCACTTAATTGCTTAGGTAATTTGTGACCAAAACAATTTGGCGCCCACCGTGGGGCAAGTGGTACTACTTTTACTAAAAATCTTTGTAAAATCGTTAATCGGTTTTCTATTTTCAAAACTTTTTGCCACATTGTTTATAATGGCCTCAAGATCAAACATGAGCTCCCCCACTATGTCCGCTGCAACCTCTGCTACTACCGGTTCGGTGCTCCCACCACCTCCTCCAAGGATGCCATTTTCTTCACAATCTCAAGATGTTATCCCTACTCGGAGTGTTCAGGGATCTGCTCCCGTTTTAGCCTCTAATGATGAAATTCTGACTTTATTTGGAAGTGTGCAGGAACAAATGAGGCAGCAACAGCATACTAACCAAATGCTGTTAAGAGAAATACAACTCTTAAAAGCTAGCTCGAGTAGACCCGATGAAGAAATTATCACTCCTATATAGCCCAGGGCTTTGAATTTCAGTTCCGCAGTTTACACTGAGGATAACAGGGGGAATATCATCCCAAGCCATTCTCAGAATCATACCCCTGAGATACCCTCTTCGGTCAGGATGTCGACTGTGAGGAGTTTAGGATATGCTTCAGGATATGGCCAAAATCCTCAGACCGGTAATGCGTCAAATAATAATATTCTTGCTACTAACAACAACGGCTCTTTGCAGGATGCAGGTATGATGTCAACGTTTACCCGGGAGCTCCAAAAATTGAAGGACATGATATCCAGCGTACCTGGAGTGGTCCAGCCAATTCCGGAAGTATCCCAAGACAGCCATAGGATATCCCGCTTTGCATATCCTATCTGTGATGCTGAAATACCAAAATGATTCCAGACTCCCAACATGAAACTGTATGACGGGACTACAGATCCTGAGGAGCATATTGCCCAGTATAGGGAACGAATGGAAATCAATCCTATCCCCCCAGATCTCAAGGAAGCATGCTTATGCAAGGGATTTGGTTCTACCCTGACAGGATCAGCCTTAAAATGGCTGTTAAACGTCCCTCCTCGCTCAATTACTTCGTTTGCTCATTTGGTTAATTTATTTAACAGTCAATTTTCTTGTAGTCGGAGTTTTGAGAAACTAACCAGTGATCTTTACAGGATAACTCAAGGGCCTCAGGAATCCTTGAGGGATTATGTGAAAAAATTCAGTCGAGAATCCTTGGATATCCCACATCTTGATGTTACAACAGCTGTGCAAGCTTTTAAGATGGGGTTACAAAAGGATTCTCAGTTTTATCAGGATCTTGTAATGAATCCCTGCAGGAATCTCGACGAAGCTCGTAACAGGGCTTTGAGATATATCCATTTGGAAGATGACAAGAAGATGCAGGAGAGGATGAATTCTACCTCAACCTATGAATCAACTAACAGGAAATCAGAAACCTCATATAAGCCATATCGCTCCAAGCCATATGGCAGAAATGATAACAAGAAAGTGAATGCTGTTGAAGACGAGGATCCTGAAGAATATCCTGATTTATCTGAATACTGCTTTTCTGTTAATATACCTGAGTTAATGTATGCTATGCAGGGTTTAGGAGACAAAGCTAGGTGGCCTCGAAAGAACCAGCAGAAAGCTGATTGGAAGGATAAATCCAAATGGTGTGCCTTCCACGAAGACTTCGGACATATGACCGAGGATTGCATTGCTCTAAGGAAAGAAATAAGTTACCTGTTAAGCAAAGGGTATCTGAAGGACTTGCTGGGAAAAAAGAAGAATAAAGGTCAGGATCCCGAGAAGGATCCTGAACGAGCAGCATCACCCCCGGCAGATGCCAAGATAATTAACTTTATTTCAGGAGGATCCGATATTTGTGGAACTTCGTATTCGGCGGCCAAGAGACATGCAAAGGAAGCTAAGAGTGAGAGGGGAGACAGACCAGTCAGGATGACTACCCTCACAACTGATAAAGTGATCACTTTCGATAGTGATGACAGGGATACTGTTCAGGATCCTCACCATGATGCTTTGGTAATAACAATATATGTGGCTAACCATTTTGTACGCAGGATACTGGTAGACAACGGTAGTTCTGTCAATATAATTCAGCTGGAAACATTGAAGAGGATGAATGTATCTCCGATGGACATTACTTCGAAGTCCACTGTGCTCGTTGGTTTCAGTGGAGAAGCTAGGAATACCGTAGGGGAGATAAAGTTACCCGTATATGTTGAAGGGTCAACTCGATACAACGCTTCTGTGTGATGGACTCCTTATCCTGCTATAACATCATCCTAGGAAGACCATGGATTCACGATATGAAGGCTGTGCCATCGACATATCACCAATGCATCAAGATCCCTACCCCTTGGGGAGTTGTCAAGGTTGAAAGTGATCAGCAAGAAGCGAAGGAATGCTACTCATCCTCAATGAAATCCTCAACTAAGCCTAGTACAGCATAGAAATTAAAGATGCGGGCCCAGGATATCGTGGAGGATTCGGAGCAGGATGTGAAGAAAATTATCCTGGATCAGGATAATCCTGATATCTCGGTGCTCGTAGGAACCAATATCCCTCAGGATATTGAAGAGCAGTTAACTAACTTTTTGAAATGCAGGATGTCAACGTTTGCATGGAAGCATGAGGATATGACAGGCATATCCAAAGACATTATCACTCACAAGCTTGGAATTGACAAATCATTCAAGCCTGTTCAGCAAAAAAGAAGAAAATTTGCTCCTGAGCGGAATGCGATTATCCAAGAGGAAGTTGAAAGATTGTTGAAGTCCAGGATGATCAGAGAAGTCAAGTTTCCAAGATGGCTAGCAAACGTAGTTGTGGTACAGAAGAAAAACGGGAAATGGAGAGTTTGTGTAGACTACACGGACTTGAACAAGGCTTGTCCTAAAGACCCGTTTCCTCTCCCTCATATCGATGCAATGGTGGATGCTACTGCTGGACATGAAATGTTAACGTTCATGGACGCATCCTCAGGATTTCAGCAGATTCAAATGGAGCCTTCGGATCAGGAGGATACTGCTTTCATGACACCAACAGGTATATATTGCTATACTGCCATGCCTTTCGGTTTGAAAAATGCAGGTGCAACATACCAGAGATTGGTAAACATGATGTTCAAAGATAAGCTGGGGGACACCATGGAGGTATATATTGACGATATGGTGGTGAAATCTAGAAAGGCTGAGGATCACCTCCAGGATATCAAGAGAGCATTTGATATCTTGGATCAGTATAATATGAAGTTGAATCCTGCTAAGTGCCATTTCGGAGTGGGGGCAGAAAAGTTTCTTGGATATATGGTGACGAAAATGGGGATAGAGGCAAGCCCGGAGCAGATTAAAGCTATCCTGGATATAAAATCACCCTCGAATATGAAGGACGTACAACGGTTAACAGGCCGAGTAGCAGCTTTGAATAGATTTATTTCAAGATCCTCAGAAAAATGTAAGGAATTCTATGATATCCTCAAGAAGAATAAGAAATTTGAATGGGGAGCAAAGCATGAAGCAGCCTTGCAGGATTTGAAGCGGTATCTCTCAACTGCACCTCTATTGATGAAGCCTGAAAATGGTGAACCACTATCCCTATACCTCGCTGTATCAGGGAATGCTGTAAGTGCTGTTCTTATAAAAGACCATGAAGGTCAGCAGTATCCTGTTTATTATGTTAGTAAAAGTTTGTTAGATGCTGAAACTAGGTATTCTCATTTAGAAAAATTGATATTAGCTCTAGTCATGGCATCGACAAAGCTTAGACATTATTTTGAGACACATAGGATCCATATTAAAACGAATTATCCTGTCAAAAATGTGCTTAGGAAACCAGAGATGTCAGGCAGGATGGCCAAGTGGTCAGTAAAGTTAAGTGCTTATGATTTAGTGTATGAACCTAGAAATGCCATAAAGTCTCAGGCTTTAGTTGACTTTGTGGCTGATTTCAGTAGTGACATTCAGGACGAGGCAGACCTAGAAGTTCAGCAGTTAGTAGAATCTTCAGGATCCTGGACGTTGTATACTGATGGTGCATCCAATATAAGAGGTGTAGGTTTAGGTATACTACTAAAATCGCCACAGGGGGACATATTACCCCAGGCTATTAGGTGTGAATTTCCTGCTACTAATAATGAGGCAGAATATGAAGCTTTAATTGCAGGATTAGAATTGGCTAAGAATATGAGTATCAAGAATTTGCAAGTATATGTTGACTCCTTGTTAATTACTAACCATTTTAATGGATCCTATGCAGTTAAGGGTGAGAGATTAATTGAATATCTCGATATTCTCAAAAAATTAGCAGGATATTTCGATGTTTTTACACTTGAACAGGTACCAAGGGAGGATAATGCTGAAGCGGATGCCTTAGCAAATTTGGGATCATCGATCAAAATACCTGAAGGGACCCAAATACCAATATTACATGTCTTATATCCTGCAACGAATCCTCAGGATAAAGAAGTAGCGGGTATTCGGGATCCTGGAGCAGAATATCCTGAACAGGATCCTAAATCCTGGACGGCTCCAATTGTGAGATATCTCAACGAAGGACACATCCCCGGCGATGAAAATCCTAAGGCATTGAGGATGAAGGTATCACGATTCACTATTATAAATAACGTTTTATACAAGAAATCTCTTGCAGGACCCTATTTAAGGTGCTTGGAGGATCATGAAGCCAAAGAAGTACTTCAGGATATACATGAAGGGGATTGTGGTAACCATACTGGGGGCAGGTCGTTATTCTCAAAAGTATTAAGGACAGGATATTATTGGCCAACAATGAGAAAAGATGCCGCAGAATATGCTCGAAGATGTGACGCATGTCAAAGACATAGTAACATATTGCATCAGCCTGCTGAACCATTATATCCTATTGTTTCCCCTTGGCCATTTATGAAGTGGGGTATGGATATAGTGGGAAAGCTTCCAAAGGCTCCAGGAGGGAAGGTTTTTATGTTGGCAATGACAGATTATTTCTCCAAATGGGTTGAAGCCGAGGCATTTGTCCAAGTCAGGGATCAAGAAGTTGTATCCTTCATAAAGAGAAATATCCTGACCAGATTCGGAGTACCAGCCGAGATAATCTGTGACAATGGTTCTCAGTTTATAAGCAAGAGAACTACTGACTTTTGCAAGAGTTGGGGAATCAAAATGATAACATCTACTCCGGTACATCCTCAAGCGAACGGACAAGCAGAATCCTCAAACAAGATAATTGTCAATAACTTAAAGAAGAGACTTGGAGCCCAAAAAGGAAGATGGGCAGAAGAATTACCCTTTGTTTTGTGGGCTGATAGGACAACGGTAAAGAATGCAACATGCCAAACCCCATTTTCTTTGGTATTTGGAGCAGAGGCAATGATTCCAACGGAAATGGCAATACCTACTGCAAGATCTACCCTACGGGATCCTGAACAGAATCCTGAAGCCTTATGTCAGGATTTGGATACTATAGATGAAAAAAGGGATGCAACAAGGCTGAGGATGGCAGCATATCAACAAAGAATATCCAGAGCATATAACAAGAATATTAGAACCAGAAGATTTAAGGTTGGAGATTGGGTGTTAAGAAAGGCTTTTCAAAATACCACTAATCCTGCTGATGGCAAGCTAGCTCCAAAATGGGAAGGACCATATGAAGTTGAGTCAGAAGCAGGGAAAGGAGCATACAGACTCAAGAATATGGAAAGGGATATGCTACCGAGATCTTGGAATGCTATACACCTTAAGCTTTATTTCAAGTGAGTTTAGAATTTAATTTCTAACTCAGGATGGTATGAATTCTATCTATTTTAAATATGTTTGGTTTAATTTATTCTTTGAAACCCAATACTAACTTAAGCATCGGAGGGGTGTTAGCCAAGCTAACACCCACCTTAGTTTAAGGATGTTTTGCAGTATATGCTCCGGGATATAGCTCCAGGATGTTCACTCAGGATACTTCAGAAGATTAGAGGATTGGCCCCCTCTCTCACGTACAAGGGATCCTGATCCCTTCATAGGTTTAAAGGTATTCACCTTTCTTCCGAATTGGGTTTAAACACTCCGCCTGGAGCGCAAGTTATTCAGGGATAGTTCAAGGTGGCGGGACCAGTCCATGTAAAAGTGGCCGACAATTTCGTTACTGTTGGCTATATCCTGAATCCTAAAGGTATATGAGGATTGATCACACTCTCTCACGAAAGGGTATTTTCATACTCTCTAAGGTTTAAAGGTTTTCACCTTTCTAAGTTTTGGATTTTATACACTCCCGCCTGTAGCGCACGAAAATTTGGGATTTCCCCCAGAATTCAAGGGATTTATGTCCAGAACATTCTTGGGTTTTACCCCTGTAACATGAAAATTTGTCTATACAACGGGGATTGATATCCAGAGGATCTCTAAGTATTTGAAGACATTGTACACAGGGGACATTCCTACCAAGGCAATGATGTAAAGCTCAAAGGATAAGGGTCGGAACTAATGCACTAAGTGTGTCTGACGGGGGACATCTTCACTGGAAAAGTTGCAAAGGGATTGAGGTTTGATAATAGGATTGCACCCTATTCCTGGTATGATCTTTCCTTTGTAAACATCGTTTAAGTTTTTGGTAATACTGTGTTTGGTGAAAGGTTAAATATCCTGATATATTCTCAGAATATATTTAAAAAAAATATATATAAATAAAATAAAATAAAATACTTCTCAAAATATTTGAAACTAATACTGGTTTGAAACTTTGATCATTTAAGTTTTATCAAAACAAGTTTTGAAAAAGTGGACTGTTTTTCACTCTTTAAAAAGCTTTCTACAAAGTTGAACGAATATAATAACAGTTTTTATTATATATCATTGAGCATATTGATCAGGATATTTTCATAAGATAACAATGCAAAATTTTTACAAAGTTAAGAGTTACATTAAGTATTGTAAGGCAACAACAAATAAGTCAAGAGATAGTTATATTATTAACAAGTCAAAAGTTGTGCTTTTGGTTTCACCTTAAACCAAGGCCCATCCGCCAAAAGCACGATTAGGTTTACCATACCTACGTAACGGTTGAAGGTCTTATCTCAAAACGAAACCTGTACACCTTCAACCGCTACGACATTCAAAACAAGTTATATTAACCGGTGACCAAGGGCTTCATCCTGAAAACCCAGGACCCATCCACCTTCGGTCATCGTATTGTTCTAGTGCAGGAATTATAAATTGTTCGAAGACGGGAAATGTAAATTGTTTTACAGACCATAACCGTGAAATTTTAAAAAGTGGGCTCCGGCCTCAGCACGTATATCCATCATCGCCCACTCCACTGCCTAAGGGGCAACACCTTCTTGAACAGCAACCTCTTTCCCGGCGTCCGTACCAGCATCATCCTCGGGATTCTTCTCAGCATCTGCAGCAGCATCCTCTTCACCAGCATTCTTTCCAGCATTTGCCCCGGCATTCTCAGAAACATCCTTTGAAGCGCTAGCATCCATTGTCTTGGCGGATTCTTCCACAGCAGATTTGGCGGGAGGATTCACAGGATTTCCCCCGAGATCTTTTAACTCCGCCTCCCAGGCCTTGGTGTTCCAAGAAGGGCATTGTAAACCCAAAGCCATCGCCTCGTAAGCCATTTTCAGCCTGGCCTGAAGAAGGGAGATCACGACGGAATTCTTGAGGCTCTCTCGGTATGAAGCCATGGCCTGCTCGTGTTGAACCTGGGCCGCGTCAAATTTAGCTTGAGCTTCCTGAGTGATCTTCTGGATGACGGACTGGTGATCTTGAGTCATAGCCTTATACTTAGCTTCGTAGTGTTCTGATTTAGCGGTGGCAATTGCTGCTTGATCTGCAATGGTGGCCTTGGCCTTTTTTAGCTGGCTTTCAAGCATGACGTTGGAGCCGCATGCGTCTTCATAAAGGAAAATCAGGCGTTCAAGGCCCTGTAAGGTAAAGAAACATGCATTATTCTAAATGAACGTTTCTATTTAGTATACGGTGCATGATATAGGTCAGGATACTAACCTGGTTAAGGAAGCCGGTCATAAATGTGCTGGATTCTGTGAACCCGTGGTTCTCGAATGGGAACACGTGGGGTGGAGCAGAGGGCTCAATTTCCTTTCTTTTCCGGGAGCTGGAGGCTCGGGTCCTGGATGCTGGGGGAGCTTTGGGAGCAGCGGCGGTCTTTGAACTGGTGAGTTTTGGTGTAACGGATGATTTCGAGTTAGATTCTTGCTTGACAGGTTCAAGGCTGGAATAACTGTCCAGCTCATCGAGTTGGAAGCCTTCGAGGTTAATAACTGGCACTGCACAAGGGAAGATGTTTTAAAGTTGTTATATCCCTATACAATAAAATAATAATCAATTTAATATGGAGATAATTCTTGAAAATATGCTTACCAGACATGTTGGAGCTTGATCCCTGACTAGAGCTTGTGAGTAGCAGGTTAAAGGTTCTTTCACCCTCTGGAAGCTTGTAGATCTCTTTTATTCTTCCTTCTGATTCAGCACTAGGGGGAGCTAGTTCCTTGAAGTTTGCTGCAAGAAAGAGAATAAACACATCAGGATATTGGTTCAGGATTGAGGTTCGGGATATGATTGGGGATAGTCCTAAAACCCTAAGTCCTACCAGAAGTCAACCATCTTTTAGGGAGGTCAAAACCCTTATCAATGGAGTCTCTTTTCACAAAGAAGAATTTTCTTGTCCATTTATCCTCATTCTTGGTGGCCTTAAGAATGAGAGGATCGCTGGAAATAGAAAAAAGGAGAAACCGGCTGGAACCATGTGACCTTAGACGGTAGGCCATCGGAAGGTCTTCGATGCATAGATCAGGCATATGATGAGCCTTAATCTGCTCCAGGGTGATTAACATGCGCCAAACCATGGGCATGGTTTGGGCAAAAGTAAGACCGGTAAGCTCAAAGAAGCGAGAAATGAAGGGAGAAAATGGATATCGAAGCCCTAATGAAAAAGGATATGCAAAAAAGCAAACCCATTCGTCGGAACAAAAATCCGATCGGACCTCTCGGTCGAATGGACGGAAGATTATTCCGGCGGGAAAGGCACCGGAAGCTCGTAGGGCTACGATGTCAGAATTATCAAAAGAACACACCTCTTTTGAAGGTTTCTGAAGTAAATTTTGTTTATGGAAGGGAGAATCAGAATCCGCCATTTGCGATCTAGTGCGGGTCGCCATGAAGGATTACAATCGGAGAAAAGGAAATATGAACAAGGGAAATAGATAAGAGAAAGGGAGAAAGTACCTGATATTCTCTTGAAGATAAAGATAACCGTAATGTGAAGTCTCTCGGTTAATATAGGCTAAATGTAGGGGGGGTAAAGAGTAAATAATGCCTTGGAAGTTGCACATTGTCATTTCAAGGGTCTCGTCACATTGATTGCCTTAATTGATGAAATAAAACTTTTAAAATATATCCGTTGGATTGGTATACCAACCGATATATTTGGGGACAATTGTTATGGGTCATTTTCTGAGTATACATATCCTGACTAATATCCCGCTTTTAATTGTTTATTTGTGACCAGGATACTGGACGGGGATATTGCTAACATCCTGGGCGATATCCTAAGGTTGAGTGAATTAAACACGTGCATGTTAATGGCTGTAAGTTACTAACGGTCATCAGGACTTCTTCTCCTCAAGACTCGGGCGTATTTGTTATGAGGAAGCCGTTGAACCCGAAAGACTTGGTCCTCAATGTTCGAGTGGGAATATTCGCTGGATCCCGGAAGTTTAGGATAGTTTGTTACATTATCTTTACTATAAATAGATGGGGGCGGATCAGTTTAAGGCGCGCAATTTTTTACTAACACTCTCAAACACTTTCACTCTCTAGCTCATTGCAAACACTACACTTGTATTCGAATTTCATTGTAACACATAGTCGATCCGCACCACATCCTGCACTGTATCCTGATATTTGAAGCAATAGAAGAACAAGGCAGCTGTGATTGTCAGCTCCTGAGGTTTTATGCCGGCGATCTAGATTGATCAAGGGCTTTCCTCGTACATCACGTGTCAACCTTTACTTTTTTGCTCATTGTTTGATCATTGATACAACTCTATATCCCGGGCTGTATCCTGAAACTGTTTTCATATCTAATTTTGTTAACACATTTTTCATACATATTTCTAGCACACTACCTCACTTAACTAATTTGATCACTTAATTGCTTAGGTAATTTTTGACCAAAACAACAGGTACTGAACGTAATTGGCTGGAAGCTCAGGGCGTTAATAAGGAATCTTGCAAGTTCTAGATGCCTGAAGTCTGTTGAACAATTTTTCTTTTATTTGATCCGCCTGTGGATCCTTTACTTTCCGTTGTAATACTTTGATATTACTTTATATTCGGATTGTAATATATTTATCTTTTGCTTCCGCTGTGCATTTATATATTGTGTTGTTTGACTATGATGATCTCAACTACGTCACGATACTCCCCACCGGGCCCACCGGTGACACGTGGAAATCGGGGTGTGACAGGTTGGTATTAGAGCCAACATTGAGTGAATTGAACACTAGCTTTTTGTGTTTAATCTCAATGACACATTAGCACATTCCTTGACCTTCTGAGTCTAGACTTAACATAGGAATATTCTCAATCCTAAGCTGGAAACTTTGCTTTAAAAAAATTTTATATCTGGTATACGTCGCCAAGCGAAGAAGCTGTAATAGGAATTCTCCATATCTGGAGCCTTGAAATGTTGAGCTTCGTACCGCGACCAGGGTGAAACGTGCAACCAAGGAGAAAGCATTCAGAAATAAAATGAAGAAGAAACTCCCTTTTGCTGAAGATCGTTTCCTTAATAGTCCTTTTAAGGACATGTTTATTTTTCAGTCCCTGCAAGGGCAACATTATTCCTTTCAAGTCCCGCTTAGGGCAACACTGTACTTTTATTTTCATATAGTGGATTGATTAAATTTAAGTTTTCATTCTAAACATGAAAAATGAAATAAATGAAAAATAACATTCCTTTTATAAGATCTACCATTATAATAAAATGGCAAAAATCTAAAAAGGACAAGACCTAGCCACGTGTCATTTTTTTAGACATGGCCAAGATGGTAATACCTATTCAAGATATTCAGATCATTGTTAACACCTAAGAACGTGTTAGCACTCTTGACAAATGTGATTCGAGAAAATCACGACAGTCATCCTTATATTGGATTCCTCCAATTTTCTTGTCTAGCCTAGTGATTTAGAAATCATGGCTTAAATCATCAAATAAAGATGATCATATTGTTAACACCTAAGAACGTGTTAGCACTCTTGACAAAAGTGATCTGAGAAAATCACAATAGTCATCCCTATATTGGAATTTTTCAAATTTCCGGATTTGGCCTAATGATCCAGAAATCATGGCTTATATCATCCTATAAGATGATCATATTATAAACATCCATTAGTGATGAAGTGCCTACGGGCTAAACTTGTTGTCTGATAAGGCAACGACAGTGGTGGTCTTGACCTCCTGTCTAAAAATGTTGGACCCTGTCCAAGCACAATAGTCGGTATGATCTATATGATCTCGACTAATAGCATCTGAGAAGATGATCATAGCATAAACATCCCTCAGAAGGGAAATGCCCACGGGCTATATCTATTGTCCTAAAAGACAAAAGACAGTTGTAGTCTTTGACTCTCTGTCAAGAAAAGTAACCAACTATGCTCAAACCTTAAATGCCTCGATCCCAAACGATCATGGCTTGTAAATTCAAAACTGTCCTAGTGACAAGGCCTGTTGTGCCACTTTAAATATCCTTAATGATTTATGCACTAGGATAGATCATAATGAAAATACTAATAAAATTAACAAATTAACCCATATGGTTTATATTACCATGGTTAATAAATTATAAAAAATGATAATTTCATAATAACCTCTGAATAAATCATTGTCAATGTTTATGTAGCCATTAAGCTACATGGCTGGATTAGATGAAGTTAACAGCCACATGAAGGAGAACAATGATACTACCAGAATTAATGTAACTGGAGCGGAACTGCGGGCGATAATAGATTATGCTATTACTCGAGCCCTTGACAGATAGTATGATGAATCAAATGATACCCACTCTAAGACTCTATCTGTGGCTCGTAGTAAGCCCCCTTCAAAAACACATGAGTCAAGGGAGGACGATGTTCATGACATGTCAAATCAAAGGAGTATTCCGTCTAGACAGGTTATGCTTCATCAAGAGGCACTAGTTAAGACCTGCTCATATAAATATTTTGTCTCCTGCAAGCCCTTAGACTTTACAGGAGAAGAAGGGGCCATCGATTGCATGACATGGCTCGATGAGATGGACGCTGTTGTTGACATCAGTGGTTGTGTGGAGCAAGATGTTGTGAAATTTGTTTCACATTCATTCAAAGGAGAAACGTTGGCATGGTAGAGATCATTACTCCAAGCCACGGGAAAGGTTCTACTCTACAACTTATCTTGGGATCAATTTGTTGCATTAGTCAAGGAAAACTATTGCCCTCAGCATGAGGTAGAAAAGATAGAATCAGACTTCTTGACTCTGGTCATGGAGAATTTGGATTTTCAGGCATATGTGACAAGTTTCAACACTATGTCTCACCTAGTTCCTTATTTAGTCACCCCTGAACCTAAACGCATAGCGCGTTTCATTGGAGGCCTAGCACCAGAGATAAAAGGAAATGTTAAAGCATCTAGGCCAACCACATATAGGTCCGCGGTGGACTTATCCTTATCTCTCACCCTAGATGCAATCAGAAATAAGTCTATTAAGGCTTCTGGCGAGGGAAGAAGAGAAAGAGAGGAGGAAAACTCTCATCAATATAAAAAGAAGAAGAAGAGAAGCTTTGAGCACGGGAAAGATTCCGAGTTTAGGAAAAACTCGAGTCAGTCTAATAATAGACCCAAATGCCGTAACTGCAGAAAACAACATTCTGGAAAATGTACAATCAACCCACGTGCTAAATTGTGTGGAATTTGCAAGACCAAGGGTCACAAAACCTTAGATTGCAAGGAGTTAAAGAACGCCACATGTTACAATTGTAACGAGGAAGGGCACATCAAAACCAACTGCCCAAAGCTTATAAAGAAGCCTGGAGAGGCCAGGAAAACAAACGCATGAGTCTTCCGGATAAACGCCCAGGAGATGGTGCAGAATGATAACTATATAGCCGGTACCTTTCTTTATCAAGAAGTTTATGCAGAAATTTATTTGATGCTGGCACATATGATTCTATAATGAACGATAACTGTTGAGAACTGTTGTCTCCGTCTGATTAGGACTCCGGTCATTTAATGCGAGGTTGAAATTGGCCGATGACACTATAGAAAATGCTCCAACAAATCTTAGATTGATATTTTATATCTATTAGGAATCACTCTTTTCTGATATCCTTATGGCAAGCTTTTAAGCTATCCAAATTCATCACTATAATAAAGACAGATGTGACATGTTGATTCCCTGTCAAAAAGATGATGGATTAGGACCAAACTTTAAATGCCATTAATGGTTTTTTGTGACCTTGGCTAAGTATAATTGATATATATTAAATAACTTTCATTAAGAATGTTAATGCTATATTAGCCTGTATGGTCTATTGATACCATGGTTAGTATATGTTAAGGCCATCAGGATGAAGAATAGCAGTTGTTGGATTGCAACTAAGAAATTATTTTATTGGTGTTAGGAATCAATATCGAGTATGAAAAACTCAGATAAGACAGCCGTTGATCGTGTTTTGAATGATGCGACGCATGCCAATGATGCTACAATTGTGAGCCTTAAAATTTCCAAAGATGTTCTTCAAACTATGATAAACGTAGCTGTTGGGAAGGCTGTGAAAAAGTTCAAGGAGCCCCATGTTACTCGCTCCAAATTTTATCTAGGACCACATTTCCTTACTCATAAGGAGGATCTCGTTCATGCCTCAAATGGAAAAGATGAGCTAAAAAGAAAAAGGGAGGAAGATAACTCCCAGAGCTCTAAGAAGAAGAACAAACAAAAGTCCAACCAGAAACCTGTATGCAAGACCTGCAAGAAGCGTCATTATGGGAAATGCAGGTTCGAATCAAAATTCAAATCGCGGCCCAGGGTTTGTGGGATCTGCAAATCTAGTGAGCATAAAACATTGGAATGCCAGAAGATAGGAGATGCGACTTGTTACAACTGCAACGAACAAGGGCATATCAAATCCAATTGCCCAAAGTATGCTAAGAAGCTTGAAGGAGATAAGAAGACCAACGCTAAGGTCTCTCAGGTGGATGCAAAAGAGGCCATACAAGATGACAATGTTTTAACCGGTACGTCTTTATCCATGATGTATATGCAAGGGTATTGTTTGATGCAGGTGCGGATAAGTCATTTGTGGAATAAATTTTGTAAGTATTTAAATCTGCCTATTAGAACCTTAAGCATAAAATATGAAGTAGAATGAACGCTAAGAGTTCTGCTTGGTTCCGGGTACCAATCAATCCTTCATAGATGATGGGTATAACAAACTCTTAAAGTCTTCCATGAGAACCCTAGATATTAAGCGTAAGGTAAAAACTTACAGGCAAATATCATAAGAACCATTCCTTCTGCTCTTGTCAAAAATCTTCAGTCATGAAATCCTAGTATACCCTCTCCCCAGATAAAGTGCATCATCATATGAAATTGATACCTCTTTAATCTCTATTGATTACGAATACCAAATGGTATGACAAAAGTGCCATGTGAGGATTGGTGTATCTTAATATGTTCCATAGATTGCTTCCATGCCTGATCAGTATGGAGGTTTAATGCATGGAACCCCAAGGATATTCCAATGGTCACACGGTGCTAAAGTCAACTAATGGTATTCAAAGGAGATATCTAGCATGGAATTACCCAAGTAAATATCCCTGGTAAGAGAATCTGTGGACTCATAGCATGAATGTGTCACTCATTTGACACAAGAAAGGATGGATGAACTAGGATATGAGATTGGAAAAATCTCTGTAACCTCCTTGTACCTTGATTATCTTCTCCTAAGATTACCCTGTTTACCTCCCGAGAGGCAAGTAGAGTTAAGATTTATATCCCATTTAGGGCTGTATTATTATGAAATCTCCAAGACAGCTAGCACCATCATTGGGAGAATCGAAAACCCTGGTTAAGTAAGTTTAAGATATAGATTCATATAGCCTAACTCAATATCCTAAGAATTCGGTATAGTTAATTATGAAAGACGGTTCATTTTGCTTATGCATTCATTACCGCAACCCTATTTTAACAACGATTAAGAATCGCCATCAACTACCCAGGATCGTTGAGTTATTCAACTAGCTATAATGATTAGCTATTCCTTCAGATTAGTTTTAAGTAATGGTTGGGATAACCATCCCACCTTAAGATAAGCTTTTCTATAATAATTGATATGTAAGTATTAAGGTTGCTCCTTTGGAGACCTTGTATAGATGGAATGTTAAACATCTATTGTGAGATAGAGAATTGGTAAGTTCAATTATCAGGATCTGAAAGTTGCCTAGGAAACAACAAATAAGATCATACAAATCCATAATCGATTGTAAGTTGCCAGTATACGGCAGGAAATCAAGGATTTATGAAAATAACAACCCTCCTAAGTTCTGGTTAAAAGATAAGGTTCAACAAAAGATAACACCCTAGAAGGGTGCGCCGAGTTGTAATTTTCAGGTTAGTTAAGCTCGGAATTTTTAAAGTCATTCGAAGGATTCGAATGTATCAAGACTAAATAGCTTACGAGCTAAGACCTAATTTAGGAGCTTTGTGGAACGCGCAATGTGACCCACACTAATGATTTAGCAACGTGTCACCAATAAGTCGAAAAGCACCATCACATAATGATATACAGATCTATGATAGTATGAGCAACCTATGTCGATTGAGAATCGACAGGTTAAGGAGCTCCAAAAGAAAGTATGCACCTATTGTATAGGTCAACTGAGATACCCTTGGAGGCCCAATTATACTATGGAAGTTAAATCCATGATACGACAGAAAGTACTTCCTTTACTTTAAGAAAATATCAAGGTCGAGATTTCTTTTAAGGGGGTGAGGATGTAACACCTCGAAAAAAAAATCACGACCAATGAAGTATTGACACGTGTAATAAACCTTAATGAAGTCAAATGTTGAATTTAAGGGACTAATTTTTCGAAAAATCGAAAACTTTGATTATGAAAGAACTGGGAGTATTATCATACCTAAAATAAGTTTCTAAATAACCTTTTACGGTTTTACATTCACAAATGAGCCACTTGTTAATCAAGTGTAGCCGTTTATGTAATTAATTGAAAGTTTGCACAGAAAAGGGTTAAAAGCGTCAACATGTTAATTCGTTCCTCTGAGTGACCTTTTAACAAACCGAGAGCCTCATGATATTTTATTATACTCTCGGGATTTGCCAATCATTGGCCACCCAAGGCTTTTATGCCCAAAAGTGAAGTTACGCGCAACTTCGCAAGTATAAGGGACTAAAAGTGTCAATATGTTTAATTATACCTCTGAATGACCTTTTATCGAGCCCAAAGCATTATGATGCTTAATAATACTTCCAAGAATGCCTAATATGAATTAGATAAGGCTTCAATGCTATTAAATGATGAGTTACGCAAGTTTGCGCATTAGAAGGACCTAAAGCGTCAAACTGCTAAAGTATACCGATTCGTATGTTATCGGACCTTCCAAAATATGACCAGGAGATAAACATACCCTATTTATCTTTAATATAGCTTAGATATAGGCTTAGAGGTGTTTGGTGCGCTAAAATAAGCTTTTAGGTCATGCAGGGACTAAAAGTGTCAAAAAGCACACAAGTTTGCGTTTACGCGCATATCTTACATTCTGGATATCCCCGGACACCCAAAAATTTATGTAAGCACTAAAATATTTTATTTTAGTGTTTGGCTTGATAAAATTCCATTCGTCGTGTCGGTTGGATCGCTTTTCGCGTCCGTCCGTGTTTCGTCGTAATTAACCGAACAACGTGACCGTACGACCAAACGAACCGACATCCGGCATATTTTTGAGCATGTTTCATGTTCCCCATACATAGGCATCATTGTAGAACCTTAAAAATGGTTAAACAGGCCTTGGATGTGTCGGAAATGGCATTAAGAAGTGCAGGGGCTAAATCTGTCAAAATGTGAAAGTTTCATATTGCTGACCAGGTCCTTACGGACCTCAACACTATGGACGTTACGGTCCGTAAGCCTACTCCCAGATTCAAAAATCATTTTGTTGGCTGTTCAAGCTATGTAAGCGACACCTCTTGCCCTTTAACACTTCCATGAGTTGCCTAAACTGATTTTTAGACCTTAGGGACACTTGTTACTGATCCATGATCATGTATAGCATGATTTGTCATGATCTTAAGGGATCAAAATCACTATAAAAGGCCTTCATGGTTGCAACCATTTGATCACTCACTTCATCTGCTCTCTTGGAGCTTCCTGGAGCATAAGAGCAGACCCAAACCATCCCTAATCGTGCATTAGGCTTGTGTAAGTATGCTTAACCTTTCTTAGTTGAGTTTTTACTTAGTTTTAGCTTAAAAGTCAAACCGTCATAATTAACGGTTGACTTAGCGATTAATCATTAATGGTCCAGTGATTAGTCGAAGTGAAGGTAGTTATAAGATGGTAATTATGTGGGCATTAAACCCTTAAAAGGACTCCCTTTGATTCCCACTCTATCTAGATCAAATGTAGGGTCAAAGTTGTTTAGAAAAAGTCAACAGAAGCTTAATTTGCAAATTAACATGTAATTAGCATTGTAGGAGGCATGTAACCTATTTTATCGCTCATATAACTTGGTAATAAGTATAAGAACTGATCTAAGCTTGTTTGATCCGACAATTTTCTGTTTAGACCCGGTTTGGAACCGAAAGTCGCAAAACTTTGACTTTTGCTTTGAATTCAGTTCTGACCCGATTTAGAAGGGTTTGGAAATGCCTTAGGGTTTCCTTAGGAGCAGGCTACATGATAGTATAACCCTCTGTGGTTGGATCGTTGATTGTCCAATTCGTTTACTCGTTTCCGTTAAATGCCTAATGTTGACCATAATGCCCTTTTGTCCATAAAACGAGAATTTTGGAAATATGAAAGGACAATAATCCTTATTACTAATTTATAAAGTTGTCTCTAAATTTTCACATCAGTTGGAGGTCTAGATTAGGAGTTATGCTTATTAGCGCAATTATAACGCCTTTTAGTAATTAAAAGGCGCAATTAGCATAAAGCCTATCTAAACCCAATATTTGACGCCAAAACTTTTACCCGCTGATGTAATATAATATTTTGGGATTTTTAAAGATTTTTAATTATTTTTTCCTGCTCATAACTTAAGGTTATGGCATTAATTCGGTAAATACTAAATATACCCTTTTCGGTCATAAAATGAGTTCTACATAGTATTTTGACACCAATCCAATTGCTACTGATTTTATATAATAAATAAAGTATTTTGAACTTTATAATCTGATCAGAAAACTCAGATTTCCTGTATAACCCGGAAATCGCTTAAAATGACTTTTTACGCGTATTAAACGCATAGTTTGGGTTTTAAAACCATTTTATCACAAAAGACTTATTACCAACTGATATGACCTATTAAAATAAGTTATTTTACTGATGTATTCGGACCCGAATCTCAGAACTTCATTTAAACTCTTTCATAACCTTTTAAATGACCAAATACCCCTACGGAGCTTATTTTGAGATTAAACTCGTTTTGGGCATAATGGAAGGTATCCTACTGATATCACAACATATTAAAGGCATATTAACTTAGGAAACCTGTATATGATTTATTTGGTTACTCGTTACGCACTTTTCGGGTTCGGATCGGCTTATGTAACTAGTTTGCATAAATTAGCCGAAACGGGTCAAACCATATCGTTTTTATCTCAAAATCCAGAATGTGTTTAGTTTGCCCATATTATACAAGTCTCCAAACTTTTCGGGTCTAAATCACATTCTATTCCGGTCTTCGCTTAATCATGCGTTTTGAACCGTGAACCGTCCCTTAAAACTAACCGGTCTAAGTTACGACTTAAATAAGACCCGTTAGGAATCTAATAGGTTAATAAACCTTCGTTCCAGATTGAGAGCCCCAGTAGAAGTACTTGTGCTTGCTGATTAGAATATACGGCTGAGTATAAATTGCATTTGCTAACTCAGGTAAATACTGTTAATTTATTTTCCCTTATACGGGCTTGGGATACGGTATTATAAAAATACCGCTTGGTCGGGTGTAGAAACCTTTTAATCGGAGATGATTAAATTGCATAATCCCGTTTTAATCTGTATTGATTGATAACAAATAACATTAGGGCTTAATGACCGTGTCCTGGATATCCTTGGCTCATTTAAAAAGTGAATGGCGATAACTTAAGCACAAGGTGTAGGCATAACACCTTCTGTTGCGTATGTAAAAGATATACTCACTCGTAAGGTGTCTTCTTGTGAGTTATATTTATGGTGTGTCGATTAACCTTGACCTGCTTGTATTGTATAATCACCGGCCCTAAATGTTGGACAAACATGTAAATCGGATACAAGATTTTTATTAATAAGATTGTCCCAAGTTATAAAAGATATTTTTGTGCCTCGTGCATTCAAATCAATTTTCAAACTCTTTTCCAAAATGAGTCAGTTAATTGTATTTACCAGTGTAAACTGGCGTATTTTCCAAAAAGGTTAAGTGACAGGTACTGAACGTAATTGGCTGGAAGCTGAGGGCGTTAATAAGGAATCTTGCAAGTTCTAGACGCCTGAAGTCTGTTGAACAATTTTTCTTTTATTTGATCCGCCTGTGGATCCTTTACTTTCCGTTGTAATACTTTGATATTACTTTATATTCGGATTGTAATATATTTATCTTTTGCTTCCGCTGTGCATTTATATATTGTGTTGTTTGACTATGATGATCTCAACTACGTCACGATACTCCCCACCAGGCCCACCGGTGACATGTGGAAATCGGGGTGTGACAGAAAACATGTCCACAACTCGGTATTTTGACCTAGAATATACGTATGAAAGCAACTTTTCCATGATGGATAGTCGTTCATATGATTTAACTTTGGTGGACGATTGTTGCTTCCGGTTTCACTCTCGCTTATGAGAAGGTTTTGAATACTCAGATTTTGATTAGCAACACATGCCCATTGACTAGCCGTAATCGATTGTTTAGGCATTAACCCTTTGATCCATTGTGATGGATCTTGACTTGTACTCGTGCTATCACTCCAATCCCAAGGATTTGTACTCATGATGGGTTGAAAACAAAGAACTTAACAAACAACTTTGAACCAACTGTGAAAGTACAAAGTCCACGAAATACTTGTGAAAAGGTTTACGGCGAAACACTTACACGGTCCAAACCAAATTCAAATCTTTCGTAGAAAAAGGCCCAACAAAAAAATTGTTTTGAGAAGCTTTATATGATCCACGAAGTATGATCAGGCCCAAAAAGAAAATAAAAAAAATTGGCAAGCCCAAGGTAAACAATCACCAGCCCAAAAAAAATATTTCGGCCAAGGGGTAACAATTGGACTGTCCCTTGTTCACGAAGAATGATTCGAAGATTAGGCCCAAATGTAATTTTAAGCAAACCACAATGAACAAAGGACTGTTGGGCCTCATGGACTCCAAAAAAAAATTTGTTGTAAGCCCACTTGAGTCTTTCGTGAAGATAAGAATGAAACAGACGAACAACAGGCCACAAAGGATGAGTTCAACTTTGTAAAATTTTGAAATTTTTGGTTCTTCGTGGTAGGTGTTTAGAGAATTTGAAGCCCAATAATAAAATCCAAACCTTGAAAGATGAATTATTTCGTGAATAATGAGAAACATGCCCAATATTAAATCCCACTTCACTATATTAATACAAGCCCAAACCACAACAGTCTTTCGTGAGTCCTTATGTCAACGAAGAATGATTCTTCGTTCAAACAAACAACCCCACGAAGAACCGGTTCTTCGTATGAACAATTTTTCTCCCCTGGTCTTTCGTTATTTGGTAGGTGAAATGTTTCTTTTTATAGCAGGCACCTTTTTCTGAAGTTTTGAAAGTTGGTAGATGGATTGCCAAGTGTAGTTAAACAACAAGCAATTGCGAATCTACTTTTTCAGTAAATCTTTTAGCAATCTAATCTCACCAAGAATATTCCGGTGAGTTTTCCGGCCAGACGTTTACCGGAAGATATGTCGAACTTTGATTTTGCAAGAAATTTCAAGAAAAACCATATCCTAACATGTCTCCATGTGTTTTATTACGGTTTTTGTAAAAAATTTCAGCAAAATAACAATATTTCCTAAGCTTTTAAACCACTTTTCTGCCAAGAACTTGAGTATTATTTCTTTAAAACACAATAAACTTTCACAAACTTCCAAGAACTTGTTCGAAAACACAACACACTAAGCTTGGTTTTAACAAGGAAGAGAGCCAATGCTCTAATACCACTTGTAGGTCCACTCGGAGGATCAAGTTTACATACTTCCTTGTTGTCGAAACACACCCGCAAGTGCGGAATCCAAGCAGGTATGCAACCAAGCAAAGAACACAAAATACACGAACACGATTCAATGTTTAAAGCACAAGTGTATTCAACCAGACGAGTTTGTTTACAAAGATAATGCATAAGTTTCTCTCAAACCTAACTGGTGTGCTCTCCAACCTATCTGTTCTGCAAGAGACCTTTTATAACAGAACCTTATCCACAGCCTACGAAGAACCTTACTGGGCCTGATAAGAAGCCCACCAAGAATCCTCTCCTACAAAATACTATGTTCTTCGTGGAAGGCATTGAATGAAACATTAAGTCCCACAAACAATGTTCTTCGTGGGAACCATATTCAATGAGACAAGATGTTTCCTCGTTGATCAGGCCCAATAGAGTTACTGGATCATTATGATATGCATGGCCCAAGGTGCATGAATGTCTACGATTGATATTTGCATTGCAGGTTATCATTCAATTCTTGCATGTATAGATAAGTTATTCACATGACATCATCATGGTGATGTCATTGTGATGACGGTTCGCGGCTCTTCGTGCTTCGTGTGTCGATCTTTGGGTCGCACGACGGCGGAATGTCCCGACGTCGGCCTTGAACCGAACCGAGTCGAACCGAACCGAGCCGCATCCACAAAGTGCATCAACATCAACTGAGAAAAGGTTGTTAATCATGTTGGATTGGCGTGTTGACGAGTTAAATTGTTGAACCCACAGACACCCTATATTTATTTGGTTTATTTATTTTCTATAATGTGTGGACATATTCTGAATCTTTTATTTTTTGCAGATTTTGACTTATAATTATTAATCCGAAACGGACAGCGTGGATGTGGGTTGTACTTTATGAGAACAAGTAGCACATAGACTACAAAGGCTGGTGGGGGTTCTTAAATCTACTTGCAACACACCGAGTTTTGTCTGAACTAAGCGTATCATAATTGTTGTATGATATGTGTTTCAAGTCATTAAGTCAACTATCTACCACTATCATGGTAATAACACTTGCTTTTATATATGCTTTTATATATGAGAAGTTCTAAGTTTATTGTTTGATTGTTGTTACGACATCAAAAATTATATGGGCATGCATTGGCGCCTTGAAGACGCTTTGATGTGTGTAAAATGCAACATATAAATTACATCAAATAAGGCATAAAACTAACCCTTTTTTAGTACTAATGTTGGAAAAAGTGTGTTTTTGTCTTCCTTTTGAATTTACAGGGTCAAATGAGCTTAAACGAACAAAAGGAACAAAAATACAGCCAAAACCAACATAAATACAAAGAAAAGGAAGAAACGTGGCATGCCCGACCCCTCGACAACAACTCCCAAAGCAAAAATAAGAAGAAAGCTGAGCATGGGGCTGTGCCCAGCTGAGCATGGGGCTGTGCCCAGCCCGACACGGGGCGTGCCCAGATCA
Organism: Helianthus tuberosus; assembly: GCA_030545235.1. Classification (NCBI taxonomy): domain Eukaryota; kingdom Viridiplantae; phylum Streptophyta; class Magnoliopsida; order Asterales; family Asteraceae; genus Helianthus; species Helianthus tuberosus. The sequence goes on from CM060447.1 coordinate 198,521,950, forward strand.
GCACGGGGCCGTGTCCAGAATGGTCAGCCCTGGCACAAAAGACAAACCTTTAGAAGCTTCTATTGCCCACCACGGGGCCGTGCCCAGCGGACACGGGGGCGTGGCGAAAGTACAGCAGGCGCATTAATTGTAATTGTGAATTACAATTAATGAAGAGAGAGAGTGTCAGACGGACACGGGGGCATGCCCAGCGGACACGGGGGCGTGTGGAGCTAATAAAGACAAACTGTATTAATGAAGAAAGAGAAAAGGGTGGACACGGGGCCATGTCCAGCGGACACGGGGCCGTGTCCAGGCTTCTGTACAGGCTATAAATAGGAGTGCTTGGCTCAAGCTCAAACCATCCCTTGGCACACCACCTCTCTCACACTTCATCCACCACCCACCACCATCACAACACCATCATCCACCACCATCATCCATTGTCCATCGTAGAGTGTGTGAGTCGTCTCGGGATCCAAGATTGATCGTAAGAGTTCTTGACAATCAAGGCCATGTTTGCCTAAGTCTCTTACATCACTTGGTGAAGACAAAGTGTCTAGTATAATACTTTTTATTTTTAATCTTTTGCACTTTTTATTTGGTTTTGTATTAATGACTTTAATAACTAGTTACTTATGTTGAAGGTGATATTTCCTTATCGTTTATCCGTGGTGTCTTGGCATTATTTTACTGTCTATATAAAATAAAAGATTTTCACCATTCATATCTCCACGGTCTATATGGAGGTATGTTGGCTACCTGGTAGGGGGTTAAGGGAACGGTTTGGTAAAGGTCTTGCCATTGTTCAGCGTTTAGAGGTCCTGCAATGGACCTGGGTCAAATTTAGTAGGACCTCCTTCAATACTTCACGGTATTGGATGGCGGGGGTCCAAACTCTTTGATCCCCTCATAAGTTAACTACTATTAATACTATAACCCGGCTATTTAGGACTGTATCCCTGCTGACTCAGACTACTTAGCCGAGGGTAACGTCACCGCCAAAAGCGGGGCCTACCACAATACTGCATTAATAACTTAATTCATTATCTTCCAATAATCCACCCTTTTAGGATTGTATCCCTGCTGACTCAAACTACTGGGGTGAGGGTAACGTCGCCTTCAAAAGAGGGGCCTACTACAATAACTAAGATAATCTCTTAATTATGTGCAAAAGTGCGGAAATAATCAAAGGTTATACTAGATACGAGTCGGAACCAAGTGATTCATCTTGTCTATCTGCTTTTTCTTTTATTTTTATTTTCAGCATTTTAGTTAGTTTTTAATTTTCTTAGTTTAAAACATTTTTCTAAACTTTTATTTTGGTTAGACGTTGAGGATAAACCGGTACTAAAAGCTCTTGTGTCCTTGGACGACCTCGGTATCTTACCAACGCTATACTACATTCAACGATGGGTGCACTTGCCCATATGTGTGTTTAGTGTTTGTGAAATATCGTGTTTTATAAATTTAAAACTTGGCTAAAATAAGTGTTAAAAAGGGCTTAAAATATACACCTAATATATACGACACTTCACACGCATCAAGTTTTTGGCGCCGTTGCCGGGGACACAAGGATTTTAGGAAAGCTTAAAATCGACGGCCTAATCAGTTTTTCAAAACCTTTTCAAAAAAGGGCCCACATTTTTCTGCATTTTAGTTTAGTTTTGCATTTACAGTAGGTTGAACACGGGCCGTGCTCGCTGAACACGGGGCCGTGCTGCATATTTTTCATAAAACACCCAGTAACAGAAGCTTGAACACGGGCCGTGCTCACTGAACACGCCCCGTGCTCAACGAAATCAGTAAATTTAATTAAAACGCCCAGATACAGATCCTGAACACGGGGCCGTGCCCACTGAACACGGGGCCGTGTCCAGCCTCTGTTTCCGTTTTTATTTTTGTTTTCTGATCTCGAGACTCAGTTGTGGTCTGCTGAGTGATTCTTATGGATCAATACTCAGGAGGTTACAACTACACCTATGAGGAGGATGATTATAGGGGTAATTATTGCACTAATTGTCGTAACGCACGATCGGTTCAAAATAATCGCTCATATCAACCATCCAATTCATACACCTACTATGAGGAGCCCAGGTACGAGCCATCAACTTCATACACATCCTATGAAGACCAAAGGTATGAACCTCCTCCCTCATACTCGTATTTTGATGAACCAAGGTATGAGCCTTCATACTCATACTTTGAGGAACCAAGATATGAGCCTCCACCTTCGTATGCTTATTATGAGGAACCATGGCGTGAACAACCCACCTCATATGAGTATTATGAAGAACAAAATTACGAACCTTATCCATCATATGCTTACAATGAAGAACAATGGTGCGAACCATCTACTTCATATGGGTATTATGAGGAACAAAGGGTCGAACAACCGGATTCAAGCTTAGAAAATACCGATTCTTTTTCTATAACCGAAGTGACCGATAGGATATTAGAACACATAAGAGTTATCGATCGATGTATAAAAGAAGCTCGCGCAAGGGAAGAGGAGTCCCGCGCAAGAGAAGAATTAAAAAAGGAAGAGATAACTGAAAGTGTTAAAATGGAAGAACAAGTAAGTGAAAAACCGACACATGAGTTAAACAACGAAATAGGTGAGTCCGACAACGTTAAAATACAAGAAGAGTCTAATTTTGAAGAAATTAATCTCTTGTCACCTTCTTTTGAAAATCATTGTTTAGTACCCACTCATGCTAAGTTTTTAAAAGAGTTAAACACTAACACTAAAATTGACGAAACGGTAAGTGTTAAGTTAACTGATGATCAAACCTCACTAATAAAAGAAGACCCATTTGAAATTAACATTACACCGGTTCCATGTTTCTTTCAAAATTCGTTTATTAGTAATGTCACAATCGATAAAGATCTTTGTGTTAACATAATGCCTAACTACATTTTCGAAAAATTAAGTATTAGTGATTTTTCTCCACTTCAAATACCCATTTTTCTATCCAATCGGAAAGTAATAAAATCAATCGGTATAGTTGAGTAAGTATTGGTTCAAACAAATCAAATGGTAATCCCGACCGATTTTGTCATCCTCGATGACGTTCCTCTAGTGTTGGGACGACCATTTGTAAAAACTCACGAAGCTTTGAAAAACCGGAAGTTCAACAATCTACCTCTTCAATTAGGGGCATTTAAAAGAAGTGTCGATCTTGAGCGATCAATGAAATATCCATTCGGCAATGACGACCCCCTAATTGAAGATGAGCCAGAACCACCCGATAAGGTGGGTCTAGCCAAGGACCCTTATAAACGTGGCGCACCACGGAGGCATTCCGCGGAACTATCCGTAGTTTTAGTTTAGATTAACTTTTACATTTTCTAGTTTAGTTTTTTTTTTCAGGAATAAAACACACTCGGGATGGTGAAGGATGATAAGGGAAGCTTGAACCAACACCCCATACACAAAAACAGAGCATCCCGACGATTTTTCTTCATTACAGCAAGTTCAGCACGGGGCCGTGCTCAACCCAACACGCCCCGTGCCCAAGGTTCTGTAGAAAATGCCCAGTTCAGGTACCTGGACACGGGGCCGTGCTCACTAGACACGCCCCCGTGCCCAGCCTTCTGATTACTTTTGGTACTGGCAGTCTGGACACTGGGCCGTGCTCAGCCAACACCACCCCGTGTTCAGCTACCCAGTACCATAAAATCTTGTTTTTAACCCACTTTTACACATTTTAATCAACCGAAAAACTTATTTTTGGGACACATTGAGGACAATGTGTAATTTAAGTGTGGGGGGGGATGCTAAAACCTTGAATCTTGCAAGTCCTAAATACAAGCCTTACACAAAACTCTATTGGAACCGCTAATCACCCCAATTTTTTTTCAAAAATTTCATTTTTTTTTACTTGTCTAGGTTTAACTCGGGAAATTCAAGTTCTCAAAAAGGTTATATTTTTAAAATTTACAACCGATAGCGTAGTGATAAAAAGAACCAACATAAGAAAATTATGAAAAGGCATGACAAACTTAGTTAAAATTTGATTATATATACTTGATCACATAAAAACCCATTCCCACAAAAGTGAGTTTTGAGCCTTTATTGAGCATACAAATTTACATCTTTAGACTAAATGCTCATTTTTCGTTTCTTGTGTGAATAGCCGCTTGGTTCTTACAACTCTAGAACTTGCCATGACGATACATTCCCGGTCCTTATCAACTTAAACCCGAGTAAGTAAGTGATGGAGGCATTAGGACTAACCCTTTTTATTTGTACACCATTATTTTTCTTTTTCTTTTATCACCTATCCAAAAAATCCCCCTAGTTAGCCCCTTTGAGCCTAAACCTTTTCATTTCATAACCCAAAATAAAAACCCTTTCACCCACCAAAACCTTTTTATTTTTAATCCTTTGTTTTAGTAACAAGCTCGGTTTTTCTTATGACTTTAAAAAAAAAAAAAAAAAAAAAGATGATGATGATGAAGCAAAAGAGAAATAAACAAACAAGTTTATCAAAAATAACTTTGTTTGAATAGTGGTTTCATCAAAAAAAAAAAAAAAAAAAAAAAAGGTCTTACGAAAACCGATGCTTTTTACGCCTTTCGCCCTTTTACTAACCACTAACCCAACCACCTACCTTTAGCCCAAGCCAAACACTTCACCCCAAAAGTCCTCTTGATATGTACAAAGGTGTATAGTTAAAAAGGAGGAGGATTGATTGCTTGGCAAGCTTATGGTATGAGTAAGTTCCATACCGCTCTCGAGTGTTTCACAAAAATACATCTTCGGCCGAGTGTTGAGTGATTCCCCGTGAGGTATGTGAACTTGTATATAAATAAAAATTTTAAAGAGGCATGTTATGCCCAAATAAGTAATTTCTCTTATGAAAAGTTCAAAATAAATCATAACGAATAGGATTGTAAATAACATAAAAATAAAGCCTAATAAAGAATCTTGGATTCCCGGCACTCTATGACAAGCCCAAAAACCTTCTCTTCTACCAATTCCATTTGGGAGTGTAAAGCCACATTATAAAGAGTTTTGCTTGAGGACAAGCAAAGATTCAAGTGTGGGGGTATTTGATGTGTGTAAAATGCAACATATAAATTACATCAAATAAGGCATAAAACTAACCCTTTTTTAGTACTAATGTTGGAAAAAGTGTGTTTTTGTCTTCCTTTTGAATTTACAGGGTCAAATGAGCTTAAACGAACAAAAGGAACAAAAATATAGCCAAAACCAACATAAATACAAAGAAAAGGAAGAAACGTGGCATGCCCGACCCCTCGACAACAACTCCCAAAGCAAAAACAAGAAGAAAGCTGAGCATGGGGCTGTGCCCAGCTGAGCATGGGGCTGTGCCCAGCCCGACACGGGGCGTGCCCAGCCCGACACGGGGCGTGCCCAGATCAGCACGGGGCCGTGTCCAGAATGGTCAGCCCTGGCACAAAAGACAAACCTTTAGAAGCTTCTATTGCCCACCACGGGGCCGTGCCCAGCGGACACGGGGGCGTGGCGAAAGTACAGCAGGCGCATTAATTGTAATTGCGAATTACAATTAATGAAGAGAGAGAGTGTCAGACGGACACGGGGGCGTGCCCAGCGGACACGGGGGCGTGTGGAGCTAATAAAGACAAACTGTATTAATGAAGAAAGAGAAAAGGGTGGACACGGGGCCATGTCCAGCGGACACGGGGCCGTGTCCAGGCTTCTGTACAGGCTATAAATAGGAGTGCTTGGCTCAAGCTCAAACCATCCCTTGGCACACCACCTCTCTCACACTTCATCCACCACCCACCACCATCACAACACCATCATCCACCACCATCATCCATTGTCCATCGTAGAGTGTGTGAGTCGTCTCGGGATCCAAGATTGATCGTAAGAGTTCTTGACAATCAAGGCCATGTTTGCCTAAGTCTCTTACATCACTTGGTGAAGACAAAGTGTCTAGTATAATACTTTTTATTTTTAATCTTTTGCACTTTTTATTTGGTTTTGTATTAATGACTTTAATAACTAGTTACTTATGTTGAAGGTGATATTTCCTTATCGTTTATCCGTGGTGTCTTGGCATTATTTTACTGTCTATATAAAATAAAAGATTTTCACCATTCATATCTCCACGGTCTATATGGAGGTATGTTGGCTACCTGGTAGGGGGTTAAGGGAACGGTTTGGTAAAGGTCTTGCCATTGTTCAGCGTTTAGAGGTCCTGCAATGGACCTGGGTCAAATTTAGTAGGACCTCCTTCAATACTTCACGGTATTGGATGGCGGGGGTCCAAACTCTTTGATCCCCTCATAAGTTAACTACTATTAATACTATAACCCGGCTATTTAGGACTGTATCCCTGCTGACTCAGACTACTTAGCCGAGGGTAACGTCACCGCCAAAAGCGGGGCCTACCACAATACTGCATTAATAACTTAATTCATTATCTTCCAATAATCCACCCTTTTAGGATTGTATCCCTGCTGACTCAAACTACTGGGGTGAGGGTAACGTCGCCTTCAAAAGAGGGGCCTACTACAATAACTAAGATAATCTCTTAATTATGTGCAAAAGTGCGGAAATAATCAAAGGTTATACTAGATACGAGTCGGAACCAAGTGATTCATCTTGTCTATCTGCGTTTTCTTTTATTTTTATTTTCAGCATTTTAGTTAGTTTTTAATTTTCTTAGTTTAAAACATTTTTCTAAACTTTTATTTTGGTTAGACGTTGAGGATAAACCGGTACTAAAAGCTCTTGTGTCCTTGGACGACCTCGGTATCTTACCAACGCTATACTACATTCAACGATGGGTGCACTTGCCCATATGTGTGTTTAGTGTTAGTGAAATATCGTGTTTTATAAATTTAAAACTTGGCTAAAATAAGTGTTAAAAAAGGCTTAAAATATACACCTAATATATACGACACTTCACACGCATCACGCTTCGTGAGTGGTTAGAAATTGTCGTTGGCCAACCGTTGGAAAGCATAACAAGGAAGTTAAATGATTTGGTCATAGGTAAGGTAGGTCGTGTTTGATGGAGCTAGTAACAATTTAGAAGTTACTATATTTGTAACTATTTAGAAGTTATGTATTTGTAACAATTTAATTTAATAGATTTGTACAATATATATATATATATATATATATATATATATATTAATTTTAAGAGTGTCTATACTACCACGAATCACAATGAACCGAATCGAACCCTGCTAATCCCTAGGCGCAACGCGCCGGGTTGAAAGCACTAGTTATATATTAATTCAAACTGACCATTAATAGTAATTATGATTTTAAGAAAGTATTTTATTTTTTTAATTTTATATGTTATTTGCAACTGGTCATGAATATTTTAAGTATTTTTATAAGTTTTTTAATAATATTTTATTCAACATATAATTTGATTTTTTTTTTCCAATAACTTGTGTTTTATGTTTAATTTTTTTTTCAACACCACGATATACATTTTTGCTGAAAATCGATTCTTTGTTGCTATTAATATGTGAAAATGTGTATGTTAGATTCAATACAAGTTTTAAAAGGGAAAACCCACTAAACCACAAATAATTGGCAAGTGTACCGGTCGCAGTGTACTAGAGCAAGTATGTCCGGATATCAATCTGTGGACACTATAACACAAACTTTAATATTGAACCGCTAATGACTCTTAGCCTAAAATGATCGAAATTTTGGATTTCAGCTAACAACTACTAAAGCAAGTAAATATAAAAACAGAGACTACTAGTAGACTGACAGATAATTGATAATGATTAGATACTAAACGAAAAAGATATGTGTTTTTTATGTTATATGATATATCATGGGGAGAATGAACCTTGCGTAAAGTACTCCAAAGAATATGAACACAAAATGAATGGTGTGAAGCAAAGTAAATCAGATTGAGTGTGAAACACCGGCCCCAAGGGGCATAACCTAGATGTTATGGGCGGGGGGTTGGTGTGTTAACGAGCTTGCCCATCAAAATCAAACCCATTTAATTATGAAAGCTAATGAATCTTGACACATCACTACTTGTTTCTTATTTTTTTTATTTATATATTGAATTCAAACATTATTTTAATCAAAGTGGTCAAATGAATCCATTACACACTTTTCAGGGACAAGTGAGTGATAGCTCTCTGCCGACGTGGCAAACATTTTCATACCTTTTATAGTTAAAGCACTATACGTAAGTCTTATAGGTATTGTGAGTAGTCTAGGTCCTGGATTATCTCTCTGAATTATGCAAATAATTAACTTTTAGAGTAAAGTATTTTGATATAAATCTCATAATCTTAATCAAATAATTCACAAGGACTCAAGAATGAGTATGTAAGTTCTGCTATAGAAACGTTTGCCCGAAATAGAACAAAGACTGTCTTTGTGTAAGTAGAGAACCATCGCAATTGACAACATTGTTTTAAATGATACAATGCTTCGTGAAAGAATGTCAATTAGTTAGCTTAACTTAGTTGCTGGAAATGATTATTTTTGCAATAACCTAGTTACTGTTGATCACCCTATAACTGCTAATGCAGTTATTGGTGATTTACCATTGATTGATTAGTTTATAGTGATTGATCAGATTCTACCTCAATGTTTCTACCAACTAGGTAGATTCGAAGCAAGTTTTAGAGACAATATGTGAGACCATCCGCTAGAGGCTTAACCCATGAAACCCACTAGAGTCAGCAACAAGTATGAGACCATATGGAATATGAAAAAGAATAGATGTAAATGGTCATAAATTATGTTCCTTAGGGCTCAAAATGACTTATCTAATCTTATGGTTTAGATCAAATTAAGTTATTTGTTACTCTTTACATGTGAGAATTGAAGCGTCGTAGTGATCTTGATAAGAGGCAAGAGGTGGAAGGGCTAAATTAACCAAAAGTTTGGAATAATTTATCAGGAAAGTATATCAAGTCACTAAATTAGTATTTATTTAGTATGATGTGTTTATCTGCTAGTTCTATAAGGTAGATTAGGGAGCATGTTTTATGTTTAGCATAAATAGATAGTTAGAGTCTTTGTATTTTGTGTGGTTTTCGTTTAATAATAGTTTTTGTGGTGTCATGACTAGAGTTACTGATCAAATCACGGTTTTCTTTTGTGTGATATATGATTTTGGGCCGATAATTGGTGGCTTAGGTAGCGCTCATACTCACTGAGAGGCTGTTGATCAATCGAGTCCTAAGGAGAGGAAGATTAGAAAGAGGAACCAATTTGGACCATTGGTCGATCTGTGAGAGATTGATCATTAGAAAGAGGAACCTATTTGGATCATTGAAGAACCTACGATTGGTTCATGCTACATGGTTAACGATATGTTATAGATCAAGAACAATACATGTGATACAGATAAGTAGTGCGCTAAGTATTCGAAACATGTGAGGGTGCGGCGAAGAGTGGTGTGATGCTAGTCTGGAAGAATCGCGACTGTGAACAGTGTGATCACTTGTGGTAGGTGCATTCAGGAGAACTGTTGATTAAAAAGTTATCTGAACAACTTTTGGATAGCTGTATAGGTGTATCATGGTGGCAAGGCAAAATTTAATTTAAAGCGTAAACGTTAAGCAATTTAGTGTAGATGTTACACTTACTTGTAAACGTTACATCTAAGTGTAAATGTCACACTTTTTTAAAATCAATATATATGCCGGCAAACACTAAACGATGGTGTACAAGGTGGCTAGGCAAACATTACATCTTTAACTATAGATTTTGCACTTAAGTGTAAATCTTACTGATAAATGTGTGGTGAAATGGTAATGAGGGAGTCTAAGTGCTTAGTATCACAGGTTTTAAGGTTTTAAGGTTTTAAGGCGTTTATTCAATTGGAATTGTTTAACTACAATAAAATGTGTTTTTGCAGGTTTGGCGAGCTTATAGGATGTTTAAATAAGAAACCAGGAGGTCGAATGATCTAAAAAGAGCAAAGAAATGGAATTTCGAAGAATGGTCTGGCCGTAAGCCACTGCCGTAATACAGTGCCCAGGCATCTTAAAGGTGTTTTGGCCATAAGGCGGGATCAGGATGGCCGTAGGGCTACTTCAGCATCGTAAGCCTACGACGGCTACAGATGGAAACTCGTATTTTGGGTATAAAAATGGGATTTTTAAGGTTTTTCAAGGATCTCTTTCATCCAATTCGTTAGAGAGACGTTGGGGACGATCCTAGGCAACTTGAAGCAATTTTGTACACCATTCCACACCTTCCGATCATTCCTTCATCACCCATCATGCATTCCAACATCAAATATGAATATCAAATCATCATCATGAGTGGCTATAACTTTTGTGACTTTGATGTAGCGTGTGTTACGATAACGAAGAGCAAAACACGTTAATTCTGCGAATACCCGTGTTGATCTTCCCCAACCCCCAAAATTTAACCCAAAGGGCACAGAATTTGAAGTGAAAATTGAGTAATTTCGAAATTCAAGTATGACCATCCAAATTACAAGAGAAAGACATAAATAAAGACAGAAATTCAAAATGGGCACAAAAAGGCCATGGGCCAAACCATTGGTCGATCTGTGAGAGAGTGATCATTAGAAAGAGGAACCTATTTGGACCATTGAAGAACCTACGATTGGTTCATGCTACATGGTTAACGATATGTTATAGATCAAGAACAATACATGTGATACAGATAAGTAGTGTGCTAAGTATTCGAAACATGTGAGGGTGCGGCGAAGAGTGGTGTGATGCTAGTCTGGAAGAATCGCGACTGTGAACAGTGTGATCACTTATGGTAGGTGCATTCAGAAGAACTGTTGATAAAAAAGTTATCTGAACAACTTTTGGAGAGCTGTATAGGTGATCGGAAACTTGAGTAATTCAAGTGGTGCAAGAGAGTGAGGAATGATTGAAGACCGGTGTAGATCGGTTAAACTTATCTATGTAGTTTGGGAACAAGGCATATCGTAATTGCGGAATAGAAGTGGACAACAGGTAAACTTATGAAGGGGGAAGCAAAAGAAAAGGGCAACAAATAATTAATGTGGTCTTTGTTGGTAATAATAGTTGAAATGTAACTAGTGATTAGTTACATAAAACCATGGGTGTTATTCAAGTTTGCCTAATCCAATATTTCAACAATTGGTAGCAAGTCAAATAGGTAGTTTGAATTTTGAGGAGAAGAAAAGAAAAGATACAAAGCAAGGTATCAAGAGAAAAAAGAAAACAAACAAGTAAATTGCTTGTATTTTTGGAAGGCATTGGTTTTGTGTGAGGCAGGAAAAATAATAACAGAAAAGAGACGTTGCAAGAGCCAATCCAAGGAAGAGGGCATGAAAAGCAATCTATGATTATTTTTGTTCGGTGCAAAATGTCAAGGATCATGAACGGGTCTGTGGAACAAAGACGTGTCTTGTTGAGAATTCAAGATCTAGGAGGTATAAAATAAAGATTAAGAGGTTAGAATGATGAAAGTAATATTGATAAGAGGTAGAATTAGTGAACTAATAACTAAGAAGTAGAAGAGCAGAACAAAAAGTTTGATTTAGTTTCTTAGGAAAATATAAGTATGTGTTTAGTTTGATATATTTATCTCTTAGTTTTATATGGTAGGGTAGTGATGTAGCGTGTGAAATGATAATCAAGAATTGATCACCTTGATTCTGTGAATACCTATGATAATCTTCCCCAAACCCCCCAAATCCAACCAAAAAACCAGAGAATTTGAAATGGTAAAATGATTATTGCAAAATCGATGAATGACCATCCGAATTAAATGAGAATAACATAAATAAGAATAGAAATTCAAAACGGACTATAGAAAGTCCATGGCCCAAACACAAGCCCAAAAACAAAATGCATAAAATATGAAAAAAAAAAACATAAAGGTGCCTATAACTCCCACCAGAATGCGTTTTTTGAACCGAAACTTGGATAAGGCCCCTTTCCGAGTCGTTGGTACGACATGCTCCTTGTTTCAAGCTTCGGTTTGACTGGTTGAATGCCTAAAACGGAGACCCGTAGCCAAAGTTATGGTCGTTTTCGTAAATCTCCCTTGGTACCTGGATCAAAATTCATAGGCCTCTAGAAATGTTATGGCTTGATGTTCCACACTTGGGCCTACATCAAGTAGTGAGCAAGTGTTATAATTTTGTAGATAGATGGTTAGAGTCATTGTATTTTGTGTGGTTTCGTTCAATAGTAATATTCATAGTGTGTCCTCACTTATTTTAGTCACCGAATCCCAGTTTATTTCATTCAAACTTACCAAGTTACATCAAAACAGAAGGTAGACGGGAAACAAGCTGCGCCGCCACCCCAGTGTTCTTGTGTGTGGTATACGTTTCTAGGACAACAATAAAAAAGTTCACCTATGAGAAATCAATAATCAACATAGCGTGTAATAAGTAAAGCACATATTTAATAGATAAATTTTTATAGTTTGTATACTGATCACATGTTACCAGAGACATGAATAAAAGTAAAAAATAATTGAAAGAGTAGCAGAAAGGGAAACATTTCTCTAATCAAGAACTTTGTAAACTAGAGAAAATATCAAATAATAAAAAAAAATTTGCCATGGGCAAGCAAGAGATAAAGAGATACATTCGTAACCTAGACATGTTAGCAGCTTGAAAAAGAAAATGCATGAAGCAAGACACATAAAGGTCAACAAAGCAAATATATCCATCTACTGTCAAAGGTGGTTGATTAAGATTGTAATGGATACACTTAAAGAACCAAACCATAATGACTTTATGATTTTACACCTGGTGACTGTAGCATTGCTAGGTATAGAGTTAGAAGCTAAACCTTAAAAATAAAAATCTAGCTAGTTGTTGGATGAAATCGATAGTAAGCATAAGATCATGACACCTACACCAAGATTAATATACCTTGTGTAAAACATACGAAATATATAATAAAAAAATATGTTTAAAATATTTGATATTTGCAGACTACATATCATTTGAACCATTGACTTGCATCTTAATGAAATAATGAGCAACAATGCCTTTGATTGTGAATAGATAGTACATATACATATAGAAACCTCATAATCATGTTTCATTTTTGTATTTTTTATTATACTTTTGCAATTTTACTTCAAAATTATGCTAACTAATAATCTTGAATAAAATATGTGTTCAGCAAAAGAACCTCACAATTTATCCTTCGGAATCAGACCACATATCTTCCTGACATTTATTTCATATTAACGTTGTAACTAATAACATATTTTACTAAATAATTTACTTTAGATACATAGATTACTCAAGACAAGCAAATTATCAGAGTCTATACCTGATACGAAATACAAATGAATGCAATATGGAAGGCAATCTCACCATATTACCAAACTACATAGTTTCTGCAATTAGATGAACATTAAGCACCCACAAACATCATTTAAAAATGCAGGAAACAACAACAGAAACACCATAAATAAACCATACCTAAGTTTGAAATTTTAAAGATTCAAAATCTCTGACAAGAAAGTAAACCCTAGTGCAGGTAATTCACTAAGCACAAACAACATTGCAGTCAGTTATACCTTACTATCTACTATCCAAAACACCAACAAATCTTTGATCGATCACACATCAGCTAGCTTCACATCTTTCCATATTCGTTCACTTTGTATCGATCCTTATGAACTTTAGACAGGTGTAAACCAGGAGATAGAGCCTGTGAAATCAATCAAACAAGATTTGTTAACCCTTTAAAGATTGATTGGGCTGAAAATTCATGAGTTGGGATAAACGATTTCTTACTTCTAGTTTAACCTGAAGACTTCTAGGTGGCTTATTAGGTTTTCTTGGTGGTTTCTTCCCTGTCATAGCAATGAAATCTTCTTCAATTTCCTTACGTGATTGTTGGATTGAAAATTTCGGTCTTTCTTCCTTTTTATCAAAGTTCCTTCTAGGCCTCGTTTTCATCGATCTCTGACCATCAGCCTCGGCAATATTTCCTCTGTCAGCCCCATCTTTTGAGTGAATCGCAGGCAAAGGCAATGGCGATGAGGCTTTGGATGTCAATTTTTTTTAAACATTTGTATTTTGAAGGCAGTGAGTTCTCTTCACCTTCATTTGGGGATGAAGACGCCTTGATCAAAGATGATGATGAATTCTGCCCAAAATCCAACTTTTTTTACGATCATCGGTGGATCTAGGTTGTCCTGCCGAAGGGTTCTGGTTAGCCTCGCCTAAATCTGAAGATTCATTATCTTCAACCACATGCATTGCTGGAATTGGATCAATGCATCTCAATAGATGTTGTTTCCCCCAACTCAACCCTGAAGGGAAAGTGAAATTGTGCAGATTTTTAGATCGCTCCATCCACAAGACTTGAATGTTGTCGGTAGTTTCTTCTTGGAGATTTTTGTGCTTGAAGTGGCAGCAGGAACTCGGGTTTTCTAATCTCTACAATTATGCGATAATCGCCTCAAATCATTATATATGTGACACCAACACTAAACGGTGGCGTATCATGGTGGCAAAGCAAAATTAAATTTAAAGCATAAACGTTAAGCAACTTAGTGTAGATGTTACACTTACTTGTAAACGTTACATTTAAGTGTAAATGTCACACTTTTTTAAAATCACTATATATGCCAACAAACACTAAACGATGGTGTATCAGGATGGCTAGGCAATCATTACATCATTAACTGTAGATTTTGCACTTAAGTGTAAACGTTACTGATAAATGGGTAGTGGAATGGTAATGAGGGAATCGAAGTGCTTAGTATTACAGGTTTTAAGGCGTTTATTCAATTGGAATTGTTTAACTACAATAAAATGTGTTTTTGCAGGTTTGGCGGGCTTATAGGATGTTTAAATAAGGAACCAGGAGGTCGAATGATCTAAAAAGAGCAAATAAATGGAATTTCCAAGAATGGTTTGGCCGTAAGCCACTGTCGTAATACAGTGCCCAGGCATCGTAAAGGTGTTTTGGCCATAATGCGGGATCAGGATGGCCGTAGGGCTACTTCAGCGTCGTAAGCCTACGGCGGCTGCAGACGGAAACTCGTATTTTGGGTATAAAAACCGGATTTTTAGGGTTTTTCAAGGTTCTCTATCATCCAATTCATAAGAGAGAAGTTGGGGACGATCCTAGGCGACTTGAAGCAATTTTGTACACCATTCCACACCTTCCGATCATTCCTTCATCCCCCATCATGCATTCCAACATCAAATCTGAATATCAAATCATCATCATGAGTGGCTATAACTTTTGTGACTTCCTCTAGGTGGACAGTTCATATCAGTTTTGCACATTGTTTGGTTTATGTATTGGATCTTATTTTATTTTATTTGTGATGACAAACATCTAAATCTAATTGATGTTTTAGTTAACTTAAACAATGTATGTATTTTTTGAGTTCTCACTTTACAATTACGTTCAGTTGATAACAAAACCTAGAAACGGGTTGGGTGACTTAATAGGGTTGACTTAACACTAATAAATTGGGTAATTGACATGGTTTGATGACAAGAACCTGTTTTGATTGCTACTTTAACTAATTTCCACAACTATGTCTATGGGGTTCCCAATTAATTCTGAATTTTGTGTTAAACCTATAACCTGAAGTTTGGAGGAGGTTACCTTTCTCATCCAATTATTTCTCAACTAAAATACACTTTTCTCAACTCAATTAAAACCAGGAATCATAGTTTAGGAAATTTAGATAAAACCATAACTTTCCACAAATCCCCTTTGGGTTCGATACCCTACTTGTCCTTACTAGTAAAGGTGAATATGACACCTTAAAACATATCTTTTGACCGACCTTTTGACATGGATCAGTTACATATTTTTAAGTGTACATTCAATTTACGCATGGTTAAGTTGGTTTAGAAAAACCAGGAACCTATGCTTTACTATCTGAATTTTAGTTGTTGTGAAATTATCCTTGATATTGAGGTTAACTTGTAATTATTTTTCTTGATATTAATATAGATTAATAAATATATGGATGGGGAATCTATCAAGAGTAAATCATGCTCATATATGATGAAAGAGTGCATGTTGAGTATGGAATTTAGATAATGAAAATATTAATTAATGTAGTGCAAATGTGTATACTCAAACAGTCTAAGCCACTGCTTCGATCTGTGTTTCACCGGTACATCTCATCTCGTGTATACAAGATGTGAAGTCGGATGATTATTTTGAGTTTCGATCTACGGATGTCGGGTTAGGTTTTGGGGAACACCAATAGCCCCGTGTTCGAAAAGACCTTATAAAAGAGATGGATCAAAACTTATCGGCATGGTGGCATATATTCAAAACATTGGGCGAAGGACATTTTAACCGGATACGTAGCATCCTAACTTGGCATTCAGTGGAACCTTGTCCCGAGAGTCACTATGTCACAACCCCCGATCCCTGATCCCCGGGAACGGGCGGACGTGATCACAGAGTTCGGTGGTATCAGTTTGTTTAGTCTTGCAGCGGAATTTACATCAGGACCGTAGTTAGGAAATGTTTATCAGAGTAAAACCACCTCATTTTATATTAATAATCACATGGGTAAAACCCAAGTTTCTTATTACAATACATTATTAGGGACAAACCCTAATTTTATTGAATTTAAAACATTGTTTATTAGGTAACTTTTATAGCCACATTTTCCCAAGCCTTCAGTGCTCTCCAGCTGGCTTTTTACTAATTGGCTGTCACATTGGGTTACCTGAAACATGTTTTAAAAATATTTGTCAGTGGGAAATACTGGTGAGTGAATCCCAATTTAATCACGTTTAAAGTCACAGTGAACAGTATTGAGAGTGATCACTTTGTTTATGTCTACACAATTACTCCATTTGGTACTATCAATCCTGACTTGTGGGTCATATTACCCATTGGCTAACTCATTGTCCAATGGTAACGCATTGTCATCCCGACTTACTACTCGCAAGTAGTACAAAATTTTGTATATAAAACCCCAACATACCGGCAGTAATTGAATAACTACAAAGACTCAATTACTGCTAATTTTCATAGTAAAACATTTAAGGTTTGGTAAAACATTACCAAAAACATTAACAAAAAGAGGATAAACTCACTTTGCTGTCTTAGGCTTTTCGTAAGGGTTTCCTGGGTATAATCTATAATTTATACAAATGTACATTGGTTAGTACCATAACCCTTTGAAATTATTAATGATACCCTCCCCGAGACGGCATTCCAACAACTACGTCGGGCAGAACCACGACAGTTGTTACGGAACCCTAAATCAATCGGGCAGCGTAACTATTATGAAACCAGGGTTATAATACTTACAACAGAGCAGAACCTTGCTAATTAGGGGTATAGTACCCGACTATAATTCCTCTACTACAGAAATGGTGATTCGAGATTGAAATGTGAGCGACGAAAATTGTAATCCGATGCCATCTATTTATATGGTCTGATACTGACTCTGAGGCGGCCCGCGTAAGGTAAGGCTAGGCCTTACGCGGCCCGCGTCAACACGCGGTCAAACTATAGCTTAGCTGAGTCGTTGAGTAGGTCCGCCACGATGTCGACACGTGTCGGCTCAGGAATGTGCCACCATTTGGAACACGCGCGGCCCGCGTCAACTTAGACGAGGTCTTACGCGGCCCGCTTGAACTAAAGAATTCAGCGGAGTCTGGTCAACACTCCCATACAGCCCGCGTAAGATGTTGGGGTGGGTTTATGCGGCCCGCCTCAACTTACATTTTAGGTTTTTATTTTATTTTTATAAACTATAACATAATACGGGCTCGGTTTTCGCATACGGGGTGTAATATAAGACGTATTGGGACATTCTAACATATAATAGGGTGTAATAAATATTTATAAGGGTGTTGGTTTTACCGAGGGTTGTTACATTCTCCCCACCTTGTTTTAGAGCTCGTCCTCGAGATCTACTGAAACAAGTGCGGATATTTCCTTTTCATTTCTGACTCGAGTTCCCATGTGTACTCAGGTCCTCTTTTGGAGTCCCACTTTACTTTGACTAGAACTAATCTCTTGTGTTTGAGATTCTTGACTTTCCTGTCTTCTATCTGTAGAGGTCTTTCTACAAACTTGAGTTGTTCATTTACCTCTATATCCTTAAGAGGCACTATCAATGATTCATCAGCTAAACACTTTTTAAGATTTGATACATGAAACACGTCATGTATTCCTGCCATTTCCTCTGGCAGTTGTAGCTGATAGGCTACAGGTCCTATTCTTTTAATAATCTTAAAAGGTCCAACATACCTGGGACTTAGCTTTCCCCGTTTGATAAATCTTACCACTCCTTTCCAAGGAGAGACCTTTAACAATACTTTATCTCCTACTTGAAATTCTAATGGTTTGCATCGGTTGTCAGCATAACTCTTTTGTCGATCACGTGCTGCTTTCAGTCGTTCCTTGACTTGAATAATCTTGTCAGTTGTTTCCTGTACTATCTCAGGTCCAGATAGTTGCTGTTCCCCAATTTCTGCCCAACATACTGGGGTTCGACACTTTCGTCCATAAAGTGCTTCGAATGGTGCAGCATTGATACTTGTATGATAACTATTATTATAAGAAAATTCTATCAAAGGTAAGTGTTCATCCCAATTACCTCCAAAGTCAATTACACAAGCTCTAAGCATGTCCTCCATTGTCTTAATTGTTCTTTCACTTTGTCCATCTGTTTGAGGATGATAAGCCGTGCTTAGCTTTATCTTGGTTCCCATTGCCTTTTTGGAAACTTGACCAGAAATGAGATGTAAATCGACTATCTCTGTCAGAAACAATTGATAAAGGAATACCAAGTAAAGAAACAATTTCATTTACATACAATTTAGATAATTGTTCCATACTAATTGTTTCCTTCATTGGTAGAAAATGCGCTGACTTAGTTAATCTATCTACAATCACCCAGATTGTATCATTTCCTTTCCTAGTTTTGGGTAATTTAGTAACAAAATCCATTGTTATTAATTCCCATTTCCACACCGGCATTTCCAATTGCTGTAACAAACCTGAGGGTTTCAGCTTTGACTTGTGAACAAGTTAAACATTTAGAAACATAGACTGCTACGTCCTTTTTCATTCCTATCCACCAGAAATTTTTCCATAAATCCTGGTACATTTTATCACTTCCTGGATGTATCGTATATTTAGACTTATGGGCTTCTTCTAATATACGATTACGTAGATTTCCTAATTTAGGTATCCACATTCTCTTTTCATGGAATCTCCAAATTCCATCCGTTCCTTGTTTCAATTCTTTTAACATACCTTTTAACTTTTCAGTATCTTCCTTGATAACTGACTCTTGTGCTTCTCTTATCTGATCATTTAAATCTACTTGCAGATTTAATTTAAGAGAACGTACCCTGCTTGGCTTTTCATGATACTTTCTACTTAAAGCATCTGCCACTACATTTGCTTTTCCTTCATGATACTGTATATCACAATCATAATCACTAAGAAATTCCATCCAGCGTCTTTGTCTCATATTCAACTCCTTTTGCCCGAAAACATACCTTAAACTCTTATGATCAGTAAATATGGTAAACTTACTACCGTAAAGGTAATGTCTCCAAATTTTAAGAGCAAAAATTATAGCTCCTAATTCTAAATCATGGGTTGAATAATTCTCTTCATGATTCTTAAGTTGCCTAGATGCGTAAGCTATAACCTTTTGGCGTTGCATCAAAACACATCCATAACCTAATCTAGAAGCATCACAATAGACTACAAAATCTTCAGTTCCATCTGGTAATGCTAATATAGGTGTATGGGTTAATCTTTGCTTAAGAATTCTAAAGGCTTCTTCTTGTTTTATTCCCCATTCAAACTTAACAGATTTACAGGTTAACTTAGTTAAGGGAATGGCTATTCTAGAAAAATCTTTAATAAATCTTCTATAATAACCAGCCAATCCTAAGAAACTTCTAACCTCAGTTGGTGACTCAGGGGTTTTCCATTTCGTAATTGCCTCGATTTTGGTTGGATCTACATGAATTCCTTCATGATTGACTAAGTGTCCAAGAAATTGTACCTGTTCTAACCAAAATTCACATTTTGAAAACTTAGCATAAAGCTTTTCCTTTCTTAACAGACTTAAAAGTGCGTGCAAATGTCTTGCATGAACCTCTTTACTCTTAGAGTAAATTAGAATATCATCTATGAATACAATTATGAATTTATCCAAATATGGCTTACATATTCGGTTCATCATGTCCATAAATGCAGTTGGGGCATTGGTTAAACCAAATGGCATGACAGTAAATTCATAATGGCCATACCTTATTCTAAATGCAGTTTTAGAAATATCCTCTTCCTGTACCTTTAATTGATGATATCCTGACCTTAAATCGATTTTAGAGAAACATCGAGCTCCTTGCAGCTGATCAAACAGATCATCGATTCTCAGTAATGGGTACCGATTCTTAATCGTGAGCTTGTTTAATTCACGGTAGTCAATGCACATACGCATTGATCCGTCCTTCTTTTTAACAAACAATATCGGTGCTCCCCATGGCGACGAACTTGGCTGTATGAATCCTTTTTTCCAACAATTCATCTAATTGTTTCTTTAATTCTTGCATTTCTACAGGTGCCAAACGGTAGGGTGCTTTGGCAATCGGTGAGGTTCCTGGTATTAAATGAATCCTGAATTCAACTTCTCTATCTGGAGGTAGTCCTGGTAATTCTTCTGGAAAGACATCTGAAAACTGAGATACTACTGGAATATCTTTTAATTCTTTTCCTTTAGTGTTAGTGATTATGGAAATCAAATACACTATAGAACCTTTTCTTATACAACTTGCAGTTTTCATCACAGAAATGAATTTAGTAGACCTAGAAGGTTTATCTCCTTTAATTGTGATCGTTTTACCTTTTTGTGAATTTACACGAATTAACTTTTGATCACATAAAATACTGGCTTTATTGGTTATTAACCAATCCATTCCTAGAACAACATCAAATCCTACCAAATTCATAGGATAAAGATTTGCAATAAATTTCTGATTTGAAATTTCTATACTTGCTCCCTGCAAGATTTCAGAAATTCTAACAGTTTCTCCGTTGGCTGTTTCTACTAGACATTCATGTGGTAGTTTAGTTAATGATTGATTTAGTAATTTGCAAAACGATGTATTAATAAAACTTTGGTTTGCACCAGAGTCAAATAATACTTTAGCAAAGACATCATTAACTAAAAACGTACCGGCTATGACATCGGGAATCATTCTGGCTTCTTCTGCAGTTAACACAAATGCTCTAGCATTTTTAGTATTCTTGTTATCTGCAGCTGGAGCTAACTTTGGACAATTTGGCCTGATATGACCTTTTTCTCCACAGTTGTAGCATAATCCATTACTGGTTTTCTTCCTGCAATTTTCTTCCTTGTGTCCTGGCATCTTACAATGATTGCAGAGAATGGAGCATTTTCCCGAATGCTTTTTCTTGCAGACCTTGCAGTATGTTGCAGAGGTAGAACCTATATTCCTACGATTGTAATTCCCCGAACGGAATTCTTGAGTAAGCCTTTGAGTTAGGTTCCTTCGCTGGTCTTCTTCTCTTGTACGAACTAACTCATCAGTCAAGGTACTTGTTAATTCTACAGCTTCTTCTATGGTTTGAGGTCTAGCTGCCTTGACTATGTGTCTAATCTCTCCAATTAATCCCCAAATATACCGAGAGATTAACACTGGTTCTGGTGAAGCAAGAGTTGGCACTATTCTAGCATATTCGAAAAATAACTTAGTGTACCCTTTGCTATCTACACCAGTCATTCTAAGATTTAGGAATTTGTTTGCTATCTGTTCTTTCTCATTGGGTGGGCAGAATTTCCTTTCTACCTTATTCTTAAATTCTTCCCATTCCATATTATAGGTTTGATCACTTCCTCTTGTCTGGAGGATAGTGTTCCACCATTCTAGGGCTGCATTCTTAAACAGATTAGAAGCAAACAATATTCTATCTTCTTCAGCACACTTGCTTATCCTTAAGACTGCCTCAGTCTTTTCTATCCAGCGTAAAGTTGCAATGGCCCCTTCATTGCCTGAGAATTCCATTGGTTTACAAGACCAGAATTCTTTATAAGAACAACCATAAGGCATGGTTCTTCTTCTTTTGGGAATAGGCATTTGAAGTACCGGTCCATTGTTCACACTGTTTTCTGGTTCACTTGGTCGCTTACTGCTATGCTTACTTTTATTATCAGCATCCTTAACAGTTTGAAGAATAAATGGCATAGCATCTATAATTCCCTGTGCTACTATATGTTGGAGAGCACTATTATCCACTTGGTTTCCATTGTTATTGTTGTTTGGGTTCCCATTATTCAGATTATCATCATTCTGAATATTGTCATTCTGGATTTCCGGGTTATTATCCAAATTGACTTGATTTCCTTGGTCGGCCATCTGAATTTTGAACATTTATTCCATATTAATATCATAAATAATATCTTAATATAATTAATTACACGACACGCAATTTTGCCAAAAGCGTAGATCATTGCTACTTTACTCTTTTCATATACTTATGCGTCTATTACACACTAGTACAGAAATAAAGATTACAATACCAACAGAAATAAAATAATAATATGCATCCATACACACATATTTTATTTTATTTTTATTATATTATTATTACTACTGCTTCCTCCATTCTAACATTCATGGATATGGATTCATCCAGAAATCCATATTGCGCTCATCGTATTTCCATACGAGACGCTCTCCCACCTGACGCATCCTCTCACTGCTTTCTAAAATTTCTTCCCCGAAAGTCCTAAGTTCTTGAACGTTTTCTGCACTCATTGGGGGTGCAGGTTCTCGGACTGGGTTTGGAATCTGGGGTTCTGGTTCCTGATATGGGGGTGACAATTCCTGAAATTGGTAAGGATCCTCTAAAATTTCCCTAATGTAGTTATCTTGGTAATAGGGATCTAAAGGGTCCATACCTGGGTAAACTTCTATGTTCTGTATGGGTGGATAATCCTGAATAGGATAACGTTGCACAAAATCCCTATTGTTGTCCCACCAAGGGTCGTAATTCGGGTCTAGTGGGTTTGGTACAGGCACTCTAGGGATTTCTTCTGGATTAAAATTATACATCTCTTCTTCCTGATTTTCCTGGTTTTCTATCTCCATAGGTTGTTCTGGGTTTTGTGGTTGTGGGGCTACTAGTTGTTCCAGACTCGGGTCAGCAGCAGTTGTAGCTAAGATATGGAAATTAGCTAGGCTTCTATTAAGTATCTCTTGAGTATGGGCATCTGTCTCTCTCTTAATAGCTGCTAAAGCCCTTTGCTGTTGCAATTTCCTCATTCTTTTTCTACGAGCAAAAGCTTCTTTACTGAACCATCCTCGTTTCTTAGTAGGGAATGGTTCTTCAGATTGAGCTCTAAAAGCAAATATTCCATCCTCCTGATCAGCAACATACCCCGAGAGGGCATGCTGTGATGATGTACTTTCACTCTTAGGTGAATCAGATAACTGATTATTCAGATCTGATGGTCCTTGATCACTCATACTGAAAACTAACAAATAGTCAAATAACACATAACACATAATTACAGTTATGCACATATTTCCGTAATTTATTTCCTAACACAAAATTTCAAAAACTTAAGTGTCAGCAGAACACTTCTTTGGCTCGGACCAGTGGCTAGGCTCTGATACCACCTTCTGTCACAACCCCCGATCCCTGATCCCCGGGAACGGGCGGACGTGATCACAGAGTTCGGTGGTATCAGTTTGTTTAGTCTTGCAGCGGAATTTACATCAGGACCGTAGTTAGGAAATGTTTATCAGAGTAAAACCACCTCATTTTATATTAATAATCACATGGGCAAAACCCAAGTTTCTTATTACAATACATTATTAGGGACAAACCCTAATTTTTTTGAATTTAAAACATTGTTTATTAGGTAACTTTTATAGCCACATTTTCCCAATCCTTCAGTGCTCTCCAGCAGGCTTTTTACTAATTGGCTGTCACATTGGGTTACCTGAAACATGTTTTAAAAATATTTGTCAGTGGGAAATACTGGTGAGTGAATCCCAATTTAATCAAGTTTAAAGTCACAGTGAACAGTATTGAGAGTGATCACTTTATTTACGTCTACACAATTACTCCATTTGATACTATCAATCCTGACTTGTGGGTCATATTACCCATTGGCTAACTCATTGTCCAATGGTAACGCATTGTCATCCCGACTTACTACTCGCAAGTAGTACAAAATTTTGTATACAAAACCCCAACATACCGGCAGTAATTGAATAACTACAAAGACTCAATTACTGCTAATTTTCATAGTAAAACATTTAAGGTTTGGTAAAACATTACCAAAAACATTAACAAAAAGAGGATAAACTCACATTGCTGTCTTAGGCTTTTCGTAAGGGTTTCCTAGGTATAATCTATAATTTATACAAATGTACATTGGTTAGTACCATAACCCTTTGAAATTATTAATGATACCCTCCCCGAGACGGCATTCCAACAACTACGTCGGGCAGAACCACGACAGTTGTTACGGAACCCTAAATCAATCGGGCAGCGTAACTATTATGAAACCAGGGTTATAATACTTACAACAGAGCAGAACCTTGCTAATTAGGGGTATAGTACCCGACTATAATTCCTCTACTACAGAAATGGTGATTCGAGATTGAAATGTGAGCGACGAAAATTGTAATCCGATGCCATCTATTTATATGGTCTGATACTGACTCTGAGGCGGCCCGCGTAAGGTAAGGCTAGGCCTTACGCGGCCCGCGTCAACACGCGGTCAAACTATAGCTTAGCTGAGTCGTTGAGTAGGTCCGCCACGATGTCGACACGTGTCGGCTCAGGAATGTGCCACCATTTGGAACACGCGCGGCCCGCGTCAACTTAGACGAGGTCTTACGCGGCCCGCTTGAACTAAAGAATTCAGCGGAGTCTGGTCAACACTCCCATACAGCCCGCGTAAGATGTTGGGGTGGGTTTATGCGGCCCGCCTCAACTTACATTTTAGGTTTTTATTTTATTTTTATAAACTATAACATAATACGGGCTCGGTTTTCGCATACGGGGTGTAATATAAGACATATTGGGACATTCTAACATATAATAGGGTGTAATAAATATTTATAAGGGTGTTGGTTTTACCGAGGGTTGTTACACACTAGATGGAAATGCCCAATGTCACACCCCAACCGATGGCGGAAACATCAGGGTGCGAGCACTAAGCGTTCAGATTGCTCATGAGATTCCATAACACTAGATATTTCAATAGTAATTAGATTGATTTCATGCGATAATTGTCTAGATCAAACATCAACATCAAGTATCAAGAACAAAACATAACAAATATTGTTCGAATTGTTTGAAATGATTCTAGATTAAACTAAGATGTGTTTCTAAGCAGCATCCTAGCTTGTTTCAAGAATCCTAGCCTCCTGTCAGCCTGCAACATGTATTAAAATAGAGTCAGTACAAAAATGTACCGGCGAGTATACAAGTTTGAGTATATAGATTAGTAGATTAAAACAACTCATATCCACAATGTAAGTAATAAAAAATAGTTTCAGCCGTGCTAGTGTCGCAGTCCAACCAGTGATAGCCCAAGTATCCCGATGCTTTAGTGTTTACCCAAGACTCAAGGTAAACTAGAATCCTCCTAACAATACCCCTAAGAATAATGGGGAGGTGCATCTCCTATAGCGCTACTATTGTTAAGGCAGAACTACACACTTCTGGATTAAACGTCACATAGGATAAAGAATCAAGAATCAAGAATCACAAGTTTCACGTACGAATAGGATAAAGTTTAGATTCAAAGTATCAAGTTTTGTAGTTTGTAGAATACATGTTACATCCCAAAGTTTAAAACAAAAAGGGATCGAGTATACTCACAGTGATTGCTTAACAGTTAAGACCGTTATTGGATCAAAGGGAGCTCTTTTAGAATTAGCCCCCGAGAATAATAGGGAGGTGCATCTCCTATAGCGCTACTATTGTTAAGGCAGAACTACACACTTCTGGATTAAACGTCATATAGCACAAAGAATCAAGAATCAAAAGTTTCACGTACACATAGGGTAGAGTTTAGATTCAAAGTATCAAGTTTTGTAGTTTGTAGAATACATGTTACATCCCAAAGTTTAAAACAAAAAGGGATCGAGTATACTCACAGTGATTGCTTAACAGTTAAGACCGTTATTGGATAAAAGGGAGCTCTTTTAGAATTAGCCTGATTAGATTACAACAGATAAGAGTCGGGCAGAATAACGAGATTGCACAAAGTGTCAGATTAGTCACTGGATCGGATGGCTGTCCGATAGGATGGCCATCCGATCGGATTGCCAGTCGATTGAGGTGACGATGTTGTGAGGGAACGGATGGTTATCCGATCGGATGGCTATCCGTTCGGGTTGCCACTCGATTCAAGTATCAAGTTTCAATTTGCTGTTAAGTGTTTTGGCCACTTTGATCGGATGGTTGTCCGATTGGATGGCTATCCGATCGGATTGCCATTCGATCAAAGGTTCCAAGGTTTCAAGTTTCTAAAAAAGTTTCCAAGTGTTGAAAAGTTGTGAGACAAGTGTCACCTGATCGAGTGCCTGTTCGATCGGATATCCGATTGGGTTGCCGCTCGATCGAGGGGTCCTTGTTTCGTCTAAAATTTTGCAAAGTTTCTAAGTTTCTAGATAATCGATGACGGCACGGTACGTACTGAGACAATGTAAACTTATCATCATACAGCCGTTCTGATCGGATGGGAATCACCCCTGTCTGGTCAGTTGTCTGTTCATAACGATTTTATGTCAGAATCCGTACTTTGGTCGTCTTTTCTGGCAACAATCCGTTTCCAAACCAACTCCA
Organism: Helianthus tuberosus; assembly: GCA_030545235.1. NCBI lineage: Eukaryota > Viridiplantae > Streptophyta > Magnoliopsida > Asterales > Asteraceae > Helianthus > Helianthus tuberosus. The sequence continues at coordinate 198,548,710 of CM060447.1, forward strand.
GACTAATAATCAAGTCTATAGTCCGTTTAGGTACGGATCTCACCGTTTTATGTAAAAGTTCAAGAAAAAAAATGAAGATAAACATAGGTTTTTTTTTAAAAAGTTTAGATCTAGCATAGATTTAGTGTAAAACGCATGAAATTCCTTAGATCTGAGCTAGATCTTGGCTAGAATAACATCCCACAACATTTTGGTACAAACCACCATGATGACATCACCTTCAAGAGCTCAAATATTAGAGATTCCATGGTGAAAAGTGTGATTTCAAAGAGGAATCACGTAGAGAATGAGGTGTAGATCAAGGAAGTACAAGATTCTAGTGTAAAACCTACCGAAATCGCCGTGAAATCAAAGAAATGTGGTGTGCGTGCGTCTAGGTCGAGTGAGGCAGTCACATCAATGAAGGACTGATGTGACATGCCTATTTATAGTGTGGGAGATAGAGTTAAGGCGGTGTGGCACGGATCGGATGGCTGGTCGATCGAGTGGCCATCCGATCGGGTGGTCATCCGATCGGATTGCCAGTTGGTCAACCCTATCCTTTCCGCGTTCCCATCTTTGATTCGTTCGTGAGTTAGATTAAGCGTCGCGTTGCGTATTATTTTGTAAAAGTATCACATAACTAGATTACATCATAAACACCAAAAGTTTCCAAGTTTCATAGATTCCGCCAGTGACAAGACTCTAGTCTCTCGTTCAACCAAGAATCAAGTCGCACGAGTCTCAAGAGTCAAGCACCAAATAATATTTAAATTTGTTTAAAAATCCAGTAGGTAACAAGTCTTAGGTGTTAAATATGGTTTTAAACCATACTATGCACCTAATTAGCGTAAAACTCGCTAATTGACGATAATCAAGATGTTTATGTAAACCTGAGATTTTGATCAGTTTTAAATGCTCAAAATAACTCATTTAACGTATAAAATTAGTAGGAAAAGGTTTGGCATTCAAATCATTTGTAAATCTTATTTTATGCACAAAAAGGGTATTATCGTCATTTACCGAATTACACAAGAACTCTATGATTTAATCAGATTATAATCTGACCAAAAATCCTAAAAATCCTTAAAAATAATATCTTAACAGTAGGTAATGAGTTTTGGTTCACAATCCAAATTTAAACATGTCTTATGCAAGATATCGCAATTTAATTAATAAAAAGCTCCTAATTACGATATCGAGCATAACTTCTGTTTGAGACCAAGAACTGATGTCAAATTTTCAGGACAAGCTTATATATCAGTAACAAAGGTTTTTATCCTCTCACATTTCTAAAAATCTCATTTATATGTCAAAAGGGCAATTTCGGCATTTATAAGCATAATAACAAACAAGAGCATATAATTCAAACTACTAAGGACCAAACAATATAATTTCAGAGGGTTATACTACTATATAATATTGTCCTAATGGAAGCTTAAAACATGGGAGAATCAAGCTTAAACGGGTCAGAACTGAAAGTCAAAGCAAAAGTCAAGCTTTTGCGACTTTCGGTTATAAACTAACCTTAAACTGATAATTGTCGGGTTAGACCTGATTAAACATGTTCTAATACTAATTACCAAGTAATTAGAATGTTAAAATATAATTTATAACCTTTGTTTTATTAGTTTACATTATTTTTAAAGTTTCTGTCCAGTTTGACTTTTTGACCAACTAGTTTGACCCGACAATTAACTAGTCAAACGAAATAATTAGGAGGTGCCCTTTTAAGGGTTAATCACCTATCTTAATATGGTTCCATAACCACCTTCGTTTCGGTCAGTGGCTGGACCATTTATGATTAAATCAAAAGTCAAAGCCTAATTACGATATATATGACTTTTCGGTTTTTAAGCTATTAAAATGGACTAAGCAGGGACTAAGACACTTACATAAGGTTCTAGCTATCTTTTCTACACTTGATAATCCTCTTCAAAGGCCAGCTACCTCCAGAAGTGAGTATAGAAGTTGTGAATGAAATGAGCACATAAATCTTCAAAATGGTGCCTATTTATACTTGAAGAACACATCCTATGATCATCACAGGTGTTTAGGATTGATCCCTGATGTTTACAAGTGTCCTAGTGGTATTCTAATACCAACAACAAGCTCCTGGTATCGATTTTGAAGTGATTAAGTCGGTTATGAACATGAACCTGTAGCTGGCAGGATTTTTTTGAGCTGGGCACTTCTACGCAGGCCGCGTAAGACTCAGAGAGAGTCTACGCGGGCCGCGACAACCCTCTGAACTGGTTAAAACAGTTTCAATCTTGGCAGTTTTAGTCCCTGGCCATTTTAAACCTTTTACAACTTCATTTTTGGCATAAGAGGCCCTTGTAGTTAATTTGTAGAGGTTCAAGGAAGTATAACCAAACTTCGTTAGGCCTGGTTTCGTTAAATATAACCATAAACACAAGTTTCATCACTTTGACACTTTTCACCCAAAGTCTTGAAAACTTGTTTAAAGATCTCGAAACCTCGTGAAATTTATACCACTTATTCTTGAGAGTATATTTGAATATTTCGAAGCCCCGGGTTCGTTAAAAGGCACTCAGAGGTAAGAATTAACATGTTGACACGTTTAACCCCCGTAATTTATAATATTCCGATTATTTTTATAAACGGCTTCTTATATCCAATTAATCACTCGTTTAAGAGTATATTCTCCATGTAAGGTCATTCAGAGGCATAAGTTTGGCATGTTGACACTTTTAGTCCCTTCGTATACATAATTTCACCGTTTGTCAACTTTAGTCCTTCCGACTCAATCTTTCACATATTTAGAGTTTAGGACACGTGTCTTTACATAATTGGACATGTTTTTACGTGGTGTTACATCCTCACCCCCTTAAAAGAAATCTCGACCCCAAGATTTACTGGAATAAGTGAGGGTACTTCTGTCGCATAATGGACTCAACTTCCCACGTATATTCGGGACCTCTACGGGCATCCCATTTGACCTTTACTATAGGCACGTGTTTCCTTCGGAGCTTTTTAACCTGTCGATCCTCGATCGATATAGGTCTTTTAATAAAACTCAGGCTTTCATCAATCTGTACATCTTGATGAGATATAGCTAGTGATTCATCAGCCTGACATTTCTTTAGATTACAGATGTGGAACACATTATGAATCCCACTCAACTCCTCAGGCAAGTTTAGCTTATAAGCTACACTGCCGACACATTCGATAATCTCGAATGGTCCAATATACCTTGGGCTTAACTTGCCCTTCTTACCAAAACGCATCACACCTTTCCAAGGTGATACTTTCAGTAAGACTTTGTCACCAACCTCAAACTTGAGAGGTTTTCGCCTCTTATCAGCATAACTTTTCTGCCTATCCCTGGCAGCTTTCAGACGATCACGAATCTGTACAATCTTGTACGTCGTTTCAAGGACTATATTAGGTCCTGATAACTGGGCTTCTTCTACTTCCGCCCAACAAACAGGCGTTCTGCATTTCCTTCCATACAATGCCTCAAATGGCGCAGCCTGAATGCTAGTATGGTAGCTATTGTTATAGGAGAACTTGATCAAAGGTAGGTCGTCATCCCAACTACCTCCCAAATTAATAACACATGCTCAAAGCATGTATTCCAAAGTTTGAATTGTACGCTCACTTTGTCCATCTGTCTGAGGATGGTAAGCAGTACTAAAATTCAAACGAGTGCCTAAAGATTGTTGGAAACTCTTCCAAAAGTGAGAGGTGTATCAAGTATCTCTAACGGATATAATAGATACCGACACTCCAAGGAGAGATACAATCTTATCCACATATAATTGAGCTAGCTTGTCGGAGCTATGAGTCTCCTTGATGGGTAAGAAATGTGCTGACTTAGTCAGTCTATCAACCATAACCCATATGGTATCATTTTCGTGCCTTGTTTTAGGTAACTTGGTTATAAAATCCATGGTTACTGTTTTGGTCAAAAATCAGACTAGGATAATGCAACCAAATCTTCCTTTGTGAGGTATGATGCTTGAATCAATGAATAAATGTATGAACAACTTGTAGATGAAATTAACAAGTGACACAAGGATTTATACGATGAAAAAGCCCTTGATCAATGTATGATCTTCGGCATAAAAAACCTCGGGTGATGGAAACTACCGATCACCAACTATAATTAAACAAATGATGATTACAACTCTGGATGATAACAAGCTTGTTACAAGGATCACTAGAGTGCAAAATGTATATAATCGGCAATAAGTTGCAGAGAGCTCACGAGAGTGTGTGTGTTTGCTAACTTGTTCTAATTCAAGCTTGTTATCCCCTTTTTAAAAATAGAAATAATCCAAATAACTAACAATCCATAAATGGTGCTAGCTACCCACGACTTCCATAACGGTCATTAAGCTACGCACGTGCAGAGCATATTCTCCAAGAATATCGGCAAGACTAGGTCCAATGCGTATACTCCTGCAAAACAAGCTTAAAAATAGTGAAAGCAACCGTTAGTGTAAGGATAACAATGAGGATCCTGGATCCTGATCCTGCAACGTCTTCCGAGGATCCTTAATTCAATCAGAATTGAGGATCCGTGATCCTGGCAGTATTTGAGGATCCGTGATCCTTAGGTTTAGGAAATCTATCCCTAACAATTTCCCCCAAAATATGAGGAATAAAATATAACTTATTGAGTCATATTTTTAATCTTATCCCCAACGAACTAAATTACGTAAATATAGCCGTTAGAGCAAGACTAGCCGTTACACATCTTGCGTCAGCGAAGTGACAACCTGCAGAATCATCATTATATATAGGTTAGAGATAAGGATCGATTTGCATTTAAATTCGAGCGCTACTTCCCTTTAAATCCTCATTCAAAGATCGGAACAGGTATCTCTCTTCTCCTTCTCTCTTCATCTTCTTTTCCGTTTCATCAAAATCTTAATATTATAATGAAGCTACGATCCTCCCCTGCCAAGGATCCAAAGAAGGATGATTCCTTGAAAAGCCAAGGCATCATAAAAAATCCTTCGTCTGAGCTATGCCGCTTTACCGACCCAGAGATTGACCTGATTCACCATTGTTTCCCGGCGGATACAGTCTTTAAACCTTTTGACCCTACTGCCAAAAGTGACTCCGTCTCCTACACTTGGGTTGCTTTTTCGGCCACCCTATTCTTGATAGGATTCTCCTATCCTTTCCCTGCCTTCACCCAATCTTTCTTTGCACTCACCGGTATGTGCAATATCCAGGCCATGCCGATGATGTGGAGGGTTCTTCATACCCTAGAGAATATCATTGAGCAAGAAGGCATAGAGATAGGAATGTCAGAACTGGCTGAGTTGTATAATCTTGTGAGCCATGGTTCACACCATTTCCTGTTCAAACATAAGCCTGGTGATCCTCATCCAATCCTTAAGACCACAAAGAATGATACCCACTGGAAAAACCGTTTCTTCTTTGTTAAGAGAGATTCTATTCCAGACGGGAAAGATCTCCCCAAAGAGTGGACCACCCATGGTAGGATATAGGATCCTTATAGAAGGATCATAGGACAATTCTGTTTCTGTTGAGGATAACTGATCCTTTCCTGTCTTTTTGTGCAGCTATCTCAGTTTCTCATCTCATTCAGTCCCCTGCAACAAAAGAAAGAATTGCTGCCTTTTGGAGCCTTGATCCTGCAGTTAGAACATTCCAGGCCAACAAAAAGGATTCATAGGAAGTATCCTCTGGTTCAGTCACCATGTCAAGTAAGTATTTATATTTATGTATGATTAAATAGATATAAATTAAGGATACTTATCTGTTGTTTGCCATTTGTAGGTGCTGGAAAGTCCACAAAATTAGCCTCTCGCTTCAGTGTCAGTGATCTTGATGCTGTCACTGCCCGGTCCGGCTAGAAACGACTTGCTGCCAGTCCCAGCATCCCAATCCCTAAGGCTATCAGCACCAAAGGCAAGGGTGGAAAAAAGAGGAAAACCGCCAACACTCTTGAAGGCCTGCCTCTCCTCCAACATCAGTTTGAGGAATACGTCTCTGAGGTAAGGATCCGTGATCCTTAAATCTGTTCTACCCATATTGAGGATAACGAATCCTGATGCGTGTCACTCTTTTGCAGAAATTTGCTGAGATCCATATGCTTATGGATTCCTATGCTGAGGAAGCTGAGCAAAAGGAGCTGGACTTCCAAAAGCTGTTCCTGGCTAAGGATCAAACCATCTCTACCCTTGAGAAGGAGCTCAACTTGGCGAAAAAGCAGCTGGTCATGGCCCACATTACTTCTAATCAGGAGAAGGCTGAAGTGATGGAGGGTGCTAAGCTTTCTGCTGCCATTGCTATGCTCAAAATCAAATTGCAGATGGCAAAGGAGGCTGAGGATCCTAGCTTCAACAGGAGTGCTTGGGACCAAGAAGGCTGAAAGGCCAAGCTAGCTGAGCTGGACGATGAAGAGGAGACTGAAGTGGTTCTGGCAATTGAGGCTAGTGGCAGCGGTTGAAGGATCAGGCTGAGGATGCAGAGGCTGGGGGTGATGGTGATGGTGATGGTGATGCAGCGAAGGTGTGAGCTGCAAAAATGGGTGATGATGGAAATTTCTAGACGTGGCCGGAGCCCATTTTTTTATGGTTTGGTAGTTTTTTTTATTGTTGATGTTTTTGAACAATGGTGGGTTTGTAATAACTCTAAACAATAGTTCTTTGGTTCAAGGATCACTGATCCTTCAGACAATAGGTAGGATAACAAATGGTGGAGGGATCCTCTGTTTGGGGGATGAAGCCATTGTGATCCTGCCGTCTTTTTATTCCTGCACTTATTAGAACTTATTATCATGGACACCCTTTACCTACCCCAGCGGATGGGCCACGGATTGCTGGTAGATGCTAGGGGTAGGTAATTTTGACAACCTTTAGAGGGTTAACCTTTTGCTAAATAAATAAAAGCTTAATCTTTTGACTATCTCATGTGTTGTTATTTTTGTGAATACTTTACCTTTCAATTGTTATGATACATTCTATTTGAATTCATAAGTTATGAACAAAAGTTTAATAGATTATGTCAAAAAGTTTAGGATATGATCAAGGATCAAATATCCTATAATTGAAAAATTCAAAAAAGTGATATAACTTAAGGATCATGTATCCTGTTGTCAAAGAATTAGGGTCACTTAGATAAACAAAGAATAAAATTAAGGTGATTAAGGATCATACCTGAGAATCCATGTTAGGATCCTAAACCTTCAATACTTACAATCAGGATAACCAAAAGACAAACATTAATAAAAGGTAAGGATCAAGGATCCTTAGTTGTTTAGCTTCAAAAACCTGAAATGGAACATAACTTGGGACTAAGCCAATATAAGAAAAGAGTTAGCAACTGGGGACAAGCCCAACAATCTGGGGATAAGCCCAATAAACTGGGGACAAGCCCAATAAACTGGGGACAAGCCCAAAAAACTGGGGACAAGCCCAAAGGATCTTGTGTAAACTGGAGTATGGCCCTCACTGGCGACTATCCAAACTGAGTGACATGAAAATGCCAAAACCTTAGCTAACGTGAAAACGTTAGAAACCTTAGGAACGGATGTATGGTACGTCTACCATTATACGTAGGATCCTAAATACAGCCAGTACAATGAAATTGTCAGCCCCTAAAGCAGGTACTGGTCCCATTGCCTTAAACTACACCAGGATCATCGTGCGCTACTGGCGATACTAGGGACAGGCCCAACAACTAGGGACTAGCCCAAAAGACTGGGGACACGCCCAAAACCTGGGGACAAGCCCATAAAACTTAGGAGACTTATGTGGATACTTGATCCTTCGTTAAGGATATATCAATCTTCTGCAAAATTCAGAACTAAATGAAAGAAGGATAAAGTATCCATGATCCTTCTCCTTGTATATAAGATAATTAAAGAATTAAATACATTGAAATTAGATCATTACCAGAATGAGGATCATCTATCCTCTAAGGATCCTTCGAGGATATCGGTCATGAATATAGCTAAGGATCCTGGATCCTTATTACATGAAGTATTTCTTCAAGTGGACAGCATTCCAAGCTCTTGGTAGTAAATCACCTTCCATTGTTAGTAATCTATATGCCCTCTTTCCTGTTTCTGCTTCAATAAGATAGGGGCCTTCCCACTTTGGTGCCAACTTTCCATCAGCAGGATTTATGGTATTCTGAAATGCTTTCCTCAACACCATATCACTGACTTGAAACTTTCTAATCCTGGCATTTTTGTTATAAGCTCCAGCCACCCTTTGTTGATAACTAGCCATTCTTATCCTTGCCAAATCCCTGAGTTCTTCTATGGTATCTGTTAGGGGAGGATTTTCCAATCCTAAGGATCACGGATCCTCAAATGCTGCCAGGATCATGGATCCTCAATTCTGTTTGAATTAAGGATCCTCAGTAGGTGTTGCAGGATCAGGATTCAGGATTCTTATTGTTATCCTTATACTAACAATTGTCTACCTTGTACGTAAGCTTGTTTTGCAGGAGCAAAGGCATGGACCAAGTCTCACCGAAATTCCTGGAGCATATTCCCTCAATATTCCGCACGTGCTTGGCTCTTGTGGACGTTATGGAAATCGTGGGGAGCTTGCACAATTTGCGGATAGTTAGTTAGTTTAGTTATTTCTAATTTAAAATGGGGATAACAAGCTTGAGTTAGAACACTTTGCTAATTTTGGCATACACACACTCTCGTAACAGCTCTCAAACACTACTTGGCGATTTCATACATTTTTTGCACATTGCACCCTAGTGTTCCTTGTAACAAGCTTGTTATCATCCCGAGTTGTAAACTTCTTTTGTTTAATCTTAGTTGGTGATCGGTAGTTTCCATCACCCGAGGTTTTTTGTGCCGGAGATCAACTCTTGATCAAGGGCTTTTTCCTCGTATAAATCTTTGTGTCATTTGTTCATTACATTTCTGAGTTATCCTTAACATTGTTCATTGATTTAAGCATCATTCCTCACAACAAAGATTTGGTTACATTATCTTAGCCGGATTTTTGACCAAAACAGTTTTGCGCCCACCGTGGGGCAATTGGTGCTTCATTCCTAAGAAGTTTCTGTTTTTGTGATCATTTCGGTTCGTTACAACCAAGCAGATGGCTTCCTCAGCGAAGAACACTTCAAGTTCAATGCCGACAATGTGTTCTTCACAGGGCGTTCCTCCTTTGCCTCCACCACCTTTTGGATCCCAAAAGAATGCTGAAAATGCTGCAAAGAGACAAAGCCCCATTTTTCCAAAACCACCAACTTCTTCTGTTTCTTCTAATCCTACTACTAGTGATCTTTTTACTTTAATTTTGCAGATGAGGGATCACATACAAGAGCAGGACAAAACCAACGAAAGGATCCTCCAGGAGATCGGTGACATCAAGAAACAGAAGATATCAGGGGAGGATCACTCTCCTCTGATACCAAGGTCACTGGATTTCGACACTCCAGCTATAACTGGCCAGCAATCTGCAGCCTTAGACACCCAGTACCAAACTGAACCATTGGGAAGGCGTTATGGAGCAACAACTATGAGTCAGGCTTTTGGGTCTCACTTCCAGCCTCAAGGATCCTCTTTTCAGCATCAGGGATCCTTCGTCAGCTCAGGAGGATATTTGGGAATGCACACAGTCCAAGGATCCTCTCAGGTTCAAGGATCCTCTAGGGTCCAAGGATCCTCCATGGTTCAAGGATCCTCTCAGGTTCAAGGATCCTCGTTTCAGGTCCAAGGATCCTCTCAGCCTCAGGGATCCTTTCAGGTTCAAGGATCCTCTCAGCCTTAGGGATCCTCTCAGGTTCAAGGATCCAACATCTTTCAGGATCAAGGATTCTTGAGAAGTATACAACCCCCAAGCAAAGATGTTCATCAAGGAGACTTCATTCTAATGCAGACCATTGCCTCTTCTGGTCCTTCAATCATACCAGAATCCCATCAATATGGATTCACATCTGCAATTCCTAACTTGAATCCCCTGGGAGGTAACACTTTCAATAATTCTTATAACACTAATCATGGCTCTATGCAGGATACAGGTATTAATCAAGGTATGGCTAGGGAATTACAAAAGCTGAAGGATATGATATCCAGTGCTCCAGGAGTGGTCAAGCCCATCCTTGAAATTGCAGATGGGAGCCATAGGATATCTCATTTTGCACCACCCATTTGTGATGCTGAGATACCCAAAAGGTTCCAAATACCAACTATGAAGCTGTATGATGGTTCAACAGATCCAGAAGAACATGTAGCTCAATATAGAGAAAGGATGGAGATCAACCCCATCCCAGAGAGGTTAAAAGAAGCATGTCTATGCAAGGGTTTCGGATCCACACTTACAGGATCTGCTCTTAAATGGCTGCTAAGTCTTCCCCCTTACTCTATTACTTCATTTGCTAATCTAGTTAACCTGTTTAATAGTCAGTTCTCATGTAGCAGAAAATTTGAACGTTTAACTAGTGATCTATATAGGGTAACACAAGGTCAAAATGAGTCACTTAGAGATTATATCACTAAGTTTAGTAAAGAATCCTTAGATATCCCTAATCTGGATATAGCCACGGCTGTGGAAGCCTTTAAAATGGGTTTGCTTAGGGATTTATTATTCTATGATGATCTTGTTATGACCCCATGCGGGAATCTTGATGAAGTAAGAACCATGGCCCTTAGATTCATCCGATTAGAGGATGATAAAAGGATCCAGGAGAGATTGGCAGGATCCTCAAAACAGGAAAAGCAAGGATCCTACTTCAAGAATAACAAGTTTAAATCCTACAACAAGTCTGATAACCAGAATGTGCATGCAGTAGAACAAGAAGAGGATGATGAGGATTATCATCCAATTTCTTAATACTGTTTTTCTATTGATAACAATGAACTAATTCTTGCAATGCAGAATCTAGGTGAGAAAGCAAGATGGCCAAGAAAAAGTGATAAACCAGCCGCAACAAAAGACAAGTCCAAATGGTGTGCATATCATGAGGATTTCGGACATCTCACTGAAGAGTGTATTGCACTTAGAAAATAAATTGGTTACTTGTTAAGCAAGGGGCACTTGAAGGAGCTTTTGGGACGAAAGAAGTCAAGGATCCAGGTTCCTGAAAGGATCCCAGAAAAGGCTCCTGCTCCTCCAGCAGATGCACAAGTTATAAACTTCATATCCGGTGGATCAGACATTTGTGGTACTTCCTTTTCAGCAGCCAAAAGACATGCCAAGGAAACCAAGATGGATAATGGAGACAGACCCATCCGGACCTCCACTGTTACCAAGGATAAAATTATAACTTTTGATGAGGATGATCGTGTTGATGTTCAGGATCCTCATCATGATGGTCTTGTTATTACTCTGTTTATTTCTAACCATTTTGTTCGCAGGATCGTGATAGATGGAGGAAGCTCAGTAAACATCATTCAGCTTGATGTCCTCAAGAAGATGAACATCCTTGAATCAGACATTGTCTCAAGATCCTCAGTTCTTGTGGGATTCAGCGGAGAGACCAAGAATACATTGGGGGACATCAAACTCCCCATCTATATTGAAGGACTCCATTCTAATAAAAAAATTTGTGTTATAGATTGCTTATCTTGTTGTAATGTTATTCTTGGCAGGCCATGGATACATGACATGAAGGCAGTCCCATCTACCTATCATCAATGTGTAAAGCTTCCTAGTCCATGGGGAGTGGTGAAAATTGAGAGTGATCAACAAGAAGCTAAGAATTGTTACACATCAACAATGAAGCCAGCCTCAAGACCAAGGGAGCAATAGCAATTAAAGCATCCTCCAAGAGATGTCTTGGAGGCAACAGAACAGGATGTGAAAGAAATCCTTATGGATCCTCATGATCCTGAATCCATAGTCTTCATAGGATCAGGGATCCTCAGCAACATTGAACATGATCTAGTATCCTTCCTTAAGAGGAGGAAAACTACCTTTATCTGGAAGCATGAGGACATGACAGGTATATCTAAAGATATAATTACTCATAAACTTAGCATTGACAGGTCATTCAAGCCAATTTAATAAAAAAGGAGGAAGTTTGCACCTGAAAGGAATGCCATTATCCAGGAAGAAGTAGATAAACTACTCTGGGCAGGTATGATAAGAGAGGTTAAGTATCCAAGGTGGTTAGCCAATGTGGTTGTTGTTCAAAAGAAAAATGGAAAGTGGAGGGTATGTGTCGATTTTACTGATTTAAACAAGGCATGTCCCAAGGATCCTTTCCCATTACCCCACATTGACTCCATGGTGGATGCTACCGCGGGTCATGAGTTGTTGACTTTTATGGATGCTTCATCTGGATTTCAACAAATTCAGATGGAACCATCTGATCAAGAGGATATAGCCTTTATGACCCCAACTGGTATATATTGTTATATTGCTATGCCATTTGGACTGAGAAATGCATGTGCTACTTATCAAAGGCTAGTCAATATGATGTTCAAAGAACAAATTGGAGACACTATGGAAGTCTATATAGATGACATGGTGGTTAAGTCCAAGAAAGCTGAGGATCACCTTAGAGACTTGGAGGAAGCATTCAATATCCTTGATAAATTTAATATGAAACTAAATCCTTCCAAGTGTCACTTTGGTGTTAAAGCAGGTAAATTCCTAGGCTATATGGTGACAAAAAGAGGCATTGAAGCAAGTTCAAAGCAAATTAAGGCTATTGTGAAAATAAAATCTCCTGCCAATGCCAAGGATGTGCAAAGATTGACAGGCAGGATCGCAGCCTTGAACATGTTCATATCCAAATCCTCAGAAAAATGCAAGGAATTCTATGACATTTTGAGGAAGAACAAGAAATTTGAGTGGACTGAAAAGAATGAAAATGCTCTCAAAGCTCTTAAGGATTACCTATCCTCAGCCCCTGCCTTGATGAAACCAGAAAAAGGGGATATATTATCCTTGTATTTGGCGGTATCCTCTAAAGCAGTAAGTGCGGTCCTTGTTAAGGATCACGAAGGTACACAGCATCCTGTCTATTATGTAAGTAAGAGTTTGCTTCATGCTGAATCCTGGTATTCACGTTTAGAAAAACTTATCCTTGCACTAATTTTGGCATCTACCAAATTAAGACATTATTTTGAAACTCATGCCATTATTGTTAAGACTAATTTTCCAATTAAGAATGTTCTCAGGAAACCTGAAATGTCAGGAAGGGTGGCTAAGTGGGCAGCGAAGCTTAATGCTTATGATATAAGATATGAACCAAGGACTGCCATTAAATCCCAAGCCTTAGCTAACTTTGTGGCAGATTTCAGTAGTGACTTGCAAAAGGAAGCTGAGTTAGAAGTCCAACAACTTGAAGAAACTAAGGATCCTTGGATACTCTTCACTGATGGAGCTTCTAATGTCAAAGGAACTGGACTTGGAATACTACTAAAATCGCCACAGGGGGACATAATACCCCACTCCATAGCTTGTGAGTTTCAAACTACTAATAATGAGGCTGAATATGAAGCCTTGATAGTTGGTTTGCAAATTGCCAAGCATATGAGGATCAGGTATCTTGAGGTACATGTAGATTCATTGTTAATTACTAACCACTTTAATGGATTCTATGTTGTTAAAGGTGAAAAGCTAATCAAATATTTAGAGATAGTCAAAGAATTGGCACTCTCTTTTGTTTCCTTTAGTTTGACACAGGTACCTAGAGAAGAGAATGCAGTAGCTGATGCATTGGCCAATCTAGGATCATCCTTGAAGATTCCAGAGGATATCAAGATCCCTATTATCCACATCCTAACCCCCGCTATTGAGGATCATGTAGCCATGGAGATAGGAGAGGATTCTGCAATCATCCCTAGTAATGATACACAATCTCATTCAGGATCATGGATCCTTCCAATCATGAGATACATACAACATGGAGAGATTCCTACAGGAGAAAACCCCAGGGCTTTCAAAATTAAGGTATCTCAATTTACAATATTGAATAACATGTTATATAAACGATCTCTTGCGAACCATATCTAAGATGAATTGAGGATCCTGAAATCCAAGAAGTCCTAAAGGACTTTCAAGAAGGAGATTGTGGAAACCACACTAGGGGCAGGGCATTATTCTTAAGGATCCTGAGAACAGGATACTATTGGCCTACTATGAAGAAGGATGCTGTGGAATATGCCAAGAGGTGTGATCCTTGTCAGAGACATAGTAATATCCTTCATCAACCAGCAGAGCTTTTGCATCCTATATCCTCTTCTTGGCCATTTATGAGATGGGGAATGGATATAGTTGGTAAACTTCCCAAGGCACCTGGTGGAAAAGTGTTCATGCTTGCTATGACTGATTACTTCTCCAAGTGGATAGAGGCTGAAGCCTTTGCTCAAGTCAGAGAAAAAGAAGTGATATCCTTTATCAAAAGAAATATTATTACTAGATTTGGTATCCCTTCTGAAATTATTTGTGATAATGGATCCCAATTTATTGGGAGTAGAACTACTAACTTTTGTGACATCTGGGGGATTAAGATGATAACATCAACACCAGTCCACCCACAAGCTAATGGTTAGGCAGAATCAGCCAACAAGATCATCATCAATAACTTGTAGAAGAAGCTTGGATCCAAGAAAGGAAAATGGGCAGAAGAACTACCTTATGTATTATGGGCTGACAGGACAAGAATGCTACTGTCCAAACTCCATTTTCTTTGGTATTTGGGGCAGAATCAGTGATCCCTACAGAAATGGTGGTTCCTACTGCAAGAACAAGCATCCGTGATCCTGAAGGAAATGCTGAAAACTTGGTTCAAGATTTGGATACTACAGAAAAACTCAGGGATTTGGCAAGGATAAGGATGGCTAGTTATCAACAAAGGATGGCTAGAGCCTACAATAAGAATGTCAGGATCAGGAAGTTCCAAGTTGGTGATATGGTATTAAGGAAAGCATTTCAGAATACCACAAATCCTGCTGATGGAAAATTGGCACCAAAGTGGGAAGGCCCCTACCTGATTGAAGCTGAGGCTGGAAAGGGGGCATATCGATTGCTAACAATGGAAGGTGATTTGTTACCAAGAGCTTGGAATGCTGTCCATCTAAAGAAATACTTCATGTGATAAGGATTTGTTATCCTTAGAAATATTCATGATCCTCATCCTTGAAGGATCCTTAGAGGATGGAGGATCCTCATCCTGGTAATGATCTAATTTCAATCTAATTATTTTTTTAATTATCTTATGCATAAGGGGAAGGATCCTGGATCCTTTATCCTTCTTTCACTTAGTTCTGAGTTTTACAAAAAGATGACATATCCTTGACAAAGGATTGAGTGTCCACAGAAGTATCCAGTTGTTTGGGCTTGACCCTAGTTGTTTGGGCTTGACCCCAGTTTTTTGGGCATGTCCCCAGTATCGCCAGTAGCGCACGATGATCCTAGTACAGTTCATGGCAATGGGACCAGTACTCGCTTTAGGGGCTGACAATTTCATTGTACTGGCTGTATCCGAGATCCTACGTATAATGGTAGACGTACCATACATCCTTTCCTAAGGTTTCTAACGTTTTCACGTTAGCTAAGTGTTAGGGGAGGATTTTTCAATGATCAGTGATTCTCATTTACTATTAGGCTTAGTGATCCTCAATTCTGTCTGAATTACTGATCCCCAGAAAGTATTGTAGGATCAGGATCATGGATCATTATAAGGATCCTTACACTAACGATTGTCTACTTTGAATATGATGTTGTTTTGCAGGAGTACGAGCTTGGACTTGGTCTTGGCGATATTCCTGGAGCATATTCCATATTTATTCCGCACGTGCATGACTGAAGTGGACGTTATGGAAGTCGTGGAAGACTTGCACAAAATGCGGATAGTTTGTTAGCTTAGATATTTTCCATTTTTAAAAAGGGGATAGCGAGCTAAATAGAAACACTTGGCTAATTTTAGCTTAACACACACTCGGAACTGCTTTCACCAGCTCTTGACAATTCACTTGGCGATTACACACTTTTTTGCACATTACACTATAGTGATCCTTGTAACTAGCTCGCTATCATCCGAAGTTGTAATACATTTCTTGTTTAATATTGAGTTGGTGATCGGTAGTTTCCATCACCCGAGGTTTTTTATGCCGGAGATCAACTCTTGATTAAGGGCTTTTTCCTCGTATAAATCTTTGTGTCACTTGTTCATTACATTTCTGAGTGATCCTTAGTATTGTCCATTGATTCAAGCATCACACCTCACAACAGAAAGTTTGGTTGCATTATCATTGCTTGATTTTTGACCAAAATAGTTTGGCGCCCACCGTGGGGCAATTGGTGCTTCGTTCTTGAGAAATTATTGTTCTGGTGATCATTTCGGTTCGTTACAATCAAGCAAATGGCTTCCTCAGCAAAGAATACATCAAGCTCTATGCCGGCAGTCAGTTCTTCACAAGGCGTTCCTCCTTTGCCTCCACCACCTTCTGGATCCCAGAAGAATGCTGAAAATGCTGCGAAGAGACAAACCCCCATTTTCCAAAAACCACCAACTTCTTCTGTTTCCACTAATCCTACTACTAATGATCTTTTTAATCTGATTTTGCAGATGAGGGATCACATGCAAGAGCAGGACAAAACCAATGAACGGATCCTCCAAGAGATTGGTGATATCAAGAAACAGAAGAAATCAGTGGAGGATCACTCTCCTCTGATGCCAAGGTCATTGAATTTTGACACTCCAGTTGTAACTACGCTTCAATCGGCAGTTCCGGGCATCCAGTATCAAAGTGGTCCATCAGAAAGGCATTATGGAACGACAACTATGAGTCAGGCATTCAGCTCCCACTCCCAGCCTCAGGGATCCTATTTTCAGCCATCGGGATCCTCTATTCAGCATCAAGGATCCTTCAGCTCAGGAGGATATTTGGGAATGCACGCGGTTCAAGGATCATCCCAGGTCCAAGGATCCTCCCAGGTCCAAGGATTCTCTATTGTTCCAGGATCCTTTCAGCTTCAAGGATCCTCTCAGCCTCAAGGATCCAACATCTTTCAGGATCAAGGATTCTTCAGAAGTATGCAGCCTCTAAGCTCGGATGTACATCAAGGAGACTTCATACCAATGCATACCATTGCTTCCTCTGGTCCTTCAATTATACCAGAACCCCGTCAACATGGATTCACATCCGGAATTCCAAACATGAATCCAATGGGAGGTAACACTTTCAATAATTCATATAACACTAACCATGGCTCTATGCAGGATACAGGTATCAATCAGGCTATGGCTAGGGAGCTACAGAAGCTTAAGGATATGATATCCAGCGTACCAGGAGTGGTTAAACCCATTCCTGATATTGCAGACGGTAGCCATAGGATATCTCGTTTTGCACCACCTATTTGTGATGCTGAGATACCCAAAAGATTCCAGATACCTTCCATGAAGCTGTATGATGGTTCGACGGATCCAGAGGAGCATATAGCTCAGTACAGGGAGAGGATGGAAATCAATCCGATTCCTGAGAGGTTAAAAGAAGCATGTCTATGCAAGGGATTTGGATCCACACTTACAGGATCTGCTCTTAAATGGTTGCTAAGTCTTCCCCCCTTACTCTATTACTTCATTTGCTAATCTAGTTAATTTGTTTAATAGTTAATTCTCTTGTAGTAGAAAATTTGAATGATTAACTAGTGATCTATATAGGGTAACACAAGGTCAAAATGAATCACTTAGAGATTACATCACTAAGTTTAGTAAAGAATCCTTAGATATTCCTAACTTGGATATTGCTACGGCTGTAGAAGCCTTTAAAATGGGATTGCTTAGGGATTCATTGTTCTATGATGATCTTGTTATGACCCCATGCAGGAATCTTGATGAAGTAAGAACCAGGGCCCTTAGGTTCATCCATCTAGAGGATGACAAAAGGATCCAGGAGAGATTGACAGGATCCTCAAAACAGGGAAAGCAAGGATCCTACTTCAGGAACAACAAATCAAAGTCCTACAACAAGTCTGATAACCAGAATGTGCATGCAGTGGAACAGGAAGAGGATGATTAGGATTATCCTCCCATTTCTGAATACTGTTTTTCTGTTGATAACAATGAACTAATCCTTGCAATGCAGAATCTAGGTGAAAAAGCTAGGTGGCCGAGAAAAAGTGATATACCAGCTGCTACAAAAGATAAGTCCAAGTGGTGTGCATATTGTGAGGATTTCAGGCATCTCACTGAAGAGTGCATTGCACTTAGAAAGGAAATTGGTTACTTGTTGAGCAAGGGGCATTTGAAAGAGCTTTTGGGAAGAAAGAAGTCAAGGATCCAGGATCCTGAAAGGATCTCGGAAAAGGCTCCTGCTCCTCCAGCAGATGCACAAGTTATAAACTTCATATCCGGTGGATCAGACATTTGTGGTACTTCCTTTTCAGCAGCAAAAAGACATGCTAAGGAAACCAAGATGGATAATGGAGACAGACCCGTCCGGACCTCCGTTGTTACCCAGGATAAGATCATAACTTTTGATGAGGATGATCGTCTTGATATTCAGGATCCTCATCATGATGGTCTTGTTATTACCCTGTTTATTTCTAATCATTTTGTTCGCAGGATCCTTATAGATGGAGGAAGCTCTGTGAACATCATTCAGCTTGATGTCCTCAAGAAGATGAATATCCCGGAGTCTGACATTGTCCCAAGATCCTCAGTACTTGTGGGATTCAGATGGGAAACCAAGAATACATTGGGGGACATCAAACTCCCAATCTATATTGAAGGATTGCATTCTTATAAAAAATTTTGTGTTATAGATTGCTTATCTTGTTGCAATGTTATCCTTGGCAGGCCATGGATACATGACATGAAGGCAGTCCCATCCACCTATCATCAATGTGTAAAGCTTCCAAGTCCATATGGAGTGGTGAAAATTGAGAGTGATCAACAAGAAGCTAAAAATTGTTACACATCATCAATGAAGCCAGCCTCAAGACCAAGGGAGCAATAGCAATTAAAGCATCCTCCAAGAGATGTCTTGTAGGCAAGAGAACAGGATGTGAAAGAAATCCTTATGGATCCTCATGATCCTGAATCCATAGTCTTCATAGGATCAGGGATCCTCAGCAACATTGAACAGGATCTAGTATCCTTCCTTAAGAGGAGGAAAACTACCTTTGTCTGGAAGCATGAGGACATGACAGGTATATCTAAAGATATAATTACACATAAACTTGGCATTGACAGGTCATTCAAGCCAATTCAATAAAAAAGGAGGAAGTTTGCACCTGAAAGGAATGCCATTATCCAGGAAGAAGTAGATAAACTACTCCGGGCAGGTATGATAAGAGAGGTTAAGTATCCAAGGTGATTAGCCAATGTGGTTGTTGTTCAAAAGAAAAATGGAAAGTGGAGGGTATGTGTCGATTTTACTGATTTAAACAAGGCATGTCCCAAGGATCCTTTCCCATTACCCCACATTGACTCCATGGTGGATGCTACCGCGGGTCATGAGTTGTTGACTTTTATGGATGCTTCATCTGGATTTCAAAAAATTCAGATGGAACCATCTGATCAAGAGGATACAGCCTTTATGACCCCAACTGGTATATATTGTTATATTGCTATGCCATTTGGACTAAGGAATGCAGGTGCTACTTATCAAAGGCTAGTCAATATGATGTTCAAGGAACAAATTGGACACACTATAGAAGTCTATATAGATGACATGGTGGTTAAGTCCAAAAAAGCTGAGGATCACCTTAAAGACTTAGAGGAAGCATTCAATATCCTTGATAAATTTAATATGAAACTAAATCCTTCCAAGTGTCATTTTGGTGTTAAAGCAGGTAAATTCTTAGGCTATATGGTGACAAAAAGGGGCATTGAAGCAAGTCCATGACAGATTAAGGCTATTGTGAATATCAAATCTCCTGCCAATGCCAAGGATGTGCAAAGATTGACAGGCATGATTGCAGCCTTGAACAGGTTCATATCCAAATCCTCAGAAAAGTGCAAGGAATTCTATGACATCCTGAGGAAGAACAAGAAATTTGAATGGACTGAGAAGCATGAAAGTGCCCTCGAAGCTCTTAAGGATTACCTATCCTCAGCCCCCGCCTTGATGAAACCATAAAAGGGGGATATATTATCCTTATACTTAGCGGTATCCTCAAAAGCAGTAAGTGCGGTCCTTGTTAAGGATCACCAAGGTGTTTTGGTCAAAAATCAAGAAATGATAATGCAACCAAACTTTCTGTTGTGAGGTATGATGCTTGAATTGATGAACAACAATAAGGATCACTCTGAAAAGTAATGAACAAGTGACACGAAGATTTATACGAGGAAAATGCCCTTGATCAATGAATGATCTCCGGCATAAAAAACCTCGGGTGATGGAAACTACCGATCACCAACTCAAATTAAACAATAAATGTATTACAACTTCGGATGATAGCGAGCTAAGTACAAGGATCACTATAGTGTATTGTGTAAAAAAGTGTGTAATCGCCAAGTGAGTTAACGAGAGCTGGTGAGAGCAGTTGTAAGAGTGTGTGTGTAGCCAAAAATAGCCAAGTGTTTTCTAATTAGCTCGCTACCCCTTTAAAAATGGAAAATATCTACATTAACTAACATTCCGGAAATGGTGCAAGTCCTCCACGACTCCATAATGTCCACTTTTGGCCAGGCACGTGCGGAATAAACATAGAGTATGCTCCAGGAATATCACCAAGACCAAGTCCAAGCTCATACTCCTGCAAAAAAATTTCGAATTCAAAGTAGACAACCGTTAGTACAAGGATCCTTATGATGATCCATGATCCTGATCCTGAAACACTTCTGAGGATCACCAATTCAAACAGAAGTGAGGATCACTAAGCCCAACAGCAATTGAGGATCACTGATCATTTAGAAATCCACCCCTAACAATTGCCCCCAAAATATAAGGAGTAATTATGTAAATAAACGAGTTGTATTTTGTTCTTATCCGCAATCAACCAATGGATAACTAGCCGTTGTAATCGGACTAGCCGTTACGAATATGACGTCACTGAGGTGACTTATCCTGCAAAATCATCATTATAAATAGGAGTTAGAGATAGGGATCATTTCACATTTAAATTCAAGAGAAACTCCCTTTAAACTCACATCCGACGATCAAGCAGGTATCTCTCTTCCTCTTCTTCCTTTACGTTTTCTTTCTCTGCTCCTTCTTTCTTCACCTTCTTCATAATCAAGATGATGCTAAGATCCTCACCGGCTAAGGATCATAAGAAGGACAGTCCTTTCAAGAGCCAGTGGATCATTAAAGATTCGGTGAAAGAAAGATGCTGCTTCACTGACCCACAAATAGACAGGATCCGACATTGCTTTCTGGCGAACACCACTTTCAAATCGTTTGATCCCACCGTTCTAAGTGATTACGTTTTCGAAACTTGGGTAGCTTTCCCAGCCACTCCTTTCACAATAGGATACTCTTATCCTTTCCCTGAATTCACCCAGTCTTTTTTCTCCCTCACCGGCATCTCCTACATTCAGGCTATGCCAATGATCTGGAGGGTCTTATATACCCTTGAGAGGATCATTGAGCAAGAAGGAATTAACCTGGGAATGTCGGAATTGGCCGAGATGTATGATCTCACCACATTTGGATCCCACCGATATCTATTCAAGCGTAAACCCGGTGAAGAACATCCCATCTTTAAAGCCACTAAGAATGATACCAACTGGAAACGGCGATTCTTCTTTGTCCGAAGGGATTCTATCCCGGATGGAAAGGATCTGCCAAGGAAATGGAGCACCCATGGTAGGATAGAGGATCCTTAGAAGGATCACTAAGTAAGCTCATTTCTGATGATTATTACTAATATGCTTCTGCTTCTTTTGTACAGCTATCACAATCTCACATATTATACCTTCACCTGCCACCAAGGAGAGACTTGCTGCTTTCAGAAAACTTGATCCTGCAACAAGGTCATTCAAAACAAATACCCAGGATTCTCAAGAGGTATCCTCAGGTTCTGTCACGATGTCAAGTAAGTATCCTGCTCTTTTTATATTTAAATGTTTAAATAAATAGTTAATTAGAAATAGGATAGGGATACTTATCTATTTTGGGTGTGTAGGCGCTGGAAAATCATCAAGATCTGCCTCCAAATTCAGTGTTATTGAGCTTGACACCGTCCGATCCAAGAAAAAGTCTGCTGCTAGCCCCTCCATCGTAATCCCCAAGACTACCACTTCAAAGGGAAAAGGTGGAAAGAAGAGAAAAACCTCTGAAGCTGACAACCTTCAAGGCTTACCTCTGATCTGTCATCAATTCCTCGAGTACTTTAATGATGTAAGGATCACTGACTCAGTCTAGTTATCCTATCCACTTGAGGATCACCTTACTCTAATCTTTGCATTGTCTTCTTTGTAGAAATTTGCTGAGATCGAGGACTATGTTGGGAATGTTGAAGAGCTTGAAGAAAAATACTCTGACCTCCAAAAGGTGGCGGTGCTCAAGGATCACAAGATTGCTTCCCTTGAAAAGGATCTCAATGATGCCAAAGCTCAGACAGCTGCAATCCTGATCAATGTTGATTATGAGAAGCACGAGATCACAGAGGATGCCAAGGTCTCCGCTGCCATTGCCATGTATAAGACCAAACTACAGATGGCCCAAGAAGCTCAGGATCCTGCCTTTGATAGGAGCAACTGGGACGTGGAAGGCTGGAAGGCCAGGCTGGCTGAGTTGGAGGACGAGGATGAGGCTGATGAGGTTCTGGCAAACGAAGCTAGTGGCAGTGGCAAGGATCAGGTGAAGGAAATGGGAGCTGAAGGAGATGGTGATGCAGCGAAGGCATAGGCTGCATGAATGGGCGATGAAGGACATTTCTAGACGTAGCCGGAGCCCATTTTTTAAACTTGGTTGTGGTTTTTGTTTTGATGATGTTTTGTTGAACAATGGTTGGTCTGTACTTAAACAATAGTAATTAGGGTTGAGGATCATGGATGATCCTTTGAACAATAGGTAGGATAATGGGTGGTGGATGGATCCTCTGTTTGGGGAATGAAGCCACTAGTTATCCTTCCGTCTTTAATTTCCTGCACTTGTTAGACCTATGAACAATGGACACCCTTTGCCAACCCATGTGGATGGGCCACGTTTTGCTGGTAGAAACGTGGGTTGGCAATTTTGACAACCTTAAAAGGGGTTTAATCTTTTGTGAATAAAATAACTTTAACTTTTTGGCTTATCCTGTGTTGATATCCTTGTTAGTACTTTATTTTTCAATTTGTTGTGTTGTTCATTTTGTTTAAACTTATCAAGTAAAGAAAGAATTTAAGAAATATCTTCAAAAAATTTTAGAATATGCTCAAAAATCACATATCCTATAGTTGATAAGTTTTTAAAAGTTATATAGTTTAAGGATCATAAGATCAGTTGTTAAAGGATAAGGGTTATTTAAATGAATAGAGAATAAAATCAAATTAGTTAAGGATCATACCTGAGAATCCAAGTTAGGATCCTATCCTTTAACACTTAAAATTAGGATAACCCAAAAGACAAACCTTAGTAGAAAGTAAGGATCAAGGATCCTTGGTCATTTATCTCCAAAAACCTGAAATAGGATACAACTTGGGACTAAGCCAATATAGGATAAGAGTTAGTAACTGGGGACAAGCCCAACAATTCTGGGGACAAGCCCAATATACTGGGGACAAGCTCAAAGGATAACTGGGGACAAGCCCAAAGGATAACTGGGGACAAGCCCAAAGGATCGTGTGTAAACTGGAGTATGGCCCTTACTGGCGACTATCCAAACTTAGTGACATGAAAATGCCAAAACCTTAGCTAACGTGAAAACGTTAGAAACCTTAGGAACGGATGTATGGTACGTCTACCATTATACGTAGGAACCTGAATATAGCCAGTACAATGAAATTGTCAGCCCCTAAAGCGAGTACTGGTCCCATTGCCATGAACTATACCAGGATCATCGTTCGCTACTGGCGAAACTGGGGACAGGCCCAAACTGGGGACTAGCCCAAATAAATGGGGTCAAGCCCAAATAACTGGATACTTCTGTGGATACTCAATCCTTGGTTAAGGATACCTGAACCTTCAAAACTCAGAATCAAGTAAACGGAGGATAAAGGATGCAGGATCCTTATCCTTATATAAGAGAATAAAAGAATGAAATAGTTTGGGATTAGAATGTTACCAAAATGAGGATCATCTGTTCTGTAAGGATCCTTCAAGGATACTTGTCAAGTGAGGATCATGGATCCTAGTCACATAAAATACTTCTTCAAATGGACAGCATTACAAGCTCTTGGTAGCAAATCACCTTCCATTGTTAGCAATCGATATGCCCCCTTTCCTACTTCAGCTTCAATCAAATAGGGGCCTTCCCACTTTGGTGCTTGCTTTCCATCAGCAGGATTGGTGGTATTTTGAAATGCTTTCCTTAATACCATATCACCAACTTGGAATTTCCTGATCCTGACATTTTTGTTGTAAACTCCAGCCGTCCTTTGTTGATAACTGGCCATCCTTATCCTTGCCAAGTCCCTGATTTCCTCAATAGTATCCAAGTCTTGAACCAAGTTTTCGGCATTTTCTTCAGGATCACGAATGCTTGTTCTTGCAGTTGGAACCACCATCTCTGTAGGGATCACTGATTCTGCCCCAGATACCAAAGAAAATGGAGTTTGGCCTGTAGCATTCTTGGGAGTTGTCCTATCAGCCCAAAGCACATAAGGTAGTTCTTCTGCCCATTTTCCTTTCTTGGATCTAAACTTCTTCTTCAAATTGTTGATGATAATCTTGTTGGATGATTCTGCCTGACCATTAGCTTGTGGGTGGACTTGTGTTGATGTTATCATCTTAATCCCCCAACTGTCACAAAAGTTAGTGGTTCTATTCCCAATAAATTGGGATCCATTATCACAAATAATCTCAGAAGGGATACAAAATATAGTAATAATGTTTCTTTTAATAAAGGATATAACTTCCTTTTCTCTGACTTGAGCAAAGGCTTCAGCCTCTATCCACTTAGAGAAGTAATCAGTCATAGCAAGCATGAATACTTTTCCACCAGGTGCCTTAGGAAGGTTTCCAACTATATCCATTCCCCATCTCATGAATGGCCAAGAAGAGGATATAGGATGCAAGAGCTCTGCTGGTTGGTGAAGGATATTACTATGCCTCTGACAAGGATCACACTTCTTGGCATACTCCACAGCATCCTCCTTCATAGTGGGCCAATAGTATCCTGTCCTCAGGATCCTTGAGAATAATGCCCTGCCCCCAGTGTGGTTTCCACAATCTCCTTCATGGAAATCCTTTAGGACTTCATGGATTTCAGGATCCTCAATTCATCTTAGATATGGTCCTGCAAGAGATCGTTTATACAACATATTATTCAATATTGTAAATTGAGATACCTTAGTTTTGAAAGCCCTTGGGTTTTCTCCTGTAGGAATTTCTTCATGTTGTATATATCTCATGATTGGGAGGATCCATGATCCTGAATGAGATTGAGTATCATCACTAGGGATGACTGCAGAATCTTCTCCTATCTCCATAGCTACATGATCCTCGATAGCAGGGGTCAGGATATGGATAATAGGGATCTTGACATCCTCAGGAATCTTCAAAGATGATCCTAGATTGGCTAATGCATCAGCTTCTGCATTCTCTTCCCTTGGTACCTGTGTCAAACTAAAGGATACAAAAGAGAGTGCCAACTCTTTGACTATCTCCAAATATTTGATTAGCTTTTCACCTTTAATAGCATAGGACCCATTAAAGTGATTAGTGATCAGTAAAGAATCTACATGTACCTCAAGATACCTGATCCTCATATGCTTTGCAATTTGCAAACCAACTATCAAGGCTTCATATTCAGCCTCATTGTTGGTAGTTTGAAATTCACAAGCTATGGAGTGGGGTATTATGTCCCCCTGTGGCGATTTTAGTAGTATTCCAAGCCCTATTCCTTTCACATTAGAGGCTCCATCAGTGAAGAGTATCCAAGGATCCTTAGTCTCTTCAAGTTGTTGGACTTCTAACTCAGCTTCCTTTTGCAAATCACTACTAAAATCTGCCACAAAGTCAGCTAAGGCTTGGGATTTGATGGCAGTCCTTGGTTCATATCTTATATCGTACGCACTAAGCTTCACTACCCACTTAGCCATCCTTCCTGACATTTCAGGTTTCCTGAGAACATTCTTAATTGGAAAATTAGTCTTAACAATAATGGCATGAGTCTCAAAATAATGTCTTAATTTAGTAGATGCCATAATTAATGCAAGGATAAGTTTTTCTAAATGTGAATACCTGGATTCAGCATCAAGTAAGCTCTTACTTACATAATAAACAGGATGTTGTGTACCTTGGTGATCCTTAACTAGGACCGCACTTACTGCTTTTGAGGATACTGCTAGGTACAAGGATAATACATCCCCTTTTTCTGGTTTCATCAAGGCTGGGGATGAGGATAGGTAATCCTTAAGAGCTTTAAGGGCATTTTCATGCTTCTCAGTCCACTCAAATTTCTTGTTCTTCCTCAGGATGTCATAGAATTCCTTACACTTTTCTGAGGATTTGGATATGAATCTGTTCAAGGCTGCGATCCTACCTGTCAGTCTTTGTACATCCTTAGCATTGGTAGGAGATTTGATATTCACAATAGCCTTGATTTGCTCTGGACTTGCTTCAATGCCCCTCTTTGTTACCATATATCCTAAGAATTTACCTGCCTTAACACCAAAATGACACTTAGAAGGATTTAGTTTCATATTAAATTTATCAAGGATATTGAATGCTTCCTCCAAGTCTTTCAGGTGATCCTCAGCTTTCTTGGACTTAACCATCATGTCATCAATATAGACTTCCATAGTGTGTCCAATTTGTTCCTTGAACATCATATTAACTAGCCTTTGATAAGTGGCACCTGCATTCCTTAATCCAAACGGCATAGCAATATAACAGTATATACCAGTTGGGGTCATAAAGGCAGTATCCTCTTGATCAGATGGTTCCATCTGAATTTGTTGAAATCCAGATGAAGCATCCATAAAAGTTAACAACTCATGACCCGCGGTAGCATCCACCATGGAGTCAATGTGGGGTAATGGGAAAGGATCCTTGGGACATGCCTTGTTTAAATCAGTAAAATCGACACATACCCTCCACTTTCCATTTTTCTTTTGAACAACAACCACATTGGCTAACCATCTTGGATACTTAACCTCTCTTATCATACCTGCCCGAAGTAGTTTATCTACCTCTTCCTGGATAATAGCATTCCTTTCAGGTGCAAACTTCCTCCTCTTTTGATGAATTGGCTTGAATGACCTGTCAATGCCAAGTTTATGAGTAATTATATCCTTAGATATACCTGTCATATCCTCATGTTTCCAGGCAAAGGTAGTTTTCCTTCTTTTGAGGAAGGATACTAGCTCATGTTCAATATCGCTAAGGATCCCTGATCCTATGAAGATCTTGGATTCAGGATCATCAGGATCCATGAGAATTTCTTTCAAATCCTATTCTCTTGCCTCCAAGACATCTCTTGAAGGGTACTTTAATTGCTATTGCTCCCTTGGTCTTGAGGCTGGTTTCATTGATGAGGTATAGCAATTTTTAGCCTCCTGTTGATCACTCTCAATTTTCACCACACCCCAAGGACTTGGAAGCTTTACACATTGATGATAGGTGGATGGGACTGCCTTCATGTCATGTATCCATGTCCTGCCAAGGATAACATTACAACATGATAAACAATCTATAACACAAAACTTTTGATAAGAATGCAATCCTTCAATATAGTTTGGGAGTTTGATGTCCCCCAATGTATTCTTGGTTTCTCCACTGAATCCCACAAGTACTGAGGATCTTGGGATAACATCGGACTCCGGGATATTCATCTTCTTAAGGACATCAAGCTGAATGATGTTCACAGAACTTCCTCCATCTATAAGGATCCTGCGAACAAAATGGTTAGAAATAAACAATGTAATTACAAGACCATCATGATGAGGATCCTGGATATCAACACGATCATCCTCATCAAAGGTTATGACTTTATCCTGGGTGACAAGAGAGGTCCGGACGGGTCTGTCTCCATTATCCATCTTGGTTTCCTTAGCATGTCTTTTTGCTGCTGAAAAGGTTGTACCACAGATGTCTGATCCACCGGATATGAAATTTATGACTTGTGCATCTGCTGGAGGAGCAGGAGCCCTTTCCGGGATCCTTTCAGGATCCTGGATCCTTGACTTCTTTCGTCCCAAAAGCTCTTTCAAATGCCCCTTGCTCAACAAGTAACCAATTTCCTTTCTAAGTGCAATACACTCTTCAGTGAGATGCCCGAAATCCTCATGATATGCACACCACTTGGACTTATCCTTTGTAGCGGCTGGTTTATCACTTTTCCTTGGCCACCTAGCTTTCTCACCTAGATTCTGCATTGCAAGGATTAGTTCATTGTTATCAACAGAAAAACATTATTCAGAAATAGGAGGATAATCCTCATCATCCTCTTCTTGTTCCACTGCATGCACATTCTGGTTATCAGATCTGTTGTAGGACTTGGATTTGTTGTTCCTGAAGTAGGATCCTTGTTTATCCTGTTTTGTGGATCATGTCAATCTGTCCTGGATCCTTTTGTCATCCTCTAGGCGGATGAACCTAAGGGCCCTGGTTCTTACTTCATCAAGATTCCTGCAAGGTGTCATGACAAGATCATCATAGAATAATGAATCCCTAAGTAATCCCATTTTAAAGGCTTCTACAGCCGTAGCAATATCCAGGTTAGGAATATCTAAGGATTCTTTACTAAACTTAGTGATGTAATCTCTAAGTGATTCATTTTGACCTTGTGTTACCCTATATAGATCACTAGTTAATCGTTCAAACTTTCTACTACAAGAGAATTGACTATTAAACAAATTGACTAGATTAGCAAACGAAGTAATAGAGTAAGGGGGAAGACTTAGCAGCCATTTAAGAGCAGATCCTGGAAGTGTGGACCCAAATCCCTTGCATAGACATGCTTCTTTTAACCTTTCAGGAATTGGATTGATCTTCATCCTCTCCCTGTACTGAGCTACATGTTCCTCTGGATCCGTTGAACCATCATACAACTTCATAGATGGTATCTGGAACCTTTTAGGTATCTCAGCATCACATAATGGTGGTGCAAAACGAGATATCCTATGGCTACCATCTGTGATTTCAGGAATGGGTTTAACCACTCTTGGTACACTGGATATCATATCCTTAAGCTTCTATAGCTCTCTAGCCATAGCCTGATTAATACCTATATCCTGCATTAAGCCATGGTTAGTGTTATATGAATTATTATAAATGTTACCTCCCACAGGATTCGTGTTTGGAATTGCGGATGTGAATCCATATTGTCGAGACTCTGGCATGATTGAAGGACCAGAGGAAGCAATGGTCTGCATTGGTATGAAGTCTCCTTGATGAATGTCCGAGTTTTGAGGCTGCACACTCCTCAAGAATCCTTGATCCTGTAGGACGTTGGATCCTTGGAGTTGAGATGATCCTTGAACCTGAAAGGATCCTGGAACCAGAGAGGATCCTGGGACAAGGAAGGATCCTTGGACCTGGGAGGATCCTTGGACCTGGGAGGATCCTTGGACCTGGGAGGATCCTTGGACCTGGGAGGATCCTTGGACCTGGGAGGATCCTTGGACCTGGGAGGATCCTTGTACAGCATGCATTCCCAAATATCCTCCTGACGTGAAGTATCCCTGATGCTGAGAGGAGGGTCCTGATGGTTGAGAAGAGGATCCCTGAGGCTGGAAGTAAGAGCCAAATGCCTGACTCATAGTTGCTGTTCCATAACGCCTTCCTGGTAATTCGCCCAAGTATTGCATGTCCGGAACTGCTGAGTGTTGGGAAGTTATGACCGGAGTGTCGAAGTTCAGCGATCTTGGCATCAGAGGGGAGTGATCCTCCACTGATTTCTTCTGTTTCTTGATCTCATCGATCTCCCGGAGGATCCTTTCGTTGGTTTTGTTCTGCTCTTGTGCATGATTCCTCATCTGCAAAATCAGAGCATAAAGATCATTAGTAGTAGGATTAGTTGAAATAGAAGAAGTAGGTGGTTTTTGGAAAATGGGGGTTTGTTTCTTCGCAGCATTCTTAGCATTCTTCTGGGATCCAGAAGGTGGTGGAGGCAAAGGAGGAACGCCTTGTGAAGAACTGAATGAGGGCGTCAAACTTGAAGTATTCTTCGTTGAGGAAGCCATCTGTTTGGTTGTAATGAACCGAAATGACCACGAAAATATGAATCTTTCTAGGAACGAAGCACCAATTGCCCCACGGTGGGCGCCAAACTGTTTTGGTCAAAAATCAAGCAATGATAATGCAACCAAACTTTCTGTTGTGAGGTATGATGCTTGAATTGATGAACAATAATAAGGATCACTCTGAAAAGTAATGAACAAGTGACACGAAGATTTATACGAGGAAAAAGCCCTTGATCAATGAATGATCTCCGGCATAAAAAACCTCGGGTGATGGAAACTACCGATCACCAACTCAAATTAAACAATAAATGTATTACAACTTCGGATGATAGCGAGCAAAGTACAAGGATCACTATAGTGTATTGTGTAAAAAAGTGTGTAATCCCCAAGTGAGTTAACGAGAGCTGGTGAGAGCAGTTGTAAGAGTGTGTGTGTAGCCAAAAATAGCCAAGTGTTTTCTAATTAGCTCGCTACCCCTATAAAAATGGAAAATATCTACATTAACTAACATTCCGCAAATGGTGCAAGTCCTCCACGACTCCATAGCGTCTACTTTTGGCCAGGCACGTGCGGAATAAACATAGAATATGCTCCAGGAATGTCGCCAAGACCAAGTCCAAGCTCATACTCCTGCAAAACAATTTCGAATTCAAAGTAGACAACCGTTAGTACAAGGATCCGTATGATGATCCATGATCCTGATCCTGAAACACTTCTGAGGATCACCAATTCAAACAGAAGTGAGGATCACTAAGCCCAACAGCAATTGAGGATCACTGATCATTAAGAAATCCACCCCTAACACAAGGTACACAACATCCTGTTTATTATGTAAGTAAGAGTTTACTTGATGCTGAATCCAGGTATTCACACTTAGAGAAACTTATCCTTGCATTAATTATGGCATCTACTAAATTAAGACATTATTTTGAGACTTATGCCATTATTGTTAAGACTAATTTTCCAATTAAGAATGTTCTCAGGAAGCCTGAAATGTCAGGAAGGATGGCTAAGTGGGCAGTGAAGCTTAGTGCTTATTGTTTTGGTTAAAAATCAAGCAATGATTATGCAACCAAACTTTCTGTTGTGAGGTATGATGCTTGAATTGATGAACAACAATAAGGATCACTCTGAAATGTAATGAACAAGTGACACAAAGATTTATACGAGGAAAAAGCCCTTGATCAATGAATGATCTCCGGCATAAAAAACCTCGGGTGATGGAAACTACCGATCACCAACTCAAATTAAACAATAATTGTATTACAACTTCGGATGATAGCGAGCTAAGTACAAGGATCACTATAGTGTATTGTGTGTAATCGCCAAGTGAGTTAACGAGAGCTGGTGAGAGCAGTTGTAAGAGTGTGTGTGTAGCCAAAAATAGCCAAGTGTTTTCTAATTAGCTCGCTACCCCTTTAAAAATGGAAAATATCTAAATTAACTAACATTCCGCAAATGGTGCAAGTCCTCCACGACTCCATAACGTCCACTTTTGGCCAGGCACGTGCGGAATAAACATAGAATATGCTCCAGGAATATCGCCAAGACCAAGTCCAAGCTCATACTCCTGCAAAACAATTTCGAATTCAAAGTAGACAATCGTTAGTTCAAGGATCCTTATGATGATCCATGATCCTGATCCTAAAACACTTCTGAGGATCACTTATTCAAACAGAAGTGAGGATCACTAAGCCCAACAGCAATTGAGGATCACTGATCATTTAGAAATCCACCCCTAACAATTGCCCCCAAAATATAAGGAGTAATTATGTAAATAAACGAGTTGTATTTTGTTCTTATCCGCAATCAACCAACGGATAACTAGCCGTTGTAATCGGACTAGCCGTTACGATTATGACGTCACTGAGGTGACTTATCCTGCAAAATCATCATTATAAATAGGAGTTAGAGATAGGGATCATTTCACATTTAAATTCAAGAGAAACTCCCTTTAAATTCACATCCGACGATCAAGCAGGTATCTCTCTCCCTCTTCTTTCTTTACGTTTTCTTTCTCTGCTCCTCCTTTCTTCACCTTCTTCAAATCAAGATGATGCTAAGATCCTCACCAGCTAAGGATCATAAGAAGGACAGTCCTCTCAAAAGCCAGGGGATCATTAAAGATTCAGTGAAAGAAAGATGCTGCTTCACTGACCCACAAATAGACAGGATCCGACATTGCTTTCCGGCGAACACCACTTTCAAATCATTTGATCCCACCGTTCTAAGTGATTACATTTCCGAAACTTGGGTAGCTTTCCCAGTCACTCCTTTCGCAATAGGATACTCGTATCCTTTCCCTGAATTCACCCAGTCTTTTTTCTCCCTCACCGGCATCTCCTACGTTCAAGCTATGCCAATGATCTGGAGGTTCTTATATACCCTTGAGAGGATCATTGAGCAAGAAGGAATTAACCTGGGAATGGCAGAATTGGCCGAGATGTATGATCTCTCCACATTTGGATCCCACCGATATCTATTCAAGCGTAAACCCGGTGAAGAACATCCCATCTTTAAAGCCACTAAGAATGATACCAACTGGAAACGGCGATTCTTCTTTGTCAGAAGGGATTCTATCCTGGATGGAAAGGGTCTGCCAAGGAAATGGAGCACCCATGGTAGGATAGAGGATCCTTAGGAGGATCACTGAGTAAGCTCATTTCTGATGATGATTACTAATATGCTTTTGTTTCTTTTGTACAACTAGCATGATTTCACATATTATACCTTCACCTGCCACCAAGGAGAGACTTGCTGCTTTCAGAAATCTTGATCCTGCAACGAGATCATTCAAAACAAATACCCAGGATTCTCAAGAGGTATCCTCAGGTTCTGTCACAATGTCAACTAAGTATCCTGCTCTTCTTATATTTAAATGTTTAAATAAATAGTTAAATAGAAATAGGATAAGGATACTTATCTATTTTGGGTGTGTAGGCGCTGGAAAATCATCAAGATCTGCATCCAAATTCAGTGTCACTGAGCTTGACACCGTCTGATCCAAGAAAAAGTCTGCTGCTAGCCCCTCCGTCGTAATCCCCAAGGCTACCACTTCGAAGGGAAGAGGTGGAAAGAAGAGAAAGACCTCTGAAGCCGACAACCTTCAAGGCTTACCTCTGATCCGTCATCAATTCCTCGAGTACTTTAATGATGTAAGGATCACTGACTCAGTCTAGTTATCCTATCCACTTGAGGATTACCTTACTCTAATCTTTGCATTGTCTTCTTTATAGAAATTTGCTGAGATCGAGGACTATGTTGGGAATGTTGAAGAGCTTGAAGAAAAATACTCTGACCTCCAAAAGGTGGCGGTGCTCAAGGATCACAAGATTGCTTCCCTTGAAAAGGATCTCAATGATGCCAAAGCTCAGACAGCTGCAATCCTGATCAATGTTGATTATGAGAAGCACGAGATCACAGAGGATGCCAAGGTCTCCGCTGACATTGCCATGTATAAGACCAAACTACAGATGGCCCAAGAAGCTCAGGATCCTGCCTTTGATAGGAGCAACCGGGACGTGGAAGGCTGGAAGGCCAGGCTGGCTGAGTTGGAGGACGAGGATGAGGCTGATGAGGTTCTGGCAATCGAAGCTAGTGGCAGTGGCAAGGATCAGGTGAAAGATATGGGAGCTGAAGGAGATGGTGATGCAGCGAAGGCATAGGCTGCATGAATGGACGATGAAGGACATTTCTAGACGTAGCCGGAGCCCATTTTTTAAACTTGGTTGTGGTTTTTGTTTTGATGATGTTTTGTTGAACAATGGTTGGTCTGTACTTAACAATAGTAATTAGGGTTGAGGATCATGGATGATCCTTTGAACAATAGGTAGGATAATGGGTGGTGGATGGATCCTCTGTTTGGGGGATGAAGCCACTCGTTATCCTTCCGTCTTTAATTTCCTGCACTTGTTAGACCTATGAACAATGGACACCCTTTGCCAACCCATGTGGACGGGCCACGTTTTGCTGGTAGAAGCGTGGGTTGGTAATTTTGACAACCTTAAAAGGGGTTTAATCTTTTGTGAATAAAATAACTTTAACTTTTTGGCTTATCCTGCGTTGATATCCTTGTTAGTATTTTACTTTCCAACTGTTGTGTTGTTCGTTTTGTTTAAACTTATCAAGTAAAGAAAGAATTTAAGAAATATCCTCAAAAATTTTTAGGATATGCTCCAAAATCACATATCCTATAGTTGATAAGTTTTGAAAAGTTACAAAGTTTAAGGATCATAAGATCAGTTGTCAAAGGATAAGGGTTATTCAAATGAATAATGAATAAAATCAAGTTAGTTAAGGATCATACCTGAGAATCCAAGTTAGGATCCTATCCTTTAACACTTAAAATTAGGATAACCCAAAAGACAAACCTTAGTTGAAAGTAAGGATCAAGGATCCTTTGTCATTTATCTCCAAAAACCTGAAATAAGATACAACTTGGGACTAGGCCAATATAAGATAAGAGTTAATAACTGGGGACAAGCCCAACAATTCTGGGGACAAGCCAAAAGGATAACTGGGGACAAGCCCAAAGGATCGTGTGTAAACTGGAGTATGGCCCTTACTGGCGACTATCCAAACTTAGTGACATGAAAATGCCAAAACCTTAGCTAACGTGAAAACGTTAGAAACCTTAGGAATGGATGTATGGTACGTCTACCATTATACGTATGATCCTGAATATAGCCAGTACAATGAAATTGTCAGCCCCTAAAGCGAGTACTGGTCCCATTGCCATGAACTATACCAGGATCATCGTGCGCTACTGGCGAAACTGGGGACAGGCCCAAACTGGGGATTAGCCCAAATAACTGGATACTTCTGTGGATACTCAATCCTTAGTTAAGGATACCTGAACCTTCAAAACTCATAATCAAGTAAACGGAGGATAAAGGATGCAGGATCCTTATCCTTATATAAGAGAATAAAAGAATGAAATAGTTTCGGATTAGAATGTTACCAAAATGAGGATCATCTGTTCTGTAAGGATCCTCCAAGGATACTTGTCATGTTAGGATCATGGATCCTTGTCACATGAAGTATTTCTTCAAATGGACAGCATTCCAAGCTCTTGGCAGCAAATCACCTTCCATTGTTAGCAATCGATATGCCCCCTTTCCTGCTTTAGCTTCAATCAAATAGGGGCCTTCCCACTTTGGTGCTAGCTTTCCATCAGCAGGATTAGTGGTATTTTGAAATGCTTTCCTTAATACCATATCACCAACTTGGATTTTCCTGATCCTGACATTTTTGTTGTAAGCTCCAGCCATCCTTTGTTGATAACTGGCCATCCTTATCCTTGCCAAGTCCCTGATTTCCTCTATAGTATCCAAGTCTTGAACCAAGTTTTTGGCATTTTCTTCAGGATCACGAATGCTTGTTCTTGCAGTTGGAACCACCATCTCTGTAGGGATCACTGATTCTGCCCCAAATACAAAAGAAAATGGAGTTTGGCCTGTAGCATTCTTGGGAGTTGTCCTATCAGCCCAAAGCACATAAGGTAGTTCTTCTGCCCATTTTCCTTTCTTGGATCCAAGCTTCTTCTTCAAATTGTTGATGATGATCTTGTTGGATGATTCTGCCTGACCATTAGCTTGTGGGTGGACTGGTGTCGATGTTATCATCTTAATCCCCAAACTGTCACAAAAGTTAGTGGTTCTATTCCCAATAAATTGGGATCCATTATCACAAATAATCTCAGAAGGGATACCAAATCTAGTAATAATGTTTCTTTTAATAAAGAATGTAACTTCCTTTTCTCTAACTTGAGCAAAGGCTTCAGCCTCTATCCACTTAGAGAAGTAATCAGTCATAGCAAGCATGAATACTTTTCCACCAGGTGCCTTAGGAAGCTTTCCAACTATATCCATTCCCCATCTCATGAATGGCCAAGAAGAGGATATAGGATGCAAGAGCTCTGCTGGTTGGTGAAGGATATTACTATGCCTCTGACAAGGATCACACTTCTTGGCATAGTCCACAGCATCCTTCTTCATAGTGGGCCAATAGTATCCTGTCCTCAGGATCCTTGAGAATAATGCCCTGCCCCCAGTGTGGTTTCCACAGTCTCCTTCATGGAAATCCTTTAGGACTTCTTGGATTTCAGGATCCTCAATGCATCTTAGATATGGTCCTGCAAGAGATCATTTATACAACATATTATTTAATATTGTAAATTGAGATACCTTAATTTTGAAAGCCCTTGGGTTTTCTCCTGTAGGAATCTCTCCATGTTGTATATATCTCATGATTGGGAGGATCCCTGATCCTGAATGAGATTGAGTATCATCACTAGGGATGATTGCATAATTTTCTCCTATCTCCATAGCTATATGATCCTCGATAGCAGGGGTCAGGATATGGATAATAGGGATCCTGATATCCTCAGGGATCTTCAAAGATGATCCTAGATTGGCTAATGCATCAGCTTCTGCATTCTCTTCCCTTGGTACCTGTGTCAAACTAAAGGATACAAAAGAGAGTGCCAACTCTTTGACTATCTCCAAATTTTGATTAGCTTTTCGCCTTTAACAGCATAGGATCCATTAAAGTGATTAGTGATTAGTAAAGAATCTACATGTACCTCAAGATACCTGATCCTCATATGCTTTGCAATTTGCAAACCAGCTATCAAGGCTTCATACTCAGCCTCATTGTTGGTAGTTTGAAATTCACAAGCTATGGAGTGGGGTATTATGTCCCCCTGTGGCGATTTTAGTAGTATTCCAAGCCCTGTTCCTTTCACATTAGAGGCTCCATCAGTGAAGAGTATCCAAGGATCCTTAGTCTCTTCAAGTTGTTGGACTTCTAACTCAGCTTCCTTTGGCAAATCACTACTAAAATCTGCCACAAAGTCAGCTAAGGCTTGGGATTTGATGGCAGTCCTTGGTTCATATCTTATATCGTATGCACTAAGCTTCACTGCCCACTTAGCCATCCTTCCTGACATTTTAGGTTTCCTGAGAACATTCTTAATTGGAAAATTAGTCTTAACAATAATGGCATGAGTCTCAAAATAATGTCTTAATTTAGTAGATGCCATAATTAATGCAAGGATAAGTTTTTCTAAATGTGAATACCTGGATTCAGCATCAAGTAAGCTCTTACTTACATAATAAACAGGATGTTGTGTACCTTGGTGATCCTTAACAAGGACCGCACTTACTGCTTTTGAGGATACTGCTAGGTATAAGGATAATACATCCCCTTTTTCTGGTTTCATCAAGGCTGGGGCTGAGGATAGGTAATCCTTAAGAGCTTTAAGGGCATTTTCATGCTTCTCAGTCCATTCAAATTTCTTGTTCTTCCTCAGGATATCATAGAATTCCTTACACTTTTCTGAGGATTTGGATATGAATCTGTTCAAGGCTGCGATCCTGCCTGTTAGTCTTTGCACATCCTTAGCATTGGCAGGGGATTTGATATTCACAATAGCCTTAATTTGTTCTGGACTTGCTTCAATGCCCCTCTTTGTCACCATATATCCTAAGAATTTACCTGCCTTAACACCAAAATGACACTTGGAAGGATTAAGTTTCATATTAAATTTATCAAGGATATTGAATGCTTCCTCCAAGTCTTTAAGGTGATCCTTAGCTTTCTTGGACTTAACCACCATGTCATCAATATAGACTTCCATAGTGTATCCAATTTGTTCCTTGAACATCATATTAACTAGCCTTTGATAAGTGGCACCTGCATTCCTTAATCCAAACGGCATAGCAATATAACAGTATATACCAGTCGGGGTCATAAAGGCAGTATCTTCTTGATCAGATGGTTCCATCTGAATTTGTTGAAATCCAGATGAAGCATCTATAAAAGTTAACAACTCATGACCCGCGGTAGCATCCACCATGGAGTCAATGTGGGGTAATGGGAAAGGATCCTTGGGACATGCCTTGTTTAAATCAGTAAAATCGACACATACCCTCCACTTTCCATTTTTCTTTTGAACAACAACCACATTGGCTAACCATCTTGGATACTTAACCTCTCTTATCATACCTGCCCGAAGTAGTTTATCTACCTCTTCCTGGATAATAGCATTCCTTTCAGGTGCAAACTTCCTCCTCTTTTGATGAATTGGCTTGAATGACCTGTCAATGCCAAGTTTATGAGTAATTATATCTTTAGATATACCTGTCATATCCTCATGTTTCCAGGCAAAGGTGGTTTTCCTTCTTTTGAGGAAAGATACTAGCTCCTGTTCAATATCATTAAGGATCCCTGATCCTATGAAGATCTTGGATTCAGGATCATCAGGATCCATGAGGATTTCTTTCAAATCCTGTTCTCTTGCCTCCAAGATATCTCTTGAAGGGTACTTTAATTGCTATTGCTCCCTTGGTCTTGAGGCTGGTTTCATTGATGAGGAATAGCAATTCTTTGCCTCCTGTTGATCACTCTCAATTTTCACCACTCCCCAAGGACTTGGAAGCTTTACACATTGATGATAGGTGGATGGGACTGCCTTCATGTCATGTATCCATGGCCTGCCAAGGATAACATTACAACATGATAAACAATCTATAACACAAAACTTTTGATAAGAATGCAATCCTTCAATATAGATTGGGAGTTTTATGTCCCCCAATGTATTCTTGGTTTCTCCACTGAATCCCACAAGTACTGATGATCTTGGGATAATATCAGACTCTGGGATATTCATCTTCTTAAGGACATCAAGCTGAATGATGTTCATAGAACTTCCTCCATCTATAAGGATCCTGCGAACAAAATGGTTAGAAATAAACAATGTAATTACAAGACCATCATGATGAGGATCCTGGATATCAACACGATCATCCTCATCAAAGGTTATGACTTTATCCTGGGTGACAACGGAGGTCCGGACGGGCCTGTCTCCATTATCCATCTTGGTTTCCTTAGCATGTCTTTTTGCTGCTGAAAAGGATGTACCACAGATGTCTGATCCACCGGATATGAAATTTATGACTTGTGCATCTGCTGGAGGAGCAGGAGCCCTTTCCGGGATCCTTTCAGGATCCTGGATCCTTGACTTCTTTCGTCCCAAAAGCTCTTTCAAATGCCCCTTGCTCAACAAGTAACCAATTTCCTTTCTAAGTGCAATACACTCTTCAGTGAGATACCCGAAATCCTCATGATATGCACACCACTTGGACTTATCCTTTGTAGCGGCTGGTTTATCACTTTTCCTTGGCCACCTAGCTTTCTCACCTAGATTCTGCATCGCAAGGATTAGTTCGTTGTTATCAACAGAAAAACAGTATTCAGAAATAGGAGGATAATCCCCATCATCCTCTTCTTATTCCACTGCATGCACATTCTGGTTATCAGATCTGTTGTAAGACTTGGATTTGTTGTTCCTGAAGTAGGATCCTTGTTTATCCTGTTTTGAGGATCCTGTCAATCTGTCCTGGATCCTTTTGTCATCCTCTAGGCGGATGAACCTAAGGGCCCTAGTTCTTACTTCATCAAGATTCCTGCAAGGTGTCATAACAAGATCATTATAGAATAATGAATCCCTAAGCAATCCCATTTTAAAGGCTTCTACAGCCGTAGCAATATCCAAATTAGGAATATCTAAGGATTCTTTACTAAACTTAGTGATATAATCTCTAAGTGATTCATTTTGACCTTGTGTTACCCTATATAGATCACTAGTTAATCGGTCAAACTTTCTACTACAAGAGAATTGACTATTGAACAAGTTAACTAAATTAGCAAATGAAGTAATAGAGTAGGGGGAAGACTTAGCAGCCATTTAAGAGCAGATCCTGTAAGTGTGGACCCAAATCCCTTGCATAGACATGCTTCTTTTAATCTTTCAGGAATTGGATTGATCTCCATCCTCTCCCTGTACTGAGCTACATGTTCCTCTGGATCCGTTGAACCATCATACAACTTCATAGATGGTATCTGGAATCTTTTAGGTATCTCAGCATCACACAAGGGTGGTGCAAAACGAGAGATCCTATGGCTACCATCTGCAATTTTAGGAATAGGTTTAACCACTCCTGGTACGCTGGATATCGTATCCTTAAGCTTCTGTAGCTCCCTAGCCATGGCCTGATTGATACATGTATCCTGCATAAAGCCATGATTAGTGTTATATGAATTATTAAAAGTGTTACCTCCCACATGATTCGTGTTTGGAATTGCGGATGTGAATCCATATTGTCGAGACTCTGGCATGATTGAAGGACCAGAGGAAGCAATGGTCTGCATTGGTATGAAGTCTCCTTGATGAACGTCTGAGTTCTGAGGCTGCACACTCCTCAAGAATCCTTGATCCTGAAGGATGTTGGATCCTTGGAGTTGAGATGATCCTTGAACTTGAAAGGATCCTGGAACCAGAGAGGACCCTGGGACAAGGGAGGATCCATGGACCGGGAAGGATCCTTGGACCTGGTAGGATCCTTGGACCTGGGAGGATCCTTGGACCTGGGAGGATCCTTGGACCTGGGAGGATCCTTGTACTGCATGTATTCCCAAATATCCTCCCGACGTGAAGTGTCCCTAATGCTGAGAGGAGGATCCTGATGGTTGAGAAGAGGATCCCTGAGGCTGGAAGTAAGAGCCAAATACCTGACTCATAGTTGCTGTTCCATAACGCCTTCCTGGTAATTCGCCCAAGTATTGCACGTCCGGAACTGCTGAGTGTTGGGAAGTTATGACTGGCGTGTCGAAGTTTAGCAATCTTGGCATCAGAGGGGAGTGATCCTCTACTGATTTCTTCTGTTTCTTGATCTCATCGATCTCCCGGAGGATCCTTTCGTTGGTTTTGTCCTGCTCTTGTGCATGATTCCTCATCTGCAAAATTAGAGCATAAAGATCATTAGTAGTAGGTGTTAGGGCATGAATTTTATGCTAAGGATCATCTATCCTGAGACTATGCATGGATCACGGATGCTTAATGGCTGATGCAGAGAGTCTGAGGATCCAGAGTCTGAGGATCACGAGTCTGAGGATCACGCTTCTGAGGATCACGAGTCTGAGGATCAGGATCCTTAACAGAACTTATGTTTTGCATGTTTTTAATGTGTAAATGTAGGTAATGGACGTAGTGGACCACTTCTTTGCTGGAATCTCGTGGAATATGCTTTTAGGCACGTGCATATTGAAGAAATAACCGTTAGTGGTGGTCATGGGTGACTTCCACCTTTTTCGGGAAGTTAGTTAGTTGATTTTTCTTATCATTTTAAGGGGAAAACGAGCTCAAAAAAGGCATAAGTCGTGCACACCACAGAAAATACACACAATACACGAATTCTCTGCAAACACTTAGCAAAAAATACACACTTTCACTAGAAATTCATTGTATCGAGCTTGTTTTCTTCCGAAGTTGTACAAGGATCACTATTGTTTCAGCAATATATTTGGTGATCGGTAGTTTCCATCACCCGAGGTTTTTTATGCCGGAGATCTTCTAAAGATCAAGGGCTTTTTCCCCGTATAAATCTCGGTGTTCATCGTTGATTTCATACACTTGTCGTTCATTCAATTAACCAAGCATCATTCCTCACAAAATCAGATTTGGTTGCATTATCCTTGTGTGATTTTTGACCAAAACAGTTTGGCGCCCACCGTGGGGCAATTGGTGCTTCAATTCTGAGAAATTTTGTTCATTCCATTCATTTCGGTTCATTACCTTCAACCACATGGCTTCTCAGGGAGAACTTCTCCAAGTTCTATGTCGGCGGTTACTTTTTCACAGGGCATTCCGCCTTTGCATCATCTCCCCCTTGCATTCCAGAAGAATGCTGAGAATTCTCCGAAAAAGACAACCCCCGTTTTCACAAAACCAACTGTTGTTTCTTCCTCTACACTTACTAACAGTGATTTTTATGCTTTGATTGTGCAGATGAAGGATCACATGCAGCAGGTCAAAACTAATGGCAGGATCCTTCGCGAAATTGATAAAATCAGCAGAGGATCACTACCCTTTGATGTCGAGGTCGCTGAATTTCGACACTCCGGTCATAACTTCCCAGCACTTTGTAGCTCCAGATGTCCAATACCAGGGTGCATCAATAGGATTGCGTTCTAGATCATCGGTAATGTCTCAGGCTCGAGGATCCTCTTTCCAGCCTTCAGGATCCTCATTTCAGCATCAGGGATTCTTCACCAGTTTAGGAGGATGCATGGGGACGCAGCCAATTCAGGGATCCTCCTCCCAGGTTCAAGGATCCTCTCAGGTTCAAGGATTCTCTCAGGTTCAGGGATCCTCCTCCCAGGTTCAAGGATCCTCTCAGGTTCAAGGATCCTCTCAGGTTCAAGGATCCTCTCAGGTTCAAGGATCCTCTCAGGTTCAAGGATCCTCTCAGGTTCAGGGATCCTCCTCCCAGGTTCAAGGATCCTCTCAGGCTCAGGGATCCTCTCAGGTTCAAGGATCCTCTCAGGTTCAAGGATCCTCTCAGGTTCAGGGATCCTCCTCCCAGGTTCAAGGATCCTCTCAGGTTCAAGGATCCTCTCAGGTTCAAGGATCCTCTCAGGTTCAAGGATCCTCTCAGGATCAGGGATCCTCCTCCCAGGCTCAAGGATCCTCTATCCTCTCAGGTTTAAGGATCCTCTCAGGTTCAAGGTTTCTCCTTCCAGGTTCAAGGATCTTCATCTCAGGTTTCCGAATCCATGGATTATCCTCCAAGACCTACATTCACAGCACTTCAAGGATCCAACATCTTCCAGGATCAAAGATACTTGAGGAGTGTGCAACCCGGAAGTTCAGATGTTTATCTAGGAGACTTCATACCAATGCAGACCATTGCTTCCTCTGGTCCCTCGGTTATGCCAGAATCCCGCCAACATGGATTCACATCTAGAATTCCAAATTTGAATCATTCAGGAGAGATACCGAAGAGGTTTCAGACATCAAATCTGGTTGCTTGTGCAAGGGCTTTGGATCAACACTTACCGGATTAACGTTAAAATGGCTGCTAAGTCTTCCTCCTTACTCTATTACTTCATTTGCTAATCTAGTTAATTTGTTTAATAGCCAATTCTCATGCTGTAGGAGATTTGAACGATTAACTAGTGATTTATATAGGGTAACTCAAGGTCATAATGAATCACTTAGAGATTACATAATTAAATTCAGTAAAGAATCCTTAGAAATCCCTAACTTAGATATTGCTACAGCTCTAGAAGCCTTTAAAATGGGTTTGCTTAGGGATTCAATGTTCTATGATGATCTTGTCATGACCCCTTGCAGGAACTTAGATGAGGAAAGAAACAGGGCCCTTAGGTTCATCCGTTTAGAGGATGACAAAAGGATCCACGAGAGATTGTCAGGATCCTCAAAGCAAGACAAATAAAGATCCTATCTCAAGGATAACTGATCCAAGCAATACTCCAAGCATGACAACCAGAATGTGCATGCTGTGGAACAAGAGGAAGATGATGAGGATTATCCTCCTATTTCTGAATATTGTTTTCCTGCTGATAATAATGAACTAATCCTTTCTATGCAGAGTTTAGGTGACAAGGTTAGGTGGCCAA
This sequence comes from Helianthus tuberosus, assembly GCA_030545235.1. Taxonomy (NCBI): domain Eukaryota; kingdom Viridiplantae; phylum Streptophyta; class Magnoliopsida; order Asterales; family Asteraceae; genus Helianthus; species Helianthus tuberosus. The sequence continues at coordinate 198,592,330 of CM060447.1, forward strand.
GGAAGAATGACAAACCGCCTGCCACCAAAGACGAATCGAAATGGTGTGCTTACCATGGGGATTCTGGTCATCTCACAGATGAGTGCATAGCATTAAGGAAGGAGATAGGTTATCTTTTGAGCAAAGGATACTTGAAGGAATTGCTCGGAAGGAAAAAGTCAAGGATCAAGTATCCTGAGAAAGTTCCTGAAAAAGCTCCTCCTCCACCATCCGATGCGCAAATCATCCATTTCATCTCCGGAGGTTCTCAGTAGCTAAGAGACGTGCAAAGGAAACAAAGATGGAGAATGGGGGCAGACCTGTTCGGACCTCCCTCCTTACCCAACAGAAAGTGATATCATATGATGAGGATAACTGTGCGGACATTCAGGATCCTCATCACGACGGTGCCATGGATACATGATATGAAGGCAGTCCCCTCAACATATCATCAATGTGTCAAGCTCCCAACTCTATGGGATGTGGTGAAGATAGAAAGTGATTAGCAGGAGGCAAAGAACTGCTACACTTCTTCATTGAAGCCAACCTCCAAGGAGCAAGACGTCAAGGATATTCTGTTGAACCCAGAGGATCCTGAATCCAAAATTTTTATAGGATCCGGGATCCTAGACAGTATTGAGCAGGATTTAGTATCCTTCTTGGAAAGAAGAAAATCTACCTTCGCTTGGAAACATGAAGATATGACAGGAGAAAGTTTGCACTCGAAAGAATGCCATTATCCAAGAAGAGCACCAGCCCTGATGAAACCAGAAAATGGAGAATCGTTATCCTTATACTTAGCTATTTCAGCTAAAGCAGTAAGTGTGATCCTAGTTAAGGATCATGAAGGCTCTCAACATCCGGTATACTATGTAAGTAATATTCTACTTGATGCTGAGGCAAGGTACTCTCATTTAGAGAAATTAATTCTTGATTTAATTATGGCTTCTGCTAAACATAGACATTATTTAGAAACTCATACCATTATTGTGAAAACTAACCTTGCTATCAAGAATGTTCTCAGGAAACTTCAAATGTCAGGTAGAATGGCAAAGTGGGCAATCAAGCTTATTGCATATGACATTAAGTATGAACCCAGGACTGCCATCAAGTCCCAAGCTTTAGCTGACTTTGTGGCTGATTTCAGTAGTGATCTACAAAGGGAAGCTGAATTAGAAGTTCAACAACTTGAGAAGACCAAGGATCCTTAGACACTCGTCACGGATGGAGCTTCAGATGTTAAAGGAACTAGACAAAGCACACTACTAAAATCGCCACAGGGGGACATTATACCCCAATCCATTGCATGTGAATTCCAAACCACTAATCATGAGGTAGAGTATGAGGCCTTGATAGCAGGTTTGCAATTAGCTAATAACATGAGGATCAGGTATCTTCAAGTATATGTCGATTCTCTATCAATTACTAATCATTATAGCAGTTCTTACACTGTCAAATGTGAAAAGCTAATCAAGTACTTAGAAATAGTCAGGAAACTGGCAGATTCTTTTTCTTTTTTCAGTCTACCACAGGTACCCAGGGAAGAAAATGCAGAAGCTGACGCTTTAACTAACCTTGGATCATTCCTAAAGATGCAAGAAGATGTGAAAAATACTCATCACCCTTGTTTTAACTCCTGCAATTGAGGATCACGTAGCCATGGAGATAGTGGAGGATTCTGCAATCATACCTGGTGATCCTGCACAGTCGAATTCAGGATCTTGGATCCTTCCAATCCTAAGATATATACAACATGGAGAGATCCCTACAGGACAAAATCCTAAATCTTTCAAAGTCAAGGAGACTGTGGAAACCACACTGGGGGCAGAGCACTATTCTCAAGGATTCTTAGAACAACATACTATAGGCCTACCACGAAGAAGGATGTTGTGGATTATGCAAAGAAGTGTGATGCTTGTCAAAGACACAGTACTATTCTACACCAACCAACATAACATCTGCATCCTAAGAAGAAGCTTTTGCTCAAAGTCAGAAAAAAGGAAATGGCCAGTTATCAACAAAGAATGGCTGGAGCATACAACAAGAATGTCAGGATTAGAAGATTTCAAGTTGGTGATTTTGTGCTAAGAAAAGCATTCCAGAACACTACAAATCCTTCTGATGGCAAGCTAGCACCAAAGTGGGAAGACCCCTATCTAATTGAAGCTGAATAAGGAAAGGGGGCATATCATTTGTTAACAATGGATGGTGATCTCCTACCAAGAGCTTGGAATGTTGTTCATCTCAAAAAATACTTTAAGTAAGAAGGATCAGGGATCCTCAGCGATACCGGTATTCTGATTAAGGATCCAGGATCCTCAAAGGATATATGATTCTACATTTGGTAACACATTACTTTCATTTTCATTCATTTTATACTTATTACTTATCATAAGTTAAAGATGTTAATCAGTTAACATCTATTTTCACAAAGTTTAAGCTTTTGCAGAGTTGTTATCATTTACAGAAGATCAAAGTGGTTGGCCAACTCTCCAAATTTTTGGGCTTGTCCCCAGTTTGGGCCTGTCCCCAGTTTCGCCAGTAGCGCACGATGATCCTGGTGCAGTTCAAGGCAGTGCGACCAGTACTCGTTTTAGGGGCTGACAATTTCATTGTACTGGCTGTACCCAGGATCCTACGTATAATGGTAGACGTACCATACATCCGTTCCTAAGGTTTCTAACGTTTTCACGTTAGCTAAGGTTTCGGCATTTTCATGTCGCTCAAGTTTGGATAGTCGCCAGTGAGGGCCATACTCCAGTTTACATACGTTTATATGGGCTTGACCCCAGTTTACATCCATTTATATGGGCTTGACCCCAGTTTACATCCGTTTATATGGGCTTGTCCGTTTATATGGGCTTGACCCCAGTTTACATCCGTTTATTTGGGCTTGTCCCCTGTTTATTTGGGCTTGTCCCCAGTTACTAACTCTTATCTTATATTGGCTTAGTCCCAAGGTGTATCCTATTTCAGGTTTTTGGAGACAAACGACCAAGGATCCTTGATCCTTACCTTCCATTAAGGTTTGTCTTATGGTTATCCTGTTTATAATGATAAAGGTTAGGATCCTAACTTGGATTCTCAGGTATGATCCTTAACTATTTTGATTTTATTCATTATTCATTTGAATAACCCTTATACTTGACAACTGAACTTGTGATTCTTAAACTATATCACTTTTTAGAACTTATCGGTTATGGGATATGTGATCCTTGATCATATCCTAAACTTTTTGGATATCTTTTTTAATTTTTCAAGGCTTGATAAGTATAAACAGAATGAACATTACAATAGTTGGAAAGTATGATATTAACAAGGATATCAACACAAAATAAGCCAAAAAGTTCAAGTTATTTTATTCACAAAAGGTTAAACCATTTACGGTTGTCAAAATTGCCAACCCACGTTTCTACCAGCAAAACGTAGCCCGTCCACATGGGTTGGCAAAGGGTGTCCATTGTTTACGGGTCTTTGTAGTGCAGAAAATAAAAGACAGAAGGATAACGAGTGGCTTCATCCCCCAAACAGAGGATCCATCCACCACCCATTGTCCTGCCTATTGTTCAAGGATCCCTGATCCTTCACCCTAGAAACTACTGTCTAAAGTTATACAAGTTCTGACGATAAGGATCCTTGATCCTAGAAGCTTTACTTTTCATAGTTTGCTTATTTAGCAATAATTTACAAGGATATAGAATCCTAACTTGGATTCTCTGGTATGTTATATTCTAACTTTTTCTAAGCTGTAAGTTGTCTCTTATCCTTTTTGGTTAGGGATCATTGATCCACATTTGTTCGAACACTTCAAGTTTTCTGTTAAAAGTTTTACATTATCATCAGATTTTCAATAACTTTCCAGTTGTTTGGTGATGATATTTTTGAAAATAGAAAGCATACATGAAAAATAAAAAGGGAAGAAACAACTATAGATGTAGCTAAAAAAGTTTAATGTTAATACCTATTCATTATGTATCAAAATCATCTGGCCTGGATTTCACCAGCAAAATCGTGGACCATCCACCCAGGCCGGATAAGGCTATCTAACAGTTAAAGTGTCTATGCAGAAATTAAAGTGCAGGAAGGTTAATAGCAAACTGTGTAGAAGGATTCATTCTCCACGAACGGAAGGATCTTCTGATCTGTAAAGGCACTTGAGGAGTTTTCTCTAACTCTATATTCTGCAATGATGATTATAGCAGGTTTTATCATTGACGACAGGCAGTGTAACAACTAGTTACCAGCAGCAACGGCTAGTCCGCTTCTGACGGAAATATGACAGCTGTGAATCCTTATCACAACTGCCATATTGGGGGCAATTGTTAGGGCATGAATTTTATGCTAAGGATCATCTATCCTAAGACTAGGCATGGATCACGGATGCTTAATGGCTGATGCAGAGAGTCTGAGGATCCAGAGTTTGAGGATCACGAGTCTGAGGATCACGCGTCTGAGGATCACGAGTCTGAGGATCAGGATCCTTAACAGAACTTATGTTTTGCACGTTTTTAATGTGTAAATGTAGGTAATGGACGTAGTGGACCACTTCTTTGCTGGAATCTCGTGGAATATGCTTTTAGGCACGTGCATATTGAAGAAATAACCGTTAGTGGTGGTCATGGGTGACTTCCACCTTTTTCGGGAAGTTAGTTAGTTGATTTTTCTTATCATTTTAAGGGGAAAACGAGCTCAAAAAAGGCATAAGTCATGCACACCACAGAAAATACACACAATACACGAATTCTCTGCAAACACTTAGCAAAAAACACACACTTTCACTAGAAATTCATTGTATCGAGCTTGTTTTCTTCCGAAGTTGTACAAGGATCACTATTGTTTCAGCAATATATTTGGTGATCGGTAGTTTCCATCACCCGAGGTTTTTTATGCCGGAGATCTTCTAAAGATCAAGGGCTTTTTCCCCGTATAAATCTCGGTGTTCATCGTTGATTTCATACACTTGTCGTTCATTCAATTAACCAAGCATCATTCCTCACAAAATCAGATTTGGTTGCATTATCCTTGTGTGATTTTTGACCAAAACAGTAGGATTAGTTGAAACAGAAGAAGTAGGTGGTTTCTGGAAAATGGGGGTTTGTTTCTTCGCAGCATTCTCAGCATTCTTCTGGGATCCAGAAGGTGGTGGAGGCAAAGGAGGAACGCCTTGTGAAGAACTGAATGAAGGCATCAAACTTGAAGTATTCTTCGCTGAGGAAGCCATCTGCTTGGTTGTAACGAACCAGAATGACCACGAAAATACGAAACTTTTCAGGAATGAAGCACCAATTGCCCCACGGTGGGCGCCAAACTGTTTTGGTCAAAAAAACAAGCAATGATTATGCAACCAAACTTTCTGTTGTGAGGTATGATGCTTGAATTGATGAACAACAATAAGGATCACTCTGAAATGTAATGAACAAGTGACACGAAGATTTATACGAGGAAAAAGCCCTTGATCAATGAATGATCTCCGGCATAAAACACCTCGGGTGATGGAAACTACCGATCACCAACTCAAATTAAACAATAATTGTATTACAACTTCGGATGATAGCGAGCTAAGTACAAGGATCACTATAGTGTATTGTGTGTAAAAATGTGTAATCGACAAGTGAGTTAACGAGAGCTGGTGAGAGCAGTTGTAAGAGTGTGTGTGTAGCCAAAAATAGCCAAGTGTTTTCTAATTAGCTCGCTACCCCTTTAAAAATGGAAAATATCTACATTAACTAACATTCCGCAAATGGTGCAAGTCCTCCACGACTCCATAACGTCCAATTTTGGCCAGGCACGTGCGGAATAAACATAGAATATGCTCCGGGAATATCGCCAAGACCAAGTCCAAGCTCATACTCCTGCAAAACAATTTCGAATTCAAAGTAGACAATCGTTAGTTCAAGGATCCTTATGATGATCCATGATCCTGATCCTAAAACACTTCTGAGGATCACTTATTCAAACAGAAGTGAGGATCACTAAGCCCAACAGCAATTGAGGATCACTAATCATTTAGTAATCCACCCCTAACACTTATGATATAAGATATGAGCATAGAACTGCCATTAAATCCCAAGCCTTAGCTGACTTTGTGGCAGATTTCAGTAGTGACTTGCAAAAGGAAGCTGAGTTAGAAGTCCAGCAGCTTGAAGAAACTAAGGATCCTTGGATACTCTTCACTGATGGAGCCTCTAATGTAAAAGGAACAGGGCTTGGAATACTACTAAAATCGCCACAGGGGGACATAATACCCCACTCCATAGCTTGTGAATTTCAAACTACCAACAATGAGGCCGAGTATGAAGCCTTAATAGCTGGTTTGCAAATTTCCAAGCATATGAGGATCAGGTATCTTGAGGTACATGTAGATTCATTATTAATCACTAATCACTTTAATGGATCCTATGCTGTTAAAGGTGAAAAGCTAATCAAATATTTAGAGATAGTCAAAGAATTGGCACTCTCTTTTGTTTCCTTTAGTTTGACACAGGTACCAAGGGAAGAGAATGCAGAGGCTGATGCATTAGCCAATCTAGGATCATCCTTGAAGATCCCGGAGGATATCAAGATCCCTATTATCCACATCCTGAACCCTGCTATTGAGGATCATGTAGCCATGGAGATAGGAGAGGATTCTGCAATCATCCCTAGTGGGGATACTCAATCTCATCCAGGATCATGGATTGATCCAATCATGAGATACATACAACATGGAGAGATTCCTACAGGAGAAAACCCTAGGGCTTTCAAAATCAAGGTATCTCAATTTACAATATTGAATAACATGCTATATAAACAATCTCTTGCAGGTCCATATCTAAGATGCATTGAGAATCCTGAAATCCAAGAAGTCCTAAAGGATTTCCATGAAGGAGATTGTGGAAACCACACTGGGGGCAGAGCATTGTTCTCAAGGATCCTGAGGACGGGATACTATTGGCCCACAATGAAAAAGGATGTTGTGGATTATGCTAAGAAGTGTGATCGTTGTCAGAGACATAGTAATATCCTTCACCAACCAGCAGAGCTCTTGCATCCTATATCCTCTTCTTGGCCATTCATGAGATGGGGAATGGATATAGTTGGTAAGCTTCCTAAGGCACCTGGTGGAAAAGTATTCATGCTTGCTATGACTGATTACTTCTCCAAGTGGATAGAGGCTGAAGCCTTTGCTCAAGTCAGAGAAAAAGAAGTGATATCCTTTATTAAGAGAAACATTATTACTAGATTTGGTATCCCTTCTGAAATTGTTTGTGATAATGGATCCCAATTTATTGGGAGTAGAACTACTAACTTTTGTGACAGCTGGGGGATTAAGATGATAACATCAACACCAGTCCACCCACAAGCTAATGGTCAGGCAGAATCATCCAACAAGATCATTATCAACAATTTGAAGAAAAAGCTTGGATCCAAGAAAGGAAAGTGGGCAGAAGAACTACCTTATGTACTATGGGCTGATAGGACAACTCCCAAAAATGCCACTGGACAGACTCCATTTTCTTTGGTATTTGGGGCAGAATCAGTGATCCCTACAGAGATGGTGGTTCCTACTGCAAGAACAAGCATTCGTGATCCTGAAGAAAATGCTGAAAACTTGGTTCAAGATCTGGATACTATAGAAGAACTCAGGGACTTGGCAAGAATAAGGATGGCCAGTTATCAACAAAGGATGGTTGGAGCTTACAACAAAAATGTCAGGATCAGGAAATTCCAAGTTGGTGATATGGTATTAAGGAAAGCATTTCAGAATACCACCAATCCTGCTAATGGAAAGTTGGCACCAAAGTGGGAAGGCCCTTACTTGATTGAAGCTGAGGCAGGAAAGGGGGCATATCGATTGCTAACAATGGAAGGTGATTTGCTACCAAGAGCTTGGAATGATGTCCACTTAAAGAAATACTTCATGTAACAAGGATTCATGATCCTTACCTGACAAGTATCCTTGGAGGATCCTTACGGGGCAGAGGATCCTCATTTTGGTAATGATCTAATCTCAAACTATTTCATTCATTAATTATCTTATATAAGGATAAGGATCCTGAATCCTTTATCCTCCTTTTACTTGATTCTGAGTTTTGAAGGTTCAGGTATCCTTAACAAAAGATTGAGTATCCACAGAAGTATCCAGTTATTTGGGCTTGACCCCAGTTATTTGGGCTTGACCCCAGTTATTTGGGCCAGTCCCCAGTTTGGGCCTGTCCCCAGTTTCGCCAGTAGCGCACGATGATCCTGGTATAGTTCATGGCAATGGGACCAGTACTCGCTTTAGGGGCTGACAATTTCATTGTACTGGCTATATTCAGGATCCTACGTATAATGGTAGACGTACCATACATCCGTTCCTAAGGTTTCTAACGTTTTCACGTTAGCTAAGGTTTTGGCATTTTCATGTCACTAAGTTTGGATAGTCGCTAGTAAGGGCCATACTCCAGTTTGCACACGATCCTTTGGGCTTGTCCCCAGTTATCCTTTGGGCTTGTCCCCAGTATATTGGGCTTGTCCCCAGAATTGTTGGGCTTTTCCCCAGTTGCTAACTTTTATCTTATATTGGCTTAGTCCCAAGTTGTATCCTATTTCAGGTTTGTGAAGCTAAACGACCAAGGATCCTTGATCCTTACCTTCTACTAAGGTTTGTCTTTTGGATATCCTGATTATAAGTCTTAAAGGTTAGGATCCTAACTTGGATTCTCAGGTATGATCCTTAACTATTTTGATTTTATTCATTATTCATCTGAGTTACCCTTATCCTTTGACAACTGAACTTATGATCCTTAAACTACACTACTTTTCAGAACTTGTCGACTATAGGATATGTGATCCTTGATCATATCTTAAACTTTTTGAGGATATTTATTAAATTTTTTCTTTACTTGATAAGTTTAGACAAAATGAATATCACAACAATTGAAAAGTAAAGTACTAACAAGGATAGCAACACGGGAGATAGCCAAAAAGTTAAAGTTATTTTATTCACAAAACGTTAAACCCTTTAAGGTTGTCAAAATTGCCAACCCACGTTTCTACCAGCAAAACGTGGCCCGTCCACATGGGTTGGCAAAGGGTGTCCATTGTTTACGGGTCTTTGTAGTGCAGGAAATAAAAGACGGAAGGATAACGATTGGCTTCATCCCCCAAACAGAGGATCCATCCACCACCCATTATCCTGCCTATTGTTCAAGGATCCATGATCCTTCACCCTAGAAACTATTGTCTAAAGTTATTACAACCCAAGATTGTTTCAAAACATCATAACCAAAATAAAACTACAAATTCTAAAAAATGGGCTCCGGCTACGTCTAGAAATGTCCTTCATCGCCCATTCCTGCAGCTTATACCTTTGCTGCATCACCATCTCCTCCAGCTCCAGCATCATCCACATGATCCTTGACTCCACTGCCGCCAGCCTCGAGTGCTAGGACCTCTTCAGCCTCCTCTTCGTCGTCCAGCTCAGCCAATCTTGTCTTCCAGCCCTCTACGTCCCAGCTGCTCTTGTCAAAGTCAGGATCCAGAGCTTCTTGGGCCATCTGCAACTTGGTCTTGTACATAGCGATGGTAGCTGAGATTTTAGCATCATTGGTGATCTCATTTTTCTCTTGATCAGCAGTAATGTGAGCCAGGACAAGTTCCCTCTTCACCAGATTGACATCATTTTCAAGGGAGGCTATCTTCTGATCCTTGGCCAGCATCATCTTTTGGAGATCCACGCACTTTTGCTCAACTTCTTCAATACTGCCTACATAGTCCTCGATTTCAGCAAATTTCTGCAAAAAGACAATGTAAAGCTTAGGATAACATGATCCTCAAGTGGGCAGGATAACTAAGCTAGGTCAGTGATCCTTACATCAGCAAAGTACTCAAGGAACTGATGGCGGATCAGAGGCAGGCCTTCAAGGGTGTCGGTAGTCTTCCTTTTCTTGCCACCCTTGCCCTTAGAAGTGGTTGCCTTGGGGATCGTGACAGTTGGACTGGCAGCAAGCTTCTTTTTTGAGGATCGGACAGTGTCAAGGTCAGTGACACTGAATTTGGAGGCAGATCTTGAAGATTTTCCAGCACCTACACATCCAAAACAGATAAGTATCCTTATTTCATTTTAATTTAAGCATTTAATTACATATAAACATGGATACTTACTCGACATAGTGACGGAACCTGAGGATACTTCTTGAGAATCCTGGGTATTTGCTTTAAATGATCTTATTGCAGGATCAAGTCTACGGAAAGCAGCGAGCCTTTCCTTTGTTGCAGGTGTTGTGATGAGGTGTGCGACAGTAATAGCTGCAAAATAGAAACAAAAGGATGTTAGTGATCCTCAGCAGAAACAAGATCATCTGGTGATCCTTCTAAGGATCCTCTATCCTACCATGGGTGGTCCATTTTCTAGGCAGATCCTTTCCATCAGGGAGAGAATCCCTTCTGACAAAAAAGAATCACCGTTTCCAGTTGGTGTCATTCTTAGTGGCTTTGAAGATGGGGTGTTCTTCACCAGGTTTATGTTTGAGTAGATACCGATGAGATCCATGGCTCACGAGGTCATACATCTCTGCAAACTCCGACATTCCCAGATCAATTCCTTCATGTTCAATGATCCTTTCAAAGGTATACAAGACCCTCCAGATCATTGGCATTGCTTGAATGTAGGAGATGCCGGTGAGAGAGAAGAAGGATTGGGTGAAATCTGGAAAAGGATACGAGTACCCTATTGTAAATGGTGTGACCGGGAAGGCTACCCAGGTTTCAGAAATATAGTCACTTAGAACGGTGGGGTCAAATGGTTTGAAAACGGTGTTTTCCGGAAAGCAATGTCGGATTCTGTCTATTTGTGGATCAGTAAAGCAGCACCGTTCCTTCACATAATCTTTGATGATTCCCTGGCTTTTTAGAGGACTATCCTTACGGTGATCCTTAGCCGGCGAAGATCTCAACATCATCTTGATCGCAGATAAAAACAAAGAAAGAAGGAACAGAGAAAGAAGATGAAGAGAGAAAGAAGAGAGAAGTACCTGATCAAGTCTTCGTATGAGGATTTAAAGGAGGAAACGCACGAATTTAAAAGCTCACTAACCCTTATCTCTAACTTCAATTTATAATGATGATCTTGCAGGGTAGTCACTTCAGTGACGTCAGGATGGCAACGGATAGTTCGATTACAACGGCTATGTATCTGTTAGTTGGTTACGGATAAGAACAAGAAAATATAACTCGTTTATTTACAAATTACTCCTTATATTTTGGGGGAAATTGTTAGGGGAGGATTTTTCAATGATCATTGATCCTCATTTACTGTTGGGCTTAGTGATCCTCAATTCTGTCTGAATTACTGATCCTCAAAAAGTATTGTAGGATCATGGATCATTATAAGGATCCTTACACTAATGATTGTCTACTTTGAATATGATGTGGTTTTGCAGGAGTACGAGCTTGGAATTGGTCTTGGCGATATTCCTGGAGCATATTCCATATTTATTCCGCACGTGCATGACTGAAGTGGACGTTATGGAAGTCGTGGAAGACTTGCACAAAATGCGAACAGTTTGTTAGCTTAGATATTTTCCATTTTTAAAAAGGGGATAGCGAGCTAAATAGAAACACTTGGCTAATTTTAGCTTAACACACACTCGCAACTGCTTTCACTAGCTCTTGACAATTCACTTGGCGATTACACACTTTTTTTGCACATTACACTATAGTGATCCTTGTAACTAGCTCGCTATCATCCGAAGTTGTAATACATTTCTTGTTTAATATTGAGTTGGTGATCGGTAGTTTCCATCACCCGAGGTTTTTTATGCCGGAGATCAACTCTTGATCAAGGGCTTTTTTCTCGTATAAATCTTTGTGTCACTTGTTCATTACATTTTTGAGTGATCCTTAGTATTGTTCATTGATTCAAGCATCACACCTTACAACAGAAAGTTTGGTTGCATTATCATTGCTTGATTTTTGACCAAAACACTAAGGTTTTGGCATTTTCATGTCACTAAGTTTGGATAGTCGCCAGTGAGGGCCATACTCCAGTTTACACAAGATCCTTTGGGCTTGTCCCTAGTTATCCTTTGGGCTTGTCCCCAGTATATTGGGCTTGTCCCCTGAATTGTTGGGCTTGTCCCCAGTTACTAACTCTTCTCTTATATTGGCTTAGTCCCAAGTTATGTTATGTTTCAGGTTTTTGAAGTTAAATAGCTAAGGATTCCTGATCCTTACCTTTTACTAAGGTTTGTCTTTTGGTTATCCTGATTATAAATGTTAAAGGGTTAGGATCCTAACTTGGATTCTCAGGTATGATCCTTAATCACTTTGATTTTATTCATTATTCATATAAGTAACCCTTATCCTTTGACAACAGAACTAATGATCCTTAAGTTGCATAACTTTTCTGAATTTATCGACTATAGGATATTTGATCCTTGATCATATCCTAAAACTTTTAAACATGACTTATTAAACCTTTATTCTTTACTTATAAATTCAAAGAAAGTGAATAACAACAGTAAAAAAATAAAGAATTCACAGGGATAACAACACGGGAAATAGCCAAAAACTTAAAGTTTTATTTATTCACAAAAGTTAAACCCTTTTAAGGTTGTCAAAATTGCCAACCCAAGTTTCTACCAGCAATACGTGGCCCGTCCACTTGGGTTGGCAAAGGGTGTCCATTGTTAATAGGTCTTAGAAGTGCAGGAAGTAAAAGATGGCAGGATAACAAGTGGTTTCATCCCCCAAACAGAGGATCCCTCCACCACCTATCATCCTACCTATTGTTCAAAGGATCCATGATCCTCAACCCTAATAGCTATTGTTTAGTTATTACAGACCAACAATTGTTCGAGAAAAACACCATAACCAAAAACCACTACCAAATCCTAAAAAATGGGCTCCGGCCGCATCTAGAAATGTCCATCATCGCCCATTTCTGCAGCTCACACCTCGGCTGCATCACCACCAGCTTGATCCTTCCCGCTGCTGCTTGCCTCAATCGCCAAGACCTCAGTAGCATCCTCCTCATCGTCCAGCTCAGCCAGCTTCGCCTTCCAGCCCTCTTGGTCCCAAGTGGTCCTGTCGAAATCAGGATCCTCAGCCTCCTAGGCCATTTGCAGCTTGACCTTGTACATGGTGATGGCAGCAGAGACCTTAGCATCCTCTAGCAGGTCGTGCTTCTCATGATCAGCATTTATCTGGGCCATGACCACCTGCTGCTTTGCCAGAGCGAGATCCTTCTCAAGGCGAGAGATGGTTTGATCCTTGGCCAAGAAGATCTTTTGGAACTCCAGATGCTTCTGCTCAGCCTCTTCGACGTATGCGTCAAACAACATTTCGACCTCGACGAATTTCTGCAAAAGGACAAGGTAAAGTTTAGGATCCGTGATCCTCAAGTGGGCAGGATAATGAAGCAAAGTTGGTGATCCTTACATCAGCAAAGTATTCCTGAAACTGGTGGCGAATGAGGGGCAGGCCTTCGAGATTATCAGCTTTAGTGGCCTTCCTCTTCTTTTCCCCTTTGGAGGTGACAGGCTTTGGAACTACGGCACTCGGGCTAGTAGCAGTCTTCTTCTTCCCAGACCTGGGAGCAACAACAGTAAGATCGGTAACTGATGTGTATAAAATGCAACATATAAATTACATCAAATGAGGCATAAAACTAACCCTTTTTAAGTACTAATGTTGGAAAAAGAGTGTTTTTGTCTTCCTTTTGTATTTTCAGGATTAAATGAGCTCAAATTCACAAAAGAAGCAAAAAGACAGCTAAATCTAACATAAATACAAGAAAAGGAACATAATTGGACTGCCCGACCCTTCAACAGCATCTTCCCAAGCAAAATAGAGAAGGTAGAAGACTGAACACGCCCCGTGCTCAGCCAGCAAGGGGCCGTGCCCAAGAAGCAGCAGAAAAGACAAACCTATAGAAGCTTCTATTGCCCACCACGGGCCGTGTCCAGTGAGCACGGGGGCATGGCGAAAGTACAGCAGGCGCATTAATTGTAATTGCGAATTACAATTAATGAAGAGAGAGAGTGTCAGACAGGCACGGGGGCGTGTCCAGCGGACACGGGGCCGTGCCCAGCCTTCTGTTCAGCCTATAAATAGGAGTGCTTGGTTTCATTTCAACTCATCCCTTGGCACACCACCTCTCTCACACTTCACCCACCACCCACCACCACCATAACACCATCATCCACCACCATCATCCATTGTCCATCGTAGAGTGTGTGAGTCATCTCGGGATCCAAGATTGATCGTAAGAGTTCTTGACAATCAAGGCCATGTTTGCCTAAGTCTCTTACATCACTTGGTGAAGACAAAGTGTCTAGTATAATACTTTTTATTTCTAATCTTTTGCACTTTTTATTTGGTTTTGTATTAATGACTTTAATAACTAGTTACTTATGTTGAAGGTGATCTTTCCTTATCGTTTGTCCGTGGTGTCTTGGCATTATTTTACTGTCTATATAAAATAAAAGATTTTCACCATTCTTATCTCCACGGTCTATATGGAGGTTTGTTGGCTACCTGGTCGGGGGTTAAGGGAACGGTTTGGTAAAGGTCTTGCCATTGTTCAGCGTTTAGAGGTCCTGCAATGGACCTGGGTCAAATTTAGTAGGACCTCCTTCAATGCTTCACGGTATTTGATGGCGGGGGTCCAAACTCTTTGATCCCCTCATAAGTTAACTACTATTAATACTATAACCCGGCTATTTAGGACTGTATCCCTGCTGACTCAGACTACTTAGCCGAGGGTAACGTCACCGCCAAAAGCGGGGCCTACCATAATATTGCATTAATAACTTAATTCATTATCTTCCAATAATCCACCCTTTTAGGATTGTATCCTTGCTGACTCAAACTACTGGGGTGAGGGTAACGTCACCTTCAAAAGAGGGGCCTACTACAATAACTAAGATAATCTCTTAATTATGTGCAAAAGTGCGGAAATAATCAAAGGTTATACTAGATAGGAGTCGGAACCAAGTGATTCATCTTGTCTATCTGTTTTTTTCTTTTATTTTTATTTTCAGCATTTTAGTTAGTTTTTATTTTTCTTAGTTTAAAAACATTTTTCAAAACTTTTTATTTTGATTAGACGTTGAGGATAAACCGGTACTAAAAGCTCTTGTGTCCTTGGACGACCTCGGTATCTTGCCAACACTATACTACGCTCACGATGGGTGCACTTGCCCATATGTGTGTTTAGTGTTAGTAAAATATCGTGTTTTATAAATTTAAAACTTGGCTAAAATAAGTGTTAAAGGGGCTTAAAATATACACCTAATATATATAACACTCAACTACGCATCAAGTTTTTGGCGCCGCTGCCGGGGACACAAGGATTTTAAGAAAGCTTAAAATCAACGGCCTAATCAGTTTTCAAAACCTTTTTTAAAAGCGCGCACATTTTTTTGCATTTTAGTTTAGATTTGCATTACAGTAACCTGTACACGGGGCCGTGTTCACTGAACACGGGGCCGTGCTGCAGAAATTTTTTAAATACCCAGTAACAGTAGCTTGAACACGGGCCGTGCTTACTGAACACGCCCCGTGCTCAACGAAATCAGTAAATTTAATTAAAACGCCCAAATACAGATTCTGAACACGGGGCCGTGTCCAGCCTTCTGTTTCCGCTTTTTATTTTTGTTTTCTGATCTCGAGACTCGGTTGTGGTCTGCTGAGTGATTCTTATGGATCAATACTCAGGAGGTTACAACTACACCTATGAGGAGGATGATTATAGGGGTAATTATTGCACTAATTGTCGTAACACACGCTCGGTTCAAAATAATCACTCATATCAACCATCCAATTCATACACCTACTATGAGGAGCCCAGGTACGAGCCATCAACTTCATACACATCCTATGAAGACCAAATGTATGAACCTCCTCCCTCATACTCATATTTTGATGAACCAAGGTATGAGCCTTCATACTCATACTTTGATGAACCAAGATATGAGCCACCACCTTCGTATGCTTATTATGAGGAATCATGGCGTGAATAACCCACCTCATATGAGTATTATGAAGAACAAAATTACGAACCTTATCCATCATATGCTTACAGTGAAGAACAATGGTGCGAACCATTGACTTCATATGGGTATTATGAGGAACAAAGGATCGAACAACCGGATTCAAGCTTAGAAAATACCGATTCTTTTTCTATAACCGAAGTGACCGATAGGATATTAGAACACATTAGAGTTATCGATCGATGTATAAAAGAAGCTTGCGCAAGGGAAGAGGAGTCCCGCGCAAGAGAAGAGTTAAAAAAGGAAGAGATAACCGAAAGTGTAAAAATGGAAGAACAAATAAGTGAAAAACCGACACATGAGTTAAACAACGAAAAAGGTGAGTCCAACAACGTTAAAATCCAAGAAGAGTCTAATTTTGAAAAAATTAATCTCTTGTCACCTTCTTTTGAAAATCATTGTTTAGTACCCACTCATGCTAAGTTTTTAAAAGAGTTAAGCACTAACACTAAAATTGACGAAACGGTAAGTGTTAAGTTAACTAATGATCAAACCTCACTAATAAAAGAAGACCCATTTGAAATTAACATTACACCGGTTCCATGTTTCTTTCAAAATTCGTTTATTAGTAATGTCACAATCGATAAAGATCTTTGTGTTAACATAATGCCTAACTACATTTTCGAAAAATTAAGTATTAGTGATTTTTCTCCACTTCAAATACCCATTTTTCTATCCAATCGGAAAGTAATAAAATCAATCGGTATAGTTGAAGATGTCTTGGTTCAAGCAAATCAAATGGTAATCCCGACCGACTTTGTCATCCTCGATGACGCTCCTCTAGTGTTGGGGCGACCATTTGTAAAAACTCACGAAGCTTTGAAAAACCGGAAGTTCAAAAATCTACCTCTTCAATTAGGGGCATTTTAAAGAAGTGTCGATCTCGAACGGTCAATGAAATATCCTTTCGGCAATAATGACCCCCTAATTGAAGATGAAGATGAACCACCCGATACAAGTGAAGAGATTGACCACTTTGTTGAAGAAGAGGTCGCCATAGAACAAACTTTTAAAGTTCTTGATCGAAATGAGCAACCAAATAAGGAGTCTCCCAAAGACCCGCCACTTGAGCTCAAAGAACTTCCAAAAGGTTTGGAATATGCTTTTCTAGACAAAGATGGTAATTTACCTGTAATTATTTCGTCTAAATTAGATAACTTAGAAAAGGAAAAATTAATCAATCTTTTGAAAAAACATAAAAATGCAATAGCTTGGAAACTTGTAGACATAAAAGGAATTAGTCCTTCTATGTGCACGCACAAAATTTTGATGAATGATGACTACAAATCGGTCATACAACCACAACGTCGAGTAAATCCAAATGTTCAAGAAGTGGTTAAAAACGAAGTCATCAAACTACTTGACGCCGGACTTATCTATCCTATCTCCGATAGTCCTTGGGTGAGTCCTGTCCAAGTAGTTCCAAAGAAAGGAGGTATGACGGTAATAACCAACGAAAAGAATGAACTAATACCAACGAGAACCGTCACAGGATGGAGAGTATGTATAGATTATAGACGATTAAATGAAGCAACAAGAAAGGATCACTTTCCTTTACCCTTCATTGATCAAATGTTAGAAAGATTATCCAGTCATAAATTTTACTGTTTCTTGGATGGTTTTTCAGGTTACTTTCAAATCCCGATAGCACCCGAAGACCAAGAAAAGACAACTTTCACATGTCCCTATGGAACTTTTGCTTATCGACGCATGCCGTTTGGTCTATGTAATGCCCCAGCAACATTCCAACGTTGCATGGTAGCCATTTTCCATGACATGATAGAAAAGACAATGGAAGTCTTCATGGATGACTTTTCTATCTTTGGGGATTCATATGACCAATGCCTCGATAACCTTGAACGAATGCTATCCCGATGTGAGGAAACTAACCTCGCCCTTAATTGGGAAAAATGCCATTTCATGGTAACGGAGGGAATAGTACTCAGTCACAAGATCTCAAGCGAAGGAATGGAGGTGGATCGAGCCAAAATAGATACCATTTCTAGATTACCACCTCCATCCTCCGTAAGAGCTATCAGAAGTTTCCTAGGGCGTGCCGGATTCTATAGGCGGTTTATCAAAGACTTTTTCTAAAATTTATAGACCTCTAACAAAATTACTTGAAAAAGATGCTCCTTTCATCTTTGACAATGATTGCAATCAAGCATTTCTCACCTTGAAAGAAATGTTAGTCAATGCACCTATCATGATAGCGCCTGATTGGAAATTTCCTTTCGAAATCATGTGTGATGCTAGTGACTTTGCAGTTGGAGCTGTCTTGGGACAAAGAAAAGAAAAGCATTTCCACCCAATTTATTATGCTAGTAAAACACTTAATGATGCACAAGAAAATTACACAACAACTGAAAAAGAATTACTAGCTGTGGTATTTGCTTTTGATAAATTCCGTTCTTATCTTGTTCTTTCTAAAACTATAGTTTATACAGATCATGCAGCCATCCGATATCTTTTCAAAAAGCAAGATGCAAAACCACGTTTGATTCGGTGGATTCTACTCCTCCAAAAATTTGACATTGAAATCAAGGACAAAAGAGGAGCAGAAAACACCGCTGCAGATCATCTTTCGCGCTTAGAAGACCCAGCTTTGGAAGCAACCAGGGACGAGCAAATCAACGAAAAATTCCCAACTGAGTCCCTGGAAATGGTGGAATACAAGGAAGAACCATGGTACGCCGACTATGCTAACTACCTAGCTAGCGGTATAGTCGCAAAAGGATGGCCACGTCATCAAAGAAAAAAATTCTTTGCTAATGTGAAACACTACTTTTGGGAAGATCCATATCTTCTCAAAATGTGTGCCGACCAACTCGTCCGACGATGCGTTCATGGTAGTGAAGCACGAAGAATTCTCCGCCATTGTCATGAAGGTCCATACGGAGGACATCATGGTGCTGCTAGTACCGCACGACAGGTATTCGATTCAGGATTTTATTGGCCAACCATTTACAAAGACGCCCAAAGTCTTGTAAAAACATGTGATGCTTGCCAAAGAACAGGTAATATTTCTTCCAAAAACGAAATGCCACAAAATGGCATTCTTGTTTGTGAAATTTTTGATGTGTGGGGACTCGACTTTATGGGACCTTTCCCACCATCGAAAGGAAACAAATATATACTTGTGGCAGTAGATTACTTGTCTAAATGGGCCGAGGCCGAGGCACTTCCAACAAATGATGGAAGAGTTGTGGTAAGATTTCTGAAAAAATTATTCTCTCGTTTTGGCACACCTAAAGCTTTAATAAGTGATAGAGGTACCCATTTTTGCAACCATCAACTCGAAAATTTTTTAACAAAATATGGGGTCTATCACCGGGTCTCAACAGCGTATCACCCTCAGACAAACGGACAAGCCGAAGTGACTAATAGAGGTTTAAAACGAATACTCGAAAAAACCGTAGGGTTAAATAAAAAGGAATGGGCAGATAAATTAGACGATGCTTTATGGGCTTTTCGAACTGCTTATAAAACAACAATAGGTACAACCCTGTATAAGCTAGTCTATGGAAAAAGTTGTCATTTGCCAGTAGAAATTGCACATAAAGCCTACTGGGCAATAAAAAATGTAAACTTAGACTTAGAATTTTCCGGTAAAAATCGATTTTGTCAATTAAATGAATTAGACGAGCTTAGGAATTATGCATACTCAAACTCTGAAATTTATAAGGAACGAATGAAAAATTTGCATGACAAACATATTAAACCTAATGAATTTCGGGTAGGAGATTTAGTTCTTTTGTTTAATTCACGACTTCGATTGTTTCCTGGTAAATTAAAGTCTAGGTGGTCAGGACCTTTTTCCATCACCCATATTTTTCCACACGGTGCAGTAGAAATTAAATCTCGAAATGGGCCCCCATTTAAAGTCAATGGCCAACGGCTGAAACTCTATCAAGGATTCATTGAGGATGAAGAAGAAGAGATCTCGCTTCAAACGGTGGAAGAATAAAAACATCATGCCTGGTAACTTACGAACGATTGAGACAACAAAATAAAGCGGTAAGTTTTCTAACCATAGCTTATGGGAAAATGAGGGCACTCATACGAGCACTTAAAAAAAAAATTTCAAAACCACGCTCGGCACGAGGCCGTGTCTGATGGACACGGGGCCGTGTCCGCGCTGCAGTCGGGATAAATCCCCTTTTTCAAAACAGTTACTTCATTCCACACGCCCCGTTTCCCCGAAAAAGCTCTGGTTTCAGACGATTTTTCACAGAATTTCAACGTCTCCTATCGCTCTAACAACATCAAGGTATGATTCTATCACTTTTAGTAGTTAGATTAGTTACTTGCATGTAGTTAAAACACCAAAAATTTGGGGAAAAGTCTAGGGTTCTTGAAGTTCATCCGGATCGAACCTCAAAATTTTTGTTTAGATCTGTTTGCATTTAGTTAGATTAGTGTTAAGGAAAGTAGATACACTTGTATTGTTCATAGATTCATCCAATTTCGCACAAAAACCCCAAACCCTTGTTCTTGAACCAAAAAAGATAAAAATTGATGGGGTAAACGGGATATTTTGGGGGAAAACGATGCTTAGGGTTTCATTTTCGGGGGAAACCGCACCTATTGAACCAAAAATTCTGAAGTTTTCGAAACCGGGTCGAAAAATGGGATTTTTGAGTAACAGACCCCTGGACACGGGGCCGTGTCCGCTGAACACGGGGTCGTGTCCAGCCCGCTGTTTGCAGTTTTGTCCGAAAATATTTCTGTTTCGTGCTAACTTTTGGTGTATTCTTGCAGATGGCCAGGAAGTTCACAAGATTTAACGCCAATGAGCTCGAGGCAAGAGCTCGATACGAAATTCTTCAAACAAGGCCGGAGGAATACCCGAGGAAAGCTTGCACGGACCTGCTAACCATGGTGAATCAAATTGATCGTTTCAACAACATTGTCACGGGACCACTCAGAGTCGCCCTAACAACTCGGCTCCGTTCCGTCCACGAATGCACGTTGGAATTCTATAGCACTTTCGCATTCAACTCGAGGTGCGACCAGTTCGACAATGACGGGGTAGCTTTCCGATGTGGCGGAACGAAGTATTCGATCTCTATGGCACAATTTGGGTCGATTATCGGGTTGTATGCGGAAGAGGATGCAGGAAACGAAGAAAATACTGAGGGAATGAGAGAAATAGGTGACAACGAACGCCAAGCCATGTGGGCTCAGATTGGAGAAGGGTTCTATAATCCGAGCAGCACTAAGAGTACAAAGCTGAGGGATCCGCTATACAGATACATTCATAGGCTCCTCGGCTACTCTCTTAGCCAAAGGCATGACAGTAGTGGCGTCGTTGGGTTACGAGATTTGGTTGTCCTCCACTGCATTCACAACCGCAGGCCGCTCGATGTTCCGTTCCTCATGCTCCGAAACATGCATCACAACCGCCTTGCTAATGCACCAACACCTATTTTCTTTGGGGGATGGGTGTACCGTCTCTTCAAGCACTTCGCCCACATACCTAGGGCATTTGAGAGGAGCCCATGGTCGGGTACGGTGGATATTCACATATGCCGCTCAATGAACCTGATTTATGAGGCAGAAGACGGGACGGTAACCTTTCAAAGGATGCAAGGTCATGCATGGAACCCGCAAGAAGCGCTTGTCCTCCCAGCTCCGCAACATCATCAGTACTAATACCAACCCCATGGTGATCCGGGCCAATCATCCTCCTCGAGAGGCAGTTTTCCTAACTTTCAAAGTTTGCATGATTTGTTGCAGGAAAACCTTATGTGTACTAGGAACACCTATAACATGGCGAGCAACACCTACCACCGGGTCGGAGCTATAGAGAGAAACCTATCCGAGATCCAGGACGATGTTGGATACATAAGAGACCACATTGCACGCCATGGAGGGGATGATGACGATGATGATGATGACGATGCTATGGAGTAGGCGAGAGGAGCAGAGGAGGAAGCCGTTGATTGATGACTACCCAGGTTAACCCTTTTTAATCTTGAACAATTGATGGCCTGCATGCCAAATGTTGAACAATTTACTTTTCCTAACTTCTTTTATTTTCTGCATTTTTTTTTTTACTTTGACATGGATGTTAACTTTGGTAAAAGTAGGATGTTTGCTATGTTTTGGTGGAGTGTTTATTGGGTAAGCAGGTACATTCGAGGCTTAAAGTACTAAGCATTAGTACTCTTAAAGCCGGGACTGGAAAAACGAAGAAAGAAACCTGTTTTTCGAATTTGCAGACTGTCCACACGGGGTCGTGTCCAGCTGACACGCCCCCGTGCCCATTCCCCTGAACCTGCTGTTTGTTTAGATTCTGCAGACCTTGACAGACACGGGGTCGTGTCCAGACAACACGCCCTCGTGTTCACCTTCTGTAAGTTCTCGTTACTGACACCTGAACACGGGGTCGTGTCCACTCAACACGGGGTCGTGTCCAGGTTGCCAGTAACACAAATTTTTTTGCTTTTTACACCATTTTACACATCTAATCAACCTAAAAATTTATTTTTGGGACACATTGAGGACAATGTGTAATTTAAGTGTGGGGGGGATGCTAAAACCTTGAAATTTTGCAAGTCCTAATAACAAGCCTTACACAAAACTCTATTGGAACCGCTAAACACCCCAAATTTTTTCAAAAATTTTCATTTTTTTACTTGTCTAAAGTTTAAGTTAGGAATCATAAGATTAATAAGGTTATATTTTTACAAATTTACAATCGAGAGCGTCGTGATAACAAGAACCAACATAAGAAAATTATGAAACGGCATGACAAGCTTAATTAAAATTTGATTATATATACTTGATCACATAAAAACCCATTCCCACAAAAGTGAGTTTTTGAGCCTTTATTGAGCATACAAATTTACATCTTTAGACTAAATGCTCATTTTTCGTTTCTTGTGTGAATAGCCGCTTGGTTCTTACGATTCTAGAACTTGCCATGACGATACGTTCCCGGTCCTTATCAACTTAAACCTGAGTAAGTAAATGATAGAGGCATTAGGACTAACCCTTTTTTCTTCTACACCATTATTTTTCTTTTTTTTACCACCTACCCAAAATCCCCCTAGTTAGCCCCTTTGAGCCTAAACTTTTTCATTTCATAACCCAAACCAAACACCCCTTTTACCCACCAAAACCTTTTTCATTTTTTTTACCCTTTGTTTTAGTAACAAGTTCGGTTTTTCGTATGATCGGCTGAAAAAAAAATGTGTTGATGATGAAGCAAAAGAAAATAAACAAACAAGTTCATCAAAAATAACTTTGTTTGAATAATAGCTTCATCAAAATAAAAAGTTACAAAAATAGAAAGTCCTACGAAAACCGACACTTGTTACGCTTTTTCACCCTTTTTCTACTAACCACTAACCCAACCACCTACCTTTAACCCAAGCCTAACCCTTCACCCGCCAAGTCCTCTTGATATTTACAAAGGTATAAAAGTTAAAAAGGAGGAGGATTGATTGCTTGGCAAGCCTATGGTAGGAGTAAGCTCCATGCCGCTCTCGAGTGATTCACTAAAAATACACCTTCGGCCGAGTGTGAGTGATTTCTCCCGTGAGGTATGTGAACTTGTATATAAATGGAATTTTAAAAAGGCATATTATGCCCAAATAAGTAATTTCTCCTATGAAACGTTCTAAATAAATCATAACGAATAGGATTGTAAATAGATAAAAATAAAACCCAAAAAGATCGTGGATTCCCAACACTCTATGACAAGCCCAAAACCTTCTCTTCTACCCATTCCATTTGGGAGTGTAAGCCACATATTAAAGAGTTTTGCTTGAGGACAAGCAAAAGTTCAAGTGTGGGGGTATTTGATGTGTATAAAATGCAACATATAAATTACATCAAATGAGGCATAAAACTAACCCTTTTTAAGTACTAATGTTGGAAAAAGAGTGTTTTTGTCTTCCTTTTGTATTTTCAGGATTAAATGAGCTCAAATTCACAAAAGAAGCAAAAAGACAGCTAAATCTAACATAAATACAAGAAAAGGAACATAAGTGGACTGCCCGACCCTTCAACAGCATCTTCTCAAGCAAAATAGAGAAGGCAGAAGACTGAACACGCCCCGTGCTCAGCCAGCACGGGGCCGTGCCCAAGAAGCAGCAGAAAAGACAAACCTATAGAAGCTTCTATTGCCCACCACGGGCCGTGTCCAGTGAGCACGGGGGCGTGGCGAAAGTACAGCAGGCGCATTAATTGTAATTGCGAATTACAATTAATGAAGAGAGAGAGTGTCAGACAGGCACCGGGCGTGTCCAGCGGACACGGGGCCGTGCCCAGCCTTCTGTTCAGCCTATAAATAGGAGTGCTTGGTTTCATTTCAATTCATCCCTTGGCACACCACCTCTCTCACACTTCACCCACCACCCACCACCACCATAACACCATCATCCACCACCATCATCCATTGTCCATCGTAGAGTGTGTGAGTCATCTCGGGATCCAAGATTGATCGTAAGAGTTCTTAACAATCAAGGCCATGTTTGCCTAAGTCTCTTACATCACTTGGTGAAGACAAAGTGTCTAGTATAATACTTTTTATTTCTAATCTTTTGCACTTTTTATTTGGTTTTGTATTAATGACTTTAATAACTAGTTACTTATGTTGAAGGTGATCTTTCCTTATCGTTTGTCCGAGGTGTCTTGGCATTATTTTACTGTCTATATAAAATAAAAGATTTTCACCATTCATATCTCCACGGTCTATATGGAGGTATGTTGGCTACCTGGTCGGGGGTTAAGGGAACGGTTTGGTAAAGGTCTTGCCATTGTTCAGCGTTTAGAGGTCCTGCAATGGACCTGGGTCAACTTTAGTAGGACCTCCTTCAATGCTCAACGAAATCAGTAAATTTAATTAAAACGCCCAGATACAGATTCTGAACACGGGGCCGTGTCCAGCCTTCTGTTTCCGCTTTTTATTTTTGTTTTCTGATCTCGAGACTCGGTTGTGGTCTGCTGAGTGATTCTTATGGATCAATACTCAGGAGGTTACAACTACACCTATGAGGAGGATGATTATAGGGGTAATTATTGCACTAATTGTCGTAACACACGCTCGGTTCAAAATAATCACTCATATCAACCATCCAATTCATACACCTACTATGAGGAGCCCAGGTACGAGCCATCAACTTCATACACATCCTATGAAGACCAAAGGTATGAACCTCCTCCCTCATACTCATATTTTGATGAACCAAGGTATGAGCCTTCATACTCATACTTTGATGAACCAATATATGAGCCACCACCTTCGTTTGCTTATTATGAGGAATCATGGCGTGAACAACCCACCTCATATGAGTATTATGAAGAACAAAATTACGAACCTTATCCATCATATGCTTACAATGAAGAACAATGGTGCGAACCATTGACTTCATATGGGTATTATGAGGAACAAATGATCGAACAACCGGATTCAAGCTTAGAAAATACCGATTCTTTTTCTATAACCGAAGTGACCGATAGGATATTAGAACACATTAGAGTTATCGATCGATGTATAAAAGAAGCTTGCGCAAGGGAAGAGGAGTCCCGCGCAAGAGAAGAGTTAAAAAAGGAAGAGATAACCGAAAGTGTAAAAATGGAAGAACAAATAAGTGAAAAACCGACACATGAGTTAAACAACGAAATAGGTGAGTCCAACAACGTTAAAATCCAAGAAGAGTCTAATTATGAAAAAAATAATCTCTTGTCACCTTCTTTTGAAAATCATTGTTTAGTACCCACTCATGCTAAGTTTTTAAAAGAGTTAAGCACTAACACTAAAATTGACGAAACGGTAAGTGTTAAGTTAACTAATGATCAAACCTCACTAATAAAAGAAGACCCATTTGAAATTAACATTACACCGGTTCCATGTTTCTTTCAAAATTCGTTTATTAGTAATGTCACAATCGATAAAGATCTTTGTGTTAACATAATGCCTAACTACATTTTCGAAAAATTAAGTATTAGTGATTTTTCTCCACTTCAAATACCCATTTTTCTATCCAATCGGAAAGTAATAAAATCAATCGGTATAGTTGAAGATGTCTTGGTTCAAGCAAATCAAATGGTAATCCCGACCGACTTTGTCATCCTCGATGACGCTCCTCTAGTGTTGGGGCGACCATTTGTAAAAACTCACGAAGCTTTGAAAAACCGGAAGTTCAAAAATCTACCTCTTCAATTAGGGGCATTTTAAAGAAGTGTCGATCTCGAACGGTCAATGAAATATCCTTTCGGCAATAATGACCCCCTAATTGAAGATGAAGATGAACCACCCGATACAAGTGAAGAGATTGACCACTTTGTTGAAGAAGAGGTCGCCATAGAACAAACTTTTAAAGTTCTTGATCGAAATGAGCAACCAAATAAGGAGTCTCCCAAAGACCCGCCACTTGAGCTCAAAGAACTTCCAAAAGGTTTGGAATATGCTTTTCTAGACAAAGATGGTAATTTCCCTGTAATTATTTCGTCTAAATTAGATAACTTAGAAAAGGAAAAATTAATCAATCTTTTGAAAAAACATAAAAATGCAATAGCTTGGAAACTTGTAGACATAAAAGGAATTAGTCCTTCTATGTGCACGCACAAAATTTTGATGAATGATGACTACAAATCGGTCATACAACCACAACGTCGAGTAAATCCAAATGTTCAAGAAGTGGTTAAAAACGAAGTCATCAAACTACTTGACGCCGGACTTATCTATCCTATCTCCGATAGTCCTTGGGTGAGTCCTGTCCAAGTAGTTCCAAAGAAAGGAGGTATGACGGTAATAACCAACGAAAAGAATGAACTAATACCAACGAGAACCGTCACAGGATGGAGAGTATGTATAGATTATAGACGATTAAATAAAGCAACAAGAAAGGATCACTTTCCTTTACCCTTCATTGATCAAATGTTAGAAAGATAATCCGGTCATAAATTTTACTGTTTCTTGGATGGTTTTTCAGGTTACTTTCAAATCCCGATAGCACCCAAAGACCAAGAAAAGACAACTTTCACATGTCCCTATGGAACTTTTGCTTATCGACGCATGCCGTTTGGTCTATGTAATGCCCCAGCAACATTCCAACGTTGCATGGTAGCCATTTTCCATGACATGATAGAAAAGACAATGGAAGTCTTCATGGATGACTTTTCTATCTTTGGGATTCATATAACCAATGCCTCGATAACCTTGAACGAATGCTATCCCGATGTGAGGAAACTAACCTCGCCCTTAATTGGGAAAAATGTCATTTCATGGTAACGGAGGGAATAGTACTCGGTCACAAGATCTCAAGCGAAGAAATGGAGGTGGATCGAGCCAAAATAGATACCATTTCTAGATTACCACCTCCATCCTCTGTAAGAGCTATCAGAAGTTTCCTAGGGCATGCCGGATTCTATAGGCGGTTTATCAAAGACTTTTTCTAAAATTTCTAGACCTCTAACAAAATTACTTGAAAAAGATGCTCCTTTCATCTTTGAAAATGATTGCAATCAAGCATTTCTCACCTTGAAAGAAATGTTAGTCAATGCACCTATCATGATAGCGCCTGATTGGAAATTTCCTTTCGAAATCATGTGTGATGCTAGTGACTTTGCAGTTGGAGCTGTCTTGGGACAAAGAAAAGAAAAGCATTTCCACCCAATTTATTATGCTAGTAAAACACTTAATGATGCACAAGAAAATTACACAACAACTGAAAAAGAATTACTAGCTGTGGTATTTGCTTTTGATAAATTCCGTTCTTATCTTGTTCTTTCTAAAACTATAGTTTATACAAATCATGCAGCCATCCGATATCTTTTCAAAAAGCAAGATGCAAAACCACGTTTGATTCGGTGGATTCTACTCCTCCAAGAATTTGACATTGAAATCAAGGACAAAAGAGGAGCAGAAAACACCGCTGCAGATCATATTTCGCGCTTAGAAGACCCAGCTTTGGAAGCAACCAGGGACGAGCAAATCAACGAAAAATTCCTAACTGAGTCCCTGGAAATGGTGGAATACAAGGAAGAACCATGGTACGCCGACTATGCTAACTACCTAGCTAGCGGTATAGTCGCAAAAGGATGGCCACATCATCAAAGAAAAAAATTCTTTGCTAATGTGAAACACTACTTTTGGGAAGATCCATATCTTCTCAAAATGTGTGCCGACCAACTCGTCCGACGATGCGTTCATGGTAGTGAAGCACGAAGAATTCTCCGCCATTGTCATGAAGGTCCATACGGAGGACATCATGGTGCTGCTAGTACCGCACGACAGGTATTCGATTCAGGATTTTATTGGCCAACCATTTACAAAGACGCCCAAAGTCTTGTAAAAACATGTGATGCTTGCCAAAGAACAGGTAATATTTCTTCCAAAAACGAAATGCCACAAAATGGCATTCTTGTTTGTGAAATTTTTGATGTGTGGGGACTCGACTTTATGGGACCTTTCCCACCATCGAAAGGAAACAAATATATACTTGTGGCAGTAGATTACTTGTCTAAATGGGCCGAGGCCGAGGCACTTCCAACAAATGATGGAAGAGTTGTGGTAAGATTTTTGAAAAAATTATTCTCTCGTTTTGGCACACCTAAAGCTTTAATAAGTGATAGAGGTACCCATTTTTGCAACCATCAACTCGAAATTTATAAGGAACGAATGAAAATTTTGCATGACAAACATATTAAACCTAATGAATTTCGGGTAGGAGATTTAGTTCTTTTGTTTAATTCACGACTTCGATTTTTTCCTGGTAAATTAAAGTCTAGGTGGTCAGGACCTTTTTCCATCACCCATATTTTTCCACACGGTGCAGTAGAAATTAAATCTCGAAATGGGCCCCCATTTAAAGTCAATGGCCAACGGCTGAAACTCTATCAAGGATTCATTGTGGATGAAGAAGAAGAGATCTCGCTTCAAACGGTGGAAGAATAAAAACATCATGCCTGGTAAGTTACGAACGATTGAGACAACAAAATAAAGCGGTAAGTTTTCTAACCATAGCTTATGGGAAAATGAGGGCACTCACACGAGCACTTAAAAAAAAATTCAAAACCACGCTCGGCACGAGGCCGTGTCCGATGGACATGGGGCCGTGTCCGCGCTGCAGTCGGGATAAATCCCCTTTTTCAAAACAGTTACTTCATTCCACACGCCCCGTTTCCGCGAAAAAGCTCTGGTTTCAGGCGATTTTTCGCAGAATTTCAACGTCTCCTATCGCTCTAACAACATCAAGGTATGATTCTATCACTTTTAGTAGTTAGATTAGTTACTTGCATGTAGTTAAAACACCAAAAATTTGGGGAAAAGTCTAGGGTTCTTGAAGTTCATCCGGATCGAACCTCAAAATTTTTGTTTAGATCTGTTTGCATTTAGTTAGATTAGTGTTAAGGAAAGTAGATACACTTGTATTGTTTATAGATTCATCCAATTTCGCACAAAAACCCTAAACCCTTGTTCTTGAACCAAAAAAGATAAAAATTGATGGGGTAAACGGGATATTTTGGGGAAAACGATGCTTAGGGTTTCATTTTCGGGGGAAACCGCACCTATTGGACCAAAAATTCTCAAGTTTTTGAAACCGGGTCGAAAAATGGGATTTTTGAGTAACAGACCCCTGGACACGGGGCCGTGTCCGCTGAACACGGGGTCGTGTCCAGCCCGCTGTTTGCAGTTTTGTCCGAAAATATTTCTGTTTCGTGCTAACTTTTGGTGTATTCTTGCAGATGGCCAGGAAGTTCAAAAGATTTAACGCCAATGAGCTCGAGGCAAGAGCTCGATACGAAATTCTTCAAACAAGGCCGGAGGAATACCCGAGGCAAGCTTGCACGGACCTGCTAACCATGGTGAATCAAATTGATCGTTTCAACAACATTGTCACGGGACCACTCAGAGTCGCCCTAACAACTCGGCTCCGTTCCGTCCACGAATGCACGTTGGAATTCTATAGCACTTTCGCATTCAACTCGAGGTGCGACCCGTTCGACAATGACGGGGTAGCTTTCCGATGTGGCGGAACGAAGTATTCGATCTCTATGGCACAATTTGGGTTGATTATCGGGTTGTATGCGGAAGAGGATGCAGGAAACGAAGAAAATACTGGGGGGATGAGAGAAATAGGTGACAACGAACGCCAAGCCATGTGGGCTCAGATTGGAGAAGGGTTCTATAATCCGAGCAGCACTAAGAGTACAAAGCTGAGGGATCCGCTATACAGATACATTCATAGGCTCCTCGGCTACTCTCTTAGCCAAAGGCATGACAGTAGTGGCGTCGTTGGGTTACGAGATTTGGTTGTCCTCCACTGCATTCACAACCGCGGGCCGCTCGATGTTCCGTTCCTCATGCTCCGAAACATGCATCACAACCGCCTTGCTAATGCACCAACACCTATTTTCTTTGGGGGATGGGTGTACCGTCTCTTCAAGCACTTCGCCCACATACCTAGGGCATTTGAGAGGAGCTCATGGTCGGGTACGGTGGATATTCACATATGCCGCTCAATGAACCTGATTTATGAGGCAGAAGACGGGACGGTAACCTTTCAAAGGATGCAAGGTCATGCATGGAACCCGCAAGAAGCGCTTGTCCTCCCAGCTCCGCAACATCATCAGTACCAATACCAACCCCACGGTGATCCGGGCCAATCATCCTCCTCGGGAGGCGGTTTTCCTAACTTTCAAAGTTTGCATGATTTGTTGCAGGAAAACCTTATGTGTACTAGGAACACCTATAACATGGCGAGCAACACCTACCACCGGGTCGGAGCTATAGAGAGAAACCTATCCGAGATATAGCCAGTACAATGGAATTATCAGCCCCTAAAGCGAGTACTGGTCCCACTGCCTTGAACTATACCAGGATCATCATGCGCTACAGGCGGAACTGGGGTCAAGCCCAAATAACTGGGGTTAAACCCAAAGAACGGATTGCTTCTGCAGATAACCAATGTTATGCTAAGGATACCTGAACTTTCAAAACTTAAAATCACGTGAGAGATGGATAAAGGACACATGATCCTTATCCTTATATGAGAAAATAAAGAAATGAAATAGTTCAAGGTTAGGATATTACCAAAGTAAGGATCACTGATACTTTAAGGATCCTTCGAGGATACTGCTATCGTAAGGATCATCTGTGCCATGAGGATCCTACTCACATGAAATATTTCTTCAAGTGGACAGCGTTCCAAGCTCTTGGTAGCAAATCACCTCCCATGGTTAGCAATCTATATGCCCCCTTTCCTGCTTCAGCTTCAATCAAATAAGGGCCTTCCCATTTTGGAGCCAATTTTCCATCAGCAGGATTGGTGGTATTCTGAAATGCTTTCCTTAATACCATATCTCCAACTTGAAACTTCCTGATCCTGACATTTTTGTTATAAGCACCAGCCATTCTTTGTTGATAACTGGCCATCCTTATCCTAGCCAGATCCCTGATTTCTTCAATAGTATCCAGGTCTTGAGCCAAGTTCTCATCATTTTCTTCAGGATCACGAGTACTTGTTCTAGCAGTTGGAACCACCATTTCTGTTGGGATCACTGATTCTGCCCCAAACACCAAAGAGAATGGTGTTTGACCAGTTGCATTCTTAGGGGTTGTCCTATCAGCCCAAAGCACATAAGGTAGTTCTTCTGCCCATTTCCCTTTCTTGGATCCAAGCTTCTTCTTCAAATTGTTGATGATGATCTTGTTGGATGATTATGCTTGACCATTAGCTTGTGGGTGGACTGGTGTTGATGTTATCATCTTAATCCCCCAACTGTCACAAAAGTTAGTGGTTCTGCCCCCAATAAATTGGGAACCATTGTCACATATGATTTCAGAAGGAATTCCAAATCTAGTTATAATATTTCTTTTAATGAAGGATATAACTTCCTTTTCTCTGACTTGTGCAAAAGCTTCAGCCTCTATCCACTTGGAGAAATAATCAGTCATAGCTAGCATGAACACTTTTCCACCAGGTGCCTTAGGGAGCTTACCAACTATATCCATACCCCATCTCATAAATGGCCAAGAGGAGGATATAGGATGCAATAATTCTGCTGGTTGATGAAGGATATTGCTGTGTCTCTGACAAGGATCACATCTCTTAGCATACTCCACAGCATCTCTTTTCATGGTTGGCCAGTAGTATCCTGTCCTCAGGATCCTTGAGAATAATGCCCTGCCCCCAGTGTGGTTTCCACAATCTCCTTCATGGAAGTCTTTTAAAACTTCTTGGATTTCAGGATCCTCAATGCATCTCAAGTATGGTCCTGCAAGAGATCGTCTATATAACATATTATTTAAAATTGTGAATTGAGATACCTTAATTTTGAAAGCCCTTGGGTTTTCTCCTGTAGGAATCTCTCCATGTTGTAAGTATCTCATAATTGGTGAGATCCATGATCCTGATCCTGAATGGGATTGAGTATCCTCACTAGGGATAATTGCAGAATCATTTCCTATCTCCATAGCCACATGATCCTCGATAGCCGGGGTCAAGATATGGATAATAGGGATCTTGATATCCTCAGGGATCTTCAAAGATGATCCTAAGTTAGCCAATGCATCAGCTTCTGTATTTTCTTCCCTTGGTACCTGTGTCAAACTAAAGGAAACAAAAGAGAGTGCCAAACTTTTGACTATTTCTAAATATTTGGTTAGCTTTTCACCTTTAACAGCATAGGATCCATTAAAGTGGTTTGTAATTAACAATGAATCTACATGTACCTCAAGATACCTGATCCCCATATGCTTTGCAATTTGCAAACCAGCAATTAAGGCTTCATATTCAGCCTCATTGTTAGTGGTTTGGAACTCACAAGCTATAGAGTGGGGTATTATGTCCCCCTGTGGCGATTTTAGTAGTATTCCAAGCCCTGTGCCTTTAACATTTGAGGATCCATCAGTATAGAGTATCCAAGGATCCTTGGTCTCCTCTAGCTGCTGGACTTCTAACTCAGCTTCTTTTTGTAAATCACTACTGAAATCAGCCACAAAGTCAGCTAATGCTTGGGATTTGATGGCTGTCCTAGGCTCATATCTTATATCATATGCACTAAGCTTCACTGCCCACTTAGCCATCCTTCCTGACATCTCTGGTTTCCTGAGGACATTCTTAATTGGGAAATTAGTTTTAACAACAATAACATGAGTTTCAAAATAATGTCTCAACTTAGTAGATGCCATAATTAATGCAAGAATAAGCTTTTCAAGGTGTGAATACCTGGATTCGGCATCAAGTAAACTTTTACTTACATAATAGACAGGATGTTGTGTACCTTCGTGATCCTTAACAAGGACCGCACTTACTGCTTTTGAGGATACTGCAAGATATAAGGATAGCACATCGCCTTTTTTCTGGTTTCATCAAGGCCGGGGCTGAGGATAGATAATCTTTGAGGGCTCTTAAAGCATTTTCATGCTTCTCAGTCCACTCAAATTTCTTGTTCTTCCTTAGGATATCATAGAATTCTTTGCACTTCTCTGAGGATTTGGATATAAATCTGTTCAAAGCTGCTATCTTGCCTGTTAGCCTTTGAACATCCTTAGCATTGGCCGGAGATTTGATGTTCACTATTGCTTTGATTTGTTCCGGGCTAGCTTCAATGCCTCTCTTTGTCACCATATATCCTAAGAATTTACCTGCTTTAACACCAAAGTGACATTTTGAAAAATTAAGTTTCATGTTATATTTGTCAAGGATATCGAAAGCTTCCTCCAAGTCCCTTAGGTGATCCTCAGCTTTTATTGATTTTACCACCATATCGTCTATGTAGACCTCCATAGTTTGTCCAATCTGATCCTTGAACATCATATTCACCAGCCTTTGATATGTTGCACCTGCATTTCTTAATCCGAACGGCATAGCAATATAGCAATATATACCAGTTGGAGTCATGAAGGCTGTATCCTCTTGGTCGGATGGTTCCATTTGGATTTGTTGAAATCCAGATGAAGCATCCATAAAAGTTAACAGTTCATGACCCGCAGATGCATCCACCATGGAGTCAATGTGGGGTAATGGGAAAGGATCCTTGGGACATGCCTTATTTAAATCGGTAAAATCGACACATACCCTCCACTTTCCATTTTTCTTTTGAACAACAACCACATTGGCCAACCATCTTGGATACTTGACCTCTCTAATCATACCTGCCCGGAGCAATTTCTCTACCTCTTCTTGGATAATGGCATTTCTTTCCGGTGCAAACTTTCTTCTCCTTTGATGGATTGGTTTGAAGGACTTATCAATGCCAAGTTTGTGAGTGATTACATCTTTAGATATACCAGTCATATCTTCATGTTTCCATGCAAAGGTAGTCTTTCTCCTTTTGAGGAAGGATATAAGGTCTTCCTTCATATCGCCAAGGATCCCTGATCCGATATAGATTTTGGATTCAGGATCATGAGGATCCATGAGGATTTCTACCACATCCTGCTCTCTTGCCTCCAAGACATCCCTTGGAGGATACTTTGATTGCTATTGCTCCCTTGACTTTGAGGCTGGTTTCATCGATGAAGTATAACAATTCTTAGCCTCCTGCTGATCACTATCAATCTTCACTATTCCCCAAGGACTAGGGAGCTTCACACATTGATGGTAAGTTGATGGGACTGCCTTCATATCGTGTATCCAGGGCCTGCCAAGGATAACATTACAACAAGATAAACAGTCAATAACACAAAATTTTTTATAAGAATGTAGGCCTTCGATGTATATTGGGAGCTTAATGTCCCCCAGGGTATTCTTAGTTTCGCCACTAAATCCCACGAGCACGGAGGATCTTGGTATGATATCTGTTTCAGGGATACCCATCTTCTTTAGAACATCAAGCTGGATAATGTTCACTGAACTTCCTCCGTCTATAAGGATCCTGCGGACAAAATGGTTAGAAATGAAAAGAGTAATAACTAAGCCATCGTGATGAGGATCCTGGATATCAACACGATCATCCTCATCAAAGGTTATGACTTTTCCTTCGGAGACACTTGATGTTCGAACGGGTCTTTCTCCATTATCCATTTTAGTTTCTTTTGCATGCCTTTTAGCTGCTGAGAAGGATGTGCCACAAATGTCTGATCCTCCAGAAATAAAGTTTATTACTTGTGCATCTGCTGGAGGGGCTGGAGCCTTCTCGGGGATCCTTTCAGGATCCTGAGTCCTTGACTTTTTTCTTCCCAACAATTCTTTTAGATGCCCCTTGCTCAACAAGTATCCAATTTCCTTTCTTAGTGCAATGCATTCTTCTGTGAGATGCCCAAAATCTTCATGGTATGCACACCACTTTGACTTATCCTTAGTTGCAGCTGGCCTATCATTCTTTCTGGGCCATCTAGCTTTATCACCTAGATTCTGCATCGCAAGGATTAGTTCATTGTTATCAACAGAAAAACAATATTCAGAAATTGGAGGATAATCCTCATCATCCTCTTCTTGATCAACAGAATGCACGTTCTGGTTATCAGATCTGTTGTAGGATCTGAACTTGCTGTTCCTGAATGAGGATCCTTGTTTATCTTGCTTTGAGGATCCTGCTAACCTCTCCTGGATCCTCTTGTCATCCTCTAGCCGAATGAACCTAAGTGCCCGGGTTCTTACCTCATCTAAGTTCCTGCATGGTGTCATAACAAGATCATCATAGAACGACGAATCCCTAAGCAATCCCATTTTAAAGGCCTCAACAGCCGTGGCTATATCTAAGTTGGGAATGTCTAAGGATTCTTTACTGAATTTGGTAATTTAATCCCTTAATGATTCATTATGACCCTGGGTTATCCTATATAGATCACTAGTTAATCGTTCAAATTTTCTACTACAAGAAAACTGATTATTAAACAGGTTAACTAGATTAGCAAATGAGGTAATAGAGTAGGGGGAAGACTTAGCAGCCATTTGAGAGCTGATCCAGTAAGAGTGGATCCGAATCCCTTGCACAGGCATGCTTCCTTTAACCTTTTCTGGGATTGGATTGATCTCCATCCTCTCCCTTTATTGTGCTATGTGTTCTTCAGGATCCGTCAAACCATCATACAGCTTCATTGTTGGCACATGGAACCTCTTGGGTATCTCAGCATCACAGATTGGTGGTGCAAAACGAGATATCTTGTGGCTCCCGTCTGCAATCTCTGGGATAGGTTTGACCACTCCTGGAACACTTGATATCATATCCTTTAGCTTTTGCAATTCTCTGGCCATGGCATGATTGATACCTGGATCCTGCATAAGACCATGGTTAGTAGTATAAGAATTATTAAAAGTGTTACCTCCCATTGGATTCAAATTAGGAAGAATGGATGTTAATCCATATTGTTGGAGCTCTGGAATGACCGAGGGACCAGTAGAAGCATTGGTCTGCATTGGAATAAAATCTCCCTGATGGACATCTGAACTTTCTGTTTGCAAACTCCTCAAGGATCCTGGCATCTGGAAGGATCCCTGAAACTGGGACGATCCTGGAACAAAGGAGGATCCTTGAACCTGGGATGATCCTGGAACAAAGGAGGATCCTTGAACCTGGGATGATCCTGGAACAAAGGAGGATCCTTGAACCTGGGATGATCCTGGAACAAAGGAGGATCCTTGAACCTGGGATGATCCTGGAACAATGGAAGATCCTTGAATCTGCTGCGCTCCTGAGTACCCTCCTGAATTCATGAAGGATCCCATATGCTGAGGATAGGATCCTGCTGGCTGAAAGTATGGACCTAATGCCTGGGTCATTGTTGTTTTTTCGTAGTGCACTCCTTTTGGTCCACCCACATATTGAACATCTGGAACCACTGATGGCTGAGAAGTAATCACCGGAGTGTCAAAATTCAAAGACCTGGGCATCAGTGGGGAATGATCCTCTGCCGTTTTCTTTTGTTTCTTGAGATCTCCGATTTCTTTGAGAATCCTTTCGTTTGTCTTATCCTGTTGCTGTATATGATCCTTCATCTGCAAAATCAAAGTAAACATGTCACTAGTAGTGGGAGTGTAAGAAGCAGAAGAAGTTGGAGGTTTTGAGAAAATGGGAGTTGGTTTCTTCGCAGCATTCTCAGCATTCTTCTGGGATCCAGAAGGTGGTGGAGGTAAAGGGGGAACGCCTTGTGAAGAAGTGAATGAGGGCATCAAATTTGAAGCATTCTTCGCTGAGGAAGCCATTTGCTTGGTTGTAGTGAACTGAAATGAGCACAGAAATACGAATTTTTCTAAGAGTGAAGCACCAATTGCCCCACGATGGGCGCCAAACTGTTTTGGTCAAAAAATCTGATGAGGATAATGCAACCAAACTCTCTGTTACGGGGTATGATGCTTAAAATGTAGGACAATGACAAGGATCACTTCAATGTAAATTGCACAAATGACACAAGGATTTATACGGGGAAAAAGCCCTTGATCAAGAGTTGATCTCCGGCACAAAAAACCCCGGGTGATGGAAACTACCGATCACCAAGCTCAAATAAATCAATAAATGTTCACAACTTCGGATAGTAACGAGCTAGGTACAAGGATCACTAGTGTGAAATGTGTAAAGGTGAGTGAAAACTAATAAGTGTTCGTCGAGAGCTTCAAGAGTGCGTTTTTATGAGAGTGTGTGTGTCGCTGAAAATGGCTAAGTGTCCTAATTCTAGCTCGTCACCCCTTTAAAAATAGAAGTTAACTACAATAACAAACTATCCG
The DNA here is from genome assembly GCA_030545235.1 of Helianthus tuberosus. Taxonomy (NCBI): domain Eukaryota; kingdom Viridiplantae; phylum Streptophyta; class Magnoliopsida; order Asterales; family Asteraceae; genus Helianthus; species Helianthus tuberosus. The sequence goes on from CM060447.1 coordinate 198,629,954, forward strand.
ACTTTCGTGCCAAGCTCCCACGTTCTCCACAACGTCCATTTCCAGTCAAACGTGTGCGAAATACCCGTGGAATATTCCATAGTAACGTTGCCAAGACCAAGTCAAGCTTGTAACTCCTGCGAAGTAATACAAAACACAAACAAACAATCGTCAGTATGAGGATCCTTAAAGTGATCCATGATCCTGATCCTGAAGCTCTTCTGAGGATCACTATCTGCCACAGAAGTAAGGATCATTAATTAGGATAACGAATAAGGATCACTAATTGTTAGAAAATCCTCCCCTAACACTAGTCGTACGCTTATTCTGTGGTACGAAGCTTACCATTCTTAAATTTCGGATTTGGAGAACTTCCACCAATGGCAGCTTTACTCGGCGACATGTTCCTGAAATGCACAAATATCGAAAACAATGTATACTTATTAAGGATGAGATTATTCCTAATTCAAGTCTAGACTCGGAAGTCAAGGAATGTGCAACTGTGTCATTGAGAATAAACACAAAAGGCTAGTGTTTAATTCACTCAATGTTTGCTCTGATACCAACCTATCACACCCCGATATTCCCACATATTACCGGTGGGGAGTATCGTGACGTAGTTGATATCATCATAGATAATAATCACGGTTCAATGCACAGCGGAAGTCTAAAAGTAATAATATTACAAACCGATTAAAAAATAATATAAAATATTACACATCGGAATGTAAAAGGATCCACAGGCAGATCAAAACAAAAGAAGTATTGTTCAACAGACTTAAAGTGATAAAAGCTTCCAAGGCTCTTTATTTAATCACTCAGGAGTTCCAGCCCATTACGCATAGTACCTGCACTTAACCTTTTTGAAGATATGTCAGTTTACACTGGTAAATACAATTAATTGACTCTTTTGAAAATATTTAAGAAAATTGATTTAAATGCACAAGGCACCAAAATTCTTTTATAACTTGGGATAATTATTTAGAAATAATCTTGTAAAAGATTTACATGTTGTCATGCGTTCAGTAGCCCAGGTTAGAAGTACCGGGTTAAAGATTAATAGACACACCACATAATATAAACCCATGGCGAGTTATTCTCAACAGGCGGGTATATCTTTTTACATACGCACCGGCAGGTGTATGCCTACACCCCGTGCTTAAGTCGTGGCCATTTCAATGAATGAGCCGAGGATATCCAGAACACGGTCATTAACCCCCCAAAGGCTTAAAACAAACAAAACAGATTAAACGGGTTATCTCAATGATTTAACCATTTTTCGATTAAAGATTCGATACCCGACCAAGCGGCATTATTTAATACCGTACCCCAAGCCCGTATAAGGGAAAATAAGTTAAAAGTATTTACCTGAGCAAAAATATAATTTTTATCCCAGCCGTATATCAATCAGAAAGTACAGATAGCTTTTACTGGGCTCCTAATCTGGAACGAAGGTTTTAATAACCTATTAGAATACTAACGGGTCTTTATTTAAGTCAAAGACTTAGACCGGTTAGTGGAAAGGATATTTTACGGTTCTAAACGCTAGATTAAGCGGAGACCGGAATAGAATGTGGTTTAGACCCGACAAGTTTGGATACTTGTATAATATGGGTAAACTAAACACATTCTGGAATTTGAGGACTTAATGATAAGGTTAAACCTGTTTCGGCTATTTTACGTAAACTAGTCACATAAACCGATCCGAACGCATAAATGCGTAACGGGTAACCAAATGAATTATATACAGGTATCAAATGTTATTATGCTTAAAATATGTTAATACATCAGTAGGATGTTAACATATATGCCCAAAAAGTATTTAAAACCATTTTAAGTCCCGTAAGGGCATTTTGGTCATTTTAATGATTATAATAGAGATTTTATAACAAACTGAGGTTCTGGTCCTTGGTAATCAGTAAAATATTTACTTTATCACATTACATCAGTAAGATATTGTACATGTGTGAGGTTTACCATTTATGGCCAAACTATGGCCCGAAAGGGCATTTTGGTCATTTCACATATGCTTTTAAGGACATTTTGTGACAACCCGCACAAAACCAGGTATCCGTACAACTTAATTAATGATTAATTATTACTTGATTACTGTGCTTGATTGAAACTAGCTGATAAACTGCTACCTGCATACTGATACATGCACTTACTTGCATCATACTTTATTTGCTGTCACTACATTATTTACGTGCTGAACCCTAGTGACAAACATGATGCACAAAAAGCACAGTAGCACTAAACGGATACACAGTGAACATGCTGATATAACCAGCATCAGGCAAATACTGCCTCAAGGCCTGTTAAGAGCCTCATATATTTTGACTACACTGGTAGTGAGTGTAGGATATAAGGGTTGTGTTACCGCGTCTCTAGGGGATAAGATACACTGATTCGGATGTGCCAGAACGTACTTTAAGTACCAAACACAGCACTTTAATAATTTAACCAGCTTCTAGCTGACTAGTAAAGTGCCAGAAATGAGAAAATATTACTAGACACTTTCTAAAGTGTCGGGAAAACAAAATGTGTCACTAAAATGTAATAACGACACTTTAAAGTCTTTTGTAACACTTTAACGGATTACTATCCAACCGGACACCCGGACTTTACCCGGAACATGAAAATATTAGTATTTTTATTATTACTCTTTTTCTGAGCCAGTTAGGGTCTCTGATTACCCTAACACCCGTCATAACGCGTCGTACGCAACTAACAAGGTTAACACTTAACCTAACCTATTTAACCTAAACTAAACACTAACTAAACTACTTAAAATCAAACTAGATACCCCCCCCCCCCCTTACTCTCGTAACCGGCCCCTCTAACTAGGGGACACACTAGTACTTGAAATCTTGCCAAGATCTTGCCATGTCTAATATCCACACTACACAATGACCATTGGACATTAGCACTAAGTCTTGCCTATATAAACACACTAACTACTAGAGGGTTATCACTTAACATCAACAAACCAACTCTCTCTCTTTCTTCCTTGGTGGCTCTCGGCCGCACCTCACACACCCACCATCATAATTTTCGGCCCTTGTTCACTACATTCCAAGATTATACAAACATCACAAGTCGCATATTAGGAGCTTTGGTGCAAGCGGAACGCGAAGGACCACTCTCGTTGGCTTTTATCCACGCGGTTTTCGTCACAACTCTTCCCTAGCCTTGAGCTAGAGGTATAACCTTTAAAACTTGTTCTTACACATATCTAAAGTGGTTAAAAGAACTTTCGTCGGTTAAATATTGTAAACACGCGTTTTGGATCTTTAAAGTCTAGTAAAATCACAAAAATGGTGGTTAATAGCATATAACTTGTGTAAAAGTCGTAGGACTTGAAATTTGTGCTTATTGTGACCCGATCTATAATGTGGTAGCTCAAATCTTCGTTTAACCCGACTTTGTAAAATCACGTATCATCACATAAGCTTGTTTTTGATAGATACAAGGGTTAAAGGTGAAACACTACCACATTTTAGAAACATGAACTTGTGTGAAATATTATACTTGTGTAAAAGTGATTTAACCGGTAAAATGGTGTTTAAAACTAGCGGATCTACGTATCCGCAAGTGGTATTTTTGAAAGACCACACTTTAAAGAAATCATGTTTTTCTAAAAGATGGATCTTGCACTAATAAATATGATTTTATAAACCACAAGTGTGTAGACACTCGTGAAATGGAAAGATCCGACAAAGAAGTATATTTGTCACTCGTTACTAGAAGTTGTAAAGACGGTTTTCTCTAAACACGAGGTTTTTACAAGATTAAAGCTACTTTATATAAAGATCTACGTATATAGATGGGATTTATAATATAGATTCGGAAAAACTACAAGTTCATGCGATTATGCAAATATACATACTTGTTGACTAGTTTGATGTGTCGGAAATTGTTTGATTGAATAAAGAAGTTGATTGAGTTGATTTGTTAAAAGAAAATGATACGCTTAAAAGCGTGGCCACCTCCAGTTACAGAGGAAACTCTGGCGAAATTTTCTAAAAACCTAACACTTAGACTTTTTTTACACAACAAGTGTTAGAACTATTTTTGGGCATACTTTTGAAACATAAATTTCGCCAGTACTATATTTTACTAAATATTCGGAGGTGGGATTTTCACAAAGATTAACGTGATAAATATATTTGTCACAACACTGTTTATGATTATTTTGTGAAATACATAAATATTATTTTAGAATGAAAATAATATTTACAAGCGTTAATGATTCCAAAACTTTGCGAACGCTTACACAAACATATAAGTTACACCGGTAATTACATTACCACAAGATTGATAAAACGTAACTTACGCACATGTATTGTATCCCCCATCCTTGGGAAGAAGAATAACTATCAAGCATATACAAAATGTAACACGAAATAGTTGTCTAACTATTTCCCGCAAACATAAACTGTAAAGCTAAAGCACGGCCGTCCGTCTAATAGAATTAGCACTTGTAGGTCGTTGCACAGCTTACTGCTTCAGAGACGCTTGATAGAGTTTACGCATCCACTGTGAGTTCATGTCCCCCTTTTCTCTAACTGTTTTCAGTTTTCTTAACTGCGGGGGTGAAATACATGTTACTTTGTTTACAAGTACTTTATACACGGTATGAATTACGTAAGGAGGTTTAGATCATGTGAATGGGTAGTTAGAACACCGAGGGACTCGAGCGGTAGATCTATTTGGGTGTAGCGAGCCCAGCTTCAGGCCAAACGGACCTCTCGGAGGCTAACCACAACGGACCTGGAGTGACTTGGTTGCCCAACGCAAAAATCAGCTAGGGTTGTGTCTACTTACTTGCATTTCACAACATGCTAATGGCCTTGCAAACCATTGGTGATCACAAGTCCTCTTACACTGCTACATACCAGGAAACTTTTATACTTACAAGTGTTTTACTTACTCACTTGCACATGAACTCGCTCAACATTATTGTTGATTTTTCAACTCACATGTATTTCAGGAAATTAAACGAGATCTGGCACGGTATGGAACGTTTTCCGCTGCATTTGTCATGGAGTCATCAGGGTTTAAGGGATGTGTCTCTTTCCTGGACAAGACACAGTCCTTAAACCACGTTTATGTTATGTTGTAGTGGTTATGTCTTTTGAACAAGGTTATTGTTGTTGGAGTATGTTCTCGTCAAACAATGGTATTGTATGTTATTTTCAAACTTAATTGATGACTTGCATGGTTTTTAAATTCATATAGCTTGTTATGATTAAGCTATGGTATTAAGAAGTCACACCAAAATATACCACGCTTCCGCAAAGCCAGGGTGTGACAGCTTGGTATCAGAGCTCTGATCATAGCGAACTAGGATTCTGTCTCGAGTCTAGACTATGATCACTAGGGCTCTCACGAAAACATTTTTCTGCATACCACTTAAGTCCAGATCCACACTTTTTTACAAACAAATGTTGAGCACATTTTATTAATTATAAGTTCAGCTTGGAGGGCTGAGGATCGATCTGGAGGATCGAGATGGTTAAGGTAGTTGAGCACGTTGGTTTGATATAGGATCGATCTGGAGGATCGAGGTGATTAAGGAAGATTGAGCACGTTGATTTGTTATAAGGCTCGATCTGGAGGATCGAGGTTTGGGTTAAGTAAAGGATAGAGCAGTCTTGTAGACTAGATGGTATTGGCTAGTAAGACTAGGAGGATAATTTGAATGCTTACTTGGTGATTTACGTGATTATTTGATTATATGATTGACAGTTTGTGCATACTTATGTTTGCGTTACAGGTACATGGACTCGTCAGATTCAGGTGGTTCAGGCACCACCGGACCCAGACCCATAGTGTCAGATGATTTAGAGTCCTCGGAGCACGAGGTGTATACGTCAGACTTTACCAGTACCGACGATGACGACTTCCAGCCATTCGCCCTACCTGATGGCGACGATGAGCTCCCTGTTGATATTCCGGCCGGGGATTTGCCACTAGCGGTGATCCCTGCTCCCATACCCCTCGCTTCTTATCCTGTTCAGGAGTTACCTTTCGATGGCGAGGAGGACGATGTCGACCTATTTGAGGTAGAGCCTATGGAGGACGTTCAGGGCGAGGCCCTACCTGCTGTTGCCCCATTGTTGATTGCAGATGCTCCGGATGCGGAGGCACCTGCACATTCCCCAGCCCAGGACTCCTCTGAGTCTGTGGCTTCTGCACCGACACATACTCTTAGTGTGCAGCACTATTCCCATGGGTCTGATTCGGACCAGGCTCTTTCTGTTACTCCAGTGCCTGGACTTGGTTATGCTCTTGACGATGAGGGGGATTCTGACCCTGTGTTTCCCCCAGGCTTTGATCCTGACCGCGATTTGGAGTTTGTCCCTATGGACGAGATGATGGAGGATCCTGCTGATCCTATTGATCCTTTCGACCCGATCGATCCTGATTTTGACTTTGATATGGCATTCGATGACTTGGAGCCTGCCCTTGCCCCTGAGCAGGCAGCTGCTCTTGATGTGTTACCGGAGCATGACCCTATGCATGCTGATATACCCCTTGAGCCCATCGCTGTTGATCCCCACCTAGACGTTCCCTTGATTGCAGACGATCATGCCCCTGTTGATCCCATCGATCCTCTACCCATAGTTGCTGTACCTGTCGACCCACCATTTGAGCACCTGGCACCCGTTGACCCGGTTGTGGCTCCCTTATTTGATCATGTTCCCTTAGAGCCTGAGCATGCTCTGTTTGCTGCCCATATGGATCCACCGGACGAGCCGGCACAGCACGGGTGGATCCCGGCTGATGAGGACGTCCCACCACTACCCCCACAGATTCCAGACGCTAGACACGCTGACTTTTCGTTTCAGGTTCCCACATACATACCTCCAGCGGGGCCTGGAGAGGGCTCTTCAGCCCACCCATCAGGGCATGTACCGATGCCCATGCCTTTCTTACCACAGATGCCTTTTGTTCCACCTATTACTGCTCCTTTTGGCGTAGCACCCTTCGATCCCACACGAGATCCACTGCTTTGGTCTCCGTTTTCCCCTATGCCACCCACCGATCCATACCACAGATTCCACGTGGGCCACACCATTGAGGATGTACTGATGTCTTTTGTTTACCAGCATGAGTCGCACGAGCAGCGACTGCAGGAGCTCGAGAGAGCTCGGCCATGTCAGTGCCATGGTCAGGCACCCTCTCCGTTACAGCCGTTTCGATCATTACCCCCTGACTATGCTGCTCGTCTTACTACTTTGGAGCAGCAGATTGCCTCCGTTATACGCACGCAGCAGGCGATGGAGGCAGATTGGTTAGAGATGCGCCGTTTGCTTTATACCCGTTTTCCTCCCCCTCCACCACCATCTGCTTGAGCTCATCAGTGCCACAGGGTAGGCGAGGTGAGAAGTCAGCGATTGCTTTTACTTGCACAGCATTTTGGGGAGACTACGTTATGATTTGACTTTTGTTATGTACTTGATGTTGTATTGATACTGATGTAGCTTTTGACAGGGGTGATGTAGCCCCGGTGATTGATGATTGTATGTATACATTACGATGTGGTCTCATTATTATGGCAATCGCAGTTTTCTCACCATATTTTGATTCGCTTGATTACTTGTTTATATTTTATGGCATGGGATGTTGTGTGATTGATATTTGTGATATGTGATAACATGAGATGTTATGTGATTATACTATTATTATTACTATATACGTACACTGTACTATGTCCTGACCAACGTGAACACATCTTTTAGAAAGATGCCACCAAGACGACAACAGCAGCCTATGCCTACCACTCAGGAAGAGCTACAGCAAGTCATTGCTGCTGCCATAGCGCAGTACGCAGCTTCTCAGCCAGGAGGGAGCGGAAGTGTTAATCAAGGCAATAACAATCCACCTCACGGTAATTCCACGCCATTCGAACCTACCATGAACTAGTTGGAGATTTTAGCGGTGATGCTAATGCCAACCACATGTTTTAACATACGTGCAGGATGCACCTACAAGCAGTTCTTAGACTGCAAACCAGTTAACTTCAATGGCACAGGAGGTGCAGTTGCCTTTACCCGCTGGGCTGAGAAAACCGATTCTGTCTTACGCATGAGCAAGTGTGCTGAGGATCAACAAGTCACATACATTTCAGGGCTATTTCTCGACGGAGCCCTATCTTGGTGGAACTTACAAGTCCAAACCTTAGGCGAAGCTGCCGCCTACGCCCTGACTTGGGCCGAATTGAAAGAGTTGATGCGCAAAAAGTACTGTTCACGCGCAGAAATTCAGAGGTTGGAGACTGAATTTTGGCACTTAAAGATGGATGGTCCGAAAGTAGCAGAGTACGTTCAGAGGTTTCATGACCTATCTCAAGTGGTTCCTTACATGGTTACGCCCGAATACAAACGAATCGAGCACTTCATTTGGGGTTTGGCTCCCCAAATAATAAGCATGGTAACCTCCTCCAAACCAGCGACTATCACTGAAGCCATCGATTTGAGCGTGGCTCTCACCGAGGAGGGGATTCGTTTAAACAAGTTTGGTGATGTAAAGGCAAAGGAGAAAGAGACGCATGTTGAGTCGTCCGGAAGTAACAAAAGAAAGTTTTCAAACTTCAAACAAAGTGTTAGCGGTGATGGTAAGAGAGGAGCACCAAGCACGCCAGCTCAGGGCGCAGCTGGCAGTGGAAGGAAAGGAAGAGGATACATGGGCACCCAGCCCAGATGCAATACCTGTCTACGCCACCATTCGGGTCAATGTCAGCTAAAAGTATGCGAAGTATGTGGGAGACGTGGTCATTTGAAGGACACCTGTTGGGTTGGTACTGGCCGGGGAGGCCAGGGAGGATATGGAAATAGGAATGATAACCGTGGCGGAAATGGGAATCGCCAGCAAGGAAATTTTGGAGGAAACAGAAACCGAAGCAACAATGCAAACCAGGCTGGCAATGCCAACCAGATCAACACCCCAGCTGGAAATGGGGATGGTAATGGGCAAAGGCTCGGATGCTACAATTGCGGGGAAATCGGGCATTTTAAGAAGAATTGCCCAACACTGAATCAAGCCCGTGGTAGAGTGTTCCGACTTGAAGCTAGAGAAGCACGTCAAGATCCAAATGTTGTTACCGGTACGTTCCCTATCAATCAACGCTATGCATCCGTTTTATTTGATACTGGTGCCGATTGTAGCTTCGTATCGCTAGAATTTAAGAATATGCTTGGGTTAGCTGCTAATAAGTTAGACATACCCTACTCGATCGAATTAGCTAATGGAAAGTTAGTTGGAGCCGACGAAGTAATCAGAGGTTGTGTGATAGAATTGGGGGAACGCGAGTTTACTCTGGATCTACTACCAGTCCAATTGGGGAGCTTCGACGTGGTGGTAGGAATGGATTGGTTATCCGGAAACAAGGCGGAGATAGTATGTCACGAGAAAGTTGTTCGTATCCCAACTGACGATGGTGAGACAATTGTGGTTCACGGAGAGAAGCGTGACACGCCGCTAAGATTTATCAGCTGCTTAAAGGCAAGGAAGTGTTTACAGAAAGGATGTGTTGCTTTTCTGGCACACATCGTAGACAAGAAGGCCGCTGAGCCAACAATCGAAGATATCCCTGTCGTAAGGGAGTATCCCGAAGTCTTCCCAGAAGACTTACCCGGACTGCCACCTCAGAGGCAAGTGGAGTTTCACATTGACTTAGTTCCAGGCGCAGCGCCTGTAGCTAAGGCACCTTACAGACTTGCTCCATCTGAGATGCAGGAATTGTCAACGCAACTTCAAGAGTTGTTAGACAAGGGTTTTATCCGACCAAGCTTCTCGCCTTGGGGAGCTCCGGTCTTGTTTGTCAAGAAGAAGGACGGAAGTTTCCGCATGTGTATTGACTACAGAGAATTGAACAAGCTGACGATCAAGAACAGGTATCCACTGCCTAGAATCGACGATCTGTTCGACCAACTTCAAGGTTCAAGCTGTTACTCTAAGATCGATCTTCGATCTGGATACCATCAACTGAGGATACAGGAGGAAAGTATCCCGAAAACAGCCTTCCGAACTCGTTATGGACACTACGAGTTCCTCGTGATGCCATTTGGTTTGACAAACGCACCGGCGGTATTCATGGATCTAATGAATAGAGTTTGCAAGCCATACTTAGACAAGTTCGTGATTGTATTCATCGACGACATCCTGATTTACTCAAAGACGAAGGCTGAACACGAACAACATCTTAGAACCATACTAGAGCTGCTAAAGAAAGAACAGCTGTACGCCAAATTCTCCAAGTGCGAGTTTTGGCTACGCGAAGTTCAGTTTCTTGGACATGTGGTTAATGGGGATGGAATTCATGTTGATCCCACAAAGATCGAGGCAATCAAGAATTGGGAAACGCCCACAACGCCAACCGAGATTCGACAATTCTTGGGTTTGGCTGGCTACTATCGAAGGTTCATCGAGGATTTTTCGAAAATCGCTCAACCGTTGACGCTCCTGACCCAGAAGGATAAGACGTTTGATTGGGGAATCAAACAGGATGAAGCGTTTCAGATATTAAAAGATAAGCTCTGCAACGCGCCAATCTTAGCTCTACCGGAAGGTACCGACGATTTTGTGGTATACTGCGACGCATCGCGTCAGGGATTGGGTTGTGTGTTGATGCAACGCCAGAAGGTCATTGCTTACGCATCACGCCAACTGAAAGTGCACGAAAAGAATTATACCACACATGATTTAGAGCTTGGCGCAGTGGTTTTTGCACTAAAGATCTGGAGACACTACCTGTATGGTACAAAATGCACAATCTTCACAGATCACAAGAGCCTGCAACATATATTCAACCAGAAGGAGTTGAATATGAGGCAAAGACGTTGGGTCGAATTATTGAATGATTACGACTGCGAGATCAAGTATCACCCGGGGAAGGCAAATGTAGTTGCCGATGCCCTAAGTCGTAAAGAAAGAATCAAGCCCATAAGGGTTAGAGCATTGGAAATGATTGTACGAATCAACCTTCCCTCGCACATTCGTGCTGCACAAAAGGAAGCTCTCAAGGAGGGAAACCTTGAGGAAGAATATCTCCGGGGAATGGAGAAGCTTTTGGTACCGAACGAGGAAGGAACGTTATGTTTTGAGAAAAGGATTTGGGTTCCCCTGTTTGATGGATTAAGGGAAGTTATTTTCGACGAAGCGCACAAGTCACGGTACTCTATCCACCCTGGATCGGATAAGATGTACCAGGATCTTAAAGATTACTATTGGTGGCCTAGGATGAAAGGCGACGTTGCTGTCTACGTAAGCAAATGTTTAACGTGCGCTAAGGTCAAGGCAGAATACCAGAAGCCTTCGGGACTTCTGCAACAACCTGAGATTCCCAAATGGAAATGGGAACAAATCTCAATGGATTTTGTTACAAAACTGCCAAGAACGCCAAGAGGCCATGATATGATTTGGGTGATTGTTGACCGCCTAACAAAGTCCGCACATTTTCTGCCAATCAGGGAGAAAGACAGTACTAGTAAACTTGCGGAAATTTACATGAGAGAGATCGTAGCACGACATGGAGTACCACTCTCGATCATCTCTGATAGAGACGGGAGATTTGTGTCAAGAATATGGCAATCTTTCCAAGAATCTTTTGGCTCACAATTGAATCTGAGCACTGCATTCCATCCGCAAACTGATGGCCAGAGCGAGCGAACAATACAAACGTTGGAAGACATGCTGAGGGCATGTGTTATGGATTTAGGAGGTAGCTGGGATAAACACTTACCCTTGGTCGAATTTTCATATAACAACAGCTACCACACCAGTATTGGTGTTGCGCCTTTTGAGGCCCTATACGGACGCAAGTGTCGATCACCACTATGTTGGTCTGACGCGGGTGATAGGCAGCTTGCTGGTCCCGAGATCGTCCAAGAGACGACTGATAAGATCGCGCAAATTCTTAAACGCATCGAAGCCGCTCGCCACAGGCAAAAGGCCTACGCGGATCCAAACCGGAAGCATGTGGACTTCCAAGTCGGAGAGATGGTATTGTTAAAGGTTTCACCCTGGAAAGGGGTAGCGCGCTTTGGAAAGCGAGGAAAGTTAAATCCACGCTACATTGGTCCCTTTAGAATTCTAGAAAGAATTGGGACGGTAGCATACAAGTTGGACCTACCTGCTGAACTAAATGGTGTTCACGATACATTTCATATATCCAATTTAAAGAAGAGTCCAACTCAAGTTGACGTTGCCATTCCTATCGACGAGATTCATATTGACGACACGCTCCACTTCGTTGAAGAACCTGTTGAGGTCACGGATTGGAAAGTTAACAAGACCCGCCGGAGCAGTGTCAAACTCGTCAAGGTACGTTGGAATGCCAGACATGGTCCTGAATTTACCTGGGAACGTGAGGACCGGATGAAAGAGAAATACCCCCACTTATTTCCTAAGAACCCTGCTTCTACAAGCAGAACTTAAATTTCGGGACGAAATTTATTTAACGGGGGGAGAATGTGACAACCCGCACAAAACCAGGTATCCGTACAACTTAATTAATGATTAATTATTACTTGATTACTGTGCTTGATTGAAACTAGCTGATAAACTGCTACCTGCATACTGATACATGCACTTACTTGCATCATACTTTATTTGCTGTCACTACATTATTTACGTGCTGAACCCTAGTGACAAACATGATGCACAAAAAGCACAGTAGCACTAAACGGATACACAGTGAACATGCTGATATAACCAGCATCAGGCAAATACTGCCTCAAGGCCTGTTAAGAGCCTCATATATTTTGACTACACTGGTAGTGAGTGTAGGATATAAGGGTTGTGTTACCGCGTCTCTAGGGGATAAGATACACTGATTCGGATGTGCCAGAACGTACTTTAAGTACCAAACACAGCACTTTAATAATTTAACCAGCTTCTAGCTGACTAGTAAAGTGCCAGAAATGAGAAAATATTACTAGACACTTTCTAAAGTGTCGGGAAAACAAAATGTGTCACTAAAATGTAATAACGACACTTTAAAGTCTTTTGTAACACTTTAACGGATTACTATCCAACCGGACACCCGGACTTTACCCGGAACATGAAAATATTAGTATTTTTATTATTACTCTTTTTCTGAGCCAGTTAGGGTCTCTGATTACCCTAACACCCGTCATAACGCGTCGTACGCAACTAACAAGGTTAACACTTAACCTAACCTATTTAACCTAAACTAAACACTAACTAAACTACTTAAAATCAAACTAGAAACCCCCCCCCCCCTACTCTCGTAACCGGCCCCTCTAACTAGGGGACACACTAGTACTTGAAATCTTGCCAAGATCTTGCCATGTCTAATATCCACACTACACAATGACCATTGGACATTAGCACTAAGTCTTGCCTATATAAACACACTAACTACTAGAGGGTTATCACTTAACATCAACAAACCAACTCTCTCTCTTTCTTCCTTGGTGGCTCTCGGCCGCACCTCACACACCCACCATCATAATTTTCGGCCCTTGTTCACTACATTCCAAGATTATACAAACATCACAAGTCGCATATTAGGAGCTTTGGTGCAAGCGGAACGCGAAGGACCACTCTCGTTGGCTTTTATCCACGCGGTTTTCGTCACAACTCTTCCCTAGCCTTGAGCTAGAGGTATAACCTTTAAAACTTGTTCTTACACATATCTAAAGTGGTTAAAAGAACTTTCGTCGGTTAAATATTGTAAACACGCGTTTTGGATCTTTAAAGTCTAGTAAAATCACAAAAATGGTGGTTAATAGCATATAACTTGTGTAAAAGTCGTAGGACTTGAAATTTGTGCTTATTGTGACCCGATCTATAATGTGGTAGCTCAAATCTTCGTTTAACCCGACTTTGTAAAATCACGTATCATCACATAAGCTTGTTTTTGATAGATACAAGGGTTAAAGGTGAAACACTACCACATTTTAGAAACATGAACTTGTGTGAAATATTATACTTGTGTAAAAGTGATTTAACCGGTAAAATGGTGTTTAAAACTAGCGGATCTACGTATCCGCAAGTGGTATTTTTGAAAGACCACACTTTAAAGAAATCATGTTTTTCTAAAAGATGGATCTTGCACTAATAAATATGATTTTATAAACCACAAGTGTGTAGACACTCGTGAAATGGAAAGATCCGACAAAGAAGTATATTTGTCACTCGTTACTAGAAGTTGTAAAGACGGTTTTCTCTAAACACGAGGTTTTTACAAGATTAAAGCTACTTTATATAAAGATCTACGTATATAGATGGGATTTATAATATAGATTCGGAAAAACTACAAGTTCATGCGATTATGCAAATATACATACTTGTTGACTAGTTTGATGTGTCGGAAATTGTTTGATTGAATAAAGAAGTTGATTGAGTTGATTTGTTAAAAGAAAATGATACGCTTAAAAGCGTGGCCACCTCCAGTTACAGAGGAAACTCTGGCGAAATTTTCTAAAAACCTAACACTTAGACTTTTTTTACACAACAAGTGTTAGAACTATTTTTGGGCATACTTTTGAAACATAAATTTCGCCAGTACTATATTTTACTAAATATTCGGAGGTGGGATTTTCACAAAGATTAACGTGATAAATATATTTGTCACAACACTGTTTATGATTATTTTGTGAAATACATAAATATTATTTTAGAATGAAAATAATATTTACAAGCGTTAATGATTCCAAAACTTTGCGAACGCTTACACAAACATATAAGTTACACCGGTAATTACATTACCACAAGATTGATAAAACGTAACTTACGCACATGTATTGTATCCCCCATCCTTGGGAAGAAGAATAACTATCAAGCATATACAAAATGTAACACGAAATAGTTGTCTAACTATTTCCCGCAAACATAAACTGTAAAGCTAAAGCACGGCCGTCCGTCTAATAGAATTAGCACTTGTAGGTCGTTGCACAGCTTACTGCTTCAGAGACGCTTGATAGAGTTTACGCATCCACTGTGAGTTCATGTCCCCCTTTTCTCTAACTGTTTTCAGTTTTCTTAACTGCGGGGGTGAAATACATGTTACTTTGTTTACAAGTACTTTATACACGGTATGAATTACGTAAGGAGGTTTAGATCATGTGAATGGGTAGTTAGAACACCGAGGGACTCGAGCGGTAGATCTATTTGGGTGTAGCGAGCCCAGCTTCAGGCCAAACGGACCTCTCGGAGGCTAACCACAACGGACCTGGAGTGACTTGGTTGCCCAACGCAAAAATCAGCTAGGGTTGTGTCTACTTACTTGCATTTCACAACATGCTAATGGCCTTGCAAACCATTGGTGATCACAAGTCCTCTTACACTGCTACATACCAGGAAACTTTTATACTTACAAGTGTTTTACTTACTCACTTGCACATGAACTCGCTCAACATTATTGTTGATTTTTCAACTCACATGTATTTCAGGAAATTAAACGAGATCTGGCACGGTATGGAACGTTTTCCGCTGCATTTGTCATGGAGTCATCAGGGTTTAAGGGATGTGTCTCTTTCCTGGACAAGACACAGTCCTTAAACCACGTTTATGTTATGTTGTAGTGGTTATGTCTTTTGAACAAGGTTATTGTTGTTGGAGTATGTTCTCGTCAAACAATGGTATTGTATGTTATTTTCAAACTTAATTGATGACTTGCATGGTTTTTAAATTCATATAGCTTGTTATGATTAAGCTATGGTATTAAGAAGTCACACCAAAATATACCACGCTTCCGCAAAGCCAGGGTGTGACACATTTTTGGAAACCTGAGTTCATAACTTATACCTTCTGTAATAATATTTAAATTTGTTTAAAAATCCAGTAGGTAACAAGTCTTAGGTGTTAAATATGGTTTTAAACCATACTATGCACCTAATTAGCGTAAAACTCGCTAATTGACGATAATCAAGATGTTTATGTAAACCTGAGATTTTGATCAGTTTTAAATGCTCAAAATAACTTATTTAATGTATAAAATCAGTAGGAAAAGGTTTGGCATTCAAATCATTTGTAAATCTTATTTTATGCACAAAAAGGGTATTATCGTCATTTACCGAATTACACAAGAACTCTATGATTTAATCAGATTATAATCTAACCAAAAATCCGAAAAATCCTTAAAAATAATATCTTAATAGTAGGTAATGAGTTTTGGTTCAAAATCCAAATTTAAACATGTCTTATGCAAGATATCGCAATTTGATTAATAAAAAGCTCCTAATTACGATATCGAGCATAACTTTTGTTTGAGACCAAGAACTAATGTCAAATTTTCAGGACAAGCTTATATATCAGTAACAAAGGTTTTTATCCTCTCACATTTCTAAAAATCTCATTTATATGTCAAAAGGGCAATTTCGGCATTTATAAGCATAATAACAAACAAGAGCATATAATTCAAACTACTAAGGACCAAGCAATATAACTTCAGAGGGTTATACAACTATATAATATGGTCCTAATGGAAGCTAAAAACATGGGAGAATCAAACTTAAATGGTTCAGAACTGAAAGTCAAAGCAAAAGTCAAGCTTTTGCGACTTTCGGTTATAAACTAACCTTAGACTGATAATTGTCTGGTTAGATCTGATTAAACATGTTCTAATACTAATTACCAAGTCATTAGAATGTTAAAATATAATTTATAACCTCTGTTTTATTAGTTTAAATTATTTTTAAAGTTTCTGTCCAGTTTGACTTTTTGACCAACTAGTTTGACCCGACAATTAACTAGTCAAACGAAATAATTAGGAGGTGCCCTTTTAAGGGTTAATCACCTATCTTAATATGGTTCCATAACCACCTTCTTTTCGGTCAGTGGCTGGACCATTTATGATTAAATCGAAAGTCAAAGCCTAATTACGGTATATTTGACTTTTCGGTTTTTAAGCTATTAAAATGGACTAAGCAGGGACTAAGACACTTACATAAGGTCCTAGCTATCTTTTCTACACTTGATAATCCTCTTCAAAGGCCAGCTACCTCCAGAAGTGAGTATAGAAGTTGTTGTGAATGAAATGAGCACATAAATCTTCAAAATGGTGCCTATTTATACTTGAAGAACACATCCTAGGATCATCACAGGTGTTTAGGATTGATCCCTGATGTTTACAAGTGTCCTAGTGGTATTCTAATACCAACAACAAGCTCCTGGTATCGATTTTGAAGTGATTAAGTCGGTTATGAACATGAACCTGCAGCTGGCAGGATTTTTCTGAGCTGGGCACTTCTACGCGGACCGCGTAAGACTCAGAGAGAGTCTACGCGGGCCGCGACAACCCTCTGAACTTGTTAAAACAGTTTCAATCTTGGCAGTTTTAGTCCCTGGCCATTTTAAACCTTTTACAACTTCATTTTTGGCATAAGAGGCCCTTGTAGTTAATTTGTAGAGGTTCAAGGAAGTATAACCAAACTTCGTTAGGCCCGGTTTCGTTAAATATAACCATAAACATAAGTTTCATCACTTTGACACTTTTCACCCAAAGTCTTGAAAACTTGTTTAACGATCTCGAAACCTCGTGAAATTTATACCACTTATTCTTGAGAGTATATTTGAATATTTCGAAGCCCTGGATTCGTTAAAAGGTCACTTAGAGGTAAGAATTAACATGTTGACACGTTTAACCCCCGTAATTTATAATCTTCCGATTATTTTTATAAACGGCTTCTTATATCCAATTAATCACTCGTTTAAGAATATATTCTCCGTGTAAGGTCATTCAGAGGCACAAGTTTGGCATGTTGACACTTTTAGTCCCTTCGTATACATAATTTCACCGTTTGTTAACTTTAGTCCTTCCAACTCAATCTTTCACATATTTAGAGTTTAGGACATGTGTCTTTACATAATTGGACACGTTTTTACGTGGTGTTACACCTAGCTATGTCCTTTTTCATTCCTATCTACCAGAAGTTATTTCTTAAATCTTGGTACATCTTATTATTACCAGGGTGCATTGTATACCTAGATTTATGGGCTTCCTCTAAAATCTTATCTCTTAAATTTCCTTGCTTAGGTACCCAAATCATGTCCTTATGGAATCTCCAAATCCCATCTGTCCCTTGCTCTAATTCCTTTATCGTCCTTTCATTCCTTCGGTATCATCCTTGATAGCTGTTTCTTGAACGTTCTTCAGTTGTTCCTTTAAATCTAATTGGAGATTTAATCTAAGAGCACGAACTCGCCGTTGCTTTTCATGATACTTACGACTTAGGGCATCTGCTACTACATTCGCCTTCCCTTTATGATATTGAATATCACAGTCGTAGTCACTTAGAATTTCCATCCATCTTCTTTGCCTCATGTTTTATTCTTTTTGCCCAAATATGTATCTTAAACTCTTATGATCTGTATAGACTGTAAACTTACTTCCATACAGATAATGTCTCCAAATCTTAAGGGCAAAAATTATTGCTCCTAATTCTAAGTCATGAGTTGTATAATTTTCCTCGTGCTTTTTCAATTGCCTTGAGGCATACGCAATTACCTTTTTGCGTTGCATCAGCACACATCCTAATCCTAGCTTAGAAGCGTCACAGTAAACTTCAAAATCTTCTATCCTTTCTGGTAAGGCAAGAATTGGGGCATTTGTTAATCTTTGCTTTAAGATCCTAAAGGCCTCTTCTTGCTTGGGTCCCCATTCAAACTTAACAGTTTTACAGGTTAACTTAGTTAATGGAACAACTATTTTAGAAAAGTCTTTAATGAAGTGCCTATAGTATCCAGCTAATCCCAGAAAACTTCTAACTTCAGCAGCTGATTGCGGGACCTTCCAATTGGTGATTGCTTCTATTTTGGAGGGATCTACGTGAATACCTTCGTGATTCACCATGTGACCTAAGAATTGCACCTCCTGTAGCCAAAATTCACACTTCGAGAATTTGGCGTAAAGTTTTTCCTTTCTTAACAAAGTTAAGAGTGCATGTAGGTGTTCACAATGTTCATCCTTACTTTTGGAATAAATAAGTATATCGTCGATAAAGACAATTACAAATTTATCCAAATACGGCTTACAGATCCTATTCATCATGTCCATGAATGTTGCAGGAGCATTCGTTAGTCCAAATGGCATGACTGTAAACTCGTAGTGACCATACCTAGTTCTGAAAGCAGTTTTAGGTATGTCTTCTTCTTATACCTTCAGCTGATGATATCCGGAGCGTAAATCTATCTTAGAAAAATATCTAGCTCCCTGAAGTTGATCAAAAAGATCATCAATCCTAGGTAATGGGTATCGATTCTTAATTGTAACCTTATTCGATTCCCTATAATTGATACACATTCGCATTGTACCATCCTTCTTTTTCACGAACAACACTGGTGCTCCCCAAGGGGATGAACTAGGTTGTATGAATCCTTTGATTAGCAATTCATCTAACTGCTTTTTCAGTTCTAACATTTCGGTGGATAGGGTGCCTTAGCTATTGGTGTAGTTCCAGGAATTAGATGAATTATAAATTCTACTTCCCTATCGGGTGGTAACCCAGGTAGTTCTTCGGGGAAGACATCTGGGTATTCTGACACTACTGGGATTTCCTTAAGTTCCTTACCTTTAGTGTTAATGATTACCGAAATCATATACACTATTCCTTGTTTTCGTTCATAACTAGCAACTTTCATTACTGAAATGAACTTCATTGGTTTACGTGGCTTATCTCCTGTAACCATAATTATTTCCCCTGCTGGGGTATGAATTTCTATGGAATTCTTATCACAGAGGATTCGAGCATGGTTGGCTACTAACCAATCCATTCCTAATACGACATCGAATCCAGCTAAATTCATACGTAGCGGGTTTGCAGAAAATTTATGGCCTGAGAGTTCTATCTTTCCTTCTTGCAGAACCTGATCTATGTTAACAGAATTTCCATCGGCCGTTTCTACCGTATAAATCTGCCTAAGTTTGGTTAAAGGTTGCTTAAGAGCTTGGCAGAATGAAGTATTTATAAAACTTTGGTTTGCACCAGAGTCAAATAATACTTTTGCGTAAACGTCATGTACAAGAAACGTACCAGCTATCACATCTGGAATCAAATCTGCCTCTTGCGTTGTCAGCTGGAAGGCTCTTGCGTTCTTCTTATTAGTTCCTTTAGCATGCTTGCCCTTGTTATCAGCTGGCTTGACCAGTTTAGGGCATTCCGGTCTGAAATGCCCTGTTTCTCCGCAATTGAAGCAAATCATAGATTTCTTCCTGCAATTCTCCTTTTGGTGCCCCAGAATTTTGTAGAAATTACAGTACCCTTTACATTTTCCAAAATGCTTTCTTTTACAGGTACTGCAAAATGGAGCAGTGGAGGATTGCCCTGTTCCCTTTTTCTTGAAGTTATTGGCATTATTACCCCCACGGAAACCTTGGGTAATCTTTTGGGCCAATTCCTTTTTCCTGATCTCTTCTCTAGTGCGTACCAGTCCGTCAGTTAAGGTGTTGGCCAATTCGACTGCATCGTCAATCGTGCGGGGTCTCGCAGCTTTGACGATATCACGGATCTCGCTAATTAAACCCCAAATATAGTGAGAAATAAGTACCGGTTCTGGCGAAGCCAGAGTTGGTACGATTCTGGCATACTCCAAGAATTTCGAAGTATACCCTCGATAGTCAACATCCACCATCCGGTGGTTCAGGAACTTGTTTGTCGTTTGTTCCTTTTCATAGTCGGGACAAAATTTTCTTTCTACCAATTGCTTGAATTCTTCCAAACTCATGGCATAAGCCATGTCACTTCCCTTGGCTTGCAATACCGTATTCCACCATTCTAATGCCTCTTCCTTGAAGAGGTGAGATGCATACATAACCTTGTCTTCCTCTGCGCATTTACTTATTTTAATTACTGCTTCGGTCTTCTCTAACCAACGCAGTGCAGCGGTCGCCTCTTCATTGCCTGCAAATTCAACTGGCTTACAGGCAAGAAATTCTTTATAAGTTCAACCAAGTGTTGCAACTCTCATTTTCTTAAGTATTGGGCCTTGAACCACATTATTATCATTATTGCCGCCTCCATTTACACTGTTACTGAAATTATCGTCGCGAGTGCATTTGCTGTGGTTAGCTTGCGAAGGTTCAACGGGGTTCTTAACAGCGGCGACGATTGCTGGGATAGCGTTGGCTATTTCCTGGGCAACGATATTTTCAATATCTTGCCTATTAAGAAATTGATCCTCATTGTGTTGTTCAAACTGATTAACTTCATTGACCGGTTCATTTACTGCGTTTTCCATCTGATAATTAACAATACATATAAATTATTGGCACAAAATGGATAACAATTAAACACAGCAAGGTAATCACAACACAGTTAAGTCAACACATATAGGCCTAAATTGTCGACCTTGCGACATTCATATTTTTATATAATATTCTGCATCCGTACACACCAGGTATTTAAAGATGTTTTATTTTAAGGTTATTATACATTATTATCTTATTTTATTATTATTATTATTATTACATGTTTGTTTCCACATATTAATATTATACAAACACTACACCACCGTTAGCTGGCTTCTCAGAAACGGCGCTCCCTCTCGTCGTACTTCCATGTGATCCTTTCCCCCACGTCCCGAATCCGATTTCCCGCCTCCACTAGTTCCTCGCCGTACTGGCTTAATTCAGCAATGTTTTCTGCGCCCATAGGTGGATATGGTGCAAGTTCAGGATCAAACTGGGGAAAATAAACATTAGGGTTATTCATGAAATTCTAAAAATGTCAGTCGCTCGTCCACCATTCCTCCAGCTGGCCTGTAACAGGTTGTGGGTTGACAATAGGGTCTGGGATAACAGGTCCCAAATTAATTGGAAGTTCAGATTGGGCAAGGAAATTGAAAAGGTTTTCATTGGTAGGTCCAATGAGGTCACAGTTTGCAAGTTTGCGATCAAGTTCCTCCCAAGGTGGCATCTCCTGGGCCTGACCCGAGCTTTCCCCTATCTCCTTTCCCTTTCCTTTGTCTTTTGAATCGTCCGTCTTTTTCACCTTCTGGGCAGGTGGCTTCTTCCTTCGTCCGCGTTTCCAGTCCACGATTCTTCTCCTCTTCTAAGGATTGGGTTTCTCCTGGGGCTGGGCCTGGAACAGTAGTGGCTCCTCAGTATCCGCTTGATAGCCGGATTGAGTTCTTGTGGTATCCATATCGGTGGTATGGATAGTAAAGTTTCAGAGTGCCTCTGACAGTTCATTCATGCTGTTAGCACATATGAAGAAACACACAAAATTCAAGTTAAAATCTTATTTGTTAAATTAAATTTTTACATAATCACAGAATGCCAAATTGGAAAATTAAGTATTTTTCAAATACTTAATTGGCTTAAATCAGTGGCTCTGATACCACCTTTTTCTGTCACGGCCACCGACCCAGTTTCCTGGTTCGAATGTCGCGAGACAGAAAACTCGTGGTATTTAATTTTGGCAGCGGAAATTTTGACAGGATCTTTTAAAATTGAAAATACCCGATTATTTTATTTCAAGTTTTGGGATGCACCCCGTAATTTACAATAAAGGAATTTCACTGGAAAATTCCCTGGTTACAAAAACATGTTTATTTATTTACTGAGCCACTTTCCTCAAGCTATAGTGCTACGCGGCACTTTTCCTGGTTCATAGTAAATCACCCGAAACATGTTTAAAAAGATTTTATCAGCGGAGAAATACTAGCGAGTCATTCAATTTGCATAGAAGACACATTGTAATAGATTACAGTATTAAGAGCGTTTACAATTGCCCCTATCTTATAATTAGCTGGTTCAATTATCACTCGACCGGATCTATGACTGTGGTCATACCACTATTGGGTCCTTTCACCCAGTAGTAACGAGTATCACTATTAAGGTCATTTCACCTAAAAGTGATAAAACAGTAGTAATTGTGCACAATACCCCACTTACTGCCAGTAATTTAAGATAACAAAGACTTAAACCATGTAACATATAACTGGAAAACATTGGGTATTGTAAAGCACTTTTGATAAAAAGAGAATGACTCACATTGCAAGTTTAGTTGGGCAGAATTTTGCCTACTGGTTAAGCTTGGTAACCTAGTTAAATAACAATGCACACGAAACTAGGTTAGTAACTTAATACAACATTTACGATAAGCTCACGAAATCAAAACCCTCACGACGAATGACAAAGTATAGCCCGAATTCGGGCAGCACTTAAACATCCATCGGACCGGTTTCAATCGATCGGACATTGTATCGTAGCAGTGATCGAATTATTACCCCGTAATCGTAGCAATGTTTCCCTACTTTGAATGTGATTTTTAAGCAGAAAGATTGTGATTTTGATGAATTTCTCGTGCACAGACGAAATGCCCATGCACGTCCCTTTTATAGCTAAAAATTGAGTCTCTCGCGGCCCGCGTAAACCTGGAGGAACATCTTACGCGGCCCGCGAGGGCCACCCTAGCTACGGCTAGGGCTGCCGTGTCACCCCGTAGGTCTGCCACGTGTCTGACACGTGGCCTAAAGCTTATCCAGAACATTATCAAGCTGTCGCGCCCCGCGTAAGCTTTCCTTGAGTCTTACGCGGCCCGCGACAGAACAATAAAATTGAATTTCTTGATTTTTCACAAGGGTTAAGGTTTTAGGGGTCCGGGTTTCTACTCACGGAGTGTTTTAGGACAACTTCGTGCAGGTCCTTACAGTAGATTTACTGCCTATTGTGGAATTATTATTTTCTGCCTTTTTATTAATAGTGTCGATAATAAATGGTATGGAATCTATGATTCCCTGAGCTACTATGTGTTCTATAGCACTTTTATCCACTTGGTTTCCGTTATCATTATTATTCTGGACTTCCTAATTTACTTCAGTTGCCATCTGAGTTGTAAACATTTATCAGGTATTAATATCACAAAATTAATTAATACAAACAAACACTCAAGCATGTTGAATCAAAATTGTCAAGCATTGCGACATTTACTTTTTTTCATATATATATATATAGGGAGGAGATCATGCGAGAACCACCCTTATTGCGAGAACCGCGAGAACCAATGTGAACACAACCTAAAATAGCTAAAAAAACCTAAAAAAACATAACCCCCACCCCCCCCCCAAGCTAAATGCTAAAAACTAAAACCCCTAAAAAACCTAAAAAAAACTAACCCCCCCCCCCCCTCAAAAACCTAAACCCCCTTCCCCCACTCCCCAAAAACCTACCCCCCCCCCCCCCCAAGCTAAAATGCTAAAAACTAAACCCTCAAAAAACCTAAAAAAATCAAAAAAAAATCAAATTTTTTTTTTAATATTTTTTATGCTTAAATCGCTACTTTTCGAAGCAAAAAAAAAAATTTAGTGGCAAAAAAAAATTTAATTTTTTTTTCTTCGAAAAGTAGCGATTTTTATATAAAAAATATTAAAAAAAATTTTGTGTGATTTTTAGCTATTTTTAGACATTTTTGGTTGTGTTCACATTGGTTCTCGCGGTTCTCGCAATAAGAGGTGGTTCTCGCATGATCTTCTCCCTATATATATATATATATATATATATGCATCTATTACAAACTAGAATTGAAATTTAAACATTAGTAGTTATGAATCAATACATATATATAAGTGATATAATGTATATATTTTTAGTGGGTTATAGAATACATATATTTTTTTCTTTTTTTTTTTCAAATTAACATAAAAGTAAGTATATATATAGAAACGGGATCAGGAGAAAACGCTCAAAAGTGTGAGAACGGTGAGAACGCATCATGGCCCAACACGTGTCCCGCGGCATAGAGAAGGGCGGAGGGGCTTTTTTGTTTTTTCATTCTTCTTTTATTTTCCCAACGCGGTATAATATTTTCTGGCGTCTAATTTTTTTTGGCGTTAATTGTATTTATTAAACTTTTTAGCGTTTAATTAATTGTTTTTGTGTCACATATATAATTTTTTGGCGTTATAGCGTTTTCTGGTTAATTGTTTTGACGTTTGTGGCGTTTTGTATAATAATTCAGTACGAGTCATTAATATTTGCATAAGATTACAATAAGACCAATTTTTTTTGGCGTTTAGTGAATTTTTTGGCGTTTAATACCCTTTACAAGGTGCTTTGCCAGCAGCTGTTCTCCCAGTTTTCATACTACTAGCGTTTTGGTGTTTGTAGTTTTTAGTGTTTTATATAATAATGTATTTTATTTATAGAGAATTAGATAACAAAACAACAAATAACTTGATATCAAAACAATGTAAAATGAAAACAAAAATAATAAAAAAATGGTAATCTAATTTTTCTTTCGAATCTTCACTGTCTTCAGCCTCTTCCTTCTTGAATTTGTTTTTGGCATTTTGAACCTTTTTTTAATACTTTAGCTAGATGCCAACTTTCCTTCATAAACCCCGTCTTTTTCAGAAGAAGCTGCTTAATGGCAACCTGTTTTTTGGTGTGATATTCTTGTTTGGTGGCATGTCATTAAAGATCAACTCTTGCTTGATGCTATTTGTAATAATGGAGTCCAAAATAGCATTTTACACTTGTGTTGATCCCTTTATTTCATGCCTATGATCATCAAGAACAAAGCTCAAATGATGGCATATCACTGTCATTAGTCTCTTTTTCTTGAATATTTGTCCATCTCATTCAGCAAAATATTATTGAGTTGACCCCCTCAGAAGAAGGATCCATTTCAGTGAAAGCTTTGCCATCTGTGGCGTTTAAAACTGAGGGGTTTCTAGAGGATATGGCGTTTGTGTTTTCTAGGTGTGATTAATTTCCTTGTGTATAGACCCCTCTCTTATAGGAGTTTTTTGCCGCGTAGTTTAGGCGGGATTTTTTATTGTAATAAATGATAGTAATAAAGTAACTGTCTTTTCAGTTACTGTTTTTGTATTTACTGTGTTGATCAGCTTTTATCAGTTTTATAGGTTATAGACGTCTCATCTTCTAAGTTTGGCGTTTTTTTTAAATGGCGTTATGTAGACCAAGATGACAAAATACAATAACTGAGTAAATAAAATATTAAGCAGGAAAAATATTTTTTGTTATTTTTGGCATTTTGTAAGGGTTAACCATTTTTAGTATTTTTTTGGGCGTTTTGCTAATAAAGATATAAATATATCATTTAATTATCTTAAAAAAAGAAGATTACATAGAAGAAAAAAAAGAGGAAAAAAATTAAAAGCCTTCGTCAGAAGGTACTTTACCCGAAAAGTATCCATCACTTGCGTCATCTTCTTCCTCATCGGAGTCTTCATCTGGATCTTCATCCATGTCATCACCTTCACCTTCATCAGCTTCTTGTTCCTGAAGATTCTGAAGCCTCCACCTGAACATGTCCTGCATTAACTCCAATTTTGAGTCTATTTCTGTGTTGGTACAAGTGGCGTTATGCAATTCTTCCATGAAACCCAGACGCTGCTTTGTCATGATGTTCTCTAGCCAGTAGACTTCTTGCTCTCCGCTGTCGTATGTAACCGTCACCATGTCTGTTTCATCATCAAAACGCCATGATGTCATGACAGTGTCCGGCTTCACATCTACTTTGATTGGTCCAAATTTGCTTGTTAATGCTTTCATAAGCATATGCGTTTCATGGCATTCGTTGTCTAGAGCAATGCCAATGGATAAGATTCGCCTCTGTATCTCTTCTTCCATCTTCAGAATTTCCCTGACCGTCTTAACATACACCCTCCTTCTGTTGTATAAAAGGAGGACGTATCGCCTGATTTCCAGAGTGTATCTCCACGAAACGATTGTTGCCATTTTTGGCGTTTTGGTTAAGTTGGTGTTTTTGGTTAAAGATGTTTTTTTTTTTTTTGCAGAAAATGGATAGATTGAAGTGATTATGGAAGCTATGTTTTACCTTGTTTATATAATGATGTTTTTGGCACGTAATTTAGGAGGGAATTTCTTCTATTAAATGTTAATAACTGAAATTCAGTTACTGTGTTGTTTCATCTTCCAATAATATTCAACGCGTTTTATTACTAATTTTTCGCGTTTTGTTTTTAATGGCGTTTTTTTATGGCGTTTTATCATTTGATGGCGTTTTGAATATGAGCGGTAAAAGACCCTTTTACCCTTAATGAAGCGCGTCCCACATAATAAAACTAATGTTATTTACGAAAACGCCACCGCGCAATCTAGTCCATGGATTGTTTTGATCGGACGACCCATAAGCGTTCTCACCGTTCTCACTCTTTTCACCGTTTTCTCTAAATTCTGACCCTATATATATATATATATATATACATAGGGGAAGGTTCAAATGAAAACCACTAGCTTTTGTGAAAACTCGAAAACTAATTAAAAAAGCCAAAAAAACATACCAAAGAAATGTTTTTTTTTTCATACCAATTTTCGCCATTTTTATATATAAAAAAAATTTCAAAAAAAAAATTTGTAGTGCACATGTGTACTACAAATTTTATTTTTTATTTTTTTGAAAAAAAAAATTATATAAGAAAACCTGCGATTTTTATAAAAAAAATTGAAAAAAAAATATTTTTTTGGTGTGTTTTTTAGGCTTTTTTAGTTAGTTTTTGAGTTTTCACAATAAAAGTGGTTTTCATTTGAACCATCCCCTATATATATATATATATATATATAGGGGACCGCTAGAATGAGAACCACCTCGAGTTATGAGAACCGCGAGAACCACACCGTACGGGGCGAGGTGGACCAAATTTTTTTTTCAAAAACGTAGATGCATGTGTTAGAAACACATTCGTAAAAAAAAATTTTAAAAATGCCGTAATTTACGGAACTCGTAAACCACGTTTTTGTGGTGTAAAAAACGACACCCACGGCATTTTTTAAAAAAAAATTTTACGAATGTGTTTGTGATACAGTAATCTACGTTTTTGAAAAAAAAAAAAATTGGTCCACCTCGCCCCGGATCAAGTGGTTCTCGCGGTTCTCATAACTCGAGGTGGTTCTCATTCTAGCGGTCCCCTATATATATATATTAGGTGGTGGTTCTCTAAAATCGGAACTTCCTCTCGTCATATTTCCAGAAGAGATTTTCCCCGATACGGCGGATCCTATTTCCTTCCTGCTCAAATCTTCACCATAGTGGCGAAGTTCTGCTACATTCTCGTGACTCATGGGTGGCATTTGAGCTGGTATGGGTTCAGGGTAAGTTGGTTCTGGTTCTCCGTATGGCATGTAAGGATAGGGATCATTCATTAAATCCTAGAATGACCAATCATTGGTCCACCACTGTTCTAAGGGATTTGGTGCGGGTAACCTGGGTATTTCGTTTGGATTGAAGGCTGTGATTGGAAGTGGGTTTTCCTGGTTTTGTTCTAGGTTCATGGGTTACTAGGGGTATAATGGTAGTAGTTGTGGTTCTGGAGCTGCTACAAGATTAAGATCAGGTGTATTTTATACAGTTCTAAACATATCCAGATTGGCTAGTCTTCTATCTAATTCTTCCCATAAAGCCTAGTCACTGGAATCTAGGCAGTTCCCTCTGCTATGGTTATTGTGGCTTGTTTTTGCTTTTGAATTTTTCCTGATTCTTTTTCTCCTATCCCTCTTCTCTTTAATAAACTATCCTCTCTTCTTAGGTGGGAATGTCTCCTCAGATTTGGCTCTAAAAACAAAGGTATCTTCAGAATCTGCTACATATCCTGAGACTAACTCGGATGGTCCTTCATCTATTGGAGAATGGGACAGGTGACGATAAGTGTCGGAGGTATTTTGATCACTCATACTACGAAAATCATCAAAATACATAAAATCATAATATACATATTTACACAGAATAACACATAAGTTATGGATATCTCCTGACACAAGTTTTTAAAATTTAGGTATTTGAAAGAACACCTAAATGGCTTAAACCAGTGGCTCTGATACCACCTTCTGTCGCAGCCCCCGACCCCACACCGGGAGTGGACGCCGAGAACACGAGCCGGTGGTATCGGTGCTTATTAATTTGGCAACGAAAATGAGACATCGGGATCGTAGTTAGGAAATAAATTCAGAGTTTGCAAAGCACCAAACTTTTTGTATTAAACAAATGGGATAAAACCCATATTTTATTTATATTATCTCTATAGGGATAAACCCTAGTTTGCTGAAAATATAACTTCTTTTATTCAGATAATTTATAGCCACTTTATTTAAGCATTCAGTGCTCCATAGCTGGCTTCTAATAGCTTCACATCAAGTTATTTGAAACGCGTTTTAAAAATATTTTATCAGCAAGAAATACTGGCGAGTACATTCCATTTTATAAAAACACATTGTTATAACTTCACATTATTAAGAGCGATTACAATGTTTATATCTAACCAAAAACTCCAAATACTTGTCACTTGATGGATCTGTACCTATGGTCATAACACATATTTGCTACCCGTGTCCAATGGTGAAGATTATCAAGTAGTGTATACAAAACCCCATAATACCGGCAGTATTTTGTAGAATACAAAGACTTAATCACTGTAAGTATAATTGAAAACATTTAGGGTTTTTGTAAAGTAAGTTGGTGAAAAGAAGAATGACTCACATTGTAAACTTAGGTTTTTCTACAGGCTTCCTGGTGATATTTTCTGTAAATTATCTTGAGTTCCTATTAAAAATACACAATGCACGCGCGTTAGTATAATAACCCAAATTCAACTTATCAATACGTCACGAGACAGAACCCCAACTTAGTTTACAAAGCATAGCCCTAAACAGGAAGTGCTTTGGCATCAGTTTCTAGGTTCCGGATCAATCGGACCGGATATCGAATTAGTGATCGGGGGTTAAAATACTTACAACGGGGCAGAGCTTCTGGATTTAGGGGGTATTTTGGCTATTAATTTCGTGTGATATTATAGATAGAAAGAAAGGGAGATGAACGATTGTGAATGCAGCTGAACTGCTCAATTTATACAAGTTTTTGAGGACTCTCGCGCCCCGCGACCCTCTCCCCTTGTTCCTTTCGCGCCCCGCGAGGGCACCCTAGCTACGGCTAGGGTTGCCGAGTCACAACCGTAGACCCAACACGTGTGCGACATGTGGCAACCTGGGTGTTCGGCAAAAACAAGTCGTCGCTCCCCGCGACACACCATGGCAGAACCTGTCACAGCCCGCGACCGAACGAAAATTGTTATTTTATTTGTTTTTTTAATAAAAATAAGGTTATACGGTTCGGTTTCATACATACGGGGTACTTTAGGACATTTTCGAGGCTTGATATAATCATCAATATATCTTACATAACCTAACAGTTTTATGCAACAAGGTTTTGTTTCAATGTCTAATACTGGATAGAATAAGATTCCTCGTTTTTTTTTTTTTTTTGAATGATTCTTTTCGAAATCCTATCTTAATTTTTTACAAACTGAACTAACTTGAGTTCAAATTACATGCAGAAGGAACTAAACTCTTTTGTGATCCAGATAAAGATAAAATGGGATATAGATTTGCAGAAAGATTAGTTAACCTCATGTTAAACAAAATATAAAAATACATGTAAAAGAGGAAGTGCTTAGCCTATAGATATTTGTTGTTATTCTATTTTAGTGACAAAAAGTCTTTTCGTTTCTGTGAAAAATAATTTGCATCCCTAAAAGATTAAAATTTGAATATTTAACAATGATATTTCATTTTATTGTTGGATCTATTTAGATACTTTCTAATGGTAACCAAATGGAGTCTTTGTTGTAAATTTGACTCAAATCAAAGTTTGACTCAAATTCAAGTATAAAGATTTGTAATGATTCTTTATGGGTTGAGTCTTTGGGAAGTTAGAATGGATCAGTCTATCTTATTGAGCACTTGAAGAGGCAGAGTCAAATAGAATTTATTTAAATCCTGTGATTTCTGTTAGTAATATTATTTATATATTTAGGTTTCTAGATATGTCTGTTAGACTTTTTTTGAGACAGATATTTATAGAATTGTCAGAGGTTTGTAGATCTAAGTTTTCAAAGTATTCTTGCAAATATGTCACTTCTCATTCTTCTATTCTTCTGATGATGGGTCATAACCTGATTCTTCTTGTTTTTTCTGTTTCTTCCCCATCTTGATTCATAGATTTGCATGAGCACATATAATATATATAGTACAAAGTTCCTTCAAACACGACCTTTACGGTACAAAATACATGGTTTGTATGGTTCTTGTTGTACATCACAATTTAACTCGATTTGACCCTCTCCTTTCATAATGAAGATGTTGTGCTCTCGGGTTCTAGTCTTTATACCGTATGTAGTTGTAAAGGTTTTGAATTTGAATTGATTTCCAGTCATGCAGTGATGTTGATCAGTTCTGTTTAGACATAATGGAAAACATGAGAACATACCTTTGATTGCATCAACACAAGCCAGCAGAGAATCCAGATGGAGACGCAGCAACAGTGTTTGACATGATTGTCAGCTTGATCTGGTTCCTCCTTAGGGTGCAATCTAATGATGGTGGTAAGAGAAACCGAATAAGGGAGTTCGGCTAGGAGAGAGGGGGCGATTTCATGAGTGATGTTATTGTGATTAGAGTCTAACCCTTTAACCCTCTAATTATCTACTTATATATGTACACAGGAGGAAACCCTAATTAGTTAATAAGGGTAATTTGGCCCATCAACAATTACCAACTAATTATTTAATAGGATTGTTATATATTTTGATCCATATAATGTAAATGATAATCATGGCTACTAGATTAAATATAACATAAAATATATTTAATCTTACATTCTCCCACTTAGCTGAGTAATCATTTACTATGAGTATTAGATAAGCCTGATCAGGAGTTAACACTCATTTTAGCCTTAAACAAGTACTATAGCAGAGAAATACAGCCGTTGAATCATTATGCGACTCAGGACCCCCATTAATCATACTATAGCCTTAATTTAAAACCTAATCGTTATGATCCAAATACACATAAGCCCTTTGTTTGATTTGTAACTTTATTTGTCTATATGCCGTTATGTCGACTTGACATATTCTTAGAGACACACAAAATCAAACTGATGAGGAAAATTAACTAATACTTAGTCATTCATAGTACGATATGCAATTGCGCACGGCCATTAATTAATACCCGTCTATGAGCTCTCTTAATAAGACTTATGGGTAATAGCCCTTCAGTTATAGGATCCTTAAGCATATCATGAATGTATTCGATACAAAACTTAGTTTCCTCAATTCGTTCATAAACGAATAATTAATTGCGTATCGAAATTTAATGCAGCACCTCTTGAACTGTTACTGTTCAAGGAGTCATGGTAGCTGACTTTATCACACTAAGTCTTCAAAACATTAATTATATGGAGTTAATAAACTTATGAGTCCACTGATAAATTTCCAACAACATTTAGTGACTATATTATGTCGTTATAACTTAGGTTGTTAATATCAGTGCACTTTGACTCCTCCATGAAATAGGTTTTGTCTGCTGACATAAAGATATACCCGAAATTACATTTTGTCATCTTTGAATATCTCAAAGTTAGAGTAATAAACCGGTTTTAATTCTCACTTCTTCTTCAAATTGTAGTCTTTCGTTTCTTTTAAAGATATTGTAATACTCCATTAGATGCTTCACATTAATCTAGACATATCTAGTGTGTTGCAATGTGAGTAATATCTAAACGAGTATAGACTTGAACTTACATAAGGCTTCTAATTAATGAAGCGTAAAAAATAATCTCATTTACCATATTATCCTCTGAAGGAGAGCAGTATTGATTGTTACATATGTAAGAACCCATTTAATGTTAAACTTATGGAACGGAACTAATATCCCATTGGGTCTATCTCAGTATGTTATGATATCAATCACGTAAGAGATATCTCTGAGATTTATTATATCAAAGTTTGTGTTAACAATGCTTTGACTTATGTAACATATACTTGTCAAAAGAATGTCATCTATATAGACAAGTTTATTTTAGTTGCTCCCACTCATTTTGAGGTAGGTACATTAATCCACTTGGTTGTTGATAAAAATAATTACGTTAAGATTTCATCACATTATGATGTTTGCATTAACCCATACTTGGATTTTATTGGCTTATAGACAAACTGTTCTTTAACCTTCAGTTTGGAACTTTCAGGTTGTTTTATGAACATGTAAATGTGTCATCCAATTGTTAGGGAAAATTGTTTTTAATGTTCATCTAATGTAGCTTTAAACTATTATAAGCTACTAGAACAATGATGATCCTCAAAGAAATCTTTTGTTAGATATGTAATAAAGATTCTTTAATAATTTATCTCTTCCTGAGTACAACCTTTGACAATCAATCAAGCTTCTTCGTGTCTTAACGCTTATATTAGGATTTGGTTTAGTTATGAACACAGGTAATTCAATCAAATCCCAAACGTTATACGAACACATAAAATCAGTTTTACTAGAAAACTGTTTTATTCCATTTAAAAGAATATTGATTGACACTAATGGCTTAATTTGAAGAGATAGGACCAGTAAACTTTTCCAAAATCCATTTCAACTTCAGTTAGGGAGGTTATGTAATCATCAAAGTTAGTAGGCTTTTAAACCTAGATGACCTCCTGAGTTGATTATTGGGTTCATTAGAAGTTTCAGTTTTATGGATTAGCTCTTGGTTAGGTTGCTATCATTTTCATTCTAAGTTTATAAGAGTTGGTGCAGTATGGTGTACAAGAAGTGTAATCGGAGTTAAATTCGGAGTGAAATTTAATGACATTATTCCCCCCACCTCTTGTATTCCTTGCAAGTCATGATAAGGACTTTGACTGCTCCCACTGACCTTAGAAATCTTTAGGAACTCAGCATGCTTAGGGTCAATACTTAGCGACTAACTAATTCTAATAGAGAAAAACAAATTAATGACATCAGTCGTTGAAGTTTCTCTTGTTGAGGATTATATTAGTTTAGGTAAGAAATCTAAGTGTGCCCACAACTAAGCAACAATGAAACTTTTATAAGAGTAGCATTAGATTTAAGGAGACAAGTTTTGATAGAATAGTGTCGTGATGGAGCAGTGTCTTATACAAGAGGTGCAAATTAAGGTAATGTAAAACTTTCACTCCCTACCTCTTGCAACTATTGCAAGTTATTATTAAGACACTTAATGCTCCCACTGATCCTTAATATCTCTAGAATGCTACAAAAGAAGTTTCAATGAGCTACGTGACGTGGGAACCTATCACATATACGTTAGACTTTATTTGATTTCTTTAATGTCCAGATATCATAAGAAACTTTAGGGACATATTTAATAGAAATCTTATTAAGTATATATATATATGAATAGATTTCTTCTAAGACCATGAGCCATATGCGACAAAATTTAGATACAAGTTGATAGTCTGTTAAATGATAAATGAATTATATCTAAATATTCCATTTGGAATAAGTTCCACGAATGTCAGTGAATGACTTATGATGGACCCATACTTATTCCTTAAGCCAAGTAATATTTAGGGTTGTAACGTCATGATTTAAAATCACTTAGAATGAGATTAGATGAAAAAATCATCCTCATTAACCATGTCATGATTTCTCATGAATTTTGGTTGTAATGGATGCAATTTATAAGTCTCATTTTCCTTTTGTCAAATTCTCATTTGCATGATAACAAAAGTTGTGAAAATGTAAGGTATCATCTAGTTTTATCTTAGTAATGTTTCAATCCAGATATGTAGAACTAATAATATGAGAGTTTAAGGTAAGTGTGACTTTATGTTGACTATGCAAACCTCACAACCTTCATAACATTGCTTAATTATGATACTATATTCTGATTAATCTTCAGAATATACAAGGTATCAAAAAGCGTTATTAGAAGACTGCTTATTATGGTTCTTATAGTCTTAACATTTAATTTTGTCACTAACTCTCATGTTAGTTATTTATTGACTTCTGGTAAGGAAACGTTTAAAAAACTAGAGTCAACTAATCATGTGTTAATAGGAATATTAAAGAATTATCAGACTTAAATATCATTAGTAAGTGACTATCTAATTAACTTATCCAACTGTTCTTTAGAGTAATGGATAGTCTCGTTGCTTATGCCTAGTCTAATGGCATAATTATGCAGTGAGATTTTCACATGAAGAACCTTAGAGTTGGGATTTTGTACTTGCATTTTATCTATGGACCTTAGAACAATCATCTTTTAAAGTTTAAGTGGTTCTAAGGTGAGTAACAACTTATTTTCCAGCTTCAAACATTTATTTCTTTGTACATATGTTTCTTATCAACACACTCGTTATACTTTGGTACTTTTGAGTGTTATAGTTGATTTATAAGGCATCAAATTGTACAAGTGAAAATCTTACTATGTAATCTACTGAAAAAAATGTACTTATTTCCATGCGTAAGCCCATAACTTTACGGGTCATGGTATTGTACATTATAATGTATTCACATACACCACTTAACTTTATAGTTCAGAATTTTAAATGAAGGCATGCATCTTAGGAGTTCTTGTGATTAAACCACACATAATATATTAGTCTTAGGAAAAACTTAATCTGGAATAACCTTAGTGATAGCACTTATGTTAGAGAGATCTTGATTATCATGAGAGACATCATGTTCGATTTATCATAATCATCATGCTCTACTTTTCTTCTGTAGTGCTTTATCAGAAGAGAGCAATAGGATTATCGTGTCTTAAGAGATAATCAAGGATTTCATTTAAGAGCTAATCTTATAGAAACTTTAAATAAAGCAAAACATTTTAGGTTTAAAAAAATTAGAGTGGATGAGATATAGATTTATAGAAGAAAATTATAATGAGTAAAATTATGGGTACTAAGAATAAGGCAGACGAAATGATCATAAAACTTAATTAAGGATCATTAATATAAGGATCATTATGTGAAGAGGTTGTGATATGTCTATTACAACAAGTTGCGACTCTTGAATCGGGTTCAAAAAGTCGTTAATAGTAATTCTTCGTCGCTAAAGGTTTCAAACTTTGTATTTAGTAGAATTGGTTTTTCTATTCAAAAGGAGGTGGCGGCGCAACTTGCTGCCCGACTACCTGCCATTGCTTTGTAATTGCCCTTTTTCGTCTATTACTAACATCAAAATAATAGACTATTTAAAGTTCTACTTAAACAAAGACAAATCAGCTTTGGCCAGAAGTGTAATCATTTAAGCATGTGTGCAAAGTATTTGTGACAAATCAGCTTTGGCCAGAATTGAAACAATCACTTTAGTTATGCACTCGTTAAGTATGCCATCTATGAAGGAATTAAATCAGCTTTGGCCAGATATTAAGACATTCATGTTTATGATGCACACTTAACATAGCTTTCGTAATACTTGGATGATAAGTAGATGCATCAAATCAGCTTTGGCCAGAAATGATACATCAGAAGCTCATTCAAGTAAAGCCATTTTTGGTTTTGTAAAACATTATTTGATCCTTATTAATTAACTAACTAATTACAAAAACCAATTATTTAGTAGCAAACCACTTGTTAGCGCTAAATCTTAGTTCACATTAAACAGCCTAAAATAATGAGGTTTCGAGTGAGATCTCGACTCAGTTATGAGGTCTCGAGTGAGATCTCGAGTCAAGTCTCGACTCAACTTGTAAAATTATGAGGTCTCGACTCATCAAGGTCTCGAGTCGCAACCTCAGTCTCGAGTCGTAATCATGGTCTCGACTACTATGAATTATGAGATCTCGAGTCACAACCATGGTCTCGAGTTGTAGCTTTATGGTCTCGAGTCGCAACCTTATGGTCTCGAGTTATGACCTTATGGTCTCGAGTCGAGACCTTTGTCTCGAGTTGTAAAGATTTAAGCCCTTAGTCAAAACCTCAGTGGTCTCGAGTCGAGACCTTATGATCTCAAGTCGAAATCGTTGTCTCGAGTTATAAACATTTGAGAACACTTATGATTTCGAGTCGAGTTCTTGTGGTCTCGAGTCGAGACCTTGGTCTCGGGTGGTTAAAATTTATCTCGAAACTTCTGTTACAGCTATTAATGTGAAAACATAACCGAAAATTCGAATTGTTAGGGATTTTGAGATATGGTTTCCTGTTTTAGTGATGATCTAATTTTATCATAATATTTCGAAAATTATAACTGTATATCCTTTAACAGTTTTCGAATAAACTTAACAGATTAAATTGGATCAAACAGGGAAATAACACTCAAAAATCCAAATTATATTCCAAAACATAAAGGAATTTCGAATTTTCCTAAGAACACATGATGAACCCTAAAACAAAAACAAAATTCTAGAATCCGAAATCTGGGATTTTAATGATTTCGGAACAGTAACTTAACACATTTGATTTCGGAATAGTGACCTAAACATCAAAAACATAAGATCCGAAATTTTTAGAAAGAGTGACTCGAAACAGGGTTTCGAGTTTTATTAGGTTTTCAAAGTTTTGTTTTCCAGATTTCTATCCCAGAATTGATGGATACGAAAACAGAACTGACTAATCAACATATGCTCTGATACCACATGTTGATTAGTTCTGTTTAGACATAATGGAAAACATGAGAACATACCTTTGATTGCATCAGCACAAGCCAGCAGAGAATCCAGATGGAGACGCAGCAACAGTGTTTAACATGATTGTCAGCTTGATCTGGTTCCTCCTTAGGGTGGAATCTAATGATGGTGGTAAGAGAAACCGAATAAGGGAGTTCGGCTAGGAGAGAGGGGGCGATTTCATGAGTGATGTTATTGTGATTAGAGTCTAACCCTTTAACCCTCTAATTATCTCCTTATATATGCACCCAGGAGGAAACCCTAATTAGTTAATAAGGGTAATTTGGCCTATCAACAATTACCAACTAATTATTTAATATGATTGTTATATATTTTGATCCATATAATGTAAAGGATTATAATGGCTACTAGATTAAATCTATACATATAATAAAGTAAACCATTTGAATGACACATGGCGCTTTCTGGAGTGCTCTCAATTGTTTTTTCCCGCTTAAATAAATGGATAAACAAAAAATTAGAGATAAAGAATGACTCCTATATATCCTTTTAATCACATAAATTATATCTTTTTATCTTTTATTCTTTTGTTTTTTATATTCATTTATCTTGATTTAAGTATTAATCCATTAAAATTAAATAATTGTTTATGGAAATTATATGTTGTGAGAGAGACGAAGAAAATCCTTTTAGTAATGGTGGATAAATATAATTATGAAAATTCTGATAATAAAAAGGCTCACGTTATATTAGATTATTATTTAAGATATATATACTACTACATAATTTATTTAGAAATATACTAGGTTAGAACCCCGTGTATTACACGGGTTGAATAAATGTAATTTATATATTAAATAATAGAAAGTTATATATTTATGAACCCCGTATATTGTACGGGTTAAATAAATGCAATTTTATATATCAAATAAAAAAAATTATAACTTTAAAAACCATGTGTATTACACAGATTAAATAAATGTAATTTTGTGTACTAAATACTAAAAATGTCGTATTAAATTAACAATTTAAATTTGAGGATAATATTTTATTAAAGTATTATAAAATTTAATATTAATTTATTATGTTTATTTATTTAGTTAATATAAGATAAATATAAATTTGAGGATCTTCAATATGGTGGTTAGTTTTCTCAGTTAAGTGGATGAGTACATTTTTTCGAACTAATAAATTAAGACCACTATCATTTAAATAAAACTTGGGTTGTTAAATGTATGTTCACATGACTGTTAAAACTCGTGAGAAAGTCGACGATACAGTCTGTCTTCTAATCGATGGTTCAAATGCTTTCATATTTATAAACTTGACAAACATCATAAGATTTGATCATACATGACACAAAATTTTGTTTGGATATCAGAAAAGCATCTTAAAAATATCGTTTTATAATTGTTAAACCTTCGTTATTAACTATTTGATTTTTTATTTACTTAACCCGTGTAATACACGGGGTTATAACCTAGTATAACATAAAATATATTTAATCTTACAAGTGATTCATTGAAAGATTGATGAATCATATATCGTCCCAAGTCTTGAGTTCGGTCCACTTGATCATGAATTCATTATTTTTTAAACGTAGATAACATTATAACATACTTTTTTATGTGGCCAGGTTGTTGACAATAAACACAAATGTTACTGTAGTTCTTGTTATTCTTCTCTGTACTGATTTTGAAATCTTTTGGTTCTTTAACGACTCGACTTCTTCTCATCCCATTTGTTTGCAGCGATTGTTTCTTTGAAATAGTCATGATCAGAGAGGATCTCATGAGACATCAGTATCAGTTCTTTACTATCCTTGCTGATGTGAGAGGAACAATCGTATAATTTTCCATTCTAATTGTATGTTTAAAAATTCAGATTAGTTCTATATGGTTCTTTCAGGAGTGAAGGAACCACTCTGATACAACGTATATGGGTATCGGGATCAAACTTGTTAATTGTATGAATTCGAATATATGCCGTGGGAGAATTGACAAAAAGACTGATATACCATTAATCAAAGCAGCTTAAGTACAAGGGTATTTATAGTGATCGAAGGGTTGTAATCCTATAGTGAACTGGCACAAATATAAACGCTATAAATCGCCAAAAATAGTAAAACACACAGGAAATAACAGTCTAAATGCATCCTTAATCCACCCATATGTTTAGTGCTAACTTAAATACATAATAATAACGATACTAAATGATTAATAATTATTAATTTGCTAAATTTAATTTCATTCAGACTGCGTTTCAATCCTAACACGTCTGAATAGTCTACACTTCAGCACCACCATTAGATTTCTTAAACTCTCTTATTTGTGTTGCTAAAGAAGATTGAGATAGTGTGATTGCGGAGAAACATGACGAGTCGGGATGGAACATATAATCAAACACAACAACTGCGTTTTAATCTAGCACTTAGCTAAAACGTATGTCTATAGAATTCACATTTGAAACCCTTCTAGGATTGGCCTTGTAGCTCGACTTAAGGATTTTTGTATTATGTGGACTTTCAAGAAGTAGTTCCCTTCACTCTCTTGCTTTTTCTGAATTTCCACTGCTGATCTACAAACAGAAACGCTGCATCCATTTACCTCAATGACCTCCAATGTGAATATCTTCCCAAGAGCCGTTGGGACACTGACGAGTTTTAAACAACGATGAACCGCCAAACGCTGTAGTCTTGGGAAATTATCCCTCGAACAAACCCACTTCTTCATGTCCAGATCATGCAGTTTCAAGACCCTGAGTCGCCGAAACTCTGCATCCCCTGTTTCCCATATTTCTCCAATGCATGCTTGAAATTTTAATTTTAAAATCTCCAGGTTAGGTAGCAAGGAGAAGCTCCACATCTCTTCCCAATCCATGCCAGTATTTGACATGGTCAATTTCTTAAGATTTTCAGGAAACATAACAGGATTGCATGATCTCGTCACTTCAGGTTGTGGAATTGTATTAAGTAACTTTAATTTTTGAAGGTGCACCAAAGATCCTAAATTTGGAAACTCTAAATCGCCCAGGCTTGATATTAAGGGTCCACAAAGCCCAAGCTTCCTAAGATTGGGAGCCCTTGAGCATATATTGTGGCAAGATCGAGGACTTACTTGTGATAATGTTTGAAAGCTAGCCAATGCACCAGGACAAAAATAACCATCATTTAATGACACTTGTTCGAAAATAGGATCCTCCACAAGGTTTTCCCCAGATTTGATATAAAGGTGCCTTAGATTTACCATATTCCATATGGTTTTTGGAACAAGAATATTCTTCCTTGATAATATTATGAGCATTTGTAGGTTCACAAGGTTGGATAATGATGCATGGGGACTTCCATCCTGTGCTTGAATGGCCAGGTATCTCAGATTAACCATCTGTACAGCGTCCAAAGGGAATAAGGAGAGACGAATAGACTCTATATCCAAAATCTTAAGGAATTTGTATGTGTCGATGTGAACTGATTCACCCTCTTGAAGAGATTTTCCAAGCTCCAATGGAAAGCAGAGCTTTGATGAGAGCATGCCATACCTGCAAATTCTGGTTAGTAATGCTTAATTTAAAATGTTTATGTGAAGAAACATATGCATACCTATAATCGTTTGAAAGAAAATTTTCTTCCTCAGCTTTCCTCAAGCAAAAATCACGCAATAAGTCATGGATGCGGCATGTTTTAACTTGGCCATCAGCCTTTGTTCTGGGAGTCATCAGCAGACTTCTCCTGACTAAATCCAACAAGAAATCCTCTGCAACATCCTCCAGCATTTTGCCTCCGGTTTCATGTATGAGTCCTTGAGCAATCCATAGCCAAATCAGCTTTGATACTGGTACTTCGTAGTCCTCAGGAAACGCTCCAAAAAAGAGAAAACACGGTCCTAAATGAGGAGGCAAATGGTTGTAGCTTAAAGCCAGTGAGTCTATGTACTGTCTTGGATCACTA
Source organism: Helianthus tuberosus (assembly GCA_030545235.1). Classification (NCBI taxonomy): domain Eukaryota; kingdom Viridiplantae; phylum Streptophyta; class Magnoliopsida; order Asterales; family Asteraceae; genus Helianthus; species Helianthus tuberosus. The sequence goes on from CM060447.1 coordinate 198,671,204, forward strand.
ACCATGAATGAGCGTAGACTTGAAGCAATTTGCCTCCACCAGGTGATTGAAAGATTATTTTTCAGTAGACCAGAAGCTATAACGATTGCAAGAGGCAAACCTTCACATTTCATATTTATTACATACCCGGATTCCCACAACACACCAGGGCATATTCCGATTCGAAACACCTTCTTCTTAAATATGCGCCAACTTTCCCATGCAGTTCGAAGACGTAAAACATGAGCAGGTCTTGCTGATTTTACATGTAAACTCACGTCTATGTCACGGCTAGTAAATAGAACCCGGCTTCCGGTTTGGTCAACTGGAAAATACATTTTGAGATCATTCCAGACCTTACAATCCCAGATATCATCCAAGACCACCAAATATCTACGACCCTTTAATTTTTGGTATAACTTTTCCCCCAACTGGTACTCACTCATTTCGTAAAAGTCATCGGTAAGATCAACCATTAAAGAGCTTAATATACTGAGTAACAAATCTTTCTTTAGATATACTTGAGAAACACAAGTCCACGCTCGAAAGTCAAACATATACTTAACTAATTCATGGTTGTATAATGTTCTAGCCAAAGTAGTCTTTCCAAGCCCAGCCATTCCTGTAATTGAGATAATCTGGAACTGCTTTGTAGAAGTTCCAGTAAGTTGATCAAGTAGTGTCTCTATCTCATTATCAAAACCCACCACTTCTTCCTCCTCTACCTTTGAGTTATATCTTATATTATAGAGTTGTTCACAAATAACTATCATCTTATCCAATCTTCCATTTGCACGTCTGTTCGCAGCAGCAATAAGCCTCTTTTCTGTCGTAAAATCGTTCGGATCATCGTTTGACATATTCACACTACGTAAAAAATCATTTAGCGTCATATGACCCATCAATGCTTCTTCTTCCTCCGTGACTTCAATTTGTTTCAGCAAATCCTTCACTTCCTCATTTTCATACCCTACCATCATGTCTCTGAGGTAATTCATGAGATTGTCAAAAGATTCAGTTATATTTTTCTTGTAAACTTGTGCTCCTCCAATATATGAATGGTCAGATGTCGTGTAGTGTTTCATTAATTGTTTTACAAGAAGACCAAGTGCATCAGCCATGGTTCTCTCCTGATATGATAGCTATATCATATATGTCAAAAGTATTTTAAGACTGGCAGTGATCTTGATTGGCAGCAAAACTCCTCTTTCTCCAACTGTAATGAACACAGACCAAACACTCAAATTTAGTGGATTTGACTGATCATCAATTGAAAAGATGCACCACTTGTAGGATTGGGGATCGATATGATCAATTCTTTATGAACAATTTATAAACATGAATGTGCAGGGACTCGGTGAACTCAGGGATACACAAGAAAACACACAAACACACTAGATTAGGTCCTAAATCCGCTGACTTTCTAATCTATTTGACATATTTTGATTCTTATATTACACTTTATTTCTTGATTATTAATATTCTAACACCACTTCTAGTTTTGTACGTAATCTTTTACTCTTACAAATGTTAATAGATTAAGAAATACCTGATCAAAGCAGAAATACTACTCCGTTTTAACATAAAAAAGCATTTAGAGCAATCTAATTTTACGAACTTCTAAACTCGTTTCTCAGGGTGATCAATCAAATACAGTTTACAATCTACAAAAAAAAGTAAAAAAAAGAAAAATCTTAATTACGTCACTTCTTAAATCCTTAAATTTGCAGCAGCATATTTGATCAAATTAATAAGAACTCACCTCCGATGATGATGATCAGAACCTAATCGTTGCTGTAGAATAGACTGCTTATCAACACTCAAGTCAAAGAAGACGGAAAGCCTTTTTTCTTTAAAAAAGCAAACTTCTATCGGTCCACATTGATATATTATTCTCCCTGATTGCTGAACCCATATAAGAACAAAGTTATATACGCACACAGTGACGCGATCTTTATTTTTTTTTTTTTTTGGTAAATTAGGACACTTTGCAAAATTAAATCGACACCATCAATGCGTATCGTATAGGCCTATACGATGCGTATTAAGGCTGCAGGGTATGGGGGTCGTCCCCATACCGTCGAGCTCCGGCGACGAACCGCCCTCCACGCCGCCCCCCTCCGCCATCGTCCTCATCGTCGAGATGTCGCCGTTTGCGACGAACCAAATATGGTGGGCCCCCTTTGTTTGTGTTTGTACATTAGGCATGGTTACTTGTACATAGTGAGATGGGGTAGGATCATCTAGGACCATCCTCCCATACCCTCTAGTTTTGTGGGATGGACCATCCTTGGGAGGACTATGACGTGGCGACTACGTGGCGGATCATCCTCCCTTGGAGGACCATAACCATACTCTCTAGCCTAAGGTAAATTCAATTTCCAAGGTCAGTCAAAGGCTGACACTGTCTTCACATGCCGAACTAATACGCATCGTATAGACCTATACGATGCATATTAGTAAAAAGTTTTCTATCAACTCTGACAGATAGGATTCACATGCAAACCCTATACGGATCATGTAGGCCTATACGATCCGTATTAAAGTGCGAGTTTACTTTCTGTCACTAACAATGGCATAAAATGATTGAGAGGAACATTGCGTCGGCCCTATACTATACGACCCGTATTGGTCTACGAATTTGCATTCTGATTGGCCTTTATAAACAAGAAAGACGAAGATGACTCACATTGTCTTTGTTTTTCTTTATATTCAATTCCACTAGAGAATACGACAGTCACACGGAACCGAACGTCACCGAAACGGTGCATATTGAAGGTGTACTTCATAAAATGACAAAATACGTGAAAATTCATCAAAATACGACACGTATACGCATCGAACCGAGGAAAACACGATAAAAAAATTGTTATTATGGCCAATACGATCGTATAGGCCTAAACTTTGTCGTATTGCATGTTAATATGTATCGTATAGGCCTAAACGATGCGTATTACCCCCTGATTTCTCAAAAAAAACACAGGGGCTCCTTTGGAAATTCAGGGGGTAATGCGCATTGTATAAGCCTTTACAATGCGTATTACCTCCTGAATTTTCAAAAAAAAACTGTCGTATAGACCTATACGATGCGTATTAAAGGGCAAAAGGATATAACCCCTTGATTATCAGGGGGTTATTATCTTATACGATCCAAATACACACACATACGGTGAAGAACATACGGTTTGGATTCGAGTTTAAAGACAAGTAAGGTATATATCTCCGAACCCTCATCATTTATACGTATTCAATTTTTTATTTTGACAGTAGAAATTGTGTGAATTTTGGTTTAAAGGCAGATAGTTTAGGGGTTTTTTCGTTATACGATGAATTAATACGATGCGTATGGGCCTATACGCATCATATTACTTCAAAAATTCATCATTTTTGAACTTTATAGGGTAATACGATACTTATGGGCCTATACGATGCTTATATGCCCAAAAAAGTTTTTTTTCTTTTCTGTTTTATAAAATATAAAAATATGTTTTAAATCTTAGTTCTTTCGTAAAAATGTTATATTTTTAAATAGAAATTGATGTTATATTGTAAAAAGAGTTAATTGCCAAAATCGTCCCTAAGGTTTGGGCAGGTTTGCCATTTTAATTCAAAATGACACTTTTGTACCAAATTGCCCCCAATGTTTGTAACTTTTTGCCATTTTCATCCAAACCACTAACTTAGTTTATTTTTTCAGTTAAGTTGAGGATATTTGGATGAAACTGGCAAATATAAAACCACAGGGACGATTTTGGCAATTTACTCAAACTCTTTTAAATTTCTTTTATTTAATTAATTTTGTTACATATATAATAAAAAAGAATATACATGCAATTTTTATATGAAAAAAATAATAGCTTTGTCACATAATTTTTATAAATTTTCATCCAACCACTAACTAAGCTAATTTTTCTATTAAGGCAAAGGATGTTTATAAACTAAGACAGAAATTAATTTCTAAGTTTTTATATAGATCAGTTTTATAAAAATAAAATCTACTTAAACCTCTAAATTTTATAAAACTAAAATGCTGATGACCTTATTGAAAAAGGTCAAATAAAAAAATCTTATCATATGTACCAACTTTGTAATTCATCTTCTACTCTTTTAAATTCGCTTCTAAGGAAAAACAGAAGCCAGTGCCCCCCCCCCCCCCTATCAAACAACGTATCGTTACCAAACCTTAAAATTACCCACCAAATTGTAATTATAATGCTATGAACCAAAAGTTTATTTACTCAAGCCACTCAGAATAAGTATTAGTTAGTTACCCTCATAATCTTAATTAAATAAATAATTTTTCTTTATAAGACTGATGTATATAAAGAAGCTCTAAATTAATTTATGTCTTAGTTTATAAAATTTAAAACATCATTCACCTTAACGGAAAAAATAATCTGAGTTAGTGATTTGGATGAAGATTTATAAAAATTATGTGACAACTATTTTTTTTTTTTCTAAAAACTCCATGTATATTCTTTTTTTATTATATATGTAACAAAAATAATTACATAAAAGAAATTAAAAAGGGTTTGAGTAAATTACCAAAATCGTCCCCGTGGTTTTATATTAGCCAGTTTCATCCAAATATCCTCAACTTAACAGAAAAAATAAACTAAGTTAGTGGTTTGGATGAAAATGCCAAAAAGTTACAAATGTTGGGGGCAATTTGGTACAAAAGTGTCATTTTGGACGAAAATGGCAAACGTGCCCAAACCTCGGGGACAATTTTGGCAATTAACTCTTAAAAAAATGTTATATTTAATATAATAAATTAAAAATTATTGTTTCAAATTAAAAAAAATACTTTAAAAATTGTTGTATTTTTTTTAAATATAATAAAAAGGTTATATTTAATATTAAATTAATAAAGTTATATTTCGTCGTATAATTTGGATCGTTTTTCGCGTCCGTTCGTGTTTCATCGTAATTAACCGAACAACGCAACCGTACGACCAAACGAACCGACATCCGAGATGTTTTTGAGCATATTTCATGTTCCCTATACTTTAACTTTATTTTAGAGCCTTGAAATGGGGTTAACGGGGTTTAAACGCATCGAAAATGGCTCAAAAGTCTTGCAGGGACCAAACCTAGCAATTTAGCAAAGTTTCAGGTCACTGGTAGGTGGTGGCGCTGCGCCACCACTATATGGTTTAGCCGTGGCGCGACGCCACGGCCTCATCTGGTCAGAAACTTCATTTTGACAACTAGGTTGAACTTGGGGGTCTTTTGTGTAACTTTTCTCAATACCGTGTGATGGTTTTGGGCACCCCTAGTATTCCAAAACCATGCGCCTTATGTGTAAGGTCTAGATCGAAGCTCAATTATCGAGGAACGATCCTAACGGTTTTGAGAAATCTATAAATACCCACCATCTTCATCACCTTCATTCACACAATTGATCTCAAATTCATTCTCTAAGTTGAAGCTCTCCTTATGAAGCTTCATACCTGAGAATTTTTTAGTTCAAGCCTTCATTGCTTGGACCTTTTGTAAGTTTCCTTCATGCTTGTTCATATATTTCAAGCGTGAAAGTCAAACAGTGTTTGCCTTTCTGCTTTGACCGGTCAATGGTCCACACGAAGTTCGTTTGAACTTCGCAACGTAAGCGTATTCACGATGGTCATAGTCCCTTGTGACTATACCTACTGATTACCACGTTGATTAGGTGTAGTGACGAGTCATAGTTTCGGTCAAAATGCGTATTTATGCGTATTTTGCAACCAAACTATTCTTGGGTATCAAAACCCTTTGTTTTGATATCAAACCTGTTTTCAAACTTTGTTAAACATGTTTTAACATGTTTAACTCGTCACTTCTAGATTAGTGCTTATATAGGGTCGTAAGATAAGCGGTCTAAACAACCGCTTAGACTTTCGAACCCGGCCCGTTTGGTCGATCATTAGGATCTAAACAACCGCTTAGACCTTCCGAGGTTATACCTTATAGTCACTTAGGTTTAATTAGTTGTATGATAGGTAGTTTATATGCCTTAGGAAAATGACCAAAATGCCCTTTTCATGCATAATTGAATTTTAAGCATATGTAACCTAAACTTTTGTCACATAACTAATTATGCAACATATTTAAACATGCTTAGGCATATAATACTTGTCATAGGACTATTTAGGCGTCTCGAACGCACTTTACGCGAACGACGCGTTAAAGTAGCGTGAGCTACCTTAATGGGTCGTAGCGGGTCGAAAGCACTTAGGATAGGTTTTGATTTAGAATGTAGGCTTTGTTAAGACATATTGCATGAGTTCCTATACTCATTTGGTTTACGAAACCTCATTCTATCCGATCTTCCGATTTAGGTCCGGTTTATTTACATAATTACTTATATTAGGTGCCGATTGATTTTCGTGATCCCTCTAGCTTTGCTTGGTTGTTATTCAAGACTTCTAAGCATTCTCACGTGAGTACATAATCCCCTCTTTTACTGTTTTCAAACATTTTGGGGTGAAACACATGTGCCTACTTGTTACTTTCGTGCTTTTCATGCTTTTATATCATATACTTTCTATGTTCATTAGTACGCATATAGTACATGATTTCATTATGTTTTGCTATGTATGTTCACTTAGCATGCTAGCACATTGATTTTCATATATTACATTTTGTTGCATATGATCATCCAACATATGGACACATTATTTTACATTTTGAACTGTTTGAACCGTTTGGAGCTGTTTGATCTATGTGAATTATTTGAACTGTTGGAACTGTTTGGAACTGTTTGATCCTTGTGAACAGTTTGGAACTGTTTGATTTATGTGAACCTTTGGAACTGTTTGATCCTTGTAAACCGTTTGGAACTGTTTGATTTATGTGAACCGTTTGGAACTGATTAATTGATGTGAACCGTTTGGAACTGTTTGAACCGTTGGGTTAGGGAAGTGATTAGGTAACGGGGCAGGTGTAATGTGTTAAAAGCATGGTGGGTACGCCGCTGGTACTTCCTATATATAAGTGCTTTTAACACATTATATATGGTTGCGTTATCTAGATCACTTGGGCAAATGTTATCAAAACAAAGTTATATTACAAGGTTTTACTAACAATAAAAGCCATTCGAGTTTTATTAGAAAAACGATTTTCGATCTGGGTCTACATAAACAAATGTTTTGGAGTTAAGATTCATGGCATCGAGGTTTTATAAATGATAACAAATCTGTTTTAACTTGGGTATTTCAATTCACAATATAAACATTTTACAAAACTAAGTTTTCTAATATCGAATAACAAAGTTGTTTGAGTTATTTCAAAAGGTAAAACGAGCCATGAATCTGACACTCACATAAAACCTATGTACTCGCCGGCATTTTTATGTTGACGTATTTTCACATATGTTTCAGGTACCATAGTTGATGATGTTTGATGATGTTATTGGTGCATGCTCACATAGGAATGGACAAGGCCTTAGTGACTTAATAACAATGGAAGTTAATTTGTTCATGTTTTGTTTCTAATTTCAATACAATGTGATAAATTTAATTCAATAAAACAGAACTTTTATCCATGTGTTGTGAAACAATGGTTCTATTACGACACTCCCCGACGTTTCCGCCGCGGTTTGTTGTTTTAACGCGGTCGGGGTGTGACAGAAAAGTTAGTATCAGAGCCCATGGTTATAGGGAATTAGGTTATTAGTAATGCTTTGACCTAGACTATAACCTTCCTAGGACCCTAACGTGAGTTTACTTGTGTTTAGTCATAAAACAATACCGTCACCTATCTTTAGGTGACAACCACAACAAGAACACAAATTTTGAATCTGCTTTGAAAACTAATCATCTGTTCTAGGATGATTTATTATAAGGTTTTGAACCTTCAAAGTTTTCAAAATCTTGTCAAAGTTTGGGTCTTATTAATGTGAACACGTGCAATCTGGAAGGGTGGGTGCCTGTATCCTGAGTTTTCTGTCTAAGGCTAGAGTATTCATACAAATCCACATAATCGGACCAGTCACTCTTACCTGGGAACTCTTGGGGTGAGTGTCCACTTATAGGCTAAAGCATGTCTTCGCGATACATTATGAGGACCTATTTACTTTGATTCAGCTTTTGTATATCGTTTGTTTGCTTCGTGGTTCGAACAAATGACCATCACCCATGCTTTTTGGTCGGTAATTGTAACATCCTATTCTTACCCAATGCCATTTCACTTGTTTTCTCTCATGCTTCCTCTTTTAGAATGCCTCCACGATGCGACAATCATATACCTAATGAAGAACTGGTAGCTATCATTACGCAGCAAATGGTTGCTGCACTCCCAAACATCATTGCTCAATGTAACCAAGCCTTCTGTTAGGATCGGAGGCTCTCATGATTGTGCTTGTTTGTATGATTTGAATAAATCAAATAGAAATGAACAGAGTTTAAGTGCAGCGGAAATGAACAACAAACTTTGTAAACACAATCAAGGAGAGAAACAGTTTTGATAAACACATGTTTGACATTAAGTCGAAAGATTTACAATACAAATCAAAAGATTGCAAACATGCTTACAGACTAAACTCCCCCTCAGCCTGATACTCCATGGTTGGTTGCACAAGATGAAAGGATTGAATTGAGGAGAAGAACTCACTCAAAACGATCAAATGTAACAGTACAGAGTACTGTTCCATTTATAGACAAACCAAACCACTGAGGCATCTCAGCTGACGTCACCATGAAAGCGACGTCTAACAACCTAACAACCTATAACCACTGTTCCTATACAGACACTGCTAATCTAAACCGCTGACTTTATACAAGACAAGTGACACACTAAACTACTGCTATCTTCTTCCATCAGTGCTTTCCTCAAAGTTGATCAGTCCTTGAGTGAGCAGTGCTTTGTCATCAGTAGATAGAACCAGCAGTGTTTACTTCTTCAGGGCTTTGTCAGCAGTTGAAAGGGTATCAGCAGTTGTATACGGACAGTGGATAGAGAGCCATCAGTTGTAATAATCACTTTCAAGGGGAAAGCCTAATGTAAACAACTGCTTATTGTGAATCCACTGTTGTGAACCAGTTTTAGCTTTCATTATATGTTCCTCTGGTAGGGTTCAATCCCAACAATCTCCCCCTGGAACAGATAATGCCAAAACTCTTCATTATTCTGGATCTTTATTTCTCATCAGAAGTTCCTTAGCTTGTCTTTTAAAATCTTCTTCAAAATCCTTGGAACTTGAGTCATCCTCATCCCTGCACAGTGTAAGTTCAAGGAGATCCTGCAAATCTTCAACACCGAGACCTAGTGCTTCTTTCCTTGATATATACTTCACTTCACCATTGGATCTGACCAGGGTCAATACATGGGTCTTTTGATCAGATATCCACTTTAGTACTTTTGAACCCAATGGGTTTCTTGGGAGAGATTTATTCACTGATGAGCTTGAAGATATTGGCCTTGTAAAGAATTGTAGAGCAGTATCCTGAACTTCAGACATTTGTTTGAGAGCCTTTTCTATGACTTCATTTGCTGCAGCTATGTCTTCTGCAACTTCTTTGTCAATCTGTTCTTGTCTCTTTTGTTGATCTAGCTCAATGTCTGAGATATCTGCTGCTGTGTTAGGTGATGCAGGTTTGGTTAATACCTTTTTGACAAGGTCTTGAAGTTTCACTGAGCTATCTTCTTTTAGATCCATTTTCTTGATGGCTTCTGTAAAGTACTCAGCTTCCTTTTCTTTTGCTTCTTCACTGGTCAGCAGTTTTTCTTTTTCTTGATTTTCCACAAAGATAGGGTTATCTGCTGATGTGATCAGTGTTTTAAGAGCATCAATCTGCTGTTCTAGCTTTTTGTAGTCAGGCTTCTTAGAAGTGTCTCAGACTGTTATCCTTCTTTTCTTAAGCCTTTCATAAGCTTCGTCGGTATACTGTTTTGTCCATTTTGCTATGGCTTCAGTAGTATCCACTTTAGCATCTACCAGCTCTTGTTTCTTTCTTTTATACTCAGATGTAAGGTCAGCAATGAGCTTTTTGTATTTGATCCAATTTGGAGCTGTCTTCTTCTTTCTTGGATCGTTCTTAATTCTTTCAATCCTGTTTGCCGCATGCTTTAAAGCAACTATTGGCCATTCTTCAAATTGTTTTTCTTCAGCAGGATAGAATTTTTCTTTCATGATATAAGCAAGATATTCTTTTATCATTTTATTTCGTTGATCTGTCTTTTCTTTGTTTAGATCTTGTGCATAGTCTTCCATCTGCTTGACCTTAGTGAGCAAGAATTCCAATTTTTCAGAGATGGCTTCGTCACTTTGACCTTCACATTCAACTTTTGCTCGTATTTTAGTCTGCCTTGCTTTGAGCTTAAGATATTCATCCATATCTTCTGGGACTATGAAGCCTATGAGAGAAGGGAATCTTCTTGTTGAAGGATCATCCTCGGTGTAGAATTGTCTCATCTCATTTTTTACAGCTTCCAGTTCCAGTGGGTATTTTGCAGCATTAGGATCATGTTTGTCTTCATCTGCCTGAGTTATTTTTCTTTTTCTGGAGTAAAGCCTTTTTGGAGAAGGGGGTTTTGGTTGTGAGTAAGGAATGGTGTGAGCAGTGGTGGATGATTGACAAACAACTGTTGAAATGTAACATTCCTATTTTTTATATAAGAATTATAGGTTTGGTTAAATTTATTAACCACTAGTGATGCGTGTGAAGTGTTATATATATATTAGGTGTATATTTTAAGCCCTTTAACACTTTTTAGCCAAGTTTTAAATTTATAAAACACGATATTTTACTAACACTAAACACACATATGGGCAAGTGCACCCATCGTGAGCGTAGTATAGTGTTGGCAAGATACCGAGGTCGTCCAAGGACACAAGAGCTTTTAGTACCGGCTTATCCTCAACGTCTAATCAAATCAAAAAGTTAAAAAAATGTTTTAAACTAAGAAAAATAAAGACTAACTAAAAATGCTGAAAATAAAAATAGAAAGAAAAACAGATAGACAAGATGAATCACTTGGTTCCGACTCGTGTATAGTGTAACCTTTGATTAATTCCGCACTTTTGCACTTATTTAAGAGATTATCTTAGTTATTGTAGTAGGCTCCTCTTTTGAAGGTGACGTTACCCTCAACCCAGTAGTTTGAGTCAGCAAGGATACAATCCTAAAGGGTCGGATTATTGAAAGATAATTAATTAAGTTATTAATGCAAATTATGGTAGGCCCCTCTTTTGGAGGTGACGTTACCCTCGACTAAGTAGTCTGAGTCAGCAGGGATACAGTCCTAAATAGCCGGGTTATAGTATTAATAGTAGTTAACTTATGAGGGGATCAAAGAGTTTGGACCCACGCCATCCAATACCGTTAAGTATTGAAGGTGGTCCTACTAAATTTGACCCAGGTCCATTGCAGGACCTCTAAACGCTGAACAATTGCAAGACTCTTACCAAACCGTTCCCTTAACCCCCGACCAGGTAGCCAACATACCTCTATATAGACCGTGGAGATATGAATGGTGAAAATCTTTTATTTTATATAGACAGTAAAGTAATGCCAAGACACCACGGACAAACGATAAGGAAGAATCACCTTCAACATAAGAAACTAGTTATTAAAGTCATTAATACAAAACCAAGTAAAAAGTGCGAAAAGATTAGAAATAAAAATTACTACACTAGACACTTGTCTTCACCAAGTGATGTAAGAGACTTAGGCAAACATGGCCTTGATTGTCAAGAACTCTTACGATCAATCTTGGATCCCGAGATGACTCACACACTCTATGATGGACAATGGATGATGGTGGTGCATGATGGTGTTATGGTGGTGGTGGGTGGTGGGTGAAGTGTGAGAGAGGTGGTGTGCCAAGGGATGATTTGAGCTTGAGCCAAGCACTCCTATTTATAGGCTGAACAGAAGCTCGGGCACGGCCCCATGTCCACATCCTTCTCTTTCTTCATTTAATACAGCTTGTCTTATTAGTTGACCACTCCCCCGTGTCCGCTGAGCACGACCCCGTGTGCTGAAGAATCTTTGTACTATGAAGATTTGCTTAGATTGTGAGAATCTTATAGTTGACCACGGCCCCGTGTCCGATGAGCACGGCCCCGTGGTGGGCAATAGAAGCTTCTACCACTTTGTCTTTTCTGCTGACACTTGGGCACGCCCCCGTGCTGGCTGAGCACGGGGCGTGTTCAGTCTCCTGTCTTCTTGTTTTGCTTGGGAAGATGCTGTCGTGGGGTCGGGCATGTCACGTCTTGTTCCTTTTCTTGTGTTTATGTTAGATTTTGATGTCTTTTTGCTTCTTTTGTTAATTTGAGCTCATTTAATCCTGAAAATACAAAAGGAAGACAAAAGCACACTTTTTCCAACATTAGTACTAAAAAAGGGTTAGTTTTATGCCACAATTAATGTAATTTATATGTTGCATTTTGCACACATCAAATACCCCCACACTTGAATCTTTGTTTGTCCTCAAGCAAAACTCTTTAATTTGTGGCTATTACACTCCCAAATGGAATGGGTAGAAAAGAAGGTTTTGGGCTTGTCATAGAGTGTCGGGATTTCCAAGATTCTTTATTTAGTTTTATTTTTATTTATTTACAATCTTATTCGTCATGATTTATTTAAAACTTTTCATAAGATAAATTACTTATTAGGGCATAACATGCCTTTGTAAAATTTTATTTATATACAAGTTCACATACCTCACGGGGATCACTCAACACTCGGCCGAAAATGTATTTTTGTGGATCACTCGGGAGCGGCATGGAACTTACTCCTACCATAGGCTTGCCAAGCAATCAATCCTCCTCCTTTTTAACTTATATACCTATGTAAATATCAAGAGGACTTTGTGGGTGAAGGGTTAGGCTTGGGTTAAAGGTAGGTGGTTGGGTTAGTCGTTAGTGGTTAGTAGAAGAAGGGGCGAAAAGCGTAACAAGCGTCGGTTTTCGTAAGACTTTCTATTTTTCCACTTTTATTTTTATGAAGCTACTTTTCAAACAAAGTCATTTTTGATAAACTTGTTTGTTTATTTGCTTTTGCTTCATAATCAACTTCTTCTTCTTTTTTTTTTTTTTATTATAGTAGGAAAGTCATATGAGAAACCGAGCTAGTTACTAAAACAAAGGGTAAAAAAAATAAAAAAGGTTTTGGTGGGTAAAAGGGTGTTTGTTTGGGTTATGAAATGAAAAGGCTTAGGCTCAAAGGGACTAACTAGGGGGATTTTGGGTAGGTGGTAAAAAAAAAATAATGGTGTAGAAATAAAAAGGGTTAGTCCTAATGCCTCCATCATTTACTTACTCGGGTTTAAGTTGGTAAGGACCGGGAATGTATTGTCGTGGCAAGTTCTAGAGTCGTAAGAACCAAGCGGCTATTCACACAAGAAACAAAAAATGAGCATTTAGTTTAAAGATATATATTTGTATGCTCAATAAAGGCTCAAAACTCACTTTTGTGGGAATGGGTTTTTATGTGATCAAGTATATATAATTGAATTTTAACTAAGCTTGTCATGTCTTTTCATAATTTTCTTATGTTAGTTCTTTTTATCACGACGCTATCGGTTGTAAATTCGTAAAAATATAACATTTTTGAGAACTTGAATTTCCCGAGTTAAACCTAGACAAGTAAAAAAAATGAAAATTTTTGAAAAAAATTGGGGTGATTAGCGGTTCCAATAGAGTTTTGTGTAAGGCTTGTATTTAGGACTTGCAAGATTCAAGGTTTTAGCATCCCCCCCACACTTAAATTACACATTGTCCTCAATGTGTCCCAAAAATAAGTTTTTAGGTTGATTGAATGTGTAAAAAGGTGTAAAAAGCAAAAATTTTGTGTTACTGGGCGCTGAACACGGCCCCGTGCCTGGTGAGCACGACCCCGTGTTCAGGTGCCAGTAACGAAAACTTACAGAAGGTGGACACGGGGGCGTGTCTGCTGGGCACGTCCCCGTGTCTGTCAAAGTCTGCAGATTTAAAACAAACAGCAGGTTCAGAGGAATGGGCACGGGGGCGTGTCGGCTGAACACGGCCCCGTGTGGACAATCTGCAAGGTTGAAAAACAGGTTTCTTTCTTCAGTTCTCATGTCCCGGCTTTAGTAGTACTAATGCTTAGTACTCTAAGCCTCGTATGTACCTGTTTAATCAATAAACACTCCACCAAAACATAGCAAACATCCTAATTTTACCAAGTTCAACATCCATGTTAACAAAGTTAAAAGAAAAATAAAAGAAGAAAATAAAAGAAGAAAATAAAAGAAGAAAATAAAAGAAGTTAGGGAAAGTAAATTGTTCAACACTTGGCACGCAGGCCTTAAATTGTTCAAGATTAGAAAAGGTTAACCTGGGGAATTACCAAACAACCGCTTCTTCCTCCGCACCTCCAGCTTAATCCATGTCCTCATCATCATCAGCATCATCATCCCCTCCATGGCCCGCAATGTGGTCCCGAATATATCCAATATCATCTTGGATATCGGATATGTTTCTCTCGATAGCTCTAACCCGGTGGTACGTGTTGCTCGCCATGTTGTAGGTGTTCCTGGTGCACATAAGGTTTTCCTGCAACAAATCATGCAAACTTTGGAAATTAGGAAAACCGCCTCCTGAGGAGGATTGGCCCGGATCACCTTGGGGTTGGTACTGATACTGATGATGTTGTGGAGCGTGAAGGACAAGTGCTTCTTGCGGGTTCCATGCATGACCTTGCATCCTTTGAAAGCTTACCGTCCCGTCTTCAGCCTCATAAATTAGGTTCATTGAGCGGCATGTGTGTATATCCACCCTACCCGACGATGGGCTCCTCTCAAATGACCTAGGTATGCGGGTGAAGTGCCTGAAGAGACGGTACACCCATCCCCCAAAGAAGATAGGGGTTGGTGCACTTGCAAGGCGGTTATGATGCATGTTTCAGAGCATGAGGAACGGAACATCGAGCGGCCTGCGGTTATGGATACAGTGGAGGACAACAAGATCTCTTAACCCAACGACGCCACTGCTATCATGCCTTTGGCTAAGAGAGTAGCCGAGAAGCCTATGAATGTATCTGTAGAGCGGATCCCTCAACTTCGTACTCTTAGTGCTGCTCGGATTGTAGTACCCTTCACCAATCTGAGCCCAAATGGCTTGGCGTTCGTTTTCACCTATCTCTCGCATCCCTCCAGTATTTTCCTCGTTGCCTGCATCTTCTTCCGCATACAACCCGACAATCGACCCAAATTGTGCCATAGAGATCGAATACCTAGTTCCGCCGCATCGGAATGCTACCCCATCATTGTCGAATGGGTCGCACCTTGAGTTGAATGTGAAGGTGCTATAGAATTCCAAAGTGCATTCGTGGACGGAACGGAGTCGAGTTGTTAAAGCGACTCGTAGTGGTCCCGTGACAATGTTGTTGAAACGGTCGATTTGATTCACCATGGTTAACAGTTCCGTGCATGCTTGCCTTGGGTATTCCTCCGGCCTTGTTTGAAGTATCTCGTATCTAGCCCTAGCATCGAGCTCATTGGCGTTAAATCTTGTGAACTTCCTAGCCATCTGAAAGAATACACCAAAAGTTAGCACGAAACAGAAGTATTTTCGGACAAAACTGCAAACAGTAGGCTGGACACGACCCCGTGTTCAGCGGACACGGCCCCGTGTCCAGGCGTCTGTTACACAAAAATTCCATATTTCGACCCGGTTTCGAAAACTTGAAAAATTTTGGTCCAATAGGTGCGGTTTCCCCCGAAAATGAAACCCTAATTGCCGTTTTTCCCAAAATAACCCGTTTACCCATTCAATTTTATCTTTTTCGGTTCAAGAACAAGGGTTTGGGATTTTTGTGAGAAATCGGGCGAATCTATGAACAATACAAGTGTATTTACTTCCCTTAACACTAATCTAACTAAATGCAAACAGATCTAAACAAAAATTTGAGGTTCGATCCGGATGAACTTCAAGAACCCTAGATTTTTCCCCAAATTTTTGGTGTTTTAACTACATGCAAGTAACTAATCTAACTACTAAAAGTGATAGAATCATATCTTGATGTTGTTAGAGTGATAGGAGACGTCGAAAATCTGCGAAAAACCGCCTGGAACCAGAGCTTTTTCGGGGAAACGGGGTGTGTGGAATGTTGTAACTGTTGTGAAAAAGGGGATATATCCCGACTGCATAGCGGGAACGACCCCGTGTCCAGCGGACACGGCCCCGTGCCGAGCAAAGTTTTTGAAAAAAAAAAAATTTTTTTTAAGTGCTCGTGTGAGTACCTTTGTTTCCCATAAGCTTTGGTTAGAAAACTTGCCGTTTTAGACATCTTCCCGATCGCTCGTAACTTACCAGGTATGATGTTGATGTTTTCATTCTTCCACCGTTTGAAACGAGATCTCTTCCTCTTCATCCTCAATGAATCCTTGATAGAGTTTCAGCCGTTGGCCATTGACTTTGAATGGAGGCCCATTTCGAGATTTAATTTCTACTGCACCGTGTGGGAAAATATGGGTGACGGAAAAAGGTCCTGACCACCTAGACTTTAATTTACCAGGAAACAATCGAAGTCGTGAATTAAACAAAAGAACCAGATCTCCTACCCGAAATTCATTAGGTTTAATATGTTTGTCATGCAAATTTTTCATTCTTTCCTTATAAATTTCAGAGTTTGAGTATACATAATTCCTAAGCTCGTCTAATTCATTTAATTGACAAAATCGATTTTTACCAGCAAATTCTAAATCTAAGTTTACATTTTTGATTGCCCAGTAGGCCTTGTGTGCAATTTCTACTGGTAAGTGACAACTTTTTCCATAGACTAGCTTATATGGGGTTGTACCTATTGTTGTTTTATAAGCAGTTCGAAAAGCCCATAAAGCATCATCTAATTTATCTGCCCATTCCTTTTTATTTAACCCTACGGATTTTTCAAGTATTCGTTTTAAATCTCTATTAGTCACTTCGGCTTGTCCGTTTGTTTGAGGGTGATATGCTGTTGAGAACCGATGATAGACCCCATATCTTGTTAGAATTTTTTCAAGTTGATGGTTGCAAAAATGGGTACCTCTATCACTTATTAATGCTTTAGGTGTGCCAAAACGAGAGAATAATTTTTTCAGAAATCTTACCACGACTCTTCCATCATTTGTTGGAAGTGCCTCGGCCTCGGCCCATTTAGACAAGTAGTCTACTGCCACAAGTATATATTTGTTTCCTTTCGATGGTGGGAAAGGTCCCATAAAGTCGAGTCCCCACACATCAAAGATTTCACAAACAAGAATGCCATTTTGTGGCATTTCGTTTTTGGAAGAAATATTACCTGTTCTTTGGCAAGCATCACAGGTCTTGACAAGACTTTGGGCGTCTTTGTAAATGGTTGGCCAATAAAATCCTGAATCAAATACCTTTCGTGCGGTACTAGCGGCACCATGATGCCCTCCGTATGGACCTTCATGACAATGGCGGAGAATTCTTCATGCTTCGCTACCATGTACGCATCGTCGGACGAGTTGGTCGGCACACATTTCGAAAAGATATGGATCTTCCCAAAAATAGTGTTTCACATTGGCAAAGAATTTTTTTTCTTGGATGATGTGGCCAACCTTTTGCGACTATACCGCTAGCTAGGTAGTTAGCATAGTCGGCGTACCATGGTTCTTCCTTATATTCCACCATTTCCAGGGACTCAGTTGGAAATTTTTCGTTAATTTACTCGTCCCTGGTTGCTTCTAAAGCTGGGTCTTCTAAGCGCGAAAGATGATCTGCTGCAGTGTTTTCTGCTCCTCTTTTATCTCTGGTTTCGATGTCAAATTCTTGGAGGAGTAGAATCCACCGAATCAAACGTGGTTTTGCATCTTGCTTTTTAAAGAGATATCGAATGGCTGCATGATCTGTATAGACTATAGTTTTAGAAAGAAAAAGATAAGAACGAAATTTATCAAAAGCAAATACCACAGCTAGTAATTCTTTTTCAGTTGTTGTGTAATTTTCTTGTGCATCATTAAGTGTTTCACTAGCATAATAAATGGGGTGGAAATGCTTTTCTTTTCTTTGTCCCAAGACAGCTCCAACTGCAAAGTCACTGGCATCACACATGATTTCGAAAGGAAATTTCCAATCAGGCGCTATCATGATAGGTGCATTGACTAACATTTCCTTTAGGGTTAGAAATGCTTGATTGCAATCCTTGTCAAAGATGAAAGGGGCATCTTTTTCAAGTAATTTTGTTAGAGGCCTCGAGATTTTAGAAAAGTCTTTGATAAACCGCCTATAAAATCCGGCAGGCCCTAGGAAACTTCTGATAGCTCTTACGGAGGATGGAGGTGGTAATCTAGAAATGGTATCTATTTTGGCTCGATCCACCTCCATTCCTTCGCTTGAGATCTTGTGACCGAGTACTATTCCCTCCGTTACCATGAAATGGCATTTTTCCCAATTAAGGGCGAGGTTAGTTTCCTCACATCGGGATAGCATTCGTTCAAGGTTATCGAGGCATTGGTCGTATGAATCCCCAAAGATAGAAAAGTCGTCCATGAAGACTTCCATTGTCTTTTCTATCATGTCATGGAAGATGGCTACCATGCAACGTTGGAATGTTGCGGGGGCATTACATAGACCAAACGGCATGCGTCGATAAGCAAAAGTTCCATAGGGACATGTGAAAGTTGTCTTTTCTTGGTCTTCGGGTGCTATCGGGATTTGAAAGTAACCTGAAAAACCATCCAAGAAACAATAAAATTTATGACCGGATAATCTTTCTAACATTTGATCAATGAAGGGTAAAGGAAAGTGATATTTTCTTGTTGCTTCATTTAATCGTCTATAATCTATACATACTCTCCATCCTGTGACGGTTCTCGTTGGTATTAATTCATTCTTTTCGTTAGTTATTACCGTCATACCTCTTTTTTTGGAA
Organism: Helianthus tuberosus; assembly: GCA_030545235.1. Classification (NCBI taxonomy): domain Eukaryota; kingdom Viridiplantae; phylum Streptophyta; class Magnoliopsida; order Asterales; family Asteraceae; genus Helianthus; species Helianthus tuberosus. Next base: position 198,690,007 of record CM060447.1, read on the forward strand.
CTACTTGGACGGGACTCACCCAAGGACTATCGGAGATAGGATAGATAAGTCCGGCGTCAAGTAGTTTGATGACTTCGTTTTTAACCACTTCTTGAACATTTGGATTTACTCGACGTTGTGGTTGTATTACCGATTTGTAGTCATCATTCATTAAAATTTTGTGTGTGCACATGGAAGGGCTAGTTCCTTTTATGTCTATAAGTTTCCAAGCTATTGCGTTTTTGTGTTTTTTCAAAAGACTAATTAATTTTTCTTTTTCTAAGCTATCTAATTTAGACGAAATAATTACAGGTAAATTACCATCTTTGTCTAGAAAAGCATATTCCAAACCTTTTGGAAGTTCTTTGAGCTCAAGTGGTGGGTCTTTAGGAGACTCCTTATTTGATTGGTCATTTCGATCAAGAACTTTAAAAGTTTGTTCTATGGCGACCTCTTCTTCAACAAAGTGGTCAATCTCTTCACTTGTATCGGGTGGTTCATCTTCATCTTCAATTAGGGGGTCATTATTGCCGAAAGGATATTTCATTGACCGTTCGAGATCGACACTTCTTTTAAATGCCCCTAATTGAAGAGGTAGATTTTTGAATTTCCGGTTTTTCAAAGCTTCGTGAGTTTTTACAAATGGTCGTCCCAACACTAGAGGAGCGTCATCGAGGATGACAAAGTCGTTCGGTATTACCATTTGATTTGTTTGAACCAATACATCCTCAACTACACCGATTGATTTTATTACTTTCCGATTGGATAGAAAAATGGGTATTTGAAGTGGAGAAAAATAACTAATACTTAATTTTTCAAAAATGTAGTTAGGCATTATGTTAACACAAAGATCTTTATCAATTGTGACATTACTAATAAACGAATTTTGAAAGAAACATGGAACCGGTGTAATGTTAATTTCAAATGGGTCTTCTTTTATTAGCGAAGTTTGATCATTAGTTAACTTAACACTTACCGTTTCGTCAATCCTAGTGTTAGTGTTTAACTCTTTTAAAAACTTAGCATGAGTGGGTACTAAACAATGATTTTCAAAAGAAGGTGACCAGAGATTAATTTCTTCAAAATTAGACTCTTCTTGAATTTTAACGTTGTCGGACTCACCTTTTTCGTTGTTTAACTCATGTGTCGGTTTTTCACTTATTTGTTCTTCCATTCTTATACTTTCAGTTATCTCTTCTTTATTTAATTCTTCTCTTACGCGGGACTCCTCTTCCCTTGCGCGAGATTCTTTTATATAGCGATCGATAACTCTAAGGTGTTCTAATATCCTATCGGTTACTTCGGTTATAGAAAAAGGATCGGGATCTTCAAAGCTTGAATCCGGTTGTTCGATCCTTTGTTCCTCATAATACCCATATGAAGTAGATGGTTCACACCATTGTTCTTCATTGTAAGCATATGATGGATAAGGGTCATAATTTTGTTCTTCATAATACTTATATGAGGTGGGTTGTTCACGCCATGGTTCCTCATAGTAAGCATACGAAGGTGGTGGCTCATATCTTGGCTCCTCAAAGTATGAGTATGAAGGCTCATACCTTGGTTCGTCAAAATATGAGTATGAGGGAGGAGGTTCATACCTTTGGTCTTCATAGGATGTGTATGAAGTTGGTGGCTCGTACCTGGGCTCCTCATAGTAGGTGTATGAATTGGATGGTTGATATGAGTGACAATATTGAACCGAGTGTGGGTTACGACAATTAGTGCAATAATTACTCCTATAATCATCCTCCTCATAGGTGTAGTTGTAACCTCCTGAGTATTGATCCATAAGAATCACTCAGCAGACCACAACCAAGTCTTGAGATCAGAAAACAAAAATAAAAACGGAAACAGAGGCTGGACACGGCCCCGTGTTCAGTGGACACGGCCCAGTGTACAGAATCTGTATCTGGGCGTTTTAATTAAATTTACTGATTTCGTTGAGCACGGGGCGTGTTCAGTGAGCACGGCCCGTGTTCAAGCTACTGTTACTGGGTGTTTTTATGAAAATGTGCTGCACGGCCCCGTGTACAGGTTACTGTAAATTCAAAAACTAAACTAAAATGCAGAAAAATGTGCGCGCGTTAAAAAGGTTTTGAAAAACTGATTAGGCCGTCGATTTTAAGCTTTCTTAAAATCCTTGTGTCCCCGGCAACGGCGCCAAAAACTTGATGCGTGTGAAGTGTTATATATATTAGGTGTATATTTTAAGCCCTTTAACACTTTTTAACCAAGTTTTAAATTTATAAAACACGATATTTTACTAACACTAAACACACATATGGGCAAGTGCACCCATCGTGAGCGTAGTATAGTGTTGGCAAGATACCGAGGTCGTCCAAGGACACAAGAGCTTTTAGTACCGGCTTATCCTCAACGTCTAATCAAATCAAAAAGTAAAAAAAAAATGTTTTAAACTAAGAAAAATAAAGACTAACTAAAAATGCTGAAAATAAAAATAAAAAGAAAAACAGATAGACAAGATGAATCACTTGGTTCCGACTCGTGTATAGTGTAACATTTGATTAATTCCGCACTTTTGCACTTATTTAAGAGATTATCTTAGTTATTGTAGTAGGCCCCTCTTTTGAAGGTGACGTTACCCTCAACCCAGTAGTTTGAGTCAGCAGGGATACAATCCTAAAGGGTCGGATTATTGAAAGATAATTAATTAAGTTATTAATGCAAATTATGGTAGGCCCCTCTTTTGGAGGTGACGTTACCCTCGACTAAGTAGTCTGAGTCAGTAGGGATACATTCCTAAATAGCCGGGTTATAGTATTAATAGTAGTTAACTTATGAGGGGATCAAAGAGTTTGGACCCCCGCCATCCAATACCGTTAAGTATTGAAGGAGGTCCTACTAAATTTGACCCAGGTCCATTGCAGGACCTCTAAACGCTGAACAATGGCAAGACTCTTACCAAACCGTTCCCTTAACCCCCGACCAGGTTGCCAACATACCTCCATATAGACCGTGGAGATATGAATGGTGAAAATCTTTTATTTTATATAGACAGTAAAATAATGCCAAGACACCATGGACAAACGATAAGGAAGAATCACCTTCAACATAAGAAACTAGTTATTAAAGTCATTAATACAAAACCAAGTAAAAAGTGCGAAAAGATTAGAAATAAAAAGTATTACACTAGACACTTGTCTTCACCAAGTGATGTAAGAGACTTAGGCAAACATGGCCTTGATTGTCAAGAACTCTTACGATCAATCTTGGATCCCGAGACGACTCACACACTCTATGATGGAAAATCGATGATGGTGTTATGGTGATGGTGGGTGGTGGGTGAAGTGTGAGAGAGGTGGTGTGCCAAGGGATGGTTTGAGCTTGAGCCAAGCACTCCTATTTATAGGCTGAACAGAAGCTCGGGCACGGCCCCGTGTCCACATCCTTCTCTTTCTTCATTTAATGCAGCTTGTCTTATTAGTTGACCACGCCCCCGTGTCCGCTGAGCACGACCCCGTGTGCAGAAGAATCTTTGTACTAGGAAGATTTGCTTAGATTGTGCGAATCTTATAGTTGACCACGGCCCCGTGTCCGATGAGCACGGCCCCGTGGTGGGCAATAGAAGCTTCTACCACTTTGTCTTTTCTGCTGACACTTGGGCACGCCCCCGTGCTGGCTGAGCACGGGGCGTGTTCAGTCTCCTGTCTTCTTGTTTTGCTTGGGAAGATGCTGTCGTGGGGTCGGGCATGTCACGTCTTGTTCCTTTTCTTGTGTTTATGTTAGATTTTGATGTCTTTTTGCTTCTTTTGTTAATTTGAGCTCATTTAATCCTGAAAATACAAAAGGAAGACAAAAGCACACTTTTTCCAACATTAGTACTAAAAAAGAGTTAGTTTTATGCCACAATTAATGTAATTTATATGTTGCATTTTGCACACATCAACTAGTAACTAGTAACTAGTTTATTTTTAATATAAATATTCAACCCAAATAGTTTTAAACACTATTTTATATAGTTGGTTGAAATATTATATTAATTAATTGCCCTGTATATAGGTGACCTTTCTAAATAAAATAAAAATATATAAAAACTTATATTATTAGACAGGTAGATTACGGGTAAGTTGACCGTTAAAAATATGAAGTACCTAGACGGGCCCAGGAACCGTTTAATAATTAAATTATAAAAAAAACATTATATTTGAACCTACTCTGTTTTTAACGAAACTTGGTTCAAAATATAGATAAAAATATTGTCGTTCTAATAACATATTTATTGTTTTATAAAACATCATATTTTATAAGTTATAAGCACCAAATAAGTGAAGCTGTTAAATTAATTATAAAAATAAAATATTAAACTTAAAACATTGTTAAATGTTTCGTGAAACATTAAAATAATAAAAAGAGAAAAAGAAAAATTATGATGAAAAAGCAATTGAAGTTGATACGTGGCTCAAAACTAGGTGACTAAATTTTCTTGCTTCATAAGCTTTTCAACTATAAATAGTTAGAAGTAACCTTCACCTTTCGAACAAAAATTTCCTTTCCTCCTCTGTGTCGCCAAAATCCCCTCTCAAATCTTCTATTTTTCTTTTTATTATTATCATCAATAATAATAATAATAAAGCAATGCCCCGTTTTAAGTGTTTAAACTCCTGATCACCGCTACCCTGTCCGATTGATCCTGAGCCCCATAACACATGTCAAGGCTCTGCCTGACTAAGTTCGTTGGGGTTCTGTCTCGTGACATAGGGACAAGGTTGAATTAGGGGTACTATACTTAAAACGAGTGCATTATATATTTTTAAATAGCTCAAAAGTTATACCCAATATTCTACCAGGAGAATTTCTAGTTGAACCGTAAAGTTACAAAGTGAGTCCATTTTCTTCTCACCATTTTATTCTGTAACAACTCTCATCAAAAGTCCTATCTATTATTTTATTTTCCCAATAGGAAACCCTAATTGAGACCCCCAAGTAATTCTGCATAGCCCCTAAAAATTTTAGAACAAATGGAATCAGGATCAGGGCCCCTAAAACTCAGAGGGGGTTATTCCCTATTGACGATTATCCACATATCTTGCTGTCTAAATCGAATTTTCAAGTTCCGTCGACTCAGCTAGGCTAGAAACACACGTGGCTACCCTATGCAAAAAGGGTCCCCGTCGCGTGGCGCGACAGGGCGTCGCGTGGCGCGACCGCGCCGTTTTCCAGATATAAATAGAGGGGTGTGGGACTTGATTTCTGGCATTCGTTCGACGTTAAAATTCGCTTTATACCTCATATAAATAGAGGGGTGTGGGACTACCAAACACACACAGCACTAAACGCTGCCGCAAAACAGGGTAATAACTAAATCGCTGCTACGATTCAAGGTCCGATCGATTGAAACTATCCGACATGATGTTTAAATGCTATACTTTATCATTAGTCGTGAATCCGACAGGATGTTTGAGTGCCACCCAAACTCGGGGTAGACTCTGTCATTTGTTGCGAATCCGATGAATGTTTAAGTATTGCACTTTGTCATTCGTTGTGAAGGTTTTAATCTCGTGAGTTATCGTAAATGTTGTATTCGTTACTTACCGAGTTCGTGTGCACTAGGTTACAAGACTAATCAATAGGCTAAGCTCTGCCTGTATAATCTGCATGCTTATAATGCGAGTCATTCTTTTTTATCAAAGTATTTTATAAATTCTTAAATATTTTTAAAGTTATAATTACAGGGATTAAGTCTTTGTAGTCACCAAATTACAGCCGGTATGTGGGGTTTTGTATACATTACTTGATAACCGTCACCATTGGACAACGGGTTAGCCAAGGGGTGATATGACCATAGTCACATACACCATTGGACAATGAGTTTACCAATGGATGGTCGAGTGACAAATACATTGGGTAGTTGGTTGATATATGGAAACATTGTAATCGCTCTTAATACTGTAGATTATAACAAATGCGTCGTTTTAAGCAAAATGAATGAACTCACCAGTATTTCCTGCTGACAAAATATTTCTAAAACGCGTTTCAGGTAATTACAGTAGATTGGAGTAAGAGTTGGATACGGCACTGAAAGGCTTCAAGAAGTGGCTTATTTTATTAATTAAATCAAATTAAGAAATATTGTTTTATGTAATTGGGTTTATCCCATAATAAAGCTACCTTTGTAAAACATGGGTTTATCCCATATATTTAATAAATAAAATCCGGTGTTTTCTAAACTCTGATATTTTTCCTAACTCACGGTTCTGATGAAATTTCCGCTGCAATGTTTTTCTAAATAACCACCGGTACCACTTGGCTGCTCACGGCTCCCGATTCCGTCCAGGGTGGGGTCGGGGGTCGTGACAAAAGGTGGTATCAGAGCCACTGATTTAAGCCAATAGGTGTTGTAATAAAATACCTAAGTTTAAACGAAGAGTTAGGAACTTGATATTTTATGGTAGCACTCAGGATAGTATTTAGACTTGAACTTAAGAAAAGATGCCTTAGTATAAGCTTCGAGATAAGCTAAATACTTGTATGATGGGTTTTGATATGCCGTAAAAATAATAACTAGAACATTGCAAATATAATAAATAAGCAATAACACTTGACCACTGTCATTTCTTATTTATTGGTACTACTTTGTTTTAGAATATGATCAGTCAGGTGAATATTAAATTCCTGATTCATTGTTGAAAGTCATAATGCACTTTCCAAATCATGAATTAAGAAAAATACTACTTAGGGGAAATATAAATTTCATCTCCAACAAGACTGGGTATGGTGTAGCAGACTCTCCAGCTTGTCCGGATATAATAAGGGTTACCTCTCCGGCGAGAACCGGATAAGACGGGGTATATAAAATGTCAAACAAGTGACAAGATTTCCCTAAATAGTATCATGATCTGATATCTGACTTGTTTTAGAAATATGAATCTGTTAAATACATTGACCTTACTACGGGTATGTATATTACAGCATGTGAAATATATGATTACATAGATATGTATATCTATAAGGAAATCCAAAAACCATAAGGATTGACAATTTGGAATAAAGCACAAGCATATGTGTCAATAATAAATCTAGATTTCTTTATTAGGAATCTCTTGCATATATCTATAATTACGATATCAAACATTATTTCGTTTGATCATCTGTCTCGTAACTCATGCGACAAAATAAACGATGGAAACCCTTTAAGTTGGTACGCCATCAAAAGTATAAGAATTTCCAAATACGTTACCATAAACTATTAACGAAAGTAAGAAGCATGTAAAATTTTGCTAGTACACAAGAAAACACATGAAACTTAAATTATACGACCACAGACGTCGAAGTATAGCACACACGACTTTCAAGGCAAGACCTCTGGAAAAATATAATTAAGCACGACAACAACAATGCTAATCCCGGCAGTGGGAAAACTACTGATCAAAAAGCGGCACTTTGCCACATGATCCTATAAACGACATGAATCTCCCTGAGGTACGTTGGAACAAGATTTCACAACCATCGGTGCACAGTCTAATCAGAATCATAATTATTATCACTGCAAAAGGAGTCACATACCTTTGCAACTCTCCTATTTCATTTTATTCGACATTCCCTGGTAATGTCTCTTAACAACAGTTATCACACAAAATCCCAGATAAAATTCTTAAATTTCTTTTGTTAAAATTTTGACCTCTGTAAATAGACTTTTGCATTGCTACTTCCCCTTAATGGTCATCATACCATGAGGATTTCTTTCATAGTAGCGAATATTGATCTGTTTCATTTCTTGGTAAATCCACACGTTACACATGCACTGTTTATTGCGCATGTGGTTCGTTTGAATTATGAAGACCACTGGAAGGCTTCATTCTAAGTTGTTGTTTTATCCAAACTCAAATACCATTCCGCTTTTTGCACTGTGAACTGCATTATTGCAAAACGATGACTCTTTGATATCGAGTTAATGAATTTCTTAAAAAAAAATTAATTTTCTTGTTAAACCATTGAGGTAAAGAATTTTATTTTTATATATATGTATAAAATTTTGTTTGAGGTATACTCTCATTTAAGTTATGTTTAGTTATTTATTATTGGTAATTAATATTAGTTTTATTATTAGCAATAATATATTAATAGTAGTAGTGTTAATATTATTTTTAGATACTAGGGTTATTGTCAGGGACAGGTATTGGATAGCCTAGCCTTAGTTAGGCATGGACTGATCACTCATGCTTAAACAAGGCAGCACTAACCAATATCCAACCATGATAATGACTAGTTAATGTATATAAATTAAGTCATCATACTTATTTAGTAAAATTTAATTATATGTAAAAATATTTTATATAAAAATATATATACTTTGTACTGTAAGGAGAAGACATATTTTCATAAAACAATACAAGAATTAGAGGGACGAATAAAATTATCTAAATAACTGTCTAAGTATTCATGGACAAGACATTTTATACTTATAAGTAATTGTTCATTTTGTTTAAATATTCCACAACTATTAAATACTTATAGAAGTATTATGTATCAAGATTGACAAAAGAGTTATGCAGATCAGAGACGTAAACCTCTAAAATTTTTATTAAAAACTTTCAGTTGATTACACGGTGAATTTGTTCAAACACCATAATTATTAAACTATTTCAAATCATTACGACACCTTGCGGTATTGATATAAACTTGTAGCTCATATTAAAAAAGGATAATAATAACACTAAATTTTGTTTTGGTTTCCTTATATTCAACTTATGAAAGTTACATGTGTAGTAGAATTACTTTATATATTATAAAAATATTATTATTTTACAACCATACACATAAATTACTATCTAAAGTAAATAAGATAAATATAGTATCACATAAAAGTTTATAAGGATTCTTATTGTCTTTTAAAGTTAAATTTTGATAAAATTTCATAAAATAAATTTTATATTTGTTTAGTGATGTGTTCAAAATGTAACATATAAATTTCATCAAATGAGGCATAAAACTAACCCCTTTTTAGTACTAATGTTGGAAAAAGTGTGCTTTTGTCTTCCTTTTGTATTTTCAGGATTAAATGAGCTCAAATTAACAAAAGAAGCAAAAAGACACCAAAATCTAACATAAATACAAGAAAAGGAACAAGACCTGGCATGCCCGACCCCACAACAGCATCTTCCCAAGCAAAACAAGAGATCAGAAGCCTGAACACGCCCCGTGCTCAGCCAGCACGGGGGCGTGCCCAAGTGTTAGCAGAAAAGACAAAGTGGTAGAAGCTTCTATTGCCCACCACGGGGCCGTGGTCAACTATAAGATTCGCACAATCCAGGCAAATCTTCATAGTACAAAGATTCTTCTGCACACGGGGTCGTGCTCAGCGGACACGGGGGCGTGGTCAACTAATAAGACAAAGCTGCATTTAATGAAGAAAGAGAGGATGTGGACACGGGGCCGTGCCCACTGGACACGGGGCCGTGCCCGAGCTTCTCTTCAGCCTATAAATAGGAGTGCTTGGCTCAAGCTCAAACCATCCCTTGGCACACCACCTCTCTCACACTTCACCCACCACCCACCACCAACATAACACCATCATCCACCAACATCATCCATTGTCCATCATAGAGTGTGTGAGTCGTCTCGGGATCCAAGATTGATCGTAAGAGTTCTTGACAATCAAGGCCATGTTTGCCTAAGTCTCTTACATCACTTGGTGAAGACAAGGTGTCTAGTGTAATACTTTTTATTTCTAATCTTTTGCACTTTTTATTTGGTTTTGTATTAATGACTTTAATAACTAGTTGCTTATGTTGAAGGTGATCTTTCCTTATCATTTGTCCGTGGTGTCTTGGCATTATTTTACTGTCTATATAAAATAAAAGATTTTCACCATTCATATCTCCACGGTCTATATGGAGGTTTGTTGGCTACCTGGTCGGGGGTTAAGGGAACGGTTTGGTAAGAGTCTTGCCATTGTTCAGCGTTTAGAGGTCCTGCAATGGACCTGGGTCAAATTTAGTAGGACCTCCTTCAATGCCTCACGGTATTGGATGGCGGGGGTCCAAACTCTTTGATCCCCTCATAAGTTAACTACTATTAATACTATAACCCGGCTATTTAGGACTGTATCCCTGCTGACTCAGACTACTTAGTCGAGGGTAACGTCACCTCCAAAAGAGGGGCCTACCATAATTTGCATTAATAACTTAATTAATTATCTTCCAATAATCCACCCTTTTAGGATTGTATCCTTGCTGACTCAAACTACTGGGGTGAGGGTAACGTCACCTTCAAAAGAGGGGCCTACTACAATAACTAAGATAATCTCTTAATTATGTGCAAAAGTGCGGAAATAATCAAAGGTTACACTAGATACGAGTCGGAACCAAGTGATTCATCTTGTCTATCTGTTTTTCTTTTATTTTATTTTTCAGCATTTTAGTTAGTTTTTATTTTTCTTAGTTTAAAACCTTTTTCCTAAACTTTTTATTTTGATTAGACGTTGAGGATAAACCGGTACTAAAAGCTCTTGTGTCCTTGGACGACCTCGGTATCTTGCCAACACTATACTACGCTCACGATGGGTGCACTTGCCCATATGTGTGTTTAGTGTTAGTAAAATATCGTGTTTTATAAATTTAAAACTTGGCTAAAAAATAAGTGTTAAAGGGGCTTAAAATATACACCTAATATATATAACACTTCACACGCATCTTTTAGATTTTCAAATTTACTTTTATATGTATAGTTACTATTAACATATTATTTTTTTTAACTATTCTATTATATAGTAATAAAGATAAAAATACCTAAGTATAACTTTCTGCATATATATATATTTTTAGTTATACATATAGTTTAGTGTGCGTATATATAAATTTAATAAATTTGTTACCTTCACAGATTTAGTTCATATGACTTTCTATATTAAGTTTATTATAAAATTCGCAGAGGACTCATATTAATTGTGTGAAACTTATGTTTACAAGCCAATTAAAATTTTAGTCTTAAAGTAGCCGAAAATTTAATGAATGAACAAAATACTAATTAGAGTTTAACATATCTAAATATGATTATAACAATATTATAGGATTTCACGATCGTCTAGACGTAATCTATTATCTCACGATCATCGCTTAAGGTACGGACGCAAAAAGTCTTAACACAATTATGTAATAAAACAATAATACACTAACTCTATTGTCTTTTCGTGTATCCTTGCAATTCACTCATCTCAGCACATTGATTTTCTCATATCATAATTTAATATTTGACAAATCATTTTCATGCTTTTATTTCATTTGGAACCTGTCAATTCTAAGTCTTCCTCAGTTGCCAACCAAAGTAAGCTTTCTTTTGACAAAGAATTTTTATTGATTCTAAAAGTCTTTCACATTCATTTTAAATATCTATTGATCATATATCTTTTGCCTCGAACCTAGTCACCTTGGAAATTATATCATTTCATCTCATTCGTTTGTCATCGATTTCTTGAATTAATTCAGTTGAACCATTGAATCCTACTTAATGTACAACTCGTATTCACAAAATTTGATATTTTAATTCTGTGTCATCTACCTTAATATTATTTTTATTGACTAAAATATGACATAAGTCTAAAAGAAATACCGTAACCCAAATCTCGAGGACGAGATTTAAAACAAGGTGGGGAGGATGTAACATTCCTATTTTTATATAAGAATTATAGGTTTGGTTAAATTTATTAACCACTAGTAACTAGTTTATTTTTAATATAAATATTCAACCCAAATAGTTTTAAACACTATTTTATATAGTTGGTTGAAATATTATATTAATTAATTGGCCTGTATATAGGTGACCTTTCTAAATAAAATAAAAATATATAAAAACTTATATTATTAGACAGGTAGATTACGGGTAAGTTGACCGTTAAAAATATGAAGTACCTAGACGGGCCCAGGAACCATTTAATAATTAAATTATAAAAATACATTATATTTGAATCTACTCTATTTTTAACGAAACTTGGTTCAAAATATAGATAAAAATATTGTCGTTCTAATAACATATTTATTGTTTTATAAAACATCATATTTTATAAGTTATAAGCACCAAATAAGTGAAGCTGTTAAATTAATTATAAAAATAAAATATTAAACTTGAAACATTGTTAAATGTTTCGTGAAACATTAAAATAATAAAAAGAGAAAAAGAAAAATTATGATGAAAAAGCAATTGAAGTTGATACGTGGCTCAAAACTAGGTGACTAAATTTTCTTGCTTCATAAGCTTTTCAACTATAAATAGTTAGAAGTAACCTTCACCTTTCGAACAAAAATTTCCTTTCCTCCTCTGTGTCGCCAAAATCCCCTCTCAAATCTTCTATTTTTATTTTTATTATTATCATCAATAATAATAATCAAGCCATGTCCCGTTTTAAGTGTTTTAACTCCCGATCACCGCTACCCTGTCCGATTGATCCTGAGCCCCATAACACATGTCAAGGCTCTGCCTGACTAAGTTCGTTGGGGTTCTGTCTCGTGACATAGGGACAAGGTTGAATTAGGGGTACTCTACTTAAAACGAGTGCATTATATATTTTTAAATAGCTCAAAAGTTATACCCAATATTCTACCAGGAGACTTTCTAGTTGAACCCTAAAGTTACAAAGTGAGTCCATTTTCTTTTCTCACCGTTTTATTCTGTAACAACTCTCATCAAAAGTCCTATCTATTATTTTATTTGCCCAATAGGAAACCCTAATTGAGACCCCCAAGTAATTCTGCATAACCCCTAAAATTTTCAGAACAAACGGAATCAGGATCAGGGCCCCTAAAACTCAGAGGGGGGTATTCCCTATTGACAATTATCCACATATCTTGCTGTCTAAATCAAATTTTCAAGTTCCGTCGACTCAGCTAGGCTAGAAACACACGTGGCTACCCTATGCAAAAAGGGTCCCCGTCGCGTGGCGCGACCGCGCCGTTTTCCAGATATAAATAGAGGGGTGTGGGACTTGATTTCTGGCATTCGTTCGACGTTAAAATTCGCTTTATACCTCGAGATATCATCAGCTTACTACCAAACACACACAGCACTAAACGCTGCCGCAAAACAGGGTAATAACGCGATCGCTGCTACGATTCAAGGTCCGATCGATTGAAACTATCCGACTGGATGTTTAAATGCTATACATTGTCATTAGTCGTGAATCAGACAGGATGTTTGAGTGCCACCTAAACTCGGGGTAGACTCTGTCATTTGTTGCGAATCCGGTGAATGTTTAAGTATTGCACTTTGTCATTCGTTGTGAAGGTTTTAATCTCGTGAGTTATCGTAAATGCTGTATTAGTTACTTACCGAGTTCGTGTGCACTAGGTTACAAGACTAATCAATAGGCTAAGCTTTGCCTGTATAATCTGCATGCTTATAATGTGAGTCATTCTCTTTTATCAAAGTATTTTATAAATTCTTAAATATTTTTAAAGTTATAATTACAGGGATTAAGTCTTTGTAGTCACCAAATTATAGCCGGTATGTGGGGTTTTGTATACATTACTTGATAACCGTCACCATTGGACAACGAGTTAGCCAAGGGGTGATATGACCATAGTCACAGACACCATTGGACAATGAAGTTACCAATGGATGGTCGAGTGACAAATACTGTGGGTAGTTGGTTGATATATGGAAACATTGTAATCGCTCTTAATACTGTAGATTATAACAAATGCGTCGTTTTAAGCAAAATGAATGAACTCACCAGTATTTCCTGCTGACAAAATATTTTTAAAACGCGTTTCAGGTAATTACAGTAGATTGGAGTAAGAGTTGGATACGGCACTGAAAGGCTTCAAGAAGTGGCTTATTTTATTAATTAAATCAAATTAAGAAATATTGTTTTATGTAATTGGGTTTATCCCATATTAAAGCTACCTTTGTAAAACATGGGTTTATCCCATATATTTAATAAATAAAATCCGGTGTTTTCTAAACTATGATATTTTCCTAACTCACGGTTCTGATGAAATTTTCGCTGCAATGTTTTTTTCTAAATAACCACCGGTACCACTTGGCTGCTCACGGCTCCCGATTCCGTCCAGGGTGGGGTCAGGGGTCGTGACATGAAACAACTGGTGTTTCAACCTCTGTTGTCATTACAACTACTGATGTGTCAGTAGATGTCTTCTGCTTTTGAGCAGGTGTTGAAATGGTAGTCGTTTGAGTGGTGGAAAGTGTCTGACTAACAGGTGTTGAAACAACTAGTGTTTCAACCACCGTTGTCATTACAGCAGATGTTGTAACATCTGCTGTCTTCTGCTTTTTGGCAGGAGGCGATGGTGGTGATAATGTTTTTGGTGGTGATGGAATAATAGATGATGTTGGTAGTAGGACAGTGGTTGTAGTGGTGTGTGATGGAGTGGTATGTGTTGAAGAGATGACAGCTGTTTGGCTAGCAATTTTTGAAACCACTGTTGTAGCAGTTTTTGAAACCACTGTTGTATCAGCTGTTTGGATGGAAGTTTGAGATTTTGTGGATTGGGGTTTGGAACCTTTTGGAAGTGGTTTAGATGTCTGTTTTTCTTGTTCTGGTTCAATATACAGGCCATCTTCTATTCCCTTCTTTTTCAACTTGATTTTCTCCCCCTTTTTGGCATTATCTGGAAGGGGGTTATCCATGAAGAGGATAGTGGAAGGAACTTTTCCAGTGGTGCTTTGGATATGAGCCTTGATAGCTTTGATTTCTGCTTGAGTATCTTTAAATCTTGACTCCACCATGTTTGTCAGCATTTTTACATGTATTTCATGTTGCTGATCAGCCATTTGTTTTTGTTTTTCAAGCAGGGGATGGAATAAGTTCCACAGCTCATTTGCAGCAGGTGCTTGAGCTGGAACAGCAGTGGATTGTGCTTTTTGAGCTTTTAACAGCTGTTGCACCATATCCTTTATTTCAGCAACTGATGTTTCAAGTTTTTCAACTCTGCCCGTCAATTCCTGATATTTTAAATCATCACCCACTTTAATGGGATCATCTGATTCCCCACCAGTAGTTGTTGTACCAATGTGTGACTTTGGACATGAAGCCCAGAAATCATCCATTGATACCCCTTGTTCTTGGTACTGGGGACTTCTTTCTTCAGCACTTGATAACCTTTCGATGATACCAGTGGTTAAAACAAACTCACTGGTGGTTACCAGAGGTCCTATAGAAGAAATTGCCTTCAAGGGAGTCTTACTAATGAAACAATTGTCCAAGTGAAGATCTGTTGATCCATCACTTGTAGTTGCTGCTCCACTTGAACTACCACCAAGAGTTACTTGTAACTCAAGGGGTGTAACCTCCTCAGTTGTTGCTGGGATAGCAGGGGTAGTAGCATCAGACCCAGACACTTGTGGGAGTATACTCTCAGTGATAGGTGATAGAGAGGAACTGGTTTGTGTCTGAGCTATAGCAACTGCATGCAACAAGGGTATTATGGATTGTGGTAATATGATTGGTGAGGGTATGGGTGTTGAAAGAGACATGTCCTTCGGATCAGGACTGAGGAAGATGGAACCAATCGGATCCAGAGCTTCATAATGTGGGGTCCCTGTGCTTACAACCTGATCCTTTTGTGAGGATGCAGGAGGAGTTTGAGGCAATGGTGGAGATCTTTCAACCATCTGCTGTGAGGAAGTAGCAGCAGTGGTTTGTGGTGACATTTGTGTTGTCACTGGCATTAGCTCTGGGATCTCATCTTCTAGAGTTGCCTTTTTAGAGGGTTTGGTGGGCTTTTTGGATGATTTCTTTTTGGCCTTTTTGGTGATGGCATGTGTGAGTTTCAAAGCAGTGGTTGTGCTGCTATGATCACCTGGAGCAGTGGGCTCAGCAGCAGATGTCTGAGGAGCAGTGGTAGCTGCTAAATTCTGCTCAGGCACCTCTGCTTTTGTTTTTATAGGTGCCATCATTCTAGAAAATGTTTCAGTTGTCAAACCTTTTATTTGAAAATAAACACCTTGTTTGAGCAAATTTTCATTTTCTTTTCCAAGTGTTTGTTTAAAGTAGTAGCTTAGAAACCTTGGAAAAAGTAAAAATGCTTTGCTATCAACATTTTTCACCAAATCATCAAAGATCTCCTGGGAATAATTATAATTTTTATTATTTAAAATAGCATAACCCAGACATTGGATCTTCAATGGTATTTCGTTAAAAGCAGTTGTTTTATTTGAAACACACATTAAAAGTGTGTGAAATAAAAATCTAGATGCAGAAGGAAAGAAACCTTTTTGTAAGGCATCCCTTTTTGTTTGGTCTGCATACCCCCTTTTCAGAAAATCAGCTTTCAACTCGTTTTTGGGAAAAGATATTTTACCTTTCTGATCATCGAGTTTGAAGACTTCTGAGATGGATTGAGGAGTAATTTGAATCACTTTACCCTGTATGGAGGAGTTAATGGCTATAACTTTATCGTCTTGTTTTTCAACCGTAGCATTTTTCCAAAACTCTCTCTGGGTTTGTTGATAAATTGGAGCATCTGCTGTAAGCAAAGTTTTGTACTTTGACGCAGATATAATGTCGATGATGGAATCGAAGGTGTGATTGTTGGTGGGTTTCGTGAGTAGACCCAGATGGTTGTGAGGGGATTTGTATGGAATTTCACTAGGTTCAGCGGCCATTTGTGTGGCTTCTTTGGGAGATGAAGATGAAGATGATTTTGATTTTGATTTTGACTTTGATTTCGTCATTTTGATGAAGAAGGATCAGAGAGTGATTTGAGAAGAAAGATTGGAAACTGCTTTGAGAAGAGAATTTTGGAATTCAATTCGAGAGTGTAAAACCCTGTTTGAGGTTTCGATCAGGGTTTTATTTAGGGAAAAGAAAAATGGATGCTGATGTGGTAGCGGTTATAAAGATCTGAAGGCTAAAAACTTACCACGTGTCCACCTCTGATGTAATGGATGAATAACAGAGGACAGTTGTTTTGAGAGCCACTGATGAAGCAATCATCAGTGGTTACAACGGTAATAATGTGACAGTGGATGATTTTCACTATCAGTAGATAGCACATTAGTGGATATAACACTGATTTTGAACAACAGTGCTTATCAAGAGAATGAAATAACAGAGGATGACTTTCAGCAGTGGACAGTGTTTAGGAAACAGATATTTGAACAAAGCAGTGGTTAGGGGTAATGGTAACGGTTTGAAAGGCTAGTATTTCAACAACTGTTGATGCATCAGTGGATAAGCTTTTGACACGTATTTTGAGCATCTGCTTTTCTGATGATTCTGAAATATCTGCAAGATTGCTATCCTCAACAAAATACATTTTAGACGCAAATTGTCAAGTTCAACATGTCAGCAGTCTTTACAGGAAATTTTCATTCAAGGTTTTGCCACATGTCAATTACACATTTTGAAACCTTTATCGATTTCTGACAGTGGTTTAGTACCCCTAGATGATGTAGATCCTTTTTACTAAGGCAACTCATTTTATATCATAATATTTGAATTAGAACATGAGTACCCAAGCATTTTAAGGTCCTTTAGCAATCAATCTATGGTCTGTTTTAAAACAAACTTGAGTTTGACATAACCTTGACACTTGTACCATATCCTTTTGATCTGTTTTTAAGGATAATATCACCAACAAAAATAAGGTTCTATATCCTGACAGGAGATTGAAACTTTTACTATAAAAAAATAAAAGTACAAGAAATATCATTCTAATGAAAAATAAAGAATAATAAATCCTGTTTTATTGAGAAAAACCTTTTTTGAAAAAAAAAATAAGGTTATTCTGAAAACAACATCAAAAAGGATCTAGTATATTTTACAATTAAAAAACTCATAGTCATATCATTCTCAAGTTGTAAGAAAATGGTCAATGATTTGAAATATACTACAATAACCACTGTTTGAGACCATTTTCTTGTCAATTGATTGCAAGAATGAGGAGACATGTACACAAGGTTTTGACAGTCCTGTTATAGACTTTGTTACCATGTGATGACACTGAGAAACTTGTCTAGTCCTCTTTTGTTTACTGGAGATACTATTTTTACCTGAACTGCCCTGTACCAATGAATGCACAAAGTTGCTTGATGACCATTTTCCACCCTACTTTTGTACTCTTAAGTGTTTTACATTTATTCTCTTTTCTTTTGTCATCAAAAGTTTTTGAGATAAACACACTTTTGAGATTTTGAAATTTTTCTTTCTTTTCATTTTACCCTTCCCATTCATAAGTACTGAAATACTCACTGGAAGGTTTTATTGAAAGAATACTTATTCCAGAATTTTTCTATAGCAATGTTTTGAGAGATTT
This sequence comes from Helianthus tuberosus, assembly GCA_030545235.1. Taxonomy (NCBI): domain Eukaryota; kingdom Viridiplantae; phylum Streptophyta; class Magnoliopsida; order Asterales; family Asteraceae; genus Helianthus; species Helianthus tuberosus. Next base: position 198,708,219 of record CM060447.1, read on the forward strand.
GGTCATTTCTGCACATGCTTATGCCAAATTTCACATTACCCATGATCTGGACATGATGGAAACCGTAAAAACTTCATAACAACAATTAACATCAATTTTCTTAAACAATTTATACCATAGTTACCAGACATATTTTCAGATCTGAAAACTATAGGTGGTTTATGTATGACATTGCTTGTTATATGAAGTTGGTGTATCCTATGACATCTTGGTTGTTTTACAGAGCTTTTGAGTAATTTCTTTGAACATGATTTCTCGTTACTCTGTTTTTCAACTAAATGCAATCAACCTTAGTATCAATGAATTTTGAGCTGAACTGTTATGTCAAATTAACTGTTAGATCGAATTTGACTGTCCAGGCTCTGATACCAATTGTTAGGATCGGAGGCTCTCATGATTGTGCTTGTTTGTATGATTTGAACAAATCAAATAGAAATGAACAGAGTTTAAGTGCAGCGGAAATGAACAACAAACTTTGTAAACACAATCAAGGAGAGAAACAGTTTTGATAAACACATGTTTGACATTAAGTTGAAAGATTTACAATACAAATCAAAAGATTGCAAACATGCTTACAGACTAAACTCCCCCTCAGCCTGATACTCCATGGTTGGTTACACAAGATGAAGGGATTGAATTGAGGAGAAGAACTCACTCAAAACGATCAAATGTAACAGTACAGAGTACTGTTCCATTTATAGACAAACCAAACCACTGAGGCATCTCACCTGACGTCACCATGAAAGCGACGTCTAACAACCTATAACCACTATTCCTATACAGACACTGCTAATCTAAACCGCTGACTTTATACAAGACAAGGGACACACTAAACTACTGCTATCTTCTTCCATCAGTGCTTTCCTCAAAGTTGATCAGTCGTTGAGTGAGCAGTGCTTTGTTATCAGTAGATAGAACCAGCAGTGTTTACTTCTTCAGGGCTTTGTCAGCAGTTGAAAGGGTATCAACAGTTGTATACGGACAGTGGATAGAGAGCCATCAGTTGTAATAATCACTTTCAAGGGGAAAGCCTAATGTAAACAACTGCTTATTGTGAATCCAATGTTGTGAACCAGTTTTGGCTTTCATTATTTGTTCCTCTGGTAGGGTTCAATCCCAACACCTTCAATAACAACAATAATGCTCCCTGTAACTTCAAGATGTTCAAATCAGCTAAGCCATCAAAATTTTCTGGGTCTCAAGGAGCAACTGCATTTCTGCAATGGTTCGAGAGTCTAGAGAGCACCTTCAGACATGTTCAGTGTCCAAACGAGCGAAAGGTTGAGTTCGCATCTAGTGTATTTGAGAAACGAGCTTTAACATGGTGGAATGGTGTGATGATAGATAGGGGTGCCGAGGTAGCACTGGCTCAAAACTGGGAAGAACTTCGAGCTCTGATGATGAAGGAATTCTGTCCTCGTCATGAGATTAGGGCATTGGAAAGGGAATTCGAAGATCTTAAGAAAGATAGCGGTGAGCATCGAGCTTACACGGACCGTTATGAGTAGTTAAGTCTGTTATGCCCGAACATGGTTACGCCATTGGATAAGGCAATCGAAAAGTACATTGTTGGCCTACCTGACTCAGTACAAGACATTGTTAGGGGTAGCAACCCCACTACAGTTAGACAGGCCATTGAGCTATCTGCTACCTTGACTGAATCTCAGATCAGGAAAGGTAAACTTTTCTGAAAGGGCGACAAGAAACCGATTGAAGAATCGAAACCAAAGGATGAGCAAACTGAATCCTCCAAGAAGTCAAAGAAGCAAAAGGCTTCTCAGAACTTCGCCATGATTTCCCACAATGATTAAGTTGTCCCCAACCAACCAGCTCAACCCCCTGCTAGGAAGCCATACAACAGAACTGCACCTTTGTGCAACCAATGTAACCTTCATCACCATGCTAGTGTGAAGTGCCGCAAATGCCTAATTTGTGGACTTATAGGTCATACAGCAAGATTTTGCCCAGCTGCAGCTGCACCAAATCAAGCTGACATCAATACTGCTCAAACTCGTTTTCCACCAGGTTCTTGCTACAACTGTGGCGAGATGGGCCATTTCCGAAAGAATTGCCCAAAGCTTGCTAATGCAAATCCAGCGCAGGGGTGAGCATTTGACCGACTGGAAGATGACGCTGTTTAGAAATAATCGAGCCTTATGTATTATTTTCTTTTGTTATCATGGTCTATGAAACAGTTGTTGTTATTGTTTATAAATAAATCTTTTATTTACATTGCAATGTACAAATGTGGTTGCATGTATAAACAACATATCCCCCACAATACCGACAACCAAGGAACCGTGTTCCTTGTAGAATAACCTACTCCCAAAATTCTTCCATTTTATGATCTCTTGCGATCTCCGTTAAAATCCTAAGTACTCGTTTCTTCCAAGGATACGAAGTATAAGGCGCAAGTTACAACTCTGGACGAATACCCAAGGTACCACTATAAATCCTTAATAGGGTACCTAAGGGTATTTCCATAAGTCCTTAATTGTTGTGTACCTTAATTCGAATGTTAGGATTTCTTGTAATCGAAATCGAATTTTCTTTTTAAAAGATCATCCTGTCTTTTCAGATGGATTCTTGAGGATGTTGAAGTCCATCGACTGGGTTCCTGGTATACCTTGAATACCCATGTTCAAATCGACAACAAGTTAATAACAATTAATAACAAACTGATAACAAATTAATAACCAAGAAAACAATTATGTGCTTATGTGTTTATGTGTTGACCTAATCAAAGTTATCTCGAGCTTGTTCATCAAATTCTATCCCCTTCATATTATAAAACAAACCGTGCGAACTGTGCAAGGAATTACGTAATTATGGATGCATACATAATTATGGAATTTAGTGCACATAAATCACAGCAAGTTTTGTCATGTATCTAGAGTTAACTCTATTCATTTCCATTTATGAAGAAGCACCCGTTGAGGAAAATGACTCAATCCGTTCATTTTCGTTTCTGAAGAATATCCGTTAAGGGAAATGAATATCCTTTTGATTATTCCTTCATTTCCATTTCTGAAGAATACCCGTTGAGGAAAATGACTCAATCCGTTCATTTTCGTTTCTGAAGAATATCCGTTGAGGGAAATGAATATCCATTTGATTATTCCTTTATTTCCATTTCTGAAGAATACCCATTGAGGAAAATGACTCAATCCATTCATTTTCGTTTCTGAAGAATATTCGTTGAGGGAAATGAATATCCTTTTGATTATTCCTTCATTTCCATTTCCGAAGAATACCCGTTGAGGAAAATGACTCAATCCGTTCATTTTCATTTCTGAAGAATATCCGTTGAGGGAAATGAATATCCTTTTGATTATTCCTTCATTTCCATTTCTGACGAAGAACCCGTTGAGGAAAATGACTCAATCCGTTCATTTTCGTTTTTTAAGAATATCCGTTAAGGGAAATGAATATCCTTTTGATTATTCCTTCATTTCCATTTCTGACAAAGAACCCATTGAGGAAAATGAATCGTCCATTCATTTTCGCTTCTGAAGAATATCCGTCGAGGGAAATGAATATCCTTTCGACACCTGACAAAGAACCCATTGGAGAAAGTGAATCGTCCATTCATTTTTACTTCGAATTATATCCACTGGGGAATGACAGGGTTATGCCTTGCATACAAATCTTTGATGGGTTACTCTATGAAAATAGATGACCCCTAGATTCCATGCAAGACAATTATTTAACACAAACGTCATAGACAGACTCCTACGAATAAATTTCGGGACGAAATTTCCTAAAGTAGGGGAGACTGTGACATCTGTGTCTCTTCGACCACCAAACAAATACCAAATCAATGAAATATTGTGTTTCATACTTGGTATTTGTATAAATATGTGTATTATTTGCACATATCAATTCTTGTTCGATTTCGAGCTTAAAATCACTTTCTGGAAGGTTATACGCGAACTGATGCGTAAACGTAATCAGTTTAACGCAACAAACACTCCGGAACAGTGACATGGGCTTAACATACCTTAAATAACCTTTACATAACTTAGAAATAAGTTTTGGAGGGTTTGGTGTGTCGAAATCAAGTTTATTCGCTTACATGGACTAATTTCGACAAACTATGAAAGTATGCCGATTCATACTGTAACGAACATTCTGGAACTTGATCATAAGTTAAATATGCCCTAAATATCCTTTACATAGCTTAGAAATAGGCTTTGAGGTGTTTGGTGCGCAAAAATAAACTTTTGGGTCAAACAGGGACTAAAAGCGTCAAAAAGTGCATAAGTTTGCATTTTCGCGCATATCTTACGTTCTGAATATATCCGGGCATCCAAAAAATTTATGTAATCATTAAAATATTTTATTTTAGTGATTGACATGATAAAATCCGATTCGTTGTGTTATTTGGATCGTTTTTCGCGTCCGTTCGTGTTTCGTCGTAATTAACCGAACAACACAACTGTACGACCAAACAAACTGACATCCATGATGTTTTTTATCATATTTCATGTTCCCTATTCTTTAACTTCATTTTAGAGCCTTGAAATGGGGTTAACGGGGTTTAAACGCATCGAAAATGGCTCAAAAGTGTTGCAGGGACCAAACCTGACAATTTAGCAAAGTTTCTGGTCACTGGTAGGTGGTGGCGCTGCGCCACCACTATATGGTTTTTCCGTGGCACGACACCACGGCCTCATCTGGGCAGAAACTTCATTTTGACAACCAGGTTGAACTTGGGGTCTTTTGTGTAACTTTTCTCAATACCGTGTGATGGTTTTGGGAACCCCTAGTATTCCAAAACCATGTGCCTTATGTGTAAGGTCCAGATCGAAGCTCAATTATCGAGGAACGATCCTAACGATTTTGAGAAATCTATAAATACCCACCATCTTCATCACCTTCATTCACACACTTGATCTCAAATTCATTCTCTAAGTTGAAGCTCTCCTTGTGAAGGTTCATACCTGAGAATTTTTTAGTTCAAACCTTCATTGGTTGGACCTTTTGTAAGTTTCCTTCATGCTTGTTCATATATTTAAAGCGTGAAAGTCAAACAGTGTTTGACTTTCTGCTTTGACCGGTCAATGGTCCACACGAAGTTCCTTTGAACTTCACAACGTGAGCGTAATCACGATGGTCATAGTCCCTTGTGACTATACCTACTGATTACCACGTTGATTAGGTGTAGTGACGAGTCATAGTTTCGGTCAAAATGCGTATTTATGCGTATTTTGCAACCAAACTATTCTTGGGTATCAAAACCCTTTGTTTTGATATCAAGCCTGTTTTCAAACTTCGTTAAACATGTTTTAACATGTTTAACTTGTCACTTCTAGATTAGTGCTTATATAGGGTCATAAGATAAGCGGTCTAAACAACCGCTTAGACTTTCAAACCCGACCCGTTTGGTCGATCATTAGGATCTAACCAAGCATGTTTAGTGACCATAAATGTATAGGGAATAACCTTCCGAGGTTATACCTTATGGTCATTTAGGTTTAATTAGTTGTATGATAGGTAGTTTATATGCCTTAGGAAAATGACCAAAATGCCCTTTTCATGCATAATTGAATTTTAAGCATATGTAACCTAAACTTTTGTCACATAACTAATTATGTAACATATTTAAACATGTTTAGGCATATAATACTTGTCATAGGACTATTTAGGCGTCTCGAACGCGCTTTGCGCGAACGACGCGTTAAAGTAGCGTGAGCTATCTTAATGGGTCGTAGCGGGTCGAAAGCACTTAGGATAGGTTTCGATTTAGAATGTAGGCTTTGTTAAACCATATTGCATGAGTTCCTATACTCATTTGGTTTACGAAACCTCATTCTATCCGATCTTCCGATTTAGGTCCGGTTTATTTACATAGTTACTTATATTAGGTGCCGATTGATTTCCGTGATCCCTCTAGCTTTGCTTGGTTATTATTCAGGACTTCTAAGCATTCTTAAGTGAGTACATAGTCCCCTCTTTTACTGTTTTCAAACATTTTGGGGTGAAACACATGTGCCTACTTGTTACTTTCGTGCTTTTCATGCTTTTATATCATATAGTTGCTATGTTCATTAGTACGCATATAGTACATGATTTCATTATGTTTTGCTATGTATGTTCACTTTGCATGCTAGCACATTGATTTTCATATATTACATTTTGTTGCATATGATCATCCAGCATATGGACACATTGTTTTACATTTTGAACTGTTTGAACCGCTTGGAGCTGTTTGATCTATGTGAATTATTTGAACTGTTGGAACCGTTTGGAACTGTTTGATCCTTGTGAACCATTTGGAACTCTTTGATTTATGTGAACCATTTGGAACTGTTTGATCCTTGTGAACCGTTTGGAACTGTTTGATTTATGTGAACCGTTTGGAACTGATTGATTGATGTGAACCGTTTGGAACTGTTTGAACCATTGGGTTAGGGAAGTGATTAGGTAACGGGGCGGGTGTAATGTATTAAAAGCATGGTGGGGACGCCGCTGGTACTTCCTATATATAAGTGCTTTTAACACATTATATATCGTTGCGTTATCTAGATCACTTGGGCAAATGTTATCAAAACAAAGTTATATTACAAGGTTTTACTAACAATATAAACCATTCAAGTTTTATTACAAAAACGATTTTTGATCTGGGTCTACAAAAACAAATGTTTTGGAGTTAAGATTCATGGCATCGAGGTTTTATAAATTATAACAAATCTGTTTTAACTTGGTTATTTCAATTCACAATATAAACATTTTACAAAACTAAGTTTTCTAATATCGAATAACTAAGTTGTTTGAGTTATTTCAAAAGGTAAAACGAGCCATGAATCTGACACTCACATAAAACCTATGTACTCGCTGGCATTTTTATGCTGACGTATTTTCACATATGTTTCAGGTATCATAGTTGATGATGTTTGATGATGTTATTGGTGCATGCTCACATAGGAATGGACAAGGCCTTAGTGACTTAATAACAATGGAAGTTAATTTGTTCATGTTTTGTTTCTAATTTCAATACAATGTGATAAATTTAATTCAATAAAACAGAACTTTTATCCATGTGTTGTGGAACAATGGTTCTCTTACGACATTCCGTGATGTTTCCGCCTCGGTTTGTTGTTTTAATGCGGTCGGGGTGTGACAGTGGAGGTGGCGGATGTGGTAGAGGATGAGGGCGAGGGCGGGTGGTGGAGGACGTGCGGGGGTGGGGGTGGTGGTGGCCGGTGGGTGTGGACGTGGGCGTGCGCGTGGACGTGGAGTTCTTGGCATGGTTCGAGTTTGCTTCCAGGCCTACAGACCATCCAGAGGAGCTTGACGACCTCAATAATCCGTGGGTCGAGGTTAGTTTTCGTTTAGCGGGTCAGTGGCATGAGATGTCTTTGAGAGAGTTTGTCGTGCACAACGACCTTTATTTAATAGAGTAGATAGACACCCTCTACACCGAGGGCGTCCATGTGTTACCCTGTTCGACACTTGTCAGGTTCTTGCAAGTGATCGTTTGGGGGCCCTTTGGCCGCTCGAAGTCGAGGGTTTCACATATCAGAGACCCCATGTTCCGTTACCTACACAGGCTTATTACCACATCTATTTCACCACGCAAGCAGATTCGCGAGTTGTGCAATCAGGTGGATCTGTTTTATCAGTATTGTCTTATATGGGGGAGACGTGCGCCCTCTATCGCTGCCTAGCCCAGTGGTTTGCGATGGCGCACCACCGGCAGGACAGGTCTCTATTGTACGGGGGGCGTACATCACGCATATTGCCCACTAATTGGGCCTTGTTCCCCATCAGGACCGACGGTTCACCGAGGGGGGTAAGGTTGAGCCGACCAGGTTGACACGACAGACGTTGATCGGCATGCACATCACAAGTGACTTCCATGGGCTCGGGCTTTGATTTATAGGAGCGGACGAGCAGCTGTTTATCCTTGCCGACCTCCCTGTCGAGTTACCAAAGGAGCTACCAGAGCAGGCAGGTGGGGATGCAGACGACGATGACGATGACGCCGATGGTGACCACGCTCACCCATCACCTTCGCCGCCGCCACCGCAGCCGCAACCACAGGGGGTGCCACAGTACCCCCAGCACGTTCTGTACAACCAACTCTCACCAGCTGTGGCGATTACGTTACAGTAGATGGAGGACCGGCTAAAGGAGCGGATAGAGGTGGCTATCGACCGTGGTCGGACCCCATTTCCGATACCGACGTTGCCGCCTCGCCCTAGACAGGATGCAGATCAGGGGGCGGGGCCCTCAGGTGCGACTCAGGGGGCGGGGCCCTCAGGTGCGACTCAGGGGGCGGGGCCCTCAGGCACGACTCAGGAGGGTCAGTATGCGGATCCAGCGGTTTAGGATCGTTGTACTTTTTTTTGTATTTTGACTGTTTATGTATTTTAGACGATGTCATGTATATATACAAACTTATTATGTAATTAAATTTGCAGTTTCATTTTATTTGTATTTGTGATTGTTTATTTTGACTGTTTAGATTGGTTTGCTTGGTTACGTATAATGTATAATATCACATGTCATGAATACGTCAACATAAAAAATAATACAAAATACAACTATGATACGACACGATACGATACGGTACAAGGATGATACAATATCATACGACACGTCATGATGAAATATTAAAAAGTTAAAAATGTGATACGATACACCACGATACGCTATAATACGATACGTACGATAAAAAATAAAGATTTTTAAACTCATTAAAACAAAAATAACCAAACCCAAAACACCAAAAACGAAACACAACACAACAAAATTCAAACCTCAAAAAATTAGGGTCTTAATACGGATTGTATAACCCTATACGATCCATATAAGCCAGCCGCCAGACATCCACTGCACCTGTCAGTCTGCCATGTCTTAACTTTATCCAATACGGATCGTATAGGCCTATACGATTCATATAGAATTGTCAAAGTATACGTATAGATACCCCGGTATGCCAATAGGATTCTCCTTTTTTTTCATTGGCGTATAGTATTTTCTTTTCTGACATATAGTCTACTGTATATATATATCTGATGACATTATTATTCTTATTAAATAAAGGCTCCCCTTGTTCCCACACCCCCTATATCTTATTTTCACATCCCCTAGTGTATACGGGCCGTATACAGATATACGGGCCGTATAGAATGTTTTTTAATAGGAAAATGCGCAGAACATATTTTTTTGATTTTACTATATACGGCCCGTATATAGTTATACGAGCCGTATACATTTTTATACGATTTGTAAAACGTATACGGCTCAATGGATTTATTTTGGGAGGTTTTTGATGTTACCAAATGTATACGGGCCGTATAACTGTATACGGGCCGTATATAAGGATGTTTTTTCAAGTATCACATTTTTTTCCAGTAAAAACACCATCATTCTAGGGTTTCTAAACTCTTCATCACCTTTAACAACGTTGATCAGAACACGCCGCTTAAATCGGGGCACAAGTAGAGTAACGTTACCTATCAGTCCGTTGATCGAGTAACTAGCAGAAGAACCCGACACAAACAAGTTCTCCACAGTTTGTTATTCAGATCTCTATTCGGTCATCTTTCCAAACTACAACACACGATAACTTTAAACTTTATAGTGTGTGATTTGACCAGGAAATGATTGGAGGTGATTGCTACTTTTAATAAGCTGTCATAGTTGTCAAATTCGATTTCAACAAATCTTTTCCTTTTCCTTCAATTTCTAGAACATTCTCCGTAACATGAAGACGTGTCGGGTTCTTCTACTAGTGGTATTTTAATGAAGTATTGAAGATTGAATGTGCAAACCGCAACCGTTTTTTTACTACGGAAACGGTGGCTATGCGAAATACAAACTGCAGCCGTTTTTTACTACGAAAACGGTGGCTATGCGAAATACAAACCGCAATCTTTTGTGACTATGGGAAACACAGGTTTTATTTTTGAGCTTGATGGATGTCTGTTATCTCAGTTGAGGCGTGCATTGTTTAAATCTGAATATAACTAGATGTTACGTGTAACTTCATTAAACCAAGAACAAAGCCTATTTCGAAACACATGTGTTCGTATCAGCGTTGTTTATCACCCTGTGTGAGCATTGGAAACCAGACAAACAGTCTTGACAACTGTGACAACTTATCTATCTGTGTGTGTCACATCCATCCTGTTATAGCAATCGATATGATTAATTTTACAGATTTTTTTCTAATTAGCGTTGTTAACTACCAAAAGAATGCATACACAAATAGTTCTAGTGGACGAAGCAAAGAGACCGTTTTGTATCTGAATCAGGTTCTCAAACAAACACTACTAAAGATGAGTTGGTGATAAATACGGGAGCTGTTATCTCGGTTGTTCAGTACTTTCGTGATAATAAAACAAGCAGACATTGATTTTGCCAAGATTGAAGGAAAGAATCTGGCCATAAGCGTTGTGGATTCTCAACGTTATTCGAATGTAAGTGGATCGAGTGATACGCTTATCTATTCTAGTCAAGGTGGGCATGGTTTGTTCGGGAGTAAATCACCACCCAAAGATCAACAACTTGTGAGTGGGAATATGGCTATGAAGAATAGTATGGATAAGAAATCACCGGTTTGGGTGATAAGGAAAGTTGCCTCGTTGAAATCGAAGAAAAGAGTAACTAGCAGAAGACGTGTCGGGTTCTTCTGCTAGTTATTCGGAATGTTTCGAATCATCACAGAAGACGTGTCGGGTTCTGCTAGTTATTCGGAATGTTCCGAATCATAACAGAAGATGGATGCGGTTTGCATATTCAATCTTCATTGCTTCATTAAAATTACAACACATGATAAAATGCTTGGAAAATTGCATCAGCTCTCCTATATCAACATACTCCTCTCCAGACGCTTTCTTGTTATGAATGACAACTTGAGGGGTCTAGTTAACTTTCAGATTCAGATTTAGATTCAGGAAGCAGATGATTTGTCAAAAAACATGGTCAACGTAGTAAAATGTGAGCTTTTACACTAACCATATCGAGATACTTTGTGTTAGTTGCTTCTCTTGTTAAGTTTCTGAACCAACCGAAATCCACAAATTCCAACAGTTTCTTCGTAGATTTCGTCCGGTTTCAAAGCCGGTTGAGGATTACGAGTGTTCTACACGCGTTCAAAGCCGATTGATGATTACAAGGATCGTTCTAATAGATTAAAGAGAATAAACCATCTTTTACCAATTTTTACCCATAGTATACGTGCCATATATTATTATACGGCCCATATACAATCATCGTATACATTGTATACGATCGGTTAATTTTTTTTCACATGTTGTATACAGCCATATAATAGTATACGGCCCATATTCTTAGGGTAAAAAATGGTTTATTCTCTTTAATCTATTAGAACGATCCAAAAAACGAAGAACAAAGTCAAATGTGATCAAACTTGGACATCAGACGTAAATCCTTGAAGCAAAACAAGGATCAGGTTCTCAGTTATTTCAGTCAAAATGTGATCAAACTTGGACATCAGACGTAAATCTTGATTCAGATCTCTATTCGGTCATCTTTCAAAACTACAACACACGATAAGTTTACACTTTATATAGTATGTGATTTGACCGGTTGTATTCAGTTATTTCTGTTGATCCACAAATTCCAAAAAATATTTCACTCCAGTACTTGAAACTTGAGCGCAGGACTTGAAACTTGAGCACAGGAATCAATTCAAAACCCTTACCCTCCCCTGTCTCTCTCTCTCTCTCTCTTTCTCAAAATCAACCAGAAAACCAAAGGAAAAAGGGCAGATAACCGGAAGAGAAAAAACCCTAGCGACGATGTCGACGATTATTCTGAAGCCGACAAGAGCGACGATTACGAGATCAGGAAGGTCAACTTGAACAGACGATATGTATCTTCTATCATGCGACAGACCCAATTCTTGCTCAACTCTTCTATCATGAACGGATTATTGGTCATTATTCGACCGAGTAATCAATTGTATTTTTTAGTTGCTTCTCTTGTTAAGTTTCTGAACCAACCGAAATCCACAAATTCCAACAAATCTTTATGAAGTTATTCAAAATGTGTATGTTCTTGTGTTGTAGTTAAACAGACTCTTTCACTCAAAGTTAATATTCACTGTGGTGGATGCAAGCATAAAGTTAGAAAAATACTCAAGAAGATTGAAGGGTATAGGCGTTGGAAGGATTGTAGTAGTAGGACATTGGAACCACATATAATGAACGTATTATTGGCCATTATTCGACCGAGTAATCAGTTGTATTTTTTTTAGTTGCTTCTCTTGTTAAGTTTCTAAACCAACCGAAATCCACAAATTCCAACAGTTTCTTCGTAGATTCCATCCGGTTTTCAAAGCCGGTTGATGAAACCGAAGCTGTTATTTCTGTTGTTCAGTACTTCCGAGATCTGAACCAACCGAAATCCACAAATTCCAACAAATTGCATCAGGAAGCTCAACTTGAACGGACGATATGTATCTTCTATCATGCGACGGACCCAATTCTTGCAAGTTAAATCCACAATCAATGTATACAGGTGCAAGAGAATGGCGAGTTATTTCAGTTATTTATGTTGATCCAGTACTTCCGAGATCTGAACCAACCGAAATCCATAAATTCCAACAAATTGCATCAGGAAGCTCAACTTGAACGGACGATATGTATCTTCTATCATGCGACGGACCCAATTCTTGCAAGTTAAATCCACAATCAATGTATACAGGTGCAAGAGATTGGCGAGTTATTTCAGTTATTTCTGTTGATCCACAAATTCCATCAAATTGTGTCTAATGCAAGGATCTTCGTGCATTGTTTAAATCAGAATCATGTTCTCAAGACAAGGATCGTTCTAATAGATTAAAGAGAATAAACCCTCGTTTCTTCATCTTCATCTTCAAGAACAATGATGAACAGATGATGTTTTTTTTTCCGCAGAACGTGGTGGATTGCGGTGGTTTGGGTCTAGGGTTGTCAGAGAGAGAAAAGGAGGGGGAGAGAGTCTGATACAATCATTTTTTACCCATAGTATATGATTCGTATAATAGTATACGGCCCGTATACACAGATCGTATACATTGTATACGATCCGGTAATTTTTTTTAAGTTTGTGTATGCGGGTCGTATAATTGTATACGGCCCGTATTCTTATGGTAAAAATTGGTTTATTCTCTTTAATCTATTAGAATGATCCAAAAAACGAAAGGGATTTCGAGCAGTTGGTATTAAACCAATGATTTGTTGATGTATATAGCAGAGTAACCCTCAATTGGACAACCGCAACCGTTTTAGTGCTTCTCAATCAGATATTATTTATTGAATCATAACTGAAACAGTCAGAAAATAACTCAACTGAACCAACATAGTTGAAGGTGCAAGAGAATGGCGAGTTATTTCTGTTATTTCTGTTGATCCACAAATTCCAACAAATTGTACCCAATGCAAGGATCGTTCTAATAGATCAACAGTGAAATTAGCAAATCTGGAAGTGATAATGGTTTATTCTCTTTAATCTATTAGAACAATCCAAAAAACGAAATGGATTTCGAGCAGTTGGTATTAAACCAATCATTTGTTGATCTACAAATTCAAACCAATTGTGGGTTAATAGATTCCGAAGCTGTTATTTCAGTTATTTCTGTTGATCCACAAATACTTCAAACATTCTAAACCCTACCTGGAAACAAACCAACAAAATCCTGATAGTGAAAAACATCAGCAACCATTTTTTCTTTTCCTTCAATTTCGAGAACATTCTCCCTGTGTATGTACTTGTTTTGTAGAAACCGGTGATGAATTTGTATACACAATTGAACGTTCATTACTGTTATGGAATTGGAGAACCGTTGTGTATTTGCTTACTCTGGAATTGGAGAACCGTTGTTTATCTGAATCAGGTTCTCAAACAAACACTACTAAAGATGAGTTGATATTGAACCGTTATTTATGTAAAGATCTCTACACAAACTCTTCTACATCTTTTAACCAATTGTCCATCACTTAAGACCTTGAAAGATTTGTTTACGTTAATTTTCAATAATGTTGGAAGGATTGTAGTTATAGAACCCGACAAACCAACAAAATCCGAATAGTTCAAACATTCTAAACCCTAACTGTGTATGTGCTTGTGCTGTAGAAACCGGTGATGAATTTGTGTATCTGAATCAGGTTCTCTGCCTTAGATCGGTCATTCCTTGTGATACATGAACGTTGTATTCTTGTCTTTCAGAAGAGTTGGAAACAAACCAACAAAATCCTGATAGTCTTCTATGATGATTCGAAACATTCACGAACCACAATGGACTCAGACTCATACTACTCACCCTCCCCTGAGGAAAAGTTTTCCCAACGACTCAAGATAAAGCAGTTGGTTTGTGTTCATATCAGCGATGTTTATCACCCTGTGTGAGCATTGGAAGCCCGACCACTAGCAGAAGAACCCGACACATCTTCGATGATGATTCGAAACATTCACGAACAACAATGGACTCAGACTCATTGTTGCGAATTTGGTTTCTTCGGTACAGGCTGATGAAACCGAAGACTCAGACTCCTTACAACTCTCATCAAATGCCTCACCCTTCCTTTTATTCTGTAAATATTAAATAAAGAATAACACCATGCCCGTAATCCCGCGTAGATAGCTTCCGTTTTATTACAGTCATACGACACATTTTTTTGTTCTTCAATCTTTGTTACTTGTTAATGTTTTATTTTTTTCTACTTTTAGAAAGGTTTGAGCACCTCACGACTGTTAAATGTCTCGTGTGATTGACACTTAAAATCACTTAAATACTTTGAGAAAAATCTAATTTTCGAAGAATACGGGCCGTATAAAAGTATACGGCCCGTATACACGTTCGTATACATTGTATACGACCAGGCATATTATTTACACATGGTGTATACGGGCCGTATAACAGTATACGGCCCGTATACACCATGTGTTAATATTACGACCCTAAAAAAATAAATGACAACTTTCTTTGCGCTCACAAAATTGCAGTGTTCTTCTTTTAAAAACTAATTAATAGCATTTTGTACAAGTCAATAATGTGTCATTTAACCAAAAATATTAGGTTTCGTCTATTCACACACCCCATTGGTCTATTCACACACCGGGGCATTTTGGTCTGACAGTTTATTTTTGGGGCAAAAAGTAGGGTTTTGGTGAAAAAAGGGTTGTTGGTTTGTTTTTTGATTGTATTTGGTTGTATTTTTTTGGTTTAAAAATTGTAGATTTTTTTTAATTTTTATAAAACATATTTAATTTAAAGTTGATTTAAAGTTATTTTATTTTTACAAAACACACACACACACACACATATATATATATATATTAGTGTTATTAATTTATCAAGTAATAAGTTACTTTTTTTTGTTTTTTTTTTTTTTTTTTTTGTCAATTTATATGCTATCTTAGACTAATTTATATTGTTATGTTCTTTTAGTTTTCCTAATGAAACAGGAGCTGTTATCTCGGTTATTCAGTACTTTCGTGATAAATACAATGTTCATATCGGTTATTCAGATCTCTATTCGGTCATCTTTCAAAACTGCAACACTCGAATGTACATAAAATCCCGAAGAAGTTTTACAGAGATCACCGGAAGCAAATCATGCTGAACAACAATGTCCTGTTAATTGTTTCAGATGACATGCTTGGTAACAAAGAGGAACAGTTTCTTCTTTTGTTCTTCAATCTTTCTTAGTTGTTAATGTTTTGTTTTTTTTCTACTTTTAGAAAGGTTTGAGAGAGAAAGTTGTAGCCAAATTACAGTTAGTCTTAAATGGTACAAAAATGTGATGATACCAAAAGAAGCTTGCAAAGCACACTGAAGATATGTGGAACACTCGCCATTCCTCCGGTATTGTATATCAAGTTGCTTTCCGTCCTTCTGACACGCGTCATACAATATTAAATATAATTACACACGAATATGTGGTTCCCAATTTGTAAAAAATTATGTCAGTGGGAAATGTTTTAAAAATCAGATGCAACTTTACGGAATGCTTACCTTAATCACATCTTCCATGGAGTCACAGATCCTATAATAGGGCCCACGACTCTTATGGCCCACCCGAGTCCGACATCTGGATTACACGTGTTGAATCATTAAGAGAAACTTCTTCGAGCTAACTGCCAATATGTCATCCTTCTTATCTTGCTATTAAACGAGGTTGTTCTCCACAACGACGATGTTGCCGCAAGGTGGACCGTTTTTTGTTTGAAAGTAGAAGAGTCGCATTGTCGGTTCCGGAGAGATACGATGTTTGTGCGATTTACAGAAATATGGATGCATTCCACGGTAAATGATGGGCGTTAATCACATCTTCCATGAAGTCACAGATCCGACAATAGGGCCCACGGATCTCATACACGTTCTCCGTCATCAATTGTGCTTAACAAACCAGGCTACCACACAAGAGTATGTTGTTCCAAGATCAATTGGTCGCAACCCCCGTCCCCTTAACAAACTCTGGGAACGGACGGTCGCGGCCAGTTTCGGTGGTACCTTGTATTTGTCTAATTTAGCAGCGGAATTTTCATCAGGACCGTAGTTAGGAAATATTTTATCAGAGTAAAATACCACACTTTCATAACATTAAACACATGGGATAAACCCCAAGTTTTAAGTACACACTTTGTCATAGGGATATACCCTGTTTTATTTAATAAAAACATCTATTTTATTTTTAGGTAACTTTATTGCCACTTTAGTGCTGTCCAGCTGGCTTCTAATTGGCTTTCACATTTTGTTACCTGAAACGCGTTTAAAAACATTTTGTCAGTGAGAAATACTGGTGAGTGAATCCCAGTTCAATCAAGTTTTAAGAAAAACCATTGTACAGTATTGAGGGCGGTCTCGCAATTACATTTGTTTCCAACTCGAGTTTCTCGCGGACCGCGTAAAATGAGACCAGGGCCTACGCGGCCCGCGCAGTAGGTCGGGTAGGGTTTAGGTGATCCGGGTCATCGGCTAGCTTCGACGTGTGGCTGCCACGTGGCAGCCCAGGGTCTCGCTGCGTTGTTGATCGCTCGCGGCCCGCGTAAGCTAAAGGGGTGGCTTACGCGCCCCGCGACAGCCCCAAAATTTTATTTTTTAATAACATTTAAGGTATTCGGGGTCCGTTTTCGCGTATGGGGGGTATTTTAGGACATTTTGGGATATTTTAAATATTTTTAGGGTGTCAGAAAAATTTATGAGAGTGTGGGTTTTCGCATACGGGGTGTTATATCCTCCCCACCTTGTTTTAGAACTCGTCCTCGAGGTCTACTGGAACATGTGTGGATATTTCCTTTGCATTTCTGATTCAAGCTCCCAAGTGTATTCTGGTCCTCTTTTGGAGTCCCACTTCACTTTGACCAGAACTAATCTTTTGTGTTTGAGATTCTTGACTTTCCTGTCTTCAATTTGTAGAGGCCTCTCTACAAACTTTAACTGTTCATTTACCTCTATATCCTTAATAGGTACCATCAGTGATTCATCAGCTAAGCATTTCTTGAGATTTGATACATGAAATACATCATGTATTCCTGCCATTTCCTCTAGCAGTTGTAGCTGATAGGCTACAGGTCCTATTTTTCTAATAATCTCAAAAGGTCCAACATACCTAGGACTTAGCTTTCCCCTTTTGATGAATCTTACCACTCCTTTCCAAGGAGAGACTTTCAATAATACCTTGTCACCTACCTGAAATTCTAATGGCTTGCGTCTGTTATCAGTGTAGCTCTTTTGTCGATCATGTGCTGCTTTTAGTCGTTCCTTGACTTGAATGATCTTGTCGGTTGTTTCCTGCACTATCTTAGGTCCAGATAATTGTTTTTCCCAAATTTCTGCCCAACAGACTGGGATTCGGCACTTTCGTCCATAGAGTGCTTCGAATGGTGCAGCATTGATACTTGTGTGATAACTGTTATTATAAGAAAATTCTATTAAAGGTAAGTGCTCATCCCAATTACCTCCGAAATCAATTACACAAGCTCTAAGCATGTCTTCCATTGTCTGAATTGTCCTTTTGCTTTGTCCGTCCGTTTGAGGATGATAAGATGTGCTTAGATTTAACTTGGTTCCCATTGCTTTTTGGAAACTTGACCAAAAATGAGAGGTAAAACGGCTATCCCTATTAGAGACAATTGATAAAGGAATCCCAAGTAATGAAACTATTTCATTTACATATAATTTGGCTATATGTTCCATACTGAAAGTTTCCTTTATTGGTAGAAAATGAGCTGATTTGGTTAGCCTATCTACAATCACCCAGATTGTATCATTACCTTTCCTTGTTTTGGGTAATTTGGTAACAAAATCCATTGTTATCAATTCCCATTTCCATACGGGCATTTCTAATGGTTGCAGTAATCCTGAGGGTTTCTGATGTTCAGCTTTAACTTGGGAACAAGTTAAACATTTAGAAACATAAGCTGCTATGTCCTTTTTCA
Source organism: Helianthus tuberosus (assembly GCA_030545235.1). Lineage (NCBI taxonomy): Eukaryota > Viridiplantae > Streptophyta > Magnoliopsida > Asterales > Asteraceae > Helianthus > Helianthus tuberosus. The sequence continues at coordinate 198,726,618 of CM060447.1, forward strand.
TTCCTATCCTTCCAGAAATTTTTCCTTAAATCCTGATACATCTTATCACTTCCTGGATGCATCGTATACTTAGACTTATGGGCTTCTTCTAATATACGATGACGTAGGTTTCCTAATTTAGGTATCCACATCCTCTTTTTATGGAATCTCCAAATTCCATCTGTTCCTAGTTCTAATTCCTTAATCATTCCTTTTAATTTTTCAGTATCTTCCTTGATTACTGATTCTTGTGCTTTTCTAATTTGTTCATTTAAATCTACTTGTAGATTTAATTTAAGAGAACGTACCCTTTTTGGCTTTCCATGATACTTTCGGCTTAAAGCATTTACCACTACATTGGCTTTTCCTGCATGATACTGGATATTACAATCATAATCAATAAGAATTTCCATCCAGCGTCTTTGTCTCATATTCAGCTCTTTTTGCCCAAAAACATACCTTAAACTCTTATGATCTGTAAATATGGTAAACTTACTACCATAAAGGTAATGTCTCCAAATCTTAAGGGCAAATATTATGGCTCCTAATTCCAAATCATGGGTTGAATAATTCTCTTCATGATTCTTAAGCTGTCTAGATGCGTAAGCTATAACCCTTTGACGTTGCATCAATACACATCCATAACCTAATTTAGAAGCGTCACAATAGACTATAAAGTCTTCAGTTCCTTCTGGTAACGCTAGTATGGGTGCGTTGCTTAATCGTTGCTTAAGGATTCTAAAGGCTTCTTCTTGTTTTGGTCCCCATTCAAAGTTAATGGATTTACATGTTAGCTTAGTTAAGGGAATGGCTATTCTAGAAAAATCTCGAATAAATCTTCTATAATAACCGGCCAATCCTAAGAAACTTCTAACCTCGGTTGGTGACTCAGGGGTTTTCCATTTGGTAATCGCCTCGATTTTTGTTGGATCCACATGAATTCCTTCATGATTGACTAAGCGTCCAAGAAACTGTACCTGTTCTAACCAAAACTCGCACTTTGTAAACTTAGCATAAAGCTTTTCCTTTCTTAATAGACTTAGAAGTGCGTGCAAATGCTTCGCATGATCCTCTTTACTTTTAGAGTAAATGAGAATATCATCAATAAAAACTATTATGAATTTATCAAAATATGGCTTACATATTCGGTTCATCATGTCCATAAATGCAGCTGGGGCATTGGTTAAACCAAATGGCATGACAGTAAATTCATAAAGGCCATACCTTGTTCTGAATGCGGTTTTAGGAATGTCCTCTTCCTGTACCTTTAGTTGATGATATCCTGATCTTAGATCGATTTTAGAGAAAAATCGAGCTCCTTGTAACTGATCAAACAGATCATCAATTCTTGGTAATGGGTACCGGTTCTTAATCGTGACCTTGTTCAATTCACGGTAGTCAATGCACATACGCATCGATCCGTCCTTCTTTTTAATGAATAATATCGGTGCTCCCCACGGCGATGAGCTTGGCTGTATGAATCCTTTCTCCAGCAATTCATCTAATTGTTTCTTCAGTTCCTGCATTTCGGCTGGTGCCAAACGGTAAGGTGCTTTGGCAATTGGTATCGTTCCTGGTAGCAGGTGAATTCTGAATTCAACTTCTCTGTCCGGCGGTAGTCCTGGTAATTCTTCTGGAAACACATCTGAAAACTGAGACACGACTGGAATGTCTTTTAGTTCTTTTCCTTTAGTGTTAGTAATTATAGAAATCAAATACACTAATGACCCTTTTCTTATATAGCTTGCAGTTTTCATCACAGAGATGAATTTTGTGGATCTAGATGGTTTATCTCCTTTAATTGTGATCTTTTCACCCCTTGGTGAATTTACTTGGATTGACTTTTGATCACATAAAATACTGGCTTTATTGGCTATTAACCAATCCATTCCTAATACAATATCAAATCCGGCCAGTTTCATTGGGTAAAGATTTGCAATAAACTTTTGATTTAAAATTTCTATTCTTGCTCCATGCAAGATTTCAGAAATCCTAACAGTTTCCCCATTTGCTGTTTCTACTAAACATTCTTGTGGGAGTTTAGTTAATGATTGATTAAGGAGTTTGCAAAACGAAGTATTGATAAAACTTTGGTTTGCACCAGAGTCAAATAATACTTTAGCAAAAACATCATTAACTAAAAACGTACCGGCTATGACGTCCGGAATCATCTTGGCTTCATCTGCAGTTAGAACAAATGCTCTAGCATTTTTAGTGTTCTTATTGTTTGCAGCTGGAGCCAATTTCGGACAATTTGGCTTGATATGGCCTTTTTCTCCACAGTTGAAGCACAGTCCATTGCTAGATTTCCTCCTGCAATCTTCTTCCTTGTGTCCTGGTGCCTTGCAGAAATTGAAGTGAGTGGAGCATTTTCCCGAATGATTCTTCTTGCAGGCTTTGCAGTATGGTACAGAGGTAGAACCTACGTTCCTACGGTGGGAATTACCATAACGGAATTCCTGGGTAAGCCTTTGAGCCAGGTTTCTCCTCTAGTCTTCTTCTCTAGTACGGATCAGTTCGTCTGTCAAGATATTTGCTAGTTCTACAACTTCTTCTATGGTTTGAGGTCTAGCTGCCTTGACTACATGCCTAATTTCTCCAATTAATCCCCAGATGTATCGGGAGATTAATACCGGTTCGGGTGATGCAAGGGTTGGCACTATTCTAGCATATTCAAAGAATGTGGTAGTATACCCCTTACTATCTACCCCGGTCATTCTAAGATTCAGAAACTTATTTGCTATCTGTTCCTTTTCATTGGGAGGGCAGAATTTCCTTTCTACCATATTTTTGAATTCCTCCCATTCCATACTGTAAACCCTATCACTTCCTCTAGACTGGAGGATAGTGTTCCACCATTCTAAGGCTGAGTTCTTAAATAGATTTGAGGCAAACATTATCTTATCTTCTTCAGCACACTTGCTTATTTTTAAAACAGCATCAGTCTTTTCTATCCAGTGTAGAGCTGCAATGGGTTCTTCATTGCCCGAGAATTCTATTGGTTTGCAGGACCAGAATTCTTTGTAAGAACAACCATAAGGCATGGTTCTTCTTTTTTTTGGGAATGGGCACTTGAAGTACAGGTCCATTGTTTACGCTGTGTTCCGGTTCAGTTGGTCGCTTACTGCTATGCTTACTTTTATCACCCGCTTCCTTAACAGTTTGAATAATAAATGGCATTGCATCTATGATTCCTTGTGCCACTATGTGTTGGATGACACTATTATCCACTTGATTTCCATTGTTATTGTTGTTCGGATTCTCATTATTCAGATTATCATTATTCGGGTGGTTATCATTCTGGTTTTCATTGTTCAGGTTTTCCTGGTTCACTTCGTTGTCCATCTGAATTTTAGACATTTACCACGCATTAATGTCACAAAATAACATTGTAATGTAGCCAATCAGATGTCACGCACTTTGGTCAAAAGCGTCGATCATTACGACTTTACTCTATTAATATAATATGCATCTATTACACACCAGTGCGGAAATTAAAATTACAATACCGACTGAAATTTAAAGTTACACTACTAGTAATAGGCATCCGTAGTTTTTTTTCATACACATACACACATATTTTATATTATATTATATTATTATTTTGATAACCTTTTCTACCATCACTTCTACGGATATGGATTCATCCAGAAATCCATATTGCGCTCGTCGTACTTCCAGACGAGTCGCTCTCCCACCTGTCTCATCCTTTCACTATTCTCTATAATTTCCTCACTAAATGTCCTAAGTTCTTGTACGTTTTCTGCACTCATTGGGGGTGCAAGTTCTAGGACTGGGTTCGGAATCTGGGGTGCGGGTTCCTGGTATGGAGGTGTAGGGGCCTGGTATGGGTAAGGATTTTCTAGAATCTCCCTAATGAATACATCATTATCGTAATAGGGATCTAGAGGATCTAACCCTGGGTAGTCACCTAGGTTTTGCATGGGCATGTCTTCGTGTATCGGGTAACGTTGCACATAGTCCTTATTGTCATCCCACCATGGGTCGTAATTTGGGTCTAAGGGATTTGGTACGGGTACCCTAGGTATTTCCTCCGGGTTAAAATCATGCATTTCTACTTGATTTTCAGGGTTTTCTATCTCCATCGGTTGGTCAGGAATTGGTGGTTGTGGTTGGGGTGCTACCATTTGCTCCAGGTTAGGGTCAGCTGCAGTGGTTGCTAGGATGTGGATGTTGGCTATTCCCCTATTAAGCATGTCATGGGCATAGGCATCGGTTTCTCTTTTGGCTGCGGCTAGTGCTCTCTGTTCTTGTAACTTTTTCATACGCTTTCTACGCTCGTGTGCTCCCCTACTGAACCATCCCCTCTTTTTCTGAGGAAATGGCTCTTCAGATTGAGCCTTAAATACGAATATTCCTTCTTCCGTATCAGCAGAATACCCCGAAAGGATAGGCTGAGAAGAGGCACCTTCGCTTCTAGGCGAACCAGACAATTGACGGTACGCGTCAGATGGTCCTTGGTCGCTCATACTGTAAACTAACAAATAGTCAAATAACACATAACAAGAAAATACAATTATGCACGTAGTTCCGTAATTTATTTCCTAACAAATTGAATTTTGGTGTCAGCAGAACACTTCTGTGGCTGAATCAGTGGCTTAGCTCTGATACCACCTCCTGTCGCAACCCCAATCCCCTTAACAAACTCTAGAAACGGACGGTCGCGGCCAGTTTCGGTGGTACCTTGTATTTGTCTAATTTGGCAGTGGAATTTTCATCAGGACCGTAGTTAGGAAATATTTTATCAGAGTAAAATACCACACTTTCATAACATTAAACACATGGGATAAGACCCAAGTTTTAAGTAAACACTTTGTCAAAGGGATATACCCTATTTTATTTAATAAAAACATCTATTTTATTTTTAGGTAACTTTATTGCCACTTTTCCAAGCCTTCAGTGCTGTCCAGCTGGCTTCTAATTGGCTTTCACATTTTGTTACCTGAAACGCGTTTAAAAACATTTTGTCAGTGGGAAATACTGGTGAGTGAATCCCAGTTCAATCAAGTTTTAAGAAAAACCATTGTACAGTATTGAGGGTGGTCTCACAATTACATTTGTTTCCAAGTCATATCAATTACCACCCACGGTACTGTCAAACCCGACTTGTGGAAATGTTACCCCTCCAGTAACAAATTTTGTATACAAAACCCCAACATACCGACGATAATTGTATCCTTACAAATACTCAATAACTGTTTAATATATAATTAATTAAGTGAGGTTTTGTAAAAACAATTTGCAAAAAGGAGATTACTCACATTGCTGTCTTAGATTATCCTTTAGGGTTTCCTGGTGACAATCTATAATTTACACAAATGCACACACGTTAGTATAAGTGAGGTTTTGTAAAAACAATTTGCAAAAAGGAGATTACTCACATTGCTGTCTTAGATTATCCTTTAGGGATTCCTGGTGACAATCTATAATCTACACAAATGCACACGCGTTAGTATAATAACCCATTTTAACATTAGTAATACCCTCCCCGAGACGGCATTCCAACGACTACGTCGGGCAGAACCACGACAGCCGTTACGGAACCCTAGATCAATCGGGCAGAGTATCTAATGCGTATCCAGGGGTTATGATACTTACAACGGAGCAGAACCTTGTTATTTAGGGGAGTATTATGCCCGAGTATAGTTTCTACTATTAAGAAATTGAGAGAGAAAGTCGAGAGATGAACGATTTAGGACTAAAGCCCTTCGTCGCAATTTATAGGGCCTCATCTCGAGTTTCTCGCGGCCCGCGTAAAATGAGACCAGGGCCTACGTGGCCTCGCAGTAGGTCGGGTAGGGTTTAGGTGATCCGGGTCATCGGCTAGCTTCGACGTGTGGCTGCCACGTGGCAGCCCAGGGTCTCGCCGCGTTGTTGATCGCTCGCGGCCCGCGTAAGCTAAAGGGGTGGCTTACGCGCCCCGCGACAGCCCCAAAATTTTATTTTTTTATTATTTTTAATAATATTTAAGGTATTCGGGGTCCGTTTTCGCGTATGGGGGGTATTTTAGGACATTTTGGGATATTTTAAATATTTTTAGGGTGTTAGAAAAATTTATGAGGGTGTGGGTTTTCGCATACGGGGTGTTATACAATTCCTATTGCATAATGAGCGTTGATTGTACAAGCATGGTTCACGTTCAATGGGGCCCACGGATCTTAATCACATCTTCCATGGAGTCACATATCCGACAATAGGGCCCACAGATTATATGCCCACCAACAAAGATATGGGACAATTGCAGATCAATTCAAAGATCAATTCCAATTGCAGTTTTTTCAACTCTCCTGGCCATATTCAAACAAGTGGTTGTAATGATGGGACTCTTGATTTGAAACGCATAATGTCCATTGATTGGATTGTAGATATTCCTTGTGTGCATTCATATTGTTGATGGTGTCTATTTAATTTTTTAATTTTGCAAGGTAGCTTCCTGTCACGCGGTAGCTTTCCGTCACGCGACAAAGAAGCATTATTTGAGAATACCACTGAATTTATCGAAGCTGTAAAATGAGATCCTCCACTGTTGGGTTTTCATCTTTCATCCCCATTTTCCCTAAATTTATTGATTCTGTTTTTCAACGGGGATGTAATGCAGTGATTCCTCTCAATTGAATAGACAGACACTTGCTTCATAGGACTCACTCGAATTGTCTCGGATGTAATAACAGTACGTTTAGCATCCGTGCCTGCTTGAATTGAAGAAAGCAAATGATAACGAAGATGAACATTGTAATTATCATGAAAGTACTAAACAACCGAGATAACAGCTCTAGTTTCATCAGCTGCATTTGGAACAATATTATCTGTTGTTGTCTCAACAATATAAATGCACGCAACGAATATCTACAATCCAATCAACGCACATTATGTGTTTCAAATCAAGGGTCCCATCATTACAACCACTTATTTGAAAATGGCCAGGAGAGTTGAAAAAACTGCAATTGGAATTGATCTTGGAACAGCATACTCTTGTTACCATATGACACATGATAAAAGTGCTTCTCTAGACAATATGGGATTATGTTCCGCAAATTGGGAACCACATATTTGCTTCAAGATTTACGTCTGATGGCTAAGTTTGATCACATTTGACTTCATCTGCGGTAGTCCAATGACTTTCTTCCCACGTGGCTGCACCGTGATCTTCATATTCTTTGTTCAATACCAACTCATCTTTAGTAGTGTTTATTTGAGAACCTGATTCAGATACACAACGGTTCTCCAATTCTAGATAGTAAGCAAATACACAACGGTTCTCCAATTCCAGATCAGTAATGTAAGGAGAAGCGTTGAGATAACGGACATCCATCAAGCTCAAAATGAAAACTTGTGTTTCCCATAGTCACAAACAATTGCGGTTTGTATTTCCCATAGCCACTGTTTCCGTAGTAAAAAACGGTTGCGGTTTGCACATTAAATCTTCATTGCTTCATTAAAATTAACAAGGCGGTCTCGGTTGCATATTTTAGAGAGACCTTTAAGTACGGATCCTACAACTGCATTTGGAACAAGAAGTCCAACAACCCGTTCATTATCTGTTGTTGTCTAAACAATATGAATGCACGCAACGAATTTGACAATTGTGACCGCTTATTAAAAGTAGAAATCACCTCCAATCATTTCCTGTCAAATCACACACTATAAAGTTTAAACTTATCGTGTGTTGTAGTTTGGAAAGATGACCGAATAGAGATCTGAATAAAAAACTGTGGAGAACTTGTTTGCATTATCCTTCAACATACGCTAAAATACTCTAAAATACGAAAAAAAACTCTAAAATACGCAAATATACCCTAAAATACGCAAAAATACATGAAAATATGCTAAAATAAGCTGCAATATGTTAATATACATCATATTACGATAAAATACGTCGAAATACGTTAAAATACGCCGAAATACGTAGATTCATTGAAGGTTTCTCGAAGATCGCGCAACCTCTTACAACTCTAACTCAGAAGAGTGTCGCCTACAAGTGGGGTGATGCTCAGGAGTCTGCGTTCCAGCAACTGAAGGAAAAACTGTGTAGTGCACCTATCCTATCGTTACCTGACGACACCAACGACTTCGTTGTTTACTGTGACACATCCGTACAAGGGCTTGGATGTGTGTTGATGCAGCGTAAATAGGTTATAGCTTACGCCTCATGACAACTCAAAATTCACGAGAAGAACTACACTACCCACGACTTGGAACTGGGAGCCGTAGTGTTTACACTCAAGATATGGAGACACTACTTGTACGGTACCAAATGTACGATTTACACCGATCACGAGAGTCTCCAGCATATTCTGGACCAAAAGGAGCTAAACATGCGTCAACGCCGATGGGTTGAACTCTTAAATGATTACAGGTGTGCTATCAAGTGTCATCCAGGCAAGGCAAACATTGTAGCCGATGCCCTCAGTCGTAAGGACACTAGACTAAAGCATGTGCATGTGCTTCAGCTTACTATCCACTCAAACCTTCCTGGACAGATTCGTGACGCTCAAGCCGAGGCACTAAGGGAAGAAAACCTACTAGCTGCATGGCATGGAAAAGCAACTTGAACACAAGGATGACGGCGTCTATTACTTTAGGGAGCGTATCTGGGTTCCACTTTATGGGAATCTTCAAGAACTTGTGATGGATGAAGCTCATAAGTCTCACTGCTCGTTACATCATGGATCCGATAAAATGTATCACGACCATAAGACCTTGTATTGGTGGCCGAACATGAAAGTAATCATCGCAAAGTACGTCAGTAAATGCTTGACTTGCGCCAGAGTCAAGATCGAGTACCAGAAGCCGTCTAGACTACTGCAGCAACCTGAGTTGCCAACCTGGAAATGGGAACAGATTTCCATGGATTTTGTTAATGGCTTACCAAGATCACAAAGCAGAAACGATACCATTTGGGTGATCGTAGATCGCTTAACCAAGTCTGCACACTTTCTCGTGATCAAAGAAACAGACAAATATTTGAAGCCTGCAGCCATCTATTTGAAAGAAATAGTTGCTAGGCACGGAGTGCCAACTTCTATCATCTCTGATCGTGACCCACGTTTTACGTCCGAGTTATGGCAAGCTACGCATAGATCCTTTGGCTCACGTTTAGATATGAGCACTGCTTATCACCCGCAGACTGATGGTCAAACCGAACGTACCATCCAGACACTCGAAGACATGCTGCGAGCATGTGTTATTGATTTTGGAAATGGATGGGAAAGGCACCTACCGCTAGTAGAGTTCTCGTATAACAACAGTTACCACACTAGCATCCAGGCAGCTCCATTTGAGGCATTGTACGGACGTAAATGCCGATCTCCTTTGTGTTGGGCGGAAGTTGGCGAAAGCCAAATTACCGGCCCAGAACTAGTACTCGACACAACAGAAAAGATTGCCCTGATCAAACAACGCATGACGGCAACACGCGACCGTCAGAAAAGCTACGCGGATAGGCGTAGGAAACCCTTGGAGTTCCAGGTTGGGGACCGGGTTCTACTAAAAGTTTCTCCTTGGAAAGGTGTGGTACGGTTTGGCAAGAGGGGCAAGCTTAATCCGCGAGATGTCGGACCTTTTGAAATCACCGAAAGAATCGGTAAGGTAGCCTATAAACTAAACCTGCTTGAGGAGCTGGGTGCGGTACACAACGTGTTCCATATGTCGAATCTGAAGAAGTGTTTGTCAGACGAAACTCTTATCATTCCTTTTAAGGAACTCACTATCAATGATCAGCTGCTTTTCGTCGAGGAACCAGTTGAAATTATGGATCGGGAAATCAAGACACTTAAGCGCAGCAAGATACCTATTGTCCGCATTCGTTGGAATTCTCGCTGCGGCCCAGAGTTTACCTGGGAAAGAGAAGACCAAATGATGCGCAAGTACCCTAAACTGTTTATAAACAAAGACTCCAGTAATGAAGTTACTGAGGCATTTCGGGACGAGATTCCCAATTAAGTGGGGGATGATGTGACACCTCGTGAAAACACTTTTACTTACTAGTTGGTCGATTACTGCACGCTAAATTTCAGGACGAAATTTCTGTTAACATAGGGATAATGTGACAACCCGGGACTTCCCTTCACAAAATCACTCTATGTGTAACTGAACGTTTCTTTTATGCGACTAAACAAATTAAAAAGCTAATTATTTAACATGAAATTATGTTTCATTTTGTTTCATGAACGTTTCTTTTATGCGACTAAACAAATTAAAAAGCTAATTATTTAACATGAAATTATGTATCATTTTGTTTCATGAATATGTTTGTATGAATATTATTGTATTGGGTTATTGGACCACTATCCAATTTAACTAAAATAATCCAATCCACCCAACACACCCTTGATACTCGGCCCAAGATTAGCCCAAAACAACACACCCAGGTTGCTCTAAAATTGTCGCACACTGCAAAGGAGAACAAGCCTGGGTGTGCGACTAAATAGGGGAGTATTTATGTAAACAATCAGCCGACATTAAAATATTGATGGCAGCGGCATTCTAGGGCGCAGATCCCCATTTACATTCCTCCCACTCTCTCTCTAAACCTTCTCTCTCTGTTCATGATTGAAAGTGTGATGCTGGGTTTTTCTTTGAATGTACAACTGCACATGCCCAGGGTACAACCTGGTTATGCTTGTCTGTATGATTAGAAATAGGGAATGATTGTCTGTTGTGTTATGTGATAAGCAAATGGAAATGATGACTTCGACTAAGTGGTTAAGGATGATGATAGTATTGTTATGTGTGCGAGTCTGATATCCGGTGAATCGGAAGTGCTTCGAGGATCGGCGATATGGTTTTTGAGCATGAGCATAGATCTGGGTTTCTTTCTCTTTAATGATGGGTTTATTTGTTGGTTAATTTGAAAACATGAATATGAAGTTCATATGATAAAACCAGGGTTTCTTTTGAATACTTGATCTTGTATTTCCATGGTGTGTACAAATATGTATACATGAGGTACAACCCACTTGCACGATTTGAAAATTTATGCTAAATGTTTTTGTCCTATCAGTTTGATCCTAGTATATGTGTGATGTTAGATGGTTGAGGAATGTACAATTTCATAAGCATAGGGTACAACTTATTGGAATGATATATGATTGAAGCATGAATATTATATGTTGATATATGAATGTCGCACACTTCAAAACCTTGTACGACAAGATGTAGTCTGACCGCACACTCCATGTCTGGTCCCACTGATTGTATCGTACACTTTTTGTTCTGGTCGCACAAACTGTTTGCAACCGCATACTAAGTCTTGAACATGCACGTACCTAATGGACTCCATTTATTTGGGCCACATGTGCACTATTGGGCCGCACAGTGGTGAAATCCATGTTTTTAGAATAAGTCGCACGCTTATTAAATGGATCGTACTCTTTGGATCATTGTAGCATAAACTGTTTCAAGTCACACACTTGAACTGTTGGCGTACAATTCTACTAATAGACTTCAACTGTTGGGCTACAATCCATCTGGGCTGCACTATTTGTAAAAAAACCCATGTTGTATATAGACCACACACTTGGGCTGCCTATATTGGACCCATGAGGCCGCACATTCGACACTGTTTTCACTACTATTGTTATAATACTTGTGCAAACCTATTTGTGTAAACATACTTGTGGAACGAAATACATGTTGGGTATTGTTTGTACACTACTTGTGAAATACGGGTTATATGTGAACTACTTGCATACGGTCCTAACGATTGGTAACTGTTATAGGACGTGGTTGACCAAGTTTAGGATAAACGTATTATCTACCGAGCAATCTAAGGTGAGTTCACACTACAACTAAAAGCATGCATTCCTGGGGGGTTGGGAACTCCATATATATTCCCGTTGGGACAGGAACTTCATATATTCTCGGTGGTTTGGGAACTTCACATATTCCTGGTGGTTGGGAACTTCATACGCTAAACGAAATTCTAACATAAAAGCCCCTTTTTCACTTATATCGATTAGTTGACGTGCGAGGCGGACATGATACTAGTTGATAGCGCTATTAGGTTTGATAACCTCACACCGCGCCTCTGGAGGAGGACGGGCGTGAATTATTATCTAGGAATTATGGTCAATGATGGTAGACATTGATCAAAATGGAGAAATAACAATTACGTCAAAGTTTCAGCACTGCACAGTTTAGTGGTTGGTTCATTTATACATTTAAATGGGGTAGCACCCCACTGCATGTGTTGATCTCGTGGTAACTTCATAAAACGATGTTTTTGGAAAAAATGAGAAAAACTTTTTCGAAAACCGTGAACTCGCCAACTTTATGTTGACACAATACTGCATGCTTGTAGGTCCGTAGATGTTGCGCTCGAGTATTCTTGGAGAGTTGTTGTGGTCATCTAGAATCCGTTATCGGATTCCTACATTTAAACTTATGTTTTAAGCTATTTATGAACTTAATGCTTTTGCTAAACATTCGAACTTTATTTTGTTAAAACTTGCTATGTTTTGGAACTTTATTTCAAACCTACTAAGGTTTAGACTTATATGTCACGTCACTAGTCATATTGATGATGGTTTTATTTTACTTATGATAAATGTTCAATGTGATTGGTGGCTGGATCCTTTGCAGTCATACGCCTCGCGGTGATACTCCGCATGTGGAATTTGAGGGTGTAACAGATTGGTATCAGAGCTATCAGTTATAGTGAACTTGGTTTTAAAAGAAAAGGTCTTTTTAAGAAAAACCAGAGTATAACATGTTCTATGCTAAACGATCCGCAACGACACCACACTCCAAGTGTAAGACTCAGTGTGTTAAGATTACTCAGCATAAGTGTATGCCTACTTAGCATATGTATATGCCTACTTGCTACCTGCTTAATGTATTACGTGATAGTGTACACTACTTATATGGTTCTATTCTAAGCGATGCTTGGAGGTTTACGTGTCATAGTTAGACGTCTTCCGCCAACCTCGCTACAATTCAGCAAGTCATTCGTCTGGCACATCATCTCACAGATCAGGCTGTTGAACAAGGAAAGTTGCCCAAAAGAGTCAGCGCTACTACTGAAGTTTCTGGAGACAACAAGCGCAAGTGGGAGAACAGCAAGGGTTCTAATTCATCTCAGTCTCAAACTCAGCAAAGAAAGGTCGATGGAAACAAGAGCCCTAATCAGTAAGCTGGTGGTTATCAAGGATTCCGACCCAAGTGCAACCAATGCAACATGCACCACTATAGGCCTTGTGAGAAGAACCGTTATAAAAGGTGTAACAATGTGGGACATGCAGCTAAGGACTGTAGGAGTCCTCATCCAGTGAAGCAGAACCAGAAGTTCCAGCAGCAGCTGCAGGGAAATGTCAAAGGGTGTTATCAGTGTAGGGACGAGGGACAGTTCAAGAGGAACTTCCCACAATTGAACCAGAATCACAACAACAACAATCAGGGCGGGGGAAAGAACAACAACAGGAATGGCAACAATGGTGACAACGGCGCAAGAGGACGCGTATTTGTGATTGGCGCAGGAGAAGCAAGGAACGACCCCAACGTGGTAACGGGTAAGTTTACTCGATGATTTCTTCGCTTCCGTACTATTTGAAAGTGGAGCCGATGCTAGTTACGTATCATTAAGTGTTAGTAAGAAGCTTAACATTCCACCAACTCCTTTGAACACTAAGCACATCGTCAAATTGGCCAATGGTAGAAATATCGAGGTTACTCACATCATTAACAATTGTGCACTTGTTCTGTCTGACCAAGCTTTTTCTATCAATCTCTTCCCAATTATTCTTGGGAGTTTCGACGTTGTCATCGGGATGGACTGGTTATCCCAGCATCAAGCTGAAATACTTTGTCAAGGGAAGATTGTCCGCATCCCTCGTTCTGTCGGCGAGCCTCTCGTTATTCAAGGCGATAAGAGTGGTGCCGTTACGGGCATCATCTCATTCTTGAAAGCCCAGTAATTTCTACGAAAAAGGCACACTGATATCCTAGCCCTTGTCACCGATACTCAAGCAGAGGAAAGGAAGATTGAAGATATTCATATCGTTCGTGATTATCCCAAAGTATTCCCTGAAGAACTACCTAGTCTTCCACCTCATCGACAAGTTGAATTTCAAATCCAGCTAACCCCTGGGGCAGCAACCATAGCTCGTGCACCTTATCGTTTAGCCCCGCCGAATTGGAAGAACTATGTACGCAACTTCAGGAACTGATAGATAAGGGTTTATCAGTCCTAGCTCGTCACCCTGGGGAGCCCTAGTACTCTTTGTCAAAAAGAAGGATGGCACTTTTCGTATGTGTATCGACTACCGCAAACTAAACAAGGTAACTGTGAAGAACCGTTACCCACTTCCTCGTATTGATGATCTATTCGACCAACTGCAAGGGTCAAGCTTCTATTCTAAGATCGATCTAAGATCGGGCTATCACCAGTTGAGAGTCCGAGATGAAGATATCTCTAGAACGACATTCAGGACTCGTTACGGGCATTATGAGTTGTTGGTTATGCCATTAGGGTTAACCAATGTACCTGTGGTCTTCATGGATCTTATGAATCGAGTGTGTAAACCATACCCTAATAAATTCATTATCTTTTTCATTGATGACATACTGATTTACTCGAAGAGCCAAGATGAACACGAGCAACACCTGCGTCTTATTCTAGAACTCCTCCAAAACGAACAGCTCTACACCAAGTTCTCGAAATGTGACTTTTGGATTCGTGAAGTCCATTTCCTCGGACACGTGGTCAATGAAGTTGGGATTCATGTTGATCCAGCTAAGATCGACTCCATCAATAATTGGCCTGTACCCAAAACTCCAACCGAAATCTGTCAGTTCCTTGGTTTGGCGGGTTATTATCGTAGATTCATTGAAGGTTTCTCGAAGATCGCGCAACCTCTTACAACTCTCACTCAGAAGAGTGTCGCCTACAAGTGGGGTGATGCTCAGGAGTCTGCGTTCCAGCAACTTAAGGAAAAACTGTGTAGTGCACCTATCCTCTCGTTACCTGACGGCACAGACGACTTCGTTGTTTACTACGACGCATCCGTACAAGGGCTTGGATGTGTGTTGATGCAGTGTAAGAAGGTTATAGCTTACGCCTCACGACAACTCAAAATTCACGAGAAGAACTACACTACCCATGACTTGGAACTGGGAGCCGTATTGTTTGCACTCAAGATATGGAGACACTACTTGTACGGTACTAAATGTATGATTTACACCGATCACAAGAGTCTCCAGCATATTCTGGAACAAAAAGAGCTAAACATGCGTCAATGCCGATGGGTTGAACTCTTAAATGATTACGAGTGTGTTATCAAGTATCATCCAGGCAAGGAAAACGTTGTAGCTGATGCCCTCAGTCGTAAGGACACTAGACTAAAGCGTGTGCATGCGCTTCAGCTTACTATCCACTCAAACCTTCCTAAACAGATTCGTGACGCTCAAGCCGAGGCACTAAGGGAAGAAAACCTACTAGCAGAATCACTGCGTGGCATGGAAAAGCAACTTGAACGCAAGGATGACGGCGTCTATTACTTCGTGGAGCGTATCTGGGTTCCACTTTATGGGAATCTTTGAGAACTTGTGATGGATGAAGCTCATAAGTCTCGCTACTCGATACATCCTGGATCCGATAAAATGTATCACGACCTTAAGACCTTGTATTGGTGGCCGAACATGAAAGTAATAATCGCAAAGTACGTCAGTAAATGCTTGACTTGCGCCAGAGTCAAGATCGAGTACCAGAAGCCGTCTGGACTACAGCAGCAACCTGAGTTGCCAACCTGGAAATGGGAACAAATTTCCATGGATTTTGTTACTGGCTTACCAAGATCACAACGCGGAAACGATACCATTTGGGTGATCGTAGATTGCTTAACCAAGTCTGCACAGTTTCTCGCGATCAAAGAAACAGACAAGTATTCGAAGCTTGCATCAACCTATTTGAAAGAAATAGTTTATGCTAAATGTTTTTGTCCTATCTGTTTGATCCTAGTATATGTGATGTTAGATGGTTAAGGAATGTACAATTTCATAAGCATAGGGTACAACTTATTGGAATGATATATGATTGAAGCACGAATATTATATGTTGATATATGAATGTCGCACACTTCAAAACCTTGTACGACAAGATGTAGTCTGACTGCACACTCCATGTCTGGTCCCACTGATTGTATCGTACACTTTTTTTTCTGGTCGCACAAACTGTTTACAACCGCACACTAAGTCTTGAACATGCACACACCTAATGGACTCCATTTATTTAGGCCACGTGTGCACTACTGGGCCGCACAGTGGTGAATCCATGTTTTTAGAATAAGTCGCACACTTATTAAAGTCGCACAAACTATTTCAAGTCGCACACTTGAACTGTTGGCGTACAAGTCCACTATTAGACTTCAACTGTTAGGCTACAATCTATCTGGGCCGCACTGTTTGTAAAAAATCCATGTTGTATATAGACCGCACACTTGGGCTGCTTATATTGGACCCATGAGGCCGCACATTCAACAATGTTTTCACTACTATTGTTGTAATACTTGTGCAAACCTATTTGTATAAACATACTTGTGGTACGAAATACATGTTGGGTATTGTGTGTACACTACTTGTGAAATACGTGTTATATGTGAACTACTTGTGTACGGTCTAACAATTGGTAAACGTTATAGGACGTGGTTGACCTAGTTTAGGATAAACGTATTATCTACCAAGCAACCTAAGGTGAGTTCACACTACAAATAAAAGCATGCATTCCCGGTGGGTTGGGAACTCCATATATATTCCCGTTGGGACGGGAACTTCATATATTCTTGGTGGTTTGGGAACTTCACATATTCCCGGTGGTTGGGAACTTCATACACTAAACGAAATTCTACCATAAAAGCCCCTTTTTCACTTATACCGATTAATCATCGTGCGAGGCGAACGGGATACTAGTTGATAGTGTTATTAGGTTTGACAACCTCACACCATGCCTCTGGAGGAGGACGGGCGTGAACTATTATCTAGGAATTCTAGTTAGTGACGATAGACATTGATCAAAAGGGCGAAATAACAATTACGTCAAAGTTTCGGTACTGCACAGTTTAGTGTTTGTTTTTCATTTATACATTTAAATCGGGTAGCATCCCACTGCATGTGTTGATCTCATGGTAACTTCATAAAACGATGTTTTTAGACAAAACGAGAAAAACCTTTTCGAAAAACGTGAACTCGCCAACTTTATGTTGACACACTACTGCATGCTTGCAGGTCCATAGATGCTGCGCTAGAGTATGCTTGGAGCGTTGTGGTGGTCGTCTTGAATCCTTTATCAGATTCCTACATTTAAACTTATGTTTTAAGCTATTTATGAACTTAATGATTCTGCTAAACATTCGAACTTTATTTTGTTAAAACTTGCTATGTTTTGGAACTTTATTTCAAACCTACCTAGTTTTAGACTTATATGTCATGTCACTAGTCATATTGATGATGGTTTTATTTTACTTATGATAAATGTTCAATGTGATTGGTGGCTGGATCCTAAGCAGTCATACGCCTCGCGGTGATACTCCGCATGTGGAATTTGAGGGTGTGACAAAACTTAACTGAAAAAACTTAATATTAGTGTAGAGGCCCTTTTCCAGGAATAATGGTAATTTTCCTTGTCAAAGCATCTTTGACCAGGCTAAATTACCATTAAAGCCCTGGAAAAGGGTCTGTAGACAATCCATTTCAGGGCTATAATGGTAATTAGCCTATGTATTTGTACATAGCATAGAAAGAGTTGTACGTGGCATACAAGTCAGCATATATACCAGGGCCAGGGCTAGACGTCCCCAGTATACACCACAAACGATACACACTAATATACTGTGATTTCGTATATTGGAACGTATTTAGAGCGTATAGTTTGCAACCCCCCCCCCCCCCCCATGTACATATTCATCCTCTTTCAATAATTTTAAGTTTGTACCGTATTTGAACTGTAGATTAAGTGGGCTTTGGTTAAATTTGATGATTTTGGGGGTTATAAGGGTTTTGGGTGAACTGCTATGGAGATAAACATGCCTTGAGGCAGATGTTTGGTCTTGGGAGAGCTTAATGGGTCGGGTATCTTCTCGGAGAAAAGTTTGAGGTATAGGTTACTTGTTAGTTCACTCACCTGGGAACAGTAACGAAAGAGCTCCGTTGGCGGCGGCGTAGTGAGGTGAAGACGTTGGGTTTTTTTTGGATCAAAAGTCAGCCTTCCTTGTTTTAATTAATGTTCTTACCTTGTTTTGTTATATGTAGCTTGGTGTATGTCTGCTTTGTTTTGATGTAATTTGGCTAGCTACTTGCTTGCCCTGGTGTTTTATAATGAATTTTCTTTGTTGGCCGTAAAAAAAAAAAGTAAAAAACATACGCCTCTACTTGAAGTCCTCAATCCTTTAAACGAATTAATCATCAAGAACAACATAACGCAAATATTTTATTTGTTATAACAAATAAGAAATTCTAATTGAAACTGTCTCCATATGATTACAATTAATTATGTGATTTGTTGGATAAAAAAGACGAAATAATTATCAATACAATGATTAGCAGTGAAACTGTTTGATTTTTGGTGTCAAATGTCAAATTATTGGTGTTCTTGGAGTCGGGGACTTATGTTTACATAAACTTTAATCCCGGAATATGGAGAAGAACCATAGTTTCCAACAAACTTAAAACCAATAATAAACTGAATTTCGGACCACAGATATATTTACTTAGTTGATAAAATTACATATCGACGTTTGGGGTAATAATCTTTAAAACAAATGTATGACCATAATTCAGTCCCTTGGTTTTTGAGTTTGCAGTTGATCAATCCCTACATAGAATAGATGAATAAAACCCAAAAAATAATTGAAAGACAAAATGTTTTTTATCCCTGTATCACACAATTAAACTATCTAGATACTTCCAGACAAGCATATTTTCACAGGTTATATATACTTGATAAGTACATACTAATGAGTGATGAATGCAATATCGTAATTCTTAAACACCCCCAAATATTGATCATATTCAAATGCAAGAAACAATAAGTTAAACACCATCTTAAGTTTGAAGTTTTAAAGATTAAGAATCTTTGACAAGAAAGTAAAGTCTAGCACAGGTAATTCACTAAGCGCAAACAACATTTCAGTTAGTTATACCTTACTATCTGCTATCCAAAAACACCAACAAATCTTTGATCGATCACACAGCTGCTAGCTTCAAATCTTTCCATTTTCTTTCACTTTGTATCTATCCTGATTAACTTTAGACAGGTGTAAACCAGGAGATAGAGCCTGTGAAATCAGTCAAACAAAAATAGGTTAAACTTTGAATCTTGTATGGACCGAAAATTCTCGAATTCGGATAAGCGATTGTGTACATTTAGTTTCAACTGAAGACTTCTAGGCGGATTATTAGGTTTTCTTGGTGGTTTCTTTCCTGTCATCGCAATGAAATCCTCTTCAATTTCCTTACACGATAGCTGGATCGAAAATCTGGGTCTTTCTTCGTTCTTATCAAGGTTCCTTCTTTGTTTTCTTCGATCTCTCAGTTTCTGCATTGATTCCTCCGTCAACCCCATCTTTTGAGCGAATCGCTGGCGTTGGTGATAGCGATGAGGCTTCGGGTGTCAACTTCTTCAAAGATTTGCATTTTAAAGGTTTGGAGTTCTCTTCACCTTCATTTGGGGATGAAGAAGCCTTGATCGGAGACGATGATGAATTCATCTCAAAATCCAACTTCTTTTGCAGATCATCGATGGATCTAGGTTGTCCTGCAGAAGGGTTCAGGTTAGCCTCACCAGAATCTGAAGATTCATCTTCAACCACATGCATTGGGCGAATTGCATCAACTTTCATGCACCTCAGTAGATGTTGTTTCCCCCACGTCAAGCCTGTAGGGAAAGTGAAATTGTGCAGGTGTTTAGATCGCTCCATCCACAAGACTTGAATGTTGTAGCTAGTATCCTCTTGGAGATTTTTGTGCTTGGAGAGGCACCGGGAACTAGGGTTTTCTAATGTCTGCAATTGTGTGTTATTCGCGCAAATCATTATATATGCAATACCAACACTAAACGGTGGCGTATCATGGTGGTTAGGCGAACTTTTAAGCATAAACGTTACACGTTTTAGTGTAGATGTTACACTTACTTGTAAACAGTAAACGTTACATTTAAGTGTAAACGTCACACTTTTTAAAATCACTATATATGCCAGCAAACACTAAAAGGTGGCGTATCACGATGGCTTGGAATATTTTCATGTGTAAACGTTACATCTTTAACTATAGATTTTGCACTTAAGTGTAAACGTTACACATTTTTAAGTGTACATTTACACATAGTTAAGCTGTTTTACACATAGTTAAGCTGGTTTAGGAAACTCAGAACATAACCTTTACTATCTGAATTTAAGTTGTGAAATTATCCTTTATATTAAAGTTAATTGGTAACGATTTTTCTTAGTATTAATATTGATAAAAGTATAAATATATATTAATAAAATACATGGATGGGGAATCTATCAAGAGTAAATCATGCTCATGTATGATGAAAGGGCACATGCTAAGTATATTATTTAGATAGTGGAAATATTAAAGTTAATGTATTACAAATGCATATACTCAAACATGCCCTGGTATCACAACGTTAGTATCACACACGCTAAGGCTGGATCTGTAGCCAAGAAAAAGTGGTCTTTGTAATTCTTTGGTGATGATGTTCGCATACTGTTGTGATGAAGGAACAAGAAGGACCTAAGTGCGAACAAGGGAGACTTTTTCCTTAACAAAATGCATGTCGATTTCTACATACTTAGTGCGTTGATGTTGGACTGGGTTAACAATACACTATGAGGGCCTGATGAAGAGGATGATAAAGTTATGAAAGCATGCAGTACAACCAACATACTTCAGACCAGAGACACCATTAGTAAACGCCTGATATTTGGCTTTCAAACTCGAACAAAAAACAGTAGATTGATGTTTAAAGATCATGAAACGATATTGTTGTCTAAGTTGATGCAAAAAAACCGATGTGGAGCTTTTGGTGGAGGGATAAATCACCCTGTCAACATCGGTATAGACTGTGAGACTAGAGGTGGAGCTCTTGTAGAGTTGATGGACATAAGATACGACCCCCTTGATATACATGAGGATGCAATGTAGAGCTTGGAGATGTACATGGTATTCAGGGTCACACATGTGTTGGAAATATTAAAGAGGAACATACAAGTTGGTATGTTTCCTCCATCCCACATCGCTGGAGTGAGTGAAGTTTGAGTGGTTTACAAGGGATTACCCCTTATGGGCCTACATAGTGTTAAATGGGTTGAGAAGTGGGTAAAGCCCACACGCGCACCGAGCCGAGCCGCGAGCTCGCGGATGGTCGCGTTTGAGGCGCACAATTCGAATTGGTTATGGATTGTTATCTCACTCCCTGTTTTTCTCATTCTCTGATATAACCAAACCTATAAATAAAAGCTTCATGCTACCCCTATTTTCGCAGCTTTCTCTCTCTATTGTGTGTTCATGTTTTCGTTCCAGCTTCTGCGTTTTCTGGTTTTCATTACTGTTGGAATACCAGATCAGTTCTGCATTAAATCCTGGGAGTTTACGCTGCAGCTCACAGCAATACGAGCGCGTAAAATCCTTTAAGGACAGGAATCATCCGTGCAGTTCGAAGATTATTATTCCGTAATCGCCAGGTTGGTTTTTAATTTAAGTGTTCTTTAAATTCGTCCGACAACGGGACAGTCTCCTTCTACCTTTCTTTAATCAGTTTGCTCAAGTTGGAACAAACTGGTTTGGCTGATAACTCGGTAATTAATAAAGTTATATTAATTTATTGTTGATTAATTTAATTTTCAACAACATGTAGAGGAGAATTTGTTGGACAATGTAGGTTATGTTGGACATGGTAAAGGACTAAAGGTGAGATACTGAAGTGCCCCATCAAAATCCCGATATAGGGTTGGGTTCGGAACCTACGGACCAAATGCTACAACTAATTTGGAATTTTGTGTCCACATGTGTCGCAGCCCCCGACCCCACCCTGTGAGCGGGCGCCGCGAGCCTGACTGGTGGTATCGGTGTTTGTTAAATATGCAGCGGAATTAATTATCAGGATCGTAGTTAGAAAATAATTTCAGAGTTTGTAAAACACCAAAAATTTTTTGAGAATAGTTCTTGATCGTGTTTCCAAAATTTTGTTTTCGAAGAAAACTGTTATAATCCCAAACATTTTGGATCAGTTATCTCCCCACAAAAATAAGAAACATCTGATCTGAAAATCAATTAGATGCATCGCATTATTATTAATATTAAGAATTAACTTTTGCAATTCACATATCAGTTATCTCCCCACAAAAATAAGAAACATCTAATCTGAAAATTAATTAGATGCATCGCATTGTTATTAATATTTGGAATTAACTTTTGTAATTCACATGGAGATCACCTGTTCCTTCCGAAATGGCTGTAGAGACGGGCATAATCGGTTCCTTTTTATACCCGGAACCGGTTTTTAACCGGACCCGGTTTCTGAATGTGTGTCAATGGATCCGGTTCTTGTTGTAACCGGTGCCGGTTCCTACCCGGGTTTTAACCATTAAAACTAGAACCGAGTATAACCGGTTCGGGTCGGGGTGGAACCGGTTCCAGTTCCTTTTAATACCCGGTTCCAATTCTTCAGAAGACCGGTTCCTAAGGTTACTATGAAAAAGCTGCAAATACTATTAGGAACCGGTTCCTAATAGTAATTAAATGGAAAAGGCTGCAAATACTATTAGGAACTGATTCCTTCGGTCAATTCAATAAAAAAAAAAAACTGCAAAACTATTAGAAACCGATTATAAATTCATTGCCTTCTTGCCTCCTTGCATCCCAAAATCAATAACTTAGACCTTCAAACTTCCACAATTAAAATGGCGTGCAACGACGAGGTTGTGATGGTTTTGGAAACTAAACGAAACTCCGCAATTTGGAATCACTTTGACTTGTGCTTAATGAGCGATAGCCACGAGATGGCAAGGTGTAAAGCTTGTGGGAAGTTCATGAAGGCTACGGCCAACTCCACACTAAAGAAACACACCGATCGTCATTGTCCGGTTACAAAGCCGAGAAAAAACGAAATGTCCGGAACCGGTTCTTCGAAGGTTTAGTGTGTTTTATGTAACCGGTTTAGTTATGTTTAGTTTGACGTGTTTAGTTATGTTTCGTTCAATGTAACCGGTTCTAATAAATATTTATGTTTCGGTTTATATCTTGTAGGTGTAAGTTAACAGTAGAGATGGGCATATCGGGTTTTTTTTGTAATACCCGGAACCGGTTCCGGGTAGGAACCGGGTTCCGGGTACGCACCGGGTTCCGGGTACGCACCGGGTCCGGGTAGGAACCGGGTACGAACCGATTTTATTTATAAAATGTGGAACCGGGTCGGAACCTACGGGTTTTTTGAACCCGGAACCGGTTCTACTATTAGCCGGGTAGGAACCGGAACCGGTTCCAAGTCGGTTCCACCAGGTCGGGTTTGGTGATGCAAGAATGGCGGACATGATAGTTTTAATGAGTTGGTGTGTGTAACTGGTTGTGGGCCTAATTAATTAGATGGGTTGTTAATCTTGATTCATTAATGGATTAATTGGGCCTAGTTGAAACTAAATCAACATGATTTTGGGCTTTGGCTATTAGCCAACCATTTAGAGATGGGCATAGCCAGCCATTTATTATGCCCATCTCTAAATGGCTGGCTAATAGCCAAAGCCCAAAATCATGTTGATTTAGTTTCAACTAGGCCCAATTAATCCATTAATGAATCAAGATTAACAACCCATCTAATTAATTAGGCCCACAACCAGTTACACACACCAACTCATTAAAACTATCATGTCCGCCATTCTTGCATCACCTAACTCGATTAAATAATAACGAGAATAATTATTCAACGAGTTAACCCAATATCATTATGGAAGTCGATAATCACTAAAATTACCAACAACCAACTCCTGTTCATATTCGTTTAGTTTGTTTTCATGCTAAATAAGATGAAGTATCAACTTCTTACATGTTTATTATAACGGTTGTTGATGAACATCAAACAGACCAAAAAAAGTGATAAATAAACATTCATTTTGGTATTTTTTTTTTTTATAAAACGTCCTGTTTTAAGTTAAGAAAACCTATTTTGATGATTAGTGGTGTTGACCTGAACCAGATTTTAACCTTTTATAAGTTTGTATGTTCTGATCTGAATCCATACTTACCCATTACGCAACCAGAACCAACCAACCCATCCGACCCAACCCACCCGTTTTGTCATGCTTAATATTAATTAATAAGAGTTGCGAGGTCGGTAACACCTTCTTCTGCAGCGTTGTGACCAATCTTTTTCAATGAAGTAATGTTACATACCAAATAAGAGAACTTAACCCAAAAGACTAGTCTGGTGGGTTGAGTTCTCGTGTTTGGTATGTAACAAGTAACCCCTCACACCTTGTTCTCCTTGTTCAATACAAAATAACAGTTGATTTCCTAGCAAAACAAGTTTAACAAAGCGATGATCTGTCAAATTCCCAATGGAACTTTCACACAGTTCGCATAAATGAACTCATCAGTTGTAACATTATCATTAGTGATATGTTCCATATTTTACTTCATCAAGGGTAACTCGTCAACATCGACAAGTTCACCCGATTCTTTGTGAGTTGCAAGTTTTTCTTATTAGAGTCAACTTACCCTTCAACACCAAGAACCACACCAGAGGTAACTCTTGATAAAACAACTCCATGTCAATCCATTCTATATAATAAAAACTATCCAAATTCACATTGTTAAGACATTTCTTCTGCATCATTTTATTGGTTAGTTGAAAGCTCATAGAGAGAATGTGAATAAATGATAAAACCTCACCCTTGAATGTTGCTCAACTCTTGATCATAAACCCTTGCACATACTGATCACTCAATAGGATTTTAATTTCTGGATTCAATTAGCAACATTTTATTTGGTATATTTCATTGGTAACTCACAAACATTGATGATAATTATGTTTTGAATACTGATCTTGAAGTTTGGTAATTGGTAGTCATTGGTTCTTTTCTTTATTTAGACCCAACACTTTAGAGTAGCATAAAATAAGATATACTTAGAAAATAATTAGTAGCATGCCAATATGTCATATTTTATAGGTGTATCAAAAACTTAATTTTATAATTATATATAAAATTTATATGAAGTTTCATTATACTTTCAGTTTACATAATCTAAAAAAACATTAGTAAACTAAAAAGTAGATTTTAGACAAAAAAAAAGAGATCTAAATCTTTTTGTTTGTTGGTATTCCTTTGTATAGTACTCTTTTGATCCATGATTATGAATATAATACTTGACTAAAGCAATTTATTTCAACAAAATAAACAATAAATCAGAATTTACAAGATCCGAGCCGGTGAAAATTCGACGCCCCGGCTTCTCCGAGCCGGGTTTACAATGAAGCCTAACAACTTATAGTTGTGATCCTTCACATACTAAACTAAATTCATGAACCGACCCGATCCGACCAGACCTGAGCCAAGCCAGGTGGCTCAACTCAAGACGTTGTGAGGCTAAAGGCTCAAACGCAAAATCAAGCCCGAATGTATCATCAAAGCTAGGCCCACCATTCCCCCCTTGAAAACCCGACCCGACCCAAGCCGAGCCATTAGCCAAGCCAAGTCAAGCGACTCAACTTGTGGCGAGGCTAAACCCTAAAGGCTAAGATGCAAATCAAGCCCAAATGTATCATCAAAGCTAGGCCCACCATCCCCCCTTGAGAACCTACTCAACAAAGGCCCATCTTCATGATGAACTCGGTTATTAGGCTGAGGTCCAACATTAGTCAACGACGACTCCGCTACACCGCCGGCATACGATAACGCCCCTGGTCCTCTCCCATTAGACGGTAATGATGAAGCCGATGGCAAAACACATCCATGCGACACGTGGAACCCAGGGGCGGCGCGTGGAACATAAACCCACGACGGGGACGCGACGGCGGACGACGGGATGACCATCGGACCGGTCTGCGTGAGGAGGTGAGGCGGCGGAGCAAAGGCAGAGATAATAGGGTTTCTAATATATGAAACGGCAGCGTTTCGAGTTGCTTGCATTTGTGCACGTTTTAACTGTTGACGTTCTTTCTTATGGGCGTTTTGATGACCACCCAATGCTTGTGAGTTAGCAAACTCACGGCAGCAGTATTGACACTCGTATTTCCGGCCGTCGGCGACGGAGTCCGGTGGTGATCCGGAAGGTGTTTTGGTGGAGTCAACTTCTTCATCTTCGGATACATTGAAGCCAAAGATCTTTAGCTTTGTTGTCGTCTTTTGTTGTTGATAGTGATCAATATCTTCCATGTTATACATTTATATATGTAGATAGATATATATGTGTGTGTATATATATGTATATATGCACGCGTGGGTGTGTTTGTGTGAGTTTATGGATAGAGATTAGAAAAGGGTTTGGTGTTAAAAGGGAGAAAGAACATGAGATGTGTACTAGGAGCAGGAGAGATCTTGCATGGATGGTGGTATTTATAAGGTTTTTTTTTTAGAGAGAGAAAGAGAGGAAGATTGATAGTTGCGGACATACCAAGAAGAGAAGAAAAAGTAGTGAGTGTAAATTTAGGAAAGGACCCAAAAACCCAACATGGTCCCACCGGGAATTCACTTCTTTTTTAATATTTGTATAACTTTTTTTTTTAAATGTGTGAATTATTTGCGAATGTCGGTAGATCTAGCATACGTTGTTTTAACCGGTTTGCGTTAGAGAGCCCCTCGCATAATAGATCCCCAATTTAAACCTCTCAATGAGAAAACCTCTATCACCCAGACTCGAACATGCGACCTAGAGGGGAAAACTTACCCGGTCTTACCATAGGTGGAGCTTAAATACCCGTGGTCACCACTAGAGCACTAGTGATGGTTTTATATTTGTATAACTAGTTTGTTGTTTGTGGTAGTGATACATTAGTTGCTTATAGTTTGCTACACATTATATGATGTCTTAATCGTATAAAACACATGTTTCATGAAAACGATCTAACGTATTGCAGTTACAAAAGAACATTTAGTGAGCGTTCCACCTAACACAACACCACTTTTACCTTTTCATGAAGACTTAGCAATGTCAAAATATATAATAACTCGGATTTATATCGTCATTACAAGAAATCGAAGCAATAGGGGCGATACATACCTTTGTCGTCGCTAATAGTAGGTATTTCTAGTGGTAGTGATGTAGTAGTTGCTTATAGTTGGCTATACGTTATATGATGTGTTAATCATATAAAAACGCGTGTTTCATAAAATGATGTTAAGTATTGCAGTTACAAAAGAAACATAATGGAACATGAGGTTGTTCGTTTAGTGAGTGCTCCACAAAACACTACACCACCTTTACCTTTGCATGAACACTTAGCGATGTCAAAACATATAATAACTCGGATTTATACCATCGAATTAAAGGTATTATACTTTACCCAACTCGTTTCTGAACACAGTTTTCGTCAAAAAGTAAACCAACCAAAAACCGTACGCAAAAGTAAAGCCTGAAAATGTATTACATTTGGCCAAACTCATTTTTGAAAAAACAATTATGTCGAAAAATGAATTTATATTGTTTACGTTGAAATGTGAATTTATACCAATACCTACATTAAAATGTCAAAACATAAAACAACTGAAAACATACATAAAAAGAAGGATGAAAACGCATTAGTGCTTCAATTGGTAACCAATATTAGGTAGACAACCATGAGAATCAACCAATACTTGCACGTAGTTCTTACAAACATATAGTTGTAAGTTAGTGAGAGAAAATATCTGATTACACACTTACATGACCGTCATATATGTATCATGGGTAAAACAATAGTAAGAAGCGTTTATGTTGTTCTCTTAGTTATTTACTTAAAACTAGGATTAAGATCCGCCCGCGTTGCGGCGCGGGTACATCGTAAACATTGAATGGATTGGTCCAAACGTTATATGATGCATTAACTATATGAAAACATATTTTCGACGTATCCAGTTGAACTCAATGTAACCTGTATAAGCATTGTGCTTGGATCAAACGTAAAGTAAATCAAATTCATATCGAACAATCATAACGTATTATATGTGACCCAACTCATACATAGAAAACGTAACGGGTATGAAGGAAAATCTGCACATGTAATCGAAAGGGATTAATTAGAGCTTTCGAAAAAAAAGAGAAAAAGAAATCATAATTTGACTCCACTCGATTCGAAACAAACTTTACGAAACATACATAAAATAAACACGAAAAATATTATATTTGACCTAAATCATTTCCCAAAAAAATTTACGTCGAAACGTAGAACAACTTGAATTTATACCAAAGCGTACATAAAAATATGCACGTAAAAATGGTTTCTTTAAACGAAAACGTATTATTTGACCTGACTCGTCTATAAAAAAAGTTTACGTCGGAATGTAGAACAAATCATATTTATACCTACCCGTACATAAAATATGCACGTAAAAAATAGTTTTTAAGTAAAGGAAGTATAGGGGCAAACCGAAACAAAATATTAGTAAAAAAATTAATAGGTTAAAAACGTTCGTAAACCGTGCCAAGTAGCACCAATGTCACAACGGCATCGACTCTCAACATCGTAAAAATAAAATAGATAAAATGGGAAAAACTACACTGAACGAAAAGCAGATTTAAAATCGTTGAACCACGCACATCCGTTACAGTGTATTAATGCGAAGAAATTAACCAGAAACGTAAAACGTAGAAAATAATAACTTAGTCGATCTAGGACCCGCTCGTTGCGGCGAACTTGTCAAAAGGGAAAAATGGACACATTGCGACGGGTCTGTCAAATATTTTTTCCTCACATGCACGCTACGACGTGTTAACTCGCAAAATTTAGAACGAAACGTAAAACTTGCGAAAGATAAAAAGTACGGAGGACCAAAGTTGTAAATAATTAAGTGTTGTGTTAAATTATAAAAGATGAAAAACTTTGGGTTAAAAGTAAAAGTTAAAAAAGGCTAAAATACAAAATATGCAAATATTTAGGTTAAAAATGAAAAATCAAAGTTTTTTTTTTTTAAATACTCCCCAAGCTTGGGGTACAAACCACAATGCAAGAAAGACTTGCTAATTTATAATATGGGAATAGGTTTTGTATTGAAAGTTCCATGCGGCACATGTGTAAATTAAAGCAGTGGCGAAGCTTGAAAAAATATTTCGAGGGGTCGGAAGGTATTAGACCTAAAAAAAAATTTCTATGTTCGGTCGGGCAACGGTGATTCGATTCGATTCGGGTCAGGTCGGGTCGGGTAGGGTGTCGGTGATTCGATTCGGGTCGGGTCAAACATTAATATCAAATTAAAAGCCGTTCTCAAACATTAAAACGTAAACATTGTTTAACAAACAATTGATTAAAGATACCAAAACATTAAAAACAAGAGGAAGGTGGGTACCCGGTTTAGTTGGATCATGGATGAAGAATTATACCAAAACTTCAATAACCGGTTCACTTGGTGAAGCTTTTTGACGTTTGTTCTCAATGTTCGAATCAACAATTCCCTCTACTTGTTCTTCATTTTCATTCTTTCTTTTGAAAAAAGAGGTTATGCATTTATTCTTCTTCCCCATGGAGCCCTAAATCAAACCTAAACATAAAAATTCAACAAGTTTAGGGCTAAAACTCACACCTTATTTCAACCTAATTCATATAAATTGGAGCCCTAAATCAAATCTAAACATAAAAATTAACATACCTGTGAGGATGATTGAACAAGTGAACAAGAAGTCTCGAACAAGAAATCTCGAATTGAAGTCTCGAACAAGCAGCAGCTGAGCACAGTCGAACAAGCAGCAGCTGCGAACAAGCTTTCCCCCCAGCCCCTGCGACGTTTTCTTCTGTTTCTTTGTCTGCACAACACATGAGTTTGATATTGGGTTGGGTTTAGTTAATTAGTTATGGGCCATGAGTTTTGATTTGGGTAGGGTTTTTGGGCTTATGATAAATATACATAATAATAACACACTCTTGAATTGGGCTAATTTAGTATTTTAGTTGGGTTATATAATTTATTTTTTAGACAACCGGAGGGGTCGAACACGTATATACATAATTTTTTTTTTAGAAACCCGGGGGGTCTAACACGTATATACATAATTTTTTTTTTTTAAAACCGGGGGGTCTAACACGTATATCCCTAAAAAATTTTATACGAAAAACACATACGTAACACTACTAACCGAAAAGTTCGGAGGGTCGGGCGACCCCCCCCCCCCCCGCCCCTCAATAGCTGCGCCCCTGAATTAAAGTGAGGATATTTGTGTCGGTTTAATTAGATGCATCATCGTAAGGGTTTGACACACAAACATTTGAACCAGTTTAGATGCACTAATGTAATTAATTTAGACACGCCAATATTTGGAGAAATTTATTCTAAGATTAAATTGCATAAATCAACCTTTATGTTATACCTAAACTACACTTCATACCTTTCATTAAATTAGCAAAACCAATACCTTTATGTTCATGTTTTGTAATTTCTATAACCTTTACAACTAACGTCGTCCAAAAAATCAGTTAAGTTACCTCACATGCTTTGCATGTGAGGGTACTATGTTCTTTGATTACATAAACGTTGATTCGTGCAAAAAGATTATTTATAACGTAAAAGTTGATTTTTGCAAAAAAAAAATGTTATTAAATATATAGTATTTTTTTTTTTTTGCAAAAAATTATCATTTGTTAATAATTATATATATATATATATAGGGGAAGTTCAAATGAAAACCACTTTTATTATGAAAACTCGAAAACTAACTAAAAAAACCTAAAAAACACACCAAATTTTTTTTACAATTTTTTATTAAAAATCGCTATTTTTTATATATAAAAAAATTTCAAAAAAAAATTGTAGTACACATGTGTAATAATACACATGTGTAGTATTACACATGTGCACTACAAATTTTTTTTTTTTTTGAATTTTTTTATATATAGAAAATTGCGAAAAATAATATGCAAAAAAAAAATTTGGTTGTTTTTTTGGCTTTTTTAATTAGTTTTCGAGTTTTCTCAATAACTAGTGGTTTTCATTTGAACCTTCCCCTACATACATATATATATATATATATAACTAGTTTCAAATTTATTTTATAAAAATTTTGATTTTAATATTTTTATAAAGTAAATAATAATGACAAAATAAATTACTTTTTATATAAAGTAAAAATAAAACACAAATTCTTTTAAAATAAAGTTATTGTAATATCTGGAATATTTTTATAATTATAACAGATGTTTTAAAACTACTCAAACTAAAAGGTATTTTTTATGAATATGTAAGTATGTGTTTATAAAAACAAAATATTAGACAAATTTATATCGATAACAGAACCTACTAAATTAATTTGTCGTTTAAAAAAATCGTTGACAAACTCCAGTAAACAAATCTTATATATGGCATTTCGTTAATCACTCAAACGACAAGGTATTTTGATCAGCAAATTCATCTATCTCCAAAGTGGTGCAGGATATTAAAGAAACATCTTTTCGGTGGGTGATTAAGAGATCAAAGTTAAATGGCATTTCGTCGAAACTGGAGCGCTTTTGCAGTTATTAATTTGGATATGTAATAGTTAGTAGCTGTTTTGTTTTGTTTTCCCCATCCTTTCTGTTAGCAAGCGATAGAAGAGGTGGGGTTGTTTGTTTCTATTTTGGTCGTTATAAAAGTCTTTTGGTTCGAAAAAAAGTGGAGGTTATGATATCATAATTAAAAAGACTTCAAGAGTTTTCGGTCAATTTGTCAAAAAAAAACGTTTGCTTTTTTGAAACTGATTATCTAAAGTCACAATAATCAAATTTTATAGGCAAGTCCAAGCAATGATTCTTGATGTTTTATTTCTAATTCAAGGTTTTTTTAGGTGCAATTTGATTTCATGTTACCTGCAAATCCAGAATTTTGGATGGGATAGATAATTACATTTTGTCCCCGACATTAATATATTTTAGGGTCTACCTATTTGCATACCAACATGGCTATTTGCACTACGCAGCGTATACGGTTACCTCTATACGCAGCGTATATAAACCATGGATTTCAGAGCCTTATCAGCAATCATTGCACAGAAAACAAGGGTTATATCGCTGCGTATAGATCTATACGCAGCGTATATAAACCATTAGAGTTTTTTAGGTCATTTTGGTAGGTTTGAGGGATCATTTTTTCACAAAGTTTATATACGCTGCGTATAGAGCTATACGCAGCGTATATAAAGGGTCAAAAATACAATGTTACCCCTGTTTTTGGCAGCTACCTGTCACACCCCGACTCGCAGCGGAAGACAATCGCGGGGTACGGCAGACACATGGCACTCCTCATAATTAAAAACATTACCTTACATAAAACAGGAGCATCGGTTACAACGTCTTCGAGCTAACACATTACAAACCATAGATTAAAAGCGGTACTACAAGCCATTATAGCTTTTATTATGCTACGTCCGCCTACTTGATCCTTCCAAACGCACATGTTCACTCCTGTTTCGTTTTACCTGAAATGCATGTTAATTTTTAAAAAGGTCAGCTAAACGATGCTGGTGAGTTCCACAGGTTTGGTTGTTTTGTTTCAAAATGTATCAACATGTTTAATTGCACATATCACTGTTCATAGATGGTATTACACGAGTGTCACAAGTGAAACCTAGACTGTTTTAATCGCACCGTGTCACATAGACACATACTCGCACCACCTGCATCTCATGAAGTTCAATGCCCTCGGGTAGTTATGTCTAACAACATAACCTGGGTAGGACGCGTGCAGTTGCCTGGCTGCCGGCCGCACCTGTCCGGCGGGCAACTGGGTTTGTCAGACCAATAGTATTATCCACTGCCCACGGCTTACGTTAATCACTTGTATCGGGGCTAATAACGTGTGTTAAATAATTCACATCATACAGTTTGAGCAATTAACACAGTTTGTAACATGCAATTCACCCCAGAAAACAGGAAAACAGTTTAGAAGTGGGGGAATGAAACTCACAGTGCAAATAGTAGTCTCGGCTAAAGAGTGTTTAATCAATGAAATCAGCTTTAATAGCACACATGCAAGTAAGGACTCAAATCAGTATTTAAGTCGGTAATGGTTATAACTTGGATTTGGTCAGGAGTTTTCACCCCGGATTGAGTCTATAGGACACAGGTATGGTGATGGAGGTCAGGGTAGTATTAGTTTTCAGTTTGGCTTCCGGGCACCGGTTCACGTGCCAGCCAATTTCAGTAGTTTAATGTGTTCGGATAATGGTACAGGAATACCAATAGTGCCAACACGTTGTTATTTAAGAATTATTAACTTCTCATTAAGAGAGTTTGGGTGTTTGGGGAGTCCAGGTTGCCCAATTTTGAGTTTCCGTTTCCACCGTCAGGGATTTTCCCAAACTGGTATTGGACACACCCCAAGTATCCACTCCGCCCTGGAATCTTCCAAAATATTCCCCGTGTTCCAATTATAGTATTAGTCGGGTTGGGTCAGTTCCCAGTTCCGGCAGGTTCGTTACACGGTAAACTGCCGAAATTGATTTAAAATAACTCATTTTTAATCCCAAAAATTCCCATTTTATCTATAATTTGAATAAAATTCTGAAAATTTTTATATAACTTAGTAAAAATTTGTAGAATATGGGAAAAATTTCTGGGAATTTATTTTGGCATTTTACTTGTCTAAATAAATTATTTATAAAACCATATTTAACCACCTAATTAACATTAATTACCATCAGTGATCCAAAAATTCCCAAAAAAATCCTAGACATCCCTTATATTTCCAGAAACATCTTCAAAAATTTAAGATTTTTCCGATTTCGTTTCGGTGCGTTTCCGGCTACCGAAAATTTGCAAAAAACGCGGATTTGTAACCCAAATAAAAACTCAACCAATGGACTCCGAATTTTCCCAGAACATTCCTCATATGTTCCTTAGTGTCTCTGTAAAATTTGGTGACTTATTGAATCCGTTTGGTACTTTTTCCAGAATTCTTTTTGTAAAACAGTCAAAATTTCACCAAAAATCATAGAAAATTCCAAAAATTCTAAAATTTTACGTGGACCTTCCTGACACTACCCTTCATCATCACACCGAATTTTAGATCAATCCAAGTATCACGGACCAAGTTATACCTAGCGCAAGCTTCGATTCCAAGCGTTCCTTGTGAGTCCAGAAGTATGTGTGGGCTATATTCAGTACCTACACATCAAGTACAATCCAAATATGCTAGAACTTAGATCAATCAAGCTTTATTTCATTGTTTTTCAGTTAATCTACAAGTTAAGCGATTTCTGTCGAATAGGTGTTGATTAAGGTATCAAAACCCAAAGATTTATAACCATGGCTGCCATATAAAACCAGGGTATCCATACGGTGTTCATATTCAGCCCATAAACATGTTTAAACTTCCAAAAATCATGGATTAAAAAGGGTTTTCATGGCCTAAACCATGTTTAATCAAGAAACCATGCTTAAAACCTTATGGATTTGAGTTAATACCTTTGATTTGTTGAAGTTTCTTGTGAATTCAGCTGGTTTCTCTTGAGAGAAACCAGATTTTGGAAAGGATTTTGTGTTAAAATGAAATGAAAAAAGGAAAAAATTGATTTTTTTTTATTAAATAAAGGGGGTGGGGGCGGTTTGGGTGTGGGTTCCCCAAGGGACACCTCGTGCTTCGTTTTGAGTGCTAAAAGATGATGTTTATCTTCCGTTGAGTGTTTAGGTTCGTTTACGGGTCCCCGACGCGTTTGCGACTTGCGTGACGGACTCCGTTTCGCGCGTAATTAGTGTCAAAAGACTCGATTTTAAAAATCATGCATAACCGTCTTGAAATCCGGACCCAGTTAGGTTTTAATCATAAAAGACTCGTATTAGGGTGGTTTAAGTGTTTTTAAGCTTGATCGATCGTTCCTTGCACGTTTGTTGCCTTATGTTATTCCTAAAACGAAAGCGTTTCCCTAACCGGGAAGCTGCTTCGTTTTGCGTGCCCGATCTCTGATTGGCTTGAAACCTTATGTCACACTCTAAGGCACAAAACTAAGTTGTTCCTGGAACTCGAAATCTTAAATGATGCTACCGATAACCTAATAATCAATGTCAAAGGTTTAGTGCGCTGTTAAACGGAAAGCTCCGGTTTAACACATGTTTAAAGTCTAAGGATACCAATTTCACATCATGGGTCCTTATTAGTGTCATGTCATTCATAACGTGTTCTCGGATTCCTCCGAGACATAACAGATATCGTTCAAGCAAGCACATAAGTCACACATGTTGTTAGGGTTTTCGCGCAATTAAAGTGTTAAGTGTGCTTTACAGTTTTGGACCGTTTAGGGTGTACCTGGTTTCGTCATGGGTGTCACAGTATAGCCCCCAATGCAGGGGTAAAATGGTCTAAACATATATACATTAATGGTTTTAGTAAATTTTATAAAAAAAGGGTTTTCTATTTTAAATAAATAAAAAATTAAGTACTTCTATTTTAAATAAATATCGTATTCACCTCGTATAAGCTTATAAGTGTGGTATCGAATCGTATAGGTGTAGTATAGGTCACGTATTGACCTCGTATAAGACTATAAGTGTGATATCGTATCGTATAGCGTAGTATATGTCCCGTATTGACCTCGTATAAGCCTATAAGTGTGATATCGTATCGTATAGCGTAGTATATGTCCCGTATACGTCTATAGGTGTAGTATAGGTCCTGTATAGGACTCGTATATGTCCTCGTATATTGACCTCACATATACAAGACCTATAGGAAACCTATACGAGACTTATACTACACTATACGATACGATATGATATAACACCCGTATAGGCCTATAGGCATATACAAGACCTATATGAGACTTATACGCGGCTTATACGAGACTTATACTACACTATACTATACGATACGATACGATATAACACCCGTATAGGCCTATAGGTGTAGTATAGGTCTCGTATATGCCTATTGGTGTGGTTTAGGTCCCGTGTAGGCCTATAGGCATATACAAGACCTACAGGGAACCTATACGAGACTTATACTATACACTATACGATACGATACAATGCAATGCAATACGATACAATACTATTGGATACCATACAACACTCGTATAATCCTATTGTAGTATAGGTCCCTTAGAGGCCTATATGTGTGGTTTAGGTCCTGTATAGGCTTATATGTGTGGTTGAGGTCCCGTATAGGCCTATAGGTGTGGTTTAGGTCCCGTATAGGCCTATTGGTGTGGTTTAGGTCTAGTGTAGGCCTATAGGCATATACAAGACCTATAAGAAACCTATACGAGACTTATACTACACTGTACGATACGATACGATACTATACGATACGATATAACACCCGTATAGGCCTATAGGTGTGGTTTAGGTCCCGTATAGGCCTATAGCCATATACAAGACCTACAGGGAACCTATACGAGACTTATACTATACACCATACGTTATGATACGATACTATAGGATAGCATACAACACCCGTATAAGCCTATAGATGTAGTATTTAAAAATAATTAACGGTATGATATTTAAACGTTTATAGCATTCAAACCGCACTAGACATGGTATAGTAATTTATTTTAAACGATAACAATATAATATATTCGAACCGTATATACGTTTTCCAAAACAATTCAACGGTATATAATATATTGGTATAACATTAACAGTTATATATTTTTAGTGATTTAAGGTTGGAACCGGGTGAGAATTTATACCACAAATACATCAAAATAGCAAAAAAAATCTGATGGGTTATATACGCTGAGTATAGCTCTATACGCAGCGTATATAAACCCTTGTTTTCTGTGCAATGATTGCTGATAAGGCTCTGAAATCCATGGTTTATAAACGCTAAGTATAGCTCTATACGCAACGTATAGGGGTAACCCTCTACGCTGCGTATAGCTCTATACGCAGCGTAGGTAAACCCTAAGTGTGCAGATAGCCAACCAAGGTGTGCAGATAGTGTTAGCCATATTTTATTCGTAATATATGTTATTCGTCACGCATTATTCATTTTTTTAAGTATATATACAATTGTGTTTAATATAAAATTTAAATATCCGAACCCATGAATATTCACGAGTGATAACCTAGTTCTAAATATATAATATGTAAATAATACAAATGCACATTAAAATATATATGCAGTGTAAGACATTTTATTATTTTCAATTGCATTTGTATTAGTATTATTTACATATTCTATATTTAGAATTTACTTACTGAAGTTTATTAAAGATTTTTTAAACGTTAAATTAATTTATTAGTTTCTTTTATCAATATAAATTTGTCTAATATTTTAATTTTATAAACACATACTTACATATACATAAAAAATACCTTTTAGTTTGAGTAGTTTTAAAACGTCTGTTATAATATATATAATTATAAAAATATTCTAGATATTACAATAAATTATTTTGAAAGAATTTGTGTTTTAGTTATACTTTATATAGAAAGTAATTTATCTTGTCATTATTATTTACTTTATAAAAATATTAAAATCAGAATTTTTATATGTTTATATATATAAATATATAATTATTAACAAATAATAATGTATTTTCAAAAAAAAATATTTTACTATATATATAATAACATTTTGCACAAATGAACCTTTATGTTATAAATAATCTTTTTTGCAAAAATCAACCTTTATGTTATAAAAGAACATAGTACCCTCACATGTAAAGCATGTGAGGTAACTTAACTGAGTTTTTGGACGACGTTAGTTGTAAAGGTTATAGAATGTTACAAAACATGAACATAAAGGTTGGATTTTACTGATTTCATAGTGAAAAGTATGAAGTGCAGTTTAGGTATAACATAAAGGTTGATTTATGCATTTTTGTCTTATTTTAATATATATATACATAATGTAATTTAGGGGAGGATTATCTTGAGAGCGCTAAATATTGTGAAAACCGTGAGAACAAATGAGAAAACCAATCAAAACTATTTTTTAATACAAACCTCAATGTAATTAAAATACAACATTGGAAAAAAAATACAACATCAAATAATTCATTTCTCCTCTCAAAATCACTCTTATTAAACTTTTTACACATGTGTAAATAAGAAACTTATACATGTGTAAATTTTCAATATTTACGAATACATGTAAATTTAATTTCTAATATTTTATTTGAATAATAATGATAGGTGTAAAAAAAATTGAATTTGAATTATTTTTTACCAAGTTCTTGCGGTTTTTTCCTTTGTTCTCACGGTTCTCACAAATATTTAGCGTTCTCATTTAAACATTCCCCTAAAAAAATCTCAAATCATGTATTAATTTTTAACTTGAGTTCGTAAAAAGAAAGTGATTGTTAAAACCCGACATGTATGTGCGTATCAGTGGCAAACCCAATAATTATTTTTTTGGGGGTGCGAACGAGGGTTTAACCAAACTTTCAAGTGATGCGATCGAGATATTTGCCTGTAAAATAAACTAATTTTTTTCAAGGGGTATGTCCGCCCACCCAACGCATCACCTAAGTCCGCCCCGGGTGCGTATAATCATCTATTCACATTAGACTATTTAGTGGCTACACCTTATAGTTTTTTCAAATCACATATGAATATTTTCATACATATATACACTTGTGTAGTGTAGTTGGAATAGATAAATCTAAAGAAACACAAAATCAGCAAACCCCCAAAATGTTAACAAATACTAATTCATGGTTTTCTATCATGGGCTTGTTTTCTACCATGATCTCTTAAACGCCATCTACCCAACACAAGTTATGATTTATCTGTTTCCATTTGTTATTGATGAATTCCTGTAAGTTTTTTGATAATGGGTATCCATGACTACCAAAATAAATACGCATGAAGCCATCACGAACTAGTTAGATATTATCATGTATAGCGATCAAGATATATTTAAGGTAACATAAATATGAAGAAAAAAAAAAGTATCAAAGTCATCTATCGAGTATTGAATTAATAAATATTTTGTCATATTACAGAGCATTACTCTATTGTATAATTTGTTTTTATGATTTGATGTAATCGTATTGGCAGTCAAGTAAATGCAGGTGAGAAATAGGCTTTACTATTTATAATGTAAGATAAATAATTGATTAGTTTATCGGATGAAATTGAGTAAAAGAAACGTTGGATGATGGAAGTAGTATCCAAATTTAAAGAGTGAAAGAAAGGGTTACAGAATGTGATGCATGTGATTGTTGAAGGGTTGTTGAAATGTCAAATGATTAATTTCAAAATTGTACACGTTTTATGTTATTCACCATGTTACTACATTTGTCAAGTTGTTGAAAACCTATTTTTTTCTAGTACAATTATGTGTGTTAATGTGTTAATCGGTCCCACGATTCATCATTTTTACTTTTATTGGTGGTTGTTGCAACCTATATAAAGGTAATCTATTTATAAAAAAAATTATAAACTTAATCTCTATCTAATCTCGTTTATTACACGGATTGAATAAATGAAATATTATATATACTTAGTAATACAAAAGTTATGCTTTTAAAAAACTCGTGTATTGCACAAGTTGAATAAAATATAATTTAATATGTTAACACATCTAGTTGTCAATATATATTTTTAAAATATAATTTTTAACGTCAATATATAAATTGTCAAGAAATGACCGGGCCTGCTTTGTACAAGATTGTCACTGAATCCATGATGCATGGACGTTGTGGAATTGTTAAACTCAATGCACCATGCATGTCGGGGCCATGTTCCAAAAAATCACCTAAACATTATGAACCTATATCTTGATTTGATAAAAATGGCTATGCATTACAGGAGACGTAAATGTGCTCAGCATATTCTAAAGAATGGCATCTTACTAGTTACTAGATAACGGTTATGTTGTATCATACAATCAAACTTTGTGGCTATATTTCCATGCTCACATAAATGTTTGTATGCTAATAAAGTACCTCTTCAAGTATATATCAAAATGAACAAACCGTATACGGTATGTTGTTACTAAAGATCCAAACTCCTTGATGAGTTCAGAGGAAAACTCTCGGTTGAAATTGATGAAATCAAAAACTTTGTTGATGGAAGATTCATTGCACCACATGAATGTGTGTGGAGAAATTTTAAATTCGTCATACATGATCAAAATCCTCCAGTTCAAGTATTTTTTTTTTTTTTTTTTTTTGACATATCACAACGTACCCTTTATAGAATTTCGTTAATTACATGATTATGAAAATCTTTTTTGTCTTAGTTGCTCTCTATTCATTTAGAAAATATGCAAAATATCACAACGTACCTGCTAAATCAAATTAGGATGGCTAGCATTGGCTAGAAACAAAATCAAAACCAGCTGAATTCTATTATTTATTCATTATACTTTACAATAGGGAAAATGTCATGGAAATCATTTTCTGGAATGAAAAGTTATTTCTGTTTAAAAGAGAAGAGACAATTGGAAAAGTTCTTTCAACTACAACTATTTTAGTCACTACAAATAGTAGTAAGTCATATACATTTTACTTATTAAGATTTGTTAAACAATTGCATACATTTTACTTATTAAGATTTGTTAAACAAATGCATATACATGTTAACTCCAACTTCATGGTTTTTATAGAAAACCTACGGATAGAATCCACCGAGGCAACAACAATGGTTCTAAATCCATTAATTCCAAATTTACAAAGTTATATTGACAGGTTGATAACTGGACTTCAGCTTTCTACAGTGCTATGTTACACCAATATTTTAAAAAGTAAAAATAGAAATAAAAAACCTTAAATGTACCTAAATATATAATTACAAGTTTGATCAATTGAAAACACCAAGAAGTATACAAGAAAGTAGTCTGTGCTTCCAATTGTTGAGATATAGCACAACTGTGGGGATTTACCCGAACTTGCAGCGGAATAGAGAGGGTAATTTGGATTCATGTTTATGATTAAGAACAACAAGAATGTACAGGAAATTATGAAGGCAAATGATGGACAAAATGAACGAAATTCAGAATGTCTTGGTACCGGTAAAGATTGTCGGCATCTTTCTATATATACATCAGTCATGGCACTTAACCAACATAACCGTTCACTTATTATCGATACATACATATAATCATAGGTTTAATTATCCTAATATATACATAACACATATATAATTAAGTTTATATTCTAATACATTCCCCTAAACATGATTATATTTGTGAGAGTGTGTCAGAACACTTCGGTTTGCATCGTCTACATCCTTCTTCACTAGATTGAAGTCGAATCTTCTCCTCTTTTGCAACTTTTTCAGCCCATGCCAGTCATTTCCTGCATAAAATGCATAATGCTCTCCGTCTTGTTCAGCAACGTTGTGTCCGCTGGTTCCTTCCTGGTTATCTTGACTCCGGCTTCTTCTCACTTCAGCCACATTCTCTACTATCTCTTTCTTGGACACCTTCTGCTGTGTTGATTTAAACTTATAGTAATAAACAAGAACATCAAGATACATTGCATACATCAGCCTCATGAATTCACCATCTTGATAATCAAAGCCCATGTCTTTTGCAACTGCAGCCCACAGGTTATTTGTAGTAACACACCTGTGTCCTCCTTCTCTTTTAACCACCATATATAATTCTAGTAGATTAACCTTTCGATTATCAGATGCATATGCAGGAATTTGTCTAGTTGTAATTTCTAACTTCTTCCTTAAGAATCAGTCTACCATTTCATCAAACTTACTCTCCAGATTAAATTTATACTTGCTAACATACTCAACATCTTCTAACATTTCGAGTAGCGCTTTACAGTCTTGAAATTCATTGAATGACATTGCTTGAAGAATCATAATGTTCCAATCAGGTTCACTTGAAGACAAATTCAGATTTTCGAAATATTTATTCAAATAATCTGTTTTGTATTCTTCATGATCTGATTCTAGATTAATTATTGATTCTTTTTCTCTCAT
Organism: Helianthus tuberosus; assembly: GCA_030545235.1. Lineage (NCBI taxonomy): Eukaryota > Viridiplantae > Streptophyta > Magnoliopsida > Asterales > Asteraceae > Helianthus > Helianthus tuberosus. The sequence continues at coordinate 198,768,586 of CM060447.1, forward strand.
TCCAATCTCATCTTCCTTTGTAAGACCAAAAATTTCATTCCTTCTATTCATAACAGGTACACTAGAAGTGGGAAAAATCTTGCATTTTTCTCCGATGAACTTTACCGTATATCCTTGAATTACTAATTGATCAAGACTAAGAATATTTCGATCTAATTCAGGGGTATAGAACACACTCTGAATTCGAAGGTTATCATTTCCTGACACTACATCTACAACCCCGATTCCTCTTATAAAGAAGAAATTACTTTCACCGGTTTTGGTTTCGACTCCGAACATGTTTCTAATTCTCTTGAATACATCTAAATTACCCGTGTAGTGATTTTAAAACTTGTGCTTACATACCAGATCTCAGACCACAGGCCTCCTTCTGTACCATTGACAATGAATTCCATGCTTTGAACTTTGTTGTCTTCTTGCCGTTGAATGCCGGTATTAATGGCTTGACGGATCAATAGGGTTGATTCATCGTTCTCCTTTGTTTTACATGAAATGATTTGATGACCGGGTTCGTTACAATAGTAACATCTTTTGTGCAGTGAATTTGCTTTCTGTCGTTCTTTCTTTTCATCAGTGCAATGCTTGCAGGGCATCACAGATGACGTTGGTTTGAGATCTTCATCACATTCAACCATGGCTCTGATACCACTTTGTGGGGATTTACCCAAACTTGCAGCGGAATAGAGAGGGTAATTTGGATTCATGTTTATGATTAAGAACAACAAGAATGAACAAGAAGTTATGAAGGCAAAAGATGGACAAAATGAACGAAATTCAGAATGTCTTGGTACCGGTAAAGATTGCCGGCATCTTTCTATATATACATCAGTCATGGCGGTTATATGGTGGTTGATTTTGGAGGGAACAACCGCCATGTAGACGGTGTCACTTAACCAACATAACCGTTCACTTATTATCGATACATACATATAATCATAGGTTTAATTATCCTAATATATACATAACACAAATATAATTAAGTTTATATTCTAATAACAACTACAACCAGAATTCAACGGTACAAACCAATCCTGTACAGTTACTTTTAAAAGATAGTTATTTTGTAATTTAACATGTTGAATTTACCAAGTTTATTAAATACGACAAGCAAAATTTGCTTTCAAGGCAATGATGATTGAAATTACAATGAACCATAAGTGATATTATGCAACATCTCCCAAATGCAAAAGGGAAATCTTCCTATGGAAGGATACACCTTCGTGTTTCATTTGTGAAAACTATGACCAGATCCCAAATCCAAATTTAATGTAATATTTATTGGATTAACCAAGTATTTTTATAAACAGTAGCGCTTTGTCAAATCCGATTTTTGATTTCACATTTAATGTTTTCAAATGACTATGTATTGTGTGAACACAATCATTCCTGACGTAAGTCCATATTCCAAAATAGTGTTTTACAATGAAGCCATGACACAGATGGTTGACATAATTTGCTATGACAAGGTGATGAAGGACGGATATTCAGATGCAGAAATCATTCTGTCGGACTTAGTTGGCATTCAAAGAAAAACTACAATCTTCAAGTTGATAATGATGGGATGGAACACTAGTAATCAACAAGGTTGTTGTACAACCGACTATCACACGCTTTACTCCTAATCCTAAACCACCAATAACAAAGAGAAAGATGCAACTATCTCCAGGTATGTATACTGATTAAATGTAGTACTAATTAATGATGCAACATATGGATACATATAGCGAATTTTAAAAGTCTTATTAATAATCCCTTAGAGGTTGTGACACTGAAATTCACCAAATATGGGTACTGGCACCATACTGAACCTGAAAAAGCGAAATTGTTGATACCGAATTTTAATCGCTTTGGTACCATTCGATACTTGAAGAAACACTGGATAAATGACCGGAATCAGATAATTCAGGGGGTTAGGTTCTGCATAAAAGGGTTGTTTTCTCTCGTTCGATTCAAATGGACAGATCTTCTCTTCTTCTCGATAGCTGCAAAACAAACACTGTCAGCCTCGCCACGGGGAGAATGGGGGTTCTCTCCGTGACCACCCTCCGGCGTGAGAATAAGTATCGGTATATGAAGAAGAAAAGTATAAGTGAAGTGAATGTGACTTGAAGTTTGTACCTGAATTACTCTTCTATTTATAGCCGGGAGTTTGGGCGGAAAACCTGTTATTGAAATGTTTACGGAAGATGCTAACTCTGTAAGCGGTTATTTTCCTTTTCGTTAATCCTCTTAATCGGACGTGAGAGCACACGGATCGTGATTTTAGATCAACGGCTGGGGTATTGCCACGTGGAAAGTGGGCAAGTGGAGATTTCTCTCTAATTCCATGCCATCACCATGACTTCAAGAGAGCCTGGGATGATGACACGTGATCCAGACGGTTATAACCATCTGGTGGTGCATGATTGAGTCTTCTAGAAGTTTACAGCCGTAATCCGGTGTGACTCCTTATCGTGTGGTATCAGTGAAGTAAATAATATCCAAGCCTGGATATTATTTAAGCGGGAGTGTTTACTGGGATTTTTATCCCTTGTTTGTTATGGGGACAAGTGCAAGGATTTATTAGTTTCCTTTTGGCGTGCAGGTGTTATCTGATGTCTTTCTTCCAAGTTCTCTTTGAACAAGTGCGCGGCCGCACAAGGTCTAAAGATGGTTAAAAGGCGAGGTGGTGGTATGGTCCCAGGTTCTTAATACGAGGTTTTTGGGACGTTACCCCTTCAAGTCCCCCTAGTCTAGTGTTGCTCTTATGCAAATAAGTAGAGCACTAGACTATGAGAGAGAGATGCTTTTTACTGTAGAGGTTTTTTGGTGCGAAAATGGAGAATCTTCTGAAAGAAGATTTTCTCGCTCATTATGACTTTTGTTTAAAAAGTGTTAAGGAAATTTGTGAATTTTCCTTCTTTTGGTCTGACCTTCCTTAATCATGATCTGACGTTTATTACGTCATTTGTAAAATAAAAAATGAATATACGCAGTACTTTTTCATCTTCTTGCTTTGGTATATGTGTCGACGCTGTCAGACTTCATTTATTGAGACATGACATTTTTTCTTGTAGCGCCGTTTAGGGGAGATGATTTGATAGTTAATCATGATTATAACCTTTCTCTTTTATCGATGCCGGTACTTCCATTATATATACATTTGACAGTTTTGAACTTTTTACCTGATTTGGAAATATGAAGACTAGGCAATCCTCTCGTTCTCGAAGATTGTTGGAGATCTTGAGAGTCTATGAGGCCGGCGAAGGTCTCCTTCTTCTTGCTAATTCGCCACCGCTGGTGGTTACCGGAAACGAGGAGCCTTCTAGTTCCATCTTTCCCATAGCTGTAGGTTTTGGTTATGAATCTCGCCGGCCAAAAGATGCTGGTGATGAAAGGGTTGCTTCATTATCTGCTGATGCCCTGACGGAACGTTTTCCGACTATCCGGAAGGGTGGATGCTTGCTAGTGTAGCGTCGCCGGAACAAACGTCGTTCTGATCAGGTACCGGTTGCTGCTGATGACGAGCTTGCTGCTGATCTTCGTCGTTAGGTTAGGTTAGGTTAGAGAAATGGTATATACCTCTTTTGAGGTTGTAGGTATGTTTATTTTGTGACTGATATTTTTTTGAAAAAACACTGTTGTGTTTCTGTAAATGGTTGTTAAAGTGCTTTTTGTTGCACTAGTAACATTTCAATGTAATGTTGTGTATATTTGTTTTATAAGTTGTGTTTGGAGTACAATATGTTGCATATGCATAATTACTTTGTTTAGGTAGAGCGAATGAGAACGGTATTGTGCTCATGTGTGAACTTGGGTCTAGAATTTGCGCGAGATTGTGCTTACTTAGACCGTTCATGTGGCGTACAATGTTTACCATATTCTTTTCGCGCGTACCAAAAGAATTATATGCAATTTGTAACAAATAGTAGATTGTAGAAGGATAATTGTTGCATTTAATAGGGCGTAAAGCCAATAATACAAAGTAAAATAGAAAAATACAATGCCTGTATTTTTGTTGGACTTTCTGAATAGCTGGGCTATATGTAACACCTGCGCAGCTGCTGCGCGTTCCAGGTGCGAGGAACGGTTGTTCCGTCTATTCTCTTTAGGGTATACGCCCCTTTTTCCTAGGACCTCGTTGATAATGTATGGTCATTCCCATTTTGGCGCTAACTTGCCTGGCTTTTCTGCATTGGAAGCTTCGTTGTCGCATAAGATGAAGTCCCCTGGAACAAAAGTACACACGCGTACGCGCGCGTTATAGTACTTTTCGAGTTTGGATTTTGTAACGACCCGCGGAAAGATCATCCGAAGTGTGCACGATAAAGTTTGAAAACCTGATGGTTGATGAAACAACCCAAACAAAAGTATCTTTATTAGACTCATAATTAAATACCGAATCAACTGGAATCAAGACCCGAGCATACGCAATAAGTATCGGCACGGAAATCGAGGAAAAATGCATGATTGGACGAAAAAGCAGCCAAGGACACGCGTCACGCGAAGGTGACACGTGTCAGACCTACGTGGGACACATGGCGACCAAAGCCAGGCCAACTATCCCCGCGCCACGCGACAGCCTGTCGCGCCCCGCGAGGGGACCCAAAAATCAGCTATAAGAAGGTAGCAGTGGGACTGAAGTCTGTGCACCAGTTCGATCAAATTTTGACGAACTTACTCTCTCGTATCTCCGTTTCTTTTCACAACACCCCTAAACTCTAAAACTCTGCTCGTTATCAGGGTAATAACTCTAATCACGGATACGGTACTATATCCGATTGATTGAAACTGATCCAACGGATGTTTAAGTGATGCCTGTATATGGCTTTGTGAGTTTTGATCTCGTGATTATCATTAAAGTTGAATTGGGTTAATACACTAATACGAGTTCCATTGTATCTAGCATTAGAACTCATAATCAGGAAGCTGTTAAACTAGTATATCAAACTTAGCTATTAAGATAACTTAGCAGTTAAGTAAGCTAAGTAAGTTAATTAATCACCTAATTACGTTATTTAGTTAATCAGCTAAGTAAATTACTTGATTAAACCGTTAAGTTTAATTAATCAGTTAAGCAAGATTAATTAAGCTAAGCAATATTAATTAAGCAAGATTAATTAAGCTAAGTAAAATTAATTAAATAAATTAAACACCTAGATAGATATACATGAAAATAAATATATATGAGATAGATAATATCAAAGGAAGGTGCTAGGAAGGTGTAAGAGGATATATAAGTAGGTAGGAAGCTTCATAGAAAATGTATAGATAACTTCCTAGAAAAGCTATATGAAACTTCCTAGAAATTTCATATTTCCTACCTATAAATAGGAAGCTTAGGATTCATTTTTCTTTGCTCATTCCTTCTATTCTTCTCTCTATACGTTGGTGTTCTAACCAATAATCACCGATGCGATATTTTGTCCGATCGATTCGGGAACCAACTAACGAATGCCAAAGTGCTGTACTTTGTGAATTTCGTTAAACGAATGCCAAAGTGTTGTCTAAACAAGACTATACTTTGTGAATTTCGTTAAGGTTCTGATCTCGTGACCATCGTTAGGTTTGATGTGGTTTTACACTAATACGTATTCCACTCTGTTAAACTAAATGTTTAACTACCCGGAACTCTACACCATACTCTTACAATCAAAATGGATGCTTAATCATCAGAAGATTCAGAACCATAAAGTAGATGCTTAGAATCAAGATGTTTGTTTAAACAAGACTATATGCTAACAAGGTGAGTCATTCTCTTTTTATCAAAGTGCTTTGCAAAACCCTAAATGTTTTCCAGTTATGTTTTGCAGTGATTAAGTCTTTGCTAATCTTTAATTACTGCCAGTATGTGGGGGTTTTGTGCACATTACTACTAACGATTTATCACTTTAGGTGGGCGAGCCTAATTAGTGATATGTCCACAGTCATAGATTCGGTCGAGTGACAGCTGAACCAGCTAATTATAAGATAGGGGCAAATATAAAAACCCTTAATGCTGTAAATTATAACAAAGTTATAATTGCAGTGATTAAGTCTTTGCCAATCTTGAAAGAGCAAATATAAAAACCCTTAATGCTGTGAATTATAACAAATGTGTTTTAATACAAAATGAATGAACTCACCAGTATTTCCTGCTGACCAAAATGTTTTTAAAACGTGTTTCAGGTAATTACAGTAGATTGGAACAAGAGTAGCGAGACGGCACCGAAAGGCTTAAAGAAGTGGCTTATTTTATCAAATAAATTAAATTAAATTAAACGTTGTTTTACGTATTCGGGTATATCCCATATTAAAACTACCTTTCAAAACATGCTTTTATCCCATCTATTTAATAAATAAAATCCGGTGTTTTCTAAACTCTGATATTTTTCCTAACTCACGGTCCTGATGAATATTTCCACTGCAATGTTTTTAAAATAACCACCGGTACCACTTGACTGCTCGCGGATCCCGTCCAGGGTGGGGTCGGGGTCGTGACATAAGGTGGTATCAGAGCCACTTGTTTAAGCAATTGGGTGTTGTAATAATACCTAAGCTTAAACGAAAGAGTTAGGAAATTGTTATTAACTAGTAGCAACAAGGATAGTATTTAGACTTGAACTTAAGAAAGATGCCTTAGTATAAGCTTCGAGATAAGCTAATTACTTGCGTAGATAAAATGTGATGGGTGTTAGTATGCCATGAGGATGATGACTAGAACGTTGCAAGTATGGTAAATAAGCGATAACACTTGGCCACTGTTATTTCTTGTTTATTGGTACTACTGGGTTCTACAATATGATCCATCATGTGAATACTAATTACCTTGTTCTTTGATAAAAAGCTCTAATAAAAGATTCATTTTTAATCCTGAATTGAGAAGATTCTATTTATGGAAAATACAAATTACCTCTCCGGCAAGAACCGGGTAAGATGAGGTTACCTCTCCGGCGAGAACCGGGTAAGATGGGGTATATGATATGTCAAACAAGTGACAGAATTCCCTAAATAGTATCATGACCTGATGTTTGACTTGTCTTTGGAATTATGAATCTGTTAAATACATTGACCTTATGAATCGTATGTATATTACAGTATACGATTATATAGATATGTATATCTATAAGGAAATCCAAAAACCATATGGATTGATAATTTAGAATACATCACGAGCCTGTATGTCAATAATAATTCTAGAATTTTTATCAGGAATCTCTCATATACATCTATAATTCCGACATCGAAAACTATTCCATTTGATCACCCGTCTCGTAACTCGTGCGACAAGATAAACGATGTGAACCCTTAAAGTTGGGACGCCATCGAAAGTATAAGAAATCCCTCTGCGTTACCTTAACTTATTAACGCATTAGGAAAAGTTGTGCTAGGTACAAAACATCTCAAAACCGACGCTAATGAGAGTAATTCTGCTTTCTTTAAGAAACTCTTGCAAAGATAAGAGTAACCACGACTAGGTGCACTTATAAAGACTCTCTTCACTTATAATCCTAGTAAGATTTCCAGTAATAAAGAAGCTGTTACGAAATACATGGGCTGCAAAGGATTAAAGTTGTCCAAACCATTAGTATATGTGTTAAGAAGAATGAAGTAATGTATGCTTCAAAATTTAGACATTAAGATAGTAAGACCGATCTTCGAAACACCTGATCACGACGTATTCCATGAAATGAAAAGAACTGACAGAAAGGAAATTCTGTCTGTTTCATAAAAAGGCACAAATGGAAACGATGATTCCTGAGGTGATTGCTGAATTAGGTTGAGATTTGCAAGCCAACTGGAGAAGTAACCACAAGGAGACAAGACAGACCAGCCGACAAAGTTCGTCTCTGTAAAGAAAACTGTGAGTTATGCACGGAAATAAGACATAGCGTATATGGTCTCGGAGTTCATCAACGCTAGAGGCATGGAACTGAAAGAAATTCCGACCAACATTTTCCCAGCAGATCTACTTGGACTATCACTCGATCGTGAGGAGAAACTCAGAATTCGTCTGTGACTAGAAACAACACCGCTTGTTATATCACAAAGTTAAGACAAATGTAGTAGTTGATGCTTTAAGTCATAAGTTTCATAAGCAGCCGAAACAAGTACGTGTTCTTAGATTAAATTTACGGATAAATTTAATGGAACAATAAAAAGTACCCAAGAAACAGCAATCAAGGATGATGCTGAAAGATTTAAAAGGGGATAAGGAAGGAATCAGAAAAAGGAACTAATGGAAATTGGAGATTTCCATAAAGAATTCAGGATACCTATTCAAGGAAACCTACAAGAAAGGATTCTCGAAAAAGCTCATAGAATTAAGTATTTGATGCATCGTGTAAGTAATATGAGGTATCGAGGTTTGAATAAGAATTACTAATAGATAGGAAGGAAAAGGGATATAGCCAGTTATGTTTCTAAGTATTTAATTTATTTGCAAGTTAAAACTAAACATTAGAACCTTTAGGCTTACCTCAGCAATTAGAAATGCCAGTATGGAAATGAGATTTATAACAATGGATATTGTTACCAAATTAACCAAAACAAGAAATGACACAATCTGGGAGATTGTGGATCGATTAACCAAGTCTGCTCAATCCCTACCAATGAAGGAAACCTTTAGCATAAAACGCTTAGTTAAGTTGTGCAGGGATCCAATGGTCTCATTACATAGAATCCCGTTATCTATTGTATTCAATCGAGACAGTCATTTCACCTCTCATTTCTGGGAAAATTTTAACCCGACTTATTTTGAATAGTGTAAAGGAACACTTCAAAACATAAAAAGATGTGTTAAGTTCATATGCAATAAATATTGGTGAAAGTGGGACTGTCACCCATAAGATTTCTCAAGTATTAGTATTGCCCGTTTGAAGCACTTTATGGATGAAGGTACCATCCATTATGTCAAGCAGAAATATGAGAAAAGCAACTATCGGGCCATGAGATCGCAAACCATTAGAAATTCAAATCAAATAAAGAATACTACTAAAAATCTCATAGTGTTTGGAAAGGAATAATCTGATTTAGTAAGAAAGGAAAGTTAAGTCTGAGGAATGTCAAACCATTAAGGTTACTAAGCAAAATGGACCAGTAGCCTATCAACTAAAATTTACGAAAACAAATGGCAAGTATACATGATATATTTCATGTATGTATTTAAAGAAATGCTTAGGTGATAAATCTTTAGTTATACCTCATCAAGATATGAAGTTAAATGAAAATTTTAAGTCCATTAAAAGACCTTACAAGTCCAATATGAGAATTCCAAAGTATATGAGATTAGTTTTGGTCAAGGTAAAGTAGAATTTAAAACGTAAACAAGAATATAGCTGGGAATCAAAGATAAAACGGAAGTAACCACCCTTATTCCAGCAAATCTCGAGGACGAGATTTAAAACAAGGTGGGGAGGATGTAACGACCCTCAGAAAGATCATCTGAATTGTGCATGATAAAGTTTGAAAACCTGATGGTTGATGAAACAACCCGCACAAAAGTACCTTTATTAGACTCATAATTAAATACCGAATCAACTGGAATCAAGACCCGAGCATAGGCAATAAGTATCGGCACAAAAATCAAGGAAAAATGCATGATTGGACGAAAAAGCGGCCAAGGACACGCGTCACGCGAAGGTGACACGTGTCAGACCTACGTGGGACACGTGGCGACCAAAGCCAGGCCAACTATCCTCGCGCCACGCGACAGCCTGTCGCGCCCCGCGAGGGGACCCAAAAAACAGCTATAAGAAGGCAATAGTGGGACTGAAGTCTGTGCACCAGTTCGATCAAATTTTGACGAGCTTACTCTCTCGTATCTCCGTTTCTTTGCACAACACCCCTAAACTCTAAAACTCTGCTCGTTATCAGGGTAATAACTCTAATCACGGATATGATACTATATCCGATTGATTGAAACTGATCCAACGGATGTTTAAGTGATGCCTGTATATGGCTATACTTTGTCATTCATTGTGAGTTTTGATCTCGTGATTATCGTTAAAGTTGAATTGGGTTAATACACTAATACGAGTTCCATTGTATCTAGCATTAGAACTCATAATCAGGAAGCTGTTAAACTAGTATATCAAACTTAGCTATTAAGATAACTTAGCAGTTAAGTAAGCTAAGTAGGTTAATTAATCAGCTAATTACGTTATTTAGTTAATCGGCTAAGTAAATTACTTGATTAAACCATTATGATTAATTAATCGGTTAAATAAGATTAATTAAGCTAAGCAAGATTAATTAAGCTAAGTAAAATTAATTAAATAAATTAAACACCTAGATAGATATACATGAAAATAAATATATATGAGATAGATAATATCAAAGGAAGGTGCTAGGAAGGTGTAAGAGGATATATAAGTAGGTAGGAAGCTTCATAGAAAATGTATAGATAACTTCCTAGAAAAGCTATATGAAACTTCCTAGAAATTTCATATTTCCTACCTATAAATAGGAAGCTTAGGATTCATTTTTCTTTGCTCATTCCTTCTATTCTTCTCTCTAAGTTATAATTGCAGTGATTAAGTCTTTGCCAATCTTGAAAGAGCAAATATAAAAACCCTTAATGCTGTGAATTATAACAAATGTGTTTTTATACAAAATGAATGAACTCACCAGTATTTCCTGCTGACCAAAATGTTTTTAAAACGTGTTTCAGGTAATTACAGTAGATTGGAACAAGAGTAGCGAGACGGCACCGAAAGGCTTAAAGAAGTGGCTTATTTTATCAAATAAATTAAATTAAATTAAACGTTGTTTTACGTATTCGGGTATATCCCATATTAAAACTACCTTTCAAAACATGCTTTTATCCCATCTATTTAATAAATAAAATCCGGTGTTTTCTAAACTCTGATATTTTTCCTAACTCACGGTCCTGATGAATATTTCCGCTGCAATGTTTTTAAAATAACCACCGGTACCACTTGACTGCTCGCGGCTCCCGTCCAGGGTGGGGTCGGGGATCGTGACAGATTTATACCTTGCTTCAGCGATGGCGGCGTTCTCGTGCCTTTCTACAAGAAGGTCTAAATCCATTCTTCGTTCTTTTTCATTATTTTGCTTTTCCAAGGCGAGCATGCGCGGCGATGGAAGGCCAATTTTGGCTGGGATTACCGCTTCTGATCCATATACCAGACTAAATGCGGTTTCTCCCGTACTGGTTTTTGGCATGGTACGATGAGCCCATAAGATGCTAGGGAGTTCATCGACCCATCCTCTGCGCGCTGTCCCTAGTCTCGCCTTTATGCCATCAACTATTTGCTTGTTGACACTCTCAACCTGCCCGTTTGCTTGTGGGTACGCCACAGAGGCAAAGTTGTGCTCAATCTTCATTTCCTTGAACCACTTCTGGAGATCTTCCGAGGCGAAGTTAGTGCCGTTGTTCGAAATGATGCGCAATGGTAATCCAAACCTGCAAATAATATGTTCCCATATAAATTTGCGGATCACCATTGCTGTGGTTGAAGCTAACGCCTTGGCTTCGACCCACTTTGTGAAATAATCGACCGCCACGATAATGAATTTGACTGCGCCCGGCGCGTCAGGGAAAGGACCGACAAGGTCGATACCCCACTGTTGAAAGGGCCATGAGAAAGTGACTAGCACAAGCGGATTTTTTGGGCGGAGGGTCTTTGGTGCGTGGCACTGACAAGCTGCACATTTATGTAACAACTCCACCGCATCGACGTGCATTCCAGGCCAGTAGTAGCCTGCGCTCATTATTATTGCTACAACCATGCGCGGCCCGGCGTGTATCCCGCACAATCCTTCATGGATTTTCCTGACTAAGTATTGCGCATCTGTTTTGTCGACACAGCGTAGGAGTGGACCCATAAATGACTTTCGGTATAAGATACCATCTGCCATTTCATAGTTTATTGCTTTGTTCTGGGTCTTCCTTGCTTCCGCTTTCCCTTCTGATAATTTGCCGTGTTGCAAGTACATGATAATCGGGGACATCCAGGATGGATTGCCAACTTCAACGATGTTTACTTGTTTGAGAGGAACGGAAGGATCAGACAGTACCTCAATGTGCACTTCCTTTGCTAGATGCTTGAAGCTGGTGGCGACCAGTTTGCTTAATGCGTCCGCGTGCTTATTTTCGCTTCTGTTTATGTGAATTATCTTGAACGTTTGAAATTGGCCGATAAGCATCCGTGCTTGTTCTAGATATAACGCCATAGCTTCTCCCTTTGCATCATAATGGCCATTAACTTGCTCGGCCACTAGTTTCGAGTCGAAGTGAGCTTCGAGATTTTTTGCGCCCATTTTAAGCGCTAAACGGAGGCCTGCCAGAAACGGTTCATATTCTGCCTCGTTGTTTGTGCTCTTGAAATCCAAACGTATTGCATATGTAAGCTCGTGATCGTCTGGGCTAACCAGTTGAAGACCTGCGCCTGCTCCATCGTCAGTAGAAGCCCCGTCTATGTTTAACGTCCAAACTCTATCGTCGACGACAGGGATAGGGTTTTGGATCGCCTCACATTCTTGCACTTTGTCTATAGGGACTTCTGTGACGAAGTCTGCTAAAACTTGCCCTTTGATTGCCGGCCGAGGTCTATATAGGATATTGTATCCTCCCAGCTCGATTGCCCATTTAGCCAATCTTCCCGCAACATCGGGTTTGGACAGGATTTGGCCTAGATGATAATTAGTGAGAACTGTAATAACATGACCTGAGAAATATCGGCGGAGCCGCCGTGATGCATCTACTAGCGCGAGGACCAGTTTTTCAATCATCGAGTAGCGCGTTTCTGGGCCGGTGAGCATCTTGCTAATGTAATAGATTGGGGTTTGAACGCCTTCTCTGTCTACCATTAACACTGCGCCGACCACTACCTCTGCTGCGGACAGATATAAGATTAGCGGCTCTTTTTCTTGCGGTGCTGTCAATGTTGGTAGCTGGATTAAACACTCCTTCATTTGCTTGAAGGCTTTCTCCGCTTCTGGCGTTCACTGAAAATGTGTTTTCTTAGCGCAGTTGTGCAGTGTACTAATGAACGGATAAGATTTTGCGGCGTGATTTGCCAAGAATTTGTTCAAGGCTGCTAATCTTCCCGCGAGTCTTTGCATTTCCTTTACTGTTGTCGGTGACGACATTAACTGGATGGCTTGCACCTTTTCCGGATTAACCTTAAAACCATCTCTGGTTACTATGAAACCCAAAAATTTTCCTTCTTCCATTCCAAAGGAGCACTTTGTTGGGTTAAGCTTTAAATTGACGTTGCGCAATGAATCGAACGTACGCTGAATGTTTGCGAGCATGGTTTCCTCTTCTTGACTCATGATGACGAGGTTATCCATGTATACCTCCACTGTTTTTCCAATGTCTTCTCTGAAAACTGTATCCATCAATCGCTGGTAAGTGGGTCCGGTATTGCACAGACCGAAAGGCATTTTTGTATAGCAGAAGATGCCCTTGTCCGTGCGAAAAGCCGTTTTGTCTTCGTCTTCCTTTTTCATCTGCACTTGATGGTAGCCTTTGTAACAGTCGAGAAAGCACTTCCAGCGGAAAGATGCTAAAGAGTCAACTTTTTTGTCTATTTCAGGAAGCGCATAGCAATCTTTCGGACAAGCTTTGTTTAGGTCTTTGAAGTCGACGCACATTCGCCACCCGCCGTTGTGTTTTTGATCCATTACTGGGTTAGCGACCTAGGTATGGTACTGTACTTCGCGCAAGATCCCGGCGTTGAGTAACTCTATTACTTGCTGAGACTGCGTCTTCCTTGCGCGACAGGTTCTGCTGAGGGTCGGATGTTCAAACAATGTTGCACTATATCCCGTGGAACTCCAGTCATGTCTGCTGGGCACCAGGTGAATATGTCTTTATTGTTCGAAAGTAATTCTTTCAATTGTATCCGTACTGCTGGTGAAACAGCGTGTCCTAATAAGATTGTTTGCTCTGGATATTCTTCGTTAAGAACCCACTTTTCTGGTTCATTTGACGTTGAAGGTTTAGCAACCTTTGCTGGTGGTTCATCGTCCACGTACATAACTTCCTTGCTAGAATACAGGATTGCTACTCCGGTTTTCGTTGGAAACCTGCAAGCAGCATGTGGAATGGAAGTAATCATGCTGAATTCCCGTTGTGATCTTCTTCCTAGCAATACATTGTGGCGTGATGTTGCTGGCATGACCATGAAATTTACTATGGCTTTGCGCGAATGTTCGCCATCTGAGAGAGTCACAGGAAATGCAATTTGTCCCAATGGGAACATAGCTTCATTGTAGAAACCAATGAGGGGAAAATCAATTGGCTCTAAGCATGCTTTATCTTCTGGATCAAGCTGTTTGAAACATTGTTCATAGATTATATCCATCGAGCTTCCTGGATCTATGAACATATAATCCGTTCTATAGTGGCCGAAGATACCGGTGATAATTACCGGTCGTTCTTCCTGAGGTCCTCCAGGAACGACAGGAAATACAACTTGTTGCTCTCTCCAATGCTGATTATGGCTTCGTTTGTTTGGCCTTCGTGAGGGACCTCCTTGCACCATGTTTATCTTCTTTGGTTCGGCTTCCTGACGGTTGGTATCTTCTGATTTTTGAATCATCTCGGTATGACTGCTAGATTGGATGTCCCAGTGACTAGGTATCTGTGGGTCCAATACTGCAGTGTCAATTGTACCTCTTCTTTCTGCCAAAGTATCAGATCTGACATTTGACAACTCAGATCTGGTGTTTTGTGTGAAAATTTGGTTCATAGCGATCTGGAATCTATTGAACCAGTATTCTGGAGTTCTTTCTAGGAGTGGATCTGAACGGTTATGAACTCCTGTTTGCATCATGGAGTCATCTTCTTCTGAATGATTGTTGTTGCTTCTTTTACTCCCCATGATTCCATCGACCTGAACATCTCGGGTTACAAAACCCTTGAACTCAGATCGAGGACTTGATGGGTGAAATGGTGAATTCTCTGCCATATGAAACAGAGAATGAAGAAAATATGAATCGAAACGAGAAAAAACGGATGAAACAGAGAAATCGGTGGGCGCCAATGAAGAAACACTGGATAAATGACAAGAATCAGATAATCCAGTGGGTTAGGTTCTGCATAAAAAGGGTTGGTTTTCTCTCGTCCGGTTCAAAGGGACAGATCTTCTCTTCTTCTCGATAGCTGCAAAACAAACACTGTCAGCCTCGCCACGGGGAGAATGGGGGTTCTCTCCGTGACCACCCTCCGGCGTGAGAATAAGTATCGGTATATGAAGAAGAAAAGTATAAGTGAAGTGAATGTGACTTAAAGTTTGTACCTGAATTACTCTTCTATTTATAGCCGGGAGTTTGGGCGGGAAAACCTGTTATTGAAATGTTGACGGAAGATGCTAACTCCGTAAGCGGTTATTTTCCTTTCCGTTAATCCTCTTAATCGGACGTGAGAGCACACGGATCGTGATTTTAGATCAACGGGTGGGGTATTGCCACGTGAAAAGTGGGCAAGTGGAGATTTCTCTCTAATTCCATGCCATCACCATGACTTTAAGAAAGCCTTGGATGATGACACGTGGTCCAGACGGTTATAACCGTCTGGTGGTGCATGATTGAGTCTTCTAGAAGATTACAGCCGTAATCCGGTGTGACTCCTTATCGTGTGGTATCAGTGAAGTAAATAATATCCAAGCATGGATATTATTTAAGCGGGAGTGTTTGCTGGGATTTTTATCCCTTGTTTGTTATGGGGATAAGCGTAGGGATTTATTAATTTCCTTTTGGCGCACAGGTGTTGTCTGATGTCTTTCTTCCAAGTTCTCTTTGAACCAGTGCGCGACCGCGCAAGGTTTAAAGATGGTTAAAAGGCGAGGTTGTGGTATGGTCCCAGGTGCTTAATACGAGGTTTTTGAGACCTTACCCCTTCAATACTGGTACTGGTTCGATACAAATATTTTGTTGATACCAATACTGAAATGCCCAGCACTAGTGGCACTAAGCATAGGATTTAAATTTTCTATGCTATGAACAAATGTGTAAATATACTCATGTTTATGATCGCTTAAATATTTTTGTGATGTATGATACATTTATATAATATTTTATTTATTATTTAATTTGATTTTTCTCTAATAACTGTTCATTAACAATTAAAAAAAATACATACATAGTTATGTTTATTTTTTTACTTTTGTTAATGTTACAATATAAATTTTATTGAAAACATAAATATATTCTAAATAAAGTACTTTTTGATATCCTAAACTATACCGTGTATCCAAGTACATGTACCATATCGATACCTTTCTAAACCGAACCGACTCGATATCGTCAGAACAACATTGGTACTGGTACCGATATTCATGTTTATGATTTTCGGTTTAGTACGAGTCAACTTCGATATTTTTCTTTCAGTATCGTAAACTATACCGAGCTCTGGTACCATATCGGACCAAATACATAAATGTTTCCAGTTGGATCACGCAGGAAAAGTTTCACTAGTTTATATTACTTTTATTTAATATATGTTGAATATATATATTTATATAATAGCTATTATTATATAGGGGTGGATCAGATAAAAAGTTAAGTTTGTCTAAGTAGATAAGAATATATCATATCTTTTCATTTTTCAAATCAATGGCAAAGATAAAAATATAAAGAAAAAGAGGGGTATAAGAGTATTTTTGAAATAGCCTATTTGATGACTTTTTTCTCTACATGCAAGACATATGCATATTCTCTCTTATTTTTTAAACGTTCATAACTTTTTATACAACATTATTTTTAAAAAAAAACGTTGTAACATAAAATTAAGCATTTTCTTTATCTTTAATTTGATTACTCTATTGCTATAACAACTAAAAAGACACAAGATAATGTGATATATTTCTATATTGTATAATATTTTTGGGCTAGATTTTTTTACTGGATTTTTTGTGCTGAATTCTTTGTAATAGATTTTTTGTGCTGAATTTTTCGTCCGTGGTCTTTTTGTGCTATTTTTTTACTAATTTTTTTTCTACTAAATTTGTTTGTACTGAATTTTTTGTGCCGGCATTTTTTGTACTAGATTTTTGTGTTGTATTTTTGAGAAAACAAAATGATGAAATTAGACCACTTAGGCAAAATTCACTTTTAGTGGATTTTCCTTCTTATTATATATACAATATGAGAAGGGTGTTAATATTCACACACTCCTCTCCTCTATCTTTCTCTATGTACATTTATATATACATAGATATATGTAGAGAAAGATAGAGTAAAAATGGTGTGGGAATAAGGTTTTGGGGGTGTGGGATTAAGATGATCCTATGAGAAAAATAACCAAAAAAATATATATTGTTTTATATATGAGTAAATTGCCAAAATTGTCCTTGTGGTTTGGGCATGTTTGTCATTTTCATAAAAAACAATTTTTTGTACCATATAGTTCTTCACTTTTGGGATTTTTTGCCATTTTCATCCAAACGTCTGACTTTTTTGCCAAAATCATCCCTGAGATTTGGGATTTTTTACCATTTCATCCAAATGTTTGATAGGAAAAATAAAGCAAATTAGACGTTTAGATGAAAATGGAAAAAAAATCCCAAAAGTGAAGGACTATATGGTAAAAAAAAGTTGTTTTGAATGAAAATGACAAACATGCCCAAACATCAGGGACGATTGTGGCAATTTACTCTTTATGTTTTAAATATGTTCCTGTAAAAAAAGACATTTTTCATGAGAAATGTAAGAAAGTATAGGAATTGACGTGTGGGCATCATGTTTTGGGATTAGCCATGGTGTTTTGGGTTGTTTTTGCACGGAATAACACCAAACATAACAATTTAAGACACAATGCAATGAATACTAGGCGTAAAACTCAAAACAGAATGCCAAGCAAGTTAAGTGGTATGTTTTAAGTGTTAAGCAGTGTTTTCTACTTGTGTTTTAGATTTCATATCCATAATAAATTGGATTGTGTTTTAAATTGTTATGTTTGATGTTTTTTTCTTGCCAACACAAACCAAAACATCATACCTAAGTCCAAAACATGATGCCTATATGTCAATACTTATGTTCTCTCACGCTTCTTATGAAAAAAGTTATTTTTACAAAAACCTCATATATAAAAATAATTATAAATATATAAATAATAAATAAACTAAAGCTTAAAAAAACAACTAACCAACTGAACTCTCGAACTTTAAAATTAAGCTCGAAACGAGTTGGACAAAGGCTTCTTAATGAGACACAAACCTATTATTCAGGTGTTGCTGGACCCACATGAAATAAAAAATAATAACTTTTGGGTTGCGTGATTGACGTTAAGACGTAAATGGATTTTAATAAGGTTTCCCAAAGGGTCATGCTATTTCCACACGCAGGAAATTATTTTCACACCTCGAAGCGCCGCGCTATGGCCATAGCGGGGCGCTTCGGTCGACAAAAGGTGCTTCGATTGACGTTTGAGACATTCGCTACTGTTTGAGAGACATAAAGCTGATCATGATGTTTGTCGTTAACCCTAAGCGCCGCGCTTTGGCCATAGCGCGGCGCTTCGACCCCAAATTTCACCCACTTTACCTTTTAAAAGCAACCTCTGAGAGACAGTTGTGTTTCATTTCAAATCGTGGTTGCCTTCATTTCAGATCAAAGGTCTGTATTGCCTTTATTCCCCATCCGTTGTGTTTCTTCAAAATAACGCGCGGTTTTGGTGTATTAGTTACATCTCTTGAAAAAACGATGTCGTGGTTAAACAACTATATTTTCGGTCAATATTCTGACGAGACAGTTGTTCCTGATTCTTACGAGGGGACCGCTATTTCTGACTCGTATGAGAAACCGGTCTCGTCCAACTTGAGGGAGGCAGAGGTTGTATCTGGCATTCGTTATCGTGATAACACGGTGACGCTGGATTTGAATACCCCTGTGGAGGACCCTTACGCACAACAAGGTTATTCGAATTTCGGTTACGGTGGCGAGTACAGCTTTGTACAGCAGGAGTGTGGTCCAAACGACAGTTACGGTTGTCAACAGAGCTTACAAGGTTATTCGAATTTCGGTTACGGTGGCGAGCACAACTTTGAACATCAAGTATATTCGGACCTCGGTGACGATGGTGAGCCGGGGGATGTGTCTGTTGACGAGGAAGACTGTTACCCGGTTACGTTTTCGTTTGATACAACGCAGACCTTTTCGTCACGTAAAGAGTTGGTGCGTTGGGTACAAGACACGGCAAAAGACAACGGTTACCTCATTGTGATTAAGAGGTCGAATAAAAGAGGAGAGAATTACAAGATTTGGTTTCAATGTACTTTTGGTGGGGAGCATAAGAGTATAGCTACACAGAGGAAAACGGGTAGCAAGAAAATAGGCTGCCCGTTCGAGATGATCGGGTTTTCGGAATCATCCGGAAGTGTTTGGAGGATCGAGGTGACGAAGGCGAAGCATAACCACACTCCTATTGAAAACTTAGAGGGTCACGCGTATGCGAGAAGGCTTTCTTCGGAGGATAAAAAACTCGTTAAGGAGCTGGCAGAGCAAGACATTCCCAACCAAAGTATCTGGCGAACGCTGACAAAAAACAATCCGGCTAGAAAGCTTATTCCGAAAGATATACACAACGCTGTTCAGAAGATCAACGCCGAAAAAAATGTCGGTAAGTCTCCGATGCAAAAACTTGAAAGCATTCTTCTCGAAAAAAATTACACTTATTACATGCGCACGAATGAGATATCGAACGAAGTTGAAGATGTCTTCTTTGTTCACGAAAGATCATTCACTATGTGGTGTGCCTTCCCGCATGTGCTTATGATTGACGCCACCTACAAAACGAACATGTACAACCTGCCATTTGTTCAGGTCGTAGGCATGACGTCGACAAACAAATCGTTTACGGCTGCTTGTGCGGTAATTTCCGCTGAGAAGTCAGAGAACTACCTATGGGTGTTGCAGAGGATCAAGTCTATGCTGGTAGGATGTATGGAACCGCGCGTGATTTTAACAGACAGGGATTTTGCGCTAATGAACGCGTGTGAACAAGTTTTTCCAAAAGCGCATAAGTATCTTTGTCGGTTCCATATTCAACAAAATATTAATAAGAACAGCAAGAAGAAATTCTCTGACAAGGAATGGAAAGAATTCGTACGTAGTTTTTGGTTATTGTGCGAGTCTACGACCGAGGAAATATACAGGTATAACTTGGAAAACCTTGAAGCACAGCTGAAAGAAGATGACCGTGAACGTAGGTATTTCTTACATAATTATGTTCAAATTTTATATAATAACAAAAACTGACTATTTACGTTTTTTTTTTTAATTTTAGAGGTTTTTGATTATTTGAAGAAATCCTGGTTGGATCCGTACCGTGAAAAGTTTGTATCATGCTGGATTAACAAAACTATCAACTTTCACCAAACTACGACCAACAGGGTTGAGGGCATGCATGCAACACTAAAAAATCACTTTCCAAGTCATCGCAACACACTGGATAAACTTGTACTGTATGTTGATCATGTTGTTGATAGACAATACACCGAGATTAGTAGTAGCTTTGAAACAAGCCTCCGAAAAGCGATGACGCACCACAAGAAGCAGCCCATGCTTGCATATATTCTCAGAAAGGTTTCAATATATGCGATTGAGCTTTTGAGTAGGGAACTAAAACGTAAGGAAGACGGGTTGAGAGCCTACGCTGCAAGCTGTGGTTGCCAACTTTTTACCAGCTGTGGTTTGCCATGTGCCTGTCGTTTGGAAAAGTTGGAAAATAAAGGTAATTAATATCTTTGACCTTTCTCGTTATGATTTTGCCACCTAATTTGTTTTCATCCACAGGTCAGCAACTCCGGATCACACACATAGACGTGTTCTGGAAGAAGCTTAACTTCAAGCCTGCAAAGAAAAACATAGAGGATATCGATGTAGACGTGGAATTTGAAAAATTGAAACAAAAGATCGATCCAACACCCCCTCAAGTGAAAAGGAGCTTCTTTGAAAAGTTTCAGCAAATCCTCAATCCAGGGAACAATAACAAAAAACCTCCTGCTGTTCTGAAGAAAACTCGTGGTCGCCCAACATTGAAAACGCAGGAAGAAAGAAAGGTTGAAGCCGCTAGAAAAAGCTCGTACATTCCGTCGGAAGAAACTTGGGTCGAGGCCTCAGATGATCTTCCCCGTCACAACTCGTACATATCACCCGAAGATTCTAGAAAACAAAAGAATACCAAACCGATCAACCTACACCCTGATTTCCCGATGATCAAGCTCGGTCCTAAGACGGATATAGCGATCCGCAACTACGCATCTCAGATTCCCGAAGTTATCCATCCATACATCGTTAGAATAAAGGACGTGAAACCAGATGGTCATTGTGGGTTTTGATCGGTGGCTGTTGGGTTAGGAGTGAAACAAAATTCATATTTGATGATCCGGAAACAACTTATAAAGGAGTTACGTACGAACCAATCGCTTTGGAGGCAGGTTTTCGATCCGAAAAACATAGGACATTATGATGCGCTGGTTAGACGGATCGATTTCAAGGGGGTGGGACGAGCAGATCTCAAAAATTACATGATGATGCCTGACACGGGGTTTCTTATTGCCCAACGATACGGTGTGATTGTTCACACCTTTGACATGCGTGGGAGCGATGCAATTTTCCCTCTGCTGGGCGGGCCAAACGAAGCTGAGGAACCTCACCAGGTGGTTGCGGTTGTGTTCGTCGATCGTTGGCATTTCATACATGTAGAGCTTGGAGGTTGTTATCCAATGCCTCCCCCAAACCCACTCTGGACAGCGAACAGAACAGAGCGGGCAGCAGCCTGGCATACATTATACAGGGATCAAATCAACGCGTACGAAATGCTTACGTATCGTGCCCCTGACCTTAATGTAACCCCATATGTTCACGATGTAGGTTAAATGTGTTTAATAATAATCACGTTTGTGTTTGTTCAATATATGCGTTACATCACGTTAAAAACCGAATGTCACCGACACGACCCAATCAGATTCAATACGCACTTGTACGACCCAAAATGACCATATACATCATAATACTACAATTAATGAAAAAATACGTCATGTTCATGTGCGGTAGGCGGCTGATACACATAACACCTCTCACAGGAGTACTTGTGCTTTCAAACCAAAATGATACGATATAACGGAATAAGACATCACACGTAACCGATTTGACCCGGAACTTGCAGTATACTCCATATATAATAAAAAATGATGTATAATGGAAAAAACGTAAAATTTAGACTATTATCGACGCGTTTGTGAATTAAAAACAATTTTAAAAAAATAAAAAAAGGCCCAAAGCGCCCCGCTATGGCCAAAGCGAGGCGTTTTGCCCTTAAATAAGAACAGAAGCTCCCCGCTTTGGCCATAGTGGGGCGCTTTGGTCCCTCGTTATACCTGAAGCGGGGCAGCTTCTCCCCCACTTCAACACAAAACAC
Source organism: Helianthus tuberosus (assembly GCA_030545235.1). Classification (NCBI taxonomy): domain Eukaryota; kingdom Viridiplantae; phylum Streptophyta; class Magnoliopsida; order Asterales; family Asteraceae; genus Helianthus; species Helianthus tuberosus. The sequence goes on from CM060447.1 coordinate 198,790,937, forward strand.
AAAACACACACAAAAGGTGCGATTACACACACTGAGCTCCGGATATCTTCGTTTTCAAGCTTTCAACCGCTAAAAGGTACGATCTAACTTCATTTATTGTTTTGGTTCAAGTTACGTGTTTCAGTTTGTTTGATTTTTGTTTGATTTGGGCGTTTGGATCGATCGGGTGGGGCTGTTCTTCATCACGAAGAACCAAAGCGCCGCGCCGAGGCCAAAGCGCGGCGCTTTGGTTCATGTTTATTTATTTTTTAATATTATTTGTTTAATAATATTTGTTTAATAATATTTGTTTAATATTATTTGTTTAATATTATTTGTTTAATATTGTTTGTTTATTATTTAAATTATATTTAATATTATTTGTTTATTATTTAAATTTTATAAATAAAATTATTTGTTTATTATTTTATATTTAATATTATTTGTTTATTATTTAAATTGTTTAAATAATATTATTTGTTTATTATTTTATATTTAATATTATTTGTTTATTATTTAAATTGTTTAAATAATATTATTTGTTTATTATTTAAATTGTTTAGTAATATTATTTGTTTATTATTTTATATTTAATATTATCTTGTCAACGTGCAGGGATGGATTCCTCCGATGACGAGATTGAGCATATGGAGGCTGAGGGAGATGTGGGAGAGGAGGGAGAGCCGGCATGTCCGTACCTGCAGTTTCCGCCGGGGTCACGGGCGAGGGGGAGATGCGCGAGGTTGCGCACCATCCCCATTGGGGAGCATGTAGGGATAGACTGGGGCCTGCTGGAGACCGTGGGAGAGGCCGCGCGGGCGCGTGAGATAGTTGGACTAGATACTCCTTGGTCGCGCCTATTTGAGTTAGCGATGGAGGACTCATACCCTGAGCTTACGTGGGAGTTTCTTTCCACGTTTACATACGCGCCGCATCCGGCGGATTACGTGGAGGACCCGGATTTTCCAGTCCACGAGGTTACATTCCGTCTCGCCGGTCAGGAGTTTCAGATGAGTGTGCGGCAGTTTGCTGTCCATACAGGTTTGTTTAAATAATATTATTTATTATTTTATATTTAATATCATTTGTTTATTTAATGTTATTTGTTTATTTAATATTATTTGTTTATTATTATTATTATTTGTTTATTTAATGTTATTTTTTTATTTAATATTATTTGTTTATTATTATTATTTGTTTATTTAATATTATTTGTTTATACAGGTTTGTACACAGAGGCCGAGCTTGATACTGATTTATATACGCAGGCGGTTAGGATGATGGACATGCAGACGCTTATCAGTTTCTGGAGGGCCATTTCCAGGGTTCCCTTTGGGAAATCCTGGCGAAAGGCCACCACCATTAAAGACCCCTTGTTCCGATACCTGCACCATGTTATCGCGGCAACTATCGTGCCGCGGGGTGCCAGCAGGGAGAAGGTCAACCTCAGTGACCTTTTCTTTCTATACTGCCTACTGCGACGACAGCCCTGCGATCTAGCAGCCTGCCTGGCAGATTACTTTGCCACAGCATACCACCGGCAGCTCCGCGGGTGGGTGCACACTGGCTCATACATCACCGCCATCGCACGCTCGCTCGGGCTCGTGCCCGAGCATGATCCGCTCCTGTCCGATCCGGTCCCGTCTACCAGGTTGGGCCGCGCGTCAGTTTTTAGCATGCAGATCACCCGTACCTTTGATGTTGGTCTGAGGTTTAGGGGCAGAGACGGGCTGATTTGGCAGCCGGAGCCGCTGCCGGAGGTCATCCCGGTTGTTATTGAGTTGAGGCCTGGAGTGTTGGCCCCTCCTGATGCTCAGGCGGCCGCTCGGCAGGCTCAGCTACAGGCTCTGGGACTCGATCAGTTCCCGGGCCAGCCTCAGGCTGAGGCTCAGGCTCAGGAGGAGCCTCAGGCTCAGGCTCAGCCTGTATTAGAGGATCCGGCTCAGGAGGAGCATGTCGAGGAGATCCCGGTACCACCAGTTCAGCCAGCTCCTGAGCCGCCACAGTACCCGCAGCACGTTTACGATGACCTGCCTCCGGTAGCGCGTGAGGTGGCTCGGGACTTCGACCGGCGCCTCAGACGCCAGGCCGCACGCCAGGACTGGATCATCGAGACGCTCGTTTCTCTACGAGAGCTCGCTGGGTTGCCTCCACTTCCCCTCCCACCGTCCCCACCGCACGAGGATTAGTACCTTAGTTTGTTTGTATAGTGTTTTGTTATGTATTATGTAGTCAGTTGTACCTTTTTGTTTTGTATGTACAAACTGATATATATATATATATTGCAGTTAATCTTCTATTTACATCACGTTGGTTTTGGATTGTTTACGTTTAATTCTTATGGCTTTCTGTACAATTTATTTAACGTGTTCGTTTAATTTAACAAAATAAACTAGGTTAACAGTTTATAAAGACGCACTTATATTATATACGTTCTATAAAAATAATGACGTAAAAAAACGTAATTATAAAACAACTATGAAATATATGTAACTAATATTTTATAATAATAATAAAACTCAAATACAATTTTTTCTTCCAAAAAACACTACCAAACTAACCCACATCCCACCTATTTCAAAAAAAAAACAACACAAATTGCTGCACACGGTGTTTGTCTTTTTGCACACTCAAAGCGCCCCGCTATGGCCAAAGCGGGGCGCTTTGAGTGTGCAAAAAGACAAACACCGTGTGCGAATAGACCAGGCCTTCCCAAAATCTACCCGAATCTTACTAACTACACCTTCAACATCATCAACTTTACATTTTTATTTCTATGTTATTTATTTTCTTTTACTTAATTCTATGTATCAATTAAAACTAGTTCTAAAGTCTTCACCAAAACTCCAAACATGACCCACCTGTGTTCCCTCTTGTTTTTGGTAATATGATAATTGAATATTTGTGAAACAAAGTGGACCTACATATTGATGATAAATTTTATATTTTGAGATAAAACTTTTTTTTTTAAATCGTAATTATATACCATATCTTTTGGAAAGCATATGATGAGAAATGATGTTATTTCAAAATCAAGATTTTTAGTTAAAGTGACATCTAGTTTAAGCTTTGAAGTTCCTGTAATGCTCGAAAGCATACGATTTATGTAAATGAACATCTCTTACATTGTCGAGGCACAACTATAATTGGGTGCATCTCGTCCCTTGGGTCATCGTATATAGAGGATTGTCTACCACTAGGGCTGTAAATGAATCGAACGAACACGAACAACGTCTTGTTTGTGGAACTTGTTCGTGTTCGTTCTTTAAGGAAATATATGTGTTCACGAACGGTTCATGAGCAGTTACCGAATGAGATTTTATGTTCGTTCGTTGAGGAAATGATTGTGTTCACGAACGGTTCACGTGTCACACCCTGCTCATAGCGGAAGCGCACATGTGTGACTATGAAAGGTTCACATTGCATTCGATAAAGTAAATATTCTACATGATAAAGATAAACTACGATGCCATCGCCAATGTCATATATCATCACGAAACAAAAGTTAAGTATATTGTTTACAACGTATTTCAAATATAATAAGTTCACAAAATGACTTTCAACAAAATATAGTTTTTGTAGATCAAGGTTTTAACTCCTATATCCCCGCACGAAGGCGGTATATAAAAGACAAATCCTCCAAAATATGGCATCGCTACTTGTTACTTGTTTTTCCATGATCCCCGACTATGTGGAGCTTACTTTCCTGAAATACATGTTAAGTTAAAAAGTCAACAAAAATGTTGGTGAATTCATGTGTTTTGTTTTGTCTCAAATGAATCTTTAAAACATTTGAACAGTTTTGTATTGAAAACCGGTATGCATAGCGTCTATGAAATTCGTGGATCAGTTAACGTTTTGCAAGGACATTAATATGGGTGTCAACATAAGTAAGCAACCAAACCTAAACGATGTATGTCGATACCAAGCTACTAATTCTATAGTGATCCCCGACTTTGGGACACAAAAGCACTCCAACATGGTCTCACGGACTAGGAGTGGAGCTCGGCAAAACTCAGTAGATCTACATCTTTCGTTCCTCGATCTGTATGTGTGATTAATGGCTACTCGTGTTATTCTTGTTAAGCGCACATGTCATGATCTATGGTGATTTCATTCCCTAGATTTCATACCATTTTGTAACATATATCTCCCTCTAACTTTGGAAACAAAATATATTTAAAAGAGGGGGCATTAACTCACAGTTTTGCTTCAGTGCAAATTAGCAACCACGTTTGTTTCCTTGTTTTGTATCCCGACTTACAAGTGTCAATTTCGTTAAGGCACTTAGGTCCATTGTTTGATCATGTACAAGTCTTTAATCACGAACCTTGTTAAGACTTGTCATTGTTTTGTTTATTTGAAATTCTTGTTTGTTTAGACGCGTTGGTAGTTTGATTATCCGTATGATTATTAATATTATATATATATAGGGTCGGGATTTAGAGAAAACGGTGGAAAGTGTGAGAACGGTGAGAACGCTTATGGATCGTCCGATCAAAACAATCTAAGGACTAGATTGGCCCGGTGGCGTTTTCGTAAATAACATCAATTTTATTACGTGGACGCGCTTCATTAAGGGTAAAAGCGTCTTTTGACTACTCCAAACAAAACGCCATCTCATGAAATAAAACGCCAAAAACAAAAATCACACACCATTCTAACTAAAAACGCCATTAGATATAAAAGGCCAAACTTAATTATAGTAAAGTCCCGCCTAAAAAAACCGCCAAAAAAATCCTATATATACAACAACTCAGACCTTCAATTAAAAAAACACACAAAAACCCAAACGCCATATTTAATATATACCATTCGCCTGATAAACGCCAGAAAACCCAAACATCAAATACCTTCAAACCCTAAACGTTTATTAGAAATTCAGTTTGCTTGTCTGTAAGCTTTCGCTCAATGTAATGGACAAAATCATTAAGTAAAGATGTTGTCCATTTCATTGAGTAAAATCTTATTGACTTATCCTCAACTTCCATCCAATTTATAAAGGGAAAAATTACAAGTTTTGTCCTTTATCTATATACCATTTTTCAGGCGGTGTCCTTTTCAACGAATTTTGACAGGTTTTGCCCTTTATAAGGAATTTTGTTACAAGTTACGTCCTTTGAGCCTAACCTGTCACGGCCCCCGACCCGGTTTAACCCGTTTCAGGAGCCGCGGGACAGAAAATCCCGTGGTATTTATTTAATTGAGTTTAACAGTGGAAGATTTTCAACATGATCTTTTTAAAGCTGAATTTTCCTGATTATTTTATTTCACAATTTGGGATAAACCCATATAGTTTACACTCATATGATTTCATTGAGAAATCTTTATTTTACAAAACAAGTTTCTTTATTTTATATTGAGCCACTTTCCTTAAGCTTGTAGTGCTTCTCAGCACTTTTCCTGGATCACAACAGATCACCTGAAACATGTTTGAAAAAGGTTTTGTCAGCGGGAAATACTGGTGAATCATTCTATTTTATTAAAATGACACATTTGTTATAATTTACAGTAGTAAGAGAGATTACAATGTTTCCAGATATCAACCAACTACCCACGGTATTTGTCACTCGACTCGTTTCTGTGACTATGGTCATATCACCCATTGGCTACCCCGTTGTCCAATGGTGAAGATTATCAAGTAATGTATACAAAACCCAACATACCGACTGTAATTTGGTGATTACATAAACTTAATCACTGTAATTATAACCTTGAAAATAAACATGATTTTGAAAGTAATATGATAAAAAGAGAATGACTCACATTGCAGATTTAATATGAACAGAGCTTAGCCTATTGTTTAGCCTTGATAACCTAGTTAAATAATAATGCACACAAACTAGGTTAGTAACTAATACAGCATTTACGATAACTCACGAGATCAAACCCTCACAATAAATGACAAAGTGTGATACTTAAACATCCATCGAATTAACGACGAATGACAAAGCATAAACCCTAATGTGGGCAGCACTTAAACATCCATTGGATAGTTTGATCAATCGGACATTGAATCGTAGCAGCGATCGAGTTATTACCCTGTATTGCGGTAGCACTTTGTGATCTGTGTGTGTTTTTGTAGTATTCAGACAATATCTCAACGTACCATTTGAGTTTGAACGTCGAATTAACGCAGAATGTCAAGTCCCAAGCCCCTGTATTTATACCTAAAATTTGTCCCCCTCGCGCCACGCGAGAGATTCTCTTGTGCGCGTCGCGTGGCGCGAGAGACCCTAATCTACCCTAGGGTAGCTTCGTGTCCAGGTAGCTCAGCTGAGTTGGTCTCGCATGCAAATTCGATTTACACGTTAAACTGTTTAGATATTACCGACTAGGGTTTAACCCCCTGAGTTTTAGGGGCCCTGATCCTGATTCCGATTATTCTGAAAATTTTAGGGTTTATGCAGAATCACTTGGGTTTCTCAATTAGGGTTTCCTATTGGACAATTAAAGTAATAAATAGGACTTTTTAATAAGAGTTGTTACATTCTCCCCACCTTAATAAAAATCTCGTCCTCGAGATTTACTTGAACAAATAGGGATACTTTCGCTTCATCTCTGATTCCATCTCCCAAGTGTATTTAGATCCTCTCTTCGAATCCCACTTAACCTTGACCAGTTTTAGTCTCTTGTGTTTGAGAAACTTGATCTTTCTATCTTCAATTTGAAGAGGTTTCTCTACGAATTTTAGCTTTTCATTTACCTCTACATCTTGAAGAGGTACTACCAGAGATTCGTCAGATAGACATTTCTTAAGATTGGATACATGAAATACGTCATGTACTCCTGCCAGTTCCTCTGGTAATTGTAAACGATAAGCAACTGGTCCTATACGTTGGATTACTGAAAATGGTCCTACGTACCTTGGACTTAGCTTACCTTTCTTACCGAATCGAACTACTCCTTTCCAAGGAGAAACTTTCAATAGTACTTTGTCTCCTACTTGGAATTCCAATGGCTTTCGTCTATTGTCTGCATAACTCTTCTGACGATCTCGAGCCGTCTTTAATCTTTCCTTGATTTGAGTAATCTTGTCGGTAGTTTCTTGTACTATCTCAGGACCTGATAATTGACTTTCTCCTATTTCTGCCCAACATACTGGAGTTCTGCACTTACGTCCATATAGTGCTTCAAATGGGGCAGATTCGATACTTGAATGATAACTATTGTTATAGGAGAATTCAATTAAAGGTAAGTGATCGTCCCAGTTTCCACCAAAATCTATTACACATGCTCTGAGCATGTCTTCTAGAGTTTGTATTGTCCTTTCACTTTGCCCGTCTGTTTGAGGATGATATGCAGTGCTCAAATTCAGTTTAGTTCCCATAGCTTCTTGGAAACTTGTCCAGAAGTGAGAAGTGAAACGACTATCTCTATCCGATACAATGGAGAGTGGAACTCCATGTAAGGATACGACTTCATCTACATACAACTTTGCCAACCTTTCCATGCTAAAGGTTTCTTTCATAGGTAGAAAATGAGCTGATTTGGTTAATCGATCTACAATTACCCAAATCGCATCATTACCTTTTCTGGTTTTGGGCAACTTAGTAACAAAATCCATTGTTATGAGTTCCCATTTCCATACTGGCATTTCTAATTGTTGTAGTAGACCTGAAGGTTTCTGGTGTTCTGCCTTAACTTGTGAACAAGTAAGACACTTAGAAACATATCTAGCTATATCCTTTTTCATGCCTATCCACCAGAAATTATTTCTTAAATCCTGATACATCTTATTGTTTCCAGGGTGTATGGTATACTTAGATTTATGGGCTTCTTCTAAAATTTTATCTCTTAATTCTCCTTGCTTAGGTACCCAAATCCTTTTCTTATGGAATTTCCAAATTCCATCATTCCCTTGTTCTAATTCTTTTATTCGTCCTTTCATTTCTTCAGAATCATCCTTGATTGCTGTTTCTTGTACATTCTTCAGTTGCTCTATTAAATCTAACTGTAGATTTAATCTAAGAACACGAACCCGTCGTTGTTTCTCATGATACTTACGACTTAAGGCATCTGCAACTACATTTGCCTTTCCTTCGTGATACTGGATATCACAGTCGTAGTCACTTAGGATTTCCATCCATCTTCTTTGCCTCATGTTTAACTCTTTTTGCCCAAATATATATCTTAAACTTTTATGATCTGTATAGACAGTAAACTTACTTCCATACAGATAATGTCTCCAAATTTTAAGGGCAAAAATTATAGCTCCTAACTCTAAGTCATGAGTTGTATAATTTTCCTCGTGCTTTTTCAATTGCCTTGAAGCATACGCAATTACCTTCTTGCGTTGCATTAACACACATCCTAATCCTAGTTTTGAAGCATCACAGTAAACTTCAAAATCTTCAGTTCCTTCTGGCAAGGCTAGGATTGGAGCATTGGTTAATTTCTGCTTTAAAATCCTAAAGGCTTCTTCTTGTTTAGGTCCCCATTCAAATTTAACTGCTTTACAGGTTAGCTTAGTTAATGGTACAGCTATTTTGGAAAAATCCTTAATAAACCGTCTATAGTATCCGGCTAAACCTATAAAACTTCTAATTTCCATTGCTGTTTGTGGAACCTTCCTTTTGGTAATTGCCTCTATCTTAGCAGGATCTACATGAATACCTTCATGATTACCCATGTGACCTAGAAATTGCACTTCCTTTAGCCAAAATTCACATTTCGAGAATTTAGCGTAAAGCTTTTTTTTAACAAAGTTAAGAGTGCATGCAAGTGCTTACAATGTTCGTCTTGACTTTTGGAATAAATAAGTATATCGTCTATGAAGACAATTACGAATTTATCCAAATACAGTTTACAAATCCTATTCATCATGTCCATGAATGCAGCAGGTGCATTTGTTAGTCCAAAGGGCATGACTGTAAACTCGTAATGACCATACCTAGTTCTGAAAGCAGTTTTAGGTATGTCTTCTTCTTGTACCTTCAATTGATGATATCCAGAGAGTAAATCTATTTTAGAAAAATATCCAGCTCCTTGAAATTGATCAAAAAGATCATCAATCCTAGGTAATGGGTATCGATTCTTAATTGTAACCTTATTCAATTCTCTATAATCAATACACATTCTCATCGAACCATCCTTCTTCTTTACGAACAACACTGGCGCTCCCCAAGGGGATGAGCTAGGTTGTATAAATCTTTTGCTTAGTAATTCATCTAACAGCTTTTTCAGTTCTAACATTTCTGTAGGAGCTAACCGATAAGGTGCCTTGGCTATCGGTGTAGTTCCGGGAACTAGATGAATCCTAAATTCTACTTCCTTGTCTGGTGGTAATCCTGGTAATTCTTCTGGGAATACATCGGGGTATTCTGAGACTACAGGAATGTCCTTAAGTTCTTTATCCTTAGTACTAATGATTACTGAAATCATATATACTATTCCTTGCTTTCGTTCATAACTAGCAACTTTCATTACTGATATGAACTTCATGGGTTTACGTGGTTTATCTCCTGTAATCATGATTACTTCTCCAGTAGTTGTTTGAATCTCTATAGAGTTCTTATCACAAAGGATTCTAGTATGGTTGGCTACTAACCAATCCATTCCTAACACAACATCGAATTCGGCTAATTTCATAGGTAATAGGTTTGCAGAGAATTTATGACTTGAAAGTTCTATTTCTATATTTTGCAAAACCTTATCTATTTTAACTGAATTCCCATCCGCCGTTTCGACTGTAAAAATCTGCCTAAGGTTGGTTAAAGGTAAATTAAGAGCTTGGCAGAATGTAGTATTTATAAAACTTTGGTTTGCACCAGAGTCAAATAATACTTTTGCGTAAACGTTGTGAACTAAGAACGTACCCGCTATCACATCTGGAATGAGTTCTGCTTCTTGAGTGGTCAATTGGAATGCTCCAGCATTCTTCTTAGTAGCTCCGTCGGCCGTCTTGGTTTTGTTGTCTGCTGGTTTGGCCAATTTAGGACATTCTGTTTTAAAATGCCCTGCTTCTCCACAGTTAAAACAGATTATGGTTTTCTTTCTGCAGTTTTCTTCACGATGTCCTACAGCTTTGCAAAAGTTGCAGGTTATATTGCATCTTCCATAATCTTTCTTTCTGCAATTCCTGCAGAACGGTGGAGTTGAGAATTGCCATGTTCCTCTTTTCTTGAAGTTACTACTATTACCCATACGAAATCCCTGGGTAATTTTCTGAGCAAATTCCTTCTTTTTGTTTTCATCTCTTGTGCGTACTAGTTCGTCAGTTAGGGTGTTAGCTAATTCTACCGCATCGTCAATAGTGCGAGGTCTCGCCGCTTTAACGATATTACGGATTTCGCTAATTAATCCCCAAATATAGCGAGAAATGAGTACAGGTTCTAGCGAAGCCATCGTTGGTACCACTCTAGCATATTCGAAGAATGTCGAAGTATATCCTCGACAGTCTACACCCATCATCCGATGGTTTAGGAATTTATTTGCCATTTGATCTTTTTCATACTCGGGACAGAATTTTCTTTCTACAAGACTCTTAAATTCTTCCCAGTTCATGGCATAAGCCACAATCCTTCTTTTAGCTTGTAACACTGTGTTCAGCCATTCTAGCGCCCCTTCTTTAAAAAGATTTGACGCATACATGACCTGATCTTCCTCGGCACATTTACTTATGGTAATCACTGCCTCAGTTTTCTCTAACCAACGCAGTGCTGCAGTAGCTCCTTCATTGCCTGCAAATTCAGCGGGTTTACAAGCAAGAAATTCTTTGTAAGTGCAACCAGGCGTTGCAACTTTCATTTTCTTAAGGAGCGGAGCCTGCCGTAATTCATCATCGTGATTATTACCGCCTCCGTTTACACTATTACTGAAGTTATCTTCCTGAGTTCGTTTACTAGGAATGAGTGGTTGAGGTTCAATAGGTTTCTGGGCAGCAGCGATTATTGCAGGAATAGCATTAGCTATTCCTTGAGCAACGATATCCTCGATATCTTGCCTATTTAACAATTGCTCTTCCTGATTTTGCTCAGATTGATTTACTTCATTTACTGGTTCATTACCAACGTTTGCCATCTGATAATTAATTTATATAATTTATTAGTATAAAATAAGAAACAACCAATTATAACAATTAATCGCACATAATCACGTAAACAATTATATAATCAACATTGTAACTTTCTAAATTTTCATTTGTTTATATATTATAATATATTTCCGTACACACTTTTATCTTACAACCGTTTTATTGTTTAATTTACACATACTGATTTTTATTACTATTATTGTTATTATACAAACACAGATTCACCACCCACTTCTCCCTCATCAACTTGCATTTTTTTAATAACGATGTTCCCTCTCATCATATTTCCATGAGATTTGTCCTCCTATCTCCTGGATCCTATTTCCAGCATCCATCAGCTCCTCGCCAAAATGGCGAAGTTCAGCCATATTCTCATTACTCATTGGTGGATTTGGTATAGGTTCTGGGTCAAACTGAGGGAAAAACGTATAAGGACTGTTGAGAAGGTTTTGGAATTGCCAATCATTAGTCCACCACTCGTCCATTCCTAGTGGTTGGGTGTGGATTATAGGTTCTGGGATTGCTGGTTCCAAGTTGATTGGAAGTTGGGTTTCTATAGGATGAGTAAAAACATTTTCATTGACAGGCTTATTAGTATCACAGCTTGCCAATATGAAATCTAGCTCCTCCTGTAACGTCATTTCCTGGGTTTGTTTAGAGCTTTCTCCAATTTCTTGCTTAAACTTTTCCCCAATTTCCATCCCTGTTTGTCTTGAATCTTCCTCAATCTCTATCCCTTTTCCATTATCTAGGGGATTCTCTATCTTGGGAATTCTCCTAGTTACTGGCTTTCTTCTGCGTACCTTTCTCCAGCCTACCAATCTTCTCCTCTTCTTAGGCTTGGGTTTCTCCAGATGTGGAGCGTTAAATTCTATAGGTTGTTCCACATCAGCAAAGTAACCCGTAAATTCTTTAGAAACTTCTTTGTTTACAGGGTAGAGGTTGAGATTTTCTAGGGCTCCAGATAACTCATTCATGCTGTTTAGCATATATATAAAAATAACAAATTAAAATTTTATAACAAATTTCACAGATAACCTTCAAATATTATTGCATACCGTGTGACTGTAATTAAATACAAAATATAAATAAAATTAAACATACTAGGTTTTATTGTTACTTTATTTATTTACTGAGTAACGTTTCTGGTTTGTAAGTGACTAGGTCATGGTATTTTTAAAGATTTGCATTTACTGCTACAGTGGCTAGCATATAAAGATCCGCCCATTTTTCATCTAACTTGTCTTCCCATGGTGGGTTACTTTCTAATTTCTGGATTTCCTGATTAACTCTCATTTCTTTTGATTGAGACTTCTTTATTTTCTCCTGACTTTTCCTAATAATCAAATTTCTTTTATTAGGAGAAAGTAGTTCCTCATAATGGGCTTTACGAACAAAGATTCCCTCCTCAGTATCTACTGAGTTTCTTGAGGATTGGGATGAACTTCCCTTCTCTTTTGGCAAACTATCTAATTTAAGATAGATGTTTGAAAGCTTTTGCTTACCCATACTGTAACTAACAAATAGTCAGTTAATAAAACACATAATCACATAATGGTAATCAGGAAAATTAAGTATTTCTAAATACTTAAGTAGCTTAACTCAGTGGCTCTGATACCACCTTTTTCTGTCACGGCCCCCGACCCGGTTTAACCCATTTCAGGAGCCGCGGGACAGAAAATCCCGTGGTATTTATTTAATTGAGTTTAACAGCGGAAGATTTTCAACAGGATCTTTTTAAAGCTGAATTTTCCTGATTATTTTATTTCACAATTTGGGATAAACCCATATAGTTTACACTCATATGATTTCATTGAGAAATCTTTATTTTACAAAACATGTTTCTTTATTTTATATTGAGCCACTTTCCTTAAGCTTGTAGTGCTTCTCAGCACTTTTCCTGGATCACAACAGATCACCTGAAACATGTTTGAAAAAGGTTTTGTCAACGGGAAATACTGGTGAATCATTCTATTTTATTAAAATGACACATTTGTTATAATTTACAGTATTAAGAAAGATTACAATGTTTCCAGATATCAACCAACTACCCACGGTATTTGTCACTCGACTCGTTTCTGTGACTATGGTCATATCACCCATTGGCTACCCCGTTGTCCAATGGTGAAGATTATCAAGTAATGTATACAAAACCCCACATACCGGCTGTAATTTGGTGATTACATAAACTTAATCACTGTAATTATAACCTTGAAAATAAACATGATTTTGAAAGTAATCTGATAAAAAGAGAATGACTCACATTGCAGATTTAATATGAACAGAGCTTAGCCTATTGTTTAGCCTTAATAACCTAGTTAAATAATAATGCACACAAACTAGGTTAGTAACTAATACAGCATTTACGATAACTCACGAGATCAAACCCTCACAATAAATGACAAAGTGCGATACTTAAACATCCATCGAATTAACGACGAATGACAAAGCATAAACCCTAATGTGGGTAGCACTTAAACATCCATTGGATAGTTTGATCAATCGGACATTGAATCGTAGCAGCGATCGAGTTATTACCCTGTATTGCGGCAGCACTTTGTGATCTGTGTGTGTTTTTGTAGTATTCAGACAATATCTCAACGTACAATTTGAGTTTGAACGTCGAATTAACGCAGAATGTCAAGTCCCAAGCCCCTGTATTTATACCTAAAATTTGTCCCCCTCGCGCCACGCGAGAGATTCTCTTGTGCGCGTCGCGTGGTGCGGGAGACCCTAATCTACCCTAGGGTAGCTTCGTGTCCAGGTAGCTCAGCTGAGTTGGTCTCGCATGCAAATTCGATTTACACGTTAAACTGTTTAGATATTACCGACTAGGGTTTACCCCCCCTGAGTTTTAGGGGCCCTGATCCTAATTCCGATTATTCTGGAAATTTTAGGGTTTATGCAGAATCACTTGGGTTTCTCAATTAGGGTTTCCTATTGGACAATTAAAGTAATAAATAGGACTTTTTAATAAGAGTTGTTACATAACCCAGTTAAATTTTTATGTTAAATCTTATTACACATGGGTAATTTAGTCTTTTTACTTATTTAAAGGACAAAACTTGTAATTTATTCTTTAAAAAAATTTCAAAAAAATTATATATGTATAATAAACAATACACAAATATTAATCTCTCCCCCTCCCCCCTCTCTCTCTCCTTTCACCTACCACCACCACCACCACCGTCTTCACCAACACCACCATCTTCACCATCCAACCACCACCTCCTCCACTGCAAATTGGAGATACACAACGGAGGCCCAAGCAAGAGGTGGGGCCACACACACGCCATCGTTACCTAATCGAATCAACACGATGCACATAACTAACATCAATCTACTTACTAAATGTTGTATATTGTAAATCAGGTTAAAATAGCAAAGCCATCGTTACCTAATCTGATCAACACAAACCAAAAAACTAGCATCAATCCACTTACTAAATCCTTAATCTAAATTAGGTCAAAATTAGCCACAAAGTTAGGGTTAGAAAAATTTACAGGCAGCAAACTCTAACTGTGTCTGGTAAATAAAATCCAAAACTGCAAACATATCTCTCTCAAACTGATGAAACGGTCCGGTATCAAAATTTAATTCCGTAACTTGCATAATCCTTCACCAATCTCCATCATCGCACCTTTATGATTTTATTTATAACAAAGCTTAAACTAATTAACAAACAATTGTTGAAACTAATTGAACATTTATTCAGAAACTGAAGCAATTCATTCGAACAGAATTGAAGATAACCTAATTGAATAGATGATGAAAACCTACGGAGCACTGCAAAATTCCGTGAACGAGATATCGAATCGGATCTTCGGAATCGCTCTAGATTTCTTCTAGGTAGCCATGGCATCCGTGGTAATCTCTGCTGTTGAATAACGCCACCGCTTCCGTGAACTTACTGTTACTGCCAGTAACGATGGTGAAGACGGTGGTGGTGGCGGCAGCGGCAACATATGGTGGTGGTGAAGACTGGTGGTGGTAAGAGAAGGGAGAGAGAGGGGGAGGGAGATAAATATCTGTGTATTTTTTGTTATACATATATAATTTTTTTGAAATATTTTTTAAAGAATAAATTACAAGCTTTGTCCTTTAAATAGGTAAAAAGACTAAATTATACATGTGTAATAAGATTTAACAGAAATTTTTAACCGGGTTAGGCTCAAAGGACGTAACTTGTAACAAAATTCCTTATAAAGGGCAAAACCTGTAAAAATTCGTTGAAAAGGACACCGCCTGAAAAGTGGCATATAGATAAAGGACAAAACTTGTAATTTTTTCATTTATAAAGCCAAAACATACAAAAACATTACTGAGGTTTGTTGTCAATAAAGTTTAGCTGTATGGGGTAGACAACATTATCAGTTATCTTTCTTAACTGAGGTTTAACAATGTTGTCCATTACCATACAGCAACACTTTATTGATTTTAGCATGATCAAATTTACAGTTTTAAGATGGTTTATTTAGTGGCGTTCTTTTTCTTAGAAGAATGCCAAAAAAGATAACATTTTGGCTGAAAGGGTGTAAACTCAACAACATTTTGCTGCATGAGATGGACAAATATTATAGAAAAAGAGGCTGATTTCAGACTTTGTGCTTCCAAACGGCGACAAAAAACTACTTCAAAAAACAAAAATAAAAAAATCATACGAAAGTCGAAACAGCCAGTGAAGATGCTTCAAAAGAAGAAAGAGACTGGTGACAGTGAAGATTTGGAAGATCAATACTTATTTTGTTTAATTTTCTTTTTCAGTTGATTGTTATGTAATAAAAACGTCATATCTAATAAAAACGCCAAAAAGCCAAATGCTTGTCAAAACGCCAACATGCCATAAAACGCCACAAAATTACCAAACCATAATAAAATTACTTTGGACAAGTATTATAAAAAACCCAAAAAAATAATAAATAAAAAACAAACTTGAAAATGTAGCTAGAAACAGTAACTACAAATCAGTAATACTGAAGATAGGGAAAATTTATTATATTAGAATCTAAAACGCCAAACTTGAAAGATGTGACGTGTTACAGACTTCAGAGATAAAGCTTGTCAAAAACAATAATTACAAACAGTAATTGAAAAGACGAATACTTTATTATAATAATGCACCGCCTAACTTAGGCGCCAAAAAGACATCCTATAAAATGATACGTCTCAGCAACTTCCATTTGATCAAACCAAAAAAACAAACGCCAATACTACTAAATACCACTCACTGTAAAACGCCAAAAAAATAAAAAAAATCAAGGATGGCTAATATGCTTTCTTGGATATTCAGTATTGTTATTCGTGAAGTTTCACTGAATGAATTGTTAGCAGAGGTGAGTAACTCAGTAAGATTTTGCTGCATGAGATGGACAAAAATTCAAGAAAAAGATACTGATGCCAGTCATATGGCATTTTGTTTTTTTTTTGTTCTTGAAGAAGGCTTGGATGAGGAGAAGAGATCAATGACACCGAAGAGTGGGATGATTATAAAGATGAAGATCAAGATGAAGAAAAAGCGAAAAACCCACCCACACGTCATACATCTATGTCCCCAAACATCCACAAAAAAGCCACTTCAACAGACGAGCAGGCAAAATAATCAAACCGATGGGTTTGTTAAGTTTTACATAAAACGCCATATTTTTTTGTGACAGTTCTTGTACTATTAAAGAAGAGAGAGACTGATGACAGTGAAGATTGTGAAGAGAGATCCGATTAGGATTTTTAATTTACTTTCTTCGCTTGTATTTTTTTTTTCCTGTGGCTGAAATATTATCTAACAATTGTAAAACGCCAAGATACCACAAACGCCAAAATGTATATAAAAAATAATAGAACAATGGGCCATCTTGTTTAAAACGCCTTGAAAAAACGTCATTCAGATAGATTTCCTACCCCCTGGGTTCCAATGGCATACGGTTTGAATAAACGCCAAAATGTTAATACAATGAAACCATTAAACGCCATTAATTATTGAATTTTGTTAACGCCAAAAATCTTAAACCCCAAAAATTAAAAAAATATTGGAAAAAGCGGAACTGGAAAAGCAAAAGATGAAAGGACAAAAAAGCCCCTCCGCCCTTCTCTATGCCGCGTGACACGTGTTGGGCCAGGATGCGTTCTCACCGTTCTCACACTTTTGAGCGTTTTCTCCTCATCCTGTTTCTATATATATATGTATTCTTGATTTAGAAGAGACCGGGGCCTATCCCCTTGCATGTCCTCTTGACTCACACCGTTGTATTGTTGATGTAGATAATATATATTTTATCTTCCCAAAATATATATATCCTTAGTTGCATGTAACATTGTTCCACTAAATCTTCGATTATGTTATGTATGTTTGTGTATATATATATATATATATATATATATATATATATATATATTCCAAGTTCGATGCTTTATTAAAAATAATATATTTTTAACATGTCTTTGTATATGTATATACATGTATGTGTACTTGTTTGCATACTTGACCAAGTCATGTATTTGTTGTGTATTTGTACGTATACGTGTACTAAAGAATGTGTATACTTATTTCATAGGTACTTGTGTCGTATTTATACGTATACGTATGTACATGTATAATACTTGTATTCTTGTATTTTGCTAAGTGTGTTGTGGTATATGTAGGCACGTATTTATACGTATATCCTTGTATTTCTTGTAATACCCACACTTAGTATTTTGTCGGTTTTTCCGGAATTATATTTCTTGCAAAATATATCTTTAATGTTTCTTAAAAATAATATATTTTTAAGATCGATTTTGTAAAATATGTATTTCTTATACTTTGTTAAATATATATTTTGTTCTTGTCCTATATGTTGTCCAATTTTACCGAGCATCATCAATATATATTTTTCGTTCAACATATATAAATGTATATTTATACTTGTCCGCTTGTCCGTTCGTCCAATTCTTGTCCAACATCATGGTCATGGGAATATATATATATATATATATATATAGAGAGAGAGAGAGAGAGAGAGAAACGGGATAAGGAGAAAACGCTCAAAAGTGTGAGAACGGTGAGAACGCTTCCTG
Source organism: Helianthus tuberosus (assembly GCA_030545235.1). Taxonomy (NCBI): domain Eukaryota; kingdom Viridiplantae; phylum Streptophyta; class Magnoliopsida; order Asterales; family Asteraceae; genus Helianthus; species Helianthus tuberosus. Next base: position 198,809,001 of record CM060447.1, read on the forward strand.
GCCCAACACGTGTCACGCCGCTTAGAGAAGGGCGGAGGGGCTTTTTTGTCCTTTCATATTTATTTTTTTAAACGCGTGTCACATCCCGTTTCCATTTTTTGGCGTTTAATAAATACGCCGCGTTTTATTGTTTGTAGATCAGGATCATAGTAAATATTTTGGCGTTTTAAGTATGTTTTGGCGTTTTTATTGTTTTTTAAATCCGGATGCATGTCTATGATGTAAAAAAATCAGTAATTTTCTTGATGTTTATTATATCAAGTGGGATACAGGTCTATAATTTGACAGACAATTATGGCGTTTTGAAAAGATAAATAAATTTAGTTTTCCATGTAGTGGCTTTTAATATAATAAATGTTTGGCAATAATGTTACCGTCTCTTCATTTTACTGTTTAGCAATTACTGTTTCGTTAAATTTCATCTGTGAGTTAGTGTTGATTTTTCAGTAATACCTTGTTTGGCGTTTTTGGCGTTTTATAGCAACATCGTGCTTTGCTAGCATCCGTTCTCTCAGTTTTCACACTATCAGTCGTTTTGGTGTTTTTGGCGTTTTATATTAAATTTTTTTTGCTAGTAGAGATTTAGATAATAAAATCAGAGAATTAGATAACAAACAATAGAAATTGAAAAAAAAATTATAATCTAATTTCTCTTCCAAATCTTCACTGTCATCAGTCTCTTCTACTTTAACATTTTTTGCGTTTTGAAAACCTTATGTAGATCCTTATTTTCCTACATAACGCCCGTCTTCATTAAGGGGTAAAAGTCTTTTTTTCTTCGTTTTTTCATGAAAATTTCTCCATCTCATTCAGCAAAAGCTTATAGAGATACCCACCTCAGAGTAGAATCCATTCAGTGAAATTTCATTCAGAACAATAATCAATATAGAAGAAATGAGGTTCCGCATCTGTGGCTTTTTTAAGTAAATTTTTGGCGTTTTAAAGAGAATGGTTTGTTGGAAAGATGGCGTTTATTTTTTTGGTGGTGTGATCAGTTGATTGTGCAGAGACGTCTCTCTTATAGGATGTTTTTGGCGCGTAGTTTAGGCGGGATTTTTATTTATAATAAATGATATTAATAAAGTAGTCGTCTTTTCAGTTACTGTGTGTATTTTTTACTGTTTTTGTTCAGGTTTTTATGAGTTTTTATGGTCTTAGACATTCCATCTTCCAAGTTTGGCGTTTTTAATGGCTTTAAGTAGTTTTTGGCGTTTTTTTTTCCATTTTAGCTTTTAATAATACTTCTCCAAATTACTTTTATTACAGGTTGGGAGTTTTTGGCGTTTTACTGCATTATGGCGTTTTCACAATAATTATGACTTTTGGCGTTTTATTAATATAATGTTATTTTTTTATTCTAAGTTGAAAAATACATAACAAACAACAGAAAAAGAAAATTAAAACAATAAAAATAGAAACAATTCATCTTTCAAATCTTCACTGTCGTCAGTCTCTTTCTTCTTTGAAACATGTTCACTGGCGGTTTGGCTTTGTCATGCTTGTGGTTTTTTGGCCGTTTGGAAAGATAATATGACATGAGTTTTTTGTTTGAATATGTATCTTCAAACCACTCATCAGTGTCATTCGTCTATTCATGCCATTATAATATTCATCAATAACAAAACACAAAAACTCTCATAAGTCTGACCTCAGTATCTTTTTCTTGAAGTTTTGTCCATCTCATTCAGCAAAATGTTATTTGAGTCGCAGCACCTCAGGAAAGAATGCATTCTCCGAAACTTCGCGTAGAACAATATTGAATATACAAGAAACGATTTTTTGGCATTTTTGGCGTTTTTCTGAGGAAATAGTGTATCTGAAAGAAAAGTCCATTTTTTGGAAAATTTTGATATTTGAGAGATTTGGCGTTTTCTAAGATGATTGGAATATGGTAGAAATATGGCGTTTTCAGGTTGGGGGAGGTGTGTTCTTATGTATGAGAATGTTTTGTTTATATAGGGATGCGTTTTGGCCAGTAATGGCGTTTTATTCATTAGTTGGCGTTTTGGTATAGAAGTGTAAAGACCTTTTTACCCTTAATGAAGCGTGTCGACTCAATAGAATTCGTGTTATTTACGAAAACTCCACCGCGCCAATCTAGTCCATAGATTGTTTTGATCGGACGATTTATAAGCGTTCTCACCGTTCTCACACTTTTCACCGTTTTCTCTAAATCCTGACCCTAAATATGTATATATATATATATATATGTATGTATGTATAACACATAAGATATACACAAATACATGGTTTGCTATATATATATATATACCCATTTTAGATTTAGGAAACACTAGTTTCCTTACTTACATTTATCCACCAAAACTTTCTGTAAACATGATTAGTGGCTTAATCCATTTTTAACCTTGTAAACCCTTTGTTAATCACACTTTAATCATGTTTAGATTTTTAGAAAATTTTACCATAGTTTCCACTAAAATATCATGTTTTCCAGGTTTAATAACATCTTCAAAATCAAGTTCCAAAACGCATCACAAACAATTGTAAACAACAATAACATAAACTTTATATTTCCAACAAAATCAAGAACATGAACTTATATAAAAGTCTATTATCTTTACAAATAACCATTTTACAAGTTCATCCATTTCAAAGATCAAGTTGTTACAAGACTTTTATACACAATTTTAAAACCAAGTTTATTAACATGAACTTTTATAACTTCAAAAATTTCATGAAAACTTTTAATATACTTTTAAAAACCATTTTCAAGTTCATCATAACTTTTATTTATGTATTTTGTTAGATCTACTCGTATGCTTGCTAGATCAACATTTTAACATCTAGCAAGTTCATCTTTTTTACAACTTTCATCTTCTTCTTTTCCTCATCAAGATCTTCACTAGCCTTGTGCTAGTTGTAAGTATTGTAGTTACTTACAATTAGCACAAGGCTAGGGAAGATCTTGAAGAGGAAAAGAAGAAGATGAAAGCTCCTAGTCTTGTGAATAAGCCTTCTTGATGATCTTTGCACTTATACACATTTTAGATCTTCTTGTAATCACTTGAAGAACACTTAGAAAGCTTGAATGAAATTTGAAAATGTAGGATTAATGGTGGTGGTGCTTGGCCGATTTCAAGGGAGAAAGAGGAGTCTTATGTGTGTTTTTTATGGTAAAAAAATGGAGGGGATATGATAGTGAAGAGATAAGGTTCAGTGCCCATTAGACACTTATAATCTCACATAATGCCTCACTAACCTTTGGGTAATAAAATGGAATCTTTGACCATTTGACCAAGAGAACAAGGGAGGCATGTGGGCCCCTTTGTGTGTGGACGGTTTTGAGAGGGGGGGGGGGGACTTAAATTTGTTAAAATTTTGTTTAAGTGCTTATGCTTTAATTGTTTGTAATTTATAAGTCTTGTGTAGTTAGGGTTTGGCTAAGATGATTTAGAGTGTCAAATGAATTAAACTAGTATGTTGGAATGTATAGCTAGTTCACTAGTTTGCATCTCAATGGTGTCAGATGTTAAACGGACAAAAAGTGTGCTTGCGATTTGCCTAAAGGCCAATTATGAAATATTGTTTGGTGATTAGTGTTTGGATATCATTATAGCATATCCAATGCCTTTGATATTACTTGTGAAGATTAACACCATTTGTTGATCTTGTATAGTTCAAATAATTATTAAATTGTTAACCGGTTTATTGAAATTTGCTAGTTTACGGCTCGGATGGAGCAAATTAAATGTTTGTATATTTTTCAGAAGGTTATATCATGTATACTTGTTTCCCCACTTAGGGTTTTTGTAACACCCCAAAAAAATGGGTTTGTTAATTATACTAGATTAACCAAAAATAAACGGGTAAATTACTGTAGGTGGTAAAAGTAAACCTGGTGAATATTAGGATTTAAATAAATAAATCTAATATTTATCAAAAGGATAAAAAAATATATACTTTGAGAAAACAAAGTATATAAAAGGTCTGAGTTAACGGGACTTAAAATAAAACGGGTTATGAACAAGATAAAATAACTAGGAATAAATAACCTAGTTAGTCACAAGTCTTGTTGTAATAAAGGAATTGGTTAAAACACACTATATGCAACTTGGGGAAAGTAGAGGGGCCGAAAGTGATAAACTAGAAACTAGTTTTTAATAAATAAAATATCAAACACCAAAACACACACCTTGAGTGTGTGTTCTGGTCGACACTTTCAACAGGAGCCAAAGAACTCCCTTGTTCAAACCCTAACTAACATAAATTCAAGCAAATTGGAAGGGCAAATTACACCCAAATTGAAATCCAAGCACGGATTAGTGATCACCTCAGTGAAGTGATCATAAGGTATGTCAAATTTCACTATTTTGTTCCATCTCAAATTCTTGATGAACTCTAGGAATTCGAAATTTGATCTTGAATGATGGATATTTGGGTGGAAATAGGATGTATGCATGTTTAGAATCAAACCCTAGTTAATAAACTAAGGAATTTGAGTGCACGTTAGTAAAACTCATGATCTCTAACTAGATGTTTAATGGGTTTTGTAGAAACATGATGAACCCTAGAATCATAATGGTTAAATTGTGTTAATAGAACTCCTTGAAGTTAGATTTGAAGTTTGATGTTAGTACTTGTTAATTTTGCTAGAATTTAAGGGTTTAGAACACTTAAATGGGCTGGAGAAATTTGATGTTTCGTGTTGCACACAAGGTGCTTGATAAAATGCTTGAACAAGAAAATATAACAAAGCTGATTGGAAAAAAAAATTAGTGGGCTGCAGTTTTTAAAAAATCATATAAAATCACTGGAACGCCCTGTGAGGTTGAGCCTTATATGCTCAGAAAGCTATTAAAACATACTATGTTTTATGTTTGAACATGTTTGTTAAATTCTGATGTTAAACAGGTCAAAACAGTGTCCGAAGTCGGCTGAACTGTTTTGACAGCAAGCTGATTGGAAGCATTTTGACTTCTGAGCTGATTTTGCGAAAATCATAATTAATTCTAGGAAGCTCGGATTGAGCTGATTCTTTTTGGGTTGGAAAGATATTTTAGTATTCTACATTTCATCTTTGATCACGAAGGGCTAAATAAAACCGTAAAGTGGTTAAAAGAGTCGATTCCGCAGCTACATTGTAAAGTTGCTAAACATTGTATTGATAAACTTAATCTAAGAAAATTGTATACAAAAAAGGATGAATTGTGAGAAATGTGATAATGATGGCATTCTAATAAATTAACTTGAGGCAATGTGTCTAACGTGGAAATATAATTTGATTGTAAGACTTGGTAAGAGGTATGTCGTAGTAGCTTTTGTTCCATACTTGAATGGTGTGGTGTGTACCATGTATTTGCTTCAAACAAATCTTATGAAATTGGGTGTATTAAAGGCATCTAAAATACATACAAATGATTTATGCAAGTAATATGTACGTGTATGCCAAACATGTTCTAAGCTAGTGCTCAGTCACATACACAAGGATAGTTTGACTTACGAAAGTCAAACTGACCTAAAACTAATGTCTTGATAAATGAGTATGTGTGAAGCCATGAGATGTTGTGGTCCTTTTATATAATGACTAATCTAACAAATCTTGTGGATATTGTGTTAAGTTTGATCTCGTCAAGCTAAGTGGGAGCTGGAAAGAAATGGATCAAACGGGTCAAGTGCGCAAGGAAAGCTCGAACGGACGCAAACTGTAAGTAAAGCTTACACCTATTTTTTTAGCATACGTATTTATTCTATAGGTGATAAATACAATAATAGATCATGTTCGAATTATGGGTTCCGACACGAAACGAAATGGGTCGGAAAGAATAAAAACGTTTAAAACCATGATTTGTAATAAATATAATTGTTTGGTCGTATAGACCAAATGGGTCAAATGATGGTGATAACATCATATGACCATATCGACTAATGTTGGTTGTTAAGTCACATGTTACAGGAACGAATAGAAATTTGGATAATTGCGTCATCATAGAATATTGAATTAATAATAGCAAGGTATAAATGGGTCGATACGTTGACTCGAGCCAGGTACGCTTATATATAGATTTATAGTTAAAAGTGTTTAACTTCCCTTAACGGGTCAAAAGGAGTAGATAGGTAAAACGGGTTAAGAATTCATAAGAAACCCGTAATTTGAACCTTGCACATTAGTAAATTGATATAACGTGATATGCATGATATTTAAAAAAAAAGGTAATAAACAAGTTTGTTTGATAAATCATGAACGGGTCAAAATAGCAAATATGAAGAATATGCAGCAACTATCGTAAGTTACGGTAGCTACCGTAACTTACGGTAGCGAATATATTATTACGGCAGTTCTCTACTGCCTTACGGCAGACCAGTGCTGCCCAGTGTCTACCGTAACTTACGGTGGCTACCGTAAGTTACGGTAGAGCCCAGTCAATCTTATTGAGTTTTGTTTCGCGAACCTGTTGAACACGTTTTAAACCGCGTATGACTAAAATCATTTCATGTTTATGGAATGTAGGTTGCCTAGCAGTACCGGATGTCGACTGAGCCCGATGAAGAACCGAACACACGAGATCAAAGCTTCCGCGAATAGTTTCGTCGTCACGTTTTAAACGGCGAATTAAATTACAATATATTAGAATGTTTTATTCAGTTGTCGCCATTTTTCATTTCAAACGACGAATTTAATTACACTAGGTGGTTTTGCTTTCAAGTTTAGAAAAGTTTTAATAAACCCGTATTTAAGCATGAATGTTTAAACTAAATACTCATTTAGTTTCTAATTATATTTACGGAAATCGCTAAATAATAACATGGTTGTTACAAGTTGGTATCAGAGCCTTGGTTTAAGAGATTCAAGTATGCTGGGAAAAACTATGCTTGGACTTAAACCTTATGCTCTTGATGAAGATTGGTGTTCGGTTCGAGGCTTGATCGCAAATCCGGTAAGTACATGTATATCAATGGTTTAGTATGATTAAAGGGTTGAGAACAACACATATGGTTATCGTGTAATACACGTTACACCAATAAAAACGATATAGAATAGATATCGTCAATGAAATTACACGCGTTAATGCGTATAGTAGAAAAGCCTTGTATTATAATACGGGCATCCATTAATGTCGAAATTACTAACTGTTGTAAATGTTTTAGTTAAAGGACACTCGCATATGAAGACAGCGAGAGTTTAACAAATCGCGGATTTGACAGAGGAACGGTCCAAAGAGTATGCTCATCAAGGACCTAAATCGCGTAGCGATCGCGAACAAGGTTAATGGCAAGAGAAGCCCGTTAGGGAAAGCATTACCAGGTGCACATTTTAAATTTAATTGCACAAATAGTAATATGCAACAAGTACGTAGAGATTGAAAGTTGCATATGTAGATTAAAAACTTGGAAAACCCCGAATAGAAAATCTATCCGGGATATTGTTTCCAAGAGAAACAAATAGAGGCATTACTTACATGGGGTGTAATGTGAAAATTATAAAAAGGTCATGTATACCAGGTATTGATCGCTTACTCTGGCCAAGTAAGTGGTGAGCACGTGATACCATGAACTTTTTATGATGGACATGCTTACATCCGATGTAGTAAGGACGGGGTGAATTGAACGAATTAAAAAGATACCCAAATTAATCAAATAAGTAAGACGTTTGATGGTAAACGTAAACGCAAGTCGGATGACGGAAGCGTATTACGCTAGAATAACGAGCCCGAGAGAAGGGACAAAGATTAAAGTAAATAAAAATACAAACCAACTAATGAGAATGCTAAGGCATAAGGGATAAAGTTTGACTGTCATAAGTGATGAAATTTCACACGAACAAGTCAAACGAGTTAAATAAAGAATAACGTTTGTTAATAAAAGTAAGCGCGAACCAAATAAATATAAGCACAAAATATTGAGATAAAAGAACCCGGGTAATGGGTTGTGAATAAATGTGGGAATAAATCGGATAACAATAAGCGGAAAACAGACCGACGTGTAAATGACGTAAGCAGTCATAGAGTCGGAGGATTAGTTTAATATGGAAGCGGATGTGGCCTTAGACTACGGTCAAGGTCCATAGAATTCAAGAACGAAAACGAATGATTTCTAAACTTAAAAAGGGTGCCTTGACACCGAAAGTATATTTTAGAACGACATGAGTAAAAGATGAATCTACGGGATCATCACAAGCTTCAGGAATTATAAGTAATGATAAGGTCTACGAGACCCCAAAAGACCTTTGGGTCGCAGATAGAAAGAAACGAACTGTTGGGGTCTCGCTTTAAAAAAAGATAAAAAGGTGAAAATCTAGATAAATAGCCTACGAGGCTAAGTGATAGAACCTACGGGTCATTTGGGTTAAGTGTGGGAAATATTTATAATTCCACACATTAAATAATGACGGAAAGGAATAAATCCTCAGACTTAAAATTCCTAGAAAAAAAAAAGAAAAAAAAAGAGAGGATGTAAGATAAGGTGAAAAGGAAACGTTAAACTAAAATTCAGTTTTAGTAGGAAACAACGTTTTAGTAAATATGGGTATTATGAGAAAAATTAGAAAAGGATTAATATTAAAGGATTTCGGTCTTAACACTGATAGGTGTAAAAACGAAACGTTCGAAAAGAAGATTCTCGATAATGAAAGGTTATATAAACTTAAACATGACGTGACATGAAAGTCACTCGTTAAACTTGAGTTATAAAAAGCGTAAAACATGAGATGGGAGTGATACGCTAAAATTGACAAGCCTGGGAATGGGTAATCATGGATCGAAACCAATGTTGATGAATTATGCAAGTACGTAACTTTGGTTCTGATACATTATACTTAGATATTGAATGTAGTTAGTAACTCGAAATAATGTTATGAGAAAATGTAGTGTGTTGTAGAAGTGACGAAGTTCACTAGATAATCAAAATGGGTCAAAAGATTCGTTAAGGCATGTTTGGTTGTCGTTGAAATGGTGGATACTATTAGATAACCAAATGGGTCAAACAAAGGTTGTTTTGGTAATATAGAAGTGACTTGAACGTCACTTGATGATTATGGATCATGAGGGCGTAAAACCATGGAATGGTAATGATACGCCAAAGACCACAAACCCAAGGAATGGGTAGGTATGTCTAGAAGTCATAAATTGTAAGTAGTAAGAAGGTATGATGCAAAACTAAACGGGTCAAACAAATAAAAAGGGTACAGTCAAGGAAAAGTAATATGAAATATAACCACTTTATAGTGTGAACTATGAAATGAAAATAATAAAAGTTCGTAAGCCTGGAGAAGGCAAAATGGATATACCCGAGCGAAGGGGTATAAGGTTAATAAGTCTAACCGCCAAGATAAGTAATTAATAGAGATAAGGGACATAAGATGAAAGTAACGGCTAACGGGGCCTTACACGGGAAAAGCGCATACGCTTCGGAACCAAAAAGACATTACCATACTCTTCTGGTAAGATTATTGAATTCGAGCAATGCTCAAGTAATTACCGAGACAAAGTCCATGGGGGATAAACCTAAGGAAACACGTAAGAAAGGTTTCGGGGACGAAACCTCTTTAAGGGGGGTAGACATGTAACACCCCAAAAAATGGGTTTGTTAATTATACTAGATTAACAAAAAATAAACGGGTAAATTACTGTAGGTGGTAAAAGTAAACCCGGTGAATATTAGGATTTAAATAAATAAATCTAATATTTATTAAAAGGATAAAAAAAATATATACTTTGAGAAAACAAAGTATATAAAAGGTCCGAGTTAACGGGACTTAAAATAAAACGGGTTATGAACAAGATAAAATAACTAGGAATAAATAACCTAGTTAGTCACAAGTCTTGTTGTAATAAAGGAATTGGTTAAAACACACTATATGCAACTTGGGGAAAGTAGAGGGGCCGAAAGTGATAAACTAGAAACTAGTTTTTAATAAATAAAATATCAAACACCAAAACACACACCTTGAGTGTGTGTTCTGGTCGACACTTTCAACAGGAGCCAAAGAACTCCCTTGTTCAAACCCTAACTAGCATAAATTCAAGCAAATTGTAAGGGCAAATCACACCCAAATTGAAATCCAAGCACGAATTAGTGATCACCTCAGTGAAGTGATCATAAGGTATGTCAAATTTCACTATTTTGTTCCATCTCAAATTCTTGATGAACTCTAGGAATTCGAAATTTGATCTTGAATGATGGATATTTGGGTGGAAATAGGATGCATGCATGATTAGAATCAAACCCTAGTTAATAAACTAAGGAATTTGAGTACATGTTAGTAAAACTCATGATCTCTAACTAGGTGTTTAATGGGTTTTGTAGAAACATGATGAACCCTAGAATCATAATGGTTAAATTGTGTTAATAGAACTCCTTGAAGTTAGATTTGAAGTTTGATGTTAGTACTTGTTAATTTTGCTAGAATTTAAGGGTTTAGAACACTTAAATGGGCTGGAGAAAATTGATGTTTCATGTTGCACACAAGGTGCTTGATAAAATGCTTGAACAAGAAAATATAACAAAGCTGATTGGAAAAAAAAATTGGGCTGCAGTTTTTAAAAAAATCATATAAAATCACTGGAGCGTCCTGTGAGGTTGAGCCTTATATGCTCAGAAAGCTATTAAAACATACTACGTTTTATGTTTGAACATGTTTGTTAAATTTTGATGTTAAACGGGTCAAAACAGTGTCCGAAGTTGGCTGAACTGTTTTGACAGCAAGCTGATTGGAAGCATTTTGACTTCTGAGCTGATTTTGCGAAAATCATAATTAATTCTAGGAAGCTCGGATTGAGCTGATTCTTTTTGGGTTGGAAAGATATTTTAGTATTCTACATTTCATCTTTGATCACGAAGGGCTAAATAAAACCGTAAAGTGGTTAAAAGAGTCGATTCCGCAGCTACATTGTAAAGTTGTTACACATTGTATTGATAAACTTAATCTAAGAAAATTGTATACAAAAAAGGATGAATTGTGAGAAATGTGATAATGATGGCATTCTAATAAATTAACTTGAGGCAATGTGTCTAACGTGGAAATATAATTTGATTGTAAGACTTGGTAAGAGGTATGTCGTAGTAGCTTTTATTCCATACTTGAATGGTGTGGTGTGTACCATGTATTTGCTTCAAACAAATCTTATGAAATTGGGTGTATTAAAGGCATCTAAAATACATACAAATGATTTATGCAAGTAATATGTACGTGTATGCCAAACATGTTCTAAGCTAGTGCTCAGTCACATACACAAGGATAGTTTGACTTACGAAAGTCAAACTTACCTAAAACTAATGTCTTGATAAATGAGTATGTGTGAATCCATGAGATGTTGTGGTCATTTTATATAATGACTAATCTAACAAATCTTGTGGATATTGTGTTAAGTTTGATCTCGTCAAGCTAAGTGGGAGCTGGAAAGAAATGGATCAAACGGGTCAAGTGCGCAAGGAAAGCTCGAACGGACGCAAACTGTAAGTAAAGCTTACACCTATTTTTTTAGAATACGTATTTATTCTATAGGTGATAAATACAATAATAGATCATGTTCGAATTATGGGTTCCGACACGAAACGAAATGGGTCGGAAAGAATAAAAACGTTTAAAACCATGATTTATAATAAATATAATTGTTTGGTCGTATAGACCAAATGGGTCAAATGATGGTGATAACATCATATGACCATATCGACTAATGTTGGTTGTTAAGTCACATGTTACAGGAACGAATAGAAATTTGGATAATTGCGTCATCATAGAATATTGAATTAATAATAACAAGGTATAAACGGGTCTATACGTTGACTCGAGCCAGGTACGCTTATATATAGATTTATAGTTAAAAGTGTTTAACTTCCCTTAACGGGCCAAAAGGAGTAGATAGGTAAAACGGGTTAAGAATTCATAAGAAACCCGTAATTTGAACCTTGCACATTAGTAAATTGATATAACGTGATATGCATGATATTTAAAAAAAAGGTAATAAACAAGTTTGTTTGATAAATCATGAACGGGTCAAAATAGCAAATATGAAGAATATGCAGCAACTACCGTAAGTTACGGTAGCTACCGTAACTTACGGTAGCGAATATATTATTACGGCAGTTCTCTACTGCCTTACGGCAGACCAGTGCTGCCCAGTGTCTACCGTAACTTACGGTGGCTACCGTAAGTTACGGTAGAGCCCAGTCAATTTTGTTGAGTTTTGTTTCGCGAACCTGTTGAACACGTTTTAAACCGCGTATGACTAAAATCATTTCATGTTTATGGAATGTAGGTTGCCTAGTAGTACCGGATGTCGACTTAGCCCGATGAAGAACCGAACACACGAGATCAAAGCTTCCGCGAATAGTTTCGTCGTCACGTTTTAAACGGCGAATTAAATTACAATATATTAGAATGTTTTATTCAGTTGTCGCCATTTTTCATTTCAAAGACGAATTTAATTACACTAGGTGGTTTTGCTTTCAAGTTTAGAAAAGTTTTAATAAACCCGTATTTAAGCAAGAATGTTTAAACTAAATACTCATTTAGTTTCTAATTATATTTACGGAAATCGCTAAATAATAACATGGTTGTTAAAGTTTTATGTATATATCATGTTAAACATGATTATAAGTCCTAGACATGATATTTAGAGGAGTATCGGAACCGTCCTAACACGACTAGTCTAACCGGACAATTTACCAACGGTCTTTGTCATAGTTTGTATCGCATCGCGACACGGCGAATACGATCATGTGACGTGCAAATGTAAATGTATTTCCTGTGATTGTGTAACACTTCACATTTCTGTACTTTCCATATTTAGAAAGTTGTAATCACATTTCTATTTTTGGAAACTTGTATTTGTATTTCATTCCCAATCTTGAAAACCGAGACTTTGATCATAAATGAAAATTCACCTCTATACTTGTAACAACTCTCATCAAAAGTCCTAAATATTATTTTATTTGGTTTAATAGGAAACCCTAATTGAGACCCCCAAGTGATTCTGCATAAACCCTGAAATTTTCAGAACAATCGGAATCAGGATCAGGGCCCCTAAAACTCAGGGGGGGGGGGGTAAACCCTAGTTGATAATATCAACACAGTTTTACGTGTAATACGAATTTTAGCGAGCAACCAACTCACCTGAGCTACTGGGACACGAGGCTATCCTATGGTAGTGGGGTACCCATCGCGCCACGCGACAGGGCCTCGCACCACGCGAGGGAACCCAAATTCCAGTATAAATAGAGGGCATTGGCACTTGCAATTCTGTGTTAATTCGACGTTAAAACTCAATATGTACACTGAGATATTGTCCAATTACTACAAAAACACACAAGACACGAAACGCTGCCGCTATAATAGGGTAATAACTCGATCGCTGCTACGATTCAATGTCCGATCGATTGAAACTATCCAATGGATATTTAAGTGCTGCCCACATTAGGGTTATGCTTTGTCATTCGTCGTAAATACGATGGATGTTTAAGTTTCGCACTTTGTCATTCGTTGTGAGGGTTTAATCTCGTGAGTTATCGTAAATGTTGTATTAGTTACTAACCTAGTTTTGTGTGCATTGTTATTTAAACTAGGTTAACAAGGCTAATCAGTAGGCTAGACTCTGCTCGTGTTAAATCTGCAATATGAGTCATTCTCTTTTTATCAAAATACTTTACAAAACTCTTCTTGTTTTAAGGTTATAATTACAGGGATTAAGTTTTTGTAATCACCAAATTACAGCCGGTATGTGGGGTTTTGTATACATTACTTGATAACCGTCACCATTGGACAACGAGTTAGCCAAGGGGTGATATGACCATAGTCACAGACACCATTGGAGAATGAGGTTACCAATGGATGGTCGAGTGACAAATACTGTGGGTAGTTGGTTGATATATAGAAACATTGTAATCGCTCTTAATACTGTAAATTATTACAACACGTCGTTTTTAGTAAAAAGAATGATTCACCAGTATTTCTCCGCTGACAAAACATTTTTCAAACATGTTTCAGGTGATCTGTTGTGATCCAAGAAAAGTGCCGCGAAGCACTACAAGCTTAAGGAAGTGGCTCAATATAAATAATGAAACATGTTTTGTAAAATAAAGATTTCCCAGTGAAATCACCTTATTGTAAATTACCGGGGTTTTATCCCGAATTATGAAATAAAATAATCGGGCATTTTCAGTTTTAAACAGATCCTGCTAAAATCTTCCGCTGTCAACTCAATTAAATAAATACCACGGGATTTTCTGTCCCGCGGCTCCTGAACCGGGTTAAACCGGGCCGAGGGCCGTGACAGAAAAATGGTGGTATCAGAGCCACTGAGTTAAGCTAATTAAGTATTTAGAAATACTTAATTTTCCTGATTTTCATTTTGTGATTATGTGCTTTATTAACTGACTACTTGTTAGTTACAGTATGGGTAAGCAAAAGCTTTCGAACATCTATCTTAAATTAGATGGTTCGTCAAGAGAGACGGGAAGTTCATCCCAATCAAAATCCTCAAGATACTCAGTAGATAATGAGGAGGGAATATTTGTTCGTAAAGCCCATTATGAGGAAACACTTTTTCCTAATAAAAGAAGTTTGATTATTAGGAAAAGTCAGGAGAAAATAAAGAAATCTCAATCAAAAGAAATGAGAGATAATCAGGAAATTCATAAACTAGGCTGTAACCCACCATGGGAAGACAAGTTAGATGAAAAATGGGCAGATCTCTATATGCTAGCCACTGTAGCAGTAAATGCAAATCTTTAAAATACCCTGACCCAGTATTAGCACCCTTATCACCTACAATGCCAGAAACTTTACCCAGTAAATAAATAAAGTTACAATAAAACCTAGTATGTTTAAATTTTCAGTCATCCTTTGTATTAAATTAGTCACACGGTATGCAATAATATTTGAAGGTTATCAGTGAAAATTTTGTTATAAAATTTTAACTTAGTATTTTTTTTTTTTTTTTTTTTGCATATATGCTAAACAGCATGAATGAGTTATCTGAAGCCCTTCAGAATCTCAATCTATATCCGGAGAAAATAGAAGTTTCTAAAGACTTTACTGGTTACATACCCGATATAGAAGAACCTATGGAATTTAATGCTCCACCTCTGGAGAAACCAAAGCCTAAGAAAAGGAGAAGATTTGTAGGTTGGAGGCGTGTACGCAGGAGGATACCAGCAACTAGGAGAGTTCCCAAAATAGAGAATCCCATAGATAAAGGAAAAGGAATTGAGATCGAGGGAGACTCTAGACAAGTAGAAATGGAAATTGGGGAAAGTTCCAAACAAATTGAGGAATTGCCATTACAAGAAGAGTTGGATCGTATATTGGCAAGCTGTGATATCGTTAGACCTATCAATACTAATCTTTACCCTTATCCTGTCGAAACTCAACTTCCCATAAATTTGGAACCAGTCATCCCAGAACCTCTGATCCACACCCAACCTTTAGGAATGGATGAATGGTGGACCAATGATTGGCAGTTTCAAAACCTACTTAATAATTCTTATACGTTTTCCCTCAATTCGACCCAGAACCTATACCAAACCCACCAATGAGCAATGAAAACTTAGCTGAACTCCGCCATTTTGGCGAAGAGCTGATTGGTGCAGGAAATAGGATTCGGGAGGTAGGAGAGCAAATCTCCTGGAAGTACGACGAGAGGGAGCGTCGTTATTGAAATATCAGCAGAAGGAATTGTGTGAGAACGTGACTATGATTGTATAATAATATAATAATCAAAATAAAATGTGTAAAATAAACAATAAAACTTGTGTAAATTAGTGTGTACGGAAGCATATTATAATATATAAAAATGAAAGTTGAGAAATTGACAATTTTGGTTATATATATTTGTTTACGTGATTATATGCAATTGTCTGTTATATTTGGTTGTCTCTTATATTATACTAATCAATTATATATAAATTAATTATCAGATGGAAAACGCTAATAATGAACCAGTTAACGAGGTTAACCAATCTGAGCAACATCAGGAGGATCAATTTATGACTAAGCAAGATATAGAGAATATCGTTGCTCAAGGGATAGCCAATGGTATTCCAGCAATACTTACTGCTGCTAGAAATCAAGTTGAACCTCAACAAATCATTCCTAGCAAACGTACTTCTGAAGATAACTTCAGTAATAGCGTAAACGGAGGCGGTAATCATACTAATAACAATAACGATCCCAGGCAGGCCCCGCTCCCTAAGAAAATGAAAGCTGCAACACCTGGTTGCACTTACAAAGAATTTCTTGCCTGTAAACCGGTTGAGTTTGCAGGAAACGAGGGAGCAACTGCTGCACTGCGTTGGTTAGAGAAAGCCGAGGCAGTGATCATAATAAGTAAATGTGCTGAAGACGACAAGGTCATGTACGCGTCAAATCTTTTCAAAGAAGGGGCGCTAAAATGGTGGAATACAGTACTTCAAGCCAAAGGAAGAAATATGGCCTATGCCATGAGTTGGGAGGAATTTAAGCAGTAAATAGAAAGAAAATTTTGTCCCGAGTATGAAAAGGAACAAATGGCAAATAAGTTTCTGAACCATCGGATGATGGGTATAGACTGTCGAGGATATACTTCGACATTCTTCGAATATGCGAGAGTAGTACCAACCCTGGCTTCACCAGAACCAGTACTCATTTCTCGTTATATTTGGGGATTGATTAGTGAAATCCGTAATATCGTTAAAGCTGCGAGACCTCGCACTATTGATGATGCGGTAGAATTAGCTAACACCCTAACTGACGAGTTGGTACGTACAAGAGATGAAAATAGGAAAAAGGAATTGGCTCAGCAAATTACCCAAGGATTTCGTATGGGTAATAATAGCAACTTCAAGAAGAAAGGAACGGGGCAATCTTCAACTCCGCCGTTCTGCATAAATTGCAGAAAGAAACATTATGGAAGATGTAATGTAATCTGCAACTTTTGCAAAGTTGTAGGTCATCGTGAAGAAGACTGCAGAAAGAAAACCAGGATCTGCTATAACTGTGGAGAAGCGGGGCATTTCAAAACAGAATGTCCTAAATTGGTCAAACCAGCAGACAACAAAGCCAAGACAGCCAACGGAGCTATTAAGAAGAATGCCAGAGCATTCAAACTGACCACTCAAGAAGCAGAACTCATTCCAGATGTGATAGCTGGTATGTTCCTAGTTCACAATGTGTATGCAAAAGTATTATTTGACTCTAGTGCAAACCAAAGTTTTATCAATACTTCATTCTGCCAAGCTCTTAATTTACCTTTGACCAACCTTAGGCAAATTTTTACAGTCGAAACGGCAGATGGGAATTCAGTTAGCATAGATAAGGTTTTGCAAAAAGAAAACATAGAACTTTCACGTCATAAATTTCATGCAAACCTATTACCAATGAATTTAGTTGGGTTCGATGTTGTGTTAGGAATGGATTGGTTAGTAGCCAACCACGCTCGAATTCTTTGTGATAAGAATTCCATAGAAATTCATACACCTGCAGGAGAATTAGTGGTGATTACAGGAGATAAGCCACTGAAACCAATGAAGTTCATTTCAGTAATCAAAGTTGCTAGTTATGAACGAAAGCAAGGAGTAGTGTATATGATTTCAGTAATCATTAGCACTAAGGGTAAGGAACTTAAGGAAATTCCTGTAGTATCAGAATATTCGGATGTATTTCCAGAAGAATTACCAGGATTACCACCAGATAGGGAGGTAGAATTTAGAATTCATCTAATTCCCGGAACTACACCGATAGCCAAAGCACCTTATCGGTTAGCACCCACGGAAATGTTAGAATTAAAGAAACAATTAGATGAATTACTAAGTAAAGGATTCATACAACTTAGTTCATCCCCTTGGGGAGAACCAGTGTTGTTCGTAAAGAAAAAGGACGGTTCGATGCGAATGTGTATCGATTATAGGGAATTAAATAAGATTACAATTAAGAATCGATACCCATTACCCAGGATTGATGATCTGTTTGATCAACTTCAAGGAGCTAGATATTTTTCTAAGATCGACTTACGCTCCGGATATCATCAATTGAAGGTACAAGAAGAAGACATACCTAAAACTGCTTTCAGAACTAGGTATGGTCATTACGAGTTTACAGTCATGCCCTTCGGACTAACGAATGCACCTGCAACATTTATGGACATGATGAATAGAATCTGTAAACCGTACTTGGATAAATTTGTAATTGTCTTCATTGACGATATACTTATTTATTCCAAAAGTCAGGACGAGCACTGTCAGCACTTGCATGCACTCTTAACTTTGTTAAGAAAAGAAAAGCTTTATGCTAAATTCTCGAAGTGTGAATTTTGGCTACAAGAAGTGCAATTTTTAGGACACATGGTGAATCACGAAGGTATTCACGTAGATCCTGCTAAGATAGAAGCAATTATCAAATGGAAGGTTCCACAAACAGCCATGGAAATTAGAAGTTTTCTAGGGTTAGCCAGATATTATAAACGGTTTATTAAGGATTTTTCCAAAATAGCAGTACCATTAACTAAGCTAACCTGTAAAGCGGTTAAGTTTGATTGGGGACCTAGGCAAGAAGAGGCGTTTCGAATTTTAAAACAAAAGTTAACCAATGCCCCAATTCTAGCTTTGCCAGAAGGAACTGAAGATTTTGAAGTATATTGTGATGCTTCTAAGCTAGGATTAGAATGTGTGCTAATGCAACACAAAAAGGTAATTGCGTATGCATCAAGGCAATTGAAAAAGCACGAGGAAACTATACGACTCATGATTTAGAATTAGGAGCCATCATTTTTGCCCTTAAGATTTGGAGACATTATCTGTACGGAAGTAAGTTTACTGTCTATACAGATCATAAAAGTTTAAGGTACATATTTGGGCAAAAAGAGTTAAACATGAGACAAAGGAGATGGATGGAGATCCTAAGTGACTACGACTGTGATATCCAATATCACGAAGGAAAGGAAAATGTAGTTGCAGATGCCTTAAGTCGTAAGTATCATGAGAAACAACAACGAGTTCATGCTCTTAGATTAAATTTACAATTAGACTTAATGGAACAATTGAAAAATATTCAAGAAACAGCAATCAAGGATGATGCTGAAGGAATGAAAGGAAGAAAAAAGGAATTAGAGCAAGGAAGTGATGGAACTTGGAGATTCCATAAGAAAAGAATTTGGGTACCTAAGCAAGGAGATTTAAGAGATAAGATTTTAGAAGAAGCTCATAAATCTAGGTATACCATGCATCCTGGTAATAATAAAATGTACCAAGATTTAAGGAATAATTTCTGGTGGATAGGAATGAAAAAGGACATAGTTAGATATGTTTCTAAATGTCTTACTTGTTCACAAGTTAAGGCGGAACACCAGAAACCTTCAGGTCTACTACAACAATTAGAATTGCCTGTATGGAAATGGGAACTCATAACAATGGATTTTGTTACTAAGTTACCCAAAACCAGAAAAGGTAATGATGCGATTTGGGTAATTGTGGATCGATTAACCAAGTCAGCTCATTTTCTACCAATGAAAGAAACCTTTAGCATGGAAAAGTTAGCTAAGTTGTATGTAGACGAAGTAGTATCCTTACATGGAGTTCCACTCTCCATTGTATCAGATAGGGATAGTCATTTCACTTCCCATTTCTGGACTAGTTTCCAGGAAGCAATGGGAACCCGACTAAATTTAAGTACGGCATATCATCCTTAAACAGACGAGCAAAGTGAAAGGACGATCCAAACCCTGGAAGACATGCTTAGAGCATGTGTGATAGATTTTGGTGGAAACTGGGATGACCACCTACCTTTAATTGAATTCTCCTATAACAATAGTTATCATGAAAGCATCGAAGCTGCCCCATTCGAAGCACTGTATGGAAGAAAGTGCAGAACTCCAGTTTGCTGGGCAGAAATAGGAGAAAGTCAATTATCTGGCCCTGAAATAGTACAAGAAACCACTGACAAGATTACTCAAATCAAGGAAAGACTAAAGACTGCTCGAGATCGTCAAAAGAGTTATGCCGATAATCGACGTAAGCCACTGGAATTTCGAGTTGGTGATAAGGTACTCTTGAAAGTTTCTCCTTGGAAAGGAGTAGTACGATTTGGTAAGAAAGGAAAACTAAGTCCAAGATACGTAGGACCATTTTCAATCATCCAACGTATAGGACCAGTTGCTTATCGTTTACAACTACCAGAAGAGCTAGCCGGAGTACATAATGTGTTTCATGTATCCAATCTCAAGAAATGTCTATCTGACGAATCACTGGTAGTACCTCTTCAGGACATAGAGGTAAATGAAAAGTTAAAATTCATAAAGAAACCGCTTCAAATAGAAGATGGAAAAATCAAGTTTCTCAAGCACAAGCGACTAGTGTTGGTCAAAGTCAAGTGGGATTCAAAACGAGGACCCGAATACACTTGGGAGCTGGAATCAGAAATGAAGCGAGAGTATCCTCACTTGTTCAAGTAAATCTCGAGGAAGAGATTTTTATTAAGGTGGGGAGGATGTAACAACTCACATCAAAAGTCCTAAATATTATTTTATTTGGTTTAATAGGAAACCCTAATTGAGACCCCCAAGTGATTCTGCATAAACCCTGAAATTTTCAGAACAATCGGAATCAGGATCAGGGCCCCTAAAACTCAGGGGGGGGGGGTAAACCTTAGTTGATAATATCAACACAGTTTTACGTGTAATACGAATTTTAGCGAGCAACCAACTCACCTTAGCTACTGGGACACGAGGCTACCCTATGGTAGTAGGGTACCCCTCGCGCCACGCGAGGGAACCCAAATTCCAGTATAAATAGAGGGCATTGGCACTTGCAATTTGTGTTAATTCGACGTTAAAACTCAATATATACACTGAGATATTGTCCAATTACTACAAAAACACACAAGACACGAAACGCTGCCGCTATAACAGGGAATAACTCGATCGCTGCTACGATTCAATGTCCGATCGATTGAAACTATCCAATGGATGTTTAAGTGATGCCCACATTAGGGTTATACTTTGTCATTCGTCGTAAATACGATGGATGTTTAAGTATCGCACTTAGTCATTCGTTGTGAGGGTTTAATCTCGTGAGTTATCGTAAATGTTGTATTAGTTACTTACCTAGTTTTGTGTGCATTGTTATTTAAACTAGGTTAACAAGGCTAATCAGTAGGCTAGACTCTGCTCGTGTTAAATCTGCAATGTGAGTCATTCTCTTTTTATCAAAATACTTTACAAAACTCTACTTGTTTTAAGGTTATAATTACAGGGATTAAGTCTTTGTAATCACCAAATTACAGCCGGTATGTGGGGTTTTGTATACATTACTTGATAACCATCACCATTGGATAACGAGTTAGCCAAGGGGTGATATGACCATAGTCACAGACACCATTGGACAATGAGGTTACCAATGGATGGTCGAGTGACAAATACTGTGGGTAGTTGGTTGATATATAGAAACATTGTAATCGCTCTTAATACTGTAAATTATAACAACACATCGTTTTTAGTAAAAAGAATGATTCACCAGTATTTCCCCGCTGACAAAACCTTTTTCAAACATGTTTCAGGTGATCTGTTGTGATCCAGGAAAAGTGCCGCGAAGCACTACAAGCTTAAGGAAGTGGCTCAATATAAATAAAGAAACATGTTTTGTAAAATAAAGATTTCCCAGTGAAATCACCTTATTGTAAATTACCGGGGTTTTATCCTGAATTATGAAATAAAATAATCGGGCATTTTCAGTTTTAAACAGATCCTACTAAAATCTTCCGCTGTCAACTCAATAAAATAAATACCACGGGATTTTCTGTCCAGCGGCTCCTGAACCGGGTCGAACCGGGCCGGGGGCCGTGACAATACTTATACGTGTTATATTAATACTTGTATTTATACGCAATCAGTCCTTGAATACTCAGTTTTACGCTTGAATTACTGTTCATACATACACGATATGTAATACCTACATACATACACATTACATACACATTACATACTTGAAAACAGGTTAAAACATAACCTTTTAGCATAAAATAACAAGTATATAAAAGTTTAGGGGCCAAGGTTGTCGGAAAAAAAACCCTGACCCCCAAAATAACACGCCGTGTCGCGTGATGTGTAAGGGGCATGAAGCCCGCGCGACGCGAGGACCATTGATCTGCAGAAAGTTGTTTTGTGCATCCGGGTTGGCTAACTTTCCCACCTCCATTCACCCCCAATCACCTTATTTCTTCATTAAAACTCAAACCCTAACTCACCACTATATAACCAAGCCTCCTACACCTCCATTTCACTTTTCCAAACCCTTAAACACTCTATAATCAGTGGGAAAAGAATGTTTGAGCAGAATTCTCCAAAGTTCAAAAGTGCGTTGTCATCTCAGCTTCTTCCATGTTTATTCACTTCTTCTTCTTCTTGAAAGCTTGGAACACCTCTCGGAGTGTCTCCACAAGTTTACCATTGTAAACTAATGTGGAACATCACCATTTGAAGGCCTAAACTTTCTGTTTTGATAATACTTTTACTTACACTTTCTATGAACATGTTAATCTTGTGAAATCTTGTACCTACCTTGCTTCTAACCAAGTCTATGGTTAGGGAGCTTGAGTATGGTTGATATCTATAAGTTTAAAGGTTCAAACACCCTCTAAACTTTCTGTTTTGACAAGGTTCCAGGCAACCTACAAGTGTTGAGACCATCCAAGCTCACCATCTTCAATATGGTGAGACGTGTGTTTTGGTGAATGTGTGAACCATGGAAGCTTTAGCTCCCCAACTTTGTTCCACTACCTCACATGTTTGATTCATTATCTTCATACCACTAAATCTCAAAACAATTTCCAACAAAAGGGATAAGTATACATCATGCCCCCCAAACACTCTCCATGTTTGGGATGCACGCATCCATCTAGCTCACTTGGTTGTTTTTTGATTTAGTAGTTCTTATTTTCACATTCATGACCAACCGAAATCATCAACAAAGTTGATGATTTTTTTCTTTGGTGAATCACATACTGAGGTTAAATGGATGGAATTTATCCTGCATCCTTGCATGACCATTCCCATGGTGCTAAATTTTACATTCATATACGTTATCTCTTAAATTTCGAACCCAGTCCACTAAGCAAAAACCGCAACTCACACACCTTTGTTTCCATCTTAGGGTAACTTCGGTGTTCCAAAACTCAAGACTCGTCAAACACACTACATGGAATTACTTCGCAAACCGTGAGTATACATGACCCTTTTTTCGTTTTCACACTTTTGGGTGCAATATATATTACCATATTAAAACTCACATAAACACCCATACGCAAATACATTATTCATACAAACGAATCCAATATACATGCTTTATATGTTTATACTTTAGGAATACAAGCATGCTAGAAGCCATTCTTGCACTATACTTTGTCACTTACTTCATACAAGCCTACCTTAACATGTATAAGTGCTATAGGAGTAGCACACCGCCCGTTGATGGTTCGATGTTAAGAAATACAATCATATAAACCGTCTTGGTGTTGCGAAGACAAGATTACACTTTGGGTTGACACGTACGTGATGCGTGCTAGTTCATGTTATGTTTATGCCTTAGTATACGTTTTTGCCATGTGGATCTCGTTAAAATTATTTATACATATGCTAGTACACTAATTTTGTATGCTCACCAATGCTTTTGTGTTGACATGTTACTTTAATATATACTGCAGGAGATTGATGATGATGCGTAGAAAATAAATCTAGTAGGATGGACTAGAAACACAGTTAGTTTAAATTTATGTTTTGTGGTTTAATTTGTTATGTTCTAATTATTGTAATTTCCTTTTGAACAATGTATTCCCTTTAGCATGAAATGAAAATCGTTACTTTAAATACTTGTCATAATTAGTCGTTATGAAGTCTCGAGCAATCTCGTTTTCGTCTCACTCCGATGTTTCCGCCATCGGTTGGGGTGTGACAGATTGCTATTAGAGCCACAACTATAGGGAATTAGGAAAAATGCCATGATTTGAGCTAGTCTATAGTTTAAGAACCTATACTCGTATAACAACCCTCCAAAATTATTTCTGACACCCCTAATATGTGTAGAATGTGCCTATACGTCCTAAAATATGCCCCGAATACGAGAAATGGCCCTAAAATACCTTTAATTTAAAAAAATAAAATAAAAACAAATTCTGTGGAGCGCTAGCGGGCTGCGAAGGCTTTGCCTTCAGGCTACGCGGGGCGCGATAGCTTGAAGCTAGAGCGCACCCGGTGACGCCACGTGGCACGACACCCGGATAGGCTACACGTGTGACTAATCAAAGCTAGAGCCTAGACCCCTATGTCTCGGGCCGCGTAAGACCACCCCTGAGTTTACGCGGGGCGCGAGAGACTGGCGGATCAAAACTATAAATAGGAGGCATCAGCTTTCAGTTGTCGCCGCTCACACACAACTTTCTCTCTCAATTTCTCTATAGTCTAAGTAATACAGCCACTGATTCAGCCACAGAAGTGTTCTGCTGACACCAAAATTTTAAATTGTTGTGTTAGGAAATTATCTACGAAACTACGTGCATATCTGTATATTATTGTTGTGTGTTATTTGACAATATGTTAGTTTACAGTATGAGCGACCAAGGACCTTCAGACGCTTACCGTAAGTTGTCCAGCTCACCTAGGGACGAAGGCACCTCTTCACAGCCTACCCTCTGAGGGTATTCGACTGACACTGAAGATGGGATTTTCGTGTTCAAGGCACAATCTGAAGAGCCATTCCCTCCTAAGAAGAGGGGATGGTTCAGCAGAGGAGCTCATGAACGTAGAAAAAGAATGAGAAAACTTCAGCAGCAACGTGCTTTCGCAGCCGCGAATAGAGAAACGAATGCTCACACTCAGGATATGCTCAATAATAGTCGAGCAAATTTTCATATCTTAGTAACTACAGCTGCAGACCCGAATCTAGAACAACTCATAGCACCCCAGCCGTTACCACTATTTCCTACACAACCTATGGATTTGGAACCAAACCAGGTAAACCAAATTCCAATGCCTGATTTTGACCCAGCTAAAATACCTAGAGTACCAGCACCCCATCCCCCAGACTATGACCCATGGTTTGATGACCATAGAGATTATGAACAACGCTACCCAATACCAGACAAACCCATGCCAAACCTGGCAGCTTACCCAAACCTGGACCACCTGGACCCATATTTTGATAATGGCCAATATATCAGGGAAATCCTAGAAAACCCTTACCCACACGAAGAACCCATGCCCCAGTTCCCAAACCCAATACCAGCACCCGCACCACCCATGAGCATTGAGAATGGGCAAGAACTCCGAACCTTTGGTGAGCAGATTTTAGAAGGAAGTGAAAGAATGAGACAGATAGGGGAACGACTCGTCTGGAAATATGTCGAGCGTAATATGGAATTCTGGATGAACCCGTACCATTAATAGTAATAATATATATATATATATATATAATATCTAGATAACAGCTACGGATGCATACTAGTAATTGTATTTTCAATTCCAGTTGTATTTGTAATAGATATAGATGCATAATATAAAATAGAGTAAAGGTCGTAATGTTCGACGATTTTGATCAATATGCATGTTGTCTGATTGCTTGCATTAAATATTATCTTGTGATATTAATATGTGGTAAATGTTTAAAATTCAGATGGACAACGAAGTGAATCAAGAAAACCAGAATAACAATAATAATGGAAACCAAGTAGATAATAGTGTCATTTAACACATAGTGGCACAAGGGATTATAGATGCGATGCCATATATTATCAAAACGGTTAAGGAAGCAGATAATAAAAGTAATAATGGTAGTAAATGACCTACTGAACCAGAACACAGCGTAAACAATGGACCAATACTTCAAGTGCCCATTCCAAAACGAAGAAGAACCATGTCTTATGGTTGTTATTACAAGGAATTCTGGTCCTGTAAACCAATAGAATTCTCGGGCAATGACGGACCCATTGCAGCTCTACGCTGGATAGAAAAGACTGAGGCAGTCTTAAAAATAAGCAACTGTGCAGAAAAAGATAAGATAATGTTTGCCTCCAATGTGTTTAAGAACTCAGCACTAGAATGGTGGAACACTATCCTCCAATCTAGGGGAAGTGACAGGGTTTACAATATGGAATGGGAGGAATTTAAGAATATGGTGGAAAGGAAATTATGTCCTCCCAATGAAAAGGAACAGATAGCAAATAAATTCTTAAACCTTAGAATTACTGGAGTTGATAGTAAGGGTTACACTACTACATTCTTTGAATATGCTAGAATAGTGCCGACCCTTGCATCACCAGAACCGGTATTAATCTCCCGTTACATCTGGGGATTAATAAGTGAGATTAGGCATGTAGTCAAGGCAGCTAGACCCCAAACTATAGAAGAAGCTGTAGAACTAGCAAACACCTTGACTGATGAATTAGTACGTACACGAGAAGAGGACCAGAGGAGGAACCTAGCTCAAAGGCTTACCCAGGAATTTCTCTACGATAATTCCAACCGTGGGAAAAACATAGGTTCTACCTTTGCACCTTATTGTAAGGCCTGTAAGAAGAAGCATTCACGAAGATGCTCCACTTACTGCAATTTCTGCAAGATACCAGGACACAAGGAAGAAGATTGTAGGAAGAAACCTAGTAATGGAGTGTGCTTCAATTGTGGGGAAAAGGGCACATCAAGCCACACTGTCCGAAACTAGCTCCAGCCATGAACAACAAGACTACTAAAAATGCTAGAGCATTTGTTTGACTGCAGAAGAAGCAAAGATGATTCCGGACATGATCGCCGGTACGTTTTTAGTTAATGATGTTTTTGCTAAAGTATTATTTAACTCAGGTGTAAACCAAAGTTTTATTAATACTTCGTTTTGCAAACCTCTCAATCAACCATTAACTAAACTCCCACAAGAATGTCTAGTAGAAACAGCAAATGGGGAAACCATTAAGATTGCTGGAATCTTGTAGGGAGCAAGAATAGAATTTTTAAACCAAAAGTTTATTGCAAACCTTTATCCAATGAATCTGGCAGGATTTGATGTTGTATTAGGAATGGATTGGTTAATAGCCAATAAAGCCAGTATTTTATGTGATCAAAAGTTAATCCAAGTAAATTCACCAAAGGGTGAAAAGATCACAATTAAAGAAGATAAGCCGTCTAGATCCACAAAATTCATCTCTGTGATGAAAACAGCCAGTTATGTAAGAAAATGATCATTAGTGTATTTCATTTCCATAATCATTAACACTAAAGGAAAAGAACTGAAAGATATTCCAGTAGTATCTCAGTTTCCAGATGTGTTTCCCGAAGAATTACCAGGTCTACCGCCAGACAGAGAAGCTGAATACAGAATTCATCTGCTACCAGGAACCGCACCAATTGCCAAGGCACCCTACCGTTTGGCACCAGCAGAAATGCAAGAATTAAAGAAACAGTTAGACAAATTGTTGAAGAAAGGATTCATACAGCCAAGCTCATCGCCATGGGGAGCACCGATCTTATTCGTAAAAAAGAAAGACGGGTCAATGCGTATGTGCATTGATTACCGTGAATTGAATAAAGTCACAATTAAAAGTCGGTACCCATTACCGAGAATCTATGATTTGTTTGATCAACTGCAAGGAGCTCGATTTTTCTCTAAGATCGATTTACGATCAGTATATTATCAATTAAAGGTACAGGAAGAGGATATTCCTAAGACCGCTTTTAGAACAAGGTATGGCCATTATGAATTTAACATCATGCCATTTGGTCTAACCAATGCCCCAGCTGCATTTATGGACATGATGAACTGAATATGTAAGCCATATTTGGACAAATTCATAATCGTTTTTATTGATGATATTCTCATTTACTCTAAGAGTAAAGAGGAACATGCAGCGCTTCTGCATGCACTTCTAAGTTTATTAAGAAAAGAAAAGCTTTATGCCAAGTTTTTGAAATGTGAGTTTTGGTTAGAGGAAGTACAATTTCTTGGGCATTTAGTCAATCATGAAGGAATTCATGTGGATCCCACAAAGATTGAGGCAATTACCAAATGGAAAACCCCTGAATCACCAACCGAGGTTAGAAGTTTCCTAGGATTGGCCGGTTATTATAGAATATTTATTCGAGATTTTTCTAGAATAGTCATTCCCTTAACTAAGCTAACCTGTAAATCTATTAAGTTTGAATGGGGACCAAAACAAGAATAAGCCTTTAGAATTCTTAAGCAAAGATTAACCAACGCACCCATACTAGCGTTACAAGAAGGAATTGAAGACTTTGTAGTCTATTGCGACGCTTCTAAGTTAGGTTATGGATGTGTGTTGATGCAACGTCAAAAGGTTATAGCATATGCATCTAGACAACTTGAGAATCATGAAGAAAATTATTCAACGCATGATTTGGAACTAGGAGCCATAATTTTTCCCTTAAAATTTGGAGACATTACCTTTACGGTAGTAAGTTTATCATTTTCACTGATCATAAGAGTTTAAGGTATGTTTTCGGGCAAAGGAGTTGAATATGAGACAAAGACGCTGGATGGAAATACTTAGTTATTATGATTGTAATATCCAGTATCATGCAGGAAAGGCTAATGTAGTAGCAGATGCCTTAAGTCGAAAATATCACGAAAAACCAAAAAGAGTGCGTTCTCTTAAATTAAATATGCTGATAGATTTAAATGAACAGATTAGAGAAGCACAGGAATAAATAATCAAGGATGATACTGAGAAATTGAAAGGAATGATTAAGGAATTAGAACAAGGAACATATGGAATTTGGAGATTCCATAAGAAAAGAATGTGGATACCTAAATTAGGAAACCTACGCCACCGTATATTAGAGGAAGTCCATAAGTCTAAGTACACGATGCATCCTGGAAGTGATAGGATGTATCAGGACTTAAGGAAAAATTTCTGGTGGATAGGAATGAAAAAGGATATAGCAGCTTATGTTGCCAAGTGTTTAACCTGTTCGCAAGTTAAAGCTGAACACCAGAAACCCTCAGGATTGTTGCAACAGTTAGAAATGCCAGTATGAAAATGGGAATTGATAACAATGGATTTTGTTACCAAATTACCCAAGACAAGAAAAGGTAATGATACAATCTGGGTGATTGTAGATAGGTTAACCAAGTCAACTCATTTTCTACCATTGAAGGAAACATTCAGTATGGAATAGTTAGCTAAGTTATATGTAAATGAAATAGTTTTACCTCTCATTTTTGTTTCTGATAGGGATAGCCGTTTTACCTCTCATATTTGGACAAGTTTCCAAAAAGCAATGGGAACCAAGTTGAATCTAAGCACCGCTTATCATCCTCAAACGGATGGACAAAGCGAAAGAACAATTCAGACGATGGAAGATATGCTTAGAGCTTGTGTAATTGATTTCGGAGGTAATTGGGACGATCACTTACCATTGATAGAATTCTCTTACAATAACAGATATCATACGAGTATCAATGCTGCACCATTCTAAGCACTTTATAGACGAAAGTGCTGAACTCCAGTCTGTTGGGCAGAGATTGGAGAAAAGCAACTATCTGGACCTGAAATAGTACAAGAAACAACCAACAAGATTGTTCAACTCAAAGTAAGACTGAAAGCAGCACGCGATCGACAGAAGAGTTATGCTGATAACAGGCGCAGACCGTTGGAATTTCAAGTAGGCGACAAGGTGTTATTGAAAGTTTCTCCTTGGAAATGAGTGGTAAGATTCATCAAAGGGGAAAGCTAAGCCCCTGGTATATTGGACCTTTTGAGATTATTAGAAGAATAGGACCTGTAGCCTATCAGCTACAACTGCCAGAGGAAATAGCAGGAATACATGATGTATTTCATGTATCTAATCTCAAGAAATTCTTAGCCGATGAATCATTAGTAGTGCCTCTTAAGGATATAGAGGTAAATGAAAAGCTTAAATTTGTAGAGAAGCCTCTACAGATTGAAGACAGAAAGGTTAAGAATCTCAAACACAAGAGATTAGTTCTAGTCAAAGTAAAATGGGATTCCAAGAGAGGACCAGAATAAACATGGGAGCTTGAATCAGAAATGCAGAGGAAATATCCACACCTATTCCAATAGACCTCGAGGACGAGTTCTAAAACAAGGTGGGGAGGATATAACAACCCTCCAAAATTATTTCTAACACCCCTAATATGTGTAGAATGTCCCTATACGTCCTAAAATAAGCCCCGAATACGAGAAATGTCGCTAAAATACCTTTAATTTTATAAAAATAAAATAAAAACAAATTCTGTGGAGCGCTCGCGGGCCGTGAAGGCTTTGCCTTCAGGCTACGCGGGGCGCGACAGCTTTTAGCTAGAGCGCACCCGGTGCCGCCACGTGGCACGACACCCGGATAGGATACACGTGTGACAAATCAAAGCTAGAGCCTAGACCCCCTATGTCGCGGGCCGCGTAAGACCACCCCTGAGTTTACGTGGGGCGCGAGAGACTGGCGGATCAAAACTATAAATAGGAGGCATCAGCTTTCAGTTGTCGACGCTCATACACAACTTTCTCTCTCAATTTCTCTATAGTCTAAGTAATACCCGGGCATTATACCCACTAAAATAGAGAAGCCCTGCCTCGTTGTAAGTATCATAACCCCCGGTTACGTATTAGATACGCTGCCCGATTGATCTAGCACTCCGTAACGGCTGTTGAGGCTCTGCCTGACGTAGTCGTTGGAGTTCTGTCTCGGGGAGGGTATAACTAATGTAAATATTGGGTTATTATACTAACGCGTGTGCATTGTGTAATTAATAGATAATAACCAGGAAATCTCAAAGGAAACCCCTAAATTAGCAATGTGAGTAATCTCCTTTTTGTGAACCTTTTTGCAAACTGTTTTTACAAAACCTCAAATGTTTTACATTATATTAAACAGTGATTGAGTATTTGTATTCTACACTTATCGTCGGTATGTTGGGGTTTTGTATACAAAATTTGTTACTACACTGTGAGTAGTAGCATGACCACAAGTCGGGTTAACAGTACCGTGGGTGGTAATTAACGTAGAAAATAAACAAATGTAATTGCGCGACCGCCCTCAAAAGCTGTAAACGGTTTTTACCCGTCTTGATTAAATTGAGATTCACTCACCAAGATTTCCCACTGACAAAATGTTTTTAAACGCGTTTCAGGTAACAAAATGTGAAAGCCAAATAGAAGCCAGCTGGACAGCACTGAAGGCTTGGAAAAGTAGCTATAAAAGTTACCTAAATAAAGAGATGTTTTATTTAAATAAAATATGGTTTATCCCTTATAAAAATGTGTGTACTGGAAACTTGGGAATTTCCCATGTGTTTAATATTATAAAAGTGTGGTATTTTACTCTGATAAAATATTTCCTAACTACGGTCCTGATGTAAATTCCGCTGCCAAACTGATAAACACCGATACCATTGAAACTGGCCGCGGCCGCCCGTTCCCGGGTTATTAGGGGACGGGGGTTGCGACAACTTCTTATCTTATCTTGAATTCTCCCTACTTTGCTTCCTATCTTATCTTCTTTCTTAAATATACAAGTCTTTCCTCAGACGAACTATAACACACACGAAGACATGAAGACACTCTTATTTCACAAACAACACGATCTCACCAAAATAAGTGTGAAAACCCTCACTTTGGTGATATCCCTCAATCCGCGTTATGCATTTTTCACGAAATTGCACCATCAAGTTAGGAGTGATTCCACACCTTGATAGAGAATTTCCCATTCTTATTCTAGTGGACCCTTACCAACAAGTCAGAATTAGTTCCTTATCTCGTTCGGTAAGTACTAACCACACTCGGGGCACGATGTTGTCAAGTTAGGGGTGAAACCTGCATCTTGATAACTAGTCCCACTCCTCGATTTTCAATCTCGCCAAAGTCTTGAATTTTCGATTGACTAGGGACATGTAGTAACTGGAAGGGTGAATAACGTTAACCGAAATTTCGACGAGAGTATTCTACCTATTAGGCCAAAGCATGTTTTCCTAACTCAAAAGAATTTTCGACCACTTTGGAATAGTCTTAGTTTCGTTCCTAGACACTCCAAGATTTTATATCGAATCTCTTTTATGTTATATCCATTTTAATGTGTTTTACACTTGATACCTTGTTCATTTCAAAGTCTAACACCCGAATCACATGTTATGCGCAATCTAAAACAATACTAATACTAGAGAACAAACAAAATTTACAACTCATTCATTATTGTTGGATTATGGACATGATAATACGTGATATGCTTATGTGAACTATGTGAAACCTACCTGCTACGTAACATATTACCATGCTAATTCATGCAAAGAAAACCTTATTTCTCGAAACACTTTATGATCAAGTTTCATCCTCTATCCTTATTCGATCTTATAGATGTCTTTAAGTCGTCATTCGTCATTCTCACTCTAGGAAGAGCTCCAAGCAAGGCTCGAACAAGAAGATGATGGCGTTTCTGGCCAAGCAAATGGCCAAAGACATACCCGACATTGTGAATCAAATCTACGCCACCCCTAGCCCTAATTCCTCGATTGACTCCAAGGTTGCCCTTCTTAAGTCCACCTTTACTTTCAAGCTGTTCAACTCTTGTAGTCCTGCACCCTTCACAGGTAATGATGGGGCTACAAAGATGCTTCAATGGTTTGACTCCATTGAGGTCACCTTCCGTCAAAGCGATTGTCTTGAGCATCTTCCAACCACCAACCCCACCGACATCTTTCAATCAAGGGCACTCGCAGAGACGACGCTGCCTATAACCTACCTTGGGTTGAGTTGAAACAACTCATGATTGATGAGTTCTGCCTTCCACACGAGCTTCGATGACTCAAGGAAGAGTTTTGGAATCTCAAACAATTGAGGGTAACAGTGTCACGTACACCCCTAGGTTCAAGCAGTTTAGTGTATTATGCCCTACCCAAGTCCTTACCGTCAAGAAGGCCATCGAAAGTACATTTGTTGTCTCCCATCGAGCGTCAGCAATGCCGTCGGCATGCCGAGACCGAAACTTTCGAGAAAACTTACCGCCTAGCCATTAAGTTTAACAATGATCACGTGGAAGATGGAGACTTCAAACCCAAAGCCACCATAAAAACCGCCAACCAAGCCTTCACCGAGTCTACCATTGAACCCACTCCCTCCAAACCCAAACCCAAACCCAAAACAAACTCAAACGGTAAGAAGCGTAAGGCTTAGAATCATAACTACGTCGTGGAAACTCCACAAAACCCACCTCCTCAACAACAACAACTCGCCATCACCCAAAACCCTGAACCGGCCAAGAAAGCCTACACCTGGACTTTTCCCAAGTGTAGCACTTTCACCTACCACCACCCAACCAACGTGCCATGCCACCTTTGCACCACGTGCAATATGTTTGGGCATTTAAATACCCAATGCCAAAGTGGCCCAAAACCATAAGGCAGCCAAGCCCAGACCCAAGCCCAAAACCAAAACCAAAACCATAACCAACACTCAGCCAACAATGGATGTACGTGCTTCAAATGCGGCGACCCAAACCATCTCAACAACCAATGTCCACAACATAACAACCAAGCTCAGGCACAAGCTCCTCACGGACGTGCTTTCGTCATCACTGCCACTCAAGCGCAAAACAACGACGAAGTCATCAACCGTACGTTTCTCTTAAACGATGTATATGTTTCTCTGTTATTTTATACAGGTGCAGATAAAAGTTCTGCATCCGTAGAATTCAAACAATTTCTTAAGTGCAAACGATCTAAGTTACCAAAATCATTTGCCATCGAAGTCGCTAACGTAAAGTCCGTAACCGTCGATTCTATCCTTCGTAATAGCTTTCTTAACCTCAATGAGCATAAATTCCCAATCGATCTCATACCCATGCAACTGGGTAGTTTTGACATCATAGTAGACATGGATTGTCTTTGAAAGTTCCATTCCGAAGTTGTTTTGCTCTGAAAAGTTCATTCTCCTTCCACTTCCGTCCAGTGTCACCATGCATGTCTATGGTGAGAAGCCTTCAAAGGGTCTCAAGCTCATGTTGTGCACTCAAGTGAACAAATACTTACGCCAAGAGTACTTTGCCTTTCTGGCCCACATTGTGGAAAAGAATAACAAAGGAAAAGGAGTGAGTAATGTTCCGGTCGCTTGTGATTTTCCCAACATTTTACCCGAAAACCTACCTGTTCCTCCTCCTCGTTCTGTCGATTTTTGAATTGACCTCATTCCTGGCGCTACACCCGTTGCAAAATCTCCAGACCCCCTCGAACTTTCAGAGATGAAAGAGCTATCGAGCCAACTTCAGAATTACTTAATAAAGGATTCATACGCCCTAGCACTTTTCCTTGGGGTGCTCCGGTTCTATTTGTCAAGAAGAAAAATATGGTTCTTTTCGTATGTGCATCGATTATCGTGATCTTAACAAACTCACCGTCAAGAATCGTTATCCCCTTCCTCGCATCAACGACCTCTTCGATCAACTCCAAGGTGCAACATGTTTCTCTAAAATCAATCTTCGTTTCGTATTTCATCAATTCCGAGTCCTCGAAGAGGACATTCTTAAAACCGCTTTTTGTACTAGATACGGTCACTACGAGTTTGTGGTCATGCCTTTTGGTTTGAGCTATGCACCCGCGATCTTCATCGATTTGATGAACCGTGTGTGTAAGCTTTATTTGGATCATTTAGTGATCGTATTCATAGACGATATTATCATCTATTCCATAACCCAAGCCGAACACGAGTGATACTTGCGTCTAATCCTATAACTCCTTCGTACCGAACAACTATATGCCAAATTCTCCAAGTGTAAATTTTGGCTAAAAGAAGTTCAATTTCTTGGTCACGTTGTGAACTAGAAAGGTATTCACGTTGATCCTGCTAAAATCGAAGCCGTCAAGAATTGGATTGAACCAAAGTCACCTTCCGAGATTTGTTCCTTCCTTAGATTGGCGGGTTACTACCGTTGGTTCATCTCCAACTTCTCGAAAATCGCCGTTCCGCTCACCTCGTTAACCCAAAATGATAAACTTTTTGTCTGGGGTTCCGAACAAGAGGAGCCTTTTCAAACACTCGGTGACTTGCTTTGCAACACTCCTATTCTCACTCTTCCTAATGTAAAGATGATTTCGTTGTATATTCCGACGTGTCTAACCAAGGCCTCGGTTGTGTTCTTCTGCAACGGGACAAGGTTATCGCCTATGCTTCACGATAACTAAAAATATACGAGAAGAACTACACCACCCATGATCCTGAACTTGGGGCGGTTGTTTTTACGTTAAAGATTTGACGACGCTAACTTTACGGGACTATGTGTGTGGTCTTCACGGACCATAAGAGCCTACAACATATATTTAATCAAAAAGAACCCAACATGCGTTAAAGATGATGGTTAAAGTTGCTCAGCGACTATGATTGCGAGATTCACTACCACCCGATAAAGGGAATGGCATGGCCGATGCCCTCAGTTGAAAAACTCATGTGAAAGGTATTCGTTGCTTTCAGGTCCAAAACGACATTCAAAATCATATTTGTGAGGCGCAATACTCGTCCGTCAACGAAAGCAATTTGTATGATGAGATGAAGTGTGGTGCCGAAAGCCAACTCGTAACCAAACCCAACGGTATTCTTTACTACCTCGATCGCATTTGGATACCAAACCATGACAATATTCATGACCTCTTGATAAAAGAGGCACACAAAGCTCGATACTCTATTCATCTTGATGTCGATAAGATGTACTTAGACCTTCGTCAAACTTATTGGTGGCCTGGCATGAAGAAAGACATTGCCACTTTCATATCTAAATGTCTCTCGTGCTCCAAAGTTAAAGCCGAACATCAACGTCCTTCGGGTGTACTCGAACAACTAGAAATTCTAGTATGGAAATGGGAGAGTATAGCAATGGTCTTCATAACCAAACTTCCCCGCACTTCCTCCGGTCAAGATCGCATTTGGGTGATCATCGACTGTTTAACCAAATCCGCTCACTTCCTCCCCATTAGTGAAGATTATTAAGTCGAGAAATTGGCTCGTATATACACCAACGAGATCATTTGCTGCCATGGTATTTCTATCGACATCATCTCGGACCACGATGGTCGCTTCACTTCGCGTCTTTGGCAAACCTTTCAAACTGCTCTAGGTACTCAACTCAATCTTAGTACGGCTTTTCATCCTCAATCGGATGGTCAAACTGAGTGTACTATCCAAACCCTTGAGGACATGCTTCGTTCGTGCGTAATCGATTTTGGTGGCAATTGAGACATAAATTTACCTTTGGTCGAATTCTCGTACAATAACAACTATCACCCTAGTATTCAAATGGCTCCATTCGAAGCCTTGAACGGTCGTAAGTGTCGTTCGCCTATTTGTTGGCACGAGATCGGAGACGGACAAATCACCGGTCCCGAGCTCATACAAGAGACGACGAACAAAATTTTACAAATTCGCGACAACCTACTCAAGGCTAGAAGTCGACAAAAGAGTTACGCCGACAAGAGATGCAAACTCTTGGAATTCAACGTTGGTGATCACGTATTCCTCAAGGAATCCCCTTGGAAGGGAGTAGTTCGTTTTGGTAAGAAAGGCAAGCTCACTCCTAGCTTCGTAGGCCCTTTCAAGTTTCTCGAAAGGATCAGCAAGGTAGTGTACCGTTCGGACTTACCTCAAGAACTCAATAATGTATATCCTCTATTCGCATTTTTGTGCTTTCCACATTTAGAAAGTTGTAATCGCATATCTATTTTTGGAAACTTGTATTCGTATTTCATTCCCAATCTTTTAATCTGAGACTTTGATCATAA
Organism: Helianthus tuberosus; assembly: GCA_030545235.1. Lineage (NCBI taxonomy): Eukaryota > Viridiplantae > Streptophyta > Magnoliopsida > Asterales > Asteraceae > Helianthus > Helianthus tuberosus. The sequence goes on from CM060447.1 coordinate 198,845,694, forward strand.
ATGGAAATTCACCTTTATACTTATACGTGTTATATCCATACTTGTATTTATACGCAATCAGTACTTGAATACACATTATTTTATGCTTCAATTACCGTTCATACATACACGATACGTAATACCTACATACATACACGTTACATACTTAAAAACAGGTTAAAACATAAAGTTTTAGCATAAAATAAGAAGTATATAGAAGTTCACGGGCCAAAGTCTTTGAAAAACAAATCCTGACCCCCAAAATAACACATCGCGTTGATAGAGTCTAAGCAACCGTCGTCTCAACAAAGCATCACAGACCCAACAAAAAACAATCTCAAAAGCATAACGTCGTATACCCATACGCCAAAGTAAAACAGTCTCGGACAACTAAATATTCATCCTCACAGACCAAATACTCATCAACACACAAAGACCCAACAAACAGCGTCTGAACAAAGCATCATAGACCCAACTAAACAGTACAAATAGTCTCCGAAAACTAAAAAGCAACCATCATTGACAAAGCAACATCAAACACACAAAATCCAACAACTTTTGAAGCCATGCAACTATGTTATCGTACGATAAAACACAAAAAAAAAACCCAACAAAACAACATCAAAGTCAACATCGGACACGAACCGTCAAAAGCGATCAGTATACCCAAAACATTAGCCGCCTCGAAAAAAAACCTAAAATACGTCTTACTTACAAATGAAGTTAACACTAAGCAGACCGTTAGTTCAACATTCCGGTAACATGAATAACAAACAAACGCACCAAACAAAAAGTTATAAAGACGGAAACCCAAAATCAAATACGATCAAACAACATACAGCAAGACAAAAACCAAATACCTAGCGGCATTCGCCTGAAAATGAACATCGGTAAGAGATAAAACCCGAAAACAAAATTGTTCAAAGAGTAATACCCAAAAAGCAAGACTATCCAACAACATACATAAACAAACAAAGAAAGTACTCACCTAAAGTAGTCGGAAAGTTGCCGGAGAAAGTCAAGTAAAGTAGTCCGCGTGTAAAAAGAGATAGCAAACCGTGTAGAGAGAGAGGGGGAGAGTGTAAATGAGAAGAGGCAATGAGGGGTTAACCTTTTAAACCCATCGTCGGCCCAAAAGGTACAAACCAAAAACTCAGAAAGCCTAACAAACAACCAACCCAAAGCGAGTAAAGCCATAAAACACAAGGTACAATCAATGATACACATAAATCTTGTTAATTAACGTTATATAAATTCGATAACGTTTTTAAGTTTAAATGATTCAACTTATTTTAAAATATAAAAGTGTTAATCTCTTTAAAGAACCCAAATCAAATTTCCTTTCTTCTTTCTTGTGTTATCTTCATGTATCCTTTTCCTAGATTCACTTTTCAGCAAGTCAAAATTTAAATATAAGAGACTACATTTGAACATTTTTATTGGAAATCTTTAATGCTTACACATGAAACAATACCAACTTATCCACTAATTCTATACCTATATTAATTTCTAACATGCCAATGAACAGTAATGTTTCTTTTTGTCTTTTATTGGTTTTCTCTTTTTCTCTTTTTCTTTTTTTCTTTTTTGATATAGTAACTTTATAGTTTTTTAAATCTTTAATAAAATTTTAACTTTTTATAATTTTGCCATAAAAGTTAAACGGGTTTATTGTTTATTAGTTTTTATTTTATGTTTGTTTTTTCTGGAATTGTTGTCGTTCGGTTCTTCGATATTTTGTGGTCACATTTGCTCATTCAAGTTTTTATACTTGATAGACTTTCTAATATGTGTCGGTATAAATTCGATTTCGTCTACTTATTACGTTACGTGAGTCATTTGGTGTTATAAATTTGTGTTTTTGTTTTACGTTTTTCCCGGTTTTGGTCGTTGTTCCGTTGCTACTTAGCATGATTTTACGCCTCCCAACCCCGCAACGCTGGTTGCACGGTTTTACGCTCTCCGCCCTGCAACGCGGGGGACTTAAGACTAGTTTATAACATTATGGCATAAACCAATCAATTTTATTGCCCGAATATGACACGATAATATATTGGGTGAAAACAATTATTTGTTAGAACAACGTTGCAATGTGATACGAATCTATTTTGATTATGATGTGAACATGCAATAAGCATTGCATGATTAAGTCGTAAAAGGACTAAGAAATTAAAAGGTATGATTTTTAATCGTGATATGATCATGTTTTTTGAAAATGATCTTTCTCCCTTTACCAACATTTTCAACTAACTATACATATTTTGGGAATGAACATTTTTTCATAAATAGGCCAATTTTAAACTTGTTTTTGAATAAAAAAACATAGTTTGAACACATAGTTTAATCGATAATGTCGTTTTATTACAAACAATTCTATTGTGTATATGACAAATAAAACATGTCTGAATTTGGATTAATTTTTTTACGTTTAAAACATGTTAATCAACTTAAAACAGAGACGATTACAGACTAATGGCAGGTAGACGAGCTACAAGTTGCGCCGCTACCCCCTTCTGAATAGCAAACCGTACCCTACTAAACACAAAATCCTGCCCCTTAACATGCACGGTGTTACTGCTTACCACCTGCTGAACCCGCTTGAGGAACCGCACCACGTCTGGGGCGAGAGCGCCAAAGGTATCGAAAGCGAACGGGACGAACACGTGCTGATTCTCTAAGCAAGCTTTTTCGTGCTTAGCTACTTTGTTCGCCTCTGCCTTGGTTATCGCTTGGCCCGCCACAAACCCGTGGTCCCTTAGCCCAATGAGGGGCGACACACCCGTCAAATCGACGCACGCGTGTTTCCCTCCTTCCCACCCAAAAACAAGAATGTTAGCGGGTCGTATGGTAGGTCTCTCTTCTAATGGATCGGTCAAGAAGTTCACCGGAGCTTCCTTTTTTGCCGAGATCTCTGCCCGCTTAAGGACATCATGAAGCACATCTCGAACTAAATCATGTCGATATTTAAAACCCGGTTATTCTTTGCAATGGACTGCATGCTCCCCAAAAGAATCCAAACAAGACTTCCGACGTACAGGACACGGGTCATCAACCGGGAAAAGGGGTACCATCAGCCGATACTTGAGGATAGCCCGGTATTCCACAGCCGACATACATTGCCCTAAACCTTCGATGGGAACAACAGACAAGAAATCCTGAGCATGGGGGGACTCGCAAACACTCAAACATGGCTCGCTGTCGCGGGGATAAGGCAAACTTCTCTTCAACTGTCTTGACGATTTCGCCATATAAGGCATTCGCCAGAATTTTCTGGGCTTTAATGGGGGCGGTGTCTTTAATGTAGAAACCGCCGAGATCAAGACCGGGAAGATAACTATGTAGATTATCCAACGCACCCCTGTAATCAGAGTCCAAAAACCCACCACCACATTCACAAAGGATGTGGTCTTGAAGAACCCAAGATTGGGCCCTTGAAGCCACAAAAGCGTAGGAAGAGGCATCCTCAGCTGAGCAAATCCCAAGCCCCCCAAAACGGGTCAGGATGGAAGCTAACCTCCATTGTAGGTCCCCGAAAAAGGCACCCCCACATACAACAATGACCTCGATCGCATTTCGAAGCCGCTTGTCAAAAACAGAGACGGCTTCCCCGACATATAAAGGCTGACACGTCCTGAGCCCAAACAGTAGTTTAGCAACCCCATGCACGAACGAAGCAGAAGGAGTTCGCTCTGAGGGTCCCGAAGACGTTTGAGGCATCCCATCAGCTCAACCGTACATTTGGCTCTTTTGAGGGCTAAACCACTAACTAACTCCCCATCTCTACTGACAGCACCACCCAAGAGTTTCACACCATGCACCGGCCTACCAATCTCCCGCAGAAATAAACCCTCTTGAGCCTTCACCCGTCGCATGTAAAGAAACAAAAATTAAATGGTTAACATTAAGAAAAACTATATTGTGCAAGCATGAGAATTTTGAACCAATAGTATCACATACAATTAGGGTTGGAAGAAAAGCTGGAACCCTACAGATCCCAACACATTCTTGGCGTATAATGTGTCTGGTATTTGGGTGCGTAAATGAATTAGATTTGTAACAACTTTTTTCACGGATATGAGTATAAGCCCGATTTGCATACCTTCTATCCACATCTAAACCGAAAATGTTAATATATTTTATAACCTTTAAAATATAATTAATAGTATTTTAAAGTTGTTATAAATTCCAAATTATGTAAAACATATACGTTTCAGAAATATAGTTGACTATGTGATACTTCAATTCAATTATTCTGGATGAATTTAAGATTGTGTTTGGAAATCAGTCCAACGAGTAATATTAACCATATAAGATCATAAACATGTGTACACAATGCGTAGGGGATCCAAATCCTCGACGAGTAATAAGCAATGGGTACCTGATAAGTATGGAACCAGGCACTAAAATTACCAAAACGCGTCTCATACCCTTCTCATTGTATGCAATGTTAATTTCTCTGATTTGCATTTGATGATTCATCCTATATCACTTGTTTTATAAGAAAACAAACACAATTACTGAAAATTATAATGACTAATATTTTTGTTGATGCAAATGTCCATAATTAGGTAAGAGATGGGATGGTTTGTAGGACCAAGTAATTAGTTAATGGTGAAAACTTGAGTCCTCTAACATGGCACCTAGGGGACCTGAAATCATGGTTGTAGATTTGAAGACATACATTTGGATTCTCCATAAAACTTCATTTAGACCTAATTATCACCTTTCTTTAACTTTTGCATATTTATTATTATTGTACATAGATGTAGATCCAATGGTTTATGTTCACTGATTAATTAAACATATAAATCTGAAAAGGGTTGGACCACCAGACGCACTATTGGGGTTTCAATGAAGTTGGTCTTAGTCAGGGTGAGAGGGGCACTCCTCTAATTAAGAAAGGAGTGACCTCTCTTACACACAGCCAATCAGCATGCGCCACGTCAACTCCCCACTTAACTCCCCCCACACCCTCAATTTGATGGTGGTACTCCTCTCTTGGGGGACTTGTTTTTTTATTCAAAAAGAAAAAAAAGAAAATAATTTGATTGGTTGAAAAGCTGGTGGGCCACGCTCTCCCTCTCTCCCTTCATGCGGTAACCTCTCACCGAAATCCATGCCCTCCATGCGGTGAAACTTGATGGCGGCACCTCCTCCCCACGCGGTAACCACTCCCCGCATGAAGTCCCCGCAAAGCGCCCCCACACCCTCATACAAAAAGCTTCATGAAGTGACATTAGCTTTGATTTTTAAGCACGGAGTTGTTGGAGAATTCTGTCATGGGTATTCTCCTTCAGTTGGACATGGTCAGTCTTCTAGTTAGAATGATACACGTATATATATATATATATATTTATTTTCTAGTTACTAGCTATGAGTCTATGACTATAACCCTTTGGATCATTGACCTTACGATAGTGAAGAGGTATGGTCCCAATTCCTTGCCCACATGGCAAGGACCATACCACTTTTTCCACCCTACGTGGCGCTGACATCAACGATATCATCCAGAAGCTTCTGGAAAATATGAAGGCAGCACCAAAGATGCTCCATCCGACATAAAGGACAACACGTGTCGCCAGTCATCAAGCGCCAGGTAGGCCTGCGACGAATCCAGGAGCAGTCCGACAACGCCAGTACGACGTCTCCAAAATAGGCAAATGCAGGTGCGCCACGTGTACCACTACACTGACCACAGCAGAGGAGACCAAGGGGATATTCCCCTTGGTCGGAGAGCTGGCGCGCGTCTACAGCTAGCACCGTTGCTCCCTCCCTTCTTCACCCTCCGGCTATAAATAGGACCCTTCACCATCCAGGTTGATCATCTTGCTCTCTATACTCTCACACTTAACACACACTGTTTATCCTTCCTCGGAACAGTACTTATTCTCACGCCGGAGCCTGGTTAAGAGGGAAACCCCCATATTCCCCTCTTAACGAGACTAACGGTGTTGCTGTTTTGCAGGAACCGAACCATTTCCAACGAGTGAGAAAGGAGATTGAACCCATCATTGAAGTAACCCCACAGATTAACCATAGTGTTAACCTGTGTTTCATCATTGGCGCCATCCGTGGGACTCGAACCCACGACCACGTGGTTAAACCACTCTCATCTCTTTGGACTTGGCGCCATCCGCCTTTAGCAAAAACCACTCTCATCTCCTTTTCTTTTCAAAAAACACTCGTCAAAATGGCTGAACAAAACCCTTCTCACCCGGCAGATGGAGACGTTTCTTCTTTTGAACTCATTTCGGACAACGTACAAGTCTAAAGAGATCAAAGGAACGGAATTATCCAAGAAAGGCCGATGAACAACGAGTTTCCTAGTATCTTTGGAAGTACATCTAGGGTTGTTACTCAAAACACAACTGGTGCTACTTTCCAAACTCCACCTAGGATCATCACTCAGACCACAAACGGAGCTACTTTCCAGCCTCCGTCGGAGGTAGTCCAACAAACACCTCCACCAGTGCAAACACAGAGCCATGGAGCTGGTCCCTCAGCTCCATCGGACCAAGCACAACTGAACTTCTCTGCACTACTAGGGCTACCCGAAGGAAAAACTCTGGCTTCCTGGTATGCCGAACAAGTGGCGTCTATAAACCTCGTTTACACACAACTCAGTGCACAGCAAGCTTTGCTTCAGGCACAAGCCAACCAGTCAGCATTTGGCACTCCACCGCAAAGGCCTTTGAGCATGCCCATGCCTCAACAGACCAATGCATTCAACTTACGCCCTGAACCAGTACCTCCACCACATGTTAGAAGGCCAAGCGCGCACGACACGCGCGATACGTACGGTGAGACAGAAAGCAATTATGTGCAGTATTCTCACCAACCAAAGAAGCCAATACAAAGTCTTTTAGGTCCGCGCAACATAAACGACGAATTCGAAGATGACGATGAGACATACAAAGAAAGCACAGTGTTCAGCAGGCTGCCACCAGAGCATGAAGCATACAAACCTCGCAAGCGCGCAGGTTACGATCCAAAAACTGAACATGATTACACTTTGAGCTATCGTCCAGACGACATGGCCGAGAATTCAAAATTCATTCGAGAGATCGCCACGGCTGCCATTGACAAAACGAAATTGCCACACAACGTGGGCAAGTACAACGGGTTGACAGACCCAGACGATCACCTTCAAGTTTTTAACGGTGCTGGAGCAACAGGCGGATGGAACTTACCGACTTGGTGCCATCTCTTCGCTCAAACCTTCGTCGGCGCAGCGCGCGTCTGGTTTGACAGCTTGCCAGCAGGAAAAATCAAGTCATGGGTCGATTTCCGAGAGAAGTTCCTTGCACACTTCTCTCAGCAACGACGACACACCAGAGACCCTGCCGATTGTTTAAACATATGGCGCAGAGACCACGAGAGCGTGGAAGATTTCATTACAAGATATAACAAAGAATGTTTGGAGATCGGTGATGTGGGCGAGAAGATGATGCGCGCACACTTCATGCGGGCAGTCAAGTGCGATGATTTATTCAAGCGTGTAAAAGGCAGAGACGGACGACCCAAAGATTGGGAAACCTTCATTGAGGCAGCCAAAACTATCGCCCAGTCCGACAGACAGTTGACCGGTGACGATCACCGTCAGCGCAGCTACAACCATAACGACCGGCATGGCAAGAAAGGCAGAAGCCAACCATGGAAGGCATCCGGTCAGAGAGAGAGAAGCCCAGTAAGAGAGGATGCGCGCCACACGATCAACCAAATAGCTCACCGGAAAGAAGTGAAACGAGAAAACAGGGAGAAACAGTGGACACCCCTCACGAAAACTCCTTCAGAAGTTTTGGCAACCGAGAACCACCAGTTCAAACCACCATTACAAATGCGCAACAAAAGGGGCCAAGACCCGAATCTTTTCTGCGAGTTTCACAAAGACACGGGGCACTTAACTGACGATTGTTTCAGTTTAAAGCAAGAAATTGAAAGGTCCTTAAGAGACGGAAAACTCACCCACTTGATAAAGGGCGGAAAGCGTGATTACCGTCAAATACAAAGAAGAGACGAAGGACCAGATAACAAGAAACTCCGGAAGTTAGAAACCCACATGGTTCAAGGGGGTCCACGCAGGCCAAGAAAAAACTACAACAAGCGCGCGCAAGATGATTCATGGCGCGAGAAACAAGTCGTTTTCCCGGTTGTAAGAGGAGGCCCACGAGAGAGAAAACCCATAGTCATCTCGGGCGTAATAGGGCATTACCAAACAGACTACATTTTTATCGATCCGGGGAGCACTGCGGATATCATATATGAACAGTGTTTTAATCAATTCGATCAGGAGGATAAGGCGCGCTTAGAACCAGTTGATTACCCGCTTACTGGTTTCTGCAATGAAGCCGTTTTTCCTCTAGGACAAATATCATTCCCAGTGTTGCTCTCGGACGGAAGAAACTCAAGAACAGAAGAAGTCACATTCATGGTGCTGCCAGCACATTCAAGACACGACATTCTGCTGGGAAGAGAATCCCAAGGCGACTTCAGCATGATCTGCTCTGGCCCACACTCAGCTGTGGGATTCCCAACAGAAACAGGAGTGGCCATCATATATGCAAGCAAAGAAATATTAGCAACAGATGAGCTCAGACCTGCAAAAGCAAGTAAACCAGCGCCACGCGCGGAAGCAGAAAAATGGGTATTGAACAGCGCATACCCATAACAAACAGTTACATTAGGGTCGGCAATGTCCGATCTAACGCGCGCCGCGCTAAAGAAACTGTTGTTCCAAAACATGGATGTGTTCGCCTGGACACCGGCAGACATGGTGGGTGTTCCACGGCACATAGCTGAACATCGATTAAACGTCTCGGAGGACGCAAAGCCGGTAGTGCATGCCAAGCGCCACTTGGGAGACATAAAGCACGACGCCATGAAAGACCAGGTGATAGAGCTGTTAAACGCGGGAATCATCAGAGAGGTCAGGTACCAAACGTGGGTAGCAAGCCCAGTGATGGTCCAAAAGAACAACGGTAGCTGGAGAATGTGCGTAGACTACAAGGATCTGAATAAGGCATGTCCACGCGACTGTTACGCCTTACCAGACATTGATGAAAAGATTGATTCACTTGCCACATTCCGATGGAAATGTTTCCTCGATTGCTACAAGGGGTACCACCAGGTACAGATGGCGGTGCAGGATGAAGACAAGACCGCGTTCCGCACACCAACAGGGCTATACTGCTATACCAAGATGCCTTTCGGTTTAAAGAATGCGGGCGCGACTTATCAGAGGCTCATGAATGAAACTTTCCACGATGCCATCGGCAAATACATCGAGGTATATATGGACGATCTAGTTATTATGAGCAAAGAAGAGAACACCATGCTGACAAATATCCAAAAGACGTTCGACACCTTGCGCGGAGTAAGTATTAAGCTGAACCCAGCAAAATGCTCTTTCGGCATGGAAGAGGGGAAATTCCTGGGTTTCATCATCACGAAAGATGGCTTCAAGGTGAACCCTGATAAAATACAAGCAATTGAATGTATGCCTTCACCCTCGACGATCAAGGAGATGCAAAAATTGGCAGGGCGGTTGGCCGCACTTAACCGTTTCCTAGCCAATCACGCAGCCAAATCATTCCCGTTTATAAAAACTCTCAGAAATTGCATGAAGAAAAGCCAATTTCAGTGGACTCCGGAAGCCGAGGGCGCATTCTTGAGATGAAAGATTGCCTCATCAAGCTACCAACGTTAACTGCACCAGTCAAGAGAGAGCCTCTGGTGCTATACTTATCAGCCTCCGACAGAGCAGTGGGAGCAGTGTTACTTGTTGATCGACAAGGTGTCCAAACACCAGTCTACTATGTGTCACGAACCCTGACTGACCCAGAAACCCGGTACGCAATCATGGAGAAACTAGTACTCGCACTAATCCATGCATCCAGACGGCTGCGCAGGTACTTTGCCAATCACGTCATCCACGTGCTAACAAACTATAATATTGGCAACATCCTCGCAAGGCCAGAGATCTCAGGGAGACTAGCAAAGTGGGCGATAGAGCTCGGGGGTCATAATAGGGGTGAGCAAAAGGAGAAACCCGACCCGACCCGACCATTACCCGACCCGACCCGAGAACCGATTAAACATAAAATACAGAACCGATTCACTACCCTAAATATAGGGTCGGTTCCGGTCCATAGGTCCAAGTCGGGTTTCACCATGAAAAGAACCGAGAACCGACCCGACCCGACCCTATTTTATATGAAAAATTGGAACCGATCTAAATACCTAAGTACTTGGGTTCGGTTCGGTTCTCGGTTTTTTCGGTTCGGTTCTCGGTTATTTTCGGTCCGGACCTAAACTTGCTCACCCCTAGGTCATAATGTGGTTTTCAGGCCAAGATCGGCGATCAAGGGCCAAGTACTTGCAGACTTCATGACAGAAGTGCCGGACGACAAAGATCGAGAATGTAAGGCGATGGAAAAAGCCGAAAAACAGCAAGTAGAAGAACCATGGTTGTTGTACACAGACGGCGCGTCTAATGAAGATGGCGCAGGTGCTGGGCTCCGGCTGGTGAGCCCTGATAAACATGAGTTCACCTACGCCATACGCCTGGATTTTAAAAGCACAAACAATGAAGCTGAATATGAAGCTTTCCTCGCTGGATTAAGGTTGGCAATCAAAATGGGAGTGCGACACATCGAAGCGCATGTAGATTCCATGTTAGTGGCCGGACAAATCAATGGGCAGTATGAAGCCAAGGGAGACACAATGGCGCTCTACCTGAGTCAAGCAAAGACGCTGTTACAAACCTTCTATTCCTACAAGGTGCATCACATTAATAGAAGTGAGAATAAACCAGCAGACGCGCTGAGTAAGCTCGCTTCTACAAGTTTCCAACACCTAGCAAATGATGTGCGCATAGAGGTTTTAAGCAACCCGTCAGTGCCACTAAGGGAAGTAAGTGTTATTCAACTAGGCACAACGTCTTGGATGACTCCGATAATCGTGTACCTCCAATCTGGAATCCTCCCGGAGAACAAAGCGGAAGCGAGGAAAATCCAGTACAAGTCAGAACATTATCAGATGGCTGATGGGATTTTATACCGAAAATCATACCTCGGGCCCTTGTTAAGATGCGTTGATCCAGAAGACGCAAATTATTTGATCAGAGAAGTGCACGAGGGAATTTGTGGTATACATGCCGGACCAAGAATGGTGGTGGCAAAGGTCATGAACGCGGGATATTACTGGCCCGGGATGCATTTGGATGCGGTTAAAGAGTTGAGGAAATGCAACGGGTGCCAAAGACATGCCCCCAAAACAATGCGCCCCAAGAATGAATTGGTACCAGTCACCACGGCGTGGCCTTTTCAACAATGGGGAATAGACATGGTCGGACCTTTCCCTGAAGCCCCAGGAGCTGTCAAATTCATAATAGTCGCAGTCGACTATTTCACCAAATGGGTAGAAGCAAAGGCCCTCGCATCGACCACAGCCACCGTCGTCAAGAAATTCATCTGGGAACAAATCATATGCCGTTTCGGTTTACCACTCAAGATCATCACGGATAACGGAACCAACTTCGCCGAAGACAATCTTCAACAATGGTTCAAAGAACTACACATCGAGCACACCTTTTCCTCGGTCGCGCACCCGCAGGGAAATGGTCAAGTTGAAGCCGTCAACAAGAGTATTGTCGATGGAATCAAGGCAAGGTTGGGAGAAAAAAGAAGAGGTTGGGTAGACGAACTGCCCAGTATCTTGTGGGCCCACAGGACGATGCCCAAAACAAGCAACGGAGAAACACCGTTTAGCTTAGTTTATGGGTCAGAGGCAGTAATACCAGCGGAGATAGGATTGCCGTCACCCCGAATGCTCTCAATGAACATAATCAACAATGAAGAAGAGAGGAGGATCGACCTTGACCTCCTAGAAGAAAGGAGAGAAATGGCGGCAATCAATGAAGCAAAGTACAAAACGAAGCTGGAAAAATATTACAACTCTAAAGTTCGAGTCTGCACCTTCAATCCGGGAGAATACGTCCTCAGAGACAACGAGGCTTCGAATGCTGAAAAACCCGGAAAATTGGCTCCCAAGTGGGAAGGCCCGTATGTTATCGACACAGTACTCGGAAAGGGAGCCTACAAGCTACGCACCATCGACAACAAAGAGGTTCCACGAACTTGGAACGCTCAACAGCTGATAAAGTGTTACCTGTAAAAAGCTTATGTAACTGCAACAGCTGAATCGCCAACACATTTATAGTAATACAAGAAGTGTTTGGCTATTTTTTCCTATCATGCAAATTTCCTGTCACAACTGCATATATTACTTTGGGCATACACGAAAACATCAATGGCTCGACCATTAGGAAATGTTGTAGACTTCCAAGGCCTGTCACAAACAAGTGCACAGCCGGGTCAGATACACAACTAAAGCCTAACAAACGCCAAACAAATACTTCGTGCCCACATAAACACGAAAGCATCGAACACAGGACAAACGAACATTGTAAGAACCCCCAAGGCTGAGCACAGCTGGGTCCACACAATAACCTGTAATTCGATCACTTCGTATTCACGAACCAACCTGCGTACGTAAACGACAGAATAAAACGTTGTACAAAACACAACACAACCTGTCAGCGCCATCATTCATTCGTGATACCTGAATCAAAGTAATTATACATGCACATATTATGACATTAACAAAATTCGCATAAAAACAAACAACTATTAGCATAACAAATGTCAAAGCATAGCCAAATATCCACAGGCATAACAAGAAAGTTAAAATTGTTCATGCAGTTGTCAAAGTACAAGACCAACCAAGGTCATACGCGGCGCGCAGGCCGGAGTCCCTCATTCCGGATGACTGGTCCCGGCACCTCCAGCCGCACCACCTTCATCGCCAAGCGCCTTTTTCAACAAAACAACACCATCAGATCTTCGATCCAATTTTTTCGCAGCCTTAACCACAGCAAACTCCAAAGACGAAAACTCTTGTCTTTTCGCAGCATAAGCAGCGCTACAATCCTCCTTCCACAACTCGAAGTGATGTTCTTTCTCCTTATTAAGGGCCGCAGCCCTACCCTCGTTATACCCATCCTTACGCCCGCTACTGTAACCAGCTTGCCCCAACTCAAACATATAATTGGCAAGCTCGTGGGAGTTGACGATGCGATCAGCAATCTACGAGAAACACACAAATAAGAGAAATAGTTCACGAAAGTCATAAAATAAAGTAAAAAGAAGTTACCAGAGGCACCGCGCGCAAGAGCAACCACTTGCAATCAGCTGACGCTTCCTCGGCAAGGACTTCAGAGGCTTTGCACTCAACGGTTTTCTCTTGAAGAAGACGTTCAGTAGTCTCATACTGCCTCGCAAGCTCCTCTAGCTTAGCTATACGATCAATGTACTCCTTCTCTTTCTTCTCAAACGCGACGCGCGCCCTTTGAGCTTCTTCAGCAAGCTCAGTCTTCTCACCAGACAAACGCACAACAGTGTCACGTTGAGTTTTCAGCTCTGCATTGGTACGCTCGCACGCAGCTTCCCAATTTTTCTGCTTATCAGCGTTGAGTTGCTTCTCTTGGGTGAGCTTCTCCTCCGCATCAGCTAACCTCCACACCAACCCTTTCTTCTCAGCGTTGAATTTTTCTTTCTCTTCCGTGAATAGTTTCTTCTCATTTTCAAACTCGAGAGTGTCTTCCCCCATCAGCTTCCACTCACGGACAATTTCCTGTGAAGTGGACCAGAAGTTGACCCCGGCTTGAACATGCTCATCCAAAAGCTCCAACCGGCGGCGCCTCTTCTGGAACATCCTTTCAGCCGGGGGGAGAGACAGTGAGAAAAACTCATGACAGTTATCCAAATCATTCATCCTGGAACCCTGGGTCAGATTCCAACGGGGGGCATGCGGAAGATCATCACAAGCAGGATTCGTCGTATCAAAAGAATCAGCATGCACCTTTTCAAACTGAGGTCTGCGGACAGCACCTGAGGTTGCACCACCACCATCACCCGGTGGGCGTTTTGTATACACCGTTTGATGAGGAGTAGTTTCACTTACCTCCACTTCAACTTCAACATTCTTACCACGATCACCACCAGCAGCACCGCCCGCATCACCACCTGTATTACCACCACCTTCTCCAACCTGCTCAGCATTCACATCTTCTTTTTTCTTCCCGTCAGGAGTATCATGAGGGGGAGACAACCCAAATGTCCTCGACGGCGGAGATTCCGGAGGAGTAATTTTCGAAATATCAATCTTGTGTCCAGTCTTGGCTGTTTTGGCACCTGCTCCAAAATGAGCAGCACATTCAGAGCAAAGGGGGACAAACAAGCAAAAATGTAAGATAAGTTGGAAGAAGATAAAACGAATACCAGAAGCTTCAAAAATCTTCTGCAACAAATCCCCAGGCATCTCAGCAAAAATACCCATGTCAATCTCCGATTCAGAAGGGGCGGGGGGATCCTCTTTTTGAAGTTTAATTTTTTTCGAGGCAAGCATAGCAGCAGCCTGCTCGTCAAGTTTTCGTTTTTTATCCTCGAAGGCCCTTTTCTGCATCATCTCTGTTAGAGTTGCGCGATCCTCAGGGTCCGACTCAGGACGTTTCTCTCCAACTCCTAAACCGGACAACGTATCAGAAACGACAACATAATCAAGGATACGATGAGTATGAGGTCACTTACGAGGAGGCTCAGTGGCAGTTTCTTCAGCCTTTTTCCCCTTCCCTTCCGGCTTGTCAGCTTTCGCTTTTCTCCTCGTCTCCAACGGGTCAGCAGTTTCGACTGGAACCTCCAAATCATCACCAACAGGCTCGTTCACCGGCTCATGCACAACCCCCTGCGCCGGACCTGCACGCGCGGAACGAGAGGTTAGGTCTTCAAAAGATCTGCCGGACCCATCACTCGAGAGAACGATAACTTCCCCTCGAATGGAATCAAATGCATCATCATCACTCTCACTATCTTCACCTAAGACAGTGTTTACGAAAGCGGTGAAACTCTCATCGCTCGGATGCAGAAAACGGCCACGGATCTGATCCAACCAGGGTCGTTTATCAGGTTTTTGTATCGCCTCAACCATTGCACCCGGTGCCTTAAGATCCAAAACGTTCAACAAAGTGAAACCTACTGCAAAAAACGCGGAGATAAAGAACAATACAAAAATAATACAACGTACACATACAAAAGAGAGAAAAAAGGATATGGAGCAAAACGTACACTTGCCATCATAACCATAAACCGGAACCCCCAACGGATGTTTAGGAACCCACTTCATGCTCATACCGGCACCCACCAACGCCATCTCCTCAAGCTGGATTATCGGAGTAGCTTTACGAGTCAACTTCTTATACCAAGCTTGGTCAGCAAAATCTGCAACCACATCAACCTTGGGGATACCCTCACCCACAGACCTGTAATGCATATCCACAGGAACAACACCCCGGTGAATATAAAAAAAAATTTGTTTCCAGTCATGAAGACTCTTCAACGGCACAGAGCAAACTGGAGAAACGCCGGTACGAGCACTAAAGGAGTAGAAACCATTTGTATATGAAACAGTATAGAAGACGTTGAACATCTCAAACGTCGGATCCAAACGGTTAGCCATACAAACGAACTCAAAGTGAGTAATACGAGGGAGCCCGATGGCATTGATCTGAGAGATGTGAAGACCGTAACCCCTCAGCACATCAGCAGTAAATCGAGTCATTGGAAGCCTGAAGTTGCCTTCCCGGAAGAAAGCAGCGTACAAAGTCATATACCCGGGAGGAGCATCCATGGCGGTGGAACCAGAAATAGGGTACTGAGCACCCCACTCAGGGAGAAAACCCATCTCCCTTACCAAGTTATGGAATTCCTCCTTTTTCCACCCTATTACCGCCTGCTCCGGGCTAGGCGGAGTTTTCCCTTTGTTCCTTCTCTTCCTCGAAGAAGGATTTGCAGAAGACATTGTGAGAAAACGAACAACAATGCGGATGAACTCAAAAGAAGAAGAAAGAAAATAAAGGAGGAAGAGAGAAATCCGGGATTCAAAATTTGAAAAGTGAAGTTTAGAGGGGGCTGCCCTTGAATTTATACCCATCGCATTTAATGCGATGGGCAGCAAACCGTTAGAGGTGCAGGAAAGGATCCAATCAAGGCGAGACACGTCAGAGGAGAGAGAAGACGCCATCATCTTTTTTCGGAAACGTGTGCAACAACCGCCTGCCATTATGACATAAAGTAACTGACGTGACTGAAAAGGCGTCTGTTCACCTGACACCAGACAGTCACATCAGTCACTCCTTCCCAAGACGACCAAAGCTTCCTCCTGAAGACAAAAGCAAAACCCATGCGCCATGCGTCCATTTGGCTCACTTTTGCAAGGAGTCAAAACCCATGCGCCATGCGTCCACTTGGCTCACTTTTGCAAGTAGTCAAAACCCATGCGCCATGCGTCCATTTGGCTCACTTTTGCAAGGAGTCAAAACCCATGCGCCATGCGTCCACTTGGCTCACTTTTGCAAGGAGTCAAAACCCATGCGCCATGCGTCCACTTGGCTCACTTTCACAAAGAATCAAAAACCATACCCCCATCATGTGCAAACGCCTTAAGCCTCTCGCAACAAACGTCTTAAGGAAAAACACTACCTTCATAAGTCCAGAATCCCTCCTAGACGATCAACTCAACTAGAAGGCACACTGGACTGGGGGGACTTGAAGAGGTATGGTCCCAATTCCTTGCCCACATGGCAAGGACCATACCACTTTTTCCACCCTACGTGGCGCTGACATCAACGATACCATCCAGAAGCTTCCAGAAGCTTCTGGAAAATATGAAGGCAACACCAAAGATGCTCCATCCGACATAAAGGACAACACGTGTCACCAGTCATCAAGCGCCAGGTAGGCCTGCGACGAATCCAGGAGCAGTCCGACAACGCCAGTACGACGTCTCCAAAATAGGCAAATGCAGGTGCGCCACGTGTACCACTACACTGACCACAGTAGAGGAGACCAAGGGGATATTCCCCTTGGTCGGACAGCTGGCGCGCGTCTACAGCTGGCACCGTTGCTCCCTCCCTTCTTCACCCTCCGGCTATAAATAGGACCCTTCACCATCCAGGTTGATCATCTTGCTCTCTATACTCTCACACTTAACACACACTGTTTATCCTTCCTCGGAACAGTACTTATTCTCACGCCGGAGCCTGGTTAAGAGGGAAACCCCCATATTCCCCTCTTAACGAGACTAACGGTGTTGCTGTTTTGCAGGAACCGAACCATTTCCAACGAGTGAGAAAGGAGATTGAACCCATCATTGAAGTAACCCCGCAGATTAACCATAGTGTTAACCTGTGTTTCATCAGATAGGTTAGGATTTTGGCCTTTGAGGAGTGTGATTTTCTCAAACAATATGAGCCCAACACGAAATTCGTGAGTTTGATTTTAGCCTAGACGTGTGCGATTCACTTTCCGATCAAACTTTTCAAATTATTTTTTTTTTGTCAAAACTTATGTTATTCAGACTTCTATTAAGGTAAAACTCAAAGGTTCATTAATAGAAATGGGTTATATTAACCCGCAAAAACACTAGCTAGTAATGTTTAGGTATGTGCCAGGTTTGTCCCGTCGTCCTGTGTGAACATGGTTTATATAACACCCCTACCCCTGACTTCCGTGTAATGACACGCGGTCCCTTACGTTTAGTTTTGATGAAGTTTATAACCTGATAGATTCATCTAAAAGTTTATGATCACCTTCTTTTACCCTATATATAATTTACACGATGTAACTTGTGTTGTTATAAAATAAATATATGACGTGGTCTATGTTCCCAAGTTTGAAACACCTTGTCAAATTCTAGAAAAGATGAGTGACTTATATGCATGGATATTTAAATTTACAAATATGCCCATAATATAAAAATAGTCAGTGTTAATGTATGCTGTTTAGGTAGATATGTGTTGGCTTTTTGGTTTGAATTTTAATGCCAGACATCTTGAAGTTTAGATGTCTTGTGAGTTTGATTGACATTGACATAAGGGTAGAGAAATAACAACATTTTAACAACTACTAGAGTGAACCAACTGGCCCAGCCCAGTTGGCCAGGAAGAATGATGATTCGGAAACATGACCGAGAGGTCGTGGGTTCGAGTCGGACGACCGCCCGAGTTTTCTATTACCGCGCATACTTGCCTAGAGTGTCCGCTCTAGGTGGAGGTGCAACTTCCATCAAGTGGTGGAGGGTGGGAAATTTTCTCGGGGAGCGCCAGCTACTCCAATGCACCAGCACGGGCCCGGTTAAGACAACGTAGCCTGGTTGCGTGAGTAGTGAGTGGGTACCACTTCGGGTGGTATTGCGGCATGAGCCGTTTGTTGTGAAATGTCGCCGTTCAAAAAAAAAAAAAAAAAAAAAAAACAACTACTAGAGTGTGTTAATCGTGCTTGTAGGTTTCTTTATTTTATTTATTAAAATTATGAATTTGATAGGAATCTTACAAAGATTTTCAATGAAATTTCCAGGTCTTAATGATTTTAAAAGAATAATATTACTCAACTGCAATCACCTTGTAATATTACAAAATGAAATGATCAACATTTAACTGCAAGCATGCATATGTTATTACACTAGGTGTTGCCCCGCCCGCGTTGCGGGGCGATAGCCGAATAACTCTTAACCAATTAAAAAAGCAACTATAGTTTTGCCAGAAAGAAAAAGTAAAAAGAGTGTTAGGCAGCTCCTTGAAACGATTTTTAGCTTTGGGCAAAGTCATATTTTTATTTTTACATGGGGGAAAAATCAAAATTTTTTCATGATGGTAAAATCCTAATTTTTAGCTAGGGGAATACCATATTTTTATTTTGCACTGGGGGCAAAAAAACGTAATTTTGAATTGAGGGTGATATCGTAATTTTGAACCAAAGCGAAAACGTAATTTTGGCTGAGGGTAAAAGCGTAATTTTTTTAGCGAGGGCGAAATCGTATTTTCGGTTTAGCTGGGTGTAAAGTCATATTTTTATTTTGAACTTGGGAAAATCATAATTTTGAACCGAGTGTAAAATGGTAATTTTGAGGTAGAGGAAAACCATATTTTTTTTTTAGTTGGGGGCAAAAAAGTAATTTTAAACTGTGGGTGAAATTGTAATTTTGAACCGAGGGAAAATCGTAATTTTGAGCTGGGGGCAAAAACATAATTTTATTTTGAACTGGGGGCGAAGACGTAATTTTAAACTGGGGGAAAACCGTAATTTTAAAGCGGATATAAAATAAAAAGCTGAGGGTAAAATCATAATTTGTGAACCGATGGCAAAATTGTAATTTTGCGCCGCTCGCAAAAAGGTTATTATATTTTTTAGCTGGGTGTAAAGTCATATTTTTATTTTGAACTTGGGAAAATCATAATTTTGAACCGAGTGTAAAATGGTAATTTTGAGGTAGAGGAAAACCATATTTTTATTTTTAGTTAGGGGCAAAAAAGTAATTTTAAACTGTGGGTGAAATTGTAATTTTGAACCGAGGGAAAATCGTAATTTTGAACTGGGGGCAAAAACATAATTTTATTTTGAACTGGGGGCGAAGACGTAATTTTAAACTGGGGGAAAACCGTAATTTTAAAGCGGATATAAAATAAAAGGCTGAGGGTAAAATCATAATTTGTGAACCGATGGCAAAATTGTAATTTTGCGCCGCTCGCAAAAAGGTTATTATATTTTTTAGTTGGGAGAAAAACGTAATTTTAAACTGGGGGCAAACCGTAGTTTTAAAGTGGATATTAAATAACAAAATGGTTGGTTCAATAGAGAAGATGCGGCCGTCCATTTCGACCAATGGCAGGGAAACACTATTCCCTGCCATGGTCTTTGTATATGTAAGGTAATCGTGTGGGGCTATGCCGTTAGTGGTTAGGAGGTGGCAATGAAAGGTGGCGGTGACATCAAACAAAAAAAAAGTTATAAAAGAAATTTTAAATTATAGTAAATTACTTGTTGAGTCCCTGTGTTTTACTTCTTTTAACCACTTGAGTTCAAAATCAAAAAGTTTAACGCCCTGAGTTTCTAACCACTCAATTTATAATGTTTTGAGTCCATTTTCTAACACTTGTACTTTTAATTTTGAACTCAAGTGGTTAAAATTACTAAAACACAGGGATTCAAAACGTTATAAAATGAGTGGTTAGGGACTCAGGGCGTTGAACTTTTTTTATTTTAAACTCAAATGGTTAAAACCAATAAAACACAGGTACTTAAAAGTAATTTACTCTTTAAATTAAGAAAAAACTCAAACTAAATAATATATGAAACATTATCAAAAAAGTAATTAAAATATCACTCACGTCGGATAACACATGTTCTATGTTAGTGAGTGACGCTGTGTCTCACACGTCAAGCGATCACCACATAGGACCACACGCTTTAAGACTTGAGGCCATGCCGTCTAGCCTAAGATGTCTCACACGTCAAGCGATCATGAGAAAACTACATCTAAATAAGAAAACTAGAAAACTACCTAAAAAAAGCTAAAAACATACCAATTTTTTTTTTTTTGCAAATTTTATAAAAAATCGCTATTTTTTATATATAAAAACAAGTTTTCAAAAAAAAAATTTTGTTGTACTGCACATGTGCATTATATGTGTACTACACATGTGCATTATATCCGTAATCGTGCACATGTGCAATACAACAATTTTTTTTTTGAAATTTTTTTTCCATACATAAAAAATAGCGGTTTTTTTATAAAAAAATGTAAAAAAAATCGGTATGTTTTTTAGGCTTTTTTAGTTAGTTTTTTTGTTTTCTCATTTAAACTAGTTTTCTCGTGATCCATCCCCTATATTTATATATATATATATATATAGGGTAAGGTTCATTTGAGAATCACCCTTATTGTGAGAACTCGAGAACCAATGTGAACATAAAAAAAATACCTAAAAAATCCAAAAAACCCACAATTTTTTTTTAATATTTTTCTAATAAAAATCGTTATATTTTGTTAAAAAAACGTTTTTTTTTTCGAGTAACAGTTATGGATGCACATGTGCATATGTATCATTTCTTGGAAAAATTCAATAATATATTACCAGTAGTAGAAAAATGCACTTTCATTTACATTACCATATGTAATACACTACTTTTTACATTACCAATATTAGAAATGCACATATGCATCTATATGTATCAACATGAAATAAGGTGTTTTGGTACTAAAAGTTTGTGATTTTAAATGATGAAGTAGGCCCATATACATGTGTTTTGGTTAGTTATATCTAGTGGTTGATGGTTTGATTATATTTGTCACTTTATGATGTAATATGTTGTTTTGATGGTATAAAGGGTGTTGATGTACATATAATAAAGTGAAATATTGGTAATAATATTGTATTATGGATGATAAAAAGCAATGGTATTGTATTACGGATGGTAGGAGGTAATGGTAGTGTAGTATGGATGGTATGATAGATGAAAGGGGATGTGTATTCAAAGTGGTGTACTAAAACACGTTACAACATGTTCATATATATAGATGCACATGTGCATTTCTAGTGTTGTTAATGTTATAACAAGTTTATACATATAGATGCACATGTGCATTTCTATTATTGCTAATGTAAAAAGTAGTGTATTATGAATGGTAGTGTAAATGAAAGTGCAATTGTTTGATATTTGTAACGAATTACGGAATTTGTCAAAGAAACAATACAAATGCATATGTGCATGGATAACTGTTACTCGAAAAAAAATTTTGATTTTTTTTATTGTTGACGAAATGTAGCGATTTTCCAAAAAAAATGGAAAAAAAAATTGAGTGTTTTTTAGATGTTTTTAGGTATTTTTTTTAGTTGTGTTCACATTTGTTCTCACGGTTCTCGCAATAAAGGGTGGTTCCTAACGAATCCTTCTCATATATATATATATATATGGGGTAAGGTTCATTTGAGAACCACCCTTATTGCGAGAACCAATGTGAACACAAAATAAAAACAAAAAAAAAATAAAAAAAAAACACTCAAATTTTTTTTATTTTTTTTAATATTTTAAAAAAAAAAATCGCTATATTTAGTTACCAAAAGAAAACCTTTTTTTTTCGAGTAACAGTTATCCATGCACATGTGCATATGTATCATTACTTCAACAAATTCCGTAATACGTTATCAGTAATAGACAATTGCACTTTAATTTACAATATCATCTGTAATACACTACTTTTTACATTACCATTATTTAAAATGCATATGTGCATCATTAGGTATAACCATGATATAACATGTTTTGTTACAAAAAGTTTGTGATTTTGAATGGAGAAGTAGGCCCATATACATTTTTTTGGTTAGTTATATCTAGTAGTTGATGGTTTGGCTATAGTTGTTACTTTATGATGTAATATGATGATTGGATGGTATAAATGGTGTTGATATACATGTAATAAAGTGAAAATATTGGTAATGGTATTGTATTATGGATGGTAGGAGGTAATGATATTGTATTATGGATGGTAGGAAGTAATGGTAGTGTATTATGGATGGTATGATATATGAAAGGGAAAGTGTATTCAAAGTAGTGTAACAAAACAACTTATTTCATGTTGATACATATAGATGCACATGTGCATTTCTAATATTGGTAATGTAGAAAGTAGTGTATTACATATGGTAGTGTAAATGAAAGTGCAATTGTCTAATATTTGTAACGAGTTACGAAATTTGTCAAAGAAATGATACATATGCACATGTGCATGTTTGTGTGTTATGGATGAAATGATATATGAAAGAGAAAGTGTATTCAAAGTAGTGTACCAAAACACCTTATTTCATGCTGATATATATAGATGCACATGTACATTTCTAATATTGTTAACGTAAAAACTAGTGTATTACACGTGGTAGTGTAAATGAAAGTGCAATTGACTAATATTTGTAATGAATTATGAAATTTGTCAAAGAAATGATACATATGCACATGTGCATGGATAACTGTTACATTTTTTTTGAATTTTTTTTATTAACAAAATATAGCGATTTAAAAAAAATAGTAAAAAAAATTTGGGTGTTTTTTAGATTTTTTTAGGAATTACTGTTTGTGTTCACACTGGTTCTCGCGGTTCTCGCAATAAAGAGTGGTTCCTAACGGATCCTTCTCATATATATATATATATATATATATATATATATATATATATATGAAGGCTTCGATATAACATTTCTTATTGATTTTATGAATTAATACTTCACACATATATAAACCATATATTAAAAAACACAAATGACAATTCTAACCCCTACACTACTAAGTGGTTGTTTGGTAACTTCTAAATGGGTAAGTGCTGAACTAGTAAGAGGTCTGAACTATTAAGTGTTGAATCGGTAAGAGATCTAAACCATTAAGAGCCAGTATAATGCTTAACCATTTAGAGGCAAATGTCAGACCAATTCAGATAAGAAGCCTTATCCATTCAGACTTAATATATTGCTTAACCATTCAGAAACAAATATCTAAACCATTCAGACATCAGCTCACGAAACAACAGTCTGAATCATTAAGTGTAGAACTAGTAAAAGATCTGAACCATTAAAAGCTCATTGAGAGATGAAACAAACAACCCCTAATTCATTTTATAATTCTTACAAACCTACCCCTCGAGTTTCAAATTTTCCAACTTTACCCACATACAATATACATTATATGTTTTTAACCTAATAAATATTTTACTAATTTAATTATTCTTCAATTACTTTTGTTCGTTAATTTCATTTAAAAAAAACTAATTTGTCACCGAGTGTAAAAAACTTTTTAAAATATTATTTTGACCTCCTCGAGTTTCTAAAGTTTCGAGTTTACCCCTTTCGTTCCTTTACTTTAAAAAACTATTTTTTATGTGTGTGTTTTTATGTACGTGTCATTAGGCTTTTTGGCAACTTCTGAATGAGTAATAAATGTTAAACAGTAAGAGGTTTAAACCATTAAGAGTGAGTGTAATGCTTAACCATTCAGAGGCAAATGTCTGACCAATTGAGATAAGAGGTCTAAACCATTCAGACTCAGTATAATACTCAACCATTCAGAGTCAAATGTTTGAATCATTCAGACATCAGCTCGCGAAACAAACAATCTGAACCATTAAATGCTGAACCAGTAAGAAGTGTGAACTATTAAGAGCCTTATTAAGGGGGGAGGGGGTGGTTATCACTTGCAAAAATTTCATCACTCACAACATCCAATCAAGTTCCGCCATGTCATCAACCATTATTCCATCACTCACAACCTTTTTTAGTGGCAATGGTCATCACACACAACACCCAACAATGCCCATCACTCACAACACTCAACAACACCCAACAATGTCACACCCCAACCAATGGCGGAAACATCGGGATGAGACGAAGTGTGAAGATTGCTAGAGACATCATAACGCTATTTGTGACGATAATTAAATAATTCCCATTTCATTTCATAACTTCAAATTGTCAACATTACATAAACTCAAATAACAACAAGTTCAAAAGAAATACATAACAACACAAGCAAAAATTGATACAACATATTAAACCTAAACGTCTATATGTGTATCTAGGCATCAACGCTACTTCTTTTCATAACATCGTCATCATCAACCTGTAACATGTTTAAAATACAATTCAATGCAAAAGCAAAGGCGAGTATACAAGTTTATGAATATGTATAAGTATAAAAGTTTAAAAACGAATCCACATGGCAACTTAGTTAATACGAGATCAGCCTAATATGGCATGCAATATTTCTAGCTAATCCTCTGTTTACGCAAGAAAGTTTAATTAATTCAACATGACCCAAGTATAAAGGGGGCGGTGCGTTACTCCTATAGCGCTATACATGTCAAATGGAGGCTCGTGAAAGCTAATGACTAAAACATATTACATAAGTATGGTCTACATAAGCATCAAGTATCATAACATAGCATTCATGTATAAGGATTGTTTTGTGCATTGCATAAAGAATAAGTTCAAGTGTAGTTTTAATAAGGTAACATGTTACACGCCAAAAGTGGTAAACATAAAAAGGGGGTTGCGAGTATACTCACGGTGGTTGCAAGCGTTCCTACTTGAAATCCCGCGAGTGAGTTGGTGGATGGATTAGTTTGGAACACCTAGTCCTTCTACACGAGGAAACATAGGTGTGTGAGTTTGGCGTTTAACGGAAGATTATGGATTCGGATTTAACATCGCATAAAGTACAATATAAAAATAATCATCTTTAACTTATAACTCTTATATGACACTATGTAACCACTAGGGTTATATTGTATTTCATGGGTAGTGCACCCATTAGAATCATACTTAGAGTTTTAGGTCTTAGATGATATTCTACTACTTTAACATATAAACACAAGTTTAACATTAAAGGATCGAATGAGTGTATGTACATATTTAGGTTAAGTATTACATATTATTTGGCAAAATAATTCATGTAGGAGGTAGAAGATTAGAATCCTCATTTAGGCACCTCGAGTTATCATGGAAGTCATGTATGGGGTAGGAAGAACAAGCTTCCGTTTAGGAACCCCTTGAATGTTCACCACTTCACTTGATGTAAAAACAACCAAGGAGGGTCACGAACTAGGATTAGTATAATAATATAAACAACCTAACTAAAGAGAAATCATCAAATCATGTGAGGATTTTATGTTGGAACAACCCAAGTTGTTCCACAATCACTCTACATCAAGATCTAAGCTTGAACATGACTCGTGGGCGAAATACCCAAAACAAAACAGAAAATATTTGAGGTTTAACCTCCGATGTTGTATGTATCAACCTTGTTTTTAAGCTTAACCAACCATAAGATAGGTTGTAAGCATTAGGACATAGGTTTGAGATGAGTTAGACTCAAGTTTGATAAGTTTAAACAAGTTTTGAAAGAATTAAAACATAACAGAAAGTTTATGGACATTTTCGGGGCAATTCCAGGTCTGATTTCTCCAAGGAGAAACCAAGGAATCAAGCCCCATGATTATCCAAGGAAGTAGGAAGAAGAACCAAGTGATTTGGTTGAGAAATGAGCAAGTTATACTCACTTTAGTACAAGAGTATGAATCTGTCCGAAATCCTGTTTTGCAAGAGCTTAGAGAGTGAATTTGTGAGGTGTACAGAGTTGTGAAAGTGTAAAAATGCTTGGAGGAGGTGTGTATTTATAGTGGAAGAGGTTAGAGATGATTGGAGGTGTTTAGAGGTGGATTAGAGGTGATTGGGGAGTGCTAGAACTTGGGATTTCGTGCAAAATCGCATAGATTTGCAGCTGATTACGTTTTCTGCAGATATGAGGTCCATGCGGGCCGCGTAAAGGATCAGGGATCCTTTTCGCGGGCCACCTGAACTTAATGTTCCGGAATTAAAGTTCCATTTATTACAATTCAGCCCCCAAAGTTGTTATTTTAGTGTTTTAGGGCATTTAAGGACTATATTTGCCACAAAAGCCTAATTTGAGATAAATTTAAGTATGAGGAGTATAAACCAAGTATAATTATGCGTACGTGGATCGTATGTAAGTGTCGTTTATGATCAAAACACGTTTTATGCATAAGTTTCATGTATTTACAAGTTTAGCACATAGTTTCCAAGAATTACGAATAAGCATAAATTGTTCCACGAAATTGGATGTATGAGCATATATAAAGTATGTATAACATGTAATTAACAAAATACGAGTTTTATTCATGATCCAAGTCTCAGAGTTTACAACGGTTACAAAGAAAGGACGATTACAAGAACACAAGGTTTCCAAAAATAGAAACACGAACAAGACTTGCTATAAAAGGAAAGTACAAATAAGTGGGGCGTTACAGTCTCCCCTCCTTTAGGGAATTTCGTCCCGAAATTGAGGAAGACTTAGGGAAAAGATGTGGATACTTCGCCTTCATATCACTCTCGAGTTCCCAAGTAAATTCAGCGCCACGTTTTCCTTCCCATCGAACCTTGACAATAGGAATTCGACTGCGCCTCAATTGCTTGGCTCCTCGGTCCATGATTTCGACCGGTTTTTCCACAAAGTGAAGTGTTTCGTTGACTTGTAAGTCTTCGAGAGGGACGTGTAGTCCTTCGTCAGCTAGACACTTCTTCAAGTTGGATACGTGGAAGACAGGGTGTACATTGTTGAGTTCTTCAGGCAGGTCCAGTTTATACGCAACCTTGCCAATCCTTTCGAGAATTTTGAAAGGACCAACGTAGCGAGGTGTGAGTTTCCCTTTCTTGCCAAATCGAACCACGCCCTTCCAAGGGGATACCTTGAGAAGCACGAAGTCACCTGTCTCGAATTCCATCGGTTTGCGATCCTCATCGGCGTTGATCTTTTGCCGGTTCCTGGCTTTCAGTAAGTTGTCTCGAACCTGTAAAATCTTGTCCGTCGTCTCTTGTATGAGCTCGGGACCAGTGATTTGAGCGTCACCAATCTCGTGCCAACAAATCGGCGAACGGCACTTGCGACCATACAATGCTTCAAAAGGTGCCATTTTAATACTCGTGTGATAACTGTTATTGTACGAGAATTCAACCAATGGCAAGTGTGTATCCCAGTTGCCACCAAAATCTATTACGCATGAACGAAGCATATCCTCTAAGGTTTGGATAGTACGCTCGGTTTGACCGTCTGTCTGAGGATGGAAGGCAGTACTAAGGTTAAGTTCAGTACCCATAGCAGATTGAAAAGTTTGCCAAAGGCGAGACGTAAAGCGAGTGTCACGATCGGAAATGATGTCAACGGGAATACCATGGCGGCAGATGATCTCATCAGTGTAGATTTTGGCCAATTTCGCGACTTTGAAATCTTCACGGATGGGAAGAAAGTGAGCTGACTTGGTTAATCGATCAACGATCACCCAAATACTGTCATGGCCAGAAGAAGTGCGGGGGAGCTTAGTGATAAAATCCATGGCAATGCTCTCCCATTTCCAGATAGGAATCCTTGGTTGTTCGAGTAAGCCAGAGGGACGTTGATGTTCAGCTTTCACCTTTGAACACGTGAGAAATTTCGAGACGAAAATGGCTATATCCTTCTTCATTCCAGGCCACCAATAGGACGTACGCATATCATGGTACATCTTGTCGGCACCAGGGTGAATAGAATACTTCGTATTATGTGCCTCCTTCATCAGGAACTTGCGAAGATTATCGCGATTAGGAATCCAGATACGATTGAGATAGTATAAACTACCATCAGGTTTGGACACGAGACTGTTTTCAGCACCACATTGCATCTCGTTGTAGAGGTTACCCTCGTTAACAGATGAATATTGAGCTTCACGTATGCGATTCTGAAGATCGTGGACAAGTTGGAAACAGCGGATACTTTTGACATGAGTTTTACGACTAAGGGCGTCTGCTACTACGTTCGCTTTACCTGGGTGGTATTTGATTTCACAGTCGTAGTCGTTTAATAGTTCCACCCAACGACGTTGACGCATGTTCAGTTCTTTTTGATCGAAGATGTGTTGAAGCCTCCTATGGTCGGTGAAGACCACACACTTAGTACCATAAAGGTAGTGTCGCCAAATCTTCAACGCAAAAACAACTGCTCCAAGTTCAAGGTCGTGAGTAGTATAGTTTTTCTCATGTATTTTGAGTTGCCTTGACGCATAAGCGATGACCTTGTCTCGTTGCATAAGCACACAACCAAGACCAAGGCGGGAAGCATCGCAATATACGACGAAGTCGTCGTTTCCATCAGGAAGTGTGAGGATAGGAGCATTGCATAGCATGTCCTTGAGCGTTTGAAAAGACTCCTCTTGCTCGGGACCCCAAACAAAAGGTTTCTCTTTTTGAGTCAAGGAGGTCAAAGGGACGGCGATTTTCGAAAAGTTGGAGATGAAGCGACGATAGTAACCAGCAAGACCAAGAAACGAACGAATTTCGGATGGAGATTTCGGTGTGATCCAATTCTTCACAGCTTCGATTTTAGCGGGGTCAACGTGAATACCAAGTTCATTGACAGTATGACCAAGGAATTGAACCTCTTTTAACCAAAATTCGCACTTGGAGAATTTGGTGTATAGACGTTCAGCACGAAGAAGTTCGAGGATAAGACGCAAGTGTTGTTTATGCTCTTCTTGAGTCTTGGAATAGATGAGAATATCGTCAATGAAAACGATCACGAAACGGTCCAAATACGCTTTGCACACGCGGTTCATCAAGTCCATGAATACAGCAGGTGCGTTGGTCAAACCAAAGGGCATGACCACGAATTCGTAGTGACCATAACGTGTACGGAAGGCGGTTTTAGGCACATCTTCTTCGAGAACTCGAAGTTGATGATACCCAGAACGAAGATCGATTTTTGAAAAGCAGGTCGCGCCTTGCAACTGGTCGAAGAGATCATCGATGCGCGGAAGAGGGTATCGGTTCTTGATGGTAAGCTTGTTGAGCTCACGATAGTCAATACACATTCGGAATGACCCATCTTTCTTTTTGACGAACAAAACAGGTGCGCCCCAAGGAGAAGTACTAGGGCGTATAAAGCGTTTATCAAGAAGCTCTTGGAGTTGACTCGAGAGTTCTTGCGTCTCGGAGGGTGCTAAGCGGTAAGGAGATTTAGCGACAGGCGTTGCGCCAGGCACTAAATCGATTCGAAAGTCGACGGAACGAGCAGGAGGCGGACCAGGAAGATCGTCGGGAAACACATCAGGGAAGTCACGTACAACGGGAACGTCGCTTATGCTTGGGCCTTTGTCCCTCTTTTCCACAATGTGGGCGAGAAAGGCGAAGGTACCCTTGCGTAAGCATTTGTTTGCTTTGATACACGACATAAGCTTAAGGCCTTGAGAAGGATTTTCACCATAGACGTGTAGGGAGTCACCGTTTGGAAGAGGTAGGCGAATAAACTTCTCAGAACAGACAACTTCAGCGCGAACTCGCCTAAGCCAGTCCATACCTACTATGACGTCGAAACTACCCATTTGCATAGGTATGAGATCGATTGAAAACGTATGATCGTTAAGGATTAAAGAACAATTGGAGAGAACAGAATCGACAGCGACGGTTTTACCATTAGCGACCTCGACAGCGAAAGATTTTGGCAACTTGGAGCGTTTACACTTAAGCAAGGATTCGAATTCTATCGACACAAAACTTTTATCGGCACCAGTATCAAATAGACAAGAAGCATAAATATGGTTCACAAGGAACGTACCAGTAATGACATCATTCGTGTTTTGAGCTTGAGCAGTAGTGAGGAGAAAAGCTCGGCCTCTAGCAGGCTGTTGAGCTTGTTGTTGTTGCTGTGGCGGTCGCTGCTACTGCGGTTGCTGTTGGTGTTGTTGGTGCTGTTGCTGTTGTGGAGGTTGATAACGCTGGGGACAAACATTGGCGAGATGATTGGGATCGCCACACTTGAAACATGCTCGCACAGGGGCATTTGGAGCTTGCGGGGAGTTTCGGCAATAGTTAGCAAAATGACCGTACCTCTGACACTTGGCACATTTGCGACAGGGTACGTTGGTAGGATGATGAAACAGGCAGGTGGTACATTTGGGATGGGTTCCAACATAACCTTGTTTTGGTGGTTCGGTGTTTGCGGGTGCAACGACGGCTAAGGCTTGTAATGGTTGTGGGTTTGCGGAGTGACGACCGCACAATTTTGGCTTGAAGCCTTCCGCTTCTTGCCTTGGTTTTTCCTGGACGTTTGGAAGGGTAAGGGCTCATCAGTAGCAGTGTCGATCGTAGCTTGGCGTGCACTCTTCGTTGGAGCCTTGTCAAAGGTCCCATGAAGAACGCAGTTGTTGTTAAGTTCGGTGGCTATTCGAAAAGCATCCTCAATGGTTTGGGGATTGGCCGAGGCAAGGTGGTTTGTCAGGGAAGGTGCAACACAACGAACGAATTTGGCTATGGTCTTGGGGACGGTCTCAACTTGTCCAGGACAGAGGACACTGAGTTGTTTAAAGCGCGTAATCAGGCCATCCATGTCACTCCCTTTCTGAGTAAGGTTCCAAAATTCGTTCTCCAATTTTTGGAGTTCGTGGGGAGGACAGAAGTGGTCTCTCATAAGCTGTTTGAAATCGCCCCAAGGCATAGCATGTGCGACCTCGTTTCCCCTCTTGTTGCGTTCTGTTGTCCACCATTCGAGTGCCTTTTCACGAAATACCCCAGTTGCGTTCAAAGTTCTTAGTTCATCAGGGCAGCCACTTTGTAGGATGGTAAGCTCGATTGCATCAAACCAGTTCATCATGGCGGTAGCGCCATTTTTGCCAGTAAACTCTAAGGGTTTACAAGCCATAAATTGCTTAAACTGGAAGGTCGACTTGGGCTTGTCTGCCTTTGAGTCGACAGAGCCATGCGGTGAATCGGTGTTTGGCTGAATCTTGCTAACAATGTCGGGTAGGACCTTAGCAAATTGCTTGGCCATGAATCTCATGCAATCCTTTTGTGACATGGTGTTGGAAGTCGAACCCTTCTTTGACTTGGTTTTCTTTGATGCACCGCTGGACGACATCTAAGGATGGAAAGAGAAGGAATGGATGAGACTTGATCATAAATTCAAGACAAGTTTGCAAGTTTTAAGCATGTAAGTATGACGTATCATGTAAGATTCACACAGTTAGCATGATTTCAACAAGTATTCAACAAGCATAAACACGTATGAATGCATGAAAGGAGTATAAATTTAGTTTGTTCGCGAGGATTATTATTGTTTTTGATTGCGCGAGACGTTCGAATTGTGTAACGGTTTTTGAAACGAACGAGGTACAAGTATAAAATCACATATAAATTGAATCACATAAAAGAGAGGCTCATAAAACATAGGATTGTTTCGGGTAGAGAAACGTCGACTATTCCAAAGTGGGTCGAAAGTCCTTTCGAATTAGAGAAAACGTGCTTTGGCCTATAGGTAAGATACTCTCGTCGAGAAGCGATTAACGGTATCTTACCCTTCCAGTTACTACACGTCTCTAATCGATCGAAACAATCGGGACTTTGGCGAGATCGAAAATCGAGGAGTGGGACTTAATCGACAAGGTGCGGGTTTCACCCCTAACTTGACGATTTCGTACCCTAACGTGGTTAGTACTCGTCGGGTCAAAATATAATTTCAACACTTTGACGAGGTTCCACTAGAGTTTGAATTGGAAATTTACCATTTAGATGTGGATTTCACTCCTAGCTAAATGGCGAAATTTCGTGCAAAATAAGAATAAGCGGAATGAGAGTCATTACCAAATTGTGGGTTTCACGCCTATTTTGGTAAACTCGTTTCTTTTGTATAAGAGTGTCTTCAAGTCTTCATGTGTATTGTGTAAAATGTCTTAGGAAAGACATCATGTAAGTATTAGGACCAAAAGAAGAGAAAGAAACAAAGTAGGGAGAATAACATTTTAAGCAAGTATTAAGAATGGTAAAAAATATGGTTCCTACTATAGACTAGGTCGAACATGGCAATTCTACCTAATTCCCTATAGTTATGGCTCTGATACCAATCTGTCACACCCCAACCAATGGTGGAAACATCGGGATAAGACGAAGTGTGAAGATTGCTAGAGACATCATAACGCTATTTGTGACGATAATTAAATAATTCCCATTTCATTTCATAACTTCAAATTGTCAACATTACATAAACTCAAATAACAACAAGTTCAAAAGAAATACATAACAACACAAGCAAAAATTGATACAACGTATTAAACCTAAACGTCTATATGTGTATCTAGGCATCAACGCTACTTCTTTTCATAGCATCGTCATCATCAACCTGTAACATGTTTAAAATACAATTCAATTCAATGCAAAAGCAAAGACGAGTATACAAGTTTATGAATATGTATAAGTATAAAAGTTTAAAAACGAATCCACATGGCAACTTAGTTTATACGAGATCAACCTAATATGGCATGCAATATTTCTAGCCAAACCTCTGTTTACGCAAGAAAGTTTAATTAATTCAACATGACCCAAGTATAAAGGGGGCGGTGCGTTACTCCTATAGCGCTATACATGTCAAATGGAGGCTCGTGAAAGCTAATGACTAAAACATATTACATAAGTATGGTCCACATAAGCATCAAGTATCATAACATAGCATTCATGTATAAGGATTGTTTTGTGCATTGCATAAAGAATAAGTTCAAGTGTAGTTTTAATAAGGTAACATGTTACACCCCAAAAGTGGTAAACATAAAAAGGGGGTTGCGAGTATACTCACGGTGGTTGCAAGCGTTCCTACTTGAAATCCCGCGAGTGAGTTGGTGGATGGATTAGTTTGGAGCACCTAGTCCTTCTACACGAGGAAACATTGGTGTGTGAGTTTGGCATTTAACGGAAGATTATGGATTCGGATTTAACATCGCATAAAGTACAATATAAAAATAATCATCTTTAACTTATAACTCTTATATGACACTATGTAACCACTAGGGTTATATTGTATTTCATGGGTAGTGCACCCATTAGAATCATACTTAGAGTTTTAGGTCTTAGATGATATTCTACTAGTTTAACATATAAACACAAGTTTAACATTAAAGGTTCGAATGAGTGTATGTACATATTTAGGTTAAGTATTACATATTATTTGGCCCAATAATTCATGTAGGAGGTAGAAGATTAGAATCCTCATTTAGGCACCTCGAGTTATCATGGAAGTCATGTATGGGGTAGGAAGAACAAGCTTCCGTTTAGGAACCCCTTGAATGTTCATCACTTCACTTGATGTAAAAACAACCAAGGAGGGTCACGAACTAGGATTAGTATAATAATATAAACAACCTAACTAAAGAGAAATCATCAAATCATGTGAGG
Source organism: Helianthus tuberosus (assembly GCA_030545235.1). NCBI lineage: Eukaryota > Viridiplantae > Streptophyta > Magnoliopsida > Asterales > Asteraceae > Helianthus > Helianthus tuberosus. Next base: position 198,879,373 of record CM060447.1, read on the forward strand.
ATTTTATGTTGGAACAACCCAAGTTGTTCCACAATCACTCTACATCAAGATCTAAGCTTGAACATGACTCGTGGGCGAAATACCCAAAACAAAACAGAAAATATTTGAGGTTTAACCTCTGATGTTGTATGTCTCAACCTTGTTTTTAAGCTTAACCAACCATAAGATAGGTTGTAAGCATTAGGACATAGGTTTGAGATGAGTTAGACTCAAGTTTGATAAGTTTAAACAAGTTTTGAAAGAATTAAAACATAACAGAAAGTTTATGGACATTTTCAGGGCAATTCCAGGTCTGATTTCTCCAAGGAGAAACCAAGGAATCAAGCCCCATGATTATCCAAGGAAGTAGGAAGAAGAACCAAGTGATTTGGTTGAGAAATGAGCAAGTTATACTCACTTTAGTGCAAGAGTATGAATCTGCCCGAAATCCTGTTTTGCAAGAGCTTAGAGAGTGAATTGGTGAGGTGTAGAGAGTTGTGAAAGTGTAAAAATGCTTGGAGGAGGTGTGTATTTATAGTGGAAGAGGTTAGAGATGATTGGAGGTGTTTAGAGGTGGATTAGAGGTGATTGGGGAGTGCTAGAACTTGGGATTTCGTGCAAAATCGCGTAGATTTGCAGCTGATTACGTTTTCTGCAGATATGAGGTCCATGCGGGCCGCGTAAAGGATCAGGGGTCCTTGTCGCGGGCCGCCTGAACTTAATGTTCCGGAATTAAAGTTCCATTTATTACAATTCAGCCCCCAAAGTTGTTATTTTAGTGTTTTAGGGCATTTAAGGACTATATTTGCCACAAAAGCCTAATTTGAGATAAATTTAAGTATGAGGAGTATAAACCAAGTATAATTATGCGTACGTAGATCGTATGTAAGTGTCGTTTATGATCGAAACACGTTTTATGCATAAGTTTCAAGTATTTACAAGTTTAGCACATAGTTTCCAAGAATTACGAATAAGCATAAATTGTTCCACGAAATTGGATGTATGAGCATATATAAAGTATGTATAACATGTAATTAACAAAATACGAGTTTTATTCATGATCCAAGTCTCAGAGTTTACAACGGTTACAAAGAAAGGACGATTACAAGAACACAAAGTTTCCAAAAATAGAAACACGAACAAGACTTGCTATAAAAGGAAAGTACAAATAAGTGGGGCGTTACAAACAATACCATCACTCACAATACATTAACGCGTGAAAAATACCACGCGTGGTAAACTTAACGAGTGATCACTAGGGGTGGCGGTAGTGTTTTGAATATTATAACGAGTGATAGAATTCTATCACGGGCAAAACAATTACCACCCCGCCTCCCCTAACTAAACAAACAACCCCTGAGTTGGTCTACGTTTCGACGTAAATGTTTTTTTTCAAAACGAGTCAAATCAAATATAATACGTTTTCGTGCTTATTTTATGTATGTTTCCAGTTGGTTTATGTTTCGATATAAATTTTGTTCTAAACTGAGTGAGGTCAAATATAACACGTTAACATGCGACGCTACAAATTTGAGTTACTTTACGGCAAAATAATCATGTTTATCGCTTGATGTGAATGTGTTTTCTTTTATCCTTTTGTGGTTTTTATAAGTTATAAATAATGTCTTTTGATTATACGTATCACTTTTTTTTTCTTTATACACGTTTTTTATGCTTCTTCTTTTTTGGTACGTTTCCGATGTATGAGTCAGGTCATATATTAATACGTTATAATTGTATGATAAAAACTGATACATTTTACGTTTTGATCCAACCTCAAAGCTTATATAGGTTAAACTAAGTTAAATATACGTTAATACGTACGTTTTCATATGGTTAATTATTATATTAAAATGAAACGTTTAAAAAAAAGCATATAGAACCCATGAAATAAGGACGGGTACCATATGAAAATGAAATCAAACGCATCTCGATTGTGGTAGAGGCAAAATAAAGCACATGATTTCACCCATTGATGGAGGGAAAACATGTGAATGGTGGCATCATCCTACCATGGTAGGCTCCACATGTAGCATATTGGTCATCTATGGGACCCACAAATAGCGTTGGGACCTACATGAACTAACCTCCTATTTTGGATATTGAAGTAGGGAGGTGATTAATTATCATTTGTCTTAACAAAGTTTCCCATTTCAAAAGAATTGTTTATAGACAATGGATTGTAATGGCTTCCACCTCATTTCTCTAAAGAAATTAATCAAATACTATTAAACACTTTTAAGGGCCATTAATCATGCTTACTTTGTGGATGTGATTGAAATTGATGCATATATTATCACCTTAAGATTGCCTAAATCTTTATGTGCCCCCACCAAGTTGTGCTTTGTCAAGTCAAATATCAACCAATCAAAATCCTAATTGAACTCCATTTAAATCTGTCATTGTTTTCATAATAAAAAAGGTAGTAACTTCTCTTATACATTTTTTTAACGGCCAACAAACTCAATCCCGAACACTTTCGGGGCACCCACTGGACAAACGGAGTACTCCGAGATTAACCCGAGTCCATCACCAATTCCGGGGAAAACCCGGTAACCCACCCGCCCGTAGGCACGACGGTGAAATTACCGGTAAAACCCGTTTGGCTCAAGGATCCAACCCAGGTTTCTCTGGGTCTCCTATCATTGTCCACCAGTGCCTCACTCTGCACCAAGTGAGAGTCGAACCTGCATCTTTCAAGAGAAATGCAAGCCCTCCACCACTTGATCTAGAGATCATTGGCTTCTTTTATACATAATATGAGTAACAATTTAAATGAGCCATATGTATTATCCCTCATAAAAATATATGGATCCTCTACTAATGTAACACTTGTAAATGATCTGTTAGTAAATCGTCTAATAGTGTGCGTTAATGATATATGTTGATGTTCTGTCAGTGAAATCTTTAACTATGCTTGCCTTTCCCACCTTGCTTCACTGATGGATTATCAATGATCGCACTTTCATCGACGAATATTTGTCGCAACACCGGTCAATAAAAATCTTCTGATTTGTAGTGATAATTTGAGAAGCAACTTTGATTATTAATTAAAAAAAATGCTTACAATACATTTTACAAAACTTAATACAAGTTTTATTGTCAAAGAAATCAAAATCATATGTAAACAGTTATATGAATTTTTGTTAATAATTGATAAGAAAACACTAATGGATATCTATTAACAAAACAAAAATGTTGACTAATTAAAAATGAAAATCAAAAACTAATTATGCATCATGGCTTGATTGTGATATTATATTTGTAAAATCAATATGATATCCCACATCATGATACAACTCCATTAATTTTCTAACCAATCTTTTTCTCTAACCAATTACTTTGAAAGAGTCCAAAAAGGATAAACCATCCAAATATGTGACTTAGTTTTGAAGTCGTAATCTCCCTTTTCGGATATGTCTAAAGCATATTTTTTCCAAACAATGTGGGTATGACTCAACAAGTCCTTCCATGTGTTCCAAGTGACACCACCTACTTCTCTCTTTTTTTCTAATTTTTTTTTTTTTTCGGGGAGGAAAGTCTTATAGGATTTTTATTAGAAGGTTAGAGCAAATTACAAATCATGGGTTGGTAGACGGGCAACAAGCTGCGCCGCCACCCCCTTTTGAATTGCAAATCCTACTCGGCTAAACACATAACTATGGCCTACAGACACTGTCGCATGCGCAAGTGCTGCCTTTTGAACCCGCTTCAAGAAACCGGACGCCACAGTGGCCAGACAACCAAAGGTATCGAACGCGAAAGGAAGGAAGGCATGTTGATTATCTATGCAGGCCTGCTCGTGCTCGGATATTTTCTAAATGAATATATAATATAGAAAATGGAGGAAGATGTGGAGTTAACTTTAAGTCATGTGATCTTTGAAACCCTCTTCACTTGTCCTTTTGTGTATGTGAAAGAAATCGAAACTTTTTGATCAAAATAGTGAAAGTATAAGAAATATATATGCAAGAATCAAAAAGTGGGCATCAAATTGTGATGGAACTAAGACTTCATGTTGGAGGTGAGGACATAGTTTTCTTATTTACCAACTACATGGGTCTAACTTACGTTTCACTAAAATATCATTTTTTTACTAAAAAATTATATATATGTGTAGGTTCAAATGATCTAAGCGTTAACGGACCGTTGGTTCCGCTCATAGCATCAAACTAGAAACATATACATATCTTAAAGTAAAATAATAAGATTTTAGCAATCTTTAATGTTATTGACTGAGTGTCCCTATATGTTTATCATTTTGTCGATCCATAGTTATTGTTACAAGAAAAAGAAATATAAAACAAGTCCTAAATTTTTATATAGGTATACCCAATATACAATATTCTTTTTTATGACAGACAAAAAAAAAACACAAAACATGTACACTACTAGAAAATTGAGGATTTCATACCAAAATTACCGACTAAAAAAATTCAATCAGAAACGCCGTTATCTGACAGTTTTCCGACAAAAACCTTGTTCGGAAACAAGACAGTTTTTTAGTAGTGCTATAACAATAATCATATATTGAACTTTAAAAGTTAAAGATAAAGGATGCCAATTTTGAAAACTTTTTGAATTTTCATGGAAAGATGCCTAAGATAGATTAGATTTGGACTTATTATAAAGACAAAAATAAACCAAAAACAATTGGGAAGAGGGTTGGGGTTGGGTAGACTTAAACAAGCAAATGAGACACACTGAAAGTGGTTTTGCCTTGGGCTTTCCCCAATAAAGTAGACACATAGACGGCTACATGAACACCACATGACATGTAAACCATAAAACATTACTTGTGCATTGTGGGGGACATCACACATGATCCAAATTGATAATATGTATTGTTTAAAATAAGTAAAACTGAAATTGGTTGGAAATCCCATTTACAATGTATTATTTACGATCATATATCAACCAATTAGCATTGTATTATATATATGTATAAAGAAAATTCATTTAAAGTCCTTATATAATATATAATTAAAACTTATGACTAACATGCCATTTCTATAATACATCCATTTAGGAAGCTAGGCTCTTTAAAAGAAAGGAACGAAAAAAAGCAAGGGTGGAGGGGCGCCTATGCATGTAGCCTTTACGGGTATCAACTCGCATGGGTTACCCCGTCACCACCCTATACGGGTAGGCTTGCGAGTTGCGGCTAGTGTTCACAGATAGGGTTTGCTAATGAAATGAGGTAGCTTTTGACCGTTCGCAACGATCATCGTTTGGGGATCCGTTGGGATTAAAAAAGATTATTTTAAACTATTTCAAACCTATATATACAACTCATTTCAAGCCATTTTTCACTACTTAAATTTACAAAACAAATTATCACACACCAAAAAAGCAAAAAATCTTCAAATGCCATCCATGGATAAACGTAAAATTGCAAAAACATATGATTGGCTAACGGATCACCTTTTTGTTCATTTAGTTTGAATTGTGTGATATTTTAAATTTTAATTAAAGTATAATTTCAATTATATTAATTGTTTAATGGAAAAATTACAAGTTTTGTCCTTTATCTTTATACCACTTTTCAGACAGTGTCCATTTTAACGAATGTTGACAGGCGGTGTCCTTTACTAGGTATTTTGTTGCAAGTTTAGTCATTTACACCCAACCCTGTTAATTGTTGGGTGTAAATGACTAAACTTGCAACAAAATACCTAGTAAAGGACACCGCCTGTCAACAATTAACAAGGTTTTTTAACTGGGTTGGGTGTAAAGGACTAAATTTGCAACAAAATACCTAATAAAGGACACCGCCTATCAACATTCGTTAAAAATGACACCGCCTGAAAAGTGGTATAAAGATAAAGAACAAAACTTGTAATTTTTTCTTGTTTAATTTATCTTTTATTGCTGGATTGGTGGGTGTTAAGGTACATAAAAGATGTGCATTGTCACTACATACACAATGGCAGAACTTAAACATTTAAATTGGGGGACATAAAATCTTATAAATTACAATTATAGTTCTTACACATAAGGCAAATCAGCTAAACTATACACTTCGAAGGATAAAATTAGGGGGGCCGAGACCCCTCCTCGCCCTAATATTCCGCCATATACGTACATCCCATAAAGAAAGTGTATCAAGGCTCTAAAAGAAAGGAGTTTTGGACGTATTTGATTACAAATCATATGATATGTAGAAATCTTGTTTACATGCAAAGAAAATGAAGGAACCCTTCACTAGAAAAAAAAAATGAAAAACAGAGTCGACTAAACAAGAACATTGAACCTTTTTTATATTTTTTGTTAGATCAAGACGATAAACTTGTGAGTCATACATTTTCTTCATACATAAAGAAAATTTAAAAATAGGACAAAAGTTTTAGGGTTGTCCAAATCATTTCTCCCTCCCCATAACATGTCTTCAAACTCCCTAAGAGTAAAGACAGCCACATGTGTTTAACCATATTTGATCCATAAAAGACATGAGTTCCAACATAAAGACTGCCACATGTTAACAAATAATACCGCATTTTTATGACACCAACAATGTCCAGACAGAGAAATCTAAACCATTATACAAAGGGGTTGTTTATTTACCTTTTAATGAGTCTCTTAATGGTTCAGACCTTTTACTGGTTCAGCACTTAATGGTTCAGACTGTTTGTTTCACGAGCAGATGTCTGAATGGTTCAGACATTTGCCTCTGAAGGGTTAAGATTTATACAGAGTCTGAATGGTTAAGACCTCTAATCTGAATTGGTAAGACATTTGCCTCTGAATGGTTAAACATCATACAGGCTCTTAATGGTTCAGACCTCTTACTGATTTAGCACTTAATAGTTCAGACATCTTAATGGTTCAGCACTTAACCATTCAGATGTTGCCAACAGCCCCAAAGCATGGTTAAAATATAAGTAAACCTATGCAATAATGCACATCTAATTATTTTATTCTATTTTTGGGAACTTGCAGTCTATGAAATTCTTCTGAGTTCTACATACATGCATGCATGTTCTTGCATGATGTCTTGACCTAGTTTTTTTTTTTTTAAGGGTGTAATGTTGGCACATCCATTTGCCTATCTACACACTTAAAAGATGTTTTTTGTCCTTATATGCACACCCTGCAGTGTCGAACTGTGCCCAAAACGCGGCGTTTTGGTCCGGTTAACCAGACAAAGACTGACGGGTCTGTTGACCGGACCAAAACGCTGAGCTTTGGCCGCGTTTTGGTCCTGTCAACCAGACAAAAGACTGACACCCGGTCTGGTTGACAGGACCAAAACGCGGCCAAAGCTCAGCGTTTTGGTCTGGTCAACAGACCCGTCAGACACCCGTCGGTCTTTGTCTGGTTAACCGGACCAAAACGCCGCGTTTTGGCCACAGTTCGACACTGCAGTGTGTGCACATAAGGACAAAAAACACCTTTTTGGGGTGACTATCTACACACCAAGTGTGTAAAGAGTTTATGCCTTTTTTAAATGGTTCCTGATAAAAAGAATCATACAGATTTTGGAAGCATGTGTCCCACAAAGAATCTAAGTAGATAGGGACTATTTTTAAGGCATAAGAGCACTCACATTCAATCCATCAAATAATGAGAGGAGAGGTTTTTATATTATAAAGGGTATAAAAAGTGGTTGTGAGTGGAGGAGAGAGAAAATGTTACTGTTCATCTGTATATTTGGGGGGACACTGTTCATCCAGTATAATTTTTTTAATATATATTGAAAGTGGTTGTGAGTGAAGGAGAGAGAAAAATGTAATGATAATATTATTTAATTGAAAGGAGAGAGAAAAAATATTTGTTTTTAGTGGAAATATATTGATATAGAAGTTGTTTTTTAGTGGAATGTATGTATAATTTGATGGATTGAATGTGAATGCTCTAAGATCCAAAGACTTTTAGTTCATCTTTAACAATAGTCAAGATTGGTTCTTAGTTCTTACCCATAAAAGAATCACAACCAGGCTTGTTTAAGGCACTTGTGTGTAGACCTTAGGTCACCTTGTGTACTTCATCTAATAAAAATTACTTTCTGCTTAAATTATGGATCAATTTGTTTTATTTTATGCTAGATTTAATTAATGTCTAACCTACGCTATGTAATAGATAACCTAAGATGGCATTTTCTAATTGATTAGTATTTAAAATCTGTTCTTGCTTGGACATTATTATAATGCTTAAAAATATTGTTTTTTTCTTACAATATAATAATATATAATATAGATTATAGAACGATCAGACACAAAGACCATATTTAGTGGGGCATTATGATAATGCCCCTTCTATGGGGTATGTGACATGTGGCATCAAGGCACTCCCTTCAAGATCAAGCCTCTCAATTTTTTTCACTGGCGTTTTCACACATCACGCCAACACCAATTTTTTGAAGATCACACCAAGGGGGGTTGTGTACACGACACATGCGGCGTGATCTTTACCACTTCACACCCAATTACATTACCCACTACATATGGTTTAAAAATATTTTGTTACTTGTAGTAAAATTTCAAATATGTTTAGTATATAAGATAATTTCTGACCAAAAACAACACTTCAGTTTATTACTACCATTTCTGACCAAAAACAACAATAACAACAATTATTATAATTATATTAATAATAATAAATAATAACAAAATGTTTGTGTAATTTCTCTCAAGTCTCAAGCTAACCTCTAATTTCACGATCATCCTCTCTTCTTAGACTATACGGTGTGAGAGGCGTGAAAAAAGGGCATGAAGTGTCACGTGGCAGTCACGTCAACACCTGTCACAAGAGTGGTGTGGTGCCAAAAAGCGTGGGATAGGATAGGGAGTGCAAGGGTGGCATAATATGACATGTGGCATACACTTTTTATATTTATTTTATATTGAAAAATATCAAATAAAAAAACGCAACACCCAATCAAAACAACACACCTGGCCTCGTCACCATCCTCCCTCCAAACCGGTGAATAATCCACCGCCTACACCATTACGCCATCATTCGCCTCGCCAGACGTAAGCCAGTGTGCCGATGTGGTTGAGCACTCCACGTTGAACACCGTGTGATCTTAACCATTTTATCAACTTCAAACTTCAAATTCTTATCTCCTCTCTCTCTGGAAAAGTTATATTTATTAAGGTTGCATAGTAACAGTAAGAGTAACACCTAACAATAATAACAACAACAACAACAACAACAATAATAATAATAATAATAATAATAGTGGTGGTTGAGGTTAAATGCAATGTTTTAAAAACCGGTTTTTAAGTCAAACTGGATTAAGCTAAAAAATGGTTTAACCGGTTGAACTAGGTTGTATCAAGCGGTTCAACCGGGGTGACTAGCTAACTCTATAATTTTATGAATTATAACATCAACTCAAAAGTTAATCCAAAAATGTATGATTACATATTAAAAGATGATCCAAAAGTAAATTTATAATAAAAAAGATAATAAAAAATCATTCAATCTTCCAACAAGCTCTTTTAAATGAAAGTGTACAAGACATTTATTTGAGTATTGAATACATCAAGTTCACGATCACATAAAAGATGAAATTCACTATTATCGTCACCATCATCAACTAGAGGATAACTATTTTCGTTTCATACAATATTAAATAAGAACTTTTAGTTACGAATAATCATAATATATAAAAATTACGTAAGATAATTAACATATATAATAAAAATAAGTAACAACCCAAACTAAAAACCCTAGGCCGGTATCGGTATTTCGTTTTAAACCGGTATACCGGATTTTACCACCGGTATAACCGGCCAGTATTTACCGGTTTTTAAAACATTGGTTAAATGTTCCATGAAGAATTGGAGAAACCGTTAGTTTTATATGTAAAAACCTATTAAAATTATTTTAAAATAGAAAAAAAAATCATTTTTATATCTTTTTGGAACTTTTACATATAATACATGTAGAAGCCTTCCAAATAAAAAAATATGTTTTTAAAACTCTTTTTTTTTTGAATTTTTGATGTTTCTAATTAAAACGGCTTCTACATGTGTTTATTTATAAAAGCTTAAAAAACTTAATAAAAATCACTTTTTACATATGCAAGAATGGGTTTTTTATGACTAGTTTTACTCTTGGTTTCCGATTCCCTATTTTTTGTGGTTCCCTAATGAATTCATTCATGTGGGAGTTAGCTACAAAATCCATTTTTCCTATAAAGTGTAAAAAAGTCATAAAACACCATAATGTCAACCATAAAACACACTCAAAACCCACAAATAACATAGTGAAGATTACTAAAACATTATATTTGTGGGTTTTGTGTTGTGTTTTGGATGATAAGGCTTTGATTATCGAATGACTAACATTAATGTGTTTTATATTGATTATCATGTTGTGTTTTATATTCATAGTTGTACGATGGTGTGTTTGAAGTTTTTAAGGACTGTTAGGGGTTTTGATATTGTGTTTTAGTGATTTTCACTATGTTATTTGTGGGTTTTGAGTGTGTTTTATGGCTGAAATTGTAGTGTTTTATGACTTTGTATACTTTGGAAAAATGAACTTTGTAGGCGAACCCCGCCCATAATAGAATATGATATATGGAGAATGGTTATTGTACAAGAGATCCAATTCGTATGAAGTGTAGGAGACTTTCAAAAGACAAAGGTATTATAAGGAAATCCAATATTGTTGACTCATAAAACCATTTTCCCAACGGCTATAACTTTTTCATACAATAATTAAAAAAAACATTGTATTAACAGGTATTTCATTCTCTTTAATTTGAGTAGACTATTTATATAGTTTTCTTAATTTTTAATTTTTTACAGGATACTTGATTACACATTCAATATGATTTGTTATAATTGATGTTATTACAATTATAAATCATTACATGATTACACATTCATATGATTGTTAAAAATTGATGTTATTACAGTTATGCTTATTACTCGATTACACATTCAATAATGAGAACTTAATTTTTTATATTTTATTACGTGACTAAATCTGTAATATACGACATTATGTTGTTATTATAGGTTGATTGGTTAATGTTTTGGGTTACATTTATACTTAATACGTCATTAGACCTATAATATTATGCATTCCGTGAGATATTATGTATAATATGTTTTGTTATTTATTACAGTTATGGTTAGTACGTAACTACGTAATCACTTATTGGGTTTTCAGATGATACTATAATAAAATCACTTAATCACGTAATGGGTATTCAAAATTGTGTAATCACGTAATAACACATAGTCAACTAATGTTACGTAATTACGTACTGATACATAATCATGTAACGTTACACTTGTTTCAAGAATAAAGTGTATATTATGTAATAACGTACTAGTACATAATCACGTAAGGTTACAAAATCACGTAACATTATGGCTTTTAAAAAAATTAAAAAAATAAGAAAACTATTGTAATGGCCTACTCAATTAAAGATAATGAAATGTCGTTAATACAGTGTAATTTTTTTTAAATTTTATCGTATGAAAAAATTATAGTCGTTTGAAATCCTGACGGACATGGGTTTATAAGTCACCAACTGATCTTCCTATTTTGTCATTTCCCCATTTATTTCCCTTGTTTTATATCACGTGATTTCTACTTTTGAGGACCACCTAATCTCAACCATTAGATTGTTTGATCAAAGGTTCAAAACTGACACGCTAAAGAATTGTTATACATGACCCTTCCCTATGCTATATCATTTATTCCATTGAAAATTTAAGCATTTAATTTTTTAATTGTTAAAATTCTTATATATTTCCAGTTTAATTATGCCTGGCTTTATTTTTACTTATTTATATTTTTATATGTTTTGATCTTAACTGTTCATTTTTTGTTTGTGAGGTGTTGTTGATGGGCTTTTCTCTTGTCTTGGGCTTGCCTTCAGCTGGACTCTTCCTTGGGCTTGTAGCCGTTTGCAAGGTGATTAGCTGGTAATTAGGGTTACTAACCCTTTTTAAAGAGCAGAAGGTTCCAGCCTTTGTCAAGCGAGTTCCTCATTTTCTGGTTCATATATTTGTTCGCTGTTTCTGGTTCCCGGTCATCACACGTACCTTCATGAAGTCTAGGGTTCTTTTATTCTACTTGTATTGATCATCCAGTTGGAGATCTTTGTTACCTTTGTTCGTTTAATAATCTGTGATGACATATTTACCATTGTATTTGGTGCTACGACCTTAATAAAACTGTTTGTTCTTTGAGTTCTGACATGGTATCAGAGCTCCGAGGTTAAATCGGTGCTCTGGTGGTCTTCCGCTGCCTCTCTTGAAGATCTGGTTCTGGAATCGATCTGAGTTACTTTCGATCCTAGGCGTGTTTGTCTCTCCGGATTGACTGAAGTACTGGTAGTCCTAAAGGTCTGCCGACTTCAATTTTTTGGCGATCCCCTTCTCTTGCTGCCTATACCACTGCGGTGTTTTGAAAACCCTAAGCACTAGGGTTTGGTTGATTCTTGGATACGCTTGAAGGAGGTCCTCGTTAGTCCCTTTTAGGGCAAACTGACAGGGCCTTGTACTGACAAAGGTTGGACGTGTTTTTTTCTGATCTAGTGCTTGTAACCCTAAGTGAAGGTTACAAGCTAGATCCGCTGGAGCTTTACGCACCCACTGTGAGATCGTTCCTCTCTCCTTTATTTTTTTTTCTTTCTGCATCACTATTGTCCTGTGTCTAGGCATATTGATGCCGGGTTTTAGGCAAGACCGGCTTGATTTGGGACACAGAGAGGGTTCACTCTGTTGCATTTATTTGTCATAGGTTGTCTGGTCTGTTTGTTTTGCGGCTCCCTGGTTACCGTCTGCGGAGGCACCATTGAGTGACGAACCTCTGAACGGACCTCTGTCCAGGCTTCGCCAATATCTCTGTTTTATTTGCTTGTCTGTTTAGCCTTTACTGCTTATATGGGTGACAAAACTGAGCCCTCTGTTACTTTAGTCAGCAAACTTGATGCTAGTGATCCATTGTATCTTCATGCTAGTGATTCTAGTGGTCTCACTATAGTCAATATAAAACTAAAGGGAACCGAAAACTATGTAGTTTGGTCAAACGCTATGAGACTTGCACTGATGGCTAAAAACAAAATAGGATTCATTGATGGAACTTGTGCTAGGTCAAAAACTGATGATGTTCTTGCTAGTCAATGGGATCGTTGCAATTCTATTGTGCTAACATGGATTCTTAATTCTGTCTGTGATGAATTATATGTTGGTCAAGTGTACTCAAAACTTGCTTCTGAAGTTTGGGATGATTTAAATGATACTTATGATAAAGTGGATGGTTCTGTTGTTTTTAGCCTATATCAAAAAATCAATTCTGTTAGTCAGAATGGTGCTAGTGTTTCTGAATATTATCATAAAATCAACACTATGTGGAAACAATTTGATGCCATGCTTCAATTACCCTCCTGCACTTGCAATGCTTCTACAAAGTTTAATGAATTTAATCAGCTAATCAAACTTATGCAATTCTTGATGGGATTAGATGATATTTATCAACCGGTTAGAACCAATCTGTTAACAAGGGACCCTTTACCAACTATCAAGACTGCTTTTTCTATCATCTCTAGAGAAGAATCTCATAGAGGATCAAACAATTCTTCAAAAATTCCTAATGTTGGTTTTGCTGCAAAATCTAACAATTTCAATGATAATAAGAAAAAAATTAACAAAGGTCCCAACCCAAATCTAAAATGCTCTCATTGCAACAAGATTGGACATACGGTTGATAAATGCTTTGAACTACACGGCTATCCTGCAAATTATAGACAAAAAACCTCTCAAAATAGTCACCAGTGGACTAGGTCCAACAATGCTGCTAGTAGTGGTACTTTTTCCTCCATGAATAATACCGTGAATGATAATAATACCAGCTCTTTGAACTCTTTAACTGCTGATCAATTTTCTAAGTTGCTAGGTATGCTTAATGAAAACAAAACAGAGGACACAAATAAGTCCAATGTAGGAGGTAAATGTTTCAATTCTTTCTCTGAATACAAAAATAGTTTCTGCTTCAACTCTAAACTATTTTCATCACAGAATTTAAACTGGATTATTGATTCTGGTGCTAACCAGCATATGGTCATGTCTAGCAAAAATATGTTCAACCTTGTTGATGTTTCTGAATATAATATAACTGTTAAGCATCCAAATGGTACTGATGCTAAAGTCACTCAAATTGGTTGTTTCAAACTTTCAGATTCTGTAATTCTAAAAGATGTGTTTGTCGTACCTGAATATTGTGTGAATATTATTTCTGTATATAAACTTGCAAAAGACAATAAACTTGAAGTTGTGTTTGATGAAAATTCTTGCTACATTCAGGATTCATGCTTAAAGAAAACCCTGGTGACTGGTAGACAAACTGAGGGTTTATATTTATATGGTAACTCTCTGAGTTCTAGTTTTTCCTGTCTAAGTATGGCTGAAAAAGTAAAGCTTTGGCATTCCAGGCTGGGTCACCCAGCTGAACAAGTGTTAAATGTTCTTCAACTTAAATCTGAGTCTGCTTCTAACCCTTGTGATATATGTCACAAGGCTAAACAGCATAGGTCCCCTTTCCCTCTCAGCGACCATAGATCAACTAAGGTTGGGGACCTCATTCACTTAGATGTTTGGGGTCCCTACAAGGTCGCTAGTGTGGAAGGGTACAAATACTTTCTTACTATTGTGGATGATTTCACCAGATCCGTTTGGGTTTATCTGATGAAATCTAAATTCGAGGTTTTTGAAAATATACAAAGTTTTTACAACCTTGCTAAAACTCAATTTGAAGTTAATATCAAAGTTTTTAGGAGTGATAACGGATCTGAGTTCATCAATTCTCAAATGACTGCTTTTGTTAAACAAAAAGGTATCATTCATCAAACATCCTGCACCTATACTCCACAACAAAATGGTATTGTGGAGAGAAAACATAGACACCTGTTGAATATTGCTAGAGCTTTGCTATTTCAATCTAATGTTCCACTTAGGTTCTGGTCTGAATGTGTCCTCACAGCATCTTACTTAATTAACAGGCTTCCTACTTCTGTGTTACATGGCTGTTCTCCTTATGAAAAATTGTTTGGTTTCAAACCTTCTCTTGATCACTTGAAAATCTTTGGTTGCCTTTGCTATTTTACTATTTTGGATAATCCTGATAAACTTGAAGAAAGAGCTGAAAAATGTGTTTTCATGGGATACTCTAATTTTAAAAAAGGATACAAAGTGTGGAGTCTAGAACAGAAAAAAATTCATTTTCTCTAGGGATGTTAGTGTAACACCCGGCTTAATATAACTAGTTTAAAGATATAAAACTTGCATTTAATACAACAATTTAGAGTTTACAAAAACTTTCATGATTTTAAGACCATACCAAATCATAATATTCACGTTATAACCCGGCTTAATATAACTAGTTTAAAGATATAAAATTTTTTGTTTAAAATAGTAACTTAGAAACCTTTATTTAGAGTAAAAATGCTTTGCTATCAACATTTTTTACCAAGTCATTAAAGATCTCCTGGGAGTAGTTGTAATCTTTATTATTTAAAATAGCATAGCCCAGGCATTGGATCTTCAACGGTATTTCGTTAAACGCTGTTGTTTTATTTGAAACACACATCAAAAGTGTGTGAAATAAAAACCTAGGTGCAGAAGGGAAATAACATTTTTGTAAGGTATCTACCTTTGATTGTTCTGCATACCCTCTTTTCAAAAAATCAGTTTTTAACTCGGTTTTATCAAATGACGTTTTACCTTTCTGATCATCGAGTTTGAAGACTTCTGAGATTGCTTTTGGGGTGATTTGGGTTGCTTTACCCTGCATCGAGGAGTTGATGGCTACTACTTTTTCGTCTTGTTTCTCAAGCGTAGCATTTTTCCAGAACTCTCTTTGGGTTTGCAAGTAAATGGGAGCGTCTGCTGTTATCAAAGTTTTGTACTTTGATTCAGATAATGTGTCGATAATGGAATCAAAGGTGTGGTTGTTTGTGGGTTTTTTGAGAAGACCCAAGTAGTTGTGCGGGGATTTGTACGGGATTTCAATGGCTTCTTCGGCCGTTTGAGCGACCTCTTTGGAAGATGATGATGATTTTGTCTTTGATTTTGACTTTGATTTCTTCATTTTGGTGAGGAGGGATCGGAGAATGATTTGAGATGAAATGTTGGAAACTGCTTTGAGAAGAGAATTTTGGAATTCAATTCGACAGTGTAAAACCCTGTTTGGGGGTTTTGATCAGGGTTTTATTTAGGGAAAAAGTAAGTGCTGATGTGGCAGCGGTTACAAAGATCTGAAGGCTAAAAACTGACCACGTGTCAACCTCTGATGATATGGATGAGAAATGGTGGACAGTTGTTTTAAGAGCCACTGATGAAACAAGCATCAGTGGTTACAACGGTAGTACTGTGATAACAGTGGATGATTTTTACTATCAGTGGATAGCATATCAGTGGATAAGACACTGATTTTGAACATCAGTGCTTGCCAAGCAGAATGAGGGGTCAGTGGTTGACTTTCAGCAGTGGATAGTAATTAGGAAACAGATGTTTGAACCAAACAGTGGTTAAGGGTAATATAGTGGTAATGATTTGAAAGACCAGTATGTCGGCAACTGTTTTGAGAATTTCCATTCAGGGTTTTGCCACATGTCAATTACACATTTTGAAGCTTTTACAACTTCTTAACAGTGGTTTAGTACCCCAGATGATAAGAACTTTTTGCAAAAGCAACTCATTTTTGTTTAATATCAAGTTAAAACATGAGTGCCCCAGTAGTTTAAGCACTGTTTAGCAATCAACCTTTAATAAGAATTTTTAAACAAGCCTGAGTATGACATGACCTTGACAAATGTACCATTTCATTTTGACCCATTTATGAGGACAATAATACCAACAAAAATAAGGTACTATATCCTGAAAGGGTACAGCAACCATTGCCAACAAAACAAGCAATAGTTCAAAATATTATTCTTAAAAAAACGAATAATATATCCTGTTTATTTGAGAAAATCCTTTGTATAAAAAATGGTTAAAGGTTTTTCTGAGAATGGCATCAAAAGGATCTGGTATTTTCAATAAAATACGTAATCATATCATTCTCAAGTTTATAAAAATGGTCAGTGGTAGGAAATTTTGAATACATTTTGACCACTGTTTGGTACCATTTTCTTGTCAGTTGATTCCAAACATGAGGACACAAGGACACATGAGTTTTGAAGATCCTGTTATAGATCTCGTTACTATGTGATGATTTTGAAGATTCGTCTATTCCTCTTGAAGTTCATTCATCGGAGTTTCCATTTTTCCCTGAACCTTTTCCTGAACAGATGAATGCACACAGTTGCTTAATGATCATTATTACCCTAAACTTTGACTCTTAAGTGTTTTATGTTTATACTCTTTTCTTTTGACTTCAAAAGTTTTGAGATAAACACACTTTTGAGTTTTTGTGAATTTTCTTCTTCCCTTTTTACCCTTCCCATTTATAAGTAATGAATTACTTACTGGGAGATCTTTGTTGAGAAAAACCTTAATCCAATATCATTTTGTCGTAATGTTTTGAGAGAATTGGTCATGTTTGCACAAGTTTTTCAACCAATCTCACACTACATATGATATGGACTATGTTGATCCCTGATTTTCTGAATGTATTTTAACATAGTTGATTTTGTCCCTTTGAGGATCCTCAACCTGTTTTTCAACACACCAGATCTTATGACTAAAGTTTTAATTTCCCTTTTTCTTCATTACCAAAAACACTAATGTTTTAAGAACATAGGTTTTGTTCATCTGAGGTTCATACTTTAGTATTAAACATGATGAAACAGCACAAATTTCACAACAAAAGTTGAAATCAATTTTGAAAAGAAGAGATAATACCATAGTTTAACAAATACGTTTTCAGATCTGAAAACTATAAGTGACTTATGCATGATATCACTTATTGTGTGAGATTTGTGTGTCATATGACATCTTGGTTGTTTTACAGAGTATTTGAATAACAACTTTAAGCGTTATCACCCGTTACTCTGTTTTTCAACTGAATACAACCAACCTTAGTATCAATGAATTTTGAGCCGAACTGTTATGTCAATTTGACTGTTAAATCGAAATTGACTGTCCAGGCTCTGATACCAATTGTTAGGATCTGAGGCTATCGTGATTGTGTTTGTTTGTATGATTTGATCAATTAATGAATATTAAACGATGTAAAGTGCAGCAGAAATGAATACAAACTTTATAAACACAATCAAAGAGGAAAATAATTTAGATAAACAAATGCTTCTCATCAGTCGAAAGGTTTACAAAGCAAATCAAAAGTTTACAAGCATGCTTACAAACTAAGCTCCCCCTCAGCCTGATACTACAGTGGTTGGTTGCACAAGATGAAATGATTGAATTGAGGAGAAGAACTCACTCAAAACGATCAAATATAACAGTACAGGATACTGTTATATTTATAGGCAATCCAAACCGCTGAGGCATCTCAGCTGACGTCACCTATGAAAGCGACGTCTAACAGCCTAACAACCTGTATCTACTGTTCTTATACAAACACTGCTAAACCTAACCACTGACTATACATAAAACAGATGACATTCTAAACAACTGCTTTCTCTTTACATCAGTGCTTTCATCAAGGTTGATCAATCCTTGATTGGGCAGTGCTTTGTCATCAGTAGATTGTACCAGCAGTGTTTTCTTCTCAGCAGTTTTCTGGCTTCATCAGTAGTTAGAATAACAGCAGCAGTTGTATCCGGGCAGTGGATGTAAGATCATCAGATGTTATAATCACTTTCAAGGGAGAAGACTTAGTGTAAACTGCTGCTTATTGTGAATCCACTTTCATGATCCGGTTTTGGCTTTCATTATCTGTTCCTCAGGCAGGGTTCAATCCCAACACTACCTGTATGGTACCAAGTGTACGATCTTCACCGATCATAGGAGCCTACAACACATCTTTAATCAGAAGGAACTTAATATGCGTCAACGCCGATGGGTAGAGCTTCTCAACGATTACGACTGTGAGATCCGATATCACCCAGGCAAGGCAAATGTTGTTGCCGACGCACTTAGCAGACGGAGCTATCTGCTTAGCACTCGTAATATTCAAGCCTAACACGATCTCGAAACCCTCATCCGTGAAGCTCAGCATGCGTGTTTTAATGAACGCACCTTGAAGAAGGAAAGAATCTACCACGATGGAGCCCAGCTTGTGAGCAAATCGAATGGGGTATTCCACTTTCTGGACCGAATCTGGATTCCCAAACGAACCAATTTGCGACAGATCTTGATGAACGAAGCCCACAAATCCCGGTATTCTGTTCATCCCGGTGCCGATAAAATGTACTAGGACCTTCGTTATAAGTACTGGTGGCCGGGTATGAAAAGGGATATCGCTCTCTACGTCGGAAAATGCCTAACTTGTGCTAGAGTCAAGGCTGAACATCAAAGACCCTCTGGCTTACTCGAACAACCACCAATTCCCATGTGGAAGTTGGAAAGTATAGCCATGGATTTTTTAACCAAACTACCACACACGTCATCAGGTCACGATAGCATCTGGGTTGTGGTCGACCGTTTGACTGAATCAGCTCAGTTTTTGCCAATACGGGAAGACTACAAGGTAGAACGATTAGCCCGAATCTACACCGACGAGATCATTTGTAATCATGGGACGCCTCGTGACATCATCTCTGATCGTGATGCTTGGTTTACCTCGTGACTGTGGGAAACGTTTCAAACAGCACTCGGTACATCGCTTAATCTAAGTACCGCTTTCCACTCTCAAACCGACGGTCAGACTGAAAGAACGATTCGTACTCTTGAAGACATGCTCCGTTCGTGTGTCTTAGACTTCGGTGGTAATTGGGATAAATACCTGCCGTTAGTCGAATTCTCGTATAACAACAGCTATCATTCTAGCATCCAAATGGCACCATTCGAGGCATTATACGGAAGAAGATGTCGATCGCCTATTGTGTGGCATGAGATTGGTCATTCGCAATTAACCGGTCCTGAGTTATTACAAGAAACGGCAGACAAAATTTTCCAAATTCGAGACTATCTGGTGAAAGCTCGGAATCGACAGAAAAGTTACGCCGATAAATAACGCAAGCCCCGTGAATTTGACGTTGGTGACTACGTACTCCTAAAGGTATCACCTTGGAAGGGTGTAGTCCGATTCGGCAAAAAGCGAAAACTCGCGCCTCGATATGTTGGACCTTTTAAGATTCTGGAAAGGATCGGAAAAGTCGCCTACAGACTCGAACTACCGGAGGAACTTAGTAATGTCCACCCGACTTTCCACATGTCAAACCTCCGAAAGTGCCTAGCCGACCACGACTTACACGTTTCTCTCGATGATCTGCAAGTGAACGAAACATTACACTTCGTGGAAAATCCTGTCGAAATCATGGATCGCCAAACCAAGCAACTCAGACGCTCCCGCATTCCTATCGTGAAAGTCCGATGGGAAGGCAAACGAGGCGCAGAGTTCACTTGGGAACTCGAAAGCGACATGAAGGCGAAGTACCCGCAATTGTTTAAAGAGAAAGTCTAGAAAGAGAAAGTTCTCAAACGTGATTCACGGCATTGTAACAGCTTCCAGCTTAATTTCGGGACGAAATTCCCTAAACAAGGGGAGGCTGTAACACCCCGTGTTTCCACCAGTCAAAGTCAAAGTCAAGGTCAAAGTCAACGACCGTTATACGGATTTGACTTGTAGAAATTTCTTTATTTTATTTATATTGTGTGGAGTAAGTGTTGTTAATTACAAGCCATCGACGTGTTATTCAAACGACTTATAACTGTGAACTATAGGAAGTAACAATGCGATAAAGTTAATCAACTGACAATCAAGCTATGCTAATCAAATCGACACCGAACCGCAACTCGATCCATACTTGTTGGTTATTGTTATACGTGCGTGTGCCTTATGTGTTACTTGTGCATGTGTATTTATGTTGTGTTGTGGTAATCAATCGAAACGCAATCTAACTCTAAATGCAATCGAACTCAATCGACATCGAACTCAAATCGTACACGAACTATGATAATTGGTGGAGAAGGGATAGTGCTCGATATGAGTGATTGGGACTGAAAGTAATTTGACTAGGAACCCTATCGTATGGAACCACTCGCAATCGAAATCGAATAAGCAAAATCGTCGCAACAAACAATCGAACCACGTGCCATCCGGCCGGATAGCCATCCGACCGGATAGCCACAATGCCTCAGGCCAGGTGCCATCCGACCGGATAAGCCATCCGAGCGGTGTGCCATCCGATCGGATAACCCTTTCCTCTTTTGGAATCCTATAAATACCCCTGTCATTGTCCTTCTTTCTACTTTTGGAAACCCTCTGTTCGAACAGCTCGTGCTCCCCACCTTTTCTTCAATTTCTCTCGATCAAGGTAAGATCTCGTCCTAAATCTTGTACTTTCTTGATCTACACGCACTCCTACACCTTTCTATCTTTTAAATCTTTACTTTTAACCGTGAAATCACTAGATTTCGGGTGTTCTAGGATGATGTCATCATGTGTTCTTCAAGAACTTCATGTTTTGGCCTCAATCCACCAAGAACAACTTAGATCTAACCGATTTCCACAAAGATTTTGTAAAGATCTCGACACAAGTGTGGTGAAAGAGGATTAAAAGATGGTTTTTAACCTTCTTTCAACTCTTTTGCACTCAATGTACTCAAAACCGATAGGATCCGACCCTAATCTAGTCTTCTACTCTATCGTAGTGTTGTGCTAGCTCGAGATCCGGATTCTACCCACGAGACTACCGATTTCGGGTTAGTCAAGAACAACCGTCTCGAGCCGGTAACCGGCCGGACTAGGGTGATTCCTGGTCGGGTTGGTCATCTGGGTCGAACTAGGGGTTTTGTTGGCTAACACGTTGTCAAAGTGTCTCGACATAATGACAAACCATCAAAACGACCAAGTGTAGGACGAACGGAATAACCGTAACGGATTGCTATCCGACCGGATTGCTGTCCGATCGGATAGGTCATCCGAACGGATCACACTTGGGTCCCACCTTTAAAACAATCTTATCTGAAGTTTGAGTATCGAACGAATTGCAATCCGATCGGACGACCATCTGACTGGATTACTCTTCGGATCATGAGATACTAAGACTTTAAAGACTTAAACAATTTTCAACATGTTCGTCACCAGAGTTTCCACCCGATCGGATGGACATCCGATCGAGTGACACTTCAGCTTAGAGCTTGCCTTCACTAAGTAATCTCACCACTAAGTTACCGTCCGACCGGACCACCGTCCGACTGGATGACCATCCGAACGGATTGTCATCCGCACGACCCACCATCCGATCGAACGACTTGATGGATAGAGATGCTTCAATGCTTTCAAAATACTACAACGAAAACTTCAAAAGTCAAGCCATCATACACAAACACATACTTCTTATAGGAAGAAACAATCCACTCGAAACGTCATCCGACTGGACCACTGTCCGACCGGATGACCACCCGAACGGATTGTTATCCGCACGGATTGCTGTCCGATCGGATTACCATCCGATCGAACCACTATCCGACCCGTTTGCACTTTGCACCATTTGACGTGTAAAACGTCACTTATCGTTATGCTATCGAATCTATTCAGGCTAACCCTACTCGCTAAGCGCTCCCTTCAATCCATTAATCACTGTGAGTATACTCGATCCCTTTTTGCTTTACGCACTTTTGGGCGTTACATACGTTACGAATATTCAAACTACAACAATCACACTACTCAATACTATTTGAACGCTAACCGTTAATGCATGTTATACGTGGCTTATGAATGCTTGTTTGTTATGTTTACACATGGAATGTTGTCTACCTGCCTTAGCAACGATAATACTATAGTTTGGACTCAGCACCCGTTCACACGGGGGTTGTTAAGGACCATTACTTGCATGGATTACGGTGGTAATCATGTATTGCGAACTGCCTCGGGCAGTCAACCCGCAGTCATTGGTATCGATGGATCTATGTCGATAACTAACGTGCTTCATTTCACTATGTGTACGTGCTGGTTATGCGTAAACGAATTCGAACTCTATATGCTATTATCAAACTTGTATGCTCACCTTTACATTTTGTGTATTGACTTTATTTTAACGTATGTGACAGGTGCTTAGGACGCACACTTGGTAGGAAATTGAAGCTAGAATAAAGCTTTAGAGCCCAACAAATAGTTGTCTGTAGTGGTTGAACTAAGGGTCTCTAGAAGCAGATAAACAATTGCTGAATATTTTAAATCTGAGTTGTCGGAACAGAATATTTGCCTGGATTTATGTCTGTAATAATTATATTACTGTTTGAGATGCGGTATGGGACGTATTATTTAAATTGAATAGTATTGATAATTGTTATGGAAACTTCTGGACAGTCTGTTTCGCTCAGTGCCATGCCCCGATGTTTCCGCCATCGGTTGGGGTGTGACACCTTCCCTACTCGTTCGATAATTGTAAACGGCCCAATAAATCTTGGGCTTAATTTTCCTCTCTTTCTAAACCGGATAACCCCCTTCCATGGGGACACCTTAAGCATGACTTTGTCGCCAACCTGAAACTCGATCGGTCTCCTTCTTTTGTCCGCATACGACTTTTGTCTATCTTGAGCCGCCTTCAAATGTGCCCAAACCACATCAATATTTTCATTAGTGGCTCGAACTATATCTTGTTGGGCGAGTTCACGTGGACCCACTTCACCCCAACATACCGGGGTTCGGCATTTCCTACCATAGAGCATTTCGTACGGTGCCATCCCAATACTAGCATGGTAGCTGTTATTATACGAAACTCGACTAATGGTAGATAGACATCCTAACTGCCTCCAAAGTCGATTATACATGCCCGTAGCATGTCTTCCAATGTTTGTATTGTTCTTTCACTCTGTCCATCCATCTGAGGATGGTATGCAGTGCTGATGAACAATTTGGTTCCCATTTACTCTTGGAAATCTCGCCAGAAATTTGAAGTGAACCGGGTATCCCTATCGGACACGATGGATACCGGTACTCCGTGGCGTGCTACTACCTCATTAGTGTAGACTTCAGACATCTTTTCGGACGTATACGTTTCTCGTATCGAGATAAAATGAGCACTCTTGGTTAATCTGTCAACAACTACCCATATAGCATCGAAACCGCGGTTCGTCTTTGGTAGTTTGGTTAATAGGTTCATGGTAATATGTTCCCATTTCCAAACTTGGATTTCTAACGGTTGGAGTTTACCGTATGGTTTTTGGTGCTCCGCCTTGACTTGTAGACATGTCAAGCATTTCTCCACATATTTCACAACATCCCTTTTCATTCCGGGCCACCAATAGTTTTGTTTTAAGTCGTTATACATCTTGGTTGCTCCCGGATGAATGGAATAATGGGATTTGTGAGCTTCATCAAGTAGAAGCTTTTTAACTCCACATGTGTTAGGAACCCAAATTCTATTGAAACGCGTTTTCAAACCGTGGTTGCCTTCTTCGAGATCCTTAACTTGGCCAACAATTCTTTCCTTTCTCCAGTTTTCCGTCTTTACTGCTTCATCTTGTGCTCCTCGGATTCGTTCAAGTAGGCCCGAGGTCACAATGAGCTGCAATGTTTGTACTCGTATCGGGGCATAATCTGCCTTTCGACTCAACGCATCGACCACTACATTGGCTTTCCCGGGGTGGTAGTGTATTTCACAATCATAATCCTTGACCGTTTCCAACCACCGCCTTTGTCTCATATTTAATTCTTTCTGATCGAAGAAATATTTCAAACTTTTATGGTCGGTAAAGATCGTACATTTTACCCCATACAAGTAATGTCTCCATATTTTTAAGGCAAACACCACTGCCTCCAGTTCCAAGTCATGAGTCGGGTATTTCTTTTCATGGATCTTCAATTGCCTCGAGACATAGGCGATAACCTTGCCTCATTGCATTAAAACACATCCGAGCCCCGAATGCGACGCATCCGAGTAAACCACCATGTCGTCAACTCCTTCCGGTAATGTTAACACCGGAGCGTGAGTTAACTTTTCCTTGAGCGTTTGGAAGGATTTCTCCTGTTCGATGCCCCATACAAACCTTTCCTCCTTGTGAGTCAATTTGGTCAATGGTAAAGCAATTTTGGAGAAATCTTGTATGAATCTCCGATAATATCCCGCGAGCCCTAAAAAGCTTCGGATTTCTGAGGGATTTCTTGGGGTGTTCCATTTTGACATAGCTTCTACTTTTTACGGATCCACTAGTACCCCGTCGGCACTAATGATATGCCCAAGAAACTGCACCTCTCGTAGCCAGAAGGCACACTTTGAGAAGTTTGCATATAGCTTTTCTCGTCTGAGCGTCTCTAACACTTCTTGCAAATGATACACGTGCTCAGCTTCATTCTTCGAATATACTAAAATGTCATCGATAAATACAATTACCGACTTATCCAGCATAGGTTTGCAAACCCGATTCATGAGGTCCATGAAAGCTGCGGGTGCATTAGTCAACCCAAAGGGCATTACAAGGAATTCATAATGCCCGTACCGCGTACGAAAAGCCGTCTTCGGTACATCCTCCTCCTTGACTTTCAGTTGGTGATAACCCGATCTGAGATCAATCTTTGAGAAACAACTCGCTCCTTGTAGTTGGTCGAACAAGTCATCAATTCTTGGAAGTGGGTATCGATTCTTTACCGTGAGTTTGTTTAACTCCCGATAATCGATACACATGCACATACTGTCGTCTTTCTTTTTCACGAATAGAACTGGTGCGCCCCACGGAGATACACTCGGTCGGATAAACCCTTTGTCGAGCAATTCTTGGATTTGAGACATCAATTCTTGTAGCTCCGATGGCGCGAGCCGATACGGTGCCTTGGCCACAGGTTTTTGCGCTCGGAATCAATTCGATTCCGAACTCTACCTCCCGTTCTGGTGGTATTCCCGGTAGTTCTTCCGGGAACACGTCTTCATAATCGCGTACCACCGGCACGTCTCCAATTTTGAGGGGTTCTTTCTCCGACTCGCTTGCGTTTACCATGTAGGCTTTGCATCCATGTTTCATAAGTTTGTGTACTTCTAGCATTGAGCATACAACCGGGTTACCCCCTTTTTCACCATATATCGTGACGTGCTTTCCGCTAGGAGACGTCAGTTTTATTTCCTTTCGGAAACAAACCACCTTCGCGTGGAATCAGGACAACCAATCCATCCCCACAATCACTTGGAATTCTCCAATCGATATCGGGATCAAATCTATTGTGTATTCTTCATCATCAATGCTCAATTTACAGTTTTCACATACATCACAAACAATAAAACTCTTGTTATTACCTATCTCTACTTCTAAGGGCATAGGTAATTTTGTTAGAACAAATGAAGGATGTCGAATAAATCCATATGAAATAAAGGATTTATTCACACCCGTATCAAATAATACACGTGCAGGAATCGAGTTTACAGCAAATATACCTGAGACCACTTCAGGTTCAACTTTTGCTTCAGCGGAAGTCAATTGGAAAGATCTTGCCTTTGCTTTTGGGGCTTCACCTTTCGTGTCTTGCCCATCTTTCTTTCCAACCAGTTCTGGGCATTCTGACTTCTTGTGACCTGGTCGATAACAATTGTAGCAAACCGTCACTTTCTCCGGGCATGATATAGCCATGTGTCCCGTCTTTCGACATATGGGACAAGGTTTATCCTTGAAGCGACATTCGCCCTTATGGCCTTTCCCGCAAATTTTGCAACTTGGCGACCCGCCTTTTGCATCCGATTTCTTCACCGTTTCATTTGTTCGTGCTTTCTTGGTAGGGCTTGGATTAACATCACGTGCCCTTCGTTCACCCCGTTCAACCTGCTTTTTCAGTTCAATCTCCCGTTCCCGAGCAACATTTATGATTTCGGTAAGGGTCTCGTATTTCGAAGGAGTCATAAACTCCCTATACTCGGTGCTCAACATGTTATAGTAGTAGTATATCTTTTGTTCTTCGTTAGTCACCAATTCATTGCAAAACTTCATCTTATCCATAAACGTTGTCGTGATCTTGTCTATGGTCTCGCCCTTGTGTCTAAGTTGCATGAACTCTTCTTTGATTCTATTAACGACCGCCTTGGGGCTATGGTGTTTAAGAAATGGCATCTTAAACTCCTCCTATGTCATGACCTTAGCCGCTTCACTACCAATCTCTCTCTTTTTGTTATCCCACCAATCTTTCGCTTGACCCCTTAATTGACCCATACCATAAGCTACGTAGTCATCTTCATCGCAATGGGTCCTCTCGAATACCCCTTCAATATCGCTCAGCCATCATTGGCACACTATTGGGTCAACCTCCCCATTATATATTGGTGGTTTACACGCCATGAATTCCTTGTATGAACAAGGTTTTCGTCCTCCGGGCTTTTCCTTTGCTAGATTATCACTATCTTCCAACTTCTTGATTCTCTCGTCTAATATCAATAGAACCGTGTTTTGAATTTTATCAATAAAGCCCGACAAACTATTTTCGATCGCCTTTCCAACCTCTTCGGCAATCACTTCTCTCATTTGTTGGGTGACTCTTGGCACCGCATCATCATTACCTCCATCCGCCATCTTTAGTACTGAAATGTTTACATTAATTGTTAAACATATCATTTATAACACATGATTTACTTGTTTTGATTTAATCAAGTTCATAACTTGATTCAACCGTTCTTGTTTCATGCATTTCTTGTGTTTGAGTGAACTTACACACTCTTTACATGCATAATTTGTTCATGATTTATTTCTATATTTTCTAAATCTACTTAAACGATTAACTCTTACCGGATGCTTGATCAAGCTTGAACCGAACACTTTATTGACAACCTTGAGCTCTGATTACCAACTTGTAACACCCGGCTTAATACAACTAGTTTAAAGATATAAAACTTGCATTTAATACAACAATTTAGAGTTTACAAAAACTTTCATGATTTTAAGACCATACCAAATCATAATATTCACGTTATAACCCTACTAATCAAATATTCAAGACGGAACTACTAGTGTTTACATATTCTTAAAACAAAATAGATCAAGTGCGGAAGCGTTGATTTGTGTGTTCGGTTCGGATGCATTTGCTTGATCATCATCCACTTACTAGTAATACCTAGAAACTGAAAATTTGGATAAACATTAGTATTAAAGTCCTTGGAAATTAACATAATCGAAACTATGTTCAAAAACAAATTCGAGTAACCAAGAATATAAAAATTTCAGCATTCATGACTGGGCGCTACCGTAACTTACGGTAGCCACCGTAAGTTACGGTGGCCACTAGGTAACAGTGATCTGCCGTAAGGCAGTAGGAAACCACCGTAACATTTTTACTTGCTACCGTAAGTTACGGTAGCCACCGTAACTTACGGTAGCTGCTGTACATTTATTTCTTGTTTTTGCAGTTTTGCCGATTCTTTTCCTACGTCACTGTAATTTAATTTCGAACACGTTTATCACATGACTAAGGCTAAATACTCATATCTAGATTTTACCAACTATGACGTTTCGCTACCCTCTCGAGGGATTGCTTACGCAATAATCTACATGCTTATTTCCAAGGTTTCGAACTTGCCTTTTTATACTACTTGGCATGCTTAAGATTCCGAACTTTAACTCCTGTATTAGGGGTTAAATTTCTCAACTAGTTTAGCGTGTCCGCTACACGGCTTATGCTTTGTTTATAACCATTCATCAAGTGATGGTAACTAACTTCAAAGTTTACTACTCAACTTGTTTTAATCCGTTTTGCTTGTTTAAGACACATAGTCACTTCCGTGACATATTGGTTTATCTTGTTTACCATGTTTCAATGTGACGACATAAGAATAACAAATAAACTTAATGTAACGAAACGGTAAATTTCGTACCATTAGAGCACACCTTTCCCACGCGTATTCCCTCCGACTTGTCCGCTTGACGATCCGGACTCTTTGCCTAAAGAGTTCAATTTACAATTGGTTTAGAACTCTTTTCATGTTTATTAACGCATCATTATAAACAATAATCAAATCTGTGTTTTTATTCTATTTTTAACATTTAAATCCCTACTCAGGCATCTCAACAAACACCTAGCGGGTCTGATTTTCGCATAAACATTACCAAGTTCATGACTCGTAATTATCATCAAATTTCACTTCAATTAGTCAATTCTACTCATGTCTTAACATCAATATTTTTCTGAAATTACTTCTTAAATTCAAATGGTGCTAGAACAGGAGCTATAATTCTAGTATTTATCAAGTTTCTTCAAGCTCCTCAATCACCTACAATGGTGATTACAAAACCTTACAAGTATCATGCAAGATTTGTCAAGAAATCATCTAGGGTTTGTTCCTAAACCTCATATCACTTCTAATTTCATCCATGCATCAAGTAATCAAGCTAAATTTTCGTTTTTCACATTTAACCTAGAATTCAAGATGAAACAAAATACCATAATTTTACATACCTTTTTGATCCCTACTAGGAGGTGATCACTAGTTTATGTTCAAGACTTGATTTAAAGCAGATTAGGGGCTTCAATTTGTGAATTTTAGTGTGAAACTAGGGTTTGGAGAAAGCTCCTGGTCGTCCCTCCTCCTGTTCGATCGATACACACCCACAAGTGTGTGGTTGGTGTGTTTTGTTTACTATTTCAGCATTTAACTTTCAGTTTTTGACTAGTTTGGACCCTCACTTATCATTTAACTATAAATTTTATGTGTTTAACCTTATTATAAGTTACTTCTAGACTTGTAGCTAACGAGGTTATGAGCTCCTAGTTAGTCGGTTCTTGTTTGATTAATACTTATTATTGAAATATAAAATTTTATATTTTTGGGGTGTTACAGTTAGCTTTCATGAAACTACATTTCCCTTTAAAAATGAATCACACTCTGTTCTAGAAATCCCAAATAACTTAAATCAATTAATTTTTTTTTGATTTTTCAAGTGATATAAATCCCGATGATGAAGAGAAGGGTTCTACTGACTCAACTACCTTAACACAGCAACACAGTGATGAGGTTGAATCACCTATTGATAGTAATGCTCAGCAGTCATCAGGGACTGATGATATGCCTGAGAGTAGTGAGTCTTTAGGTAATGAAACTGGTCCTATGAGGGCTGAGTCTAGTAGTGTTAATGACGAGTCAAACCTTCCTGAGGGTACCATACCTACAAGAAGATCATCTAGATCTTCGACTGCCCCAAAAAGATTTGATGACTTTATTGTTGGCAATGCTAGATATAGCTATGATAAGTATGTTGATTATTCTAACTTGCCTAGTGATAATATCTGTCTTGCTGCCAATATTAATAAAATACTTGAGCCATCCATCTTAACAACGGTGGATTGATGCTATGAATGATGAATTGTCTGCTCTTTATAAAAACAACACGTGGGATATTGTTGACCTCCCTAAAAATAAAAAACCCATTGGGTGCAAGTGGGTTTTCAAAGTTAAATACAAATCTACGGGTGAAGTTGATAGGTTTAAAGCTAGGCTTGTTGCAAAAGGGTTTAAGCAACGTGAGGGAATTGACTTTGAGGAAACTTTCTCCCCCGTTGTTAAGATGGTTACCGTTAGGTGTATTATTAGCCTGTCGGTTCAAAATAATTGGCCGCTATATCAACTTGATGTTAATAATGCTTTTCTTTATGGAAATCTAAAAGAAGAAGTCTATATGACTTTACCTGATGGGTTGAATACTGACAATCAGAATAAAGTCTGCAAGTTAAATAAGTCCTTATATGGTTTGAAACAAGCTCCACGTATGTGGAATGAAAAACTTGTTCAAGTTTTAGTCAAAATTGGTTTTGTCCAATCCAAATGTGATCACTCAATGTTCATTAAATCTAAAAACTCTACCTTTATTGTTCTCCTGGTTTATGTCGATGACATCGTGCTAACGGGAAACAATGAAGGTGAGATAAAAAGAATCAAGAATCTTCTTAAAAATGAATTTTTAATAAAGGATCTTGGGTTACTAAAGTTCTTTCTCGGTATTGAAGTAATTAAGGTAAATGAAGGTGTTTGCCTATCTCAAAGAAAGTACTGTATGGATTTGTTAAATGAATATGGGATGAGTGGAAGCAAACCTTCTAGTTGTCCCATAGAACAAAATCATGTTTTGACAAACCTAACCATGAAAGAGTCACAAGTTGTCGATGTAACTCAATACCAAAAACTGATAGGCAAACTCATTTACCTATCACACACTAGACCTGATATTGCCTACTCAGTTCATTATTTATCTCAGTTTATGCATAAGCCAACTGAGGCTCATACTCAAATTGCCTTCAAGGTGTTACGATACCTTAAAGGTGCCCCTGGCACTGGAATCCTGTTCAAGAGGAGCGATACTTTCCAGTTAACTGCCTTTGCAGATTCAGACTGGGCTAAATGTGTGGACAGCCGCAAGTCTGTCACTGGTTTCTGTATATTTCTTGGTGGATCATTGATATCATGGAAAAGCAAAAAACAAAGTGTCGTTTCAAGGTGCTCTGCCGAGGCTGAATACCGGTCCATGTGTAGTGCCACCTGCGAAGTGATGTGGCTGCTGAATGTTTTAAGGGAACTTAAAGTTGATGTGAATATTCCAGTTATGTTGAAATGTGATAACACTGCAGCTTTGTCTATTGCTGCCAATCCTGTCTTTCATGACAGAACCAAGCATTTCGAAGTTGATTTGTTTTTCCTAAGAGAGAAAATTGCTTCAGGGTTGATCAAAACTCATGGGGTCAAAACTAAGCTTCAGTTGGCTAACATATTCACTAAAGGCCTGCTACTAAAGGCTCATTCTGAGATGTGTAAGTAGTTAGGGCTTTCCAATTTATTTGCACATTTAAACTGAGGGAGGATGTTAAAATTCTTATATATTTCCAGTTTAATTGTGCCTGGCTTTATTTTTACTTATTTATATTTTTATATGTTTTGATCTTAACTGTTCCTTTTTTGTTTGTGAGGTGTTGTTGATGGGCTTTTCTCCTGTCTTGGGCTTACCTTCAGCTGGACTCTTGGGCTTGTAGCCGTTTGCAACAGCTGGTGATTAGCTGATAATTAGGTTTACTAACCCTTTTTAAAGAGCAGAAGGTTCCAGCCTTTGTCAAGCGAGTTCCTCATTTTCTGGTTCATATATTTGTTCACTGTTTCTGGTTCCCGATCATCACACGTACCTTCGTGAAGTCTAGGGTTCTTTTCTTCTACTTGTATTGATCATCCAGTTGGAGATCTTTGTTACCTCTGTTCGTTTAATAATCTGTGATGACATATTTACCATTGTATTTGGTGCTATGACCTTAATAAAACTGTTTGTTCTTTGAGTTCTGACATTAATATGTTTAGTTATATCACTTCATATAATTAATTTAAAGACTAATTTATAACTAATGCATTCACTTACATAAAAAGTAGGAACATTACCTACATGAATGTCAAGTTTTAGAAATGTGATGCTAGAATCTTTATAACCGAAGTTGGTCTTATTAAAGACAAAAACGTTGCTTTAAGTACGTATACTTTTGTCTCTAGCTTTGTTCTTTCTCAACGTAAGATAATGTAATGCCATGTAGGTTAATCATTTGTTTAACTAATTATGTGGTAGTTGCCCAATTGCATGTATAATATCCTCTTCTATTAAAAATTTATGTTGATGTATTGCACTTTGCCCTTTGTAACCTAGAGGAGTCCTTTTAATATTATTGCATCTAATGTTATGTCTAATTTACGAGTATTGTAATGATCTAGTATTATATAGCCATAATGGGGTTGCAATAATCTTGATATGGATTCACTTGAAGAGTTGTAGGGCCTTAAAAACTTAGAAAGTGATATAAAACTGGTTTTGTATTGTACCTTTTCTCTTACTATATCTTATATGCACTATATAGAAATGTTTATACAGCTTTCACGATTCACAATTGGAAGTTGATTCTGTATTGAACGCATCCAGTTAGCTTTGACAAATGTTTTAAACTTAACAGAGGTGGTGTTTTGAGTGTAAAGTTAATATCTGGAACATTTTTTTTTGGTTTTTATAAACTAAAGTATAAATTTAATCCACAGTTTTTAAAAAGTAACTTGGTTCGTACTCACCTTTGCAAAAAGTTGTAATAATATACTTGTGGTAGCGACTCATGTGAAGCTTTACTTTTGCTTGTAAGTTCGGTTGTCCGGTGTCAGGCACAATGGCGAAACCAGAAACTTTTAACTGATGGTCATAATGTGTGTGTATGTATGTACTATATCTGCTAATGTGTAATAATAATTATTTTAATTGTGTAAAAAAATTTAAAGAAAAATAAAAATAAAACAATCTTAAATTATGAATCTTGACAATTTTTTTATCTAAATTAAACAATGTGACAAAGTGAAAATTAATAAAAATTGAAAACTAAGGATGTACGTTGAAAATTAATAAAAGTTGAAAATTCTAGTAAAATCAAATGAAAGAAATGCTTCAAACTAATATTTATATATTATTATCATTATTATGATTATTATTATTTCATTTTATATTTAAAAACTATACTAAAGCATTTGAAAACTAAGGAAAAGTTATTGTAAAAATAAACTTAACGTATAAAACATACGAATTGCATGAAAAGGAAAAAGTAGACGGTGACATTTTTGTAATTATCAGTAACTATCAAAGCTACTCTACAAATGTACCTGTAGAGTAATTTTGATCTTTTGTAGAGTGTAGAAGTAATTAAAATCAACCTCAAAAATAATTAAGGGACGAGACCTTATATTTATAATAAAGGATTACAAGGGTTTCTCCTACAATTGAGGAGAATCATAAAAGTAACAAGGAAATAAAATAATTAGAACTATTACAATATCTACAAATCGTTTCCGTTAATACCCCCCTTCAATCGAAACTGTGGCGGTCCAAGACGAAGCATTTTACGAAAGACTTCAAATTGCGCATGCGGAAGACTCTTGGTAAATATGTCAGCCACTTGAAGATTGGTTGGAACAAATTTGGTATAAAGCTTACCTGAGCTGACCAACTCCCGAATGAAGTGATAATCCATATCAATATGTTTGGCACGTTTGTGAGAGACGGGATTTTAAGTCATGAACAAGGCACTTTTATTGTCGCAAAGCAATGTAGGACGATCAGGAGGAAGAGCGTGCAATTCTTGTAGAAGATGAGTAACCCAAACGAGTTCGGCAAGGGTGTTTGCCATAGCACGATATTCAGATTCACAACTGGACCTAGAGACAGTAGGCTGCTTCTTAGCACTCCAAGACACTAAATTTCCTCCCAGAAAAATAGAATAGCCATAGGTAGAGCGTCCTATATCAAGATAGTGAGCCCAATCGGCATCTGAGTAACCAACAACGGATGGTGTGTGTGGACGAGTGTAGGTGAGACCAAAGGAGATCGTTCCTTTCACGTATCGAAGAAGACGCTTGACAGCTTGAAAGTGATCAAGAGTCGGATGACGTAAAAATTGTGAGAGTTGGTTGACTGCATAAGACAAATCAGGTCTTGTAATTATCAAGTATTGCAAAGCACCCACCAAGGAACGATATAGAGTGGGATCAGGATGAGCCACACCATCAGCCAAGAAAGATTCATGTGGTGAAAGAGGCGTAGCGACCGGTTTGGAATCGTACATATGTGCCCGAAGAAGAATATCCTTAGCATACTTAGCTTGGGTGAGAAACAAACCGGAGGAAGTGTAAACAACTTCTAAGCCCAAAAAATAATTAAGATCTCCAAGATCTTTAATCGCAAACTCTCGATAAAGATGAGAAATAAAGAGATTGATAATTGATTCATCATTACCGCTTAGATTAAGATCGTCCACGTAGACAAGAAGGTACATGATATGAGAATCCTTTCGAAGAACAAAGAGAGATGTATCCGCACGACTACATGTAAATCCATAAGCTAGAAGAAACGTGCTCAAACGTTGAAACCAAGCACGTGGAGCCTGCTTCAGTCCATAGAGAGCCTTGGAGAGTTTGCAAACATGATTCGGATATTGAGAACTCACAAAACTAGGAGGTTGCTCCATAAAAACAGTTTCACTCAAGTTACCATTAAGAAAAGCATTTTTAACATCAAGTTGGTGTAGTTTCCAATTGTTAAGAACAGCAAGCGAAAGAACAATACGAACCGTTGATGCTTTTACAACCGGACTAAAAGTGTGAGAATAGTCCAACCCCAGAATTTGAGTAAACCCTTGAGCCACCAGACGTGCCTTGTAGCGTTCTATGGAACCATCAGAATGATATTTAACTCGAAAAACCCACTTGGAACCCACAACATTGGTGGATGGCGGTCGGGGAACCAACGTCCAAGTGTGATTGTGTTATAGAGCATTAATTTCTTCAAAGGCTGCCATCCATAAGGGATCCTTGGCCGCAGACTTAAAGCCATGTGGTTCGGTAACGGAGGATAGGGCAGCATGCAAGGCATAGGAGTTGAGACATGCAAGATTCGCTTGGTACTTAGGCTTAAAAATTCCTGCCTTGGATCGAGTTGTCATAGGGTGACTATTAGCGGAGGTATGAGATGGAGGCGGTGTAGTAACGGGATCGGGTTCAGACATAGGCTCGGAAACAGCCACACGATAGTAGGAATGGGTTCGAAGGCAGGTGAGGATGTTGCTGGGCCGGTCTGCGGTTGAAGTGAGGATGTGGCTGGGTTGGTGTCTGAGTCTGGTATAATTGGCGCTGTAGATGGGTCTGGGCCGGTTGCTTGGTCGGTTGGAAATAAGAGAGTTGGGCCTTGAGATGAGACACAAAGTGGACATGGAGGTGTGGGTGATATTGGGCTGGGCGTGGACAAGGGCTGGGCCGGTTGATTAGGTTCAGAGGATGGTGATGTAGGATGAGTTATATCATCAATAAAGGCTGTAAGTACCAGTCCTTGAAGATCCATAGTGGCATGTGTGTCTTTGAAGGAAAAATTGCCTCATTGAACCGAGCATGCGGCTAATAAATATCCGGTTAGTGAGCGGATCTAAGCAACGGAATCTTTATGAGAAGAGCTATAGCCGACAAAAACACATGAAATACTCCGTGGCTCAAGTTTATGCTTGGCGTAGTCCCGTAAATAAGGAAAAACTTGACACCCGTAAATGCGAAAATTCGAGTATTGTGGCAACATATGAAACAGGACTTGGAATGGTGACTTGTTCTCTAACACAAGAGATGGTACACGATTACTAATGTAGGTGGCCGAAGAAAAGGAGTCCACCCAAAAATTTGTCGGAACGTGAGCATTGAATAACATAGCAAGACCTGTTTCAACTATATGGCGATGTTTACGTTCAGCACAGCCGTTTTATTGAGGCGTGTACGGACAAGAATACCTATGAAAGGTTCCATTATCTTCAAATATTTTCCGAACTGTGTGATTAACAAACTCGGTACCACCATCACTCTGAAATACTTTGATTTTTCTCGAGCATTGTGTTTGAACCAGGTTAATAAAAACGTGTAAAACCGAATAAAACCGAATAAAACCCTGTCTTAGTTTTGAGTGGATAAACCCACGTAAACCTAGAATAATCATCAATAAAGATCACATAATAACGATAACCATCTGTAGATGTAACGGGAGCGGGTCCCCATAAATCACAATGAACCAAATCTAACGGAAAAGATGCACGTTTTTCATTATTAAGAAAAGATAAACGTTGTCCCTTTGCAAGTTGACAGGAAGTACAAATAGATGGTTTAGGCAATAAGGTAGTAACAGACAAAACACCAGTCTTATTCAAAACAGAAATAACATCAAAAGATACATGTCCTAAACGGGAATGCAATAACTCATAAGAAGCTTTATTGGAAACAGCAGTAACAAAGGCTTGTGGTCGATCTTGATGCACATAAAGTCCATCCGAGCATGTTCCTCTAGCGAGTACCTGTTTTGTTTTCTGATCCTGGATATGAAAATAATTTTGAGAGAATAGCACATCAACAGGGTGATCGGCAGTCAACTTGCTAATAGATAATAAATTCTTGGTGAGATTGGGAACAACGAGAACATCACGTAGAGTAATATTATTACAAAGTTTATATGACCCCGTATGAGTAATCGGAAGTTGCTTACCGTTGCCAAAAGTGCCATTATCATTACCTGTATAAGGAGTAGAGTGATGAAGACATTCTTGTTTTGAGGTCATGTGATCAGTAGAACCGGAATCGCTTGTCCAATCTGGGTTGTCATGATTAACATGACATTGTGCGTGAAACGCCTTGGCTAATGAATCATCCAAAGGAGAAGCTTGAGATGCATATGTATGAAGACTTGGGCAAGCTGATGCATAGTGACCATTAGTGCGACAAAGTTGACAGTGAGGCGGCCGACGATTAGTACCACGGCCTCGGTTATTTCCAGAATATGAGCCGCGAGAATAAGATCCGCGAGTAGAAGAGCCGCGGCCCCGACCATTACCAGAATCTCGTTTGTTTTGAGCATGAAACGCAACGGGAGGAGTAGAGGTTCCATGAAGAGATTGCAAAAACAATTCATGGCTCTCGGCCTGGGCAATCAGATCATGAAAAGTTGGAGCAGGCTTTGTCGCACGTAGGGCAGTGGAGAAAAACTCATAAGAGGGTCCAAGTCTGCAGAGAAACCAGTGCAGTTTGTCGATATTGGTAACTGGGTGACCGATGGCAGGGAGCTGTTCACAAATATTCTTAAATTTTCGAGCAAAAACAGTAACAGAAGTGGTACCTTTGGTTAATGAACGAAGCGAGTCACGTAAAGATTGAACCCGCTCAACAGATGCATTGCTGTAGGCGGCTTCAAGCGCTGTCCATATTTGGCACGCACTATTTAAACCAAGAACCTCACCCGCAGCCTCCTCTGTTAGAGAAGAAAGAAGGAGAAGGGCGGCTTTTTGATCATTAGCAGTCCAGGAAGCAAACTCCGGATTAACAATAGTTTTGTTATCGGCCGAGATTGTCTCAGGCGGTGAAGACGAGGAGCCATCGATGTAAGCCGTGAGGCTATGATGTGTGACTAGAAGACGCATGTGATTACGCTAAACTAGATAGTTTGTAGCAGAATGTTTGATTGTCTAATGTTCTAGATACATCTACTGCACCTGATGTGTCAATTCAAGACACCCCTACATCATTAGGCACAACTTTAGCTCCATCTATGCATGAGACAACTACTTCGTCTGTTGAGACTAGAACTCTTTCATTTGTTGAGACTGGAGCCCCTCCACCTCAGAGAAGCTCCACTCGTGGATGTAAATCTACCAAACTACCATATTGTCCTTACTTTGCTTATGCGACTTTGTTTGCTTCCTTTATCACAAATGTACATCATCCATATGAACCTGATTCGTATAGAGAGGTTGTCTCTAACCTTCTCTGGCAGAATGCTATGGCTGAAGAGCTTATCATTCTTCCTCAGACACGTATATGGGATTTGGTTTCATTACCACATGGTAAACATATTATTGGTTGTCGTTGGGTACATAAGATTAAAACAAAGTCTGATTGGTTTGTTGAACGATACAAGGCCATCTGTGTAGCAAAAGGATACTCTCACAGATGTTGCATCTGTTCATCTACAGAAGACGTGTCAAATGGATGTCAAGAATGCCTTTCTGAATGGTGGTCTTCATCAGGAGGTTTACATGAATCCTCCCTTGTAATTGATCATTAGCCTGGTGAAGTTTGTCGGCTTCAAAAAGCATTATATGGCTTCAAGCTGGCCCCTCATGCTTTGTTTTCAAAATTCTCTACAATGATGGCTTCTTTTAGTTTTGTTCCTAGCAATCTGATTCAACATTGTTTGTTTGTTCGATGTACCATTGCAGGACACACTCTTTTATTTTTGTATGTGGATGATACAACTATTATAGGTAATGGTTTTTATGGAATTAAGCCTTTGAAGTGTGATTTGGCTCACTGTTTTGCTGTGAAGGATTTGGGTCTGCTACGGGTTTTTTGGGCATCGAGGTGGATCAGTCTAAGAAAGGATACATCACTCCTCAAACAATATATATGTGTGTGTATGATATCTGTTATAGCGGACAAGACTTTTTGATAATAGAACTATAGACAATCCTCTTGAAATCAATGTGAGACATTCTTCCACTGATGGTGCTCCATTATTTGATCCAAGCCTATATCATACTGTAACACCCCGAAAACGGGTCTGATAATCAAACCACATTAATACTAAAAGACGGGTAAAGTACCGTTAGGGGTAAATTAACCCGGTGAATGTTAGGATTTTAAATAAATAAACCTAATATTGAATAAAAGTTAAATGAAAGCTTTTGAACAAATAAAATTTATAAAAGGCCCTAGTTAACGGGACTTAAAATAAACTTAGTTATGTATTCCCCGAACCCACTAATTTAACTAGGAATGTTTAACCTAGTTAATGAGTGGGAATATTGTTAGAAATAAGTAGGTTGTGCCCTACTTAATAACTAACCAAACAAGAGGGGCCAGATTAGGATAAATGGAAAGTTAAGTTATAAAAAGAAAACCTAAACATAAAACACACATTCAGTGTGTGTTCTGGGTGTTCTGTTCGAACCCAGAAGCTCCCCAGGAGCCAAAACCCTAATTCAACTAGAATCATCAAATTGAAGGCTTAAACGAAGCTCAAATTCACAATTGAACGTGAATTAATGATCACCCAAGCTAGGGGATCATAAGGTATGTCAAATTTTGATTATTTGTGAAGTTGTGAAATTTGAGTAATCATCATAATCGCAAATTAAGAATGAATTATTTAAGCTAAGATTGAATTAGTGATGTATACTTGCTTAGGAACAAAAGCCTAAGTGAAAATTATACATATGATGCTAAATTGAATGATTTGATGAATTACCACACTAGGATAAGTGGGTATTAATCATATGATGAATTGGTTGATATAATTATGATTAGAATCATCATATCTGATAGTAATCAGGAAATACTTGAACAAATTTTGTGTTTAAGTACATGATCATACTTGCTAGGAAGTGGGTTTGTATGATAAAATTTAAAATTATGATATGTTATGATCAAAATGATGTTTGATATCATCATGTGTTAATCGAATGAAATTCGATTACAATAACTTGATTTCATAAGTAGTTAAAACGGTAGCATAATAAGGATGCTTACCGTATAGTGGCAAAGTAATAAAACGAGTAGTTAAGCTACATCGTGTAATTACTTTTGTCAATAGGCAGTTTGACTTTTTAAAGTCAAAATGACCTTTTATATGATCGAATGATAATTTTGACATAAAGATCGTAGGATGAAATAGTCATGAATGATTATGACTAGTCTAACCATCTTACAACTTACAATGATAGTTTGACGCTTGACAAGCTAGGTGAAAGCTTGGGAAGGAAGTGGGTCAAACTAATCAAGAATGAAGAAAAAGCATAATCAGGATGCAAGGTAAGTAAAGCTTACACCTTTTATTTAATACCTATTGGTTTATAGGTTATGGATAATAGAAAGTCTTGTTTAAATTATGATGTTCTGACACGACATGTGCGGTTCGGAACAAAAAGACAATAATGATGAACCATGTTTATGGTTAAAAAGAGCTAATACGATTATTTAGTCATGCAATGACTAATAAATAGCGAGTTTTGAATGATTACCATATAAGGTAAACCAACAAATAATAAGGGTAAAACGGTAATTCGGTCACTCGATGACGATAACCGTTAGTTTTTGAAAGACACTTTATGGCGTAAGACATAAAGGGACCAAAAGAATCAAGAAATAGTTTATAAGTAAAATGACCGTATGGTGTAAACCGGAGCGAGTCATGTAGATGAGATGGTAATAAATACCATCTTGCAAAAATAAACGGTCACTTAGACCAAACGGGTCAAAAGGTGGAAATATCACCTTTTGACAATATCGACTAATGATTATTGTCGAGTTATATGATTTCAAGAGTAAATATCGAATGGATATTTGCATCGCTATTACTTAGCGGTTATTAAAGTAAGGTATTAAAACGGGTCAATATATTGATCCGAGCTAGGTATGTGTAATAGGTTAACTACTCATTTAGAACGACAGGTTCATTGAGAGTTAAATGAAGTCAAAATAGACATTTGGTTACTTTAATGAGTAAACCGAATGATTTAGATGATAGTCATTATGATTTGAAAACATAATGACTTTTCAAACCAAATCATAGCTAAAAAGAGGGATTTTGGGTTAAACATGCTTTCAAAAGTCCTTCATCGTAAATGAAAGGCTAAAATGGACCAAAACGCCCTTGTAAGCTAAATCCAGCAAACGACCCTTAAAGGTTGTTTGGAAATGAGTTTTATGATGAAGTAAATACTTAGTATAATTATAAAAGTAAAAGGTATGATTCTTGTGAGTCAAACGCCTTAAAATGCATTTTGCCGTAAAATGATAATCCGATGGGTAAAACTCGGAATATATTGATCACCACATTAAATCCACCACAATTATAGTTGTGGTGGAAGATCAATTGATAAATAATCTGTAAATAAGATGCTAGAAGTAAATGAGCATGAATTATGTGGAAAAATGCTTAATTACCTTTAACGGGTCAAAATAAGCAATTATGTAAAAACAGGTTTAAGAATGTATATAAACCCGGGATTTGAATCTCGTATGATAGACAACATTTAATTTATAAGGTTAATGAGAAATTGGGATCAAACAAACATGTGTGTTTGATAAAGACATGAACGGGTCAAAATTTGGTAAATATATATTAAGCCGAAGGCTTAAAAGTCTTAAATTTTTTTAATTCGGGTGTCGGATTTTAACTCCATATTATGGAGAATCAATTTACGATCACGTAGGAAGAAACGGATCGTAAAACGGATCAATAACGACCAAGTTATGGCCGTTTTCGTAAAACTGAGTTTGGCTGGGAATTATGCATACCTTAACCAAACTTGCTGTCGAAATACACTCGTCGCGCTACACGACAGAGATGACCACATGGCGTCGCGGCACGCGACAGGGTTGGGTAAATAGCGTCGCGGCACGCGACGGCTGTAATACTGGGCATTTTGTTGCTGTTGATCAGTTTGGTCTTCGGAACTTGGATAAACAAGTTTTAAACACTCATAAGTGATAAATTTTAAGTGTTGGGACTCATGAACTGGTTCGGACATGTTTTAAACACTGAACGACTAATTCATTTCGTGTGTTATGAAATGTAGGTATTAGGGAAAGTACCAGAGGGCGATCAAGCTCGACGAAGAACCGAACAAGATCAAGAATTCAATCTTCCGCTATAAGTTTCGCCGTCATGTTTTAAACGGCGAATGTATTTATAAAATGTTGAAATGCTTTTTTCTTAAAATGTTTTAACGAACTGTATTTTTAAGTGTATGTTTAACCGTAAATACAATATTATAGTCGAAATTTATATGAAAATCGTATAAATGGACCATGGGTCTTACACATACCCTTGTAGGAAGCTTGGTTTATATTACAGTTTCTCGCCTAGATATTGCTTATGTTGTTCACGTGGTTAGTCAGTTTGCAACTACCCATACTTTTGTTCACTCTGTGTTCTTCGCATTCTGATATATCCTTGTGGCACTCAATTTCAGAGTCTTCTGTTTCCCTTGACATCCTCTTTAGATTTTCGTGCCTACAATAATGCCTATTGGGATGGTGATCCTAATGACCGCAAATCCACCACAGTTTTTTTTTTGTTTTACTCAAAAATTCGTTAATCTCAAGGAAAAGTAAGAAACGAGATGTTGTTTCAAGAGCTTCTACCATGGCTGAGCATAGTTCTATGGATGTAACTACATGTGAGATTGTTGGGTTACGAAGACTTCTTGCAAATATTGATGTTACCATCTCTCAGCCACATAGTGACAGGGGAGGATCTTAGAGGAGGCCGGACCGGGCCTCGGCCCATGCAGTTTTTTCGTCCAGTAGTGTTAAATTTCAGGTTTACGAGAATTTTTTAAAATGTGTATTGGTTCGGCCCAGGCTGATTTTATCTCCAAAAAACATTGGGCCCGCTCTAATTTTTAGAAGTTATGAGATATAACGTTTGTCATTGTAATTAAGTTTGTGTAGCCTCTAGACTTTAGTTATTTAAGCATTTGTAATTAATAAAACTAGTTGTATTATTTTTAAAATTGGAAGGGTTGGAATTGTAATTAACTAAAGTACCAAACCCCCCTTCTAAACCCTAAAAAGAAAAATTGATTTCACACATTAGCAGCGCTATGAAGCTCGCTCACCTGGGTGCCGACTTCATCACTGATTCACTTCAACTCTTCATTCTTCAAAAATCAACAATCGACATCAAGAATTCAAAGGCAATCGACTTCAAGTGTGTTACTATGTAAGTTTTTTAACATTTTATTGTTCAAAGAATTGTTCAATTTGTTCAATTTCTTGATTTGTTCAATTCGTTTTTCAAATATAAAGATTTGTATGGTGCCCAATTCAATTCTTCTTGATTTATAAAGCTATTAGTT
Organism: Helianthus tuberosus; assembly: GCA_030545235.1. Taxonomy (NCBI): domain Eukaryota; kingdom Viridiplantae; phylum Streptophyta; class Magnoliopsida; order Asterales; family Asteraceae; genus Helianthus; species Helianthus tuberosus. Next base: position 198,922,732 of record CM060447.1, read on the forward strand.
TGTTATTATTAGCGTAATTGGTTTTTTAGTAGGTTCAAAATGGGGAAGAACAAAACAATTGATTCTTTTTTCAAAAAGAAAGATGATGAACAAGCATCTAAGCGCCATAAAGCTTCAACAAGTGAGTCTCAACCGCAACCACAAGGACTTGAAAATGAAAATCAACAAGAGTTTATTGGGAATTCTCAAGTTCCACAATCAAATACTAATGAAGTGGATGCTAGCAACCTTGAAAGAGATCCGGCTCAACGAAAACCAATGTGGATGCATCCGATTAATATAAGGGAACAACATGCGTATCTAATTATTATTTTTGTTAATTAAAATACTCTTATGCATATTAATCTTTTCTTTCATTTACTCACAGATTACAACTAGCCTTGGTTGCTGCTTCAAGGGATGTTAAACCAGTACACCAATTTTTTTCAAACTTGGTTTTATAATCAATGTGGTTTGCTCTTCTAGCAAGCGCCATGATGAGTTGCAAAGGGCCAAGGCGGAAGAGATTAAAACATTGTTAGAACTTGGTAAAATTAAATCAGGGAAATGACTGAATGAAGTGGGTACTTTAAGAAGAGCCGGTGATACACGATGGGGTAGTCATTTTAAGTCGGTTTGCAGTCTGTTGAAAATGTTTGATGTTACTCGTGTGGTCCTTGAGGGAATAATGCAGGACAAATCTCATACCACTATTCCTCAGCGTGGTGATGCTGATGCAGCTTTTGTTCACTTGAAGAATTTCGAGTTTGTGTTTATACTTCATTTGATGAAGGAAGTAATGGGGAAAATCGAGACACTTTCTAAAGCAATTCAGAAGAAATCCCAAGATATTCTTAATGCCATGGAGTTAGTTTCATCAACAAAAGATAGTCTAAATGAGTTTAGAAACAATGGATGGGATTCTTTCCTTGCTGAAGTTACTTTTTTGTAACAAACGTCAAGTAGAAATGCCGAATATGAACGCTCCTTATACTTCTTCATGGGGCCTCGAAAAAATGATCTTCAAGTTACTTTCGAACACTTTTATCGAGTAGACTTGTTTACAACTGTTTTGGTAAAAAATTACCGAAGCAATTAAGTGATCAAATTAGTAAAGTGAGGTAGTGTGCTAGAAAGTAAATTAAAAATGTGCTTGTCAAGTTGTTTAGAAAATCAGTATTCAGGATACGGCTCAGGATATAGAGCTGTATCTAAGATCAAACTATGAGCAAAAGTAAAGTAAATGACACGAGATGTACGAGGAAAGCCCTTGATCAATCTAGATCGCCGGCATAAAACCTCGGGAGCTGACAATCGCAGCTGCCTTGTTCTTCTATTGCTTCAAAGTATCAGAATACAGTGCAGGATGTGGTACGGATCGACTAAGTGTTACAACGAAACTTGAATACAAGTGTGGTGTTTGCAATGAGCTAGAAAGTGAAAGTATGCGAGAGTGTAAGTGGAGATTGTGTGACTTAAACTGATCCGACCTCATCTATTTATAGTAAAGATAAAATAACAAACTATCCTAAACTTCCGGGATCCAGCGAATATTCCTTCATCGAACGTTGTAGACCTGGTCTTTCGGGCTCAACGTCTTTCCTTCAACAAACTCATCCGAGTCTTGAGGAGAAGAAGTCATCTTGACCGTTAGCAAGTCTCAGCCTTTAACCTGCACGTGGTTAATTCAATAAACCTCAGGATATCGCCCAAGATGTTAGTAATATCCTCTTCCAGCATCCTGGTTACAATTAAACAAACAAAGGCAGGATATTGGTCAGGATATGTATGCTTAGAAAATGACCCCTAACAATTGTCCCCAAATATATCGGTTGGGATACCAATCCAACGGATATATTTCAAAAGTTTCACCTCATAACTTAAGGCAATTAATATGACTAGACTCTTGAAATGACAGCGGTGCAACTTCCAAAGCATTATTTACTCTTTACCCCCCTATATTCATCCTATATTAACCGAGGGACTCCTTATCATAGTTATCCTTATCTTCAAGTGGACATCAGGTATTTTCCTCTCTGCCCATTCTATTTTCCTTGTTTTATATCCTCTTTTCTCCGACTGTGTTCTTTCATGGCGACTCGTACCAGATTGCAAGTGGCGGACTCGGTTTCCCCCTTCTATAAACAAAACTTGCTTCAGAATCCTTCTAAAGAAGTGTGTTCTTTCGACAATTCCGACATCGCAGCCCTACGAGCTTCCGGTGCCTTTCCCGTCGGGACAATCTTCCGTCCATTCGACCGAGAGGTCCGGTCGGATTTTTGTTCCGACGAATGGGTTTGCTTCTTTGCATATCCTTTTTCATTAGGGCTTCAATATCCATTTTCTCCCTTCATATCCCGCTTCTTTGAGCTTACCGGTCTTAGTTTTGCCCAAATCATGCCTATGGTTTGGCGTGTGTTAATTACTCTGGAGCAGATTAAGGCTCGTCATATGCCTGATCTGTGCATTGAAGACCTTCCGAAGGCCTACCGTCTAAGGTCACATGGTTCCAGCCGGTTTCTCCTTTTTTCCATTTCCAGCGACCCCCTCATTCTTAAGGCCACCAAGAATGAGAATAAATGGACAAGAAAATTTTTCTTCGTAAAAAGGGACTCCATCGATAAGGGTTTTGACCTCCCTAAAAGATGGTTGACTTCTGGTAGTACTTAGGGTTTTAGGAGTATCCCCAATCATATCCCAAACCTCTATCCTGAACCATCATCCTGATATTTTTGTTTCTTTTCTTACAGCAAACTTTAAAGAACTAGCTCCTCCTAGTGCGGAATCGGAAGGAAGGATAAAAGAGATCTACAAGCTTCCAGAGGGTGAAAGAACCTTTAACCTGTTACTCACAAACTCAAGTCAAAGATCAAATTCCAACATGTCTGGTAAGTATAATTTCAGGAATTGATTATTATTTTATTGTACAGTAACATAACAAGTTTAGAACATCTTCCCTTGTGCAGTGCCAGTTATTAACCTCGAAGGCTTCCAACTCGATGAACTGGATAGTTATTCCAGCCTTGAGCCTGTCAAGCAAGAATCCAACCCGAAATCATCCGTTACCCCAAAACTCACCAGTTCGAAGACCTCCGCTGCTCCCAAAACTCCTCCTGCATCCCGGACCCGGGCCTCCAGCTCCCGGAAAAGAAAGGAAGTCGAATCCTCTGCTCCACCACATGTATTCCCATTCGAGAACCACGGGTTCACAGAATCCAGCACATTTATGACCGGCTTCCTTAACCAGGTTGGTATCCTGATCTGTATCCTGCATCATATACTTAATGGAAATGTTTATTTAGAACAATGCATGTGATATCACCTTGCAGGGCCTTGAACGCCTGGTCTTCCTTTACGAGGACGCATGTGGCTCCAACGTCATGCTTGAAAGCCAGCTGAAAAAGGCCAAGGCCACCATTGCAGATCAAGCAGCAATTGCCACCGCTAAATCGGAACACTATGAAGCTAAGTATAAGGCTATGACTCAGGATCACCAAGCTGCCATCCAAAAGATCACCCAAGAGGCTCAAGCCAAGTTTGACGCGGCCCAACTCCAACACGAACAGGCCATGGCTTCATACCGAGAAAGCCTCAAGAATTCCGTCGTGATCTCCCTTCTCCAGGCCAGGCTGAAAATGGCTTATGAGGCAATGGCTTTGGGTTTGCAATGCCCTTCTTGGAACATCAAGGTCTGGGAGGCGAAGTTAAGAGATCTCGGGGGAAATCCTGTGGAGCCTCCTGTCAAATCTATCGCGGAAGAGTCTGCCAAAGCAATGGATGCTAACGCTTCAAAGGATGTTTCTGAGAATGCTGGGGCAAGTGCTGGAAAGAATGCTGGTGAAAAGGATGCTGCTGCGGATACTGAGAAGAATCCCGAGGATGATGCTGGTATGGATGCCGGGAAAGAGGTTGCTGTTCAAGAGGGTGCTGCCCCTTAGGTAGCGGAGTGGGCGATGATGGATATACGTGCCAAGGCCGGAGCCCACTTTTTAATTTCATGGTTGTGGTTGCATAAACAATTTACTTTTCCTGTCTCTGAACAATTTACATTTCCTGCACTAGAACAATGTGATGACCAAAGGTGGATGGGTCCTAGGTTTTAGGATGAAGCCCTTGGTCATCAATTAGTATAATTGTTTTGAATGTGTGAACGGTTGTAGGTGGACAGGTCCTGTTTTGAGATATACCCTGCAACCGTTACACAAATATGGTAAAAACTGATCGTGCTTTTGGCGGAAGGGCCTTGGTTTGAGGTGAAACCAAAAGCACAACTTTTGACTTGTTAATAATATAACTATCTTCTGACTTATTTTCTGTTACCTTGCATTACTTAATGTGATTCTTAGCTTTGTAAAGATTTTGTATTGTTATCTTGATCAGTATGCTCAGCGATATACTGCAAAAGCCTTTTATTAGATAGAACTTCCAAACGTTCCTTCAACTTTGTAAAAATTTCTTTAGAAAGTGAAAAACAGTCTATCTTTTTTTTTATTTTTTTAAAATCAAGTTTCAATAATATTTAAATGATCAAAGTTCCAAACTAATATTAGTTTCAAACACCCTAATCAAATATCCTGAAAAGGACTTTGAGAATATATCAGGATACTTATCCTTTTATAAAACATAATGTTACTAAAAACTTAGACGATGTTCACAAAGGAAAGATCATACCAGAAATAGGGTATAAACCTATTACCAAACTTCAATCCCTTTGCAACTCTTCCAATGAAGATGTCCCCTGTGCAAGGTACTTTGTGCATTAGTTCCAAACCTCATCCTTTTAGCTTTACACCGCCACCTTGGTGGGAATGTCCCCTGTGTACAATGTCTTCAAATATTTTAGAAATCTTCTGAATGTCAGTTTCCATAGGCAATTTTTTACGTCCCAAGGGCAAAACCCAAGGGTGTACTGGAGATAAATCCCTTGTATCCTGGGGAAAATCCCAAATTTTCATGCGCTACAGGCGGGAGTGTATAAACTCCAAGACTTAGAAAGGTGAAAACCTTTAAACCTTAGAGAGTATGAAAATACCCTTTCGTGAGAGAGGGTGATCAATCCTCATATACCTTTAGGATTCAGGATATAGCCAACAGTAACGAAATTGTCAGCCACTTTTACATGGACTGGTCCCGCCACCTTGAACTATCCCTGAATAACTTGCGCTCCAGGCGGGGTGTTTAAACCCAATTCGGAAGAAAGGTGAATACCTTTAAACCTGTGAAGGGATCAGTATCCCTTAAACATGAGAGAGGGGGCCAATCCTCTAATCTTCTGAGTTATCCTGAGTACATATCCTGGAGCTATATCCTGAAATATATCTTACAAAACAATTGTAAACTAAGGTGGGTGTTAGCTTGGCTAACACCCCTCCGATGCTTAAGTCAGTATTGGGTTGCAAATAACAAATTAAACCAAACATATTTAAAAAAGATAGAATCCATACCATTCTGAGCTAGAAATTAAATTCTAAACTCACTTGAAATAGAGCTTAAGGTGTATAGCATTCCAAGATCTCGGTAGCATATCCCCCTCCATATTCTTGAGTCTGTATGCTCCTTTCCCTGCTTCTGATTCAACTTCATATGGTCCTTCCCATTTTGGAGCTAACTTGCCATCGGCAGGATTAGTAGTATTCTGAAAAGCCTTTCTTAATACCCAATCTCCAACTAGGGCTGTAAACGAACCGAACGAACACGAACGAGGCCTTGTTCGTGTTCGTTCGTTAAGGAAATTAATGTGTTCACGAACGGTTCATGAACACTTACCGAACGAGATTTTATGTTCATGTTCGTTCATTAAGGAAATGAGCGTGTTCACGAACGGTTCACGAACACAAGCGAACACAAATAAATTTGGCGAACGCAATGAAGGATAAAGGTGGATGGCCCAGAGAGTAGCACTAGAACTTGAATCCCTTATTGTGAAACGGAGGTAGATCATATTCGTCGATGTAAATAATGAGAAAAGAAAGGGAAATGATGCATAAACAAAGTGAAAGAGGGTTTCCTAGTTTAATTGTTTGGGTAATGATATAAATAAAAGTTTAATAGTATAAAAAGTATAGATAAAATATATGAAAGTATAAAAATCTTTAATTAAAACATGAACATAAACGAACACAAATGAACGAATGTTCACGAACACCTTACCGAACGTTCACGAACACAATTGAACGAACGAGACATTTGTTCATGTTCGTTCATTTAACTAATCGAACGAAATTTCTTGTTCATGTTCGTTCGTTTATTAAACGAACGAACATAAACGAACTTCCCGCCGAACGGTTCACGAACTGTTCGCTGAACGTTCGGTTCGTTTACAGTCCTATCTCCAACCTTAAATCTTCTGGTTCTAATATTCTTGTTATATGCCCTGGATATTCTCTGTTGATATGCTGCCATCCTTAGCTTAGTTGCATCTCTTGTCTCATCAATAGTATCCAATTCCTGACATAGGGCTTCAGGATTCTGCTCAGGATCCCGGAGACTGGATCTCGCTGTAGGTATCACCATTTCTGTCGGGATCACTGCTTCTGCTCCAAATACTAAGGAAAATGGGGTTTGGCCAGTTGCAGTTTTTACTGTCGTTCTATCAGCCCATAGAACAAAGGGTAATTCTTCTACCCATCTTCCTTTTTTGGCTCCAAGCCTTTTCTTTAAGTTATTGACAATTATCTTGTTTGAGGATTCTGCTTGTCCATTTGCTTGAGGATGTACCGGAGTAGACGTAATCATTTTGATTCCCCAACTCTTGCAAAAGTCAGTAGTCCTCTTACTTATAAACTGAGAACCATTGTCACAGATTATCTCGGCTGGTACTCCGAATCTGGTCAGGATATTCCTCTTGATGAAGGATACTACTTCTTGGTCTCTAACTTGAACAAATGCTTCTGCTTCAACCCACTTAGAGAAATAATCCGTCATTGCTAGCATAAAGACTTTTCCTCCCGGAGCTTTTGGTAGCTTTCCCACTATATCCATACCCCACTTCATAAATGGCCAAGGGGAAACAATAGGATATAATGGTTCAGCCGGCTGATGCAGTATGTTACTATGTCTTTGACATGCGTCACATCTTCGAACATATTCTGCGGCATCTTTTCTCATCGTTGGCCAATAATATCCTGTCCTTAATACTTTTGAGAATAACGACCTGCCCCCAGCATGGTTACCACAATCCCCTTCATGTATATCCTGAAGTACTTCTTTGGCTTCAGGATCCTCTAAGCACCTCAAATACGGTCCTGCAAGAGATTTCTTGTACAAAATATTATTTATCATAGTGAATCGTGATACCTTCATCCTAAATGCCTTAGGATTTTCATTTCCAGGGATGTGTCCTTCTTTGAGATATCTCATGATTGGAGCCGTCCAGGATATAGGATCTTCTTTAGGATGCTGTGCTCCAGGATCCTGAATACCAGCTACTTTTTTATCCTGAGGATTCGTCGCAGGATATAAGACATGTAATATTGGTATTTGCGTCCCTTCAGGTATCCTGATCGATGATCCCAAATTTGCTAAGGCATCCGCTTCAGCATTATCCTCCCTTGGTACCTGTTCAAGTATAAAAACATCGAAATATCCTGCTAATTTTTTGAGAATATCGAGATATTCGATTAATTTCTCACCCTTAACTGCATAGGACCCATTAAAATGGTTAGTAATTAACAAAGAGTCAACATATACTTGCAAATTTTCGATACTCATGCTCTTAGCCAACTCTAATCCTGCAATTAAAGCCTCATACTCTGCTTCATTATTAGTAGCAGGAAATTCACACCTAATAGCCTGGGGTAATATGTCCCCCTGTGGCGATTTTAGTAGTATTCCTAATCCTACTCCTCTTACATTAGATGCACCGTCAGTATATAATGTCCAGGGTCCTGAGGATTCTCCTAACTGTTGAACTTCTAGGTCTACCTCGTCCTGAATGTCACTACTAAAGTCAGCCACAAAGTCAGCTAAAGCCTGAGATTTTATGGCATTTCTAGGTTCATATACTAAATCATAAGCACTTAACTTTACTGACCACTTGGACATCCTGCCTGACATCTCTGGTTTCCTAAGCACATTTTTGACAGGATAATTTGTTTTAACATGTATCCTATGTGTCTCGAAATAATGCCTAAGTTTCGTTGATGCCATGACTAATGCTAGTATTAATTTTTCTAAGTGAGAGTACCTAGTTTCAGCATCTAATAAACTTTTACTAACATAATAAACAGGATATTGCTGACCTTCATGGTCTTTTATAAGAACGGCACTTACAGCATTCCCTGATACAGCAAGGTATAGGGATAGTGGTTCACCATTTTCAGGCTTCATCAATAGAGGTGCGGTTGAGAGATATCGTTTCAAATCCTGCAGGGCTGCTTCATGCTTCTCCCCCCATTCGAATCTTTTGTTCTTCTTCAGGATATCATAAAAGTCTTTACATTTCTCTGAGGATCTTGAGATAAACCTGTTTAAAGCTGCTACTCGGCCTGTCAATCTTTGTACGTCCTTCATATTTGAGGGTGATTTTATATCCAGGATAGCTTTGATCTGCTCTGGGCTTGCTTCTATCCCCCTTTTTGTTACCATATATCCAAGAAACTTTCCTGCCCCCACTCCGAAATGGCATTTAGCAGGATTCAGCTTCATGTTGTATTGATCCAGGATATCAAATGCTCCCTTGATATCCTGGAGGTGATCCTCAGCCTTTTTAGATTTCACCACCATATCATCGATATATACTTCCATGGTGTCCCCCAGTTTGTCTTTGAACATCATGTTTACCAATCTTTGGTATGTTGCTCCTGCATTTTTCAAACCAAAAGGCATAGCTGTATAACAATAAATACCTGTTGGTGTCATGAAGGCGGTATCCTCCTGGTCAGAAGGCTCCATTTGGATCTGTTGAAATCCTGAGGATGCGTCCATGAAGGTCAGCATTTCATGCCCGGCAGTGGCATCTACCATTGCATCAATGTGGGGAAGAGGAAATGGGTCTTTAGGACAAGCTTTGTTCAAGTCTGTGTAGTCTACACAAACTCTCCATTTCCCATTCTTCTTCTGTACTACAACCACTTTTGCTAGCCACCTTGGGAACTTAACCTCTCTGATCATTCTGGACTTTAATAATCTTTCAACTTCCTCCTGGATAATCGTGTTCCGCTCAGGAGCAAACTTCCTTCTTTTTTGTTGCACAGGCTTGAATGATTTATCAATTCCAAGCTTGTGAGTGATAATATCTTTGGATATGCCTGTCATATCCTCATGCTTCCATGCAAACGTTGACATCCTGCATTTTAAAAAGTTAATTAATTGCTCTTCAATATCCTGAGGGATATTGGTTCCCATGAGCACCGAAATATCGGGATTATCCTGGTCTAGGATAATTTTCTTCACATCCTGCTCCGGATCCTCCACGATATCCTGGGCCCGCGTCTTTAATTGCTATGCTGCACTAGGTTTGGTTGAGGATTTCATCGAGGATGAGTAGCATTCTTTCGCCTCCTGCTGATCACTATCAACTTTGACAACTCCCCAAGGGGTAGGTATCTTGATGCATTGGTGATATGTTGATGGCACGGCCTTCATATCGTGAATCCACGGTCTTCCCAGTATGATGTTATAGCAGGATAGAGAATCCATCACACAGAAACGTTGTATCGAGTTGACTCCTTCAATGTATACTGGCAACTTTATCTCTCCCACCGTATTTCTAGCCTCTCCACTGAACCCAACAAGCACGGTAGACTTCGAAGTAATATCCATTGGAGACACATTCATTCTCTTCAGAGTCTCTAGTTGGATTATGTTGACGGAGCTGCCATTATCAACCAGTATCCTGCGTACAAAATGGTTAGCCACATATAACGTTATTACCAGAGCATCATGGTGAGGATCCTGGACAGTATCCCTGTCATCTGCATCAAAAGTGATCACTTTGTCAGTTGTGAGGGTAGTCATCCTGACAGGTTTGTCTCCCCTTTCGGCCTTAGCTTCCCTTGCATGTCTCTTTGCTGCCGAATACGAGGTCCCACAAATGTCGGATCCTCCCGAAATGAGGTTGATTATCTTGGCATCGGCGGGGGGTGATGCTGCTCGCTCAGGATCCTTCTCAGTATCCTGACCCTTATTCTTCTTTCTTCCTAAGAGATCTTTCAGATATCCCTTGCTTAGAAGATAGCTTATTTCTTTCCTTAGAGCAATGCAATCCTCGGTTACATGTCCGAAATCTTCGTGGAAAGCACACCATTTTGACTTATCTTTCCAGTCAGCCTTTTGTTGATTCTTTCGAGGCCACCTAGCCTTGTCTCCTAGACCCTGCATGGCATACATCAATTCGGGAATGTTAACAGAAAAGCAATATTCAGACAACTCAGGATACTCTTCAGGATCCTCATCTTCGACATCATTCACCCTCTTGTTATCATTTCTGCCATATGGCTTAGGCCGATATGACTTGAATGAGGATTCTGACTTCCTGTTAGTTGACTCATAAGTGTTAGATGAGTTCATCCTTTCTTGCATCTTCCTGTCATCCTCCAGACGGATATATCTCAAAGCCCTGTTACGAGCTTCGTCGAGATTCCTGCAGGGATTCATTACAAGATCCTGATAAAACTGAGAATCCTTTTGTAATCCCATCTTAAAAGCTTGCACAGCTGTTGCAACATCAAGATGTGGGATATCCAAGGATTCTCGACTGAATTTGTTCACGTAATCCCTCAAGGATTCCTGAGGCCCTTGAGTTATCCTGTAAAGATCACTAGTTAGTTTCTCAAAACTCCGACTACAAGAAAATTGACTGTTAAATAAATTAACCAAATGAGCGAACGAAGTAATTGAGGGTGGAGGAACGTTTAACAGCCATTTTAAGGCTGATCCTGTTAGAGTAGAACCAAATCCCTTGCACAAGCACGCTTCCTTGAGCTCCGGAGGGATAGGGTTAATCTCCATTCTTTCCCTATACTGGGCAATATGCTCCTCAGGATCTGTAGTTCCGTCGTAAAGCTTCATGTTGGGGGTTTGAAATCTCTTTGGGATCTCAGCATTACAAATAGGATGTGCAAAACAAGATATCTTATGGCTGTCTTGGGACACTTCCGGGATCGGCTGGACCACTCCAGGTACACTGGATATCATGTCCTTCAATTTTTGAAGTTCCCTAGTAAGTGCTGATGTCACACCTGTATCCTGCAAAGATCCACTATTGTTAGTAGCATAAGTATTATTATTATTTGACACGTTACCCGTTGGAGGATTTTGCCCATATCCTGAAGCATATCCTGAGCTCCTCATGGTTGACATCCTGACCGAGGAGGGTATTTCAGGAGTATGATTCTGAGGAAGACTGGGCACGATATTCCCCCTGTTATCCTCAGTATACACAGCTGAACTAAAGTTCAACGCTCTAGGGTGTAGTGGAGTGACATTGTCTTCAGCAGATCTGCTCGAGCCTGACTTCAGGAGTTGTATTTCCCTTAAAAGCATTTGGTTTGTTTCCTGTTGCTGCCTCATTTGTTCCTGCACACTTCCAAATAAAGTAAGAATTTCATCATTAGAAGCTAGAACGGGAGCAGATTCCTGAACACTGTGAGTAGGGATAATATCCTGAGGTCGTGTAGAGGCTGGCATCCTTGGAGGAGGTGGTGGAAGCACCGGACCGGTAGTAGCAGAAGTCATAGCAGACACAGTAGAGGAACTCATGTTTGATCTTGAGGCCATTATGGACAATGTGGCAAAAAGTTTTGAAAATAGAAAACCGATTAGCGATTTGACAAAAATTTTTAGTAGCGATTTGACAAAAAGTTTTGAAAATAGAAAACCGATTAGCGATTTGACAAAAATTTCACTCACTTGTTCTTCTATTGCTTCAAAGTATCAGAATACAGTGCAGGATGTGGTACGGATCGACTAAGTGTTACAACGAAACTTGAATACAAGTGTGGTGTTTGCAATGAGCTAGAAAGTGAAAGTATGCGAGAGTGTAAGTGGAGATTGTGTGACTTAAACTGATCCGACCTCATCTATTTATAGTAAAGATAAAATAACAAACTATCCTAAACTTCCGGGATCCAGCGAATATTCCTTCATCGAACGTTGTAGACCTGGTCTTTCGGGCTTAACGTCTTTCCTTCAACAAACTCATCCGAGTCTTGAGGAGAAGAAGTCCTCTTGACCGTTAGCAAGTCTCAGCCTTTAACCTGCACGTGGTTAATTCAATAAACCTCAGGATATCGCCCAAGATGTTAGTAATATCCTCTTCCAGCATCCTGGTTACAATTAAACAAACAAAGGCAGGATATTGGTCAGGATATGTATGCTTAGAAAATGACCCCTAACAACAACTACATTGGACACACAGATACAATAGTTGAATAGCATATTCAATGAACAAGCGATGGAGTTGTTATCTCTTAGTTCGAATTTGATGTCAAAAGAGATTAACATTGATCAGATTTGTACTCTAGTTGACAAGTATTATCCAGAAGATTTTACGGCGCACGAAAGAGTTCAATTATGATATCAGTTGGAGATTTTTAAGATTGATATGACCACGGATCCCAAGCTAGGTGGTGTCTCAACTCTTGGCAGTCTTTGTGAAAGTCTTGTGGAAACTAAGAAACGGTATACATACTATTTAGTTGATCGAGTCGTTCACCTAATCTTGACGCTTCCTGTTTCTACTGCAACAACAGAAAGGGGATTTTCAGCAATGAAAATATTCAAGAATAGACTTCGCAACAAGATGGGAGATGAGTTTCTTGCAAATAGCTTGGTAGTTTACATAGAAAAGGAGATTGTTGAAAGCTTTGATACGAACTCCATAATTGATGAATTCAAGAATCTCAAAGGTCGTCGGGCGGAGTTGTAACGAGGTAACCAAGTTTATTCTTGTACTTTCATAGTTTCACTAGTATTTTAGATAGTTGTTTCTTCGCAAAAAATGTTTTCTTATAATTTTAACGAACATTTTGGTTTGACCCGACCCGAATTGGATTGTTGACCCGAACAAAAAACCCGAACATAGCGAGAGGGAAAAAAAATTAGGTCTCTTGACTTTCGGCCCATGCTGAGTTTTAGGTCAAGATCCGCCACTGCATAGTGATAACCAAAGTCCTGTGCAGATCGCTAAGAACTCTATTTTCATGAGCGAACAAAACATATCGAGATTGATTGTCATTTTACTCGTCGTCATCTTCGGCTCGGGACCATCCCTTTTGCCTTCGTTCCATCAGCCTTGCAGATTGCAGATGTTTTCACCAAGACTCAGTCAACATTTCGGTTTTAGTTCTTGTATGAGAAACTCTAAACACTTTTTATTGTTGCATTGTGAGTTTAAGGGGGTGGGGGTGTTAGCATATAAGCTAGTAAGCTCGTAGCTCGGCTATACAATTTGTATTTCTCTTTCATTATTCTTTATGATTTTTAATGCAATAAACCCTAGCCATTTTTTCTATGTATATGTTTGTCTTTCAACACATTGTAGCAACGAGGAGTACATTGTTGCATGCAGGGGCGGTTCTTAGTTAGGCTCTGGCAGGGGCCATGGCCCGGGCAAGTTTTTCGGTCGTAGTGCTAATTTTCCGCATTTCGATCGAAATTTTTTATATATACTATGTTTGGCCCGGGCTTGCCCAGACTTTTTTTAGCGCCCGTGTCTTTCGGCCCTGGCACGTTCAACGGGCAAGATCCGCCACTGGTTGCATGCCATGTTGTGTCAAATGGGTGTTTCAACTATGGTATGGCCTTCAAATAATTTGTGGTTTAGCACAATTTTACGTACATACACATGGTCGTCTTCAATAGTCAGTGTACGTTTAATGCTTGCTTTGATTAAGCCTTAACTTATGGAATCTCGACCTCAAAACATAATATGTCCCTTCACATACCCATCTTTCCAAACCAAAATTGGTCCAGACATGTCATACAAAGGCAGCATACGGAGCTAATGATTTGTCTTGTGCAATGTAAAGATACTTTCTTTGATGTTTAGAATTCTAATTTCATGTTAGAACAAACTTTTTTAAGGTAAAATACATCAAAAACCTTGTTAAAAATTTAAAATAATAAAATCACTACCACATAAAACACAAGATTTTAAAATAATAATTTATTAAATTAAAAGATAAGTATAGTTAAGAGCAATACCTGCGAAAAGTTGACAATAATTACAATTATTTAAATACAAATTCTAGTCAGCTACCACTAAATTCAGGGATTTAATTATGTCATCTCCACAAAAACCTCTTCTTTCCAGATTTCAAGTCAAAATTATATATACACAAGTCAACTACGGCTCTTAGGGACTTTCAGACATTTTATTTTCTTTCTAGACCATACAGTCTGGTGGGCGTTGTGCGTTGTGGTGACATGGAAGGCTCCATCATGTCGGCATACCACGGCCCCGTGTCTTGGCGTGGTGGTGTCGTGGTGATGGAGTGGTAGTAATCTCACCAGCGTGGAGGGCAAATGGCACGGTGACGTGGCGGCATTTCATTTGTGAGTGGATTTTGATTAGTTTTGATTGGTTCTTGTTTAATTTTTTATATAAAAACGTCACTTTCACGTCCCTCCCACCCTGTGCTTTTTTTCCCACGCCCTCTTGCTGACGTTGCTGTCACGTGGCGTTTAATGTCCCCTCTTCATGTCCTATACCGGATAGTCTAATATAGTCGCTTTTATTTTTTTATAAAGCAAATAAATGTTTATATTTTTAAACTTTTAAATAAAGAATCTAAATGATTTAGCTTTGCATTTTCAAATTTATTAGAAGTTTATTATATTATATGTATTACAAGTTAATAATATTCCTAGAGATAAATCATAAATATTTAATATTTGCTTGTTACATCCCAAAATCCAAATATAATAAGACTACATATACTTTGGGCCAACATGTGTTTTGATAGGTCAAAACTTTACTTGATTGGGCTTGAAAATTTTGAGAAAGTGATACATATTTGATTTTGTATCCAACTTTTTCTTTAAGTATATCTTTTATCTTATGTTATATGCAATTCATACAAATGTTTATACTTCGTACGGTGCCGATAACCTTCTGGTGCATTAGCAGCCTTATGATCTTCCAAAGTGAAGGTTATGGGATCAAGTCTTGTCTGGAGCAAAAATGCTCTGGGATGAGTTAGGGACTTTACCATAATGAGCCTTTGGGTGGTGGATATCCTCTGGAATAATGGCGGGCTAGGTCACCAACGCTGTCTGCGTTGGCAAGCATGGGTGGCCTTTTGACATTGGGTTTACCCCTATGATCGGGCTTTTTGTAGATCATTTAAAAAAATAACAAATGTTTATATGGTTTATGTGCTTAAGGCTGAATTTGACAATCCATCAAATTTGACAACTTTCTACATGTGTTGATGTTGATTGTTTTTTTTTTTTAATTAAAGTATAATCCAATCCAAATCAGTGTTGAAAAGTAACTTGGTCTGTGAATCATAATCATTCACATAAATCAAAATAAAACATAAATAATACCAAAAAGCCAAAAAGTAAGAACCAACCATCCTTCATTCAAAAAATGAAATTAATTAATCAAACACATGGAGGTACTAAAAAAACATAAACAACCCTGTATAAATAGGTAAAAAAAAAAAAAAAAACATGAACAAATTGTATGCATCAAGACACAACAAGCTTCATCGAATAAAATCGTCCTAAAGTTTCGAATCAAACCTATGAAAAATGATCTCAAACCGACTTTCTCTCACCTTTGAGGTTAAGATTGAACCATTTCTTCTTAGTTTTGGAATCAGAGGTTCCTTCTTCATATGGACTGTTGCTGTTTTCACCGTCACCGCCACCTGGAGCTTTCGTGTGGTTTCCTCCGTTGCTACTGGCTTGAGCGTTACTCCCGCTACCGACAACCACAGACCGACCTGCTGTGAACGATGATTGGATGCTGTCTCGTTGTTTTAGAAGTTCGTCCACCTGTAATTTTTATCCATTAAAAACATCTGATTTTTTTGAAGAACAATATAGATGGTGTTTGGATATGTGTTTTGTTGTTTGACGTTGTAACAAGATTCCAAACGCGTATCCAAGCAGCCCATAGAGATTAATTATAAAAAACGAATGTACTAAAGAAACATTTCGGTAGTGACGTAAATGAGCGGAGCCAAGCTCGAGCTCGCCTAATGTTTCAAGCTCTATGAATAAAGCTCGAGCACGGACTCAGCTTGTTTATTAATTATTAAATTAAATATATCATTATGTTATTTATATACATATATAATTGTTTTATATATTATAAAGTATAATTCTGTATATATAACATAATATATATTGTTTAGTTATTTATCATAATTAAATTTATAAAAATATGTATTATGTAATTATATACTCATTATATTAAATGAAATTATTATGTTAATATAAGAAATAGCTTTGTTTAGGCTCACGAGCTTAGTCAAGTCTGGTATACAAAGCCCGGGCTCGAGCTCAAGCTCGATTATCATATGAGCTTCATTTTAGGGGCTCGAGCCTCATTTATTAAATGAGCTTCAATTCAGGCTCGAGCTTGGCTTGTTTATGCGACCGGTCTCAAGTAGCTCAAGAGCAGTTGTACTCGTTTACGCCCCTATGTACTAGATTGCATATGCAATACAAAAATATTTGTGTTATGTTTTAGATTGTCAGATATTTAATATTAAATCAAAATCATTATGGTGGTTAAGCGGTGTGTTCCACAACCAAAAAGGTTGGGAGTTCAAATCCTGCGGCGTGCAGGCTACGGTATATTTTTTTTTTCTAGAAAATCTGTGAATGGTTGTTCAAAAAAAATGAAAATCATTCATTGGAGAACGAGAAAGAACAAATTTTTAAAATTTTATTAAATTCAGTAGTTAGCACCTTTTTCATTTTTGGCAATTAAGTGTGTGTACTAAATATATACAAACGTGTAAGCACTTACGTTCTGTTTTTCCTGGGTGTATCTATTGGTCACTTCTTGGAATCGCGCCAAAGCCTGCAAAATAGCCAAATGAGAAACATACGGACCACAATTGTGACATGCTCATAAATAATTAATGCGTTAATTATGTTGACAAAAAAAATGTATTTACACTAAAAAAGACTTTTAAGCAACTTTCAACTTGTTCGACCCATTTGACACGTTCCTCTTTTAGCTATATTTTATTTGACTCATTTGACCCGACTCGTTTATAAGTAAACAAGCCAAAACTAGACCTGTCTGTATTCTGTCTCAAACTGACGTAGCTCGGTTCTTTTTCTCAAAATCTGCTGCTCAATATCCTTGAGTTTATGAGTTGTATCCTCATATGTAGTGGCACATATAGCCTCGATTGTATAAGATGCTGTTTTAAAAAAATTATCTCCTGCAATACAACAAAAGTTCATATCCTACACAAAGATAAAATCCCAAAAAGATATTAAAAACCAAAGAAAAAAGCCTTACCGTAAACGGCAAATATGTGAGTGCCAGACCTTAGTTCCGAGACCTCACATGGTTGAAGACCTTCCAACCTTTTAAAGAAAGCTGCTTCGGGATCCTTAGCCATTGCTAACTGCGCAATTAATAAAAATATTAATAACCCAAAATGATATTTAAAGTGTAGAAAGTATTAAACTATGCAGTTAATGCGGGAAAAAATCGGATATCAATCAAGAACCGATTAAGACTAACAATTGTAGCAAGTAGGAACTGATTAAGACTTCAAACACTAATAGCAGCAATAAGAAGAAAAACGAATGGTAGAACTAAGAAGAAAGGTATTGATATCGGGAAAATCAGTGATGTATTGGTTAAACATCGGTCAATATCACCGATAATATTGGTACCGATATTTGACATGGGAACGTTAACCGATAATATCGGTACCGTTAACCGATATAACGGTGATATATCACCAATGTTAACAGTATAGTTAAAGAGTGGTAGTATTAAGGTTGTTGGCGAATGCTTACGGCATTAACAGTTGAATCCATTCGGTATACTTGAAAATGCAAGAAATACATGCCCGCTGATGTCACCTTACCCGTCTTTTCACTATCTTCCTGCACGAGATGATGCCGTAAATCAGAATTTTGAAATTGCTTAGTGCCATTTGTAATTTAGGCTTAATAACCATTAAACATTATCATATGATATTATAAACGGAAAAAAAAAACATGAAAACGGCTGAATATAACAAAAATGAATTACCTGCAAAGCGAGACTATATCCCCCACCGTTATCTTGCTCAAAATAAAGTAGCTGCAATGTTAAATTAACAAAAATGATTAATATTAGTAAACTATAAGAATTAAGCATATTAAAGTTTAGAGTAAAATGCCATTTTCGTTCCTGAGGTTTGGCCAAATTTGCAACTTCCGTCTAAAGGTTTGTTTTTCCGCCTCTGGATCCAAAAGGTTTGAAATCTTGTCATTTTCATCCGACTCGTTAACTCCATCCATTTTTCTACATTAAATGAGGGGTGTTTCCGTCTTTTTAAGCATTTTTTATTAAAATAAAAAACACTATAAGAAATAAAGATCCACCTCAGTGGACTTTCTCCCCAACAAACCCTTTAATCATCACAAAAAATGTCTAAAAGGACGAAAAATACCCATGACTTAATGTTAAAAATGGATGGAGTTAACGAGTCGGATAAAAATGGCAAGATTTCAAACCTTTTGGATCCAGATGCAGAAAAACAAACCTTTGAACGAAAGTCGCAAAAGTGGCCAAACCTTAGGGACGAAAATGGCATTTTACTAAAGTTTAAAGTACCTTAAATTTGCTTTGTGCAGATGAAGTAACTCTAACAACAATTCCTGATCGAGCTTGTTCTTCACTTATCGTAACACTAAAAAAATGTGCGCTTTGCTTCTCGACCTGCAAATTTTAAATATTTCAGGTAACAAATTTATTACATAGAGATTTTGTAACACATAAATATTAATATAAATATACACCTTTCCACTGACTGATGATCCTATTGGAAGGGGTCGGACAGTGACGGTTCCGTTTAATGCTTCTTCAAGAACATTGGCAGAAATCGTTGTCTTAATAGGGACTCCAAGCTTACTTAAGATGACAAAGAAAAAAATAGTATTTTTAGCAAAAGTTAATTATAAAAAATATGAGTAAATGCCATTTTCGTCCCTAAGGTTTGGCCAGTTTTGAGACTTTCATCCAAAGGTTTGTTTTTTCACATCTGGATCCAAAAGGTTTGAAATCTTGCTATTTTCATCTGGCTAGTTATGTCCATCTATTTTTCTCCGTTAAGTCAGGGGCATTTCCGTCTTTTTTCGTTAACTTAAAGGGCAATTCAGTCTTTTTCACTTAAACAACAATACTTGTACATATGCTAAATGCTTGTACATAAAGTGAAAAAAACCAAATTGCCCTTCAAGTTAACAAAAAAGACAAAAATACCCCTGACTTATCGGAGAAAAATGGATGGGGTTTACGAGCTGGATGAAAATGGCAAGATTTCAAACCTTTTGGATCCAGATGCAGAAAAACAAACCTTTGGACGAAAGTCGCAAAACCAGACGAGCCTCAGGGTTGAAAATGGCAATTTACCCTAAAAATATGTTTCTTTTTAACAATAATTACCTGAATAGTGCGGCAAACATCGTATTCACGGTTCCGAGATTTGATAAGTCGATTTCCATGTCCACGCCTTCGGCATCAATAGCCTATTCAGTCGATAAAATGTAATGAAATGAAATATAAAGGATAGAAAATATAAAACTAATCGATTTCACATACTATTTGACAAGAAAATGACTACCTCAAACCCTGAATTATCATATTGTCGTCTTTTTTCTGGATCGGATAATATGTTGTAAGAATATGCAACCTCTTTGAATAGTTCAGAGGCTTCGGGATTACTAGCATTTTTGTCTGGGTGATACCTGTATATGATCGATATTTGATAAGAAACCAATAACTCTGATTATTCTTGGTGGATTCAAAGTTCCAATTGTACCCTTAAGGTGAGATAAATTGTTTTTAAGAAGTTGATCATCTACTTATGCTTAAGTATAAGTTGTATAAATAAGCAAATCCTAACACCCGGTAAAACGAACCAAACTATTCCCAAAACAATTTGAAGAATTTTATCGAACTGCAAATGTTTGGTATCACTAATCATAATTAACAACCTGCCCAATACCGAATTCATTATCACGAAATGAACTCATACGCAAACAGCAACAATTCAAAACTAAACTGAATTGTTTTCCAACAATTCTTTTAAATCTTTTTGCAAATCGCCGATAATAAATTTAAGGACACAAGCAATAAGCCAATAACATAATGCCAAGCAGAATTTCATCAAATTGCAACTACAATTCCGAATTAGAATTTAGAAACCTAGTTATTCCTAACAGACTTTAAAACTAACTTTGTGAAATGACAATAATAAATCAATGAATATGAGCAATAACCTAATGGCAAGCAGAATTTCACTAAATCACAAGTCTTGGTACCACCACTAATCACAAGTCACAACCCACCCAAAATCAAATTTATTATCAACAAAATGAATGCATACACAAATAATCACAATTACATATTAAACCAAATTATTCCCGACTAAATAATCTAAAGAATTGCAGAATTTCGCCAAATCATAACCTATGAGTTTCTGAGCTGGAATTTGGTTGAACTCATGCGGACACGAATGCAGCTCCGAAAAACCCGGGCCCGCGTGAGGCAGTTTTTTTATACGCACTAAGTTTCAGTTTTTTTTTTCTGCTTCAGCGCTGCGCCTCAGACCGTTTTTGTGCGCCTTTGTTGCGCCTCAGGCCGCTTTTTTCAAAAAAAACCCATTTTTGCGCCTAGGCTGCCACCAGGCGCTATAGGTGCGCCTCGCTGCGCCCGGGCGCCTAGGCGCGCGCTTTTTGCGCTTTTGACAACATAGATCATAACCGAAATCAAATCCATCATCAACCTTGGTTTTAAAAAGCGAGAAGTGCAAAAAAGCGATGAGGTCTAAAACCGAGGCACGAAGCACAAAGTGCCAAAGCGGCGGGCTTTTTGTAGCCCAGGCGCAAGATGATTATATGATTTTTTATATATATCCCATAGGTTTTTAGCATCCCTCATGGTTGTAAAAATCCCGACTAGTCGCCGATTAATCACTAATCGGAGGTTCACCAATTAATGGCCGAATAATCGCTAGGCGGTCCTATTCTGGCCAAATTTCGACCAAACCTTATAAATTCCTTCCAATTACTTAAAAAATGGGTCAATGAGGGGTTAAAACATGCCTACTTTGAAAAACTACATATTAAAATGTGTGTGTGTGTATATATATAACTAAAAATTATACATATAAAAATCTTAATCCGATTAATTCTGATTAATCTCTATTAATCCCGATTAATCGCTAGTCGGTAACCCACCGCCTGACTAGCGCCTAACGATTCTTACAACACTGGCATCCCTTATCCAAAATATATTGCTATAAATAAGGTATATATATGACTTTACCTACATGTACAAGCCAAAAACCTATTGAACACCAGTTTGATGCATAAAAACACCCAAAATAAAATTCATCGCCAAGACTCCACAAACAACAATCCCAAATAAAAAAAAAACAACAATTCCCAACAAACTTCTCAACAACTATGCAAATCAAACAAAACAAGTAAAAAAAGAAGAAAGTCACTAACCCAACAACTCTTTTTAAATAAAAATTGTGAATTTCCAATAATAAATCAATGGATATGAGCTAAAATCAAACATCATCAAGGCTCACACACAAACAACAACAATCCCAAATCAAAAACCAACAATTCCCAACAAATCAAGAACCATAAATCAAACAAAAACAAGTAAAAAAAAAAAGAAGAAAGTCACTAACTTTAGAGCGAGTTTCCTATAAGCAGATTTAATCTCCTGATCAGAAGCCTCTCTTGAAACACTCAAAACCTCATAAGGGTCTCTTCTATTTGCAATCACAGGTGTTGTGGAAGAGGTTCCCCCTTCCATCTTTGACCCACCCATCAACAATTCTCTTCAAATCCACCCAATAATATGTCAATCTGAGACCTTTTTCAACAAAAACATTCAAGATCAATTGGTGAAGAGGGGGAATTATGGAGTTTTGAACAAGGGAAAAGGGGCAAGATCCGAAGCAAGATTCATATACATGAAAAGAAAAACAAAAAGTAATTAGGGTATTTTGAAATGGTAAAGAATCTTTCACTGTGAAAGATGAATTTGGGTTTTTGATTTTCACCTTTAATTTGCGTTGGTGAAGAACGTTATGACCTGAGCTGTAGTTTAGCCCACCGGCCACCTCAAGAAATCTGTGATCTGGGCTAACAAAAAAAGAAAGCTTTTTTTGTATATAGTTTTGAAATAATATTTAGAGCAAACTGCCAAATTGGTCCCCGGAGTTTTGGTCACTTTTATCACTTTAGTCCAAAAATTCAAACCTTTTGAATCTGCGTTCATGTGATTTCAGTTTTGTTGTCATTTTCATCCAAAAGTAAAATCTGGTCAGATTTTTCAGTTAACATCCAGCATTTTGTCTTTTTCCACCCTTTTAATGAAGTGCAAAATGGTAATTTTTTTTAATTTGTTATAATAAAACGTTAAAAGACCATTTTACCCTTCTTTAAAAGAGAGGAAAAAGACAAAAAAAAAAAAAAAAAACTGGATGTTAACTGAAAAATCTGATCATATTTTGATTTTGGATGGAAATGGCAACAAAATTGAAATCACAGGGACCCAGATTTAAAAAAAAATTGAATTTTGGACTAAAGTGCCAAAAGTGAGCAAACCTTAGGGACCATTTTGTCAATTGACTCTAATTTTTTATTTAACAAAGATTTGTAATATTAAATGTGGTTATTTTCGTATTTATGGTTTATTGGAATCTTGAAATCTATAATTGATTAGATGTAAATTGAGTCATAATAAATAATAAACTAATTAAAAGGAAAACAATGGTTGTTTATTTGTATTATAAGTTTAAAAATATGTGGGTGTAATTCGGATAAGTGAGTCAGATCAGGTTATTCAGGTTCGAAAATAGAACTATAGTTATGTAAGTAGATATAAATCTTAGTAATCATTAAGTATCTGAATAATACTTGTAAGGTTTTCTAAGAGATTAATGTAGAATAGAATTTTACTTTGAATCCTTGACTATAACGAGGTCCGAAGAAATTTAAGCTATGAATAATCATATCATTGATGAAATTGATGTAAGGTCATATATATTGGAGTAACTGGTAAATTTCGTTTCAGAGGTTTGCACCAGTTAACACGTTCAGTTCACCATCAACACATAAGTCCATTGACGTTTAATGTTTTAATACTGTGTGTCCCTAGACCTAACGGTCGTTAGTTTTTTTTGGTGAAATTATTAATATGCCATCCCTCCATCTTCTTCAACCATCCCCCATCATCAAAACCCCTATCTGCCATCACCAACCATCGCTCCACCATTTCACCATCTGAAACCTTTCCACAGTCTTACCTACAAACCCCCCAAAAACTAACAGAAAAACTAACGACCGTTAGGTCTAGGACGCATAGTGTTAAAACATTAAACGTCAGGGGGGGAAAGGTGTTAAGGGTGGACTCAACATGTTAATTGGTGCAAACCTCAGGGACGAAAATTGCAATTTTCTCTACATCGGTATGTACAAGTTTCATTTCCTAACCTTGGGTGATGTTCTCATATTTGCATAAGTAACTTTACTTTTTGTTTATCAATCCTCTTAACGATTGGTTATTAGTTTAACCTTGGGTGATGTTCTCATATCGACTTAATGTTATTAGTTTAACCAACTAAAAAACAATGAAGTCTAAAAAGGTTCATTTAATACAAGTTTAAATACTAATCTTGGTTTTGTAATAAATAGGTTGATGTCTTTTAAATGTTTGGAAAATCTATTTAACTAAACTTAATGTTATCTATATAATTCCTTTTTAACGTATGTGGTACTCGTTTTTCATGTGTAATATGCGTATATGACTTTAAACTCACACTATTTTGCTGTCGATTTTCGAAAGTCGGCACTAGATCCACCATTATTGTTCAATGTTTAGTTAATAATGATTAAAAACATGAATCCTTCAAAGATTATATATGCAAAGTAGGCTATACTTGCTTTTAAACAAAAGGAAGAGCTTTACTCCTATTAACTTTTAAAAAATTGCCCGTAAAACGTGAAAGATCTCAGAAAAATATGATAGTTTCGTATAGGTTGGGTTCGTGTCATCTTTTTTAAAAGCGTTTTTACATGATTTTCTTCCATCATAAACTGGGAACATTTTTTACACTAGTTTCTTCATTAAAAAGCTGGTATGATTAAAAACTACATAATAAATGAAAGAACATGAACAAGGAATTTCATTCGATTAGTTAAATGAACAAACACGAACAAAGGACGTGTTGGTTCAATTGCCTTAGTGAACATTCAATAAGACATTGGTTTACGTTGGTTCATGGTCATTGGCTTAGTTTATGTACAGTCATTAAAAGGTTTTTTTTTATTTTTTTTTTTAATGTTTAGTTTATCACGCAAACGTTTAAACTAGAAACCTTAGTCATTTGAAACTTGTATCTTATTAAAATAATGATCTTTGAAACATTAGTTTTAAATAATCATGTTTCTACTTAATATTACTAACTTGTGCCTTTTTTGGGAAAATCATGTTTATGATTATCATCTCAAGTGCTTACCAAGGAGATTGTGTCAAGTATTTGGGATTAAGAATATTGTTTTTTTTAATGGCATATGTTTGTTTGCGTTTGTAAACCGTTTGTAAACAAATTCAATTCCTTAATGGACAAACACGAACACGAATTTTCGTTCGGTTATATGTACATGAACCATTCGTGAACAAGTTCAATGCTAAACAAACGAACACGAACAAGCCTTCATTCGACTCAGTTTGGTTCGTTTACATCCCTACTTACTTTTGTGTCACCCTGTTAATGGTTAACTACAAATCATATAGTTTATCAGAATAAAGGAGGGTTGTTATGTTTAGTGGCGGATCTAGCCCAAAAATTCAGGGACATCCCAATTTTTTTTAATTTTTGATAAAGGGTATCCTTTGTATAAAAGCAGAAAAATATTTTTTACACTACGAAAACGATACGAAGACGGGGTTGAGGGGTAGCACGTGCTACCCCTCCTAATACACTAGCTCCGGCCCTGGTTATGTTACTTTCCCTATTACCATGATTTTGTGACACGTTAAGCTTATATCACACATTACATAATTTAAGACTAAAGAAACAATACTAATCATGATAGCATTAAGATTAGTGTGAAACTTTCATGTATATCATGTGTAGTGATCAAACCATTCTTACAAGCAAAAAATGGAAAAGCACTTGTTTTGTACTTTTAATAATTCTGTTACTTAATTTGTATTATAAAAAGATTTAAGATATCATTTGAAACTCTACAAGCTTTTCAAAATGCGTGTCAAAACTAATACAAAACAATGGATCAATGAAGGCTACATCCATATAACCTCTACCATAACCATGTGTTTAGTCATGTCACTAATCGTGTTCGTTCTTGGCACATTCGTCGTTGATCATTACAAGACGATTGTAATCCCTCATGATTTGTATTTCCCTCCATTCACCGCGATCACACAAACTCAGACTACTTCTATCCACTCGTGTCATGAACCATCAAGATCTTCATCTACTTCTTCAGCAACTCATCAATTTGTCGAATTTACTGATTCGACTGGTGTTGTGGATCTTTGGCACTCGATGAGCGACAATGACCTCATGGAAAAAGCCGCAAGGGTCCCACGTGTCGCAAATGATCCATGGAAAGTAGCCTTCATGTTCTTGACAAGGGGCAGTTTACCCTTGGGTCCATTTTGGGAAAGGTTCTTTAAAGGGTATGAAGGTCTTTTCTCAATTTATCTTCATACGTCTCCGGATTTTAACTATGAACCCCCAAATTCATCGGTGTTTTATAAACGACGAATTCCAAGCAAGGTTTGATATGCAAAATCTTTGATTTGAGAGCATTAGTTTCTTAGAGTTAAGTTCACGTACAAAGTGCCTTATCGTACAAAACGTACGAAAGACATGAAAAAACCAAAAAAATGCGGTGGCATTTTCGTAATTATTTGCTCGTAGGGTAATTATCAAAATTACTCTAAAAATAATTTTGTAGAGTAATTTTGATCTTGTAGGGTAATTATTAAAATTACTCTACAAGTCTATCTTATAGAGTATTTTTGATCTTGTATGGTAATTATCAAAATTACTTTACAAGTGTATGAAAATTACTCTGCATCAAAATTACTCTGCATCAAAATTACTCTACAAGTGTATCAAAATTACTCTGCAAATCATTTGTAGAGTAATTATGATACTCTACAAAATTACTCTACAAGATCAAAATTACCCCCTACAAGAACATTTTACAAAATTACTCTAAAAGATCAAAATTACACTACAAGATCATTTGTAGAGTAATTTTTATAATTACTCTACGAGTAAATAATTACGAAAATGTCACCACATTTTTTTACATTTTCGCCATATTCGTACGTTTTGTAAGATAAAGGTATTTGTATTTGATCTTTTGTCTAGTTTCTTAATAATTTAGTTTTTATAATTTACTCCTAAAAAAACACTTATTTACTCGAATGTTATACTTTATATTAATTTTTCACATAACTTGTGACACATTTTTATTCTTTATTACTTCTTTTTATAAATTCAACAAATGTAAATGAATTCTAGAACTAGTATCATTCGTTAATTTTGCAACCAATTATGATAAGTCGTTAATTTTCGACCAATTATGATAAGTCGTATATCAATCATTAACTATGTTACCGAGTTCTTAATTACATCCTAATATTTAATTTAATATGACATTTTTCGTGTTTTCGACAGCATGTCCAGTGGGGGAAATCAACCATGATTGATGCTGAGAGACGACTACTAGCAAATGCACTACTCGACTTCTCCAATCAAAGATTCATATTACTATCCGAAACTTGCATTCCTTTGTTCAATTTCACGACCATCTATAACTACCTAATTAACGCCAACCAAAGTTTCCTTAGTTCCTTTGACGATCCAAGGAAGATTGGTCGTGGGAGATACAACAAGCGAATGGGTCCCAAAATAACGCTACAAGATTGGCGTAAAGGCTCACAATGGTTCGAAAGCAATAGAGAACTCGCAATTGAAATAATCGCGGATAAGTTGTATTATCATGTGTTTCAAAGCCATTGTTCTCCACCTTGTTATATGGATGAACATTACCTACCTACGCTTGTGAACAAGGTTCGTCCGGACTTGACCACCAATAGGACTGTTACATGGACCGACTGGTCTGGTGGTGGGTCCCACCCGGCAACCTTTAGAAAAATAAACATTACAGAAGCATTTCTAAATCGAGTTAGATATGAGTCCAATTGTACGTATAATGGTCGAAATAGCTCGATTTGCTTTTTATTTGCTAGGAAGTTTCATCCGAGCACTTTAGAGTCATTGTTGAAGATAGCTCCAAAGTTGTTCGAGTTTAGTGGATAAACTTTTTTCGTTCACCTACAGATAGTTTTCTTATTGTTTAAATTTCTTTATTGTTATTTAAGATTGTATGTTTTTACCTATTAACATATTGTATGAGCAGTATAAGATTGAATATATTAGTTAAGGTCTAGTTTATGATGTTTATCAAGATTAGGAGATAGATTTAGTTAGGTTTCATTATAATTATTCTCGTTGAAGAGTGTGGAGAAGGAGATGGGCTGGTGGGCCTTGCGCCGGCGTCGCCAACAAGGAATATTTGGTTTGTCTCCTCTGACACGACCATTAGTGCTTGCAGAAGATTGAGACGTTGGCGCACGGTGATTGGTATCACGTGGCATGTCAATTGTCCTTGTTGTCGATTTTGTCGCCAGCTGTGAGTGGAGATCATAGAGCAGTGAATAGTGAATAGTACACACTGATTGGTTACACGTCACTTTCCTTTTGTACTTCTTGTCTTCTGCACGATTGTTCATCATGGGAACTGTGTGGGTAGAGCCTGACTCACGTTGATTGGCCGGTAAGGCTGGCAAATCGTGTCTTAACAGGTTTAACAGGTTTCTGACGGCGCGCACAACATAAGTTTCAAACATGATTACGACTCGTTTAACTACTTTCTACCTAATGTTTATAAACCACTTTTATGTTTTATGTACAAAGATGAATAAATGATAGATCCTATCATTGTAATTTTAATTATTTTAAAAATTAAAAAAGTCAAAGGGTGTATTTTTCAGTCAAACAGGTCTAATCGTGTCTTAACAGGTACCCAATTGCCAGCCCTCTGCAGCTCCTGCCACTATACTATTTGTATTTCAGAGCCGTCCCCGAGAAGTCTTAAAAAAAATTTAGGCCTCGGGCGACAAAAAGAATTGGACCCAAAATTGTAGTTAAGGGGGAAATGAATTAAAAAAATCAAACTTGGTGTTTGAGCCAAAACTTGAACTTGAGACATCTACATTATCTTGAGATGGTTTTTACCAATCCAACACCAATAATTTTTTGCATAACAAATGGATGCATATACTAAATATATAATTTAGTATGTATAAAAAAGCTTATAAAAATTTATCGGGCCCTTTGATAATTTGGGCCTCGAGCGACGGCATGGGATGGCCAGCCCAAGAGCCGGCCCTATTGTATTTGTATTAGCTGTCACTGCATTGCGTGCGCATACGAGGGCTTGCACATTAACTCTGGTGATAGTTGTGTGTTGTGTTCCTAAGTTTGGGTATGGTCTTCTGTGTATGGTTTGTAAGCTTTTCGTAGGATTTAGGACCATACCATTCACTCATTATATCCTTACATATACTTGATTATTAATATTAATTATTTGGTTTAGAATCGAATATAAAGGTTTCTAAAAATAAGAAGGCGTACAAAGGGTATTAAACGGACTCTGATTAACATCATTCAAGCAGCATTGGAACCGTCTCATCGAACTCTACAATGTGAGATTTTAGGTTTCCACTTTTGGATTTATAGGTTATAAATTTTAAAATTTTTGTTTATTATCATTGTGTTTTTTATTTATCATCGTGTCTTTTTCTAAATTTGAGTTATTGTGTCTTTTTTCCTTGACATTGTGTTATATTTTTCGGCATCCTGTTATATTTTCCTCGACATTATGTCATCTTATGCGATCTATTGTGTTTTTGTACGCTTCTTATTTTTAGGAGTTATTGTAGAATAACTTAACTCTAATTATTTATATGTAATATTTTTGTAGATTTTTCATTATGTTATATTTAGGTGACATAAATTCAATTTGCTTAATACACAATAACCATGTAATAAAATCACATAATACAATATAAAAATAAATCTTATAAATGGAGATTAATAATTAAGTTTGCATCACACATTGTTATGACTTATGAGTCTTAGACTATCATTTTATACCATTATATATTTTTAAACGCAAATGTTATACAAGAATAATTCTTAAATACTTCTTTTACCCAGGTTTGAACCTGAGATCTTCCCTTTAAAAGACAAGTATAACGTAATCTGACCAAGTCTTAATTGAGGCATGTTTCATTGTATTTCTATATTGTACGTGTGTATATCATCGGACCTTCTTGGCTGGTTCCCAGCCTAACTTTGGTGGTGTTTGGCGGCAAACCAACATAAAGGAAGAGGACCCTGTCCGAGTAAACGACCTATTTCAATATTTTTGGATCTTTTGATCAACTACATAATGCTAATTAACGGCTTTTATGTAATATTTCTAAAGCCAAATTTATATCATAAGTTGTAATAACATAAAGTCTATGACATATTATACGAGTGATGTATAATGAAGAACTAATTTTAAGCAAACAATCTTAAAAATTGCATAGACATTTATACCAATGTAAAATATGATACACTTTTTAGCAAGCCTTTTTTCTCTATCATAGTACTTGTGATCGTCATTCATCTACTACGTACAATATGCATTTATCGCATTTGTTTACATAATATAAATATAAATGATAATATTAAAAAATTAACCTTATTAGACTGTGCATTGTGGATTAACGGAGGGGTGTCACATCACCCATTAACGGGCTCAACATTGCCCCCCCCCCCTCCGTTAATGGCTTTAGCTAATGTGGATTCAACCATTGGGTTAACTATGGTTAATGGAAAAAAGGTAGGGTCGTGTCTTTTCCAACCAATCACATGCCTTTTTTTTATAGTTTTGATTTAGTTATTGGTATTTAGGTGTTTACTGTCACGGCCCCCGTCCTGGTGTTACCCGGTCCAGGAGCCGCGGGACAGAAAACCGTGGTATTTATTATTTGAGTTGACAGCGGAAGATTTAACAGGATCTTTTAAAACTTGAAACTGCCCAATTATTTTATTTCATAATTTGGGATAAACCCCGTAATTTACAATAGAGGAATTTCACAAGGAAATTCCCTGTTTTACAAAACATGTTTATTCATTTTATTGAGCCACCTCTTCAAGCTTGTTAGTGCTCCGTAGCACTTTTCCTTGATTCACAGTAGGTCACCTGAAACATGTTTTAAAAATATTTTATCAGCGGGGAAATACTGGCGAGTCACTCAGTTTACATAAAATGACACATAGTTATGAATTACAGCATAAGAGCAATTACAATGGCTACTATCTTATTTTTATTTGGCGCCGTGTCACATCCTGGTGACGATGGTCATACCACTATTGGGTCCTTTCACCCAAGTAGTGATGATTATCACTGTTAGGTTGATGAACCTAACCGTGAGAAATTTAATAATGTGCACAATACCCCACTTGCCAGTGATTCAAGATAACCACGACTTGCCAGTGATTCAAGATAACCACGACTTAATCCCTGTAATTATAACTTTTGAAAATAATTTGAGGTATTGTAAAACAACTTTGATAAAAAGAGAATGACTCACATTGCAAGTTTAGACGGACAGAGTTTAGCCTACTGATAAGCCTGATAACCTAATTTAAACAGCAATGCATACGAAACTAGGTCAGTAACTTAATACAACATTTACGATAACTCACGAGATTAAAACCCTCACGACGAATGACAAAGTATAGCCCAATTACGGGCAGCACTTAAACATCCATCGGATCAGTTTCAATCGATCGGACATTATATCGTAGCAGTGATCGAGTTATTACCCTTGATCGTAGCAGCGTTTTGCTACTGTGAATGTGATTTTCGAACA
The DNA here is from genome assembly GCA_030545235.1 of Helianthus tuberosus. Classification (NCBI taxonomy): domain Eukaryota; kingdom Viridiplantae; phylum Streptophyta; class Magnoliopsida; order Asterales; family Asteraceae; genus Helianthus; species Helianthus tuberosus. The sequence goes on from CM060447.1 coordinate 198,953,900, forward strand.
GAATAAGTGTGATTTTGAAAGTTTTCTCGAGCACAGACGACCAGGCCATGCACAGGCAATTTATAGCAAAATTTAAGGTTTTACGCGGCCCGCGTAAACCTTAACTTGAATCTTACGCGGCCCGCGAGGGCCCCGTTCCTACGTGTAGGGTTGGTGTGTCACGAGTAGGGTTGCCACGTGTGTGACACGTGGCCTGGAACGCTTATCCGGTCAACATTACTTTGACGCGACCCGCGTAAGCCTAAACTTATGTCTTACGCGACCCGCGTGAAAACCAAAAATCTTGTTTTCTTGATTTTTTATGCACATTAGGGTTTCAGGGGTCCGGGTTTTCACTTACGGGTCGTTTAGGGACATTTTTGCAGGTCCTTACATCCTCCACACCTTATTTAAAATGTCGTCCTCGAGATTCATTGAAATAAGTGATGATACTTTCGCTTCATTTTCGATTCCAGTTCCCAGGTGTATTCGGGTCCTCTTTTCGAATCCCACTTGACTTTGACTAGTACCAATCTTTTGTGTTTGAGAAACTTAATCTTTTTGTCTTCTATTTGAAGCGGTTTCTCCATGAACTTCAACTTTTTATTTACCTGTATGTCTTGAAGAGGGACTGCCAGCAATTCGTCCGACAGACATTTCTTGAGGTTAGATACATGAAACACATCATGTACTCCGACTAGCTCTTCTGGTAGTTGTAAGCGATAGGCAACCGGTCCTATTCGCTGGATCACTGGGAATGGTCCTACGTATCTTGGACTTAGCTTTCCTTTCTTTCCGAACCAAACTACTCCTTTCCAAGGAGAGACTTTCAGGAGTACCTTGTCTCCAACCTGAAATTCTAGTGGCTTGCGTCGATTGTCTGCATAACTCTTCTGGCGATCTCGAGCCGTCTTTAGTCTTTCCTTGATTTGAGTGATCTTGTCGGTGGTTTCTTGCACGATCTCGGGACATGATAATTGGCTTTCTCCTATTTCTGCCCAACAGACTGGAGTTCTACACTTACGTCCGTATAGTGCTTCGAACGGGGCAGCTTTGATGCTTGAATGATAACTATTATTATAGGAGAATTCAATTAAAGGTAGGTGGTTATCCCAGTTTCCACCAAAATCTATAACACATGCCCTCAGCATGTCTTCCAGGGTTTGGATCGTCCTTTCACTTTGTCCGTCTGTTTGGGGATGGTAGGTTGTACTTAAATTTAATCGTGTCCCCATGGCTTCTTGGAAACTTGTCCAGAAATGTGAAGTGAAACGACTATCCCTATCCGATACAATGGAGAGTGGGACTCCATGTAGTGATACTACTTCATCTACGTACAACTTTGCTAACCTTTCCATGCTAAAGGTTTCCTTCATAGGTAGGAAATGAGCTGATTTGGTTAATCGATCCACAATTACCCAAATCGCATCGTTACCTTTTTTGGTTTTGGGTAACTTAGTAACAAAGTCCATTGTTATGAGCTCCCATTTCCATACAGGCATTTCTAGTTGTTGCAGTAGACCTGAGGGTTTCTGGTGTTCTGTCTTAACTTGCGAACAAGTTAGACACTTAGATACATATCTAGCTATGTCCTTTTTCATTCCTATCCACCAGAAATTATTTCTTAAATCTTGGTACATCTTATTATTACCAGGATGCATGGTATATCTAGATTTATGGGCCTCCTCTAAAATTTTATTTCTTAAATCTCCTTGCTTAGGTACCCAAATCCTTTTCTTGTGGAATCTCCAAATTCCATCACTCCTTTGCTCTAATTCCTTTATTCTTCCCTTCATTCCTTCAGCATCATGCTTGATTGCGGTTTCTTGAACATTCTTCAGTTGTTCCATTAAGTCTAATTGTAAACTTAATCTAAGAGCACGAACTCGGCGTTGTTTCTCATGATACTTACGACTTAAGGCATCTGCTACTACATTTGCCTTTCCTTCGTGATATTGAATATCACAGTCGTAATCACTTAAAATTTCCATCCATCTTCTTTGCCTCATGTTTAATTCTTTTTGCCCAAATATGTATTTTAAACTCTTATGATCAGTATAGACAGTAAACTTACTTCCGTACAGATAATGTCTCCAAATCTTAAGGGCAAAAATTATGGCTCCTAACTCTAAGTCATGAGTCGTATAGTTTTCTTCGTGCTTTTTCAATTGCCTTGAAGCGTACGCAATTACCTTCTTGCGTTGCATTAACACACATCCTAATCCTAGCTTAGAAGCATCACAATAAACTTCAAAATTTTCTATCCCTTCTGGTAAGGTAAGAATTGGGGCGTTTGTTAATCTTTGCTTTAAAATCCTAAAAGCCTCTTCTTGCTTAGATCCCCATTCAAACTTCACTGCTTTACAGGTTAGCTTAGTTAATGGTACAACTATTTTGGAAAAAATCCTTAATAAACCGTCTATAGTATCCGGCTAACCCTAGAAAACTTATAATTTCCATAGCTGATTGCGGGACCTTCCACTTGGTGATTGCTTCTATTTTGGAGGGATCTACGTGAATACCTTCGTGATTCACCATGTGTCCTAAAAATCGCACTTCCTGCAGCCAGAATTCACACTTTGAGAATTTAGCGTCAAGCTTCTCCTTTCTTAACAGAGTTAAGAGTGCATGTAAATGCTTACAATGCTCGTCCTGACTTTTGGAATAAATGAGTATATCGTTGATAAAGATAACTACAAATTTATCCAAGTACGGTTTACAGATCCTATTCATCATGTCCATAAATGCTGCAGGAGCATTTGTTAATCCAAAGGGCATGACTGTAAACTCGTAATGACCATACCTAGATCTGAAAGCAGTTTTAGGTATGTCTTCTTCTTGTACTTTCAACTGATGGTATTCGGAGCGTAAATCTATCTTAGAAAAATATCTAGCTCCCTGAAGTTGATCGAAAAGATCATCAATCCTAGGTAATGGGTATCGATTCTTAATGGTAACCTTATTCAATTCCCTATAATCGATACACATTCGCATCGACCCATCTTTCTTTTTCACAAACAACACGAGCGCTCCCCAAGGGGATGAACTAGGTTGTATAAATTTTTTGCTTAATAATTCATCTAATTGCTTTTTCAATTCTAACATTTCGGTGGGTGCTAACCGATAAGGTTCCTTAGCTATCGGTGTAGTTCCAGGAATTAGATGAATTCTAAATTCTACTTCCTTATCGGGTGGTAATCCAGGTAGTTCTTCTGGGAATACCTCCGGGTATTCTGATACTACTGGAATTTCCTTAAGTTCCTTACCCTTAGTGTTAATGATTACCGAAATCATATACACTATTCCTTGTTTTCTTGAATAACTGGCCATTTTTATTACTGAAATGAATTTTAGTGGCTTACGTGGCTTATCTCCTGTAATCACCACTATTTCTCCTGTGGGTGTATGAATTTCTATGGAAGTCTTATCACAGAGGATTCAAGCATGGTTGGCTACTAACCAATTCATTCCTAACACAACATCGAATCCAGCTAAATTCATAGGTAACAGGTTTGCAGAAAATTTATGGCCTAAGAGTTCTATCTTTCCTTCTTGCAAAACCTTATCTATTTGAACCGAATTACCATCTGCGGTTTCTACCTTAAAAACTTGTCTATGTTTGGTTAAGGGTAGGTTAAGAGCTTGGCAGAATGAAGTATTTATAAAACTTTGGTTTGCACCAGAGTCAAATAATACTTTTGCATAAACGTTGTGAACTAGGAACGTACCAGCTATTACATCTGGGATTAGCTCCGCTTCCTGGGTAGTCAACTGGAAGGCTCTTGCATTTTTCTTGGTAGTTCCTTCTGCATGTTTGGCTTTGTTGTCAGCTGGTTTGACCAGTTTAGGGCAGTCTGGTCTAAAATGTCCAGCTTCTCCACAGTTGAAGCAAATTGTGGATTTCTTCCTTCTGCAATCTTCTTCTTGACGTCCTGAAATTTTACAGAAATTGCAATACCCTTTGCATTTTCCAAAATGCTTTCTTTTATAGGTACTGCAAAATGGAGCAGTGGAAGATTGCGCGGTTCCCTTTTTCTTGAAATTACTACTATTACTCACACGGAATCCTTGGGTAATCTTTTGGGCCACTTCCTTCTTTCTATTTTCTTCTCGCGTACGCTAATTCCACTGCATCGTCAATTGTGCGAGGTCTCACAGCTTTAATGATATCATGGATTTCGCCAATCAAACCCCAAATATAGCGAGAAATAAGTACCGGTTCTGGCGAAGCCAGGGTTGGTACAACTCTAGCATACTCGAAGAATGTCGAAGTATATCCTCGACAGTCTACATCCACCATCCGGTGGTTCAGGAACTTACTTGTCATTTGTTCCTTTTCATATTCGGGACATAATTTTCTTTCTACTAGACTCTTAAATTCTGCCCAATTCATGGCATACGCCACATCACTTCCCTTGGCTTGTAGTACCGTATTCCACCATTCGAGTGCCCCTTCTTTAAAAAGATGCGACGAGTACATGACCTTGTCTTCCTCGGCACATTTACTTATTTTAGTCACTGCCTCGGTTTTCTCCAACCAACACAATGCAGCAGTTGCCCCTTCATTGCCTGCAAATTCAACAGGTTTACAGGCAATGAATTCCTTGTAAGTGCAACCAGGCGTTGCAGCTTTCATTCTCTTAAGGAATGGGGCTTGCATCCCATCATTATCGTTATTATTATTGTTGCCGCCTCCATTTACACTATTACTAAAATTGTCGTCGCGAGTACGTTTGCTGGGAATAATTGGTTGAGGTTCAACTGGATTTCGGGCAGCAGCAAGGATTGCTGGAATAGCATTTGCTATTCCCTGGGCAATGATGTTTTCTATATCTTGCCTATTAAGAAATTGATCTCCGTTGTTTTGTTCAGATTGGTTAACTTCATTAACTGGTTCATTGACAGCGTGTTCCATCTGGTAATTATCAATATATAAATATATAAATTATTGGCAAAAATTAATAACCAGTCACCATAAAATAATCACACATAAGCATGTTAACACGTATATCCAAAATTGTCGACCTTGCGACGTTGATATTTTTTTATATATTAGTATGCATCATTACACACCCGTTATATTACAAAAGTTTTACTTTGAGTTATTTTACATGATTATATTTTTATTAATATTTATTATTATTTTATTATTATTAAACCCATAAACACACAACCACATACGATCCCCGTCAGCTGGCACATCAGAAACGACGTGCTCTCTCGTCGTATTTCCATGATATCCTCCCCCCACTTCCCGGATTCTGTTTCCTGCGTCCACCAGCTCCTCGCCATAATGGCGGAGTTCAGCCAGGTTTTCAGTGCTCATAGGTGAGTTTGGTGCAGGCTCTGGGTCAAACTGGGGAAAAAAGGTATTAGGGTTATTCAAAAGATTCTGAAATTGCCAATCACTTGTCCACCATTCTTCCAGCTCTCCTGGTAGAAGTTGGTGGCTGATAATGGGGTCTAGGATAGCAGGTTCCAAATTCACTGGAAGTTGTGATTCAATTGGGTAATTGAAGAGGTCTTCATTGGCAGGTCCAATGAGATCACAATTTGCCAGTTTGCGATCAAGATCCTCCCAGGGTGGCATTTCCTGGGCTTGCCCTGAACTTTCCCCGATCTCCTTTCCTTTGCCTTTATCCCTGGGATCCTCAGTCCTTTTAATCCTTTGTGCAGCTGGCTTCTTCCCCCGTACACTTCTCCAGCCTACGATTCTCCTTCTCTTTTTCATCTTGGGTTTCTCCTGGGCTTGAGCCTGGAACTCCATAGGTTCTTCAGTGTCGGCCAGATAATCGGAAAAGTCTCTGGAAACTTCTACGTCAGCAGGATAGATAGTGAGATTCTGAAGAGCTTCAGACAACTCATTCATGCTGTTTAGCAGATATAGAGGAAACACAAAATTCTAATTAGAAAGTTATATCTTGCAAATTAAATTTTCACAGCATCACAGAGTGGCAGTTTGAGAAATTAAGTATTTCTAAATACTTAATTGGCTTAAATCAGTGGCTCTGATGCCACCTTTTTCTGTCACGGCCCCCGTCCTGGTGTTACCCGGTCCAGGAGCCGCGGGACAGAAACCCGTGGTATTTATTATTTGAGTTGACAGCGGAAGATTTAACAGGATCTTTTAAAACTTGAAACTGCCCAATTATTTTATTTCATAATTTGGGATAAACCCCATAATTTACAATAGAGGAATTTCACAAGGAAATTCCCTGTTTTACAAAACATGTTTATTCATTTTATTGAACCACCTCTTCAAGCTTGTTAGTGCTCCGTAGCACTTTTCCTTGATTCACAGTAGGTCACCTGAAACATGTTTTAAAAATATTTTATCAGCGGGGAAATACTGGCGAGTCACTCAGTTTACATAAAATGACACATAGTTATGAATTACAGCATAAGAGCAATTACAATGGCTACTATCTTATTTTTATCTAGCGCCGTGTCACATTCTGGTGACGATGGTTATACCACTATTGGGTCCTTTCACCCAAGTAGTGATGATTATCACTGTTAGGTTGATGAACCTAACCGTGAGAAATTTAGTAATGTGCACAATACCCCACTTGCCAGTGATTCAAGATAACCACGACTTAATCCCTGTAATTATAACTTTTGAAAATAATTTGTGGTATTGTAAAACAACTTTGATAAAAAGAGAATGACTCACATTGCAAGTTTAGACGGGCAGAGTTTAGCCTACTGATAAGCCTGATAACCTAATTTAAACAGCAATGCATACGAAACTAGGTCAGTAACTTAATACAACATTTACGATAACTCACGAGATCAAAACCCTCACGACGAATGACAAAGTATAGCCCAATTACGGGCAGCACTTAAACATCCATCGGATCAGTTTCAATCGATCGGACATTATATCGTAGCAGTGATCGAGTTATTACCCTTGATCGTAGCAGCGTTTTGCTACTGTGAATGTGATTTTCGAACATAATAAGTGTGATTTTGAAAGTTTTCTCGAGCACAGACGATCAGGCCATGCACAGGCAATTTATAGCAAAATTTAAGGTTTTACGCGGCCCGCGTAAACCTTAACTTGAATCTTACGCGGCCCGCGAGGGCCCCTATCCTACGTGTAGGGCTGGTGTGTCACGAGTAGGGTTGCCACGTGTGTAACACGTGGCCTGGAACGCTTATCCGGTCAACATTACTTTGACGCGGCCCGCGTAAGCCTCAGCTTATGTCTTACGCGGCCCGCGTGAAAACCAAAAATCTTGTTTTCTTGATTTTTTATGCACATTAGGGTTTCAGGGGTCCGGGTTTTCACTTACGGGTCGTTTTGGGACATTTTTGCAGGTCCTTACATTTAGTCATACCACATAATGCTATTAACATGTATTTGGTTAATGGTTAAGTTCTTATGTGATAGTGATTTGACGATGATGTGATAACGGGTTTAATTAATCCACAACACATAGGCTTAGGGTAAATGAGGCATCAACCCTTGAAACCCAGCAATCACATATAGCCACCTCAATCAAACCCCTTCCACATGGGCTATCCTTCACTTACCATCCCCCCTCCCCAACCCTCTTAACTAAATTTAAATATAAAATCAAATAAATCAACCTACCATCCAATAATACTATGTCACATCAACTTGTGCCACATACCACTACCCTTCTCTTTCTATGGTGGCTACTGAACTAAGATTTGAAACCTTAACCAGTGCTAGGAATCAGGGAACGCCCTGTACACCTTAGAGACACATAAGGTGATGTATGCTTCCAACCTCTTTAAAAAAGAAGCCTTAGAATGGTGGAATACAATTCTTTAGGCAGAAGGAAGTGACATGGCTTATGTCATGAACTGGGAAAAATTCAAGGAAATGACAGAAATGAAATTTTATCCTCCTTATGAAAAGGAACAAATGGCTAACGAGTTCCTAAATCATAAAATGTGAAATGTCATTAATATACGAAAAAGTTCTTTAAACACGCAAGAATGGTACCAACTTTGGCTTCACCAGAACACGTACTAATTTCTCGTTATATTTGGGGATTAGTTAGTGAAATCCGAGACATGGTCAAGGCCGCTAGACCACAAACTATTGAAGAAACAGTGAACTAGCTAACATCCTGATAGATAGACTAATCCTCATAAAAGAAGAAAACAAGAAGAAGGAGTTAGCCCAGAAAATTTCCCAAGAATTTTGCCCTAATGATTCCTATTAGAAGAAAGGAACTGAACCGTCACTAGAGCAACCTACCTGCAGAAACTGTAATAAAAAGCATTAAGGAAATGTCATTTTAGGAGAACACCATACTATAACTTCTGCAAGACGACCGGGTATATAGAGGAAGAATGTAGAAGGAAAACTAATATTTGTTTCAGTTGCGGAGAAACAGGACACATCAAACTATATTGCCCGAAACTAACTAAAGCACTCGGCAACAAAACAAAAACAACAGACGGAGCTAAGAAGAATGCGCCAGCATTCGTACTTACTACGCAGGAAGCATAAATGATTCCAGACGTAATCGCTGATATGTAATATTTAAGTTAAGGTATTATTTGACCCTAGTATAAATCAAAGTTTATAAATAAAAGCATCCTGTCAATTACTTCATCTATTCAGAATCATAATAGACTTGTTTGGTCTTCACTTTCATTGAATCATTTATTTGGTTACGACACCTTGTGGTGGCGTTTTCATTAACTTGAAGCTTGAGCTAATCTCATTTTCACACCTGATGTACGGATTTATTTATTTAATTTTTTGTTGGTTCATTATCTTAAACAGTCTTAATACACTTATGTGTTGAGATAAGAGTATACAAATTCGTATTATATTCCGGTGTACCGCTAAAGATTCTTTCATCACTGATCGAAAATTCTTTGATATTCATTTGGTCTTTCATTATCAATTGAAAATCCTATAAGAATTATTTGAAATGAATATCCAAAATTACTTCATTAAAACTTTCAGTTGATTACGAACACGGTGAATTTGTTCGGTCACCGTAATTATTGAACTATTTCAATCATTACGACACCTTGCGGTGTCGATATAAACTTGTAGCTTGGGCTAATCATAATCATATGAATCATGCAAAACCACATATGTCTTTCGTCTGATTCATCATTGAAAATAGTCATAATGCAATTATGTACTAAGACAATGATACACTAAACTCTATTGTATTTCGATGTATCCTTGCAATTCAATAATGTCAACACATTGATTTTTCTCATGTCATGGTTCAATAGTTGACAAATCATTTTCAAGCTTCTATTTTATTTGAGCTTGTTAATTCTAAGCCTTCCTTGATTGATGATTAAAATAAGTTTTCCTTTGGCAAGTGAATCCTATTGTTTCTAAAAGTCATTCACAAATTGTAAACATTCGATTTAAATGTCTATTGATCATAAATCTCTCTTTTGGTTTGACCCATGTAAACTTAGTCACTCTGGTGATTATATTATTTCATCTCGTTCATTTGACATCTATTTCTAGATCTAATTTAGTTAAACCATTTATTTCTAAATTGTTATATGATTCCCTTGTATTCATTTGAACATGTCTTGATTCTGTGTCATTTACCTTAATTATGTGTCTAAGATGTGACATAAACCTAAAGGAGACATCGTAGCCCAAATCTCGAGGACGAGATTTAAAAGAAGGTGGGGAGGATGTAACATCTCCATTTTTTTATGTTAAAATAAAGTATATAAAACTTATTATTAAACGGGTAGATTACGGGTAAGTTGACTGTTAGAAATATGAGATATTTAGACGAACATATGATCCTTTTAATAATTAAATTATAAAAATACATTATATTTGACTTTATTCCATTTTTAACGAAACTTAAGTCAAAATGTAGATAAAAATATTCTCGTTCTAATGGCATATTCATCGTTTTATAAAACGTCATATTTTAGAAGTTATAAGCGATAAATAAGTGAAGCGGCTGAATTAATTATAAAAATAAAATAATAAAATAATCAAAACTAATATTTGAATTCAATATATGTTGCATGTGTACGTGTCATGAGCAGACACAAATTCCGTGGCCTCCAAGGTTGATGAAATCAACTATAAATAGGAGGAAAGGCTTTCATAATTTCTTGCTCACATTCTCTGTTTCCTTTTATCGCTCGCCTCTCTCTACTTCTATTATACACCCAAATTTTTCTTTAGTATTACACCAAATCTCTGCCCCGTTTTAAGTGTTTTAACCCCTGATCACTGATTCGATACCGTGCCCGATTGATCTTGAACCCAACAACTGATGCCAAAGCGCTGCCTGATAAAGGCTATGCTTTATAAACTAAGTTGGGGTTCTAACTCGTGATGTATTGATAAAGTTAAATTGGGTTATTACACTAATCACGAGTGCATTATATATTTTATTAAATAGCTCAGGAGTTATACCCAAGATTATACCAGGAGGCTTTAAGTTGAACCCTAAAGTTACAAAGTGAGTCATTCTTTTTTTCTCACCGTTTGTGAGCCATTATTTAAAATGCTTTACAAAACCCTAAATTGTAACACCCTAACACGTAATAAATTAAAAACGACGCAACGGAAAATACGAGCCTTAAAATTCTTTGTTTATTAGTCACATTACTTTCATGAAGGCTCAATTACCAAGTGTTATACATTTATTAGAAAGAATTTACAACATTCCCTTTTATTAACCCTTCAAAGAAATACATAAATCAAACTATGTGACCGTCCTTTTTCATACAATCCTTGCTCTCGACTTGATCTATGTCCGCTTCTCTTCATTAGTGGTAGAAGAAATCCATGTAGTACATGTGGACATCACATACAACTTAACCATTAGTCGTTAACAACATCATACGACATTATTCTCATGTAATTTAATATCAAATAACATTCGACAATATAAACTTTGATTTATTCAACTATCCTCTCGTATTTTCTCGTTCCGAGTTCGACTTCGATACCTCATGAACCCGATGTTCTTTTACCTGCATTACATTACAACTTCAAGGCACACCATTAGCAATCGTCAATGCCCAAACATAATGAAACCATTCCTTCATACCTTTATAACATCTAGCATTCATACATGTATACTAATTCCTACGTGCATTCATAGCGAATTACATTTGTATATGCATACATTCCTAATTCATACATGCATACAAACATATACGCCTACATATATACGCACACATTCGTACACGCACACATACATACGAGCTCTCGCTTACCACTATTATTCATATATGTACCTATGCTTCTTGTCATAATCACAACTTTCCATGATATATGTTTTATACTTAATGTCTTGCATACTTATTCGTTCCTAGACTCGATCACTTCTAGATTTCCTTTACTAACCAGAAGAGAAATCCATACTTTCACTATCCGGAGGCTCATAACATCTCTTATATACAAAACAGACTTTAAAATAAGTTATGAGACATTGAAAATCATTCAAACATCGAATCCGGATGCAAAAACGAACAAGAAAACAAAGATCGCCAGCTTGTGGCTTCCTCGCGGGGTGCGACGCCTACGGCACCCGGCTCTCGCGGGGCGCGACACCTGTCGCGTTGCGCGACGGTGAAACTGAAATGCTGTCGCGTAGCACAACAGCCCTATTTCGACAGAATGCTTCCTTTTTTATGCTGCACTTATGCCCAGCTATGATTTTAACCAAAACACTAACTTCTAAATTCCATAACTTTCGACCTACATATCCAAATCACATGATTCTTGTTTCTATGTGACCGTAATTTAATTACGGATCCATTTATCACCTCGGGCCGCATCAATAGCTAATTTATAAGCAAACGGCTTATAAATCCCTTTATACCATTATTCGACCCGTTTAATCCTACTAGTTTACCTTCATTATAAATAACTCCTTCGTTATACTAAAAATAACACTTACCTTAATACTCTCATTCATTACATAATCCTTGCATAATTTTTTTCCACACTCATAAATATTAAATTCTACATACGTACTAAGAAGTGAATCGGAATCACTTACCTCGTGTGTCCGAGTTCGTGCATAGCTTCCGTATTTACCTTTGACCCATTGCCCTTCCATGCTCGTGTCCATGTTGACATGGCTCCTACGCTTTCAGGTTATCATCAACACATTCTTGTTAGCATACACCATTGTACTTGATAACGAACATACGTTTGCATAATTTCAAATTCAACTTGCATTAATCATTCTTAGCAAGCATACAACATGTACCCGATTTCACATCCTTTCAAACCCATATAATCCATCATGTCATTCCATTTATCACATATTTATATACCATGTAGCATACGATTATCTATAATCTTATATTCACTACAAGTCTAGCCATGTTCCTTATGCGTAGTTGACTTTCAGAGTCAACGATTTATCATTCCACTTTCGGCTTAATCTCATATACTCATGACATCATAATAGGCTGTTTTAGGGCATCCGTTTACTGTACTTACGAGCTTGTAAAGATTACAATCTTTTTATGTGACGTGCCCCTCGGAGGGGTTATCCTTGTGTTAAATTTTTAGAGTCTAACTCTCTACCAAAAATTTTAAAAATTCATTTACTAAGCTGAAATCAGATTCGTCACTTCTGACTATAACTTACGGAAAAATTCATTTAAAATTCCTCGTTTATTCAATTGACGAAATTCTAGTTGGAGATTTTTGGAATCACCTGAAGCTACCTACAATAAAAATTTGAGATCATAACTCAATTCCTAAATTGAGTTATGACATTCGTAATGGGCTGCATATTCTGCCAGAAAACGCAGCATGAACCTTCGATACAGAAAAATTCATAAACGTTCAATTTTCGTCGAAAAAATGCAATTCCAATTGGGTTTGAAAGGTTTTTCCTGGGAGTTCATCACAAACTCAATAAATATCAGTTTTTGAGAAGATTTGACCCAGTGACAGCTGATTACATTCGACTGTAACTTTCTAGACATATTTAGTTTTCATCAAATCTTTTCTAAATATTTCTCATTCTAACTTCATCTTGACATTTCATCATACACATTGTGTGCATACCACCAATAAAGCACATGATACAAGTACCTTATGCATTACCCTACTAGTTCATTCATAATTCATCAATTACAACAAGAATCAACTTAAGTACATACTATAATCAACCTATCTAACAATAATTCATTACATACAACATATTCGTCAATGATTCAAGCTAGGTTTTAACATGGGTGCAATCTCTTGTGTCATCATATCTTCATCACTAGAAGTGGGTTTCAATTCTAATCATCCTATTACTCAAAATCTTTCACAACACATGTTCCATATAGGAATTATATCACATATTCATGCTCAATTTCGCATCAATTCACGGATTAATCATAACCCATATCATCAAACATCACCAAAACATAAACTTTAACTTAGTTGGTGTGAAGAATACTTGAATGATCATAATTCCTAGTTCATGCATAAGATTTGACCCCAATTTCCTTGTCAATTTGAAGGTTCTTGTGAATTAGGGTTTACACCCCCTTTTCCTGCTTTGTTCGATCCCCAGACAAACACATACAATGTGTGTGTGTTTTAAATTTTCTTTTAATTAATTCAAGTTTCCACTTTGACAACCTTAGTCCCTTAAGTTTATGACAACATCATAATTGCCACTAATTTCATACCTTTACTTATCTCGTTAGGTATTTAACTAAGTTTAATAACCTAGTTATTGTTTTTCATTTACTTAAACATGGTGACATATCTACGAATTTCATAATTCGTGTTTTGGGGTGTTACAAATCTACCCTCCTTAAAGAAGGTTTCGTCCCCGAAACCTACTTCATCAATATCGGTTTATCCATTAGTAAGGTCATAACTTTAAGAACATCATTTCTAGAAATCCTTTCTCCATTTCTTTCAACAAATCAACCTACCTAGATTTGTACGTAACATTCCTTAAACATCAAACATATAGTCCATCATGCTCGTCTTAATTGATCCGTCCATAACGATTCAATACATACCTTTTTTATTATTATCATAATTTTCATCCCTTACGACCCCTTACAACGAGTCACTACTTATACTATCTCTTCATTATGCTTTCTATATCATATTGACCCGTTCGTAACCGGTCAACTACATATACTTTACATTTCCATTCTTTAACAATTTCTTCTTAAATTCTCATCTCAGCACATTATCGTATTTAAACTAGTGTGTGCAAACTAGTAACAACCTAAAGAGTCTAATGCCCTGATTTACATTACAACAAATCTGAAGTTCATATGAACTTACTAATATATTTTACCATCAGTATTAGTTCTACTAGTTTCATTTATACCTAGAGTTTCATTCCTACCTTCTTACTCATGCACGGTCTGCTTACTACATAAGCCTGAACTAAAATTCATTCTTAATCCACTTCTAAAAGCCAAGCCTTCTTTTTCATAACACATTCTGCACTACATTATTTCTTATGGAAGTACTTTTTCAACCCATAGCTAAATATTTACTTTCAGATATTAAACAATTCACTAACCTTACTGTTTTGATGCAGTACCTCGACATGCAAAAGTGAATCGACCCTCTTCATTACCATTCATACCATCTCTGGATTGACCTGATTCATCCGTGTGATTAGCTTCCACTCATGAGCATTCTTTCGCCGCTCTTGATAGGTTTATCACATCGTGATTCCTGCCATTCTCATTATAAGATTAGGGGTTTACACATTTCATTCGATTTCATTCAGACATGATGTTTATTACATCACTTTATTTACCTATTAATCTTTTCTTGATTCCTTTTTAAAATATTAGTGCGTTTGATGCGTTCATAACGGGTCAATACATGACCATTTCCTAACATATCACTTTTGTTGTTTGACCCGTTCATGACGGGTCAATACATCACCATTCTTTCGCAGATCTTTAACTCATTTGTCAACTTTTGCAGTTTGACTTTTCAAAGTCAAACCGGTACTTCTTACTTATCATAGACGTATCAAAGTACACGTTTATAATTCCTTTCCATTCTTACATACTTGCAAAGACTTTATTTCCTCATTTTAATATTAATTGCAAGATTTTACCCGTTCCCGTCCCTACTTAAATCATTTGTCTAGGTCGTAACCGTCATTCATTCCGACTCCCAAGAGTCAATTTATGATATGTCTAACACGTAACGTATTTCAAAGCTTATTTCTTTCGACTAGGGTTTCTTGCTATTACAATAGTTTTCATCGGTCTTACCTACTTAGTGAATCAAATACTTCATGCTATTTTACAATTACTTGCTTAATAATCATCAACTTACTTTGTTTGACTTTTCGGAAGTCCATTGTAAATACATTTTGACCTATGTTTACCAATTACCCAGTTCTGACACATCCCTCTCCAGTCGAGCTATAAGCTCCTATTAAAAGCATAACCTTTATACATACCTGGCGCGAGTCAAATCCATTGACTCGTTATCCATGCCTTGCGTTGACTATTTCCTTCCAATTTGTGACATTACATGACCATACATTATGCTCACCTACAAATATATGACTTGACCATTTCAAAGATTAAATACCGGGTACAAATAGCAATCACCATTTGACCCGCATAACTCATTTGTCCTTTCAACCATTCTTGCATACAACAAATTAGCATAAATATATTCATATATTTATATATATATATATATATATATATAAGTTTAAAACATAACTTGGATAAAATCAGCCTTTTAAAGAATATTTACTTGTTTGGTCTGTAATTACTTACAAATTTGTACCTTTCATTCTTATCATTCGTTCTTACTTATTTGATTCATACCTACTTACGAATTCAAACTTTTCATTCTTTCTTTCATTCTCTTCTATGTTTCGAATCCGTCTTGCGGATTCTAACATATCATTCATATCCTTTATTCCTTCTATATTTCGAATCCATTTCGCGGATTCGAACATATCATTCACATTCTTCATTCCTTCTATGTTTCGAATCCGTCTCGCGGATTCGAACATATCATTCACACTTTCCATTACTTCTATGTTTTTAATCCGTCTCGCGGATTCAAACATATCATTCATACTTTCTTTTTGTATTTAGTATTCTCAATTTCTTGAGAGTCTTACATTTCCTTTCACCCTCACGTCCACCAAATACCTAATTCTACCGGACATACCTGTAACAATTATCATGGTCTCACGAACGTCATATGTTTCTTGTGTACTGGCCAGGTACATAATCCAAATACTAATTTTGTGTCTTCGTGTAATCATCACCTTATGTCCGAAGAATTTGGTTTCAGCACGTGTAACATTTTCAAAACTTCATTATGATTCCATTACTATCTTTCATTTAAAATTTTACTTTCCCTTGATAGGTTTTACCATTACATGCACCCACATATTAAATTTACGTACCTGGGGTCAATTTGTCTTATAACATGCCTTGATGTCGGCCCTAGACAACATTCATGGATCATCCTCTCCAAACAATTATGCTTACCTTACACATAACATATTGTTAGTTTCCTTCATATACATACTTAAATACATACTTACATTCGCTTTTACCTTTAGATCTTGATCGAGTCTGGGATTGTACGGGTTCCTTGTCACAAGAGCACACAGGTTTGACTTCAAGTATTTACCTCCTACTTGATTTCCCTCAAACCAGGGCTCTGATACCAACTTGTAACGCCCTAACACGTAATAACTTAAAAACGACGCAACGGAAAATACGAGCCTTAAAATTCTTTCTTTGTTAGTAACATTACTTTCATGAAGGCTCAATTACAAAGTGTCATACATTTATTAGAAAGAATTTACAACATTCCCTTTTATTAACCCTTCAAAGAAATACATAAATCAAACTATGTGACCGTCCTTTTCCGTACAATCCTTGCTCTCGACTCGATCTATGTCCGCTTCTCTTCGTTAGTGGTAGAAGAAATCCATGTCGTACCTGTGGACATCACATACAACTTAACCATTTGTCGTTAACAACATCATACGACATTATTCTCATATAATTTAATATCAAATAGCATTCAACAATATAAACTTTGATTTATTCAACTATCCTCTCGTATTTTCTCGTTCCGAGTTCGACTTTGATACCTCATGAACCCGATGTTCTTTTACCTGCATTACATTACAACTTCAAGGCACACCATTAGCAATCGTCAATGCCCAAACATAATGAAACCATTCCTTCATACCTTTATAACATCTAGCATTCATACATATATACTAATTCCTACGTGCATTCATAGCGAATTACATTTGTATAGGCATACATTCCTAATTCATACATGCATACAAACATATACACCTACATATATACGCACACATTCGTACATGCACACATACATACGAGCTCTCACTTACCACTATTATTCATATATGTACCTATGCTTCTTGTCATAATCACAACTTTCCATGATATATATTTAATACTTATTGTCTTGCATACTTATTCGTTCCTAGACTCGATCACTTCTAGATTTCCTTTACTAACAAGAAGAAAAATCCATACTTTCACTATCTGGAGGCTCATAACATCTCTTATATACAAAACCGGCTTTAAAATAACTTATGAGACATTGAAAATCATTCAAACACGAATCCGGATGCAAAAACGAACAAGAAAACAAAGATCGCCAGCTTGTGGCTTCCTCACGGGGCGCGACGCCTACGACTCCCGGCTCTCACGGGGCGCGACACCTGTCGCGTTGCGCGACGGTGAAACTGAAATGCTGTCGCATAGCGCGACAGCCCTATTTCGACAGAATGCTTCCTTTTTGATGCTGCACTTATGCCCAGTTATGATTTTAACCAAAACACTAACTTCTAAATTCCATAACTTTCGACCTACATATCCAAATCACATGATTCTTGTTTCTATGCGACCGTAATTTAATTACGGATCCATTTATCACCTCGGGTCGCATCAATAGCTGATTTATAAGCAAACGGCTTATAAATCCCTTTATACCATTATTCGACCCGTTTAATCTTACTAGTTTACCTTCATTATAAATAACTCCTTCGTTATACTAAAAATAACACTTACCTTAATACTCTCATTCATTACATAATCATTGCATAATTTTTTTCCACACTCATAAATATTAAATTCTACATACGTACTAAGAAGTGAATCGGAATCACTTACCTCATGCGTCCGAGTTCGTGCATAGCTTCCGTATTTACCTTTGACCCATTCCCCTTCCATGCTCGTGTCCATGTTGACATGGCTCCTACGCTTTCAGGTTATCATCAACACATTCTTGTTAGCATACATCATTGTACTTGATAACAAGCATACATTTGCATAATTTCATATTCAACTTGCATTAATCATTCTTAACAAGCATACGACATGTACCCGATTTCACATCCTTTCAAACCCATATAATCCATCATGTCATTCCATTTATCACATACTTATATACCATATACAATACGATTATCTATAATCTTATAATCACAACAAGTCTAGCCATGTTCCTTATGCGTAGTTGACTTTCAGAGTCAACGATTTATCATTTTAACTTTCGGCTTAATCTCATATACTCATGACATCGTAATAGGCTGTTTTGGGGAGTCCGTTTACTGTATTTACGAGTTTGAAACAATTACAATATTTTTATGTGACGTGCCCCTCGGAGGGGTTATCCTTGTGTTAAGTTTTTAGAGTCTAACTCTCTACCAAAAATTTATAAAAATTTATTTACTAAGCTGAAATCAGATTCGTCACTTCTGACTATAGCTTACGGAAAAATTCATTTAAAATTCCTCGTTTATCCAATTGACGAAATTCCAGTTTGAGATTTTTGGAATCACCTGAAGCTACCTATAGGAAAAATTTGAGATTATAACTCAATTCCTAAATTGAGTTATGACATTTGTAATGGGCTGCAAATTCTGCCAGAAAACACAGCCTGAACCATCGATACGGAAAAATTCATAAAACGTTCAATTTTCTTCGAAAAAATGAAATTTCAGTTGGATTTGAAAGGTTTTTCCTGGGAGTTCATCACAAACTCAATAAACATTAGTTTTTGACAAGATTTGACCTAGTTACAGCTACATTCGGCTGTAACTTTCTGGACAGATTTAGTTTTCATCAAATCTTTTCTAAATATCTCTCATTCTAACTTCACCTAGACATTTCATCCTACACCTTGTGTGCATACCACCAATTAAGCACATGGTACAAGTACCTTATGCATTACCCTACTAGTTCATTCATAATTCATCAATTACAACAAGAATCAACTTAAGTACATACTATAATCAACATATCTAACAATAATTCATTACATACAACTTATACATCAATGATTTAAGCTAGGTTTTAACACGGGTGCAATCTCTTATGTCATCATCTTCATCACTAGAAGTGGGTTTCAATTCTAATAATCCTATTACTCAAAATCTTTCATAACACATGTTCCATATAGGAATTATATCACATATTCATGCTCAATTTCGCATCAATTCACGGATTAATCATAACCCATATCATCAAACATCACCACATAAAATTTAACTTAGTTGGTGTGAAGAATACTTGAATGGTCATAATTCCTAGTTCATGCATTAGATCTGACCCCAATTTCCTTGTCAATTTGAAGGTTATTGTGAATTAGGGTTTACATCCCCTTTTCCTGCTTTGTTCGATCCCTAGACAAACACACACAGTGTGTGTGTTTTAAATTTTCTTTTTATTCTTTTAATTAATTCAAGTTTCCACTTTGACAACCTTAGTCCCTTAAGTTTATGACAACATCATAATTGCCACTAATTTCATACCTTTACTTATCTCGTTAGGTATTTAACTAAGTTTAATAACCTAGTTATTGTTTTTCATTTACTTAAACATGGTGACATATCTACGAATTTAATAATTCGTGTTTTGGGGTGTTACATAAATGTTTATCAGTTATACTTATAGTGATTAAGTTTTTGTATTCTGGAATAGCTTCCGGTATGTGGGGTTTTGTATACATTACTTCACACTCGTTACTATTGGACAAAGAATTAGCCAATAGTAGCATGACCACAAGCACGTGGGAATTGTGCCCAAGTAACAATACTGTTTGAGAAATAGAAGTATTATATGTTAGTTGGGTTTTATACATAACTAGACATTATATTAAAATAAAATAGACACATATTAGTTATATTAAAGAAAATATAATTAATAAAGGCTATTAATTTGATGTTTATTACATTACATCTAAATGTGTATTTGATATATTAACGTTACTACCTGCCAAATAAATGATCAACTATATATGTCATTTATTTCAACTTTATATTACATTATATATTTCAACTATGTGTAATTAAACCCTGCCCTATTACATTAATATCTGTATATGTATATATAAACACCCCGACCACATTATTTTTATATATTATATTTATATTAAATTAAATAGTAATATCAGTATATGTGTGATTAAATTAAATGTTAATAATGTAATGTATGTGTAATTAAATATAGACTAATATCAATGATCAACTGTTATGTAGTATTTGGTGTTTATTATGTGCCGAAGAAAAACTAGTTGTTATAACTTAGCATATTATAATGTTAAAATATCAATTATAATATCAGTTATAAGTTTATATTATATTATTATACTATTTTAGTCATGTTAATATATTAATAAATAATAATACAATTATTTAATAAAGTTATAGCTACTAGTTTGACAGAAAATGATATATTTCATTTTCTGGGCAAATTTGTTTTGTGCCATAGAAAATATATTTGACAAAGTGATATCATGGGTTTTATGGTATATACTTTATATATAAATGTATACAATACTTGTTTAGAGTCGATAGTTGAGAGAATGATCAACAGTGATATGACAACAATCACTAGTTGGGAGAATGATCAACAGTGATATGACCAGAGTCACTAGTTGAGAAAATGATCAACAGTGATATGACCAGAGTCACTAGTTGAAAGAACGATCAACAGTGATACGACCCAGTCACTAGTTGAAAGAAAGATCAACAGTGATTTGATCACCGTCACAGGAATCGCCTAATGACAAATACTTTTAAATAATAGTAAGATATAATATATATATATATATATATATATATATATATATAGGGAGGAGCTCATGCGAGAACCACCCTTATTGTGAGAACCGCGAGAACCAATGTGAACACAACCTAAAATAGCTAAAAAAACCTAAAAAACCTAACCCCCACCCCCCCCCCAAAAAAAAAAAAAAACCTAAACCCCCCCACCCCCCCCCCCAAAAAAAAAAAAACCTAACCCCCCCTCCCCAAGCTAACCCCCCAAGCTAAATGCTAAAAACTAAAACCCCCAAAAAACCTAACCCCCTCCCCCCCCCCAAAACCTAAACCCCCCCACCCCAAGCTAAAATGCTAAAAACTAAACCCCCAAAAAACCTAAAAAAATCTAAAAAAAATAAAAAAAAAAATCTAAATTTTTTTTTAATATTTTTTATGCTCAAATCGCTACTTTTAGTGGTAAAAAAAATTTGGCTTCGAAAAGTAGCGATTTTTATATAAAAAATATTAAAAAAAATTGTGTGATTTTTAGCTATTTTTAGGCATTTTTGGTTGTGTTCACATTGGTTCTCGCGGTTCTCGCAATAAGAGGTGGTTCTCGCATGATCTTCTCCCTATATATATATATAGGGTCAGGATCAAAACGGTAGAAAGTGTGAGAACGCTGAGAATGCTTATTAATCGTCCGATCAAAACAATCTATGGACTAGATTGGCGCGGTAGCGTTTTCGTAAATAACATCAATTTTATTACGTGGACGCGCTTCATTAAGGGTAAAAAAGTCTTTTAACTTCTCCACACAAAACGCCATCTCATGAAATAAAACGCCAAACATATAGCACACACCATTCTAACTAAAAACGCCATTAGATATAAAACGCCAAACCTAATTATAATAAAATCCCGCCTAAAAAACTACCAAAAAATCCTATATATACAACATATCAGACCTTCAATTAAAAACACACACAAAACCCCAAACGCCATATTTAATATATACCATTCGTCTTAGAAACGCCAAAAAACCCAAACATCAAATATCTTCTAAACCAAAACGTTTATTTGAAATTCAGTTTGGTTGTTTGTAAGGTTTCACTCAATGTAATGGACAAAAATCCTTAAGTGAGGATATTATCCATTTCATTGAGTAAAATCTTATTGACTTTATCATCAACCTCCTTCCAATTTATAACGCCAAAACATACAACAATATTATTGAGGTTTGTTGTCAATAAAGTTTGGCTGTATGGGGTGGACAACATTATCAGTTATCTTTCTAAACCGAGGATTAACAATGTTGTCCATCTCATACAGCAAAACATTATTGATTTTAGCATGATCAAATTTTGAGGTTTAAGATGCTTTTATTTAGTGGCATTCTTTTTATCGGTAAAACATCAAAATTAAAAAAATCAAACATCGTTTCATTGGAAAATTCAAGATTGTTGGCTGAATGGTGTAAACTCAATA
This sequence comes from Helianthus tuberosus, assembly GCA_030545235.1. Taxonomy (NCBI): domain Eukaryota; kingdom Viridiplantae; phylum Streptophyta; class Magnoliopsida; order Asterales; family Asteraceae; genus Helianthus; species Helianthus tuberosus. The sequence continues at coordinate 198,976,372 of CM060447.1, forward strand.
ACATTTTGTTTCATGAGATGGACAAATCTTCAAGAAAAAGATGCTGATGTCAGACTTTGTGCTTCTAAACGGCGACAAAAAAACTACTTGAAAAACAAAAAAACAAAATGAATCATACGAAATTCGAACCAGCCAGTTAAGATGATTCAAAAAAGAAGTAAGAGACTGGTGACAGTGAAGATTTGGAAGATCAGTTGTTTATATATTCTTTTTTTTATTTTCTTTTTCAGTTGATTGTTATATAATAAAAACGCCGTATATAATAAAAACGCCAGACACCCAAATGCTTGTTAAAACGCTATCATGCCGTAAAACGCCCCAAAAACTCCTAAACTATAATAAAATTACTTTGGAAAAGTATTATAAAAAACCCAAAAAATAAAAATCAAACTTAAAAATGTAACTAGAAACAGAAAAAATGAAGAGATAAAAAAATTATTATATTAGAATCTAAAACGCCAAACTTGAAAGGCGGGACGTGTTACAGACTCCAGAGATAAAAGCTTATCAAAAACAATAATTACAAACAGTAACTGAAACGGCACCGCCTAATGATGTATTGCAAAATACATTTTTTAGTCGTGTACAGTTTGTATAGTTTTCGTTATATTTAGTTTTGTTTTTCGTTAGAATATGCATACTATTGATAAAATCATGTTTTGCAGGTCTTAATGCTTAAATATGCGGGAAACCGAGTAAAACGAGTTAAAATATCGAAAAGTCAAGTCTTGGGGCATGTTGGAAAGGTCGAGGAGTTGAAATAGAGTTAAAGAGCTGAAAAATCACTCTCTGGTACCCCATCACCCACTAAGTAAGTCTGTGGCACCCGGCGAGAGACTGAAGGTAGTTCATGAAAAAAAAAACAAGGTGGCACCCCGCCACCCATTCTTTCAGTAGGTGGCGCCCCGCCAGAAGCCTGTAGCTGGCAATTATTACGAATTTAATAAGGGTTTGTTATGGAAAGTCATATATAATCATCTTAAACTTGAGAAAAAACCCTAGATCGATTTTGGGACATCTTGGGCAACTTGTTGAGCATTCTTGGAGCAATTTTGGAGTTCTCGAAGCATAGAAATCATTGATACGAGTTCGGGGAAGAAGACTTGAAGATCTAATCGGGTTTTCTAGTTCTTTATTCTTGACTTTTCTTACGAAACTTGTTATGATGAATTCGTGTTTAGACATCTTTGAATTGTTTTCACGTTTTAACATGCTTGGCTAAATTTATAAACCACCTAGACTTGATGAATGGATTAATATAAAGTTTTTACCGTTTTTGTTAATTGCATGATTATTATGGATTGATTGTGTTTAGTAAGCGGTTTGATTTAATGATTTGATGTATATGCATGCTTTGAGTTGGTTTATTGTTATTATTTGCTTCATATGATTCTTAGTGACGGTCTATATCACAACATAGAGTCATATTAGGGTCTAGGATTTCGGTGAGTGTCTATATCACATAAGAAAACCTTAACTCTTTAGGGAGAATTGCGCAATAACCCCTAGAAGTAATTGGTAATAATTTGCTAAGTCTTAGTGTTCTACTAGTCCTAATACCTGGAAAGTGAGGGGCTATTGGTAGGTCTTACCCGGCGAATTGCTTAAGATAGTCCTTGGAAAAGGTCATGTCTTGGTTTACCTGTCGGTTTTATTAGTCTGTCAAGTCAAATTGATTACTTCAAACTACCCTAGATCTATGATTGGAAAAGAGTAGGTCAACATTAGGGTACTTACGCAATAATTAGACAACTGGAAAGGCGTCTAATAACCGGTAGGATTAACGGCCTAGGTAGTTCCACAGGTTTCTCCTTGAGAAGGGTCGAGGGGCTTAGTTGGTTCTTAATAGGTTTAGTACTTTAAGATCCCGGTTCCATAATTCATGCATTTAACTTAATCGGTAATTCTTTAAAAGTAATTCAGGATTCTTGTCTAGGTGGTCTTGCTCTCATATAAGAAAAGTCCTTAGTCTTCTTTCGTCTTTAGTCTAGCTTTAGTCAACTTAGTAGTTTAATATAGATTTCCTTAGTTTTCCGTAAACCCCCCCCCCAAAACAGTTAAACAAGTTAAGTCGTGTATGTCAGTGTCTATTAGAGTCTAGTTTACGTGATACATAGAGTCTCGTGGTTCGATATCCGGACTTCCTAGGTTAATACTACATTGATCGGTACACTTGCCGATTGTGTGGTTTTAGGTCGAGTCTAGAATTAAAGCTTCGTAGTGTCTAGTTTAGAGAGTCTAATATAGTTAATTTTTATAGTCTGTTTAGCACACATCAAGTTTTTTTGGCGCCGTTGCCGGGGACTCTTGGCAATCGCGTTCATTAGCTTTGATAGACTTTATTGACATATACGTGCTACGTGTTTAGTTTGTTTGAGTCTTTTATTTGTGTTTTTATTTTCGTTTGATTCATAGTGACTAGTGTTTGCTTTTCTCACATTCAGGTTTTTGCTGGTAGTGGATGCCACATCTGCGCTCGCACGGACCACCACCGAAGCCACCAGTCACCGAGTCATCATCATCATCTCGATTGGGTCAAGGCCCACAGGTTAGTATTTCGTCTCAGTTTCCGAATTTCGATTCCACTCCATTACCCACCCCACCCCAATCACCCAAAACATCACCTAAGGTTTCTCCACCCGATAGTCCTACTTCTAGCACCTCTAGCGTCCCAGAAAACTTAGAACACATGGCCAACGCTAGGCAAACCGTCAATCAGCAGGCCACTCAGAATTTCACCGGCCTTGCTTCACCCATCACCGTTCCGCCCATAGTTAGCGAGAACTCTTGGCAGATTCCATCTTATGCCATGCAGGCCATCACAAACACCATTCAGTTCCACGGCCGTGAGGACGAGGACGCACCGGCCCACATAAACCGGTTCTCTCGCATCCTAGCTACTTTTAGCCTTCACGGTGCCCCTAATGATGCCACTTACCTTCAGCTCTTCCCATTTTCACTAGCCGGGCATGCGGCTACTTGGTTGGACTCTCAACCAACTGGTACCTTTACCACTTGGGCGGGCCTTCGTCAAGCCTTTTTGAACAAGTATTTCCCGCCCGCTAAAGCCTCACGCCTTCGTGACCAAATTCACTCTTTTCGCATGGAGCCCGACGAGCCTTACTACCTTGCTTGGGAGCGTTTCCAAAACCTTTGTGCTCGTTGCTCCCAGCATGGTCTTTCTGATTGGGCCCTATGTGAAAAAATCTATAACGGTCTCACTCGAGAGACTCGTGATCGTTTCGATACTAATGCGGGAGGGCATATGGGTATTCTCACTGTAGCCGAGTGTTTAGAGCGTTTCGAGGCATTTGCTCAGTCTCAATCGCGATCCGATCAGCGGTATCAAAGTGGTAATTCTAATACCACAACTAGTACACCCACCCGAGGGGTGAACCATGTCACCATGGATCCTAGTTTAGCCGTTGTTTTGGAAAACATGTCTAGGGAACTTAAGGAGATCAAAGCTAAGGTAGACAAGTATGAGTTTTGCCAAGGGGGTCACGATACGAGTGCGTGTCCGTTGCTAGTTGGTGAGGAGCAAGTTGATTTCGTAGGAGGAGGTTTCGGTAGAGGTCAACCTAGCGGGTTTAATAATAATAATATCTTTGAGTCGGGTTGGCGAAATAATAATAATAATAGTAACTTTAATAATAATAACAATTTTCGCTCAGGTGGACCCCTTGGTTTTCAAATAGCTCAAAATCCAAATAGGGGTCTAGGTTCACTCTTTAGTGGGGGGTTCAAATGGGCAGGTCAAAGAAGGGTTCAATGGGCAGGTCAAAGAAGGGGGGTCAAGTAGTCAGGTTCAAACAGGCCAGGGTTCAAGTTATGATCTAGGGGGTAGTCTAGAAAGAATGGAAGCAATGATGAGTCAATTAATTGTTAAGGACCAAACCACCCAAAAGAAACTTAGCGAACATGACCTTATGCTTAAGAATCACCAAGCTGCTTTCCAAGACCTTCAAAGGGTTGTAGGTGATATATCTAGGAAGTTAGAGGAGAGATTACCCGGTCAGTTTGCGGGTAACACTCTACCAAACCCGAATGCTCATGTAAAGGCCATTACTACTCATAGTGGCAAAACCGTAGGGAACCCTAGTGTTGAAGAGAGAGTGGTTGAGGAAGATAACGAGATTGTAGATGAAGAGATAGAGATGGAGGCTCTCGGCAAAGTGCAATCGAGGCTGCGCCCAGCAAGTACCGCACAACCCGGTGAGTCTCAAGGTGAGAAGAAGGTCGAGAAAACGCCCGTGGACGTTAGGCCTTCGCCTCTAGTAGACCTTTCGCGTGTCCCGTTTCCTTCACGTCTTAGGAATAAAAAATACTCAAGGGAATACGGGCAATTCTTAGACATTTTCAAGCAATTGAAGATTAATCTTCCGTTTATCGAGGCACTCCAATCGATGCCTAAATACGCAAAATTCTTGAAAGATCTTCTTAGGAACAAAGAGAAGTTAGGAGAGTTGTCGAACGTTTCGTTGAATGGAGGGTGTTCGGCCATTGTCTCAAATAAACTTCCCGAAAAGCTTACCGATCCCGGTGTTTTCACTATTCCTTGTCTATTCGGTAGTAATACCAACACTAGAGCCTTAGCTGACCTAGGTGCTAGCATCAAGTTGATGCCCTTTTCTCTCTACGAGAAGCTAGACTTAGGCGAGCTTTCACCTACCCGAATGACATTATCCTTAGCTGATAGGTCCGTGAAACACCCGAGGGGCATAGTTGAGAATTTGCTTGTTAAGGTGGATAAGTTCGTTTTTCCGGCCGATTTCGTCATTCTCGACATGGAAGCCGATGAAAACGTACCGTTAATTTTAGGACGCCCGTTCTTGAACACCGCTAAAGCTATCATAGATGTCTTTTTAGGCACCATCACACTTAGAGCGGGCGAGGAATCGGTAGTTTTTAAGGTTATGAATTCGAGAGGGTCAAGTGATAAAGTGGAGGCGGTATCGTTAGTAGGGGAGTGTGAGAAGGATGAGAGAGATGAGGAGAAGGTGGTGAGTGGTCCGAGTCTATGAAAAGGTAATAGGACTCAAGTGTGGGGACCCACCTGATAGGAGAGTAGAGGAATTAGAAGCGAGAATGGTGCGTTTAGAATCTAAGCTAGAGATACTAAGCAAAGCTCAGTTTGGGGGTAGATTTCGATATGACGAGTCTAGATTCAAACCGCCAGATAAGGAGTTGAGAGGTTATGATAGAGATAAGGGTGTTTGGGTTGATTCGGGCAATAAGTATAATGGTGCTACAGCCCGTGAGTGTGTGTTTGGAAGTGAGCTGCACCTCTATGATCCCCCATAAGTATGTGAGAAGTTGTTACTCATTTGTAGAGTCTGTACCGTTTGTATCTTAGTTATTTATTTTTTTTTTCGTAATTTTTAGTAGCTAACGGTCGTTTTGTTAGTTTTTCGGGTCCTAGTTTGTGTCTTGAGTCATTTGCAGGAGTGCATCACCGAGGATTTGCAGGAAATTGCGAGGAAAATAAGGTTCCGGGATGTCAGGTGAAGGTTCCTCGTTAGGCACCAAACGCAGGCGAGGTGCTTCCACGAGATATCAGGGGGCTGCTTAGGAGCAGCCGGCTGATTTACCACTGAGAGTGGTCAGTTATCGTGGAGCAGGGTTTGAGATGAGGAGTAGATGGTGTGGTTTGAGGATGATGCAGCAGTGATTGAGCATATCTTTTTGTTATATTTTTCTTTTATGCTGTTTTCATCATATCTTGGTCTGTACTAATATTTTAAACAGGTTGGATGGGTTTTGGGGTTGGTTGATACACTTGTGGATGATTGTTGAACGTGATATTACATATTATCTTTTGCTAGTGTCTGGTGTTTGCTTGATTAGGTTTGATTGTAGTAGCTGCTTTCGTTCGCGTGTCCGAGGTTAGGAGTTGTTTGCTGAGCGCGTTTCGAATTGGAGGGCTTATGTGGAAACGACTGGCACTTTGACAGTCTCACATACTCAGCTAAGTCGTTTCCCTTTTTGTTGTATTTTTTTTTATTTATTTCGTTATCGTTTCTAGTTTCTTAGGTAGTGTTGAGTCGTATTTCTGTTCTTGCATTAGGGACAATGCAATCTCTAAGTGTGGGGATGGGATACTTGTAAATAATCGAGTCTTAAATATGAAAAAAAAAATTAAAAATACAAAAAAAAATTAGAAAATTTTGAAAAATCCAAAAAAATTGAAAAAATCAGAAAATGTCTTTCGAATAAAAAAAGAAGTTTGCAAATTTACACGGAAAATGATAGAAAAGATGAATTTTTGCTCGGAGTCGAATAATAATAATATGAGATTATAATAAATCGAGCTTGCGTCTAGTTAGGGATATGTGGATAGGCCCGGGTTTGGTTTTAAGTCCCTTTGAGCTAATGCACCTTAATTGTCGGTCTGCTAGTGGGTTTTCATCTGGGAGATATGGGAAATTAAAACTGCCAATAAGAGTATAAGGGGCACTGTTATAAGTTAAAACCGTTAGAGTTTGTTATCATGCGGAAAAAAAATATAGAAAAAATGATGAGCTAGAAACTAAATGAAAGTAGTGCATTCCTATGTAGTCTGGGCTGGGGATAGCGACTCTACAGCCGGATTACCGCTAGGGTGTGTGAAATCGACCTTGCAAAGAAAAGAAAAAAGTACCGAAGCCTAAGTAATCCGAGTTGGGGATAGCGACTCTACAGCCGGATTGCCTCTTGGTTAGGGAAAGCAACGTCTACGCTCATTAGCATGAAAAGAAAAAAAAAAGCGAAAAAAAATGGAAAAAAAAAGAAAAATTTTTTGATTGTAAACACTCTTGGTTTTGATATAAGACGGTTGGGAATTGGTCCAGTGATCGTTCCTTTAGTCCTATAAGCTTGAGGCGGGAGTAGGTGGACTGTAGATTCTAGTGTGAGACCCTAGGTAGACTGACCGCACTTAAATTAAATTCACATGATAAGGGCTTAGGATTGGATTCGGGTTTAAGGGGACAAGTAAATTCGCAATCGCGGCTAACGCAAGTTTTGGTTTTAATAAAATATACCTATGATTTTGACCCGAGTGATTATTTGTCTCTGATTCCGTTGCATAATTCTTTTTCGAGGACGAAAAAAGAGTAAGTGTGGGGATGTTTGATGTATTGCAAAATACATTTTTTATTCGTGTACAGTTTGTATAGTTTTCGTTATATTTAGTTTTGTTTTTCGTTAGAATATGCATACTATTGATAAAATCGTGTTTTGCAGGTCTTAATGCTTAAATATGCGGGAAACCGAGTAAAACGAGTTAAAATATCGAAAAGTCAAGTCTTGGAGCATGTTGGAAAGGTCGAGGAGTTGAAATAGAGTTAAAGAGCTGAAAAATCACTCTCTGGCACCCCATCACCCACTAAGCAAGTCTGTGGCACCCGGCGAGAGACTGAAGGTAGTTCATGAAAAAAAAAACAAGGTGGCACCCCGCCACCCATTCTTTCAGTAGGTGGCGCCCCGCCAGAAGCCTGTAGCTGGCAATTATTACGAATTTAATAAGGGTTTGTTATGGAAAGTCATATATAATCATCTTAAACTTGAGAAAAAACCCTAGATCGATTTTGGGACATCTTGGGCGACTTGTTGAGCATTCTTGGAACAATTTTGGAGTTCTCGAAGCATAGAAATCATCGATACGAGTTCGGGGAAGAAGACTTGAAGATCTAATCGTGTTTTCTAGTTCTTTATTCTTGACTTTTCTTACGAAACTTGTTATGATGAATTCGTGTTTAGACATCTTTGAATTTTTTTCACGTTTTAACATGCTTGGCTAAATTTATAAACCACCTAGACTTGATGAATGGATTAATATAAAGTTTTTACCGTTTTTGTTAATTGCATGATTATTATGGATTGATTGTGTTTAGTAAGCGGTTTGATTTAATGATTTGATGTATATGCATGCTTTGAGTTGGTTTATTGTTATTATTTGCTTCATATGATTCTTAGTGATGGTCTATATCACAACATAGAGTCATATTAGGGTCTAGGATTTCGGTGAGTGTCTATATCACATAAGAAAACCTTAACTCTTTAGGGAGAATTGCGCAATAACCCCTAGAAGTAATTGGTAATAATTTGCTAAGTCTTAGTGTTCTACTAGTCCTAATACCTGGAAAGTGAGGGGCTACTGGTAGGTCTTACCCGGCGAATTGCTTTAGATAGTCCTTGGAAAAGGTCATATCTTGGTTTACCTGTCGGTTTTATTAGTCTGTCAAGTCAAATTGATTACTTAAAACTACCCTAGATCTATGATTGGAAAATAGTAGGTCAACATTAGGGTACTTACGCAATAATTAGACAACTGGAAAGGCGTCTAATAACCGGTAGGATTAACGGCCTAGGTAGTTCCACAGGTTTCTCCTTGAGAAGGGTCGAGGGGCTTAGTTGGTTCTTAATAGGTTTAGTACTTTAAGATCCCGGTTCCATAATTCATGCATTTAACTTAATCGGTAATTCTTTAAAAGTAATTCAGGATTCTTGTCTAGGTGGTCTTGCTCTCATATAAGAAAAGTCCTTAGTATTCTTTCGTCTTTAGTCTAGCTTTAGTCAACTTAGTAGTTTAATATAGATTTCCTTAGTTTTCCGTACCCCCCCCCCCCCCCAAAACAGTTAAACAAGTTAAGTCGTGTCTGTCAGTGTCTATTAGAGTCTAGTTTACGTGATACACAGAGTCTCGTGGTTCGATATCCGGACTTCCTAGGTTAATACTACATTGATCGGTACACTTGCCGATTGTGTGGTTTTAGGTCGAGTCTAGAATTAAAGCTTCGTAGTGTCTAGTTTAGAGAGTCTAATATAGTTAATTTTTATAGTCTGTTTAGCACACATCACCTAACCTACGCCGCCAAAAGAAATCCTATAAAATAATAACTCTCAGCAACTTCCATTTAATCAAACCAAAAAAAAAAAAAAAAACAAACGCCAAATACTACTAAATACCACTCACTGTAAAACGCCAAAAAATTAAAAAAAAATCAAAGATGGCTAATATGCTTTCTTGGTTATTCAGTATTTTTCTTCGTGAAGTTTCACTGAATGTATTGTTAGCTGAGGGGAGTAACTCAGTAAGATTTTGCTGCATGAGATGGACAAATCTTCAAGAAAAAGATACTGATGACAATCAAATGTCATTTTGTGTTCTTTGTTCTTGAATAAGACTTGGATGAGGAGAAGAGATCAATGACACTGAAGAGTAGGATGATTATAAAGATGAAGGTCAAGATGAAGTAAAAGCGAAAAACCCACCCACACGTCATAGATCTATGTCCCCAAACATCCACAAAAAGCCACTTCAACAGACGAGCAGGCAAAATAATCAAACCGATGGGTTTGTTAAGTTTTACATAAAACGCCATATATTTGGTGACAGTTCTTGTACTATTAAAGAAGAGAGAGACTGATGATAGTGAAGATTGTGAAGAGAGATCCGATTAGGATTTTTAATTTATTTTCTTCGCTTCTATTTTTCCCCTCTGGTTGTAATATAATTTTACAACTGTAAAACGCCAAGATACCACAAACGCCAAAATGTATATAAAAATATTAGAACAATGGGCCATCTTGTTTAAAACGCCTTGAAAAACGCCATTCAGATAGATTTCCTGACCCCCCCTGGGGTTCCAATGGCATACGATTTGAAAAACGTCATAAACGCCAAAATGTTAATACAATGAAACCATTAAACGCCATTAATTATTGAATTTGGTTAACGCCAAAAATCTTAAACGCCAAAAATAAAACAATATTGTGAAAAGCGGAACTGGAAAAGGAGAAGATAAAAGGACAAAAAAGCCCCTCCGCCCTTCTTTATGCCGCGTGACACGTGTTGGGCTAAGATGCGTTCTCACCGTTCTCACACTTTTGAGCGTTTTCTCCTGATCTCATTTCTATATATATATATATATATATATATATATATATATTACTTGATAACCTTCACTATTGGGCGAAAGTTAGCCAATGAGTGATATGATCACTGTCACATTGGAACTGCCACCATGTGACAAATACTGATTGAGTTTGGGTAAATATAAACAAATATAAAAACCCTTAATGTTGTAAAGTATAACAATATATTTTTTATAAAAATGGAATGAACTCGCCAGTAGTTATTACTGATAAAATGTTTTCAAAACGCGTTTCAGGTAATTTGCTGTAAAGATAATAGAAACCAGCTACGGAGCACTGAAGGCTTAAATAAAGTGGCTATAAATACCTGAATAAAAGAAGAAATTTATGTTTTATTTATTTGGGTTTATCCCTATAAAAACAATTGAATTGAATATGGATTTTAGCCCATTTATTTAATATTAAAAGTTGGTGTTTTTATAAACTCTGAAATTAATTCCTAACTACGATCCTGATGAAAAATTTTTCCGTTACGTATTTAATAAACACCAGTACCACTTGACTGGTTCACGGCTCCCGCTCCCAAGGTGGGGTCAGGGGTTGTGACATACGACATTAGCAAAATGTGTCAGTGATCCTTTGGTAATCTGTTGCCAATCATATTAACCATCGTATATGTATTTCATGGCCATTTACCGAAGGATTTCCATTGGTAACCACTTTCACCAACAAATTGCCAACGAAAAAGGTCATTAGTGATACTCATTTGTTTTGTAGTGTCAAATGATACACATACCACCTGATATCAGTATTTAGGCCGAGTCTCATTCACCATACTACTACCTCCCTCTCTTCCATCTCTAATAGCTAGGTGTTTCATCGATGATATATTTGTTTTTCAATGATTCTTATAGGGATCGAGGCCTCAGCCTCGAAACCCCAGAAATAACAAGGAATGGTATAACCAGATAAGCAAGACCTACTCAATAAATCCTTGTGTCAATAAATCAACGTATTAAACTACACATAATTTTCAGTTTAGCAGAATTGATTCCAAAATATATAATTTTTTCAAAAGTTAAATTGCATTTTAAAATACAATTCATTTTTCACTACAGAATACCCTCAAAACAATACACAACTAGTTCATTTTTTACCTTTCTATACATTAATAAATAATTCAAAAGACTACTCTACAATGGACCTATATATATATACACATATATATATACCAACATGCCATTTCATCATATTTATCAACATGCGATATTGCTACAAAAAACCAACATACGATTTCATCAAAAATACCAACATGCGATTTCCAACATTTTTTTATAACATGCGATTTCACAATATCGTATGAGCGTACGATAAGCCTCAATTGAACGTTACACTTTCACTATATATATATATATATATATATAGAAAAAGTATATCGTACATTACGGCTTAATGTACTTCACGTACAACAACGTGCGTGATTTGTTCTATAACATGCGTGATTAATGTTTTCAATATGCGTGATTATTGTGTTTCAACATGCGAGATTTTGGATTTTTGAGTTATAACGTGCGTGATTTTAAAATGAACGTGCGTAACTACCTGTCGTACGTGATGTACGTTAAGCCGTATTGTACATTAACCTTCCTCTATATATATATATATATAGGGTAATTATAATGAAGAAACACACTCCAGTAAAGAAAACTGTGAAAACTCTATAAGTGGACGAGAAGTAGCCACGTGTTTTTTGTAAGAGATTGGTTGAGGGTCATATTGGGAAATTTGCACTAGATATGGACAATAAATGTATCAGTTGAAAAGGTATGATGTGCTGCCATTACTTGTAGAGAATCATCCTCATACATTTTTGAAATCTATACATATATCATTCTCTTTCCCAATCTTTCAGATCTCACATACATTTCAGATGTTTTTCATTTGCATATTCATCTTTACTTTAATTTCTCTCTCTTTCTCTCTTTCCACATCTCTTTGTATCTCTTTGTCTCTTTCTCATATAACTTCAAGAACTTAAAAACACAATTCATCCTATATTTGATTTTTTTTTGCCGGAAATTGTGGTGGGTTTTTGAGAGAAGCCCGGTTTGGAGGTTCATAACTTCATTTTTTAAGGATGACCGGATCTGAGAGTTTAATTTTGAAGTATTAAAGTTACCGAATCTTAGCGATAAGTCCTACAGGAGAGTTTGATAACCGGATATTGAAGATTTTGAAGATGTAGGAGGTTCATAATTTCATTTTTTTATTTATCTTAGAAAATGTACATGTATTAGATCTTTGTAAGATTTATGTGTTTATTTGCTATAATGACTTCTACCCCATGTATTAGAAATCGTACATTTTTTACTTTTATGTTATATGCATTTTTTGATAGTGCTAGCTCAACTTGTAGAGATTTGTAGTTGTGATTCAGATACCCACATCTTTTTGAAATTACATGTATACTTTTTATCAGTTAGACGTATCATTTTTTGGTAGTTACTTTTTTATCAGTAAAATGTAACTTTTTTTACTAGTAAAATGTAACATTTTTAGCAGTTACATTAAAACTATTAGATTTTTATATTTATTATCAGTAAAAAGTAACAAAATTTCTGCAACTATTTAAACTATAACAACATGAATTAATTCATTTCTTGTTGTTCTTTACACAGAATATGTAAAACGATTTTTCATATAGTCATTAAAAATTCTTTATTAAGGCATGGAACATTGGGAAACGGTGCATTCATTAAATGAGAGTTAGATAAAATGTCAAAGATGTGTTTAAGAAAATGAAACATACGTGTCAGATGTGTAAAGTAGTACACCCATTTCTTAAAGTAGTACAACATTATTTTTTATTTATATAATAGTTATATCAGTTTTTTATGTGTTTATCTTTTTCAATCTCATTTTTAATAGAAAATGTGTATTTGTAACATAATATACCTTCATTTTTTTTTTGTAACAAGTCTTGTGCTAAAAAAAGACAGTTGTTACATTGTTTTTTCTCAAGCGAATACATGTTACAGTACATAGCAAAAAATGTAACATCACATTTTTTGTTTCTGAAGAAATGAAAAAATGTACAAACATTAGTTAGTTGATAAAGATGACATTTTTTGTGATTTTTTTTGGATTTTTGCCTTTTTTTTCCTTCTATAGTTCATCCCTGTTGTTCTTTTATATATCTTCAATCTCCTATATTGACATGGTTACAACAAAAAATAATATGTTTACATGTACAAAAGTTTCATTTTATATTTCTTTGCATTATACCCATGGGTGTTACAGCTAAAATACATCCCCCAAAAATGTAAACAAGGTTAGAATCATATTACATAGCAAAAAAATGCAACATCACATTTTTTGTTGTTGAAAAAATGAAAAAATGTACAAAAACTAGTTAGTTGATAAAGGTAGCACTTTTTTGTGATTTTGTTGGATTTTGCCTTTTTCCTTCTGTATTTCATCCCTGTTGTTCTCTTGCCTATCTTCAATCTCCTACACTGACATGGTTACAACAAAAATAATATGTTTACATGTACAAAAGTTTCATTTTACATTTCTTTGCTTTATACCCATGGTTGTTACAGATAGAATACATCCCCCAAAAATGTAAACAAGGTTAGAATCATATCACCCTTTTTTATTTTAAACGTTTTGTAAATCCACACATCAACAACTTAGTAAAAACTACATTTTTTTTGTAATTTCCATACCCTATTTTGTTTTTTGTCAAAAACTACATTTTTGTAATTTCCAACCCTAATTTTGGTAACATCACTTGTTTTCCAAACCAACACACACAAGACCCTTTATAATATCTGCATCCATGTTATAAAAACATTTTATACAAAACCACATCAGTGTTTTGATGTAACAACTGTTTGATGTAACATTTTTTCACTTGGCGTATGTAAGACCATTTACAAAAATCATTTTTTATATGTTACACAAACCGAGTCATATCTACATTAGTTAATTAGGCTTCAATCATTTTTTCATATACTACCCAAACCGAGTCATATGTTACAAAAATCTTTTTTTTTTTCCATATTTTATCCTACATAGAAATACACATTAATACTACAACATAGACATTTTTTGTTTCATTTCACATTTGTACATATAAATAAAAAAACAAACCCAAAAGTTTTTTTATATAACCAGGTAATAAGATATCTAATCATAGCACCATACATAAAACAAAACATTTCCGCAATGTTACAAATAAATCCGTAAACACAAACTATACAAATTAATGTAATAATAATTTGAGATTAAATACTTATTAGTTTCCCTTTAATAAGTTTTTTTTCCAATTTGGTGGTAGATGCCTTTTTTCCCTGTATTTCAATTAAAAAACCATCAACATTCCTCGCAATACGAAACGTTTTTGAAGATGGGGAACACCCAAGCAAAAAAAAAATGTTTGAATGTATAAACACATGTGGTCATTTTTATCTGTTTTGATGCTTATATTCACTATCTACAAGCACGGAGGTTAATAACAAGTTACACTTTTTTTTCATGGATCCAACAATGTAAAGTATTCATGAATGTACAGTTTTTGGATTATCTCAAAATGCAACACACATGTACATTTTTTTTTATACACATCAAATATTAATGCAACTTTTTTTGTGTAAAAAGGAATTCAACTAAAAAACCAAAGAACAAAAAATGTAACTTTTGTTTTGTTTCAAAACCAAATCTAACCATTTTTTTTACATTTCCCCCTTTAAATAATTTATTTATTATACACTTTGTTGAAATATGCACAGCATAAAAAATTAACATTTTTTTTCTAATAGAACATTTGTAACAACTTTTTAAAAAAGTCTAAAAAGTTTTTAAATGTTTTCTCTTATCACATACGTTGTCATATATCAACGGTGTATAGAGTAACAATTTTTCCTAGTAGAAAAATTTTGTAACAAGTTTTTAAAAATCAACAAAAACCCTTTTTTTGTTTTATGTCAACACCCCTCCCCCTTTCCCCTTTTGTTACACACTTAACTTTTTTAATGTAAAAGGCATTTTCGACCAAAAAAATATACAACGAACAAAAAATGTAAATTCTTTTTTTTGTTTCACATTTCCCCCCTTTTTAGATTTTCCCTTTAGCACAAATGTTGTGAAATATCCAAGTCTTAGAAACTAACATTTTTCATAATAGAACAATTTTGTAACCATTTAAAAAAAAATCAATGCAAAACCTTTTTTTTTTGTTTTTATGTCACCACCAAACAAACAAACTAAAAAAAACTGCCCAAACTTGACGAAAAAGATGTAAATTTGGAAATAGATACACAAACATCCAACATATAATTATTTGTATAAATAAAACAAAATCAACCTACAACCGTTCTGATTAAAATTTGTTTAAAATTTAAAGTTTTCTTAGTTAGAAAGTTTTCTGTGGTTACAAGTATTGTTTTTACAAGAATATAGTAACACCTTTAAATCCTAAAAACATTTGTTATTCAACTTTAATAAGTATCAAAAACCCCTTACATATTTGTTATTCAACTGTAATAACTATAAAAAGCCCTAAAAAATCACAAAACCCCATTTTCTCCCCCTACCGAACCTTTTTTCATGGATTTATAAACAAACAAACCCAAAAAAAACGACACTGGTAGTTTCGATGGATGATCGAATACATTTTTTTGTCATTCTTAAAGAAAATTCATGAATCTATTTCGTAAAGGAAGATACTTTACCTTTTTAGTCTGGCAATTTTTCATGGATTTATAAACAAACAAACCCAAAAAAACGACACTGGTAGTTTCGATGGATGATCGAATACATTTTTTTGTCATTCTTAAAGAAAATTCATGATTCTATTTCGTAAAGGAAGATACTTTACCTTTTTAGTCTGGCAAGTCATTTAAGTGGAAGAACCAGAAGACACCAAATCGTTTTGTATGATTTGTTATGGAAATTTCAGGAAATGGGTATACGTTCTTTCTTTTAGGAGAGGTGCAGATCACATGTTGAAGTGTGTTTGAAGTTTTGAAGAGAGAGAGAGAGATCCGGTGTTTGTTTTGAACAACAATCTAGAAAGAGAGAGAGAGAGAGATCTGGTATTGTAGGCCTTTAGACTTTTTCTTTGATATATGTCATTGTACATCCAGTTAGAGTTTTCATGCCAATAATACCCTTCCATGTACTTCTCTTATTATTAAACTAAAAGTAATATCAGACATGCACCTAAAATTATCACAACCCTTGATCACTTAAATCAATGGTAGATGTTGAGTTTCTTAGGTTTTCTCAACTCAAGTGGGTTTTCGATTTATCCTTGCCCTATATATATATATATAGGAAGGGGCTCATGCGAGAACCACCCTTATTGTGAGAACCTTGAGAACCAATGTGAACACAACCTAAAATAGCTAAAAAAAACCTAAAAAAAACCTAAAAAAACCTAACCCCACCCCCAAAAAACCTAAACCCCCCCCCCCCAAAAAAAAAACCTAAACCCCCCCCCCCCAAGCTAAATGCTAAAAAAACCTAACCCCGCCCCCCCCCCCCCCCCAAGCTAAAATGCTAAAAACTAAACCCCCAAAAAACCTAAAAAAATCTAAAAATATCAAAAAAAAATCTAAAAATTTTTTTTTGAATTTTTTAATATTTTTTATGTTAAAATCGCTACTTTTAGAAGCAAAAAAAAAAAAAAAAAATTTTTGGCTTCGAAAAGTAGCGATTTTTTTATAAAAAATATTAAAAAATTCAAAAAAAAAAAATTTGTGTGATTTTTAGCTATTTTTAGGCATTTTTGGTGTGTTCACATTGGTTCTCGCGGTTCTCACAATAAGAGGTGGTTCTCGCATGATCTTCTCCCTATATATATATATGGCAAGAATAAATCGAAAACCCATTTTTTTTAACGCCATAAAGCACTCAAAAGCTATTTTTTGAGCTATAATTCACAACAGCTCAAAAAAAACCATTTTTGAGCCAGCTCCTAGTTAAAACGCCATAACAAAAAAAAGCTATATTTTCAGGGTCCAAAGTGTAACTTATAGTGTGAACACAAGTATTTAATTAGTTTCATCATACACTCAGCTTTGATTGGAAATAAAAGAATTCATGCTAGTTAAAACGCCGTAACAAAAAAAAACTATATTTTCAGGGTCCAAAGTGTAACTTATAGTGTGAACAAGTGTGAACACAAGTATTTAATTAGTATTTAATTAAAACGCAATAAAAAAAACCCATTTTTTTAGCCATCCGCCTAAATTAATATTTTTTGAACTCAGAAAAATTATAATTTCTACTGTAAAAACACCGTAAAACACGCAGTTCAGAAAAACGCCATGAAAAACTCAGTTGAAAACGCCATAAAACACTCAGTTCAGAAAAACGCCATGAAAATACCTAGTTAAAACGCCATAAAAACACCTAGTTCAGAAAAACGCCATGAAAATACCTAGTCTAAAACGCCATAAAACACCCAGTTCAGAAAAACGCCATAAAACCCAGTTAATTTTTTTTCGAAAAGTATATCAATATCATACTCATTGGAAAGATAAAAAAACGATGAGTTTTATGGTGTAATTTTTTTTCGAAAAATAATCACGTATAAAAAAGTTATTGCCGTTTAAATATGATGGGGGAAAATGGCATGTGATTAGCATGTGCACCTTTGATTGGATCTTCCTATTTTACCCCTCCTGGTAGTTCCAAGACCCCTATTATTTACAAAAATGCCACCGCATCAATCTCAGCCACAAACCACTAAGATCTTGCGGCTGAGAATCGTTCTCACCGTTCTCACACTTTGAGGAGTTCTCTCCTGATCCTGTTCCTATATATATATAAAGTATATCATACAATTGGCCTTAACGTACGTTACATATACGATTAGAAATCGTTGTTCATAACATGAAATCGCATGTGGGGAATCAAACTTCGCATGTTCAAAAAAACTAACCATTTTCACATGTGTATATATATAAATCGCATGTGTGTATAAAAAAATCATTATCGCATGTTATAAAAGATAACCCAAATTGCATGATGTTCAATAATACCAAAATCGCATGTTGATAATGCCTCGCGTACGCAATGTACGTTAAGCCCTATTGTACAATAACCGACCTCTATATAGAAAAAGTATATGTGTGTATGTCTATATATATATATGGTGGGGTTCTAGAGTGAACACTAGTGTATTTGTGAACTGAGTGAACAATTCCTGACCATTGATTTACATCATCAAATCGTAAAATACACTGGTGTATTTTCATCATCAAATCCTGACCATTGATTTACAGTTGTGTATTGATAATCAAGGGCTATGATTAGTTCACTAGTGTTCACAATCAAGGGGGTTGTTCACTAATGAATCTAACCCTATACATACATACATACATACATACATACATACATACATACATACATACATACATACATACATACATACATACATACATACATATAGGGGACCGCTAAAATGAAAACCACCTTCAGTTGCGAAAACTGTGAGAACCACTTTCCAACCATTGGATCTTGGAGATGGATGGATGAGATTAAAATTATTTAAAACTAATATTAAATCTTTTTTGTCTTATTATGTTTTCAAAATGGTAGTTTAGGAAATTTGTTTTTTTTTCTTATTTGTATTTAATGTTTTTTATTATTTTTTTGTTTCATTATATTAAATGTTTTTTGTTAAAAACATATTTTTTTATTAAAAACATTTTAAAATCAGATTTTTTTTACAAAAAAAAAAACAATCTTTTTAAAGATTTTTTACAAAAAAAAATGGTTTTTACGAGCTGTTTTTTTACGCCCCGTTTTTACGCCCGTTTTTTGAAGCACCCTTTTCTACGCCCCGTTTTTATGTGCCGTTTACGCCCCTTTTTTACACGCTGTTTTTTACGCGACGTTTTTTACGCCCTGTTTTTACTCGCCGTTTTTTTCACGCGCCGTGTTTTTTTACACCCCGTGTTTTTTTTACTCGCCGTGTTTTTTTATGGACAATTTTTTTTTACGAATTTTTTTTTTACAAAAAACTTTTTCTCGAAAAGTTTTTTTACGAAAGAATTTTTTATGAACGACTTTTTTTACGAACGTAAAAACGAGGCGTAAAAAACGGCGCGTAAAACGACGCGTAAAAAAGGCTCGTAAAAAAACCGTGTGATAAAACGGTGCGTAAATACTGGCGTAAAAATGGCCCATAAAAACGGCGCGTAAAAAACCGGGCAAAAAAAAGGCATGCAAAAAGCGGGGCGTAAAACCGCCCGTAAAAAAACCGGGCATAAAAACGGGGCGTAAAAAACCGGCTCGTAAAAACGTTTTTTGGTAAAAAAGTCTTGAAAAAAATTTATTTTAAATTTTTTTTAATAAAAAAACTTATTTTTAATAAAAATGTAACGCCCCAAAATCTGAATGTTAATATTTGTGGTATGTTATTATGTGACACGTCAGGAAATAAATAACTAGGCCATTTAACCTAGTTAAGGGGTATGGTCAAAAGTCTTAAATAATTAATATAGTGTGGTTATGTTTTAAAGGCAAACCCGAGGGGTTAAAGTGGAACAAGATGGAATGTTGAGTTAATAAAATGAAAGATCAACACACACAAACACACACTTCGTGTGTGTTCACGAATGTTCAGGAGCTCCAAGAGCTCCAAAACCCTAACTCAACTAAATCACCAAATTGAAGGGTGAAACGAGGCTCAAATTCAAGAAGGAACACGGATTAATGATCACCTTTATGAGGGGATCATAAGGTATGTCTTAAATCTAAGATTTGTGATCATGTGTAAAGTGGGTTATGTTCTAATCCATGTGTTTAAGTGGAATTGAGCATGAGTATGTGTTATAATCATCATATAGAACATGGATTATGAATGGTTTGTGTTAATTTGATGTTTAGATGATAAACCCACTAGCTATGGTGATGAAGATGACTTGAATCACCTCCTATGTTCAAGTCTTGTTGAATGATTGATGTATTATGTGGGTATGATGAATTATTGTAAGATGAAAGTATAGGAATATGATGATGTTATGTTTAATGTTCATTTGGGATGATACATGATGATTAGTAGTTGGTTTTGATGGGTTATGTATGAGTTTAGAAGAATTGTGCATGAAATAGTTGTACGTTATGCTTAAAAGGTAGTATTCACATCAAGTGTATGATAAAATGTATATAGTGTCGTCCGTATAGTCGATTATGATGTTACGGGTATATGATGATAAGTCGATAGTTGAGTATGGTTAATAGTTGACTTTTGAAAGTCAACCAAGCATAAGAAACATGATTTGACTCGTTGTCGTGAATGTAGGTTGATGGGAAGTCGTATGGTACATGTTATAGCAATCCGTGATTAATGTAATGACATGATGAGTTACATGAGTTTAACGTATACGGATATGATTATATGAAGTTGATTATGTATTTTAATGCTTGTTAGAAATGACTAAGGAAAGTTAAGTGTGAATTATGCGAATGATATGAATGTTACATGTACAAATGAGTATGCTAATAAGAGCGTGGTTTCGATGAAATGAAAGTATAGGAATCACGTCGTGACGGACTCAAGAAGGAGGTGTTAACGGGTCAAGATGAGGCAAGGAATCGGATACGAGCACGGACGCACAAGGTAAGTGATTTCCGTAATCACTTCTTAGAACAAGTAAGTAGTAAAGTGTTGGAATGAATTAAACATGAGGTTTGAGGTCAAATATGTGTTAAAGTCTTTCGTCGTAAATGATGGGTTTAAGGTTGACTAAAATGCCCTTGATGGGTATTTTGGGGCAAACGATCTTATCAAGCAGTTTAGGAACAAGTATTTGATGAGTATAATGTTTTGAATAAGTATGGAAGCGAAGAGTATGGTCTTGGTATGTCATAAACCAAGTAATGCGCAAATACCCATAATGGGTCAAATAATTAGAATGTGATGATAAGTCGATAGGGCGTAAGATAAGGATTTCATTAAACCGGATGTGGGATTTTAAGTTTGTATGTTAGAATGTGAATTTACAAGCATGTAGGAAGAAACGGGAGGTTAAACGGGTAAACGGTTCAAAAGTTATGCACGTTTGAGTGCGTTCGGACGACGAAACGAATCTGCAGAAAAAGGTGTTTTAGAGAGGGCGTCGCCGACGGGTGCCCACCCCGTCGCCGACGGGCTCCCAAAATCAATTATTTGGCCGACGGCCTATCTTACTGGATACGGGTCTTTTGGGCCGACGAGTGTTTTAAGGGGTCGTCGCCGACGGGCAGTCTAGCCCATTTTTCCGATTTACTTGTGTTGCACTTCCGAATGATTCGCAACGCATCCCGGTACATTGTTTTTCTTCGACACGATGATTTATGAGCATGGCATGTAAGAAGCATGTATGTATGTAGGTATGTATATATGTCTTATGAGTCTAAATGTATGTACGTAGGCATGTATGTGGATAGAACGTATATGTATGTAAGCGAGATATGATCGAGTGTATGCTGGTATGTAAAGATGTAAGAAAGGTATGCATAAATGCAGGTGTGTGTAGGTATGTATGTATAAGGATATAGACGAGGGTGTGTATGTATTTAATGTGGTAAGAAAGATAAGTACGTATGTAGATATGTATGTATGAACGTATGTAAGTACGTATGTAATGTAGCTATGTATGTATGTATGTAAGTACGTATTTAATGTAGATGAGTACTAATGTAAGTATGTATGTATGTCAGTACGTATGTAATATAGATGTGTAAGTATGTATGTATGTAAGTACGTATGTAAGGTTAGATGAGTATGTATGTACGTATGCAAGTATGTAGTTATGCATGATTTAGAGACGTTGAAAGTTAACGTTATTAACGGTGTACCTTGAGAACGAAGAGTAATGCAGGTACATTATTGAAGTATCACCAGGAACTGGATACGAAGATGAAAGGCTCAAAGCTTGAAAGATGAAGAAATGTGAAGTATACGCGAATGAATCTTGTTTATTAATGTATGCTAATGTTATGTATGTATGTGGTGAACGCAGGTAGTGCCAGTCATGAGGATATTCAAGGATTGGAGATCGAAGATCGAGTCACTAGAAAGATTGTACGGAAACGTTGATGTACATAATGTAGTAAACATAAGCTATGTTTTTAACTAGTAAACGAGAGGATGACAGATTTGTGGGAAAGAGTTGTGTTAAAGTTAAATTTTAAATAAGTTGAGGTATTTATAATGTAAGAAATTTTATGGTACGTGTTTTCCGCTGCGACTTTTGTCATGTACGATTTAGGGTATTACAAGTTGGTATCAGAGCCCTGGTTTGAGGGAATCAAGTACGAGAAGGTAAGTACTTGAACTCAAACTTGTGTGCTCTTGAGATAAGAAATCCGTACAATCTGAGACTCGATCAAGATCCAAAGGTAAAGGCTAATGTAAGTATGTACTTATGTATAAGTTTAAAGAAACTGACGTATGTTATGTGCAAGGTAAGTATAAGTGTTTGAAGAGGATGATTCGTGAATGCAGTCTAGGATGAATACTAAGGCATGCAAAGAGGTAATAAGACAAATAGGCAAATGAGCCCAGGTACGTGAATTTAATATGTGGATGTAAGAAATGGTAAAGTTCGTTAAGGGAAGGAAAATTTTAAGAGGAAAGACAATGATAGTATAGTAATGAAGTATTGGAAGCAATACACGCGCCGAAACCTAAGTCTACGGACAGAAGGTGACGATTACATGAAGGCACGAAACTATTATGTGGATTGTGTACCTGGCCAGTACACGAGAAACGTATGACGTTCGTGAGATCATGATAATTGTTACAGGTATGTCCGGTAGAGTTGGGTAGCAGGCGGGCGTGTGGGTGAAATGGGAAGTAAGACTCTCGGGAAATTGAGAGTACTATGTAAGAATGAAAAACATGCCTGATAAGAATGAAGAATGTTGAATCCGTGATTAAGTGCGGATCAACTAGATATGAATAATATGTTTGAATCCGTAAGACGGATTCAGGGAATGAAAGGTATGAATGCAAGGTTTGAATCCGTAAGACGGATTCAGGAAATGAAAGGTATGAATGCAATGTTTGAATCCGTGAAACGGATTCAAGGAATGAAAGGCATGAATGAATGTTTGAATCCGTGAGATGGATTCAAGGAATGAAAGGCATGAATGAATGTTTGAATCCGTGAGATGGATTCAAGGATGAAAGGCATGAATGAATGTTTGAATCCGCGAGACGGATTCAAGAATGAAAGACGTGAATGTAATGTTTGAATCCGTATGGCGGATTCAATGAATGAAAAAGCATGAATGATGCGTCTGAATCCGTGAGACGGATTCAAAAATATGAGAAGATGAAATTAATCCGCCTAAGAAGATGTCGACAGTTTGACCATGATCGAGTCGAACGAGTCATAGGAATAAGTATAAAGTAAGAAGTGAAAGTATAATAGACGAAGTTTTGTATAAGTTATGTGTCAGATGTGTCAGTAATTGACCCTTAGAAGTCAGAATAATGACGGGCTGTGACCCGGACAATAACTTGAATATGGGCAGGAATGGTAAGCTTAGTAAGAAATATTGAAACGATGTAATAAGGTCTTCGCAAGTAAGCATGAATGGAAGGAAGTACGAGCGTGTACTTCAGTTGGCGAAATGATAAATTGAATGAAAGGATTGTATGTAAGAAATAGAATGTGTGGCACGTTATAGCAGGCACGTAGGAAATTGTAGAAGAGTTATAGGTGGGTAATCACCTAGTGTAATGAATGTTGAATGACATCTGTTAACCGCCGATGTTGTTGATGATAATGTTAGAACTATTGATGTGATGAAACCAATCGTGTTGATGAAAGGACGTGCACGAGCGGAAGCTCATTACACGAAGGAATGAAAGCTGGCCTATACGGTTAGTAATCGAGGAGAAGATGATCGATCTGGGTTGCGGATCGTGGTTTGGGAAATGAAAAAGAGGTTAGTAAAATGTTTAACTCATGATTGGAGAGATATGAACTATTTATACACGTGAATTAAGTAATGCATGAAGAGAAAGCAATAGTAATGTGAAATGAACGAAATGATTTAAAGATAATATAAGGGTATGTAAGGTATACGTAACTGTCGAAAACGTAGAGTAAGATTAACGTTAGAGTTAAGCACGTAGGTGTGACTATGAAATAGTAAGTTTTGTGGTGGTAACAGAACGCCATTACGGACCAAATCACATCGCTATATAAACAAAAAACATCCAAGACATAAAAACACACCCCCCAGAACCTGAAACGCCATATTTTCAACTATATACCATTCAACTTACAAACGCCGAAATCCCCAAAACATCAAACACAACTACTCAAAAACGCCATATTTTCTACTATATACCATTCATCTTAGAAAACGCCAAAACACTCAAACATCAAAAGATTCCAAAAGATCTAAGATTCTTTCAGATAAACTATTTCTTCAGTAAAACGCCAAAAATGCCAAATATCGTTTCTTGTATATTCAAAATATTGTTCTACGCCAAAGTTTCGGATAATGCATTCTACCCTGAGGTGCTGGGACTCAAATAACATTTTGCTGCATGAGATGGACAAATCAAAAACAAAAAGATGCTGGGGTCAGACTTATGTCATTTTCTGTGTTTTGTTCTTGATGAATATTTTAATGGCATGAAAAGACGAATGACACTAATGAGTTGTTTGAAGATACATATTCAAAAAAATAAAAAACTCATGTCATTTTGTCTTCCCAAACGGCCACAAAAACACAAGCATGGCTAAGCCAAACCACCAGCGAACATGATTCAATGAAGAAAGAGACTGATGACAGTGAAGATTTGGAAGATGAATTGTTTTTATTTTTGTTTTTTTAATTTTCTTTTTCTGTTGTTTGCTATGTATTTTTGAACTTAAAATAAAAAATACATTATCTTAATAAAACGCCAAAACAGCCATAATGTATATGAAAACGCCATAAATGGAGTAAAAACGCCAAAAAACTCTCAAACTATAATGAAAGTAATTTGCAAAGTATTAATTAATAAAAGCTAAAAATAGAAAAAAAGGCCAAAAACTACTTAAACCCATTCAAAAACGCCAAACATGGGAGATGGAAAGTCTATGACCCTAAAAACTCATAAAAAGCTGAACATAAAAAACAGTAAAAATACACAGTAAACTGAAAAGACGGCTACTTTATTAATATCATTTATTATAAATAAAAACCCGCCTAAACTACGCGCCAAAAACATCCTATAAAGAGAGACTTCTGTGCACAAACAACTTATCACAAAACCATAAACAAAAACGCCATATTCCCTAGAAACCATTCACTTTAAAAACGCCAAAAAATAATACTAAAAAAAGCCACAGATGCAGAACCTCGATTCTGCTATATTGAGTATTGATCTGAGTGTGGTTTCACTGAATGGATTCTTCTGTGAGTTGGGTATCTCTATAATCTTTTGCTGAATGAGATGGACAAATATTCAAGATAAAGAGACTGATGACACTGATATGACATCATGTCACTTTGTTCTTGATGGACATATGGATGGCATGAAGGGATCAATACATTAGAGCAGATGGTTGTCTTCAACATGTCATCAAACAAGTATATATCCACACACCATAAAGGATGCCACAAAAAATAAGCATCTTCTAAAGACGGCCGGTATGTAGGAAAATAAGGATCTACATAAGGCATTCAAAAACAGGTTCAAAACGCCAAAAAAGGTTAAAGTAGAAGAGGCCGATGACAGTGAAGATTTGAATGAGAAATTAGATTATAATTTTTAATTTTTTTTTCATTTTCTATTGTTTGTTATGTAATTCTCTGTTGTTTATCATCTAATTCTCTGCTATTGTAAAAAAAAGAGTATAAAACGCCAAAAACTACAAATAACAAAATGCCTGATAGTTTGAAAACTGTGAGAACGAATGCTAGCAAAGTATGAGGTTGCTATATAAAATGCCAAAAAAACGCAAACAAAGAATTACTTGAAAAATCAACACTAATTGACAGAAGAAAATTGAAAAGAAACAGTAAAATAAAGAGACGGTATCATTTATTGCCAAAATATTATAGTTATATTAATGCCACTACATGGAAAATTGAAATTTATTTATCTTTTCAAAACGCCATAATTGTCTGTCACGTTATAGGCCTGTATACTAAATGGCAAAACACTTGATATAATAAAATCAAGAAAACTACTGATGTTTTTTACATTAAAAGCCTGCATCCTGATATAAAAAACAATAAAAACGCCAAAACAATACTTAAAACGCCAAAATATTTAATATAATTCTTATCTAAAAACAATAAAACGCCGCGTATTTATTAAACGCCAAAAAAATGAAAAGATGAAGGGACACGCGTTAATAAAAAAGAAATATGAAAGGACAAAAAAGCCCCTCCGCCTTTCTCTAAGCGGCTTGACACGTGTTAGGCCAGGAAGCGTTCTCACCGTTCTCACACTTTTGAGCGTTTTCTCCTGATCCCGTTTATATATATATATATATATATAGGGTGGGGTTCTAGAATGAACACTAATGTATTTGCGAACTGAGTGAACAAATCTTGGCCATTGATTTACACACGTGGATGGCTAGGATTTCATCATTAAATCGTACAATACACTAGTGCATTTCATCATCAAATCTTGGCCATTGATCTACACACATGTATGGCCATGATTAGTTCGCTCAGTTCGCAAACTACACTAGTGTTCACTCTTGAACCTAATCATATATATATATATATATATATATAGTAGGGTCAGGATCATTTCAGAACCATAAATATTTACAGAACTCGCAGAACTCCTAATAAACAATCTTTTTATTTATATATTTTTATGTTTAGGATAATTTTATCATTTATTATGTGTATTTTTATGATTACATACATGTTAAGAGTAATTTTATCATTTTTATATGTAATTTTATAATTACATATATGTAAACTAGTTTTTTTTACATATATGTAATTAGTTATGACACATATATATAATTTTAGCAATTAAACATATGTAAACTACTTTTAACATGTATGTAATCAAAGAAATACATATAATAGATGATAAAAAGATCCTAAATACAAAAACTTATATATAAAATAATTGTTTATTAGGAGTTCTGAAAGTTCTGTAGTTATTTATAGTTCTGCAATGAACTCAACCCTATATATATATATATATATATATATATATATATGGATGAGTTAAAATGAAAACCACTACGAGTTGTGAGAACCGTGAGAACTTTTTGATCTCGCGCGAGTTGGGCCAAATTTTTTTTACACAAACGTAGATGAAAACATTATAAATACATCTGTAAAAAATAAAAAAAATCGTCGAGTCGTTAGTTTTGACTGATGCAAGTTTTTTTACGCCCTAATAAAAAAATAGTTATCAACTGTAAAATTTTACACCAGCTCGTAAAAAAAACTTGCATCAGTCAAAACTAAAGCCTCGACAATTGTTTTTTTTTACTTTTTTACAGATGTTTTATAATGTTTTCATCTAGTTTGTGCAAAATTTTTTTGGCCCAACTCGCGTGTGATCAAAAAGTTTTCATGGTTCTCACAATTCGTGGTGGTTTTCATTTGAACCGAATCCTATATATATATAGTGTAATGCTAGATAGAAAACCTTAAAAATTTGAGAAAACCTTAGAAAACCCAACCTCCCGACTTTTTTTTGAAAAACAATAACACATGTAATATACATGTTTTTAAGAGTTTTGAGCCAAAAAAATAAAAAAGCGCCGAGTGGATGTTTAAAAAAAATAAACAAGTTTCAGCAACTTTCATCACTAACATGTGTTAGACAAAAAGTTGCTGAAACTTGTTTATTTTTAAGAAAAAAAAAAACTCGGCGCTTTTTTGATTTTTTTGGCTCAAAACTCTTAAAAACATGTATATTACATGTGTTATTTTTTTTCAAAAAAAAAGTCGGGAGGTTGGGTTTTCTCAAATTTTTAGGGTTTTCTATCTAACCCTCCCATATATATATATATATATAGGGGAGCGCTAAAATGAAAACCACCTCCAGTTGTAAGAACCATGAGAACCACTTTCCACCAACAAGACAATGACAAATATACAATATTATTTTAAAATCAAAAAAGGCAATCTAGTAATTTAGTCTATTTGTCAAATCTATCTCTGTCTCTGTCAGTCTTCAAAGTCTCTCTCTTTCTTTCACACAAAAACCAGACCTCTCTCTCATATCTTCAAATCACTCTCTTCCTCACACACATCAGCCACACCCTCCCTTCATCTCTCCCTCGATCTCTACTGCCAAAACACACAAGCATGACAACAGAATCCTCACCACCTCTCCCTCTCGATGTTCGACAGGCACTACACCGGCCGGCTGCCGGCGCCGGTAATCCGACCGGCCACTCGCACCCACACACTCCCCTCCTACCTCTTTCCCACACACCCACCTTTAATTTCTCTAAAAAACATACACACCTACAAATCATAGAGAGAGAGGACGGGAACAAGAAGAGAAGAGAGAGACAAAGATGAGAGAGGGATGGAGAAAATCTGCGGCGACAGCAACAGCCGCTGACTTCGACGGCGACCGGCGACGGACCGCCGTTGGCGGAGGAGCCGCCGAGTCGGTGGTGAGCCTGAGCGACGGATATGCATAACAAATTGGCATTTTATTTGGGCTCAACATGTGCAGATTGTTATATGCTTGTTTGTAATTTCAAGAAAATTAAATTGGCATTTTATTTTGGTTTCGATCTTTGCAAATTGTTTTCTGATTCTTTGTTGGGTTAAGTTCTATAGGTTTTTTTTTGTGGTTTAAGTTTTTTCGGTTTCTTTCTAGTGACTTTATGTTTGGGAATTTCGTAATTGGTTTTTACTCTCCAGGAAATTAGCTCATAGCAACTCGATTGAGCACTTAATTGAGCAGCAACTCGGTCAAGCAGTTGATTCAGCAGGTTAGCGAATTGAGCAGCATAGCCACAAGATCAGAAGAGAAGGAGCAGCAACGGCTGGTGACAGGTTAGCTCGGTCAACTGTCGGGTCAACTCGGTCAAAGTTGGTCAGCCGGTTCAGTCACGGTTCAGTCTTGCTTCGGGTTCGGGTCAGCGGGTTAAACATGAGACTCGATTAACAGTGGCGAAAAATACAACTTGTTTTGGAGCCGAGGGTCTCTTCTGGAAGCAGCCTCTCTATCCCCAGGGATAGAGGCAAGGTCTGCCTACATCCCACCCTCCCCAGACCCTATGAGTAGCATTGCTATTTGTGGGATTTACTGGGTATGGTTGTTGTTGTTGTTGTATCTCAGAACCGAACTTTGAATAACTTGTATTTATAAACGTACGTAGTAGAATCATATGATTATATTGTTTCGTTTATTGTGTATTGAATTTTGAAAATTATAACGACAACTTGCATTGTCGGGATCGTCCAAAAACAGAGGAAACTCTGCCCTTTTTTTGTAAAAATCCGTGAAACTTTTTAATGTAAAAACGTAAAGTTTTTAACGTAAAACGTAAAAAGTTTAACGTAAAACGTAAAAAGTTTAACGTAAAACGTAAAAAGTTTAACGTAAAAAGTTTAACGTAAAACGTAAAAAGTTTAACGTAAAACGTAAACTTTTTAACGTAAAACGTAAATTTTTTAACGTAGAACGTAATTTTTTTTAATGTAGAACGTAAACTTTTTAACGTAAAACGTAAACTTTTTAATGTAAAAACGTAAAGTTTTTAACGTAAAACGTAAAAAGTTTGATGTAAAACGTAAAACGTAAACTTTTTAATGTAAAACGTAAAAAACGCCGTGAAAAAACAAGACGTAAAAAACACCGAGAAAAAAACGGGACGTAAAAAACGACGCGTTAAAACGGGACGTAAAAAACGGCGCGTTAAAAACCGAAGCTTGAAAAAGCGGAGCGTAAAAAACGGCATGCAAAAACTACGCGTTAAAAAACGATGCGTGAAACGTAAAAAGATTAACGTGAAAAACCGTGTGATAAAACGGCGCCTAAACAAGGGGCGTGAATACGGGGCATAAAAACGCCGCGAAAAAAACTTGACGTAAAAAACGCCGCGTTAAAACGGGACGTAAAAAACGGCGCTTTAAAAAAACACCGCTTGAAAAAGCCGAGCGTAAAAAACGGCATGCAAAAACGACGCGTAAAAAAGCCGGGCGTAAAACCGGCGCGCAAAATAAATTGGTTTGTTAAAAAATCTGAAATTGAAAATGGTTTTTAATAAAAAAAATTCTGTTTAAAAAATAAAAAATAATATAATAAAACAAAAAAATAATAAAAAATAATAAAGACTAAAAGACAAAAAAAAAATAATTTTACTAAACTACCCTTTTGGATTAAAATATTAAAGACATAATAAGACAAAAACTATTTAATATTAATATTAACTACTTTTAATCTCATCCATCTATCTTATTGATCTAGTGGTTAGAAAGTGGTTCTCTCGGTTCTTACAACTGGAGGTGGTTTTAATTTTAGCGGTCTCATATATATATATATATATATATGACAAGGATCCGTTAGGAACCACCCTTTATTGCGAGAACCGCGAGAACCAGTGTGAACACAAACAGTAATACCTAAAAAAATCTATAAAACACCCAAAAATTTTTATTTTTTTACCATTTTTTTGTAAAAATCGCTATATTTTGTTAAGAATAAAAAAAATTCAAAAAAAAAAAAATTTCGAGTCACAGTTATCCATGCACATGTGCATTTGTATCATTTCTTTGACAAATTCCGTAATTTATTACAAATATTAGCAATTGCACTTTCATTTACACTACCAAGTGTAATACACTACTTTTTACGTTAACAATATTAGAAATGCACATGTGCATCTATATGTATCAACATGAAATAAGGTGTTTTGGTATACTACTTTTTCTTTCATATATCATTCCATCCATAATACACAAACATGCACATGTGCATTTTTGTCATTTCTTTGACAAATTCCGTAATTCATTACAACTATTAGACAATTGCACTTTCATTTATACTACCATGTGTAATACAATACTTTTTACATTACCAATATTAGAAATGCACATGTGCATCTATATGTATTAACATGAAATAAGGTGTTTTGGTACACTACTTTGAATACACTTTACCTTTCATCTATCATATCATCCATAATACACTACCATTACCTCCTACCATCCATAATACAATACCATTTCCTCCTACCATCCATAATACAATGTCATTACCAATATTTTCACTTTATTACATGTATGTAAACACCATTTATACCATCCAATCAACATATTAAATCATAAATTGACAACTATAACCAAACCATCAACTACTAGATATAACTAACCAAACAACATGTATATGGGCCTACTTCTCCATTTAAAATCACAAACTTTTTGTACCAAAACACGTTATATCATGGTTATACCTAATGATGCACATGTGCATTTTGAATATTGGTAATGTAAAAAGTAGTGTATTACGAATGGTATTGTAAATTAAAGTGCAATTGTCTAATCCTGATAACGTATTACCGAATTTGTCGAAGTAATGATACATATGCACATGTGCATGGATAACTGTTACTCGAAAAAAAAAAGTTTTTTTTTATGGAAACGAAATATAGCGATTTTTTCAAGAAAAATATTAAAAAAAAAAATTTGAGTGCTTTTTTGATTTTTTCTTTTAGATTTTATTTTGTGTTCACATTGGTTCTCGCGGTTCTCGCAATAAGGGTGGTTCTCGCATGAACCTTACCCTATATATATATATATATATATATATATATATATATATATGATAAGGATCCGTTAGCAACCACCCTTTGTTGCGAGAGCCACGAGAACCAATGTGAACACAACCAAAAATAACTAAAAAATCTAAAACACACATTTTTTTTTTAATATTTAAAAAAAACCGCTATATTTTGTCACTAAAAAAATTCGACTAACAATTATCGATGCACATGTGCATATGTATCATTTCTTTAACAAATTCCATAATACATTATCAGTATTATACAATTACAATTTCATTTACACTATCATCTATAATAAACTACTTTTTACATTACTAAAGAAATTGATCTTAATAGGGTTTTTGTTTCGTTCTCTTTTTTATTGTAGTTATCATTCTACATTTTAGATTATATGCTTTGTTAGAGTAAGGGGTTGTTTGTTTACCTCTTAATGAGGCTCTTTATGGTTCAGACCTCTTACTAGTTCAACACTTAATGGTTCAGACTGTTTGTTTCACGAGCAGATGTCTGAATGGTTCAGACATTTGCCTATGAATGGTTAAGATTTATACAGAGTCTGAATGGTTAAGACCTCTAATCTGAACTGGTGAGACATTTGCCTCTGAACGGTTAAGCATTATACAGGCTCTTAATGATTTAGACCTCTTACTGGTTCAGCACTTAATTGTTCAGACATCTTACTGGTTCAACACTTAACCATTCAGATGTTATCAAACAGCCCCTAGGACGTCAAGAAGCAGTTGATTGGTTGTGAGTTAAAGGGGTTTAGAAACGTGTTTTTGAAATGAAAAAAAGTTGAATTTTTCATGTTTAAACAAAAAGTTTGAACTAAACTTTATATACCATGGTAGAAGATCTCAACATAATGATGACAATTAAAAACAAAGAACAAAAATACAGTAACATATTTATGAAATCAACTAGAGCATTCACATTCTATCCATCAAAATATGTGAGGAGGAGTTTTTATATTATAAAAGGTATAAAAAGTGGTTGTGAGTGGAGGAAAGAGAAAATGTTACTGTTCATCTGTATATTTGGGGGGACACTGTTCACCCAGTATAATTTTTTTAATATATATTGAAAGTGGTTGTGAGTGAAGGAGAGAGAAAAATGTGATGATAATATTATTTAATTGAAAATGTGAGAGAAAACGTATTTGTTTTTAGTGGAAATATATTGATATAAGAGTTGTTTTTTAGTGGAATGTATGTATAATTTGATGGTTTGGATGTGAATGCTCTTAAAGTGCGGATTCCGTTCCATATATATATATACATTTACTATTTTACCACTTGCGTAGATTCATAATTAATTGGTCACATGATGCATGAACATAAACATGATATGCACACAATCTTGTAAGGAATTTATATACAGTAATTTATAAATAACACAATCAAATTATTTAACTTTTTTTACTAAAACATTTCAATAATAACTGTTTTACAATATATATAAGTATATATCCGATTTCGTTTATAACAAATCAAAAGATGACAAATATAATATTTAACATAGTTTTTTAGACGAAACGTCAACACCGTAAAACTTGAATTACATATAATTTAAGATTAATAGTAAGATGATTTAGCGTTGATTCCACTCGTTTTCAAAAGGCCATTTGAAAGCGCTTTCAATAGTTGTCCAAGAAGACAAGGCTGACGTCATCTCCTGACATGTTTTTGAACGTTTGATTATCCTGATTCATGTCTTTAAACTGTAATTAAATATCCGACAATTTTGAGTCATTTTAAACGGCTGCCTAAGAATAAAGTTAACGGCGTTGATCGTAAAATACACATGTTCATTCACGTATAAAGGCCGACATCACACCTATCGAAGTCAGCTCTGCTACATTTTAATAATCAAACGGTCGAAAAGTATACTTAAACAACCGTTTGGTTATAGAATCCAGTCGTCAAAACTACCAAACCACCATCTCAATCTATCAAGTTTTAACCATTGGGTTAGTGTGAAATCAAAGGGAATGTTTAATTTGTAAAAATATAATATAATATAATACAATAATGTAATAATAATAATAATAATAATAATAATAATAATAAAATAATAATTTGAAAATACAATAATGTAATAATAATAATAATAATAATAATAATAAAATAATAATTTGAAAATATCCTTTAAGAAGAACGTTGATGGCTTCAACTTTTTGAATCATAAAACCCCTTCTTCTCCATCCGCCATTTTCAAAATCCAATCAAACTCAACAATGAAGAGCACTCAAAATCTCCTATCTGTGATGCTCTTCTTCGCTTTCGGTTTGTTTTTCGGTGTCACTCTCACTTTCCACCTCAAAGACATCTCATTCAGTCTCCGATTCACCCAATTCTCTCTCTCCACCACCCCCTCCGCCACCTCCACCGCCGCCCCTGCCGGAGTAGATTTGGTAGCACCACCGTTGCCGGTTGATTTGGGATTAAAAGGGTTCCTGAAGCCGCCGGAACTTATGCACCGTATGACCGATGAAGAGTTGATTTGGAGAGCTTCCATGGTTCCGAAAGTTAGAGATTATCCGTTCGAAAGAACGCCAAAGGTGGCGTTTTTGTTTCTGACCCGAGGTCCGGTGGTGTTGGCGCCGCTTTGGGAGAGGTTTTTTAAAGGGTATGATGGTCTTTTCACCATCTTCGTTCATAGCTCCGAGTCGTCGGCGAAGGTGACGGTACCGGAGGATTCCGTGTTTTACGGCCGGAGAATTCCAAGCAAGGTAAATATTTTAGGGGTGTGTTGGTTTGCCGTTAGTAAAAAAAATATTTATTATTATTTTATTTAACATATTTTTTGTTGTTGTTGGTTTTTAAAAGGTTTGCCGTTATATTTGCCTTCCAAAAAAAAAGTAAAAAAAAATATTTATTATTATTTTATTTAACATATTTTTTGTTGTTGTTGGTTTTTAAAAGAATTGGGATGTGTACTTTTGTAGGATGTTGAATGGGGAAAAGTCAACATGGTCGAGGCCGAACGTCGACTATTAGCAAACGCGTTATTGGATTTCTCGAACCAACGATTTGTTCTTCTGTCTGAAGCTTGCATTCCTTTGTTCAACTTTTCAACTGTTTACTCGTACCTCATCAACTCAAAACTTAACTTTGTGGAGTCCTATGATCTGGAGGGGGCCGTTGGTCGTGGTCGTTATAGTAAGAAAATGGCCCCCATAGTGGATATTAAGGAATGGCGAAAAGGGTCACAATGGTTCGAGATGGACCGTGACCTGGCCATTGAGGTGATAGCTGACAAAATGTATTTCTCAATTTTTCATGACTTTTGCAATGGTAAATGTTATGCAGACGAGCATTACATACCGACATTTGTCACTAAGAAATTCGGGGAAACAAATTCTAATAGAACTTTGACTTTTGTTGACTGGGCAAAAGGCGGACCCCACCCAACTAAATACACAAGAAACGATGTTACTAAAGATTTTTTGATGAAGTTAAGGAATGATAAAAGTTGCGAGTATAACGGGAAGAAAAACCAAATATGTCACTTATTTGCAAGGAAGTTCACGTCTCATGCTTTGGATAGATTGTTAAGAATTGCACCAAAACTTATGCAATTCAACTTATAGCTTTCTTTTCTAAAATGTTTATTTTGATTCATCTTCTCGAAATTATTTTATTCTATAATTGAAAAGGGAAAAATTTTCCCTTTAATCTGTGTTACATTTTTGAATTATTAAATTTCCTAAATCAACAATTAATGAAATTAAGCTAATTATGAGATAACATTCTAAATCTAATACTAATAAATAATTACATCTAATGTCATTTGACATTCTCTTGTTTTATTTATTTCCATCTAATACCATGTGACATTCTCTTATTTAATTCATTTATATACTAAATAATACTATTAATGTATTAGATTAATCTCTAATATTATTAATCTAATACTAATAAAAGAATACTTCTAATGCCATGACATTTTCTCCTCTAACATCACTTCTAATTAATGTCATATGACATTTTCATATTTAATTCATTAACAATATATACTAATTAATATTTGATTCTGATTTATGATAATTCATTAATAATGTATAATAATTAGTATCTATTTCTAATTTATGATTAAAATATAAATAAATGATCTATAATTTTTAAAACTATGATTTTAGTACTTCTAAAAATAAAAAAAAGTTTAAATTACAAAAGAAAAAAATCAAAAATTGTTATCCGTATTTGAGATTATCTATAAAATCAATATATGAGTTTTTCTAACATATAAATGAAAGCTAAAAAAGAGTAACTAACCAGAGGACTATCTCGCAACAAGACTAAAATTTTATTAAACTCGGTTTTAAAATGATAGACGGATAGAACTTACGGTTTTTAAGTTTTATAGATGAGATAATATTAAGAATTGTAGCTACATTGATTTATGATGTGTTTTCAATTTAATAGAGTTAAGAAATAACTTAATTTCATTTTATACACATTTGTGATATAGTCAATTAACCTTTAATAATGAAAAGATTTTATTAATCATATATAAACCTTTAACTTATATCATAACTTTACAAATACTATTTATTAATTAAATTCGCATAACAATTATTAGTAAGAATAACAAATCTAATTTATGTCATACCAATAAAATTGGCTTTTTACCGAGAAAGAGAAAAAGAACAACTTAAATAATGAATTTTGTAAACAAAATTGAGGTCTTAGAGATTTAGTTTAAATAAAAGTTATATTCAAAAGATACACAATGATAAAAATTATTATTATTTATACATTGTTATATGTAACGTAATACATAATTTCATTCATCTTAATAATATATAAATTTGCTTATTACATGTTTTTCAGTATTCAACCTTTGTAATACACAACTATTATGGTATTTTCAATATTACTAATTAAGATGGGCCAGTTTTTGTGATAAATTCAAGTTAGTTGTGTGAACCATTATATTGTAATAGAAATTCCTTTATATAAAGTTTCGTTACTAATTAACATAGGTCGTTAGTAATATAAAGTTTTTTAAAGATTATAGAGTAAATTACAAAAATCGTCCTTTAAATATGCCACTTATTGCAAACTGTGTCCTTTATCTTTAATAATTACAGAAAACGTACTCGATGTTTGCAAACCCTTGCAAGTTATGTCCTTTAGCCCTAACTCAGTTAATTTTTGTGGTTAAATCTGACCAAATAGACCCCACATGAGAGTATTTTGGTGGTTAAATCTGACCAAATAGACCCCACATGAGAGTAAAATGACCAAAATACCCTCATGTGGGGACCATTTGGTCAGATTTAACTACAAAAAATTAACTGAGTTAGGGCTAAAGGACATAATTTGCAAGGGTTTGCAAACATCAAGTACGTTTTCTGTAATTATTGAAGACAAATGACACAGTTTGCAATAGGTGACATACATAAAGGACGATTTTTGTAATTTACTCAAGATTATATAACTATATCATTTATAATGTAAAAACTTGTGTAATACGCGAGTATATAAACTAGTATAAATATAATAATATATAAATATAAATGATTTTTATACATTATCCCAATTTATCTTTACGTCAATTTCCTAAACTTTATTTTTGAACGATTATATGGATTTTGCCTTTATTTTCTTTTTTTTATACAAATATTTAAATTATAAATATCTAAATAATTAAATGAGTATTTAAATTAAATTTATATTAAATTAATACTATATTAATATATTAGATTAATCTCTAATATTATTAATTATTGATATATCTAATAATATATAAATATTATTGATATATCTAATGATATATAAATATAAATAATTGTTATACATTATCCCGATTTATCTTTGTGTCAATTTCTTAAACTTTATTTTTTAAAGATTACATGGATATTGTATTCGTTTTCTTTTTTTCATTAAAATATTTAAATTATAAACATATAGATAATTAATTGAGTATTTAAACTAAATTTTATATAATCCTTAACTTATATTTTAATTTATGATCAATAATAATTAAATTATTTCTAATTATCGTAGAGTATATTTATATAGCATCTTGAGTTTACATTTGATCAGTGGGATAAACTAACAGGACATATTTGATTTGCTTTAATTGTTAACAATAACAAATATTTAATTTGAAGTAATAATTACTGAAATCCCATGCGCGATTCAGCAGGAATTCACTTTCGATCGATATCGGTTTGGTTTATTACGGTAATGACACTCTGTACAACAGCCGAAAGAAAAAAACATAGAAATAAAGTCGTTAAACGTAAGAGTATAAAAAGATTGTGGTCATTTTAAAAAATGTTTAAACATTAATGTTTTTGTCACAAAAACACAAAAGGAAAGAAAATATTACAATAAAGTGAAAACCGTTAATGAAATCTAAGCTCAGAAGTAGTAGCATATTATTTAATAATAATTAGCAAAAATTATCTGTTAAACATTAGCTTCGTAATATGTGTAAATTTATTTCAAAATTATTATATTTTCTCTAAATTTCAAAGAAAAAAACTTTGACATTTTCTTGATTATGGGTGGTTTAGGCAATTTTGTATGATATTTATCATCTTTAACTTAGGTAAGATATTTTATTTATTCAACTCATGTAATACATGGGTATATAACCTAGTCAATTTAATAAAAGAGTATGATCCAACAATTTCATTTTTTAAATGCATTGTAGCATACTAGCCGTTCATTAAAGCGCCAATTTTAAAGAGAGAATTGTGCAAAAGCTTTAATGCTCTTTTATATTTATGTGATACATAAGATAGTTATATAATTGTCTCCTTTTTTCTTTCGCACTACTTCTGATTAATTTTCATTCACTATACATAATCATATTATGAGGTTCTCGTAACTCTTTATGTAAACTTTGTTTTATTTAAACAGGCTTTATAGAACTTATTTGATTACAAAAATGAAAAAAAAAATGACACTATCAATCGTTTTGACCCTTCTTTAGACAGTTTTGAACCGTTTTATCCACTGGCAGGTTAGAATCAATGTAGTAAATTGACACTTAAAATGCCCATGTTTTAAAACCACAATTTCTGAAAATGGTAGTTTAAGAGAAAGATAAAGGTGGTGTTTGTTTTTTGGCCAGAAGCACTTCTGGCCACTTATGTCTGCGCCGCGCAGACGCACGCAGAGGTTTGGAGTCCGCAGCTTGTTTGTTTTCTCGCAGACCTTTCATTGAAAAAGGTCTGCGAGACCTCTTCACCACACAGACATTCACCCATGTCTTCACCACACAGACACAAACCTCTTCTTGGCTCTTCTTCCACACCTCCACCCCCACATCCTGCCACCACCTCCACCACCACATCCCTGCCACCACCGCCACCTAATACATCACCACCACCTCCACCACCACATCCCTGCCACCACCGCCACCTGATACATCACCACCACATCCCTGCCACCACCGTAGAGAGAGAGAGAGAGAGAGAGAGAGAAAGAAGAGAGAGAGATCGGTGAGAGAGATACCGTAGAGAGAGAGAGATCGGAGACCATCATCATCGAACAAAAACCCCAAATCGAACCAAAAACCCTAAATTGAACAAAACCCCCAAATTGGAGACGACGAAGGCGGTGGTGGTGGTTGAACGACGAAGGCGGTGGTGGTGGTTGAATGACGAGGCGGTGGCGGTGGTTGAACGACGAAGCGGTGGTGGTGGTTAAACGACGGGGGTTGAACGACGAAGACGGGGTGGGTGGTTGTGGTTGTTCTTGGCGGTAGATGATGGCGGTGGTGTGATTGCGGAGGTGGTGCGGTGGTGGCGGTGCTATCTTGTAGAGAGAGAGAGAGTAGAGAGAGAGAGTTGAGGCAGTGTGTGTTGTGTGTGAGAAAAGTGCTTTTGTAGAAGAAAAAAAAAACAAACCATCTTCTCCTTGCAGACTGCAGACATTTGGTCCACCTCTTCTCCTGCAGATGCCCGCAGATGTGGTCCGCAGACTGCAGACCTTTTCCCACAGAAAAAACAAACAGCACCAAAGTGTC
Organism: Helianthus tuberosus; assembly: GCA_030545235.1. Classification (NCBI taxonomy): domain Eukaryota; kingdom Viridiplantae; phylum Streptophyta; class Magnoliopsida; order Asterales; family Asteraceae; genus Helianthus; species Helianthus tuberosus. The sequence continues at coordinate 199,015,959 of CM060447.1, forward strand.
CAAAATAGAGAATTTGTCACTTTATCATATTTTACGATTAAAAAACAAGAGATTCTTAAAGAATATCTTAAAAAAACATAAAAAGGTTTTTAGAACATTGATTAGATCAATCTATTATCTATACTAAAACAAAACAATTTTATGCCACATGGCATAAACTTAAGTCTATTATTGCCACTAGATATAAAACCCGTGTGAAAACACCGGTGGTTTTTAGAAAATTTACGTACCACATTTTATTAAACGAGTAAACTGCCATTTTGGTCCTTGAGGTTTGGTCAGTTTTGCCACTTTAGTCCAAAACTCAAACATTTTGCATCTGGGTCCCTGTGGTTTCAGTTTTATTGCCATTTTGGTCCAAAAGTGAAATCAGGTCATATTTATCTTATAAAATCATGCTATTTTGTCTTTTTTCCTTAGGGGCAGAATAGTCATTTTTAATTAACAATATACCACCTCCACATGTCTTTTCACCCCGAAGTTGAAAATTTTCAATTAATCAACAATTTATTTTTGAGAATTATTATTATCTTTTGGGCCCTTTAATCAATATCAATATTTATTTATCTCTATATTCTTTTTATTATTACATTTACACACAGAATCGATGCCCCTGTGAAAATTTTCACAGTAGTTTCTGGGGTTCAGTGTGTTCTTTTTGCTTCGACAGCCCCTGAAATTTCCTCATTTTCATCGAAAACAGTAATGTGTTGTTCAAAATTTGTAGTGTCTGACGTGGTGGCGGTGCTTGGTTGTGGATGTGATGGTGAGGTGTGGTGAGATGGTGGTTGGTTCGAGTGAAGATGAACGACAGTGGTTTTGGCGTGGCGAGGGAAGAGATTGGGTCTCGAAGATGCAGATATGCAGCGGATCTAGTCGGATTTGTTAAGATCCCAACCTCCACCTCAGGCGACCTCGGCTAATCTGAACGAATATCTAATGATCTCAGGCGGTGGTGGCCTCTACCGGCGCCAGAGTTAATTTTCAGCCACCGGTCAATGGTGGTTGTTGGTGGGTGCTTTAGGTGGTGTGTTGAATCAACGCAGTCAAATTAGGGTATTAAGGTATTTAATTTAATTAATAATATGTTATAATATATTCAGATTGACCATTTTGTCCCTAAGGAAAAAAACAAAATAACCAGATTTTATTAGCCAAATATTAGGTGATTTGATTTTTGGACCAAAATGGCAATAAAAGTGAAACCACAAGGATCCAGATTTAAAAGATTTGAGTTTTGGACTAAAATGGAAAAAGTGACCAAACCTTAGGGACCAAAATGGTTGTTTACTCTTATTTAACGACAAATGACTATACATTTATATAATAGAAATAGAAATGATACCATAAAAAAGAACTATAAATACTACAAAAATTACATATTACATATGCCATTTTTGTGCACCACCTACCACGAGCCTCATAATCAACTCTTGGATGGTTTGTTTATAGATGAACAGTTTTCTAAAGGTGAATTGTTGATGTTTTCAATTAATCTGATCATGAGCTTTTTATAGTGTTTACAATGGGTAATATGGCAAAGTGTACCTCTAAATTTTGTTTCACATCATCACCACCTCCATGATATGAATATATTTGTGCAATGTGACTCGAATACGCAACTCCAGTTCATATAATAAGAAATTAAAAAGACCTATTATGTAGCGTTTTATTGTACGGTAACTTAGTAGTACTTACCAAACAATGAACCATCTGGACTCCAGATTACATCGTTCACTAAGACATCACGATCTTTTACTGAAAAATGCACATAAAACAATGACAATAAACTCACCAAGCTTGACGCATCTTCGAAACATAGAATTTGTCACTTTATCCTATTTTACAATTAAAAAAACAAGAGATTCTTAAAGAATATCTTAAAAAATGTAAAAAGGTTTTTAGAACATTGATTAGATCAATCTATTAACTATACTAAAACAAAACAATCTTATACCACGGGACATAAACTTAAGCCTATTATTGCTATGTGGCAATCCCTTACTCTCCCTTTTTTTGGTTTAGGGGGGAAAACTATTTTGTTTTAATTTGATTCTTCATCTTAATAACCTTTTATTTACTTAATGACCTTCCTTATTTGTTGTGTCTTTAGATTACTATACTATTTAAAAGATATCTGCGAGATATGATATTGATAGAAAGACTTATAATTGGAGTTGAATATACTTATTAATTATTCCCCTTATGAAAAGATGAGATTTATTAATATTCTACTCTATAGTTTAATAAACAAGCACATTGTTTTTGGATCGAGGTTTTTGCATATAGACTTTTATTGATTATTGCTTTAGTGTTATAGTGAGATTGCTTTCAAGGTAACAAATAAATTTTAATCATGTATACATATATTTTTTTAAAATTATCATAAAATAAATATTATGATTGTCAGATAAGCAAATAACATTAGTACATTTTCCAGATTGTAGAAAATTGGAGGCCGCAAATTTCAACAGATGTTCTACGGATCCTATAAATTTTGATAAACCCGACTCTTGAAGAAGGTGACCTCGACCGCCATGCTCCTGTAACTAGAGTGAAAAATGTGTTTTTATATTATTTTACAAATGCTGCTCCTAAGTCCGAAATACACTAAGTTCTATGTTGGAAAAAAAGTTATATAAATGAATGAAAAAACTAATTAAAGTACCTGATCCGAATATAGGCAGTTCCGGATGATTTTTGTTTTAGCAACAAAATGGAGTTTTGGTGGAATGATCAAGTGGTATTGATACTAAATTACACTAAGGGTTAATATTGTCAAAAAACCCACTCAAATGAACTGCTTGTTCAAATAAAACGCAATAAAAACATCCAATTCAGAAAAACGCCATGAAAATACCCAGTTAAAAATGCCATAAAACACCAAGTTCAGAAAAACACCATGAAAAAACTCAGTTGAAAACGCCATAAACACTCATTTCAGAAAAACGCCATGAAAATACCTAGTTAAAACGCCATAAAAACACCTAGTTCAGAAAAACGCCATAAAAAACGCCATGAAAATACCTAGTTAAAACGCCATAAAAACACCTAGTTCAGAAAAACGCCATGAAAATACATAGTCTAAAATGCCATAAAACACCTAGTTTAGAAATACGCCATAAAACCCAGTTAATATTTTGTCGAAAAGTTTATCAATAGTATACTCGTTGGAAAGATAAAAAAACGCTGAGTTTTATGTTGTAATTTTTTTCGAAAAATAATCACGTATAAAAGTTTTATTGGCGTTTAAATATGATGGAGGAAAATGGCATGTGATAAGCATGTGCACCTTTGTTTGGATCTTCATATTTTACCCCTCCTGGTAGTTCCAAGGCCCCTATTATTTACAAAAATGTCACCGCATCAATCTTAGCCACAAACCACTAAGATCTTGTGGCTGAGAATCGTTCTCACCGTTCTCACACTTTGAGGCGTTCTCTCCTGATCTTGTTCCTATATATATATATATATATATATATATATATAGGGGGCCGCTAGAATGAGAACCACCCCGAGTTATGAGAACCGCGAGAACCACACCGTACGGGGCGAGGTGGACCAATTTTTTTTTCGAAAACGTAGATTAGTGTATCACAAACACATTCGTAAAAAAAAAATTAAAAAAAAAAACGCCGTGTGGGTAGTTTTTTACACCACAAAAACGTGGTTTACGAGTTCCGTAAATTTACGGGACTCGTAAACCACGTTTTTGTGGTGTAAAAAACTACCCACACGACGTTTTTTTTAAAATTTTTTTTTTTACGAATGTGTTTGTGATACACTAATCTACGTTTTCGAAAAAAAATTGGTCCACCTCGCCCGGAATCAAGTGGTTCTCGCGGTTCTCATAACTCGAGGTGGTTCTCATTCTAGCGGTCCCCTATATATATACACACATATATATATAATATGTTATTAAAGGTAAATATAATAATAAGCTATTATCATATATTAAATAAAAAAATATTAAAAACTATATATTATTTTAAAATAAAGTTACTATTCATAATCCTTCGTTAACTATATATATATATATATAGAGGGTCGGGATTTAGAGAAAACGGTAGAAAGTGTGAGAACAGTGAGAACGCTTATGGATCGTCCGATTAAAACAATCTATGGACTAGATTGACGCGATGGCGTTTTCGTAAATAACATCAATTTTATTACGTTGACGCGCCTCATTAAGGGTAAAAAGGTCTTTACACTTCTATACCAAAACGCCATAATAATGAATAAAACGCCATTACGGACCAAAACACATCCCTATATAAACAAAAAACATCACAGACATAAAAACACACCCCCTAGAACCTGAAACGCCATATTTTCTACTATATACCATTCATCTTACAAACGCCAAAATCCCCAAAATATCAAACACACCTACTCAAAAAACGCCATATTTTCTACTATATACCATTCATCTTAGAAAAAGGCAAAACACTCAAACATCAAAGATTCCAAAAAATCGACGGTATTTTCAGATACACTATTTCCTCAGTAAAACGCCAAAAATGGCAAATATCATTTCTTGTATATTCAAATATTGTTTTACGCCAAAGTTTCGGAGAATGCATTCTTCCCTGAGTTGCTGTGACTCAAATAACATTTTGCTGCATGAGATGGACAAATCATAAACAAAAAGATGCTGGTGTCAGACTTATGTCATTTTTTGTGTTTTGATATTGATGAATATTATAATGGCATGAAAAGACGAATGACACTGATGAGTCGTTTGAAGATACATATTCAAACAAAAAACTCATGTCATTTTGTCTTTCCAAACGGCCACAAAAACACAAGCATGGCTAAGCCAAACCGCTAGCGAACATGATTCAAAGAAGAAAAAGACTGATGACAGTGAAGATTTGGAAGATGAATTGTTTCTATTTTTTTTTTAATTTTCCTTTTCTGTTGTTTGTTATGTATTTTCAACTTAGAATAAAAAAATACATTATATTAATAAAACGGCAAACAGTCATAATGCACGTGAAACGCCATAATGCAGTAAAAACGCCAAAAACTTCCAAACTATAATGAAAGTAGTTTTCAGAAGTATTAATAAAAGCTAAAAATGGTACATCACTTTTGTTTTCTTTTTTGATTTTATTTGGGAGTTCATTAATTAATTTTACATCATGCACTTTTAACGATTTGTACATCACATTTGTTTTAATTACTATCATTACAATTTTAGTAATTGGGTAAAATAACAAAAATGTATAATGATTTAACTTTAGAAATATGAGTGTTTTTGAAGTATTAGCGGAAATCTAATGTGTCGGCGGACTAGACGCGTTTGTGAGAGGTGTTTTTAGCTTTTTATCCATCCACAGTAGTTGACGTTTTTATATTTCTAAGAATGAGTGAGGTGACATTCTGACATTGTCTCACTTATTTTCTCTCATGTCCCTCTCACAAACCATAAAAGTGACTCTCTTTCCTCTATCCGTCCTCCCCTCGCAACATTCGATTTTAGGTTCCGGCACAAAAACTTATCCACACTCTCTTTCCTCCACTCCACCTTCTCTATCTTTCAAAAACATCTTAAGGTCATGTTTTAATTATTAGACAACATAAAATTAGGTCATGCTTTTATTTTAGACAACATGTTATCAATTACTTAGCTTATTTCTATATCAAACCTGAACTAATAATTTTTCGTAACATAGTAATGAAATTTTATGTCCTAACACATACTGTCTTTAACATTGTTTTATAAACATATGTAACTAAACGTAAATAATTTAAATGATATATTATAATCTGTTTTTTAGTATTTGATTTCGATTGTTATTAAACCTACCCATGTGTTCACACGGGTCTTACTACTAGTTATATTAATAAAACGCTAAACAATCATAATGCATGTGAAACGCCATAATGCAGTAAAAACGCCAGAAACTTCCAAACTATAAGGAAAGTAGTTTGCAGAAGTATTAATAAAAGCTAAAAATGGGAAAAAAAACCCGCCAAAACCCACTTAAAGCCATTAAAAACGCCAAACTTGGGAGATGGAAAGTCTATGGCCCTAAAAACTCATAAAAAGCTGAACAAAAAAACAGTAAAAATACACAGTAACTGAAAAGACGGCTACTTTATTAATATCATTTATTATAAATAAAAGGGTTATTGGATTTTATCACCCCCAACTATCGGCCTTTGGCCGTTGCCACCCGCAACTAACACTTTGACACCCGACACCTCTAACTTGACTTTTTGTTTGCACTGGCACCACTCAGTTAAATCTTTACTAATTGGGTTTGTTTCTTATCCTACGTGGCACTAAGTTGATGAGATGGACTGGAATATGTGGCGAATGACGTGTCACTGTATCCCAATATAAAAACCCTTCTGCTGACCCAACCATCACCCCTTCACATATACATATATACGTATATACACACACACCCTTATCCCGGAATCTGCACCGTATAAAAACCTGCATATCCCGGAATCTGCACCATACTTTCCGGCGATGAGTCCGATCACTTAATCGACGGAGGCGTTACGGTTTTCTCCGCCTCCGTGTAAACAACCAGGACTCCCGGCGGTGCTTCCGGTCGTGGAAGCTGTGGATTCGGCGGAAACACGACCATGTTTTCCACTCTTGTGGTGTTAAAGTATCATTTTTTTAACCGGACGCTTCTTTTTGTTAGCAACTTTAGCTGCTAATGCAGGCTGGGGGAGTGTAGCTGATATTATAGTTAGGGTTACGGAATTCTGGAGCAAATTCAATGTATTTATGTTATGTTTTGAGTGTTTTGATTGTTGTGAAGACTCTGAGTTGTGTGAATTGCAGGTAATTTGTGGATTAGGGTTACGTGAGTATTGAATTGTTCGGGAATTATAGGGGGGGGGGGGAATAATGATGGGGAAATTGAGATATAATCAGATGACATGATGATAATGAGTAAATAGATAGAGTGAGTGAAGGTTTTACGTTACAGTGATTGTTGTGGGGAGATTAGGGTTTTGTGTGTGTAATGGTGACGTTATCTCCGGTGGATAGCGGTCATCACATCAGTGCAGCAGAAGGAAGAGGATGAAGAAGTGAATGCTAGTTGTTGTCGGAGATGAAATGAGTGTGTGAATTTGGATAACCGGAGGTCTGGCCGGCGTTAGTTATGGAGGAGATAGGTTCTGTATTAGGGAGTTGGAGACTGGAAAATGAGCTTATCAGGGTTTATAAAACACATCATCAATCATCAGCCACATAATCATGTACACATCAGCCAAATGGTGCCACGTCTGACAAAAAACTAACCAAGTTAAAGCAGATTTAACTGAGTGGTGCCAGTGCAAACAAAAAGTCAAGTTGGGGGAGTCGGGTGTCAAAGTGTTAGTTGCGGGTGGCAACGGCCAAATGCCGATAGTTGAGGGTGATAAAATCCAATAACCCTAAATAAAATCCCGCCTAAACTACGCGCCAAAAACATCCTATAAGAGAGACGTCTCTGCACAATAAACTGATCACAAACCAAAAACAAACGCCATATTTCCTAGAAACCATTCACTTTAAAATGCCAAAAAATAGTTAAAAAAGTCACAGATGCAGAACCTCGATTCTTCTATATTGAGTATTGATCTGAATGAAGTTTCACTGAATAGATTCTTCTCTGAGTTGGGTATCTCTATAATCTTTTGCTGAATGAGATAGACAAATATTCAAGAAAAAGAGACTGATGACACTGATATGACATCATGTCACTTTGTTCTTGATGGATATATTGATGGCATGAAGGGATCAATACATTATAGCAGGCGTTGGTCTTCAACATGTCATCAAACAAGTATATATCCACCCATAATAAAGGATGCCACAAAAAATAAGCATCTTCTAAAGACGGCTGTTATGTAGGAAAATAAGGATCTACATAAAGGTATTCAAAAACATGTTCAAAACGCCAAAAAGGTTAAAGTAGAAGAGGCTGATGATAGTGAAGATTTGGATGAGAAATTAGATTATAATTTTTAATTTTTTTTAATTTTCTATTGTTTGTTATCTAATTCTCTGTTGTTTATTATCTAATTCTCTACTAATTTAAAAAAAAAATGAGTATAAAACGCCAAAAACTACAAACACCAAAACGCCTGATAGTGTGAAAAACTGTGAGAACGGATGCTAGCGAAGCACGATGTTGCTACATAAAAACGCAAACAAAGTATTACTGGAAAAAATCAACACTAATTGACAAATGAAAATTGAAAGAAACAGTAATTGCTAAAACAGTACAATGAAGAGACGGAATCATTATTACCAAACATTTATTATATTAAAAGGCACTACATGAAAAATTGAATTTATTTATCTTTTCAAAACGCCATAATTGCCTGTCAAATTATAGGTATGTATCCTACATGGCACAATACTTGATATAATAAAATCAAGAAAATTACTGATGTTTTTTACATTAAAGGCCTGCATCCTGATCTAAAAAACAATAAAAACGCCAAAACAATACTTAAAACGCCAAAGTATTTACTATGATCCTGATCTAAAAACAATAAAAACGCCGCGTATTTATTAAACGCCAAAAAATGGAAAGATGAAGTGACACGCGTTTAAAAAAAGAAACATGAAAGGACAAAAAAACCCCTCCGCCCTTCTCTAAGCGGCGTGACATGTGTTGGGCAAGGAAGCGTTCTCACCGTTCTCACATTTTTGAGCGTTTTTCTCCTGATCTGGTTTCTCTCTCTCTCTCTCTCTCTCTCTATATATATATATATATATATATATATATATATATATATATATATATAGTGGAACTAAAACAGAGATCGTCGTGGGTATTGAGATGCAATGACAGACATAAGTTGTTCCTTGATACAAAAAATGAGTTGTTCCAGTCATTGTAGGAAAGGGTCTAACCATCATTTGAAGCATACCGGACATCTGCTCCACCTGGGGTCACACTTAAATTGTATTATTTATTATTTTAATAGATCAATCGATATCTATTGCTTCAGCACAATCTGGAAATGTTGGACCTAACAATTCATTCGAAACCGCTTGGCGGGCTGAATGCTACATATTGTTTCCTAAAAAAATAAAATGATGTTTGTTCATACATGCCTTTCCAATAGACTGTATAGTACAACTTTCTGATAGACTGTATACTACAACTTTATAATTAATATACCATTAGGTTTGACTAAAATTTATATTTACATTTCTATGATTGATTGTTCATTTGTGGCTAACCAAGTGTACTGTTTTTCAATAAATATGGCGCTCCTTAAGAGTTTGGTATTTTGCATATTTGAATACTTTTTTAGTCTGTGTTTAATAAATAAATTGGTTATTATCCACATGGCTTCACAAGATATCAAGGAAACATCATTTACGCAAAATTAATTGCACAAACAATTTGTTTCGAAATCGTCTATGAAGTGTAACATCCCAAAAACGGGGTTGGTAATTAAAGCAAATTAACTGGGGATGAGCGGTAAAATACCATTAGTGGTAAAAGGTTAACCAGAGAAGCGTTAGGATTTTAAATAATCAAAACTAACACTAATTAAATTGAATGAATGTTTTTAGAAAGTAAAGTCTTAAAAGGCTCGGGCTACGGAGACTTAAATTAAAATGGGTTAGTCGTATCCGGTAACGCTCAAAAAACCAAGTTTATTAACTAGTATATTTTTATGTATGCCATGACATAAAAATAACTAAGTTATCTAACTTAGTTAGAAGTGGAGTTAAATACTAAGAGATAAATGGGTTAAGGCTAATCATAAATGACTAACTAAACTCAAAGGGCTAAAGATGGAGCCATAATATTTACTTGGTATGATAAATATAAGGAACCACACTTATGTTTAGTGGCTATTTATAAAAAAGATGGATTATGAGGGGTTAAAGGTGTAAATTAGTTTTTACAAAAAAAAAAGGCAGGTGGAGGTGGTGGTGAGAAACCACGACACTCACACACACTTGTGTGTGAGTTTGCTCTTGGATGAATCAAGAAGAAGGGGGAGGAGAGAGAAATTGAGGATGAAAAGTTAGATGATTTCCTTGTATGATTGAGGATTTTGAATCATCTAACCTTAACAAACCTAAGGTATGTTGTAGAACTTGATTTGATGATTTCATAAGTAGTGGGTTTATGATAAATATTTGATTTGTTTGAAATTAAAGATGATGGTGTATTAGAATTCCTAAATAGAACTTGAAAATATGTTTATTTTAACCCTAGTTTTTAAATTGATTTGATGAAGTTGAGAAGATGGTAAAAAAAATGGGGTTCATATAATGATTTGTTGAAATAGATGATGTTTTTGACATTTGTTAGCCTATAATCATTGTGTTATAGGATTCTAACCATTTCCAAGAGTTTTATAAGAGTTTTAGCCATAGAAAGGGTTGCATTTGATGGTTTGGGTCGAACATGAAAGGACCCTCAACATGACTTTCGTAGCTTTTTATATAGATTTTGACTAATCTTAAAAAATCATATAAAATCAACCGTTTATCTGATTTGGGTGTTCTACACCTTTTCAAATAGCTTATGGAGTAAATTTTTACTGTTTTCAATCATAAGAAGTAAATATGGTTGTTAAATGGGTTTTACTATTTTCAATCATAAGAAGTAAATATGGTTGTTAAATGGGTTAGAAAGGTGAATTAAAACAACTGTATAGAAAAAATTGCTGCACGTTAATAATGTTATTATTAATCAAGAAAGGACATAAGATTGCGTATACTTGATTTAGGCATGAAGTATTGATTGTTAGGAATAAATAACACTTTATGTGACATGCTTAAAGTATTTAAAATCACTTGCTAACTAGTTTGTATAAGTAACTTCACTAATGGGTCAAAAAGTTAGTGAATGGAAAGAATTATGAGACAAAAATAGTCGTTGAATAAATAGCATGGTTTGACGAATAAGTGTGTGTGAATCCATAAAGTGTGATGGTCATGTTAATGGTTGACTAATTTAATCATCTTGTGGATATGATGTGGTAGTTTGACTCTGACAAGCTAGGTAGGAGCTTGGAAATGAACAGGTCAAATGGATACAAGTTCAAGTATAAAGCTCGCAAGGATACAATGTAAGTAAAACTTACATCTTTTAAATAGAACATTTACTTATGTATTTGGTTAAAAATAAGGTAATCCAGGATGGGAATGAATATTTGAAATGTGACGTTCCAACGTGAACCGATTCGGGTTGGAAGGAATAAAGTGGCAAGAAACCATATTTTGATGGTAAACAATGAGTCTTAGAGAAGGATACTCTATGGTGCAAGCCATATTGGGTAAAAAAGGCAATTTGGTAATTTGGTCATGCGTTGACAAATAAATCATGAGTTTTGAAAAGACACCCTATGGCGTAAGCCATAATGGGTCAAACGAGTAAAGAAACGATTTTTAAGAGATATACCACATGGTGTAAACCTTAACAGGTCAAATGGATGAGAAGGTAAATAAATACATTTTTGCAATAGATAATGCTTGGTTTGCTCATAGTGCAAAAAGGGTAAGTTAAGAAATGGGTAAAACGGACATTTGGGCCAAACAGGTCAAATGGTGATGCTATCACCATTTGAAGTAGTGTTTAATGATTGTTCGTTAAATCTTATACTTACAAGAAAAACATAGTGTATGGGCACGCATTGCCAAGAAATTGCAAGTAAGAAAAGTAAGGCATTGATAACGGGTCATAGTTTTGACTCGCGTCAGATATGTATAAAAGGTCATGTTTTCGGTAGGGGCTTATGGCCCGACTAAAGACGAATGGGTCGAATTTGGGTAATAGATTAACTCAAGTGAGATATATATAGTATTTGGGTAAAATGGCCTTTAGAGCCAATAACATGTCTATAATGTGAAATTAGGGCTAAATAGATTTAAACTACTAAACCATTGAAACTTTTATGTCCTTAGGGACATAACTAATAAATCTCTATGGGATTATTGAGGTTTTGTCTAAAAAAAAAACGAACCACGAACTTGGTTGTGGTTAGGAAAAATAATGAAAAGATTTGCTAAGGATGTAGAAGACTTGAGCTATAACGCTCAAAGTCTCATAACGGGTCAAATGGGTAATAAACCTACAAACGAATATTATGAGTGAAGAATTCAAGATTTATAGGTCCGGGTAGTGGGTCATAGTTTAAAATTGTTGAAGAATAAAACCTAAGTGAATAAATTGGGTTTGGACCGAATTTGGAGGTGAATTAGGTGAAAAGAAAACATGTTTCAGCTGACACGCCCAGGTAGAAACTTGACCCACCCGGGTTAGGGTGCTGAAAAGAAAACACATTTCAGTTGACACAAGCGGGTGAAACTGACCCGCCCGGGTAAGGGTGCTGAAAATAAAATACGTTTGTACTATTCTACATTGTTGTAGAAATATAATAAAATAAAAAAAGTTTTTGTTATCGGCTGGATCTGTTTCGATTAAATATCTTAAATATTAACCGTTTGATTGGTTTTAAATAATTGGTAACTCAAGGCAGGAACCGGGCGGACGACCAAGCATGCGAAGAACCGAGCACTATTAAACCATTATCTCCTTGGAGACGTTCACAGGAAGGACAAAGCATGATCACAAACATCATCATGCATGACAGAACTTTGGAGACTAAAACTTTATTATTTTAAACTGTAAATTAAGTATAATAATCAGTTATGTCGGTTCGTTTGGGTTATCAGTTAACCCAGACGTGTAAGTTTTATGTTAAAAAAATATGGGACGTAAATTTCCGAATGACTAAAATATCGACAAAAACGGGTTAGAGTGTTACAAATACACTTTGGTACGAATGAAATTTTAAATAACTCGGTTTTTGGAACGACTATGCATTTGCATTTATATATATGCTAGATTTTATAATTTTGACGTCTTATGTGAGAGGGTCTTGTCATGTAACTCGCTTGTTAAATATATCCATAATAGTGTTTAAGAAAATGACACGTTAAGTTAAACATGTCATATCATCTTTAAACTGTTTAACACATCACGATGTCACACGTTTTGTTAGCCTATTGGAAGACACAAAAAAGGAAATCCACATACATGGTTTAGTTCCTTTTTAGGCTATAGGGTGTGGGAGTCATGATTGAGACATGATTTGCCACCTAGAAACATGAATGGAAGGTTACACCACCCCCTTGATTGATCTACCATGATTTGCATGGATTAAACCATGGCAACCATGGTCCTCCTTTCCATTTTTCAACAAATCATTTCTTTTTTCTTTAGACAAAGATAAAATAAAATAAATAAGGGCTAGTAGTTTGGGTCATGACCACACCCTTAGGGTAGTGGTTTTTGATGGTAGATTAGAAATGGGTTACATGGCACTAACATGGAGGGTCATGGTGATTATGAAGGTCACCACCACACCCTATAGCCGTAATGGATGCCGGTACAGGTTTGGATGATACCGGTACCGATATTATTCGTTATGAATTGGTTCGGTCCGTAATGGCACCGGTAGGAACATCAAGAAAACCATAAAAATGTTATCGGTACCAATTATTCACAACTTAGTTTTGAGTAAAATTTATATAGAGACGTATATAAAAATAATCATATCACAACGGCATACTCGTAATTTTATAAAACATCGCATTTTAAAAGTTATAGGAGGATTAAAAAATACGCTCAAAAGCTAGTATAACTATAAAAAAATATGTCCGTGCTTCAATCGCTTATAAATTACTAGTCATAACTCGATTTTGAAGAAACTTACACCGACACATATATAAAAATAGGTTCTATAATAAAAATTAGAGTTAAATGGCATTTTAGTCCTTGTGGTTTGGACCATTTTGCCAGTTTAATCCAAAGGTTTCATTTTTCATCTATGGGTCCAAAAAGGTTTCGTCATTATTTTATTCCAGAGGGTTAACTTTATCCATTTTTCTGTTAACGAGAAGGGCAATTCGGTCATTTTATATGGCCGAATTGTCCTTCTAGTTAACAGAATTACATATGAAATGACTGAATTACTCTTCTATTTATAGCCGGGAGTTTGGGCGGGAAAACCTGTTATTGAAATGTTGACGGAAGATGCTAACTCCATAAGCGGTTATTTTCCTTTTCGTTAATCCTCTTAATCGGGCGTGAGAGCACACGGATCGTGATTTAGATCAACGGCTAGGGTATTGCCACGTGGAAAGTGGGTAAGTGGAGATTTCTCTCTAATTCCATGCCATCACCATGACTTCAAGAGGGCCTGGGATGATGACACGTGGCCAGACGGTTATAACCGTCTGGTGGTGCACGATTGAGCCTTCTAGAAGATTACTGCCATAATCCAGTGTGACTCCTTACCGTGTGGTATCAATTGAAGTAAATAATATCCAAGTCTGGGTATTATTTAAGCGAGAGTGCTTGCTGGGATTTTTATCCCTGTTTATGAAGAGAGGCGCAAGGATTCATTAGTTTCCTTTTGGCACGCATGTGTTGCTTGTTGTTTTTCTTCTAAGCTCTCTTTGCAGGACCAGTGCGCGGCCGAGCAAGGTCAAAAGAGGTTTAGAATATGAGGATGTGGTATGGTCCCATGTGCTCGAAGTAAGGCTTTTTGGGACCTTACCCCTGCAAGTCCCCCCAGTCTAGTGTTGCTCTTATGCAAATAAGTGGAGCACTGGACTATGAGAGAGGTGCTTTTTGTTGCCGAGTTTTTTGGCGCGAAAATAGAGAGTCTTTTGAGAGAAGATACTCTTGCTTATTATTTTGATTTTGTTTGAAAATTGTTACTGAAGGAAATTTGCGAATTTCCTTCTTTGGTCTGATCTTGCTGAATCATGATCTGACGTTTATTACGTCAGTTGTAAAATAATATGGAAATATGCAGTACCTTTTCTTCTTCTTTCTTTGGGATGTGTGCTGAAGCTGTCAGACTTCATTTAATGAGTCATGACATTTTTTCTGATAGCGCCGTTTAGGGGAAATGATTTGATAGTTGATCATGATTATTTTTCCTTTCTCTCCTATCGATGCTAGTATTTCCATTATATATGCATTAGGCAGTTGTGAATTTTTTTCCTGATTTGGAGATATGAGGACCAGACAATCCTCTCGTTCGTGAAGATTGCTGGAGATCTTGAGAGTTTACGAGGCCGCTGAAGGTCTTCTTCTCCTTGCTGATTCGTCGCCGTTGGAGGTTACCAGAAATGAGGAACCTCCTAGCTCCGTTTTCCACACATCTGTGGGCTCTGGTTACGAATCTCGCCGGCCGGGAGATGCTGGTGATGAAGGAGAGATTTTATTATCCGCTGATGCCCTGACGAAACGTTTTCCGGCTAACCGGAGGGATGGATGTTTGTTAGTGTACCGTCTCCGGAACAGACGCCGTTCTATATCTTCTCCTGGTGATCGGATAACAGTTGCCGCCAGTGACGAGCCTGCTGCTAATCCTCTTAGTTAGGTTGGTTTAGGGAAATGTTATATACCTCTGTTGAGGTTGTTTATTTTGCAACTGATACTTTTGAAGAAACACTGTTGTGTTTTTTTTTGTGAGTCCTTTGTTAAAGTGCTTTGTTTGCACTAATAACTTGCTGATGCACTGCTGTGCCTTGTAAATGGTTGTTAAAATGCTTTTGTTTGCACTAGTAACTGTTTTTTGTTGCAATGTGATGCATATACTTTTGTGCTTGTTGCTGGTTATTACAATATGTTGCATGTGTATAATTTGCTTTGTTCAGGTAAAGCAAATGAAAATGGTATTGATCTCATGTAGGTCTGGGCTGTGTGCGGGGTTTGCGCCCGTTTAGACCGTTTATGAGGTTTTCAATGTTTTACCATGTTGTATTCGCGCGTACCAAAAGAAATTATATGCAATTTGTAATAGACAAGAAAACATGTAAAGGTAATTTTTGTATTAATAAGGCGCAGGGGCAGATGGATACAAAGTAGAATAGAAAAATACATTGCCGGTTCGAGTTTGACCTTTGGGGCGTATAGCGCTATCTTGATCATATGTAACACCTACGCAGCTGCTGCGCGTTCCAGGTGCGAGGAACAGTTGTTCTGTCTATTCTTTTTAGGGTGTACGCCCCTTTGCCTAGGACTTCATTGATAATGTACGGCCCCTCCCATTTTGGCGCTAACTTGCCTGGTTTTTCCGCATTGGAAGCTTCATTGTCACGTAAGACGAAGTCCCCTGGGACGAAAGTACAGACGCGCACGTGTGCATTGTAGTACTTTTCAAGTTTGGATTTATATCTCGCTTCTACGATGGCGGCGTTCTCGCGCCTTTCTTCGAGAAGGTCTAGATCCATTCTTCGTTCCTTTTCATTATTTTGTTTCTCCATGGCAAGCATGCGCGGTGATGGGAGGCCGATTTCAGCTGGGATTACTGCTTCAGACCCATATACAAGGCTAAATGGTGTCTCTCCCGTGCTGGTCTTTGGCATGGTACGATGAGCCCATAAGATGCTAGGAAGCTCATCGACCCATCCTCTGCGCGCCGTCCCTAATCTTGCCTTGATACCGTCAACTATTTGTTTATTGACACTCTCAACCTAACCGTTTGCTTGTGGGTGCGCCACAGAAGCAAAGTTGTGTTCGATCTTCATTTCCTTGAACCATTTTTGGAGGTCTTCTGAGGCAAAGTTAGTGCCGTTGTCGGAAATGATGCGCAATGGTAACCCGAATCTGCAAATAATATGTTCCCATATAAATTTGTGGATCACCATTGCTGTGGTTGAAGCTAACGCCTTGGCCTCGACCCACTTTGTGAAATAATCGACCGCCACGATAATGGATTTGACTACGCCTGACGCGTCAGGAAAAGGACCGACAAGGTCGATACCCCTGTTGAAAAGGCCAGGCGGAAGTGACTGGCACAAGCGGATTTTTTGGGCGGAGGGTCTTTGGTGCGTGGCGCTAACAAGCTGCGCATTTATGTAACAACTCCACCGCATCGACGTGCATCCCCGACCAATAGTAGCCTGCGCTCATTATTTTTGCTACCACCATGCGCGGCCCAGCGTGTATTCCGCACAATCCTTTATGGATTTCCCTGACTAAGTACTGCGCATCTGTTTTGTCGACACAGCGTAGGAGTGGACCCATAAATGACTTTCGGTATAAGATACCATCTGCCATTTCATAGTTTATTGCTTTGTTCTGGATCTTCCTTACTTTCGCTTTTCCTTCTGGTAATTTGCCATGCTGCAAGTACATGATAATTGGGGACATCCAGGACGGGTTGCCGATTTCAATGACATTTACTTGTTTGAGATGAACAGATGGGTTGGATAACACCTCGATGCGTACTTCCTTTGCTAAGTGTTTAAAGCTAGTGGCAGCCAATTTGCTTAGTGCGTTTGCATGCTTATTTTCGCTTCTGTTTATGTGAATTATTTTGAACGTTTGGAATTGGCTGATAAGCATGCACGCTTGTTCTAGGTACAACACCATAGCTTCACCCTTTGCATCGTAGTGCCCATTAACTTGCTCGGCCACTAGCTTTGAATCAATATGAGCTTCGAGATTTTTCACTCCCATTTTAAACGCCAAACGGAGGCCTGCTAGAAATGCTTCATATTCTGCCTCGTTATTCGTGCTTTTGAAATCTAAGCGTATTGCGTATGTAAGCTCGTGATCGTCCGGACTAACCAACCGCAGGCCTGCACCTACTCCATCGTCATTAGAAGCCTCGTCTGTGTGCAACGTCTGAACCCTATCGTCGAAGACTGGAATAGGGTTTTGGATCGCCTCACATTCCTGTACTTTGTCTATGGGAACTTTTGTGGCGAAGTCTGCAAAAACTTGCCCTTTGATTGCTGGCCGTGGTCTATATAGGATATTGTATCCTCCCAGCTCGATTGCCCATTTAGCCAATCTTCCCGCAACATCGGGTTTAGACAGGATTTGGCCTGGATGATAATTAGTGATAACTGTAATAACGTGACCTGAGAGATATCGGTGGAGTCGTCGTGACGCATGTACTAGCTAGAGGACCAGTGTTTCTATCATCGAGTAGCGCGTTTCTGGGCCGGTGAGCATCTTACTAATGTAGTAAATTGGTGTTTGAACGCCCTCTCTATCTACCATTAACACTGCGACGACCGCTACCTCTGCTGCGGACAGATATAAGATTAGCGGCTCTTTTTCTTGCGGTGTTCTCAATGTTGGTAGCTGGATTAAACACTCCTTCATTTGCTTGAATGCTTTCTCCGCTTCTGGCGTCCACTGAAAATGTGTTTTCTTAGCGCAGTTGCGCAGTGTACTAATGAACAGATAGGATTTTGCGGCGTGAGTTGCCAAGAATCTGTTCAAGGCTGCTAATCTTCCCGTGAGTCTTTGCATTTCTTTTACTGTTGTTGGTGACGGCATTAACTGAATGGCTTGCACCTTTTCCGGATTAACCTTAAAACCATCTCTGGTTACTATGAAACCCAAAAATTTTCCTTCTTCCATTCCAAAGGAGCACTTTGTTGGGTTAAGCTTTAAATTGACGCTGCGCAATGAATCGAATGTACGCTGAATGTTTGTGAGCATGGTTTCATCTTCTTGGCTCATGATGACGAGGTCATCCATGTATACCTCCACTGTTTTTCCAATGTCTTCCCCGAAGACTGTATCCATCAATTGCTGGTAAGTAGCTCCGGCATTGCGCAGACCGAAGGGCATTTTTGTATAGCAGAAGATGCCCTTGTCTGTGCGAAAAGCCGTTTTGTCTTCATCTTCCTTTTTCATCTGCACCTGATGGTAGCCTTTGTAACAGTCGAGAAAACACTTCCAGCGGAAAGATGCTAAAGAGTCAATTTTTTGTCTATTTCAGGAAGTGCATAGAAATCTTTCGGGCAAGCTTTATTTAGGTCCTTGAAGTCGACTCACATTCGCCACCCGCCGTTGTGTTTTTGAACCATTACTGGGTTAGCGACCCAGTTATGGTACTGTACTTCGCGCAGGATCCCGGCATTGAGTAATTATGTTATTTGCTCGTTCATTGCTTCCGCCTTTTCTGCGCTGAGACTGCGTCTTTCCTGCGAGACAGGTTCTGCTGAGGGTCGGACGTTCAAACAGTGTTGCGCTATATCTCGTGGAACTCCATTCATGTCTGCTGGGCACCAGGCAAATATGTCTTTATTGTTTGAAAGTAATTCTTTCAATTGTATCCGTATTGTTGGTGAAACAGCGTGCCCTAATAAGATTGTTTGCTCTGGATATTCTTCGTTAAGAACCCACTTTTCTGGTTCATTTGACGTTGAAGGTTTAGCAACCTTCGCTGGTGGTTCATCATCCACGTACATGACTTCCTTGCTAGAATATATAATTGCTACTCCGGTTTCCGTTGGAAAGCCGCAAGCAGCGTGTGGAATGGAAGTAATCATACTGAACTCTCTTTGCGATCTTCTTCCTAGCAGCACGTCGTGGCGCGATGTTGCTGGCATGACCATGAAATTTACTGTGACTGTGCGCGAATGTTCCATCTGAGAGAGTCACGGGAAATGCAATTTGTCCCGATGGGAACACCGCTTCATTGTAGAAACCAGTGAGAGGAAAATCGACTGGCTCTAGTCGTGCCTTATCTTCTGGATCGAGTTGTTTAAAACACTGCTCATAGATTATGTCCATTGAGCTTCCTGGATCTATGAACATATAGTCGGTTCTGTAGTGACCGAAGATGCCGGTAATAATTACTGGACGTTCTTCCTGTGGTCCTCCGGGAACGACAGGAAACACGACTTGCTGCTCTCTCCAGTGTTGATTATGGCTTCGCGTGTTAGGCCTTCGTGAAGGACCTCCTTGGACCATGTTTATCTGCTTGTGACTGCTTGATTGGATGTCCCACTGATAAGCTAACCGTGGGTCCAATAGTGCAGTGTTGAATTTTTCCAGATCTTCCTTTTTAATATCAGATCTGTTATTTGGTAACTCTGATCTGATGTTCTGAGGGAAAATTTGTTTCATGGCGAGCTGGAATCTGGCGAACCAGTACTCTGGGGTTTCCTCCCTGAGTAGATCTGAACGGTTACGATCTTCAATTTGTGGTAAGGAATCGTTTCCTTCCACGTGACTTGTGTCATTGCCTTTGTTGCCCATGATTCCATCGATCTGAATATCTCGGGTTGCAGAATCCTTGATTTCAGATCGAGGACTTGATGGGCGAAATGATGAGTTCTCTGCCATATGACAACAGAGGGTTGAGAAAAAATGAATCTAAATGAGAAGAAACAAGTGAAACTAAAAAATTGGTGGGCGCCAATTGTAACAACTCTCATCAAAAGTCATATTTATTATTTTAATTGTCCAATAGGAAACCTTAATTAAGACACCCAAGTGATTCTGCGCAAACCCTAAAATTTTCAGAATCATCAGAATCAGGATCAGGGCCCCTAAAACTCAGGGGGGGCATTTCCTACTTGACGATTATCCTCTTAATTCGTTATCAGAATAAAAAATTCAAGAATCGTCGACTCAGCAGGCCTAGTCCCACACGTGGCTACCCTATCAATTTTATTTATCCCTTACGGACCGTAAGGGAATATTGTTACGGTCCGTAAGCTAGTCAAAATCGGTGTATAAATAGCAGACATTGGCACTTAGTTTCTGGAGTTTGAGCGACGAGAAAATTCGTTATATTCTCTGAGTTTTGGTCCGATTACCACAATTAACACACACAAATCACTAATTGATGCTGCAATCAGGATAATAACTCGATCGCTATTACGATTCAACGTCCGATCGATTATAACTATCCAACGATTGTTTAAGTGCCGCTCAAATTGAGTTTATACTTTGTTATTCATCGTGATTTCGACTTGAATGTTTGAGTGCTGTTCGAACTCGGACTATACTCTGTCATTCGTTGTGAATCCGCTGAATTGTTAAGTATTGCACTTGTAAATCGTTGTGAGGGTTTAATCTCGTGAATTGTCGTAACTGCTGTATTAGTTACTAACCTGTTTGTGTGCGCATTGTTATTTAAATTAGGTTAATCAAGGCTAATCAGTAGGCTTATACTCTGCTCGTTAAATCTATAATGTGAGTCATTCTCTTTTTATCAACTATTTTACAATACCTCAAATTATTGTCAAGGTTATAATTACAGGGACTAAGTCGTGGATATCTTGAATCACTGGCTAGTGGGGTATTGTGCACATTACTAATTTTCTCCCAGTTAGGTTCATTGACCTACTCGGGATAATCATTGTTAGGTTCATTGACCTACAGGGATAATCATCACTATTTAGGTTCATTGATCTAATAGTGGTATGACCATCGTCACCATTGTGACAGGATGCCAGATAAAAATAAGATAGAAGCCATTGTAATCGCTCTTATGCTGTAATTAATAACTATGCATCATTATGCAAAATAGAATGATTCACTCAGTATTTCCCGCTGACAAAACCTTTTTCAAACATGTTTCAGGTGATCTGTTATGATCTAGGAAAAGTGCCGGGTCAAGGAAGTGGCTCAGTATAAAATAAAGAAACATGTTTTGTAAAATAAAAGGTTTCTTCGTGAAATCAAACGATTGTAAATTACCGGGTCTTATCCCGAGTTGTGAAATAAAATAATTAGGAAATATTTTCAGTTTTAAAAAGATCCTGTTGAAAACTTCCGCTGTTAAACTCAATTAATTAAATACCACGGGATTTCTGTCCCGCGGCTCCTGAAACGGGTCAAACCGGGTCGGGGGCCGTGACAGAAAAAAATGGTATCAGAGCCACTGATTTAAGCTTACTATTGATTTTAGCCTATTAAAGTAATTGAGAGATACTTAGGAAATTTAATTGCCATTGTATGATTATGTGTTTTATTATCTGACTAACTGTGTACAGTATGGACAGATCTCTATATTCTAGCCACTGTAGCAATAAATACAAATCTTTAATTTAATCTGACTCAAAGTTTTAGCACCCTTATTAAATATAAGCCAGAAACCTGATTCAGTGAATAAATAAATTTACAAATAAAACTTAAGTTTTAGTTGTTTTGGTAGATAACCAGTATGAAATACTATTTAAAAGTTTTTCTATAAAATTTTGTTATCATTTCTAATTTAGTAATGGTATGTATTTTGCTAAACAGCATGAGTAATTTGTCTGATGCCCTTCAGAATTTAAATCTCTATCCAGTAAGAATAGAAGTTTCCAGATATTTCAATAGGTATATACCAGACATAGAAGAACCTATAGAATTCAATGCTTTACCTCTCGAGAAACCTAAGCCTAAGAAAATGGAAATTGGGGAGAACTCTAGTCAAATTGAGGGGTTACCATCTCAGGAAGAGTTGGATTTTATAATGGCAAGCTATAATACTATTAAGCCTGTTAATGAAAATGTTTTTATTTACTCTCTTGAAACACAACTACCAATAAACTTAGAACCAGCTATTCCAATCCACTCGCAAATAGATGAATGGTTGACTAATGAAATACAGTTACAAAACAATCCCTATAAGCTTCTTCCTCAGTTAAATCCAGAACCTTACCAAATCCACCAATGAGTAACGAAAATATGGTTGAACTTCACCCCTTTGGCAAAGAATTAATAGATGCTGGGAATAGGATCCAAGAGATTGGGGGACAGATCTCCTGGAAATACAATGAAAGGGAACGCCGTTACTAGAATATTATCTGACAAAAGGATAGGGGATTTATGAAACTGTGGTTGTGTAATAGTAATAGTAAAATCAGTATGTGTAAAATAAATAATAAAACGATTGTATATAGAAGCATGATATAAGGAAATTTTAGAAAGTTACAATTTTGTTTGTATATTCGTTTACGTGATTATGTGCAATTAATTGTGACATTGGATTATTTCCTTTATACTAATCATTTATCTATAAATTAGATATCAGATGGAAAACGCTAATAATGAACCAGTTAATGAGGTTAATCAATCTGAGCAACAACCGGGGGACCAATATGTGACTAGGCAAGATATAGAAAATATCGTTGCTCAAGGGATAGCCAACGCTATTCCAGCAATAGTTGCTCAAGGGATAGCCAACGCTATTCCAGCAATCATTGCTGCTGTTAAAAATCCAATTGAACCTCAACAAATCATTCCAAGCAAACGTATTTCTGAAGATAACTTCAGTAATAGTGTAAACGGAGGCAATGATCATGTTAATCATGATAATGAACCACGGCAAGCTCCGCTCCTTAAGAAAATGAAAGCCACAACACCTGGTTGCACTTTCAAAGAATTTCTTGCTTGTAAACCCACGGAGTTTGCAGGCAATGAAGGAGCGACTGCGGCACTGCGTTGGTTAGAGAAAACCGAGGCAGTAATTGCCATAAGTAAATGTGCTCAGGATGATCAGGTCATGTACGCGTCAAACCTTTTCAAAGAAGGGGCGCTAGAATGGTGGAACACGGTGTTACAAGCAAAAGGAAGAAGGATGGCATATGCTATGAATTGGGAAGAATTTAAGAGCTTTGTAGAAAGAAAATTCTGTCCCGAGTATGAAAAGGAACAAATGACAAATAAGTTTCTAAACCACCGGATGGTGGATGTAGATTGTCGAGGGTATACTTCGACATTTTTCGAGTATGCTAGAGTGGTACCAACCCTGGCTTCGCCAGAGCCGGTACTTATTTCTCGTTATATTTGGGGATTGATTTCCGAAATCCGTAATATCGTCAAGGCTGCGAAACCTCGCACGATTGATGATGCGGTGGAATTAGCCAATACTCTGACTGACGAACTAGTACGGACAAGAGAAGAAAATAGAAGGAAGGAAGTAGCCCAAAAGATTACCCAAGAATTCCGTCCGGGTAACCATAACAATTTCAAGAAAGGAGGGAATGGGCAATCTTCTACTAGTCCCTTTTGCAATTTTTGCAAAAGGAAGCATTTTGGAAAATGCAAAGGATATTGCAATTTTTGCAAAATTCCAGGGCATCAAGAAGAAGACTGCAGGAGGAAGAAATTTTCAGTCTGCTACAACTGTGGAGAAGCTGGACATCTTAGGCCAGATTGTCCAAAACTGAATAAACCATTTGACAATAAAGACAAACCTGCAGAAGGAGCAAAAAGGAATGTAAGAGCCTTCCAGCTGACTACTCAAGAAGCCGAGATGATTCCAGATGTGATAGCCGGTACAAGAAGAAAACATATCTAAGATTTCTTTCAGAACTAGGAATGGTCATTACAAGTTTACAATCATGTCCTTCGGATTAATGAATGCACCTACAGCATTCATGGACATGTTGAATAGAATCTGTAAACCATATTTGGATAAATTTGTAACTGTTTTCATCGACAATATACTTATTTATTCCAAAAGTCAGGAAGAACATTGTCAGCACTTGCATGCACTCTTAACTTTGTTAAGAAAAGAGAAGCTTTACGCCAAATTTTCGAAGTGTGAATTTTGGCTGCCAGAAGTGCAATTCTAGTTCATATGGTGAATCATGAAGGTATTCACGTAAATCCTGATAAGATATTACCAAATGAAAGGTTCCGCAATCAGCAATGGAAATTAGGAATTTTGTAGGTTTAGCTGGATACTATAGACGGTTTATTAAAGGATTTCTCCAAGATAGCTATACCATTAACTAAGCTAACCTGTAAAACAGTTAAAGTTTGAATGGGGACCTAAACAAGAAGAAGCCTTTAGGATCTTAAAGCATAAATTAACAAATACCCAATCCTAGCCTTACCAGAAGGAACATAAAATTTTAAAATATACGGTGATGCTTCAAAGCTAGGATTTGGATATGTGCTTATGCAACGCAAAAAGGTAATTGCGTATGTTTCAAGACAGTTGAAAAAGAACGAAGAAACTATACCACTCATAACTTAGAATTAGGAGTCATAATTTTTACCCTTAAAATTTGGAGACATTATCTGTGTAGAAGTAAGTTTACTGTCTATACGGATCATAAGAATTTAAGATATATATTTGGGCAAAAAGAGTTAAACATGAGGCAAAGAAGATGGATGAAAATCCTAAGTGACTACGATTGTGATATTCAGTATCACGAAGAAAAGGCTGAAGACAGCTATAGATCGCCAGAAGAATTATACAGATAATAGATGAAAGCCGTTGGAGTTCGAGTTGGAGACAAAATATAATTGAAAGTATCTCCTTGGAAAGGAGTAAGAAAGGAAAGCTAAGTCCAGGGTACGTAGGATCATTTCCAGTAATCCAACATATAGGACCAGTTGCTTATAGGTTACAACTACCAGGAGAGTTAGTTGGAGTATATGATGTATCCAATCTCAAGAAATGTCTATCAGACGAATCTTTGATAGTACCTCTTCAAGATATAGAGGTAAATGAAAGTTAAAATTTGTTAAGAAACCTCTTTAGATAGAAGATAGAAAAGTGAAAGTTTCTCAAACACAAAAGATTAGTTCAAGTAAAAAGGGGATTTAAAGATAGGACCCTAATACACTTGGGAACTGGAATTAGAAGCGAAGGTATCCTCAATTATTCCAGTAAATCTCGAGGACGAGATTTTTATTAAGGTGGGGAGAATGTAACAACTCTCATCAAAAGTCATATTTATTATTTTAAATGTCCAATAGGAAACCTTAATTAAGACACCCAAGTGATTCTGCGCAAACCCTAAAATTTTCAGAATCATCAGAATCAGGATCAGGGCCCCTAAAACTCAGGGGGGGCATTTCCTATTTGACGATTATCCTCTTAATTCGTTATCAGAATAAAAAATTCAAGAATCGTCGACTCAGCAGGCCTAGTCCCACACGTGGCTACCCTATCAATTTTATTTATCCCTTACAGACCGTAAGGGAATATTGTTACGGTCCGTAAGCTAGTCAAAATCGGTGTATAAATAGCAGACATTGGCACTTAGTTTCTGGAGTTTGAGCGACGAGAAAATTCATTATATTCTCTGAGTTTTGGTCTGATTACCACAATTAACACACACAAATCACTAATTGATGCTGCAATCAGGATAATAACTCGATCGCTATTACGATTCAACGTCCGATCGATTATAACTATCCAACGATTGTTTAAGTGCCGCTCAAATTGAGTTTATACTTTGTTATTCATCGTGATTTCGACTTGAATGTTTGAGTGCTGTTCGAACTCGGACTATACTCTGTCATTCGTTGTGAATCCGCTGAATTGTTAAGTATTGCACTTGTAAATCGTTGTGAGGGTTTAATCTCGTGAATTGTCGTAACTGCTGTATTAGTTACTAACCTGTTTGTGTGCGCATTGTTATTTAAATTAGGTTAATCAAGGCTAATCAGTAGGCTTATACTCTGCTCGTTAAATCTATAATGTGAGTCATTCTCTTTTTATCAACTATTTTACAATACCTCAAATTATTGTCAAGGTTATAATTACAGGGACTAAGTCGTGGATATCTTGAATCACTGGCTAGTGGGGTATTGTGCACATTACTAATTTTCTCCCAGTTAGGTTCATTGACCTACTCGGGATAATCACTGTTAGGTTCATTGACCTACAGGGATACTCATCACTATTTAGGTTCATTGATCTAATAGTGGTATGACCATCGTCACCATTGTGACATGTCACCATTGTGACAGGATGCCAGATAAAAATAAGATAGAAGCCATTGTAATCGCTCTTATGCTGTAATTAATAACTATGCATCATTATGCAAAATAGAATGATTCACTCAGTATTTCCCGCTGACAAAACCTTTTTCAAACATGTTTCAGGTGATCTGTTATGATCTAGGAAAAGTGCCATAAAGCACTACAAGCTCAAGGAAGTGGCTCAGTATAAAATAAAGAAACATGTTTTGTAAAATAAAAGGTTTCTTCGTGAAATCAAACGATTGTAAATTACCGGGTCTTATCCCGAGTTGTGAAATAAAATAATCAGGAAATATTTTCAGTTTTAAAAAGATCCTGTTGAAAACTTCCGCTGTTAAACTCAATTAATTAAATACCACGGGATTTCTGTCCCGTGGCTCCTGAAACGGGTCAAACCGGGTCGGGGGCCGTGACACCAATGAAGAAACACTGGTTAAATGGACGGAATCAGATAAACCAGGGGGTTATGTTCTGCATAAAAAGGGTTGGTTTCTTCTCGTTCGGTTCAAAGGGACAGATCTTCTTCTCTTCTCGATATCTGCAAAACGGACACCGTTAGACTCGCCACGGGGAGAATGGAGGTTCTCTCCGTGACCACCCTCCGGCGTGAGAATAAGTATCGGTACTTGAAGAAGAAGAAGTATAAGTGAAGTGAATGTAACTTGGAGATTATACCTGAATTACTCTTCTATTTATAGCCGGAGTTTGGGCGGGAAAACCTGTTATTGAAATGTTGACGGAAGATGCTAACTCCGTAAGCGGTTATTTTCCTTTCCGTTAATCCTCTTAATAGGACGTGAGAGCACACGGATCACGATTTAGATCAACAGCTAGGGTATTACCACGTGGAAAGTGGGTAAGTGGAGATTTCTCTCTAATTCCATGCCATCACCATGACTTCAAGAGGGCCTGGGATGATGACACGTGGCCAGACGGTTACAACCGTCTAGTGGTGCACGATTGAGCCTTCTAGAAGATTACTGCCATAATCCAGTGTGACTCCTTACCGTGTGGTATTAATTGAAGTAAATAATATCCAAGTCCGGGTATTATTTAAGCAAGAGTGCTTGCTGGGATTTTTATCACTGTTTATGAAGAGAGGCGCAATGATTCATTAGTTTCCTTTTGGCGCGCATGTGTTGCTTGTTGTTTTTCTTCTGAGCTCTCTTTGCAGGACCAGTGCGCGGCCGCTCAAGGTCTTAAGAGGGTTAGAATATGAGGATGTGGTATGGTCCCATGTGCTCGAAGTAAGGCTTTTTGGGACCTTACCCCTTCACTATAAAAACATCGCATCAATACATTACAAATCAACATTTAATTGTTTTTTTATCGTCTTTGTTGTTATTATTATTATTATTATTATTTTACATAAGCCCATATAACCGTAGTTTAATACCAAATTACCCCCAAACATCTTTGATACTTCACAAAGTTTCAAAAACTAAACAAAGATGGTTCTTGTACTTGAACTGGAAAGAAAACTAACACACTGGCACATGGATAGGATTAGTACAGTACCCGTACCGGTACCGAAAATACTGATACCGGATTTAAACAAAACTGGATACCAAATACCGTACCAAATATATAGGTACAATTCCGTACCCGCTTTGTTACCATTTTGTTTTTATTTAATTTTTTAGCACTTATACGAGTACTAAATAGGTAAAATTGACATGAGTACCAATACGAGTACCAAATAGGTAAAATTGGTACGAGTACCAATACGATACGGGTACCATATAGGTAAAATCAATATAAGTACTATAAATACCATAATACGAAATAAAACATAATACAAAAAAAAATTTAAAGGTCTACATAAAATTCGGTATCAGTACCCGTTTACCGAAAGTACTGAATACCAAAACCAATAAAACTGGGTACCGATATATGTACCAAATACCTAAAATCGGTACGGGTATGGGTATTTGGGTAAAAAAAAACCCATCCCTAATTCATTCCCTGGAATGCTAGAATTCCTTCACCCCAAAGGGGGCTCTCATGTCCCCAAACTCACCCCTTGAAGTTTAGGGATCACTCCACAAAATCATTTGTAATAGCTTAGTTTGAGAGAGAGAGAGAGGGGGGGGGGGGGGGGAGAGATAGAGAGAGAGAAAGAAAGAGAACTTGTTTTCTATTGCTTTTCTTGGCTAAACTCTTTAAGCTACTTGGGTTGTAGATGGAACTTGGTATGAATTAAATGTTTAAACTTTGGCAAAGTGGTGTGTTATGTCTTTGATAATTCTTTCTACTCTTCTTTTTCGTTAATGGGGTGTGGGATTAGTTTTGGTCTTCGATCTTATGGGTGTTCTTGATAACCTTGATGGGTGAAGCTTATTAGTACACTTAAGGCATGTGACAACCCATCTACTAATAAGGAAAATGTTATCTTGGAGAAGTGGTTGACCCATTTGTGGAAACACATCTTGTGATCAACCCTCGTTTATTAAGGATATCGTTGTTTTCCTGTACGATCTATATGCTAGGCTTCAATGATAAGTCAAAGCTTGGTTATGCGACTTGTCTAACACGGTCTACATGTTAGGCTTGGCGTAAACCAAAAGTTGGTGAACCCATGTTACTAAGGTTACATCCTTTGCTCTGTCGTGATCTAGGCAATACGGTTGTTTGCAAATCATGGAAGCTGAACGATTTCAATATTTTGTTGTTAACGTAGTCGACATATTCCTTCGGTTTTGGGCATGCAGCATGCCTTCTGAATCCGAGAACATTGGCCGAGCAGCTCAAACAAGTATCGCAGACCATCGGACAATACATCAATCAAGAAGACTAACATTCTGTAGATGTAGGAGGAAAGGGGCAGTAAACTTATGGGAATCATTGTTTCTTACCATGTAGAATTGATGGGGAAGAGTATGAAAGATTTAGAAATGTTGGGCTAAGTGCAGTTATGACTAAAGTTTTCTGAATTGCAAGTATGACAAAAGTACTAAATGATCATAGTTTCATACCTGTAGAATTCATGGGATCTCAAGGAAGAACAAATACATCAAAGATAGCTAATCTTGTTTGTACCAAATACATCTTTCCACCGAAATGAAAATGAACAATTTTGTGTCCTTAGGTGAAAAGGTATCGTCCGGCCTTTTCCCTGCTCCCCTTTTATTTTTGTAAATTGGGAATTTCCAAAAAAGGAAATTCCATTTTCTTGAACAGTGTCAAACCGGAGCTAGCTCCGAGCATCGGGAGATCCCATTTCTTGTACGAGCCGATGTCTTTGTGAGATATATGAATCTCACAAGACATCGACCTTGCTACCTTCATAAAACCTAGAATCAGCTCTTGATGAGTTCTGTAAAACCAGTAAAAATGTGTGTAAGGCTGATTAATGTTTTTGATCTAAAATTACTACATGTTTTAAAAGGGTGTTTGGGATTGCTTATGATACTACAAGTTTTAACACGTTCTTAACCGAATCTGACTTGATCTAACAAAGTCAAACACCATTTAACTTTTCAAAAAGTTTAACCGAATTCCACACAAGTTTTAACACGTTCTTAACCGAATCTGACTTGTAGTGTATAAAATACCTTTTTATCTTTCATATCGTTAATTTACACATCTACACACGTTGCATAGATGATCTTTTTCACGTTTTTACAAAAAAAAGGTCCTTTTTTTCTAATAATCTCTCTAGAGAATGTGACAGAAGGTTGAAAAACTCTAGTATGCAATAACATAACATAAAATATGGGTTAGGATCAAATACAAAGGATAAAATAAATAAGAAGGGTAAGAAGGATTCTAGTCCATTGATATTAGATTTGGAGGGTTGAGATTAGTTGTAGGGAAAAGAAGATAATAGAAGGGCATAAAGGGAATCCTATATTTATGGATTTTCTATCTCCACATGCAAGACACATGCCAATTCCCCCATCGATTTAAAACGTCCATAACTTTTTCATACGACTTTTTTTTTAAGTTCACCATAATAACGAGCGTTTTTTTATCTTTAATATGAGTACCATATTATCATATAAAAATAAAATAAAAAATTTCATTTTTACTGGGTTTTTTTTGCATTGTGTTAAAGATTCAGGTCATTGTGTCTTTTAACTGGGTTTTCGTCAGTAGAGTTTCTATACATTGTGTTATTATCAAAACCTATAACACAATGTTAATTTGGGTTCTATTCATTACGTTTTTATAAGAACCTATAACACAATAAATGACACAATGAAGATGGTGTTATATCTGGGTTTTCTATAAATTGTGTTATTAGTTCAGGTCATTGTGTTTAATATGTTATTCATTGTGTTTTAATATGTTGTCCATTGTGTTTTAATAATTTGTTCAATTTTTTTATTATCTTTGTTCATTGTGTTTTAGTTTGTTGTGTATTGTGTTTTTAGTTTGTTTTCCATTGTGTCTTCATCTGTTCTCCATTGTGTCTTTTATCTGTTGTCATTAATTGTGTCTTTTATCTGTTGTCATTAATTGTGTCTTTTATCTGTTGTCATCAATTGTGTTTTTATTTAGTCTGATACTTATTGTGTTATATGTTATCTCCATTGTGTTATACGTTATGGTCATTGTGTTTTAGTATGTTGTCCATTGTGTCTTTATCTGTTGTCATTGATTGTGTTTTTGATCTACTTTACATTGTGTTTTACATCATGTTCATTGTGTTATTATCAAAACCTATAACACAATGTTAATTTGGGTTCTATCCATTGCGTTTTTATAAGAACCTATAACACAATATATGACACAATGAAGATGGTGTTATATCTGGGTTTTCTATAAATTGTGTTATTAGTTCAGGTCATTGTGTTTAATATGTTATTTATTGTGTTTTAATATGTTGACCATTGTGTTTTAATAATTTGTTCAATTTTTTTATTATATTTGTTCATTGTGTTTTAGTTTGTTGTGTATTGTGTTTTTAGTTTGTTTTCCATTGTGTATTTTATCTGCTGTCATTAAATGTGTCTTTTATCTGTTGTCATCAATTGTGTTTTTATTTAGTCTTATACTTATTGTGTTATATGTTATCACCATTGTGTTATACGTTATGGTCATTGTGTTTTAGTATATTGTCCATTGTGTCTTTATCTTTTGTCATTGATTGTGTTTTTGATCTACTTTACATTGTGTTTTACATCATATCCATTGTGTAATATGCAACTGGGTTTTTGATTTTTTTTTTGAAAAAATATAACAATATGGTACTCATATTAAAGATAAAAAAACGCTCGATTTTATGGTATAATTTTTTTAAAAAAACAAATGATGTATAAAAAAGTTACGGACGTTTAAAAATTGGGGGGGGGGGGGGGCGGGAATAACATGTGACTTGCATATGCATATTCTCTTTCCTCTTGTAGACAAAATTACCCTTTTCATTTAATTCATCCTATGACACTTGTCACTCTCTGATGACTTCTTACCTTTCTTATTTTTAAATACTTTGTATTATAACTCAACCCAATAAAATATAACTAATATTAATGCCTAACATGAAAATCAAATATATAAGAACAAATTCAATTATTTGATTTAAAAATAAGACGGCTAAAGAGAATGCTATAATATTGTTTTATTCACATCTATCATGAGGTATGACATATACGGTCACCAATTAAGTAACTTTTTATAAACATTTCTTATAATAAAACCACATCAAAAGGCTATATTTATTTTTCACCAGGTAAAAGCCACGTCATAGACGATGTTCTAGTTTCATGGCTTCAAATTTTGTTTTAATATTAGTTTCTGAATAGAAATATAGATTCAAGATGTTAAAGTTGAATATTATTACAAAATAAATTCAATTTATAAGACTTGTTCATTTAATTATGAGGAGTCAAGTCTATAAAGTCATCCCAAAGTCATACCTTTCTTTCGATCCCAAAGATTTCTTGAATGCAAAGCTTAGAACTCTTATTTTGATTATATAACATATACATCTTTCTTTGAATCCACATAAAACAAACACACTGAAGAGGTATGGTCCCAAACTCTCGCCAACATGGCAAGGACCATACCACTTTCCCCATCCTACATGGCGTTGACATCAGCCGTATCATCCGGAAGCTTCTAGGAGCTTCTGGAAGATATCCAGGTGACACCAAAGATGCTACATACGACATAAAGGACAACACGTGTCACCACCTATCAAGTGCCAAGTGGACCTGCAACAGGTCAGGGAGCAACCAGACAACGTCAGTACGATGTTTCCACATTCGACAAATGCAGGCGCGCCACGTGTACCACTACACTGACCACAGCAGAGGAGACCAAGGGTATATTCCCCTTGGTCGGACAGCTGGCACGCGTCTACAGCTGGCATCGTTGCTCCTCCCTCTCTCACCATCCGGCTATAAATAGAACTCTCCATCATTCAGGTAAAGGGATCTCGCTATCACTATTCTCACGCTTAACACACACTGATTATCCTTCCTCGGAACAGTACTTATTCTCACGCCGGAGCCTGGTTAAGAGGGAAACCCCCATATTCCCCTCTTAACGAGACTGACGGTTTGCTGTTTTGCAGGATACGGTCATCTTACGAGTAGGAAGAGAGATTGAACCCACAGGAGAAATAACCCCACAGATTAACCATAGTATTAACCTTGTGTTTCATCATTGGCGCCATCCGCTTTTAGGAAAACCACTCTCATCTCTTTTTCTTTCCAGAAAACACTCGTCAACATGGCCGAACACAACCCTTCCCACCAAGTCGATGGAGACGTTTCTTCCTTCGAACTCGTTTCGGACAACGTACACGTCCAACGAGGTCCAAGGAACGAAGCTATCCAAGAAGGGCCACCAAACATGGAGTATCCCAGCATCTTTGGGAGTACATCCCGGGTTGCCGCTCAAAACGCACCTGGTGCTACTTTCCAAACTCCACCCAGAATTATCACTCAGACCACGAACGGAGCTACGTTTCAGCCTCCGTCAGAGGTAGTCCAACCAACACCAGCAGTGCAGACTCAGAGCCATGGAGCTGGCCCCTCAGTTCCATCGGACCAAGCACAACTCAACTTCTCTGCGCTACTTGGGCTACCCGAAGGAAAAACTCTGGCTTCCTGGTATGCCGAACAAGTGGCGTCTATAAACCTTGTTTATACACAACTCAGCACGCAGCAAGCCCTGCTACAGGCACAAGCAAATCAGTCCGCATTCGTCACTCCATTGCCAAGGCCTTTGAGCGCTCCCATGCCTCAACAGACCAACGCTTTCAATCTACGTCCTGAGTCAGTACCTCCACCACATGTCAGAAGACCAAGCGCGCACGACACGCGCGACACATACGGAGAAACAGAGAGCAACTATGTGCAGTACTCCAACCAACCAAAGAAGCCAATACAAAGTCGTTTAGGCCCGCGCAACATAAACGACAAATTTGAAAACGATGAAGAGAAGCACACAGTGTTCAGCAGGCTCCCACCAGAGCATGAAGCATACAAACCTCGCAAGCGCGCAGGTTATGATCCAAAAGCAGAGCATGATTTCACTCTAAGCTATCGTCCGGACGACATGGCCGAGAATTCGAAGTTCATCCGAGAGATCGCCACGGCTGCCATAGACAAAACGAAATTGCCACATAACGTGGGCAAATACAACGGGTTGACAGACCCAGACGATCATCTCCAAGTTTTTAATGGTGCAGGAGCAACAGGCGGATGGAACTTACCAACCTGGTGTCACCTTTTCGCTCAAACCTTCATAGGCGCGGCGCGCATTTGGTTTGACAGCTTACCAGCCGGAAAAATCAAATCTTGGGTCGATTTCCGAGAGAAGTTCCTAGCACACTTCTCACAACAACGACGACACACCAGGGATCCGGCCGATTGCTTGAACATATGGCGCAGAGACCACGAAAGCGTGGAAGATTTCATTACAAGATACAACAAAGAATGTTTGGAGATTGGTGACGTAGGCGAGAAGATGATGCGTGCGCACTTCATGCGGGCTGTCAAGTGTGATGACCTCATCAAGCGCGTAAAAGGAAGAGACGGAGGGCCCAAAGATTGGGAGACCTTCATTGAGGCGGCCAAAACCATCGCGCAGTCAGATAGGCAGTTGACCGGTGACGACCACCGTCAGCGTAGTTACAATCATACCGACTGTCACACCCCAACCAATGGCGGAAACATCGGGATGAGACGAAGTGTGAAGATTGCTAGAGACATCATAACGCTATTTGTGACAATATTTAAATAATTCCCATTTCATTTCATACTTCAAATTGTCAACATTACATAATCTCAGATAACAACAAGTTCAAAAGAAATACGAACAACATAATCAAAATTGATACAACATATTAAACCTAAACGTCTATATGTGTATCTAGGCATCAATGCTACTTCTTTTCATATCATTGTCATCATCAACCTGTAACATGTTTAAAATACAATTCAATGCAAAAGCAATGGCGAGTATACAAGTTTGGTATGTACATAGCAAAAGATAAGTTTTAAACAATTCCTCATAGCAAGCATGTGATTCAAGATAAACAATAAATATGGCATGTGTCTAACATATCAAACCAAATGAGACGCAAGATGCTCATGACATAACCACAAGTCTACGGGCGGGTCGTCAATCCTATAGCGCTACATATGTCACGGTTAGGCTCGTACGAAGTTAATGATAAGTTTAACACATAATGTCCTCAACCCAAGTTTAAAGTATCAAGCAATCACGTATACAAGCATGTTATAGGAATGTTCATGTGTTTAAGCAAAATGTCCATGTGTAAGTTTTGGTAAGTAAACATGTTACACCCCAAAAGTGGTAAAAGTAAAGAGGGGAAAATACGAGTATACTCACATAATTGCTAAGTCTTCCGATTATCCAAGTGTTGACGAGCGTAAAAGATTTGGAGGACACCCTATATGGGCAAACGATTGTGCATGAGTAAACGGGAGTCCAAGAGAACGAACGAGAGTGTTTATCCTAGATGTTTAAAATATCGCGAACTCGTTATTATTTACTAGGTTAAAAATAAATAATCCTAATATTTATGTTTTGCAAAATTTGGAATTCGTGTATTATATCGTCTTGATATATAAAAAAAAATATTGTTATAAAAGAATTTATGCTATTAATTTAGAGATTTGGTTATAAAGAAAACGAATCAAAAATAAATAAATAAATAAATAAAAGAAATCGTTTTGAAATTATATACGTATTGTTTTGTGGATTTTTACGAAAAACGGGCAGAGTTTCCTCTGTTTTTGGACGATCCCGACAATACCAGTTGTCGATAACATTGCCAAAATTCAACAAATAATCACATTATATATAAAATTATCGTCAATGCCAAACGTAAATAATCACTACATATAACGGTTCGAGTTCGTTTTTAAAACAATAACTATTTACCGAAATAATAATAACAAAATCTGCGTCATTAAGATTATACCAAGTCGTGTGTTGACTGAGTTTGACCTCAGTTGACTGAAGTTGACCGAGTCACCCGAACCACGAACCAAACTCCTCTTTGACTGTTGTTGACTGAACCGACTGACCCGAACTGAACATGAGCCGACTAAACCGAGCCAGGACTGAACCAAGTCAAAACTGAACCGAGTCAAAAACCGGGTTGGATCGAATCTGAATGCAAGGCCAAACAATACCCTGACTTGAATTAAACTTGAACTAAATCAAATGGCACTCGAAACTCTTACCTGAACCGAACCAAACCGAACATCGAATATGAGACTCAACTGGAACCAACTTGACTGGTGCCCTATCGGAAGCTTGTTGGAACCAACAACGCCACCACCGCCGCCGGAAAACCAGTTCCGCCGCCACTCACGATGCCGTCGGTCGTCCTCTTTCTCTCTCTTGCTGATAACCTCTCACGTTCTCTCTCTTCTCTCTGACTAGTCTCTCTCCCTGTCTTCGTGTTCTGCCGTCATATGCCACCACCGCCATCACCGTACGCCACCACCGAAGGGTGGGGGTCGGCCGCTCAATCGAGCAAAGAGAGGGGTCAGTGTGGTGGTTTGGGAAGATGAGGGGTGTTGCAGGTGTGCTGTCTGTCGGAAATCGACCGGAGAAGACGAGGTGAAGGGGCTGCGGTGTGGGGAGTTGTTTGAGTGAACGAGGGAGGGCAGGGGTGTTGAGAGTGAAGGGGGCTAGGGTTTTGGCTACGAAGAAGATGAGGGAGCAGGGGAGTTGTGCGTGTTTTTGTTTTGTGGTTTCAAATAAGATGAAGTGGAAGAAGGGTTAAGTTAGTTTATAAAGCTAGGGTTTTGAAGTGGGTTGGGTCCAAGGCTCACTAGCACGCACCCAGTCTTTCGTACGGCCCAAACGTATATCCAAAATCGTGAAATAATAATAATTTTTTTTTAATTTATTTTTTTTTGTTAGAAGCACGGGAATAGCGTTAGTAATCGTTTTTAATCGCGTAAGTGGGTCGTTGTCGTTTCTCGCTCAGATTTCGACTGCGATTAAAATAATTAAATAAATAAATAAAAGCGAACATGTATTTCCTAAAAATATACACATATGGAAATACGAGGCGTTACAGTCTCCCCTCCTTTAGGAAATTTCGTCCCGAAATTTATTAAGAAGGAAGGCTTGAAAAGGTTTTGGCATAACGAAGAGGATTGTTTAAAATTGGGGTCTTGAAGTTTGAGACAACGGAGATTAATTGATGTATAAGGGTGAACGATTGATCTAGTTGACGATTACAAGTATGAGAATAGCATAAGTATCGGATAGACAAAAGTAGCGTGCCAAGAATGAAGTCTCGTCATGGATAATCGGATATAATGCGTTTGTGAGTTGTTTAAAGTTTGAATTAGGTCCAAAAAGGTCTGTAAAGCACATAATTTCTCATGGCACTTTTTACGAAAGTTTGGTAACATGGTGAAAACACATATATATAGGATGTACCAGCGGCGTATTCACCATGTTTTAACCATATTACGTCCGTCTCGTATTCGGTGTCATGTTACATTCCGTGTCTTACCATACGCAGTAGCACACTCTATGGTTCTCATACGTCCATTACTATAATCCCGTGTGCACCCGCGATTATACCAATCGTCGCATGATCCACATAGCTTGTACTAATTGCGTATGAATCAAGGTATACATAAATTTTGAAAATAAGATTGGGTGCGTATAAAAGTGTAACATATAAGCATGTTCGCGTTCCAAATAGTATAAGACCAACGTAAGCGAATCCCTCGGGTTTCGCTCGCGTACAGGTGCGAATGTATAAATTTTTGAGTAAAAAGCATGAGCATAGTACAAGTTTAAATACGAATACGTATGTGCGCATAAACACAAAACGTATGACAAGAGTGTGAGCATAAGTATAAGCATAACGTGTATTAAGGTGAGTATAAAATGTGAATACAACCATGAGTATGAGTATAAACACAAAGCGTATGAGTATGAATACGAGTATAAGTGTGAACATAAGATGTATGAGCATAAATGTGAACGTGAATATAGGTTTAAAACATGAAGGTTTACGTAAGAATAAAATATATGTGTATGAATATATGTGTAAACAAAGTTGTACAAGTGGAAATGAAAATATAAAATGTCTGAATCATGAATATGAGTGTAGTATAAACATGAATGTAAGTACAACGTAAATGTATAATTGTGAGTGTATGTATGAACGTAAAACGTATGAATTTTGAATCATGAGTATAACATAAGTGTGTAAGTGCGAACATAAGCGATTGTATAAAATGTCTAAGTATGGATGTAGGAAGTAATGATTTTGTTTATAGTATAAATCGAAATACACGAGTTTATGCGCGTAAGGATTAAAAGTTTTGAGTATGAAAGAAAAAGGGGACGAGTGACACACGTGAGATTGCTGTGAGATATTGACTATAACGGGTAAAATGATATGCATACTTAGTTGTTTGCGCAAAACGTGAAGTTAGAATAGATTGAGTTGTCATGGAATATTGAATCTAGTTTGTGAATGTAAGGGGGTATAAAACAGCTATTGGTTACGTGAAACGTACTTCGTAAAAAGAATAGGAATGCTACTACGGTTTTAAAAGAGTTTACATAAGTTGAAAATTTGTTGGTTCTTATGAAGTTTCATTGCTCACATGTTTTGAAATTTAATTGTCGTATCGAGTGGGGTTTTGAAAAAGTTCTAGAGATTAATAAGTTTGCACCGTTTTAAGTGACTTTGTGTTAGAAAATTTTGAAACTTACAGCTTCTTGTGAAAAAGTCGATCTTTAAAAAAAAAAAAAGGAATTTGGTACATAAACTTGGTGATTGTTGAAAAATGTTTCATTGGTTTTGAAAAGGGATTTTAGTAAATGATTAAATAATATTGGTAATATTTTATAGGTGTGTGCGAAAAAGGTGATTTGATTCTCAATCGAGAATAACAATCTCTAGTTTAATGGTGTTAGAGGAGCGTGTTTCAATGTTTACGTTGATTGGTGAATTTGTGGGCAACGGATTTATTCAGCTGACTAGGCTGACAAGTAGTATTTCGTGAAATTTTTAAAAATCGAGGAACGCGCGTTTATTGGTAACATCGAAATTTTGTGTATGCGAGTGATGTGAAATTAGATTATAGAATAAGATATACGTTTAAATAAATGATGCATTTGAGATACATGATAAATGATTTAGGTATAAACATGATTGTGTTTACATAATATAGCCTATTAAAAGAAGGCGTTAGTAACGATCACCTAGGTAAGGGAATCACCCCTAACTCGTTGGTGAGGTCGTTGTAAGGTGAGAAATAAAGCGGAGTTAATCGTCAAGGTAAGGAAATCACTCCTATCTCGATGATATGTCTCCACTCGTTGTTACAAAAGTGTAAATAAAATTACGTGAAAATATGCATGCAAATAATGTATAATCGTATGAAGAGTAATAGCATGATGCATGCACAAAAGTGAAATCTCAAAAATGGTTCGAAATTGACAAAAGATCGAAAATAATGAAGCGTGAGTTTGATAAAAGGAAACTCGGATGGTTCCAAAACGGAACGTTGACTAACCAAAGTGGTCGAAAGTCTTTCGAACTTGAGGAGCATGCTTTGGCCTAATAGGTGAAATATTCTTGCCGACAAGTCGGTTAACGGTATTTACCCTTCCGGTTACTACACGTTCTCAATTCAATTGAAATTTCGAGACTTGGCGGGATTAATGAAAATCAAAGAGTGGAACTAGTCGACAAGGTGCGGGTTTCACCCCTAACTTGGCGATTTAGTATCCTAAGTGTGGTTGGTACTCGCCGGATCAAAAGTTAATTTCGACACTTTGGCGAGGGTCCACTAGAATTTGAAATTTGAATTTCTCCATCAAGGTGTGGATTTCACTCCTAACTTGGTGGTGAATTTCGTGTAAGAAAGAAAAGTAGAAGGATCGAGAGTCATTCACCAAATTGTGGGTTTCACGCCTATTTTGGTGAAGTCGTCTCATTTTCGTAATATGAGTGTTGTCGGATTAGAATAATCGAGTAAAATGCATGAGGGAAGTGTATGTCAAAGGAAATACATGAACAAGTATAAACACATAAGAAAGCATATCAAGAGTGGTGCTTGGATAACGAATGATAAAACATGTATTAACACATAGAGAAATATGTTTAGAGTAACACGTAAAGAATCGAACAATGAAGCAAGTATTAACACATAATAAGACAAGCATTAATGCATAAGAATAACATGTTGAATATTTCTCACGAGTGATACATATGTCTAAAATAGCATAAATAAGAAACAAATAAAGTATCATGTAGTTGTTCAAGCAAAACATCCGAATAAGGCTCTAAAACTATAGACTAGGTAAAAGCATGGCAATTCTACCTAATTCC
This sequence comes from Helianthus tuberosus, assembly GCA_030545235.1. Lineage (NCBI taxonomy): Eukaryota > Viridiplantae > Streptophyta > Magnoliopsida > Asterales > Asteraceae > Helianthus > Helianthus tuberosus. The sequence goes on from CM060447.1 coordinate 199,056,246, forward strand.
CTATAGTTATGGCTCTGATACCAATCTGTCACACCCCAACCAATGGCGGAAACATCGGGATGAGACGAAGTGTGAAGATTGCTAGAGACATCATAACGCTATTTGTGACAATATTTAAATAATTCCCATTTCATTTCATACTTCAAATTGTCAACATTACATAATCTCAGATAACAACAAGTTCAAAAGAAATACGAACAACATAATCAAAATTGATACAACATATTAAACCTAAACGTCTATATGTGTATCTAGGCATCAATGCTACTTCTTTTCATATCATCGTCATCATCAACCTGTAACATGTTTAAAATACAATTCAATGCAAAAGCAATGGCGAGTATACAAGTTTGGTATATACATAGCAAAAGATAAGTTTTAAACAATTCCTCATAGCAAGCATGTGATTCAAGATAAACAATAAATATGGCATGTGTCTAACATATCAAACCAAATGAGACGCAAGATGCTCATGACATAACCACAAGTCTACGGGCGGGTCGTCAATCCTATAGCGCTACATATGTCACGGTTAGGCTCGTACGAAGTTAATGATAAGTTTAACACATAATGTCCTCAACCCAAGTTTAAAGTATCAAGCAATCACGTATACAAGCATGTTATAGGAATGTTCATGTGTTTAAGCAAAATGTTCATGTGTAAGTTTTGGTAAGTAAACATGTTACACCCCAAAAGTGGTAAAAGTAAAGAGGGGAAAATACGAGTATACTCACATAATTGCTAAGTCTTCCGATTATCCAAGTGTTGACGAGCGTAAAAGATTTGGAGGACACCCTATATGGGAAAACGATTGTGCATGAGTAAACGGGAGTCCAAGAGAACGAACGAGAGTGTTTATCCTAGATGTTTAAAATATCGCGAACTCGTTATTATTTACTAGGTTAAAAATAAATAATCCTAATATTTATGTTTTGCAAAATTTGGAATTCGTGTATTATATCGTCTTGATATATAAAAAAAAATATTGTTATAAAAGAATTTATGCTATTAATTTAGAGATTTGGTTATAAAGAAAACGAATCAAAAATAAATAAATAAATAAATAAAAGAAATCGTTTTGAAATTATATACGTATTGTTTTGTGGATTTTTACGAAAAACGGGCAGAGTTTCCTCTGTTTTTGGACGATCCCGACAATACCAGTTGTCGATAACATTGCCAAAATTCAACAAATAATCACATTATATATAAAATTATCGTCAATGCCAAACGTAAATAATCACTACATATAACGGTTCGAGTTCGTTTTTAAAACAATAACTATTTACCGAAATAATAATAACAAAATCTGCGTCATTAAGATTATACCAAGTCGTGTGTTGACTGAGTTTGACCTCAGTTGACTGAAGTTGACCGAGTCACCCGAACCACGAACCAAACTCCTCTTTGACTGTTGTTGACTGAACCGACTGACCCGAACTGAACATGAGCCGACTAAACCGAGCCAGGACTGAACCAAGTCAAAACTGAACCGAGTCAAAAACCGGGTTGGATCGAATCTGAATGCAAGGCCAAACAATACCCTGACTTGAATTAAACTTGAACTAAATCAAATGGCACTCGAAACTCTTACCTGAACCGAACCAAACCGAACATCGAATATGAGACTCAACTGGAACCAACTTGACTGGTGCCCTATCGGAAGCTTGTTGGAACCAACAACGCCACCACCGCCGCCGGAAAACCAGTTCCGCCGCCACTCACGACGCCGTCGGTCGTCCTCTTTCTCTCTCTTGCTGATAACCTCTCACGTTCTCTCTCTTCTCTCTGACTAGTCTCTCTCCCTGTCTTCGTGTTCTGCCGTCATATGCCACCACCGCCATCACCGTACGCCACCACCGAAGGGTGGGGGTCGGCCGCTCAATCGAGCAAAGAGAGGGGTCAGTGTGGTGGTTTGGGAAGATGAGGGGTGTTGCAGGTGTGCTGTCTGTCGGAAATCGACCGGAGAAGACGAGGTGAAGGGGCTGCGGTGTGGGGAGTTGTCTGAGTGAACGAGGGAGGGCAGGGGTGTTGAGAGTGAAGGGGGCTAGGGTTTTGGCTACGAAGAAGATGAGGGAGCAGGGGAGTTGTGCGTGTTTTTGTTTTGTGGTTTCAAATAAGATGAAGTGGAAGAAGGGTTAAGTTAGTTTATAAAGCTAGGGTTTTGAAGTGGGTTGGGTCCAAGGCTCACTAGCACGCACCCAGTCTTTCGTACGGCCCAAACGTATATCCAAAATCGTGAAATAATAATAATTTTTTTTTAATTTTTTTTTGTTAGAAGCACGGGAATAGCGTTAGTAATCGTTTTTAATCGCGTAAGTGGGTCGTTGTCGTTTCTCGCTCAGATTTCGACTGCGATTAAAATAATTAAATAAATAAATAAAAGCGAACATGTATTTCCTAAAAATATACACATATGGAAATACGAGGCGTTACACCGACCGGCACAGCAAGAAGGGCAGAAACCAATCTTGGAGAGCATCCGGTAACAGGGAAAGAAGCCCGGTAAGAGAAGACGCGCGGCACACGATCAACCAAATCGCACATCGGAAAGAGGTGAAAAAAGAAAACTGAGAGAAGCAGTGGACACTCCTAACGAAAACCCCTTCAGAAGTCTTGGCAACCGAGAACCACCAGTTCAAGCCACCACTGCAAATGCGCAACAAGAGGGGCCAAGACCCGAATCTTTTCTGTGACTTCCAGAAGGACACCGGCCACTTAACCGACGATTGTTTCAGCCTCAAACAAGAGATCGAAAGGGCTTTAAGAGACGGAAAGTTAACTCACCTGGTCAAAGGTGGCAGGCGTGATTACCGTCAGATTCAGCGAAGAGAAGAAGGGCCGGACAACAAAAAACTCCGGAAGTTAGAAACCCACATGGTTCAGGGAGGTCCACGAAGGCCAAGGAAAAATTACAACAAGCGCGCGCAGGATGACTCATGGCGCGAGAAACAAGTCGTTTTCCCAGTTGTAAGAGGAGGCCCACGAGAAAGAAGGCCCATAGTCATTTCGGGCGTCATAGGGCATTACCAAACGGATTACATCTTCATCGATCCGGGGAGCACTGCGGATATCATATATGAACAGTGTTTTAATCAGTTCGATCAGGAGGACAAAGCGCGCTTAGAACCAGTTGATTACCCGCTCACTGGATTCTGCAACGAAGCCGTTTTTCCTCTAGGACAAATATCGTTCCCAGTGTTGCTCTCAGACGGAAGAAACTCAAGAACAGAGGAAGTCACATTCATGGTGCTGCCAGCACATTCAAGACACGATATCCTGCTGGGAAGAGAATCCCAAGGTGATTTCAGCATGATTTGCTCTGGCCCACACTCCGCAGTGGGATTTCCAACAGAAACAGGAGTAGCCATCATCTATGCAAGCAAAGAAGTACTAGCGACAGATGAGCTAAGACCTGCAAAGACAAGGAAACCAGAAGCACGGCAAGAGGCAGAAAAATGGGTGCTCAACAGCGCATATCCGGAACAGACGGTAACCTTGGGACCTGCAATGTCCGATCTGACGCGCGCGGCGCTGAAAAAACTGCTGTTCCAAAACATGGATGTCTTTGCCTGGACGCCGGCAGACATGGTGGGTGTTCCACGGCACATAGCCGAACACCGTCTAAACGTATCGGAAGAAGCCAAGCCGGTGGTGCATGCTAAGCGTCATTTGGGGGACATAAAGCATGACGCCATGAAAGAGCAAGTGATAGAGCTGTTAAACGCGGGGATCATCAGAGAGGTCAGGTACCAAACATGGGTAGCAAGCCCAGTGATGGTCCAGAAGAATAACGGTAGCTGGAGAATGTGCGTGGACTACAAAGATCTGAATAAGGCATGTCCGCGAGATTGTTACGCCTTACCGGATATCGATGAAAAGATTGATTCACTTGCCACATTCCGATGGAAATGTTTCCTTGATTGCTACAAAGGGTACCACCAGGTACAAATGGCCGTGCAAGACGAAGACAAGACCGCTTTCCGCACGCCAACAGGGCTATACTGTTATACCAAAATGCCTTTTGGTCTTAAAAATGCGGGCGCGACTTATCAAAGGCTCATGAACGAAACCTTCCACGACGCCATTGGCAAATATATAGAAGTGTATATGGACGATCTGGTTATTATGAGCAAAGAGGAGAGTACAATGTTGCTGAACATCCAAAAGACATTCGACACTCTGCGCGGAGTCAGCATCAAGTTAAACCCGGCGAAATGCTCCTTCGGCATGGAGGAGGGGAAATTTCTGGGTTTCATTGTCACGAAAGATGGTTTCAAGGTGAACCCTGACAAAATACAAGCAATAGAACGCATGCCGTCACCGTCAACGATCAAGGAGATGCAAAAATTGGCAGGACGGTTGGCCGCACTCAACCGCTTCCTAGCCAATCACGCGGCAAAGTCATTTCCGTTTATAAAAACTCTCCGAAACTGCATGAAGAAGAGTCAATTTCAGTGGACTTCGGAAGCTGAAAGCGCTTTCCGCGAGATGAAAGACTGCCTCATCAAGCTACCAACCTTAACTGCACCAGTCAAGGGCGAACCTCTGGTACTATACGTGTCAGCCTCCGACAGGGCAGTGGGAGCAGTGTTGCTTGTAGATCGACAGGGCGTCCAGACGCCGGTCTATTATGTGTCACGAACTCTAACCGATCCAGAAACCCGGTACGCAATCATGGAGAAACTAGTGCTCGCACTAATTCACGCGTCAAGACGGCTGCGCAGATATTTTGCCAATCACGTCATTCACGTATTAACAAACTACAACATTGGCAACATACTCGCAAGACCGGAGATTTCAGGGAGACTAGCAAAATGGGCGATAGAGCTTGGGGGTCATAACGTAGTGTTCAGACCGAGACCGGCAATCAAGGGCCAAGTGCTCGCAGATTTCATGACAGAAGTACCAGACGACAAGGATCGAGAATGCAAGGCAATGGAAAAGGCCGAGAAACAACAAGTGGAAGAACCATGGCTACTATACACAGACGGTGCGTCCAACGAGGATGGCGCAGGTGCTGGTCTCCGGCTGGTGAGCCCCGACAAACACGAGTTCACCTACGCCATACGCCTGGATTTTAAAAGCACAAACAACGAAGCCGAATACGAAGCCTTCCTTGCTGGGCTAAGGTTAGCAATCAAAATGGGCGTACGACACATCGAAGCACATGTAGACTCCATGTTGGTGGCAGGCCAAATCAACGGAGAATACGAAGCCAGGGGAGATACGATGGCACTTTACCTGAGCCAAGCAAAGACACTGCTGCAAACCTTCTATTCTTACAAAGTGCATCACATAAATAGAAGCGAGAACAAGCCAGCAGACGCGCTGAGTAAACTCGCCTCTACAAGCTTCCAGCACCTAGCAAAGGATGTACGGATAGAAGTTTTGAGCAACCCGTCAGTACCACTTCGAGAAGTAAGCGTCGTTCAACTAGGGACAACGTCTTGGATGACTCCGATAATCACATACCTCCAATCTGGAGTACTCCCGGAGAACAAGGCAGAAGCAAGGAAAGTCCAGTACAAATCCGAACATTACCAGATGGCTGATGGGATCTTGTATAGAAAATCATACCTCGGGCCTTTGTTAAGATGTGTTGACCCCGAAGACGCACGCTATCTGATCAGAGAGGTGCACGAGGGAATCTGTGGTATACATGCCGGTCCAAGGATGGTGGTAGCGAAAGTCATGAATGCAGGATATTATTGGCCCGGAATGCACTTGGACGCGGTCAAAGAGTTGAGGAAATGCGTTGGATGTCAAAGACATGCGCCTAAAACGATACGCCCCAAGAATGAGTTAGTACCAGTTACTACGGCATGGCCTTTCCAGCAATGGGGAATAGACATGGTCGGACCTTTTCCCGAAGCCCCAGGAGCTGTCAAGTTTATAATTGTCGCAGTTGACTATTTCACCAAATGGGTAGAGGCGAAGGCCCTCGCATCGACCACAGCCGCCGTTGTCAAAAAGTTCATTTGGGAACAAATAATATGTCGTTTTGGTTTACCTCTCAAGATAATCACCGATAATGGAACCAATTTTGCCGAAGACAACCTTCAACAGTGGTTCAAGGAATTACACATCGAACACACCTTCTCCTCGGTCGCGCACCCGCAGGGGAACGGTCAAGTTGAAGCCGTCAACAAGAGTATAGTCGACGGAATTAAGGCAAGGCTGGGAGAAAAGAGAAGAGGTTGGGTAGACGAACTGCCAAGCATCTTATGGGCCCACAGGACGATGCCCAAAACGAGCAACGGAGAAACACCGTTTAGCTTGGTTTATGGGTCGGAGGCTGTAATACCAGCAGAGATAGGATTGCCGTCACCAAGAATGCTCTCCATGAACATGATCAACAATGAAGAAGAAAGGAGGATCGACCTCGACCTCCTAGAAGAACGAAGAGAAATGGCGGCAATCAACGAAGCAAAGTACAAAACAAAGCTGGAAAAATATTACAACTCTAAAGTCCGAATATGCACCTTCAACCCGGGAGAATACGTCCTCAGAGACAATGAAGCCTCAAACGCAGAAAAGCCCGGGAAGTTGGCTCCCAAATGGGAAGGTCCGTACGTCATCGACACCGTGCTCGGAAAGGGGGCCTACAAACTGCGCACCATCGACAACAAAGAGGTTCCTCGCACATGGAACGCTCAACAGCTGAGAAGGTGCTACTTATGAATGAAGTTTTTGTAATTGCAATGGCCTAGTTGCCAACACATTTATAATACAAGAAGTGTTTGGCTACCCCTTTTATTACGCAAATTTCTTTGTCACAACTGCATGTATCACTTTGGGCATACACGAAAACATCAATGGCTCGACCATTAGGAAACGTTGTAGACCTCCAAGGCCTGTCACAAACAAGTGCACAGCCGGGTCAGACACACAACTAAAGCCTAACAAACGCCAATCAAATACTTCGTGCCCACATAAACACGAAAACGTCGAACACAGGACAAACAAACATTGTAAGCACCCCCAAGGCTGAGAACAGCCGGGTAAACACAATAACCTGTCACTCGATCACTTCGTATTCACGACCCACCTGCGCACAAATACGACAGAATAAAACGTTGTAATAAACACAACACAACCTGTCAGCGCCATTATTCATTCGTGATACCTGAATCAAAGTAATCACACATGCACATATTATGACGATAACAAATTCACATAAAAAACAGACAACTGTTAGCATAACATATGTCAACGCAAAGCCATATATCCACAAGCATAACAAGGAAGTTAAAATTGTTTATCAAATTGTCAAATACAAGACCACCTAAGGTCATACGCGGCGCGCAGGCCGGAAGTCTTCATTCAGGATGACTGGGCCCAACACCCCCAGTCGCACCACCTTCATCACCTAACGCGTTTTTCAACATAGCAACACCATCTGGCCTCCGAGCCAGCTTTTTCGCAGCTTTGACCACCGCAAACTCCAAGGACGAAAACTCCTGCCTCTTTGCGGCGTAAGCACCAGTGCAATCTTCCTTCCATAGCTCGAAGTGGTGTTCTTTCTCCTTATTAAGGGCCGCAGCCCTGCCTTCGTTGTATCCATCCTTGCGGCCACTGCTGTAACCAGCTTGTCCCAACTCATACATATAGTGGGCAAGCTCGTGCGAATTAACGATGCGTTCAGAAATCTACAACAAACACACAAGTCAGGGACAATTCACGACAGTAAAAAAAAAAAAAAAAAAAAAAAACACAACAATACAATACAAGAAATTACCAGAGGCACCGCGCGTGAGAGCAACCATCTGCAATCAGCAGACGTCTCCTCAGCAAGGAGTTCAGCGGCTCGGCACTCAGCAGTCTTCTCCTGAAGAAGACGCTCAGAAGTCTCATATTGTCTCACAAGAACTTCCAGCTTAGCGATACGTTCAACATACTCTGTCTCCTTCTTCTCAAACATCATGCGCGCTTGATTAGCCTCATCAGCAATATCTTTCTTTTCACCAGACAAACGAGTAATCGTGTCACGTTGCGTTCTAAGCTCAACATTGGTACGCTCGCACGCAACCTCCCAATTTTTCTGCTTGTCAGCATTGGCTTTCCTCTCCTGAGCAAGTTTTTCTTCCGCATCAGCAAGCCTCCACTCCAATCCTTTTTTCTCAGCATTAAATTTCTCCTTCTCTTCCGCAAACAGTCTCTTATCATTCTCAAACTCCATTGTATCCTCCCCGATCTGTTTCCACTCACGGACAATCTCCTGAGTGGTAGAGAAAAAATTAACCCCGGCCTGAACATGATCATCCAACAGTGCAAACCGGCGGCGCTTCCTCTGAAACATCCTTTCAGCTGGGGGGAGAGACATCGAGTAGAAGTCATGGCAATTCTCCGGGTTGTCCATCCTAGAACCTTGGGTCAAGTTCCAACGGGGGATGAACGGAAGATCGTCACAAGCAGGATTCGTGGTATCAAAGGAGTCAGCATGAAATTTTCCAAACTGAGGGCTGCGGACAGCACCCGAAGTTGCACCACCACCATCACCGGGGGGACGCTTGGTATAGACCGTTTGGTGAGGCGTAGTTTGACTCACCTCTACCTCCACCTCAACATTTTTACCACGATCAACACCAGCACCACCGGCCGCAGTACCACCTACATCACCGCCACCTTCCGCAACCTGCTCAACCCTCTCATCTCCTTTTTTCGCACCATCAGGAGTGTCATGAGGGGGAGACAACTCAAACACCCTCGACGGCGGGGATTCTGGAGGGGTAATCTTGGATATGTCTACCTTGTGCCCACTCTTGGCTGTTTTGGTACCTGCTCCAAAACGAGCAGAGCATATTCAACGAACAGGACTAACAAATGAAAGCGTAAGAGACGCTGAGAAAAAATAAAGCGAATACCAGAAGCTTCAAAGATTTTCTGCAACAAATCACTCGGCTTTTCAGCAAAAATACCCATATCGATATCCGACTCAGAAGGGGCAGGAGGATTCTCTTTCTGGAGTTTAATCTTCTTCGCGGCAAGCGCAGCAGCAGCCTGCTCGTCAAGTTTCCGTTTCCTATCATCAAACATCTTTTTCTGCATAATCTCGGTTAAAGTCGCGCGATCCTCAGGATCTGACTCAGGGTGTTTCTCTCCAACCCCTAAACCAGGCAACGTGTCAGACACGACAACATAATCAAAGATACGAGCAGTGTGAAGTCGCTTACGAGGAGACTTAGAGGAAGTTCCTTCAGTCTTTTTCCCTTTCCCCTCAGCCTTGTCAGCTTTCGACTTCCTTTTCGTCTCCAACGGATTCACAGCCTCGACCAGAATCTCCACATCTTCCTCCACGGGCTCATTCACCGGCTCTTGCACAGCCCCTTGCACCGGACCTGCACGCGTGGAAGGAGACGTTAGGTCTTCCAACGATCTGCCAGAACCATCACTCGAGAGAACGATAACTTCTTCTCGAACGGAATCAAATGAATCACCCTCATTTTCAATCTCCTCACCTAACACAGTGTTCACATAAGCAGTGAAACTCCCATCACTCGGGTGCAGAAACCGATGGCGGATCTGGTCCAACCAAGGTCCTTTATCAGTCTTTGGTATTGCTTCAACCATTGCACCCGGAGCATCGGGATCCAAAACATTCATCAATGTGAACCCTACTGCAAAAAGGAGGAAATGAAGCACAATACAAAAATAATACAACCAAAGGAAAAACAAAAGGGAGACATGGAACAAACATACACTTGCCACTATGACCGTAAACCGGAACACCCAGCGGATTTTTAGGAACCCACTTCATACTCATCCCGGCACCAACCAACGCCATCTCCTCAAGCTGAATTATGGGAGTGGCCTTCCGGGTCAACCTCTTATACCAATCCTGATTAGCAAAGTCTGCAACAACATCAACCTTTGGGATACCCTCACTCACAGATCTGTAATGCATATCCACAGGAACAACCCCCCGGCGAATAAAGAAAAACTTCTGCTTCCAGTCATGTATACCCTTTAACGGCACAGAACAAACTGGCGACACGCCGGTACGAGCACTAAAGGAGTAAAAACCATTCGTATACGTAACGGTGTAGAAGACGTTGAACATCTCAAACGTCGGATCTAACCGGTTGGCCATACAAACGAACTCAAAATGAGTGATACGGGGGAGCCCGATGGCGTTGATTTGAGATATATGGATACCGTAACCCCTCAAAACGTCAGCAGTGAAGCGAGTCATCGGAAGTCTAAAGTTACCCTCCCGGAAAAAAGCAGCGTACAAAGTCATGTACCCAGGAGGAGCGTCCATGGCGGTGGAACCAGCAGTAGGATATTGAGCACCCCAACCAGGGAGAAAACCCATCTCCCTCACTAGATTCTGAAATTCATCTTCTTTCCAACCAATAACCGCCTGATCTGGGCCGGGTGGAGTTCTACCTTTGTTCCTCTTTTTCTTCGAAGAAGGATTTGAAGTAGACATCGTGAAAAACGGAAAGAGAAAGCAGACGAACTCAACAAGTAGAAGGAGGGAGATAAGGGAAGAAGAGAGAAACTTGGATTTCAAAATTTGAATTGGGGAGAAGTGTTGAAGAAAGAGAAACCACCGTCTATTTATACCCATCGCATTTAATGCGATGGGTAGTGGAGGAGTCAGGTTTTGAAAAAGCAACCAACAGAAGAAAGACACGTCAGAAGAGAGAGAAGGCGGCACCTCTTTTTCCGGAAGCAGTTGAACAGACATCTGACATGTCGCCGAAAAAGCAACTGATATGACTGAAAAGACGCCTGTTCGCCTGACATCAGACAGTCACGTCAGTCACTCCTCCCCAAGACAACAAAGCTTCTTCCTGAAGACAACACTCATAGAGCGCCAAAAACCATGCGCCATGCGTCCATTTGGCTCACTTCCGCAAGAGTCAAAAACCATGCGCCATGCGCCATGCGTCCATTTGGCTCACTTCCGCAAGAGTCAAAAACCATGCGCCATGCGCCATGCGTCCATTTGGCTCACTTCCGCAAGGAGTCAAAACCCATGCCCATGCGTCATGCGTCCATTTGGCTCACTTCCGCAAGGAGTCAAAAACCATGCGCCATGCGCCATGCGTCCATTTGGCTCACTTCCGCAAGGAGTCAAAACCCATGCACCATGCGTCATGCGTCCATTTGGCTCACTTCCGCAAGGAGTCAAAAACCATGCGCAATGCGCCATGCGTCCATTTGGCTCACTTCCGCAAGGAGTCAAAACCCATGCACCATGCGTCATGCGTCCATTTGGCTCAAATCCGCAAGAAGTCAAAAACCATGCGCCATGCGCCATGCGTCCATTTGACTCACTTCCGCAAAGGAGTCAAAACCCATGCGCAGGATTCCATGTGCCGTGCGTTAATCAAGGACAAACCTGCAAAAAACCCCACATCATAACAAACACTACCTCCATAAGTCCAGAATCCCTCCTAGACGATCAACTCACCTAGAAGGCACACTGGACTGGGGGGACTTGAAGAGGTATGGTCCCAAACCCTCGCCAACATGGCAAGGACCATACCACTTTCCCCATCCTACATGGCGTTGACATCAGCCGTATCATCCGGAAGCTTCTAGGAGCTTCTGGAAGATATCCAGGTGACACCAAAGATGCTCCATACGACATAAAGGACAACACGTGTCACCACCTATCAAGTGCCAAGTGGACCTGCAACAGGTCAGGGAGCAACCAGACAACGTCAGTACGATGTTTCCACATTCGACAAATGCAGGCGCGCCACGTGTACCACTACACTGACCACAGCAGAGGAGACCAAGGGGATATTCCCCTTGGTCGGACAGCTGGCACGCGTCTACAGCTGGCATCGTTGCTCCTCCCTCTCTCACCATCCGGCTATAAATAGAACTCTCCATCATTCAGGTAAAGGGATCTCGCTATCACTATTCTCACGCTTAACACACACTGATTATCCTTCCTCGGAACAGTACTTATTCTCACGCCGGAGCCTGGTTAAGAGGGAAACCCCCATATTCCCCTCTTAACGAGACTGACGGTTTGCTGTTTTGCAGGATACGGTCATCTTACGAGTAGGAAGAGAGATTGAACCCACAGGAGAAATAACCCCACAGATTAACCATAGTATTAACCTTGTGTTTCATCACACACACACACACAAAACATCAAAACCGGCATACCATTTGATCTTGATTAACATGCCGATAAACTCATCTTCTAATTCCGAAGAATCTAACAATGATAACAGTCTAAACGGTAAATTGTTTGGACCCGAAAGACTGTTACATTCCATACTTGATATTTCACTAAATTTTAAAAATCTTTTAAATATGTGATCATAGTATCAATTGTCAATATGATACTATGATCACATATTTAAAAGATTTTTAAAAAGGGCCTCAGATTTTTAGATTGCTTAAGGTCTCTAAAAAGGTTGAGCCGGTCCTGCATATTGGCTTATGGTTGTGCTAAAACATAACACCACCAATGCTAACATTGTAATATGGACCAACCACAAGTTGAAGTATTGTGTCGAATTTTACTAACACGAGATTTAGTGTACGTTGCAGTTGCGGATATAATTTTATGGAGAAATAAAAGCTTGTCCGTGGCCAATATACTAGGGTTTATGACGATATGGTTTCTCTTAGAAGTCCTCGAGTACACCTCTGTTTCTGTTGTATTTTACGTCGTGGTGATCTGTTGCATTTTGATGATTTTCATCACCATGATCGTGATGTCGGCTCTCTTATCCTTTTACGGGACCTCTACAGAAGATACAAATTGGTAATGTTATAGTCAACCTCATACTTTAGTTATGATGTCCAAACCCTTAAACATTTTGCATTCGTATAGGGGAAAGATCGATATGATTCTGCTTTATTACATCCTGGAAAAATGCCTAAAGCTTTTCTTTGTAAGTATATCTATACAAACAAACCGTATCTGGTTACATCAAACTTATTATCGTTTATTCTATGATTTTGTTCTAGGTGACCGGGTTAGCATTGTTGATGACTTCGGTTATCGCAAACTATTTGATCAGCCCATTGTATCTCTTGTTTATCTGTAAGTTTCGGTTTTGAGATTTGAAACATATGACACAAGTCTTTATTAATCAGGATCGAAGGGTTTCTTTGCGTGTAGATGTTATTTGCCTTCGACTTTACTGGTATTTTACGAGAAGTAGGATGTCGATTATCTGATCAACAAAGGGATGAAATTTGCCACAAAGATGCTAAAGAAAGGGATGAAATATGGCCAAAGATGTAAAGAAATTTGAAACAAATGTTAAGGAAAAGAAGGCAAATTAGTATTCAGTATTGTCTTACTGGTTCTGTTTATAAGCTTATTATTGTAATGTTACAAATCAAGATGGACATGTAACAAAAACTACATAAAAACTAATGAGATTTCACTTGCGTTGCGCGAGATATTCAATCGGTATCAGATCTGTTTGTTGTAGTACCACTACAATACCAACACTCGGCATATCAACCGAAAGAGATAACTAGACCGAAACCATAAAAATGGATGCCGGTACAGGTTTGGATGATACCGGTACCGATATTATTAATTATGAATTGGTTCGGTTTGTAATGGCACCGGTAGGAACGTCAAGAAAACCATAAAAATGTATACCGGTACAATTATTCACAACTCGGTTTTGAGTAAAATTTATATAGAGACGTATATAAAAATAAGCATATCACCAGTGGCGGAGCTAGACCTTAAAACCAGGGGTATCCCAAAAAAAAAATTACGGTGTATTCATATAAAATCCTTTATAGGGGTATCCTCGTATTTTTTTTAGGGGTATCCTTTATATAAAATCCAAAAAAAAAACAAAAAATTAACACTGCGAAACACTGCGAACACGACTTTGAGCCGTAGCCCGTGCTACGGCTGGTTTAATACTGTCTCCGCCCCTGCATATCACAACAGCATACTCGTAATTTTATAAAATATGGCATTTTAAAAGCTATAGGAGGATTAAAAAAATACGCTCAACAGCTAGTATAACTATAAAAAAATATGTCCGTGCTTCAATCGCTTATAAATTACTAATCACAACTCAATTTTGAAGAAACTTACACCGACACATATATAAAAATAGGTTCTATAATAAAAATTAGAGTTAAATGTCGTTTTAGTCCCTGTGGTTTGGACTATTTTGCCATTTTAGTCCAAATGTTTCATTTTTCGTCTGTGGTCCAAAAAGGTTTCATTGTTGCCATTTTAGTCCACTGGGTTAACTTTATCCATTTTTTCTGTTAACGAGAAGGGCAATTCGGTCATTTTATACAACTGAATTGTCCTTCTAGTTAACAGAATTACATATAAATCGACTGAATTGCCCTTCTCGTTAACAGAAAAAATTGATGAAGTTAACCCAGTGGACTAAAATGGTAATGGTAAAAACTTTTTGGACCCACATACGAAAAATAAAACCTTTGGACTAAAATGTTAAAATGACCTATACCACAAGAACTAAAATGACATTTAACTCGAGAAACAAAATGTACTGAATCAATTAATTTACTGCATAAGATTTGCAAAGGCTGATTAACAGTTCTTTCATATCGTCGGGCCACTAGTCACTGGCTATCGATTGGACCAATTTTTTCATGGGCCACACTATCCATTCCGGTGACACACGTTTTCTCTAGTTTTAAGGCACACAATTTTGTGTGCGCTCTCTCTCTCTCTCTACATAACGCTAAGGCTACCCGGGGTGTCCCGTTATACTACTATCATCACGATTTATAGCAAGTGATACACCACCGCCACTCCTCATCACTCGTGGATTTGAGCACGCGTGGCCACCATCACGCGTGATTGTTTGAGGGAAATTGTTAGGTTGTGAAGGAAATTGTTGGATGTGATGAGTGATGAGCACTTCCACTAAAATCCATCACTAGTGATGGAATAAAACTCGATGACGTGGCGAAACTTGATTGGATGTTGTGAGTGTTGAGTGGGTGGTGAGTGATGGGCGCCCCTCCCCCCCTAATCACAATTTCTTTTCTTCTTTGCTCAGTTCAATCGTACATCAGAGATCAACATGCGTCATCAACAAGTTCCGCTTTCAACGATTTCCCACAACGGCGACAGTGTGATTGTATGTTGGGTGCTACTAAATACACCACATCTCCCCTTTTACTAATTATACCCCCTATAAAAACATCGCATCATTACATTACAAATTAACATTTAATTGTTTTTTTGTTGTCTTTCTTGTTATTATTAATTATTATTATTATTATTATTATTATTATTATTATTATTTTGTTTTATATAAGCCCATACAACAGTGATATATGCCACTGTGTTAGTTTTCTTTCCAGTTTCAAGTACAAGAACCATCTTTGTTTAGTTTTTGAAGCCCATACAACAGTAGTTTAATACCAAATTACCACCAAACATCTTTGATACTTCACAAAGATTCATATTAAGGGTTTCAAAAACTAAACAAAGATGGTTCTTGTACTTGAAACTGGAAAGAAAACTAACACAGTGGCATTTATCTTCCAAGTCAGCACTAACTAATTTCTTCAAAATTACCAATTCTTCTAAAACCAACTTTATACCTGTAGAAACGAAGTAGAAAAAAACATTACGTTTTGAACATCACTAAAAAGACATAAAGATTTTGATTTTTTACAGCTTAAGTTTTATCATTGCTACAGTTGATTTTTATTGTTACTTCTTCTGCATCATTAGACCCAGCATTGAGATCTTTAGCACGAACCACAATAAACAGTGGAGGATCTAGCATTGAAGGTCAGAGGTATCCAAATATTATTTTTTTTGGGATCAGGGATGTCCTTTGTATAAAAAAATAAAAATTTTACACTACGTAGACGAAGGAGTTTTTTTACTGAATTAATGCTTCTTTCAAAATCCAAATCACAAGTAATGCCATCCAAATTTTTTTTGCACAATTAGTGCTAAAGCCATTTGAAATGACAAAATTTCTAGCATCCTAGGGTTGTGCCAGTTATTTTCAGTTTGTGCAGGAGACCAATAATTTGAAAAGGTACAATAGCAACAAAAAAGGTACCAAAGCCATTTGTAAGACCACCCGTAGTGGGGCGTGTTTTTAAAAAAAAATTCAAAAAAAACGCCCCAAAACGCCGTCCCCCCCACTACACAGGGCGTTTTTGGGCGTTATATTTCACAATTTTGCATGCAAGCGTTTTAATGAAAACGCTGAAGTGAGGAAAAGGATTTAGCATGTGGCCAATCAAAGGGGTCCAAGTGTAAGGGGAGTCTGACAACCCCACTTTTGCATGTGCTAGTGTTTGACCAGCCAATCCATTTGTTTCCTTTTTTTTTTTTTTAATGATTGAATGAGGGTTATTGGCATAATGCCCCACTACGCCACTTTTGCTATAATGCCCCAACGCTGACTAGGATGCCACGTGTCGGATAATGCCCCATGGTGGGGGCATTATGTTTGTTCACCACTACACATGGTCTAAGGGGAAATAGCCAAAATAGCCAAGACTTGGTCAACGTTTCAAAAATAGCCAATTCAAACGGCTCTTTAAGACTTTTCCTCAAATCTGAAACGTCTCAACCAACAACCAATCCACGAAAGCCACGTGTCCACAAAAGAAAATAATTCCAAATAATTGCAACCAGGTAAACAAGCATTGGAAATTGAAATTCTTTGCACCTACTTTATCATCCAAACCAGTTACCATTCATTTCTCTCTCTACAACTACTATTCCTCTTACTTCTTCACTGAGCACCACCACCACCCTCACCGAGCACCACCACAACCACCACCGTAAACCACCACGGTCACGTACCAACCAATCACCACCATCACCTACCAACAATCGTCACTCTCCGCCCACCACAAAAACCGTCACTAACCACAACCCCCACCACCGTCACCTACCACAACTTCAATAGACCTGACCAACATCTCAAAACCGTCTGGGTTTTATCACCGTAGCTCCGGTCAGTGTGCGATCACCATCTGGGTTTTATCACCCTAACCTACCACAACTTCTCTGACGTCAAAACTTAATCGCCGGAGAGGATTTCCGGAAAATGAGCAGTTGTAGAGAGAGAAAACAGCAGAAAACGAGAAAGAGGAACAGTTGTAGACGTTTAAGGTTCTGAGACGTTTCACCTGAGACGTTTCAGCACTTGTGGACACGTGGCTTTCGGTGGGTGGTTGATGAGGAAACCTCTTAACTTTTGGTTTGAGACATTTCAGGTTTGAGGAAAAGTCTTCCAGAGCCATTTGAATTGGCTATTCTTGAAAACTTTGACCAAGTCATGGCTATTTTGGCTATTTCCCCCATTTGTAATGGCGAATTCTGTTGTCATAGCCATTTCAAAAATGAGGTTTTAAATAATGAGGTTTGAATGATTCAAATTCTAAAGAATCAAAAGAAAAAGACTCTGATCCGATCAATCCAAGACTTTTAAAAGATGTATATAACTATATATAAGCACACACATTCTAACATATATTTCATTGTGTGTAAGTGAAGATGGGATTAAAGAGTGTCATTGTTTTCTTCTTGGTTATACTCTTTGCACTTATCATTTCTTCTATAACTACAGTTCTCCAAGCAGAAGTAGGATACCAACCAGGTCCTGAGGTTGGGCGGGGTGGTAGCTGGAGATGTTGGGGTCAAGACATATGTGACATTAAAAGAGGGTATATTTTCTATAAAAGTTATAATTTTGTGGAAAAACAAAACTAATGATTCTCATAAGTTTGATATTTTAAGTATCAAAGAAGGATATATGTCACGACCCGCAACCGCCACCTTCTACTCTCTCGCGGCCCGCGAGAGACCCTAGCTAGGGCATAGGTGGCCTTAGTCAGTGGGAATACTAGCCATGTGGAAGACACGTGTCCGACACGTCTCTGAGGCGATCGACAGGAGCTCTCGCACCCCGCGAGACACACTGGTGTCCTTCTCGCGCCCTGCGAGAGACACCAGAACTTAGAAAATTTATTTTTCGTTTCGGTTTTCATCGTACGTGTTTAGGGTTTCGGTCGCGGCTTGTTCTAGGGTGTTTTTGGGTGCTGTTACAATATATGTGATATTTTGAATCTGGTTTAGATTTACGCTTGCTCACATTTCTTCTATGGTAACAGTAGGCCTGCATGGGGAGGACGACCACCATTAATTGTAGTTTTCGCCATTCAAAATGGCATTATGTACAGAAACATGCAGATTTCGCCATTCAAAATGGAATGTTGTGCAGAATTCGCCTTTCCGAATGGCTATTGTACCTCACATTGCAGAATTCGCCATTTGTATTGGCTTTATGTGCAGCTTTTTGCAGATTTCACCATTCTTAACGGCTATGGTACCTTTTCTAATGATCTGAGCCCTGCACATTCTGAATATTCCTGCCACAAGACTACGAGGTTTGTAATTTCGCCATTTCAAATGGCTTTAGCACTAATTGTGAAAGAAATTTTTGGACGACATTACTTATGATTTTAATTATGAAAGAAGCATTAGTTCAGTAAAATAAACTCTAGACGAAGTTGAAGGATATTTTTTTACTACGGAGACGGAGTTGAGGGGTAGCCCGGGCTACCCCTCCTTATATACTGGCTCCGCCCCTAACAACAAATAAGACCCCTTTACCATGAGCAACGATAACCTCATACCGACCATCAAGTATTTCTCCAAGAGGGTTGCCTATAGGTACAACACAATGTGGAACTCAGATTCTATAATTACATACCCTTATAACACAACATAGGATAACACAAAATGAAGGATTTAGTTGCATCATCAGCTCATTAATTTATCACAAACTATGAAATACGAAACAATAAAGTCAGAAATCCCACCGATTAGTGCCCCATGAATAAAAAAATGAATCAAATCGTATACCTCACACGCATACATGAATCACATTAAAGCGGAAACCCTAATAAACCTAACACCACCATCAGTGCCAACGAAATTCATGGAGTAGAGAGAAGAGGATGTTGTTTTGTGAAGAGATTCAACAATAACATAAAATGAAACTAAAAGAAACAAAGAGAAACAACACCCGTGATCGCTTGGTATGAATACATCAACAATATTTCTGTACTCATCAAAGAGGGGAAATAAATCATCAACAATTTTAGCTAGAAAGACGATATCGGTTACCATAAGCGAACCGGGGATTTTAGGGTTTCTTGAGCTAGCGTTTGTTCGTGAGACGTAGAATTTGAATTTTGAAATCATTTTGGAGTGTTTGAAGAATGGTTTTAACTAGTGTACGTTGTGTTGTAACCTGTAAATTGTTGAAGTCTTAGAAGTTCGATAAGTAGTAATAAATACAAATGAATGGTTCGGTTAATTTCGATTTTTAGGGTTAAAAAATCAACAAATGATGTTTTTGTTAATTTGGTTTTCGGTCATTTGGTTTTTGGTTAATTTCGGTTCGGTTTCATCTGCTTCTGGTTAACAGCTCGATTATTCCCACCCCTAGACATTGTTACTCACTTTCATACAAAGTGTAAGAAGTCTATATAAAAATGGTGTTTTAAATTTAAGGTATGGTGTTTTATATTCTTTTGATATAATATAATTCTTTTGATATAATATAATATAGAAAAACATCAAACACAACAATATATAACACAATCATATGTATTCTAGGCATTTAATTTAAAACACACTAATTTAATTCTTCGAATGGTGTTTTAGATTTCATGTCTAACATACATTATTTGTGTTTTAAATTGATATGTTTGGTGTTTTTTCTATATAATACTATGCCAAAAGAATATAAAACATTATACCTAAAATTTCAAACACCATGCCTATATAGACTTCTTACACTTTGTACGAAAAATGTCATTTTTACAGGAACCCTTACGAATATATATATATATATATATATATATATATATATATATATATATATATATATATATATATATATATATATATATATAGGGTCAGGATCTAGAGAAAACGGTGGAAAGTGTGAGAACGGTGAGAACGCTTATGAATCGTCCGATCAAAACAATCTATGGACTAGATTGGCGCGATGGCGTTTTCGTAAATAACATCAATTTTATTACATGGACGCGCTTCATTAAGGGTAAAAAGTTCTTTTGACTTCTCCACACAAAACGCCATCTCATGAAATAAAACGCCAAACAAATAGCACACACCATTCTAACTAAAAACGCCATTAGATACAAAACGCCAAACTTAATTATAATAAAATCCCGCCTAAAACAACCGCCAAAAAAATCTTATATATACAACATCTCAGACATTCAATTAAAAACACACACAAAACCCCAAACGCCATATTTAATATATACCATTCGTCTTAGAAACGCCAAAAAAACCCAAACATCAAATATCTTCTAAACCAAAACGTTTATTTGAAATTAAGTTTGGTTGTCTGTAAGGTTTCACTCAATGTAATGGACAAAAATCCTTAAGTGAGGATATTGTCCATTTCATTGAGTAAAATCTTATTGACTTTATCATCAACTTCCATCCAATTTATAACGCCAAAACATACAAAAACATTATTGAGGTTTGTTGTCAATAAAGTTTAGCTGTATGGGGTGGACAACATTGTCAGTTATCTTTCTTAATCGAGGATTAACAATGTTGTCCATCTCATACAACAAAACATTATTGATTTTCGCATTATCAAATTTTGAGGTTTAAGTTGCTTTTATTTAGTGACGTTCTTTTTATCGGTAAAACGCCAAAATTAAAAAAATCAAACATCGTTCATTGGAAAATTCAAGATAGTTGGCTCAATGGTGTAAACTCAATAACATTTTGCTGCATGAGATGAACAAATCTTCAAGAAAAAGATGCTGATGTCAGACTTTGTGCTTCCAAACGGCGACAAAAAAACTACTTGAAAAACAAAAAAACAAAATGAATCATACGAAAGTCGAACCAGCCAGTTAAGATGATTCAAAAAAGAAGAAAGAGACTTATGACAGTGAAGATTTGGAAGATCAGTTGTTTATATATATATTTTTTAAATTTTCTTTTTCAGTTGATTGTTATATAATAAACACGCCGTATATAATAAAAACGCCAGACATCCAAATGCTTGTTAAAACGCTATCATGCCGTAAAACGCCCCAAAAACTCCTAAACTATAATAAAATTACTTTGGAAAAGTATTAAAAAAAACCCAAAAAAATAAAAATAAATAAATAAAAAACCAAACTTGAAAATGTAACTAGAAACAGTAAAAATGAAGAGACGGAAAATTTATTGTATTAGAATCTAAAACGACAAACTTGAAAGACGGGATGTGTTACAGACTTCAGAGATAAAAGCTTATAAAAAATAATAATTACAAACAGTAACTGAAACGACGAATAGTTTATTATAATAATGCACCGCCTAACCTACGCCGCCAAAAGAAATCCTATAAAATAATAACTCTCAGCAACTTCCATTTAATCAAACCAAAAAAACAAACGCCAAATACTACTAAATACCACTCACTGTAAAACGCCAAAAAGTTAAAAAA
This sequence comes from Helianthus tuberosus, assembly GCA_030545235.1. Classification (NCBI taxonomy): domain Eukaryota; kingdom Viridiplantae; phylum Streptophyta; class Magnoliopsida; order Asterales; family Asteraceae; genus Helianthus; species Helianthus tuberosus. The sequence goes on from CM060447.1 coordinate 199,077,710, forward strand.
AAAATCAAAGATGGCTAATATGCTTTCTTGGATATTCAGTATTGTTCTTCGTGAAGTTTCACTGAATGGATTGTTAGCTGAGGGGAGTAACACAGTAAGATTTTGCTGCATGAGATGGACAAATCTTCAAGAAAAAGATAATGATGACAATCAAATGTCATTTTGTGTTCTTTGTTCTTGAATAAGACTTGGATGAGAAGAAGAGATCAATGACACTGAAGAGTGGGATGTTTATAAAGATGAATATCAAGATGAAGAAAAAGTGAAAAACCCACCCACACGTCATAGATCTATGTCCCCAAACATCCACAAAAAGCCACTTCAACAGACGAGCAGGCAAAATAATCAAACCGATGGGTTTGTTAAGTTTTACATAAAACGCCATATATTTGGTGACAATTCTTGTACTATTAAAGAAGAGAGAGACTGATGACAGTGAAGATTGTGAAGAGAGATCCGATTAGGATTTTTAATTTATTTTCTTCGCTTCTATTTTTCCCCTTTTTTGTAATATCATTTTACAACTATAAAACGCCAAGATACCACAAACGTCAAAATGTATATAAAAAATAACAGAACAATGGGCCATCTTGTTTAAAATGCCTTGAAAAAACGCCATTCAGATAGATTTCCTGACCTCCTGGGGTTCCAATGGCATACGATTTGAAAAACGCCATAAACGCCAAAATGTTAATACAATGAAACCATTAAAACGCCATTTATTATTGAATTTGGTTAACGCCAAAAATCTTAAACCCCAAAAATAAAACAATATTGTGAAAAGCGGAACTGGAAAAGCAAAAGATAAAAGGACAAAAAATCCCCTCCGCCATTCTCTATGTCGCGTGACACGTGTTGGGCAAGGATGCGTTCTCACCGTTCTAACACTTTTGAGCGTTTTCTCCTAATCCCGTATATATATATAGGGTCGAGATTTAGAGAAAACGGTAGAAAGTGTGAGAACGGTGAGAACGCTTAACGATCGTCCGATCAAAACAATCTATGGACTAGATTAGCGCAGTGGTGTTTTCGTAAATAACATCAATTTTATTACGTGGACGCGCTTCATTAAGGGTAAAATAGTATTTTGACTACTCCACACAAAACGCCATCTCAAGAAATAAAACGCAAAAACCAAAAATCACAGACCATTCTAAGTAAAACGCCATTAAATATAAAACGCTAAACTTAATTATAGTAAAATCTCGCCTAAAAAAACGCCAAAAAAATCCTATATATACAACATCTCAGACCTTCAAATAAAAACACACACAAAAACCCAAACGCCATATTTTATATAACCCATTCGCCTTAGAAACGCCAAAAAAACCAAACATCAAATATCTTCCTACCCCAAAACGTTTTTTTTTAAATTCAGTTTGCCTGTCGGTAAGATTTCGCTCAATGATCCTTATGTGAGGATATTGTCCATTTCATTGAGTAAAATATTATTGACTTATCCTAAACTTCCATCCAAATTTATAACGCCAAAACATACAAAAAAAATTATTGAGGTTTGTTGTCAATAAAGTTTAGCTGTATGGGGTGGACAACATTGTCAGTTACCTTTCTTAACCGAGGATTAACAATGTTGTCCATCTCATAAAGCAAAACATTATTGATTTTAGCATGATCAAAATTTGAGGTTTAAGGTGATCTTATTTCGTGGCGTTCTTTTTATCGGTAAAACACCAAAAAAGTTAAAAAATCAAACATCGTTGATTGTAAAAACTCAAGATTGTTGGCTGAAGGATCTAAACTCAATAACATTTTGCTGCATGAGATGGACAAATCTTCAAGAAAAAGATGCTGATGTCAGACTGTGTGGTTCCAAACAGCAACACAAAAAACTACTTGAAAAACAAAAAAAAAACAAAATGAATCATACGAAAGTCGAACCAGCCAGTTAACATGATTCAAAAAAGAAGAAAGAGACTGGTGACAGAGAAGATTTTCGAAGATCAATTGTTTATGTATTCTTTTTTTTTAATTTTCTTTTTCAGTTAATTGTTATATAATAAAAACGCCATATATAATAAAAACGCCAAAACAGCCAAAATGCTTGTTTAAACGATATCATCCAGTTAAACGCCACCAAAAAACTCCCAAACTATATTAAAATTACTTTAAAAAATTATTATAAAAACACAATAATAATAATAATAATAATAATAATAATAATAATAATAATAAAAAGCAAACTTGAAAATGTAACTAGAAACAGTAAATACAAAATCAGTAATACTAAAGAATCTAAAACGCCAAACGTGAAAGATGGGACGCGTTACAGACTTCAGAGATAAAGCTTATCAAAAACATTAATTACAAAACAGTAACTAAAAAGACTAATACTTTATTATAATAATGCACCGCCTAATTTAGGCGCCAAAAAGACATCATATAAAATGATACGTCTCAACAACTTCCATTTGATCAAACCAAAAAAATAAACACCAATACTACTAAATAACACCCACTGTAAAACGCCAACAAATAATGAATTGTTATCAGAAGGGGAGTAACTCAGAAAGATTTTGCTGCATGAAATGGACAAAATTTCAAGAAAAAGATACTGATGCCAGTCATATGGCATTTTGTACTTTTTGTTCTTGAAGAAGTTTTGGATGAGGAGAAGAGATCAATGACACTGAAGAGTGGGTTCACTATAAAGATGAAGATCCAGATAAAGAAAACGCGAAAAACCCACTCACACGCCATAGATCTATGTCCCCAAACATCCACAAAAAAAGCCAGTTCAACAGACGAGCAGGCAAAAAAAATCAAACCGATGGGTTTGTTAAGTTTTACATAAAACGCCATATATTTGGTGACAGTTCTTGTACTATTAAAAAAGAGAGAGACTGATGACAGTGAAGATTGAGAAAAGAGATCCGATTAGGATTTTTAATTTATTTCCTTCCCTTGTATTTTTTTTCATGTGGTTGAAATATAATTTAACAATAGTAAAACGCCAAGATGCCACAAACGCTAAAATGTTTATAAAAAATAATAGAACAATAGGCCATCTTGTTTAAAACCCCTTGGAAAACGCCATTCAAATAGATTTCCTGCCCCCTGGGTTCCAGTGGCATACGATGTGAATAAACGCCATAAAAGCCATAAACGCCAAAATGTTGATGCAATGAAACTATAAAAACGCCATGAATTATTGAATTTGGTTAACGGCAAAAATCTTAAAAACCAAAAATTAAAACAATATTGGGAAAAACGGAACTGGAAAAGCAGAAGATGAAAGGACAAAAAAGCCCCTCCGCCCTTTTCTAAGCGGCGTGACACGTGTTAGGCCAGGAAGCGTTCTCACCGTTCTCACACTTTTGAGCGTTTTCTCCCGATCCCTTTTCTATATATATATATATATGAAGAAAACTCACTTGATTTGAAAAAACTCAAGAAAACCTTATTTAACATTTTTATTTTTCCTAAAAAACAGGGAATGTAACATACATGTATTTGAACATTTTTATAAAAAAAATGTAAAAAGCATCGACTGTTTTTTTTATGTTCAAAATCTGCAAGTTACATTGTTTTTGGACACATATATTATGTAACATGGAATTTTTAACATTAAAAAAACTACTCGGTGGTTTTTTTACAAAGATGTTAAAAAATATGTATGCTACATTCCCTATTTCTTTATAAATAAAAATGTTACATAGTATTTTTACAAGGGTTTCTTGAGTTTTTTCAACTCAAGTGGGTTTCCATTTTATTCTTCCCCTCTCTCTCTCTCTATATATATATATATATATATAGGTACGGGATCAGGAGAAAACGCCTTAAAGTGTGAGAATGGTGAGAACGGATCATAGCCTAACACGTGACAGGGGGCGCTAAATGATATGCAGGGGTACGATTGTCCTTTTGTACGTTTCCTCTTTTTCGCATTATAAATCTGTTTCAAATTAAAACTCCATAGATTTCGTATTAGTTGTTACCTCATTTCCAACGTGGATTCTGTTCGAAAAAGTAATATTTGATGACGTTTCATATTTTTGTTCCAGTAACTCATGCAACACATATACAAGAGATATGGCGTTTTGTTCTTTTATGCTTGTTTCATTGTTTTTTTTAAATTAATATTCTTCATAATGTGTTGTATGTTTTTCAATGGCGTTGTTCATGTATCCAATTTATTCGTGTTTTCATTAGTAGTTAAACAATTAGTAAGAACTGATAATTGGAGTTTTCAATATTAATTTTAATTTTCGTTTGGGATCTAGTATTTTTCTTATGTTTTTTACGATCATTGGCGTTTTACACCTGATTAGTTTTGAATATTATTTAGTAGTATTTGAAAACATCAGTTATTACTATTTGTTTAATTTGTTGACATCGGTTTTGTTAACTATGACGTTTTCATTATCATGTTATATTTGTTAATTATTCATGTTGTTAATTGTTTTTAGTTATTCATCTCATGGCGTTTTAATTACCACGTTGCATTAATATTGTTAATTCATCATATTTGTTAATCAATAAAGTTATGGTGTGTGTATTATGTCGTTTTCAACTTATGTGTTTATTATTTCTTGTTTATTATTCAATTAATGGCGTTTTCATCGATAATGTTATCAGGAGACATTTTCTATTTTTAATGGTGTTTTTCTGAAATTTGTTCCTCACTTTGTTTTCTCAGACGAAGGTGTTTCATCAAATGAAAGGTTTTGCCCCAAAACTAGTTTACGATTCATCATTCCTGACGTTAGTGAAGAAATAAAGCCCAGAATGGACATGATATTCACAAGCCTCGATGATTGTTATTCAATGTATGTTACGTATGCCAAGGCTTGTGGTTTTTCAGTCAGGAAAGGGACTGAAAAGATAAATGCCAAATGTGTAAGACATATTAAGTATTACATGTGCACGAGAGCTGGGGTATATAAGGACAAGAAGGTTGATACGTTGGACCCCAATAAAAAAGAACGGTGAGTGCAATCCAACTTTTCGAAGAGGACTGATTGTGGTGCACTGTTATGTGTAATTTTTTAGGATGGATCATGGAAGGTCTATAAGTTTGTTGAGGAGCACAACCATGATCTTGTTGAACGTCCTAATAAGCATTTTCTTCCAACTGAACGACACCTCACTTAGCTCCAGAAGCATGTTATACACAGCATGTCTAAGTTGAATTTGGGTCCAGTTAAGGCGTTTAATGTTATGAAGACTTATTTTGGCGGTTTTGAAGACGTGGGTGCAAGTAAAGTTGAATTTGAGAACTACAAGAGGCAAATTAACTTGTTTATAGGGGAATATGACGCTGAGATAGTTATTAGACATTTGGATGAAAAAAACAGTCACAGCCTAATTTCTCGTACGATTACTTCACAGACGAAGAAAATCGTTTCAAGGGACTTTTTTGGTGTGATGATCAAGCCAAACGTAATTACCACATGTTTGGTGATGTGATTTAGTTTGACGCCATGCATCGTTCCAACAAGTAATATTTTATATTTCATTTTTTTGTGTTCTTTTGGCATTTTCACTGGTTAGATGCATTGGCGTTTTTCTGAGTTTACATACAATGGCGTTTTTATTATCGTTTCATTTCTCATGGCGTTTTCATATGCAGATACGCTATGGTGTTTGTACCGTTCACTGGTATAGACAATCACCATTGCAATGTTACATTTGGTGCTGCATTATTGGCGTCAGAAACTGTTGATACGCATATTTGGTTGTTGAGACTTTTTCTAAAAGATGTTGGTTCTCAACCAAAAGTTGTTGTCACTGACCAAGATCCAGCAATGAAGAAGGCTATTTCTGCTGTATTTGTTGACACGAGGCATCGGTTATGCATGTGGCACGTGATGCACAAACTTTCTTTGAAGGTTGATTTCCTTATTTTTATGTTTGGCGTTTTAAGATATATGGCGTTCTGTACCTCATTACTGTTTTTCATGTAAGTTTTGCTTGTGTGTAATATATATGTTTTTTCGCATGGCGTTTTCGTGTTATACATAGGTTGGTGTTAGGCTATGCAATTCCACCAATTTCAAAGAACGTATTTGTGGTGTTGTGTGGACGAATATTCTTACACCCGAAGAGTTTGAATCAAAACGGGAAGTGGTTATCGGAGAGTTCAATTTAGAAGATAATGACTGGCTATGTGATATTTTTGCACTCAGGGAATCTTGGATCCCTACATACTATAGAATGGAAGAGCTGTCCGGCCTTTTGCGAACGACATCAAGGTCGGAGAGTGAGAATCATTTTTTTGGTCAAGTGTGCAATTCAAAAGCTACTCTAGTTGAGTTCATGACTCATCACGAAACTGCAATAGAAGCACATCGTCACAAACACCAGAAAAATGATCATGAATCTCGATACAAACGCCCCCAGTTGAAGAATAATTACCTAGTGTTGGAGGGTCAAGCTGCTGACATATACACGAAAAATATTTTTTGTGACGTTCAAGAGGAGCTAATCGGAATTGCAGATTGCATAAATCAACGTTACGAAGAACAACCCGATGGGTTTGTTAAGTTTTACATAAATGATTTCCAGCAGCCTTGTACATCCTTATTTGAGGTAAACAATGGCGTTTTTGTTTTTTTATATGGCGTTTATCATATTCTATTATAACATTTAATTTTTTTTATCCAGATGTTGTGTTTTTTTTGTTTTTTTATACAAACATTCCCTGCATGGCGTTATAGAGATATTGTGGCGTTTTCAGGTAATGTATCGTAAGTCTGATTGCACATGCAGTTGCTCATGTAGGTGCTTTGAGCAGTTTGGTTTGCTATGTAGACATATATTCTATGTTTTGAGAAGTTTGGACATTAGGAAATTTCCAAAACAATACATTTTGAATAGATGGCGTAAAGAGGCTTCCCCATACTGCTCTTCTGAATACTCAATTAGTATTGAATATATGACCGAGCTTGATCCCGATGTGCAAAGTATGATGCGAGAGATTATTTTTATCAACGGGGTATACTTTGAACTGTTTATCTGGTAATAAAGAGGAGCTATCCTTATACAAGGATCATGTTCAATCTTATATGAAGAATGTTCAAGATATGCAGATTGTTGCTCCTCCTGCTAGTACTAGGGATAGATTTTCGGAGATAACCAGTTAATATAAAAACGACAAGAATCCGATAAGAGTCCCTGTTAGGTATAAGTCCAAAGGTTCTGGATCTCGAAAGCGCCTGAAATCTAAACAGGAGATAGCAATCGAGAAAACGAAATCAAAGTCGAAACCCGGGGCCAAAGAAAGACAATGTCAGAATTGCAAAGGCTATGGACACTACGCATCGACATGCAAAAAGGCCATAATGAAAAGAAAATCGACACGGTCTTCGAGAGCAAGTGAAGAGTAGTTTGGCGTTTTTTGTATTTTTCATTGTTACAGAACACACACAGATTGGAATTTGGCGTTTTATATCTCTTATATAGCATTTTTTCCATCTTTTTTTTTCTACTTATTGTTCATAACATGTTACTTGGAAGTTACATAACAAAAAATATAAGATCGGACACGCAAACCAAACGCCAAAAAAAACAACGCCTTTTACTAAATAAAAGTACCTTAAACCTCTAATTTGGTCATGCCAAACTCAATAATGTTTTGCTGAATGGGATGGATAACATTGTTAATCCTCAGTTAAGAAAGATGTCTAACAATGTTGTCCACCCCATTCAACGAAACTTTATTGAGAACAAAACTGAATCTCCAAGAAATGACATTTTGTAATTTGTGGTTTTTGTATGCTTTGGCGTTTATATTGAGGATAAACTCAATAAGATTTTGCTCAATGAGATGGACAATATCCCCACATAAGGATTTTGCCCATCACATTGAGTGAAAGTTTACTGAGAAAATAGTGTATCTCAAAGAAACGTCGATTGGAATCTTTGATGTTTGGGTTTTTTTGGCGTTTCTAAGATGAATAGTATATAGTAAAATATGGTGTTTTGGGTTTGGTGTGTTTAATGGAAGGTCTGAGATGTTGTTTATATAAGATGTTTTTGGCGCGTATTTTAGGCGGGATTTTATTATAATAAATGCTAGCAATTAAGTTCTGTCGTTTCAGTTACTGTCTGTTCAGCTTTATCGTTTAAAAACAAAGTTTGGCGTATTATATTTAATGGCGTTTAGATTAGGATGATGTGTGCTTTGTGATTTAAGGCGGGAATTTAATGGCGTTTTATTCATGAGTTTGGATTTTTGTGTAGAGAAGTCTAAAGACCTTTTTACCCTTAATGAAGTGCGTCCACGTAATAAAATTGGTGTTATTTACGAAAACGCCACCGCGCCAATCTAGTCCATAGATTGTTTTGATCTAATGATCCATAAGCGTTCTCACTGTTCTCACACTTTTCACCGTTTTCGCTAAATCCTGACCTATATATATATATATATATATATATATATATATATATATATACAGGAAAAGTGTAAAATACATTACGGCTTATCGTACGATACGCACGTGATCATCCCAGCCGTTCGATCTGGTGCGAATTCAATCTTCGCATGTTATAAAAAGGCAAATGAAATCGCATGGCTTGAAAAAGCAATGAAATCGCATTTTTGAAATCCCATGCAAATGAAATCGCATGTGAAAAAATGGTTAGCATGGGGTAATGTGAAAAATGGCATGGGGTGTGTAAATGGACAAAATCGCATGTGGAAGATTGAATATCGCATGTGAAAAAATGGCTAGCATGGGGTAATGTGAAAAATGGCATGGGGTGTGTAGAATCGCATGTGGAAGATTGAATATCGCATGTGAAAAAATGGCTAGCATGGGGTAATGTGAAAAATGGCATGGGGTGTGTAGAATCGCATGTGGAAGATTGAATATCGCATGTGAAAAAATGGCTAGCATGGGGTAATGTGAAAAATGGCATGGGGTGTGTAGAATCGCATGTGAAAAAATGGTTAGCATGGGGTAATGTGAAAAATGGCATGGGGTGTGTAGATGGACAAAATCGCATGTGGAAGATTGAATTCGCACAGTTCGTACAGTTCGCATGGAGGTATGAAATCGCATGGGAGATGAAGATCTGACGGCAGGGGTTATCGCGTACGTAATGTAGGATAAGCCCTATTGTACGTTAACTGGCCTCTATATATATATATAGGTGAATTATAAGGATAAATCCCACGTGAGTTTAAAAAACTCTAAAAACCTAATGGATGGACATAATGTTGTCACATGTAACACTTTTTCACTGCAACATTTTTATTGACACCTGCAACTTTTTCTGAAACTGACACACTTTTCGTAACATTGGAGATAGGAGATAGAATATGTTACGTCACCTTTTTTGTAACTTATTTGTAACACATTTTTATTGTGTTTTGACAACATTTTTGTAGATTATATAAAGTGTATGTATTTTAGAACTTATAATTTACGAAGTTTTTTATTTTGCAATGTGAAAACATGTTACATTTTTTTACAAGGAGATTTTTATGTAACAACACAGTTGTCATATTTTTTGTGTCAGATGAGAGAGGAGAGAGAAAAGTGTAACACTTTACACCTTTTGTCAGACTATAACATTTGTCTGGAAAATTTGAAAAAGTAATTTTTGTACATTTTTAATATTCACCATTGATCAAATGAGATGGATGGTAGAGATGCAATTTTCTGGGTTTCTTTAACTAAGGTGGGTTTTCGATTTATCCTTTCTCTATATAAAATATGTAAAAAGTGCCGACTAGTTTTTTTTTTTAAATTGTTCAAAATTTATATGTTACATATGTAACATGGAATTTTTAACATTGTTTTTAACAAAAAACTACTTGACACATTTTTTTTACAAAAACTACCTCACCCCAAAGGCTTCATGAAGGTTCCTATATAAGACAAAGATAATGTGATAAAAGGGGACAAAAGTACACCAAAAGACAATGCTTGTCTCCCAAGGACAAGACGCTCCAAGAAAAAAATCCCATAATAAATTGAGGCCTTGGTTTCCCATTTCAACACATCCATTCATTCCCTACCCCAAAGGGGGCTCTCATGCCCCAAACTCACCCCTTGCAGTTTAGGGATCACTCCACAAAATCATTTGTAATAGCTTAGTTTGAGAGAGAGAGAGAGAATTGTTTTCTATGGCCTTTCTTGGCTAAACTCTTTGAGCTACTTGGGTTGTAGATGAAACTTGGTATGAATTAAATGTTTAAACTTTGGCAAAGTGGTGTGTTATGTCTTTGATAATTCTTTCTACTCTTCTTCTTCGTTAATGGGGTTTGGGATCAGTTTTGGTCTTCCATCATATGGGTGTTCTTGATAACCTTGATGGGTGAAGCTTATTAGTACACTTAAGGCATGTGACAACCCATATACTAATAAGGAAAATCTTATCTAGGAGAAGTGGTTGACCCATTTGTGGAAACACATCTTGTGATCAACCTTCGTTTATCAAGGAAATCATTGTTTTCCTGCACGATCTATATGTTAGGCTTCAATAATAAGTCAAAGCTTGGTTATGCGACATGTCTAACACGGTCTACATGTTAGGCTTGGCGTAAACCAAAAGTTGGTGAACCCATGTTAAACTGTATACGTCTTTATATATTTTTTATTATTATAATGCCACCCGTTAACTAAAGATCAAACCCCACAACTAATCACATGCATCATTAGCAACCTATGGGGAGCACTTTGATATATCCTTGGTGGTCTCTAAATGAGATGGAGATCACCCGTATGAGGATTGTAAGCCACAATGATATGTAGAAGAAAGAAGAGTAGTTTGATGTATTTGTCCCAAAATTAAAGGATTGCTCCTTAAAAAGAGTCTTCTTCTAAGGTTGGGTAATGAATTAACTTTAACCGGCTCTATTTCTATTTTAACCTAAAAGTCATAATTTGTAATTCTAATAAAAACTTGTCGGTAACCTTAACTAGGAGCTAGGTTTTTTGAATTAATTAACCACACCACTCGCCAATAACCTAACTATAATCCATCCCAAGTAAGTTAGTTTAAGGCACAAAGTACAAAGAGATACAACCTAGTTATCCGATTGAGCCTCATGGTACCCTACCCTCATCAATTACCATGGATCTTTCCAGCTTCTAAAGATTAACAAGAACAAGACCAACGGTACCTTCTTCTTTTTCGGATGAGCGGTTCTCTTCAAGGTTTATTATATCTTGTTTTTTTATTCTGCTTTGTTGAATCTTTTATTTATAGATCTAGTCTTTATCCATGTTGTTTTAATCGTTGTGGTGCAGATCTGCATATCGATACACACGATCAAAGAAGTTCTGGTCTTTCGGCATGTTGTTTGAACCGTTGAGTCGCAGATCTCCGAAATCGGGTAATTTTTCACATACACACAGTGCAGATCTACAAAATCGGGTAATTTTTCATATACATACTGTGTAGATATGCGAAATCGGGTAATTTTTCATATTTAAAAGCAGCTTTACCGGATGACATCGAGATTATACATGTTTCTGAAAGTTCCCGAGTGAGGTTGGTTAAAGATCACAATGTCGTACCGGACGTTATTAGTTATGTTATCCTTAGTCATTTGGGTGGCGTCAACTTCCAAAACTACTTTGCCACTAAGTTTGATTATGCAAGCGATATGTTTCATGCATCTTTGTACATCCTTCGTAGCTCATCTGTAAAAACACCTTTGATTAGTTGGTTTCAAATTTTAATACTAAGTTAATATGTGCGAATTACCTAAGGTGTTTAAAGAGGTCACGGTCAGATTAGTTGCGTCCCCCATGTAAACCACCAAAGCGTGGCTGAAACTGAGATTTCCATCTCCCGCGGTTAAGATTTTGTCATTCGTTGTGTACAGTTCTTCCTCTGTCTCGACTTTGGCTATCAGTTACATACACATACAAGATTAACTATTAACCGTTTAGATTGTCGACAACAGTTTATAATTAATAATATAAATATACGTAAAACTAAATCAAGATAACAGAAGGTACCTTCCTCTGCTTCAGGCTCAATGGTGGTGATCTCATCGTTCTTAGAAACTACAATATACATCCATAAATCAAAACTTAGATATTAAGCTCATTCCAGATCTTAGGTAACAGAAGGTACCTGAATAATGACGGATGACGAATCCTTGATGAGTAATTGGATGACGAATCCTCAATCACAACAGGTTTCACATGTCACACCTCCAAAAATACCATATGCGGATCTCACCGCGAGGCTTGTGACGTACCAGGATCTAGCCACTAATCACGTTGATCTAACAGTAAAATATTAAGCTCAAAATCTTATTCAACATGAAAAGTGCATTTCAAAATAAGCGATTCAAAAAAGTATATGTTCAGCGAAAGTAATTGTTATTGTTTTAAACATCCGAAAACAAATTGTTTATAAAGCATAGCATAACATTAAACGTTTCAATAAGCGACACAACCCATGACATCCCTAGCTCCTCTGATTGCAAGTTCTGATCCATAGATGTATCTAACGACCTGCAAGCATGCAAAAAAGTGTGTCAACATAAAGTTGGCAAGTTCACAGTTTTGTTTAACGTAGATCAAGTAAGTGTTTAGTTTAAAGACATGTTATGAATAATAAACTCGATACTGATTGACTATTCTGTTTTTGGTTCCCTCATCAATGTCTATCATTATTGATCAAAGTATTTAAGGTCATTGGTTCACGCCCGACTCCCAACACGGTGTGAGGTTTGTCTATTAGGTATGTTACACGCGACCTAAGGTATAATAAATGTAAGTATGTATGTAGGGTTATGCAATACCCTATTGTCCAAACAACAGTGTTTAGGTTTACAAGTTTAACAAGTTATAATACACTAACAGTAACATAGTATGTTCTCTGGTTGCTGACATCAGTGCGAACACTGACTAATCATATACTCGAATTATTATTATAAACTCGGACCCATTGGTAGTTTCATACATGACCTTGCTATGTGAAATATATATAAATTTAATATGAATAACAAAAATGCATTCAGAATGTTCTTACATTTATCCGACCCAACTGTGATTATATCTAGCCAACCCACTTGAATAAATATCTAGCCGGCCCATCATCACTACTTTTATCCGGACATAACTTAAGGAATTTGGACCCACAAACAATTCCTTTAAACTCGGACATAAGGAGTGTGATTCAGAACTTCACTTGATAAATATGAATTATGATAGTAAACCCTGAATCCCTTTAGTTTTTTTTATTAAGATCAGACCATATATCCAATAAGTTCTGACTGTCAAATTCCATACATATATTCGTACTTCTTGGACTTATTTTAAACCAACAAAAACCCGGACCATATATCCAATAAGCACTACTAAACCCTGACATGTTCATTAATTCAGCCACCAATAACATACATTTGCCCATTAAATTCAATAAACTCTGAATACACATTATCTCGGACCATGCGCAATATATGAAATATATAGCCGGCCCATTCAGTTAACACATGTCCTGAATTCATTTTCATAAGCTCGGCCCCCACCCATTTCTCTATCAAACTCTGAACTACATGAAAATGTATGATAATTCGGACTAGAGCATCTTATATACGGACTTCGCTTGTTAAAACATTAACTCGGAATCCCCAAATGTTGATATGTAAAACTCGGACTACTAGTGAGTGTTTGACAAACTCGGACACAAGGTGATATTAAACTCGGACCTATCACTTCCTTAAACACGGACCCCAAAGTCCACATATATATGCGACATATTATATTAATCAGATCCTCACACACTTGGTTATAAAATATTCAGACCATATACATGAATATATGCGGACATTTATGCTATCAGGGTTTATAAATCAAGTTCAGGCTTTATATTTTAAGTTCAGAATTTATAACCCAAGTCCGGACCACCCACTAGATCCCAACTAAACTCGGACTACTCTTTATTTTTATAAACCCTGAACTTTATTATCTCATTCCAGCCACAGCAAACTCGGATCAATACCAGAAAACCCTGACCCAAAAGTTTAACATAAACCCTAATTCTTATTTCATAAATAAACTCTGACTCAAAAGGTCAGACTTTCACAAAGTCTGACAACTATCTCCGGACTAACAATTTTCTATTAGATTACCAAAATCAAAGTCGCAGTTTCAATGTAACAGTTACTACGATGAAAACCCTAATCCACAATAAACAGAAGATATTATAAATTATCAAAACAGATTGGCAATTTTATTATATCAATGGCATTCTAATTTTTTTTTTGAACGGAAAATTTGGATCACTGACGGACCACTGTAGTATCATCGTGCCACCAGCGGAACCACCCGATCATATCCATCCCCATTAGACATAATGTCTATACACCAATTCAGGAGGAAACCCAATAAATATGAGAAAACTCCCTTGTGGGAATCGAACCCAGGACCTATAGGTCCCAAAGTCTTATCCCACCCCCAGAATGCCACTAGGCTATAAAGCCATGGGCTCAATGGCATTCTAATACACATTAACAATGCACATTCATTCACAAACACCATCATTCAATCACAAACAAGTAAATACAGGGTCATTATATGGAGGACAAGGGTTTGCATGAAATCAAGTAAACAAGAACAACAACGTATAATCATAAACACTTACCTATAATTCAATTGTAAAGGTTGTTCTTGAAAGGTTGAAAGATCAAAGATTGGAGAACTTGATGTAGCCAAAAGATTAGAGGAATGATTGGTGATGGTGATTGGAGAGAAGATAGAAAACTACCCTATGATGGAATTATGAGAGGTTTAGGGTTATGAGCATAGTTGTTAAAAGCCATCGCCTCTTGCGCCTAAGCCCATTTTTCAGGCGAGGCGAGGTAGTTGCGCTTTAAGTCGAGGAAATTGCGCTTTAATTCTCTAGGTGATGGTTCAGGCGTAGATTCCGACGAGATTCCTAGATTCCAGAGAGTTTCCGGCCAAATTCTCTAAATTCTGACAAGATTCTAGCCAAATTTCTACTTTTATCCAAGAAAAACTACTTTTCTACACTAATACACTAATATTTTAGAACTTTTGGTTCTAAATAGATGATATATAGTTTTATATAATAGATTTTGTTTATTTTATTTGAAGAATAGTATTCTTTTTCTAATACATAATATAGTTTAACTTTTTTTCATTATGCGCTTAATTTTTCTTAGGCCCTCGCTTTTTTGCGCTTTGCACCTAGGCCCAGGCGAGGCCTATGCGCCTTAAGTGCGCTTAGCGCCTTTAATAACTAGGGTTTTGTTTTGATAAAAATTCTAAACGGGTACTCAGGCATTTAACTTGTTTATAAATGAAAAATAACCTATGAAATTGGGGCAAAAACTATAGAGAAGAAGAGTTTTAGGTTGGATTGATGTGGGAAGTTGGGAAGTGTTAAATATAATTGGGGAAATGGACTGTATCACCCTAAACTATGCAAAATTGGCCGATAACACGCCCAACTTTCAAGTTGGCTCCCACCACCCCCAACTGGACACTTGGGTTGCTATGTCACCCTGTCGTTACTAAGCCACTAACCTGGTTAGTTTTTTATCCTACGTGGCATGCTGACGTGGATCTGAATTCAACAAAACAATAACACAAGGACTAAACATATCACTTAAAACATACTACAAGGACCAAATAGCAACTATTTCCATACATCTATTATTTCACCACTGATTTTGAGTTTCAAAATCCCCAAATTCTCGCACAACAAATTGCAGAGAAAATCAATCGGAATTGAAGCACAATCTCACCGGAGATTTGGACCAAGCCGTCGCTGCCTCCCTTCAGGTCTGTTCTCGTTCGATGATAAAGAAGAACCGGAGATTTAGAATTGAGAAGCCATGGTATGTTCTTGTTTTTATCATTGCCGGAGATTTCCGAGTGAATTTAGGTGTAATCGAGCGGTTTAATCGTTTCATTTCGTGTCCGTACGAACTGTAACCGTTTTGATCTTCGTTTTCATCGGTCGATGCGTGTAAACCTGTGAATATGTGATCGTTCGGTTGATTTACGAACTGAACGGTTCTGAGGTGTTGTGGTGACGTAATGGTGATGCGAGGAGGAGAAACGGAGAGTTGTTGCAGTAGCAGAGCGTCGGAGGCGTCGCCGGCGGCGGCGGTGGTGAGTCGGAAACGGAGGCCGAAGGTGGAGGTTTGGAGGTTTATCAGGAGGTGCTTCGTTGGCTCCTAAGCGTCAGATTTACGATTGGTGTTTCTTGAAAGCAAAGGCCATCAGACACGGAGGTTTATTATATGGATTTATGATTGATTGTGTATGCAACCAGCTGAGTTGTGGGATCTACGGTGTGGCGGATGAATTTGGGGAATGATAAGGGAGAATAGGATCAATGGTGGCCGGTGGCAGGGGTGGGTTTGGGCGGTGGTTGCAGGTGGGTGGTGGTGGAGGTGAAGGTTAGGGTTTTGTGATTGAAGATGGATGAAGATGATAGGGGGTATTTTATTTATATAATCCTTTATTTTTTTGTTATTTATAAAATATGTTTCAGATCCACATCAGCATGCCACATAGGATAAATTAGCCACGTCAGCAAAAAAAAAAAAACTAACCTAGTTAGTGTCTAGTTAACAACGGGGTGACACAGCAACCCAAGTGTCCAGTTGGGGGTGGTGGGAGCCAAAGTGAAAGTTGGGCGTGGCAACGGCCAATTTTGTTTAGTTGGGGGTGATACAGTCTATTTCCCCAATATAATTTATGAAGGAGCAGAAAATCTGGGATATCCATGGATTGTCACTATCGCTGTACCATGTGCCAGTGCTAAAGAGTACATGGATCACATGTAAAATAAGGAGAACTTGGTCAACAAAGGAAGATTGGTCAAAGCTAAAACTCAACCAACCAATCAGAAATCATTTCTTTTTGTTTTCCTTTTCTCTTTTATCATCTATTTATTCTTTTAATTCTTTGGCATTATTTTGATTATCTCCTTCACAAACTTATGAGCAATTTCACAAAAAATCAAGAAAAGCGTTGACTGTTTGTCAGTCAAACCTAGCATCTCTGCATACAACAATGGGTATGAATTTTGTAATACTTTTTTTAATAATAAATTAGTGTTGAAGCCATAGGCTTTTGAGTGTAGTGGCACAGTTTTCGTCTGAGGTTGCTTCTATGAAAGCACATGAGTCAGTGATGCCAACAACTTGTATGAGAAACAAATTTTCACATAAAATAAAATTGTATACAACTCAATCATTTTGAATCTTAGATTACTAATTACTAACTGAAACTAAGTAATCAATATCCAATAATAGCATTTTGAATTTCAGATTACTAACTAAAGAACTTTATCAGTAAACTAACCAAAAATCGAGGAAGAACTGGAGCAAGAATCAAGGGGTTCTTGTGTTCAAATCGGAAGATTGATGTGGAACGATGCAGGACCCAGCCGAAATCCGGCCAAAATCGACTGATGTGAAGCGATATACACCGGCGTTTTGTGCGTTCTCTCTTTGAATATAATTGTAGCAAACCCTATTTATCAATTACTGGGAAGCAAGACTGAAGATGAAAAGTGAGGAGTTGACACGCAGCATATAACCTCAGATTAAAACAAATTGAAAATGGTAAATGACGAAAATAACCCTCGACACTGTAGCAAACCCCTTTTATCATTTGATATATATAATAATTACATATAAAATAAATTTAGATAAAATTTTTGTGTCTACATCAAATACATGGTTATAATTTCCCATTAATACAATATAATCTATTATTAATTATATATAATAAATAAAAATAATTATGGGTCACGACTCATGTGTCATTTGATTTGGGGAATGAGAATTGCGTTTTGGCAGACAAATTTAACACACAGATCTTAGGTAACACCACACCCACCACATTCAAAATTATAGAGAACTAGTGTTTTTCAATGATGCGCGTTGCGCGAAAGGCATTGGTGTTTTCGACCGACATCATTATTCAAACGATTCGAGATAAACGATGCGTAACCAGCCATATCCGGCATCGTGGAGTGTATTAAAAAGGGGGCAATTGGACGATTGGATGCTGGGCTAGGTGTTTCTTGGAATGCCCACGGATTGTTCGGGTCAAAACCACGATTATGAGGATTCATTTTTCGTATTGTGGTTGGATGAGAATTTTTTTTTAAAAATAAGATAGAGATGATTATAGAAGAGGTGGAGTAGTTGTGGTAAAAAAATGAATAGAAGTGTGAGTATTTATAGTGAATAAATTTTTTTTAAACACATAGCCGTTGGCCAACGGCTAGCCCCAACGGCTACTTGTCTTGGCCCATGAGATCCTGCCATGTCATCTTGATAGACCCGTCCAACGCCCGGGCTGAAACCCCCGCCCAAGGGGCCACGCCGAAACCCAAGCCCACCCGGGGTGGTGACTTGGGCGTTTGTACCCAACCCACGCCACAACCCCGCCCCGTACCCCATATTCTAATATACCCTAAATTCACTGTGTACCCAACCCACGCCACAACCCCCGCCCCCAGGCTGAAACCCCCGCCCAAGGGGCCACGCCGAAACCCAAGCCCACCCGGGGTGGTGACTTGGGCGTTTGTACCCAACCCGCGCCACAACCCCGCCCCATACCCCATATTCTATTATACCCTAAATTCACTGTTCATTTAGTTTGAATTTTATCATATATGCCCACCCGGTGTGGTGACTTGGGCGTTTGTACCCAACCCACGCCACAACCCCGCCCCATACCCCATATTCTAATATACCCTAAATTCACTGTGTACCCAACCCACGCCACAACCCCCGCCCCATGCTGAAACCCCCGCCCAAGGGGCCACGCTGAAACCCAAGCCCACCCAGGGTGGTGACTTGGGCGTTTGTACCCAACCCATGCCACAACCCCGCCCCATACCCCATATTCTATTATACCCTAAATTCACTGTTCATTTAGTTTGAATTTTATCATATATGAATGATAGAAAATTATAGCGCGGAGAGATTTGTGGTCTAAAAATAATGGGTTTTTTTTGTTGGTTTAAATAAGTTATTAAGGAAAATAATTAAAGAAAAAAAAGTTACCGTTGAACAACGGTCACCACACCCACCACATTTAATTTTACTCCGTGGGAGCCGTGGCCCGGGCCACGTCTATGACGCACTACCCCGTGGGGCGTGGTGTTGACGATCCGTCACTGCCCGCGTGGCATACCCACGAGCCTCTCCACGTCCCCACACCCAACCTAATTAATTAATTATTAATATATGATAATAAGTAAACGGAATGAATAGTGATGTCAGATGTATGGTGTCACTCTTTAATTGGACCGTATTTTGAAAAGCCAGATGTATGGCTTCTGTTAACAGAAAATTGCCACGCATCAAAAACCCACCGCATAGGGGAGAGATATAAACCCACCTCTTCTGGTTAGGCTAATGGGTATGGTTGATGGATCATCCTTGAGGATGATCCGCCACGTATGCGCCACGTCATCATCCTCCCAAGATTGGTCCATCCTCCAAAACTAGAGGGCATGGTTAAGTTGGTCCTAGTCATCATCCTCCACCACTTTTTTTTTTTTTAATCTTCCACTTTTTTTAACATTTAACAAATAAAGTAACAAAATATTTTCATTAATATTAAAACCACATTACATAAACATAAAAAAAACATAAAGTTAATAAAAAAAAACATAAAGTTAATAAAAAAAAAACCAAAGACTTAAAAAAAACATAGACTTAAATAATATTATGCTTCTTCATGATGTCGTTTTGAAGTTTTTTCAACATCGAACGTTTCGGCTCGGGTTCGTCCTCGACGTTTCGGCTCCCGTTCTAACGTCGGATAATATCCCGGAGCCGAGAAAACATTAGGTTGGGTCGGGTTGATGGGAGTCGTCGGGTTATACGGATTGTTCGGGTTGTTCGGGTTGGTCGGGTTGTTGAAAGGATCCATGCTAAAGTATAAGGTTTATAAAAGTGGAAGAAGATTTATAAAAATTATGTGAGAGAGGGATGAGATGTTGTGGTTAGTTTGGTGAATGAAAGTGAAAATGGAATTGAAATTTATAAATAAATTGAAATTTACCGTTACTTTTTGAAAAAAAAGTTGAATTTTTTTTTTTTTTTTTTAATGTAACGGTCACTTTTGAATTGGGGCCCACTATCAATGGTTCGTCGCAAACGTCTAGATGCGGACGGAGAGGACGGGACGCGGGGGGGGCGGCACGGTGTTTGGACCGTCGCCGTCCCTTGACGATCCGGGGACGTACCCCATGCCGACCAGCCAGGCTAATGGGTATGGTTGATGGATCATCCTTGAGGATGATCCGCCACGTATGCGCCACGTCATCATCCTCCCAAGATTGGTCCATCCTCCAAAACTAGAGGGCATGGTTAAGTTGGTCCTAGTCATCATCCTCCACCACTTTTTTTTTTTTTAATCTTCCACTTTTTTTAACATTTAACAAATAAAGTAACAAAATATTTTCATTAATATTAAAACCACATTACATAAACATAAAAAAAACATAAAGTTAATAAAAAAAAACATAAAGTTAATAAAAAAAAAAAACCAAAGACTTAAAAAAAACATAGACTTAAATAATATTATGCTTCTTCATGATGTCGTTTTGAAGTTTTTTCAACATCGAACGTTTCGGCTCGGGTTCGTCCTCGACGTTTCGGCTCCCGTTCTAACGTCGGATAATATCCCGGAGCCGAGAAAACATTAGGTTGGGTCGGGTTGATGGGAGTCGTCGGGTTATACGGATTGTTCGGGTTGTTCGGGTTGTTCGGGTTGTTCGGGTTGGTCGGGTTGTTGAAAGGATCCATGCTAAAGTATAAGGTTTATAAAAGTGGAAGAAGATTTATAAAAATTATGTGAGAGAGGGATGAGATGTTGTGGTTAGTTTGGTGAATGAAAGTGAAAATGGAATTGAAATTTATAAATAAATTGAAATTTACCGTTACTTTTTGAAAAAAAAGTTGAATTTTTTTTTTTTTTTTTTTAATGTAACGGTCACTTTTGAATTGGGGCCCACTATCAATGGTTCGTCGCAAACGTCTAGATGCGGACGGAGAGGACGGGACGCGGGGGGGGCGGCACGGTGTTTGGACCGTCGCCGTCCCTTGACGATCCGGGGACGTACCCCATGCCGACCAGCCAGGCTAATGGGTATGGTTGATGGATCATCCTTGAGGATGATCCGCCACGTATGCGCCACGTCATCATCCTCCCAAGATTGGTCCATCCTCCAAAACTAGAGGGCATGGTTAAGTTGGTCCTAGTCATCATCCTCCACCACTTTTTTTTTTTTTAATCTTCCACTTTTTTTAACATTTAACAAATAAAGTAACAAAATATTTTCATTAATATTAAAACCACATTACATAAACATAAAAAAAACATAAAGTTAATAAAAAAAAACATAAAGTTAATAAAAAAAAAAACCAAAGACTTAAAAAAAACATAGACTTAAATAATATTATGCTTCTTCATGATGTCGTTTTGAAGTTTTTTCAACATCGAACGTTTCGGCTCGGGTTCGTCCTCGACGTTTCGGCTCCCGTTCTAACGTCGGATAATATCCCGGAGCCGAGAAAACATTAGGTTGGGTCGGGTTGATGGGAGTCGTCGGGTTATACGGATTGTTCGGGTTGTTCGGGTTGTTCGGGTTGGTCGGGTTGGGTTGTTGAAAGGATCCATGCTAAAGTATAAGGTTTATAAAAGTGGAAGAAGATTTATAAAAATTATGTGAGAGAGGGATGAGATGTTGTGGTTAGTTTGGTGAATGAAAGTGAAAATGGAATTGAAATTTATAAATAAATTGAAATTTACCGTTACTTTTTGAAAAAAAAGTTGAATTTTTTTTTTTTTTTTTTAATGTAACGGTCACTTTTGAATTGGGGCCCACTATCAATGGTTCGTCGCAAACGTCTAGATGCGGACGGAGAGGACGGGACGCGGGGGGGGGCGGCACGGTGTTTGGACCGTCGCCGTCCCTTGACGATCCGGGGACGTACCCCATGCCGACCAGCCTTACAAAGAGAAGAAAGATCGTGGAAGGAGAGAGGCCCGGCACGGCAGCGCGCGGCCCGCCTGTGGTGGAGCAACGGCAGCCGTCTCTGGCGGATGGTGGTGGTACTAAATCTGCCGCCTTCACCATGTTTCTGGTCAGTAGGTGGTGGATGGTGGCGCTGCCGCCTCTGTCGGACGGTGGTGGTCCTGAATCCGCTGCCTTCGCCATGCTGCCAGGCGATCGTTGGTGGCGGTTTCACATGAGGGTTCCGGTGGTGTATCGGCGGTGCTCTTGATTTACTCCGGCAACAGGAACGATGGCCCTCATCTTTGTTTCACTCATCAAATAGCGGCCTAGAAGATTTAAAGGTGATCTTCTAATTCGGTGGTCTTTTGATTCATTATTGGATTAAACACTTATTTTTATCTACTTTTACCCTCTTAAATAATACTATAAAGACCCTTTGCAATGCTTCATATACCATCTTCAAGTA
Organism: Helianthus tuberosus; assembly: GCA_030545235.1. Lineage (NCBI taxonomy): Eukaryota > Viridiplantae > Streptophyta > Magnoliopsida > Asterales > Asteraceae > Helianthus > Helianthus tuberosus. The sequence goes on from CM060447.1 coordinate 199,100,130, forward strand.
AACACTACTTTAATCATTAAAAAATCAATAAACCATCCTGTTGTCAATTTGTCATTTGGAAATTGGAATGCATCAGTTTATCAATTGGAATGCATCACTTTATCTATTTATGTCTAAGAACAGAGATTATATAAATAGCAATCCTGATATGTCTACCTTCATATGGTTATTGTGAGATCATTTATTAAGTAAAATTTTGTACAAACTATAGAGTTGTTTGATATAATCTTGAGCTTTGAAAATTTGGGTAAAAGGAAGAAAAAAAAAAAAACAAAGCAACTTATAGGGAGATAAATGTGCTTCTATGGTGTACATTACTTTTTGATGTGATACCTCCATATGAGATATATGAGGTGGAAGGAACAAGTTAATGAGAAACAGTAAAGAGGGTGTTTGGATGAACAGATTTATATAAAAAAAAGTAGAGTTTGGAGCTGCAGGCCTGTTTTTCAGTAATGCATGTATCCCTTTTGTTCGTGCGTATGCTCTTTAAGTTCGTTATCGAGTTTTTCAGTAATGCATGTATCCCTTTTGTTCGTGCGTATGCTCTTTAAGTTCGTTATCGAGTCGTGAAAGTGATTCGGGTTTCATGTGAACTTGATAAACTGCTAATCCTCCTAACGACTCCACAAACAAAGTACTTTCACTTTGTTAGGTAAGAGTGAAAGTGATTCGGGTTTTGTTTTTATCTGATTATTACGATATTTGTGTTCTTTCGATTCCGAAGTTGTAAGTATTTGCTTTTACTCCAAAATCATATATCCTTTTGCAGCTAATGCTCGCAGAAATTTTTTTCAGGCATGAAAAATCCACCATGATTGAGCTATCCGAGTGTTTACCTGTGATTGAACATCTGACTATTTGGAGTGATATCAATCTGGTAACAATTATCCACTTTTATATACGTGAAAGTTTCCATTCATTTATTTGTTTTCTTAAGGTGGTTGTTGATAATTGTTTTGGCCTATATATGCTTCAAGTCGTTTGTTCCAGAATTGGTTCCAAAGGAGCTTCCAATCTCACTAATCCACCTTAAATACTTTTGCTTCGAACAAATGTCTGTTCTTCACGGCTATGGAATGACCTTTTTGTTGTTTTACTCAAAAACTCCTCAAACTTGGAGAAAATTGAGCTAGAGGTAAATAGTATAGCTGTATAGGTCTGGTTGTATCCTATTTGTTTATATTCTCATGCCAAAATACACTTGCGCAATAAAACGACTTCCTACAGATTGATAGGGATCTGGATCATTATCTTTGTAATGAGATAGACTACGACCCTGATCTATACGAAGAATATCATTCAGATGTTTGGTTGTCGCATCTAAAATGACTTGAAGATTGAAAGTTTTAGCAACTTGGAACCTGAGTTGGAGCTTGTGAGGTTTATCTTGGCCAGGTCCCCTATGCTGAAGAAGGTGACCATAGAATGTGCGGTTAAAAAAGATCAAGAGTTCGAAATTTAAAAAAATCTCTTACGCTCCCACGCGCGTCTGGGGTGGAAATCGATGTTGTTTAGATCACTCAAGTTTTGCCAGAATTAAGGTTAAGATTTATGATTGTAGTCTAGATTTTTGCTATCTGTTTTTCTGTACCGTTTTTTTTTTTTTGGAATTCTTTTGGATGTATGACTCCCATACATCCGGTATACTCAAAACTGGTCCTGGTCAATCCTGACTCGACTATTTAACTTTGGACTGTTTTGACCTCAAATATAAATTTATTGGTTGTTTCGAACTAATAATAATTTTTAAGGGGCTATGATGGGTAGCTCTAAAAGTAGGAAAAATGGCATGCGGGTCTGGATAGCGGGTCAGGTCTCGGAATGGGTGACGGAAAAAACAACGGGTTCTTTTTTGTTCGTAAATTATTAAGCATCTGAAACTGCCAACTTTGTGTATTAAGTGTGTTCTTGATCTTGTGGATGACTTTTTATATAGTGTGGTATCTACATAAACCGAAGTAACTACCTACCAGATTGAACATATATGCTGCTTTATTGGATTGATAACTGGAGCTCTGCTGTTATTGATTAATATTCTGTTTTTTTTTTTTTTTTTTTGGCATTGATGATTTACTAAATGGGTCAAAATTATTCCAACCCTGTTTTGACCCGTTACCAAAATGACCCATATTATTAGCACATATTTGATAAATACAATTATGCAGGTGGGGCTCCATAAAGCTTGGCGTTAACATGTCGAACTCACGGTTAGAAGTCTCGAGAATCAGTTAGTTGGTGAACCAACACAAGAATTCTTCAATGTCATCCTATTCTTTGGTGTAATCAACACATTACAAGATTCTGATATCAGCAAAAGGCTTGAGCACGCTTATAAGGCATTCCAATACGACCCGACTTCTGCTACAGATGAAGAAAGCAGCAAACGCCACAAAGGGAAATCGACTTGAAGGGTCAACGCCAATGTCCTTTTGGTTCTAGGTATGTATGTGGATATGTAATCTTTTGGGTACACTTCCTAAATATGTAATATTTTGGTTCAACTGAAACATGTCGCCAAAATGTTTACGCCTAAATGTTCAATTACTTTGTCCAATTCAATACAGATTGTGTGCATGTATATTGTATAAAGTCCAATGCACACATATTAGAGAGTCGAATACATCATATACGGAACACGGCTATACGGAACACGGCAAAAACACATTGTAAAACGCGCAACGCGCGACGATGAATAACACTAGTTATATATATATATATATATATATATATATAGTGTAATCTAAAAAAAATGCATCCACGGCTAAGAAATATGTCAAGTCGAGATATATCAAGAATTTGTGAGTAATTTTACATGATGCATGCTTATCTTGCCCGTTATAAGTAATATGTGCTATCAAGTCGAGGTACACCATTTTGCTACCGTTTTGCCACATTTTTTTATACTTTTTTGCTACGGTTTTGCTACCTTTTTCTACCATTTATATCTATTGCCATCTCATTCATATATCTACCTGCTACCATTCAAGTTCTTTGCAAAATGTAACCATTAATGGATAACAAACATCCAATATTCCTCATAATAAGAATAGATATCAGAACATCAAATAATCAAAATTAAAACATTCAAACTAAAAAAAGGAGAATGCAATATGATCCTTTTACATTCATGATATCCAATTTGGAGCCCTATATGCTTCTTGACAATCCCTGTTGTTAACGGTGAAGTTGTCCATAATGTTATATTTCTCACTATCCACCTATAGGATAGAAACAAATAGTCAATCATTTCTTATTACAATGTACAATCCTTAAGTACCGTTTGATAATCCCCATGTTCCCGAATGATGAAACTTGCCCAGTCTGCCGTAAAGCATGTCTGGATAAATACGGGGAGCATGCGTTACACTGTAGAGAGTTGCCGGGGTTTAAGTATCGCCATGACTTTGTTCGAGACACGTTAATGGATATTCTCAGACGCGCAGGGATCTCCGCAAAGAAAGAGGCACCGGTTAATTTTCTTACAGATCCGTCGGAGGGGAGATCCACCCTAAGCCCGGCTGACATGCTAGTTTTTTGTTGGGAGGGTGGGAAACATGCTTGTGTCGATCTCACCGGTGTATCCCCCCTAGACGGGTTCCGGGAAAATGGGTTTGTGGCGGGCAAGCGGTACTGAAAGCAGAGTCAAAGAAGGTGGAAAAGCACGCGAAAGCTTGTGAGGATAATCAGCATGCCTTTGTCCCCCTGGCGTTTGACACGTTCGGCTCCTTGGCGCCGGAGGCAGTTCGGTTCTTGTCTAGAGTTCAGCGTGTGGTCCACAGCAACTTTTCGACCCCTCAAAGGCGAGGCTTTGTTTTTAGTAGATTAGGGTTTTCTATTCAGAAAGGGATGGCGGCGCAGTTTGTTGCTCGTCTACCTGCTATCCTTATTTAATTTGTCCAAATTATTGGAATGAAATATATTTTAAGATTAAAAAAAATGTACTATATATAGAATTGAATACAAATATAGTATATTAACAATGTTGGACACATGGCAAAAACCATATAAATGCTAAGAAATTAGATAAAATTGATGCAAAGTGAACTGATTAATAAAAATGGAAATGAAATTAACTTAACTGAAAATGACACCTATTACCTATAGGAATGCATACTTATGGGTGCAAACCATAGTTACCTAAATCACTAGGGTAGCCACGATCCACTCGTGGTGTACCCAATCGGAAATCGTAAGCGTACCGGAACAACATGGTCCGGCCGCGAACCGAGTTGCACTGCAAACGAGCAGAGCCGAGCCCGAGCTCGAGCCGTTTAACTTAATTTATTTTATATAACATAATATATATACACATATAAATATTTAAATTTAGTTATATTTTCAGAATTTTATAGATAATAATTATTATTATTATTTAAATATATATGTCAATACTAATTAAAACTTATATAAATAATGACACCATTTAGGTTCGCGAGCCGGCTCGAGCTCGATAAGTGAACGAATACGCATACATGCAAAGATATACTTACATGTCAAGAATCAAACGTTCATAAGCCTCGGGAATTATGGTTCCTTGATACCTCTGCCATAAGACAAATCTAATCCACTCTGAACAGTCTTCATTTCAAGCCCTGGTTGCTTGACCTATATAGTAGATTATTATGTTAAGACACTGTCAAATGTCTAAAATGCCCTTCAAGTATGGATGTAAATTAAAATCATCATCCTTTGCAATGATTACAAGGGTATACTTACGTTAGCTTCATGTACATGGTCTCTGAAGGTTGCAGTCTAATGACATACTCGTTTCCGCCTTGTTTTTTACCTGAAGAGTTATACAAGTATTGTTTAATTCTTTAATCTCCGGTTGATAATATAAAAAGCTAAAGATAGAAATGTTATTAAAATTAAGAAAACCGGTAACATACAATATATATGTCGCCAGGAACATCCTTAAACTGCACCCGGATTTCTGCCTTTCTTGAATTCAAATTCTTCACCGCCTTTATAATTAACGGAACACCTACAACGTGCCAAAGATAATTCATAAGTGACATTTAATTAAAAGCTTAGGTTTATATCTTAGTATGGGTACGATCCAGAGTTGTGTTATATCTCAAAATAGAAAATTTTAGCTCAAAAGTTGGTACAGGTCAAACGGGTTAAAAGTTACCTAGAGCCATGTTTCCACTTTCTGCCCATGTTGACCCACTAGTATGAAGGTCAAGTGGGCAACTTAGTGTTACTGAATGCTTATTTATGGAAATCTGAGTATAGATGTGATAACATTGATAAGTTGTCACACCTTCCCATCTTTCATTTTGAATTCTCAGAACCATGGTTGCAAAGGTGGGAGCATTTGAGTTATCTTGGATCATCTGTATAGCCTTCATATTGTCCTAGCACAACTTCATTGTCTTCAATTGGACCAACAGATTGGAGAACCTAAATCGCATAACTATCAGTGAGTGCGTTGACTCTTTAACTGGTCATTTTGTTATGCGAAAATGAACTACAGCATAAGGCTAATGAAGAGGTATGATCCCGAATCACTTTAAGACACGTGTCATAAGGAATCACACCACTCCATGCTGGCTTCCACGTCATCTGGTATCGCCAGTGGCTTCTGGAAGCTTATGGAAGAAGTCACCTGGTGACAAAGAAGATGCTCCTCCAGACAAAAATGACAACACATGTCACCTATAGTTGGACGCCAACTGGACTTGCAAGATATCCAGAGGACAGACCGACAGCCACTGCCAGAAATCGCCTAAGTGGACAAATAAGAATGCGCCACGTCACCCACTACCCAGGCAACAACAGAGGAGACAAAAAGGATATTCCCTTTTGTCGGACGGCTGGCGCCCACTGGCTAGGTGGCAGGTCACCTCCTCTTCCTTCATCCTTCGGCTATAAATAGAAGACTCCTCCTTCAGGTTTAAGGGTTCGATTTCTTACTCTCTCACTACATACACACTTATCCTCAGAACGATTACATATTCTCACGCCAGAGGGTGGTTACAAGGAGAACCCCCATCTTCTCCTCCTTGTGACGAGTCACCGGTGTTGTTCGTTTTGCAGGAACCAGAAGAGTTAGCCATTCGTTGAGTGGAGTATCAAGGTTGAACTAATAATCCCGAGACGACCCAGCTGAGTATCCTTAGTGTTACTTAGTTTTTCTTCATTGGCGCCCACCGCACTTAAAAATAACCATTTTCACCTCTTTTACTCAAGAAAACACTCTTCCTAATGGCAAATCGAAACTCTTCTTTCCAAGTGGATGGCGAACGTTCTCCGTCTGGCCCGGGTGCGGACAACGCGCACGTCCAAAACCACCAAAGGGACGAACAAGCCGACGAAGGGTTCACTGGTCCAAGGGTTACAAACGCCTTTGGGAATACCACTGGCGTAGCCCAACAGACCACTCCTGGAGCAACTAGTACCGTAAACACAGTCTTCCCTTTGCTACCGGAAGGCGAGACACCAGCGTCTTGGTATGCTAAATCCCAAGCTGTCCTGAACATGGCATATGTTCAAATATGCGCGCATGCACAGTACTGTGACAACTTGCACAAAACCGGTAATTTTCGTACAATTTAATTATTATTTAATATCGGCAATTATGTGCTTAAATGTCAACATTGTCTGATTTCATGCCATACATGTGAATTCATGCACGTTTTATACTTCAAAAATTGCCTTAATGCATTAATGTTAGCGTTGCGTCAGAAAGACTAGTAAACTCACCGGTAAGACACACTGTGTCAGCAATTCTACAGAAAGCAGTCAGACAGTAGAATTGGGGCCTAGGTGTAGGTCCAACGTCTAAAATACATTGAAACCCAAGAATGTATACAAGGGTTAACATATAGACTTTCCGGAAGCTAAAATACGCACTAAAAAGCACCCGAAACGCACCTTAAATGCAGAATTCTGCACAAATCAGCTATAATCAGCTTTTTAACACATAAATATCATGCAGAATTCATGTTTTATTATCCAGAATACATTCCTAAGTGTCGGGAATTAAAAGTGTCACAAAAGGGTACTTAAAGATCACTAAACGGAATAGTTTGACACTTTAACGAACCGGTATTTAACCGAACAACCGGACACTACCCGAAACACCAAAAATATACTAGAAGCATTGTTTTAATGTTTATGAACTAGTTATGATCCCCGAACACCATAATACCTCTTATAACATAATAACACATTAAATCCCTAACCAAGACACTTGAAACTTAACTTAATTATGTAATTAAGGGATTGAAACTTACACTTTACCCCCCCCCCTTAAAGTGGATGGTCACCAAGGGTGGCCCACCATCAAGATTTTGGTTGATACTACTAGATTTCCTAGATCTTCCTTGATTCTAATTGATCTTATTTGATTTGGTAAGGATCTTGTTATGTACTTATGAAACATTTTACCCTATGGTTAAAACTTAAACATGTTATAAAGAGATCATCATCCTCATTCATCAACCACACACCACCTTCTCCTTCCCCCTTGCCCACTCATGGCTGTAGCCAACCACCAACACCACCACCATCTTCAATTCAAGTTCAACCAATCTCAAGTGTACACAAGGTGCAATAAGGGTTACAAGCAAGCTTGGTGGTCTTGGATCTTGAAGGACCTCCTTCATTTGCTATTAACCAACCCATTTATCATCTTCAACATCTTGTGTTCTTCCCTATGTAACACCTCGTAAAATCACGACCAATATAATGAAGACACGTGTTATGAGCTTTAAACGTGTAATGGATGGAATACGAGGGACTAAAGTTGACAAACAAAGAAAGTATGTGTGTAAAAAGATTCAAAGTGTCAACATTGAATAATTATACCTTTCGACAACCCTACACGATGTTTATACCCTTAAACGAATGAATTATGAATCATATGAAGCCGTTTGTGGAAGAAAGTGAAAGTTTACAAACCGCAAGGGTTAAATGTGTCAACATATTTAATTTATACCTCTGAGTGACCTTTTTGCGAACCTAAAGCTTTGTAACGATTAATTATGCTCACGAGAATAAGTGATAAAAATTTCACAAGGTTTCGATATCGTATGAAGAAGTTATGCCAACATTCGTAAATAAGGGGTTAAAAGCGTCAACGTCGAAATTCAGGACTTATTCGGTGATCGTATAACTAACCGGGGACTTAACAAAGTTTGTTTATGTCTTGGGGTCCTTAAAAGTCAAGTTGGAGGGTTAAAAGTGCAATAAATAAAGTTAAAACAACTATTAGAAGGACCGGGGACCAAAATTGCAATTCTGATAAACTTATAACTTGAGCCTGCCATTCATACTGGCCGCGTAGACCTTGTCTGGGTCTTACGCGGGCCGCCTGGTAGTCACCAGCGACCAAAATCAAGCACAGGTGCCAGTTTCAGCCTGTTGCACCGCCTTTGAAGCCTTGTTTTACCACATGGTGGTCGAATGGCATGCTTGCCATCCACGAGCTCCTCAAAATCACCCGTCGGTGATTCATACCATTTGTTGCCAAACGGTCCAAACTTCCTCACCTCCTCTTCCTTTTTCTTTTCTAGGGGTGGCTTCTTTGCTTTCTTCTTCTTGACTGTCTTCTTCTTTGTTTCTCCAAACCTACCAACCTTAGCATAAACCTTTTTGTTTGGATTCATGTCCTTTTTAGGACACTTATCCTTACCGAGTGGGTTAGTAAATTTTGGAAAAACATTTAATTTTAATTCCCGGTCCCCAAACTTCATGCTTACCGTTCCCGTTGCATAATTTATTATGGCATTAGCAGTTGCTAGGAACGGTCTACCCAGTATGACTATCGGTTGGGTGTTCTCAACACACCCAACATAGTCTACTACCAAAAAGTCAACTGGGTAGTAGCAATCATCCACCTTAACAATCACATCCTCCACCATCCCCCTTGGATGCGTGGGAGTCTGATCGGCCAATACCACGGGAGTATCAAATTTTTTTAATGGACCAAAATCGTATTGGTCATACAAACTCCCGGGTAAAATGCTCACACAAGCTCCAAGATCAAGAAGCGCCCTATCGATTTTAAATGTTCCAATTTGAATCGGAATAAGAGGATCTCCTGGATCTTGAGCTTTTTGAGGAAGGGCACTCGATAAAACGGCACTAACATGAGATATCAAATCAACCGGTTTGGGTAATTTGTTGTGCCATTTTTCAATGCTTAACTCCTTTAAGCATTCCACATGAGCCGGAACCTTTTTAATGTCATCAAGTAACAGTAAATTAATTTTTGTTTGTTTAAAAATTTCCCACCTCTCGTCCTTCGGTGGGTACCGTTCTTCAACTTTTGATGCATTAATCAGGTTAAGTTGATTTAAACAATTTTCACAAAAAGAATTTTTAGTTATATTTTCAATTTTACTTTGTGAAGTCGTTTCTTGTTCATTTCCACTTTCCGGCTCATCACTTATATCTACTACTACACCATCAACAAATTGTGGTGGTGGAATGCTTTGAATACTACAAATTTCATCATTCGGAAGAAGACTTACCGCGCTAATGTGTACATTCTTCACATTGCCCGTGCTTGAGCTTTGATGCTTCGGGTTCATTGTGGTGTCACTTGGGAGCTTTCCTACATTTCCCCGAATCTGAGCCATCTCTTGTGCAAGTTGCCCAACTTGCTTCTCCAACGCCTTATGGGATTTATCTCGTACCTCAAACTCTTTCTTCATCTCTTGATTTGAATGGTTGATAGCATTCATAATAGCATCAAATTTTGAATTTATCGAGTCATCACCTTGAGAGTTTGAAACATCACCCCCATTTCCACTTTGGTTGTAACCACGTTGATAATTACCTTCACGGTTTTGATACCCTTGGTTACCCCCTTGATTGTAATTCCTTTGGTAACCCCCTTGGTTACCACCTTGACGGTTGTTATAAGAGTAACCACCTTGACCACCTTGATTACCCGACTGAAAATTCGGGTTCATTTGATTCGAGGCGTTGCCATACCGGAAGTTAGGGTGATTTCTCAAACCCGGATGGTAAGTGTTGGAATTCATGTCGTATTGCTTTCGATCCCCATACACTTGGTTTACCTCCTCGGTGTAATCACCCGGTCCCGTTGGGCATTGATCGGTTTTATGCCCAATATCTCCACACTCTTCACATACCGCGAATTGTACCGCGTTCACCTCCTTCTTCTTCATACGAGCCATTTCCCGTTCTAAGGTGGAGATTCGATCCTTAGAATCAAGATCGGGAGGTGACCGGGAAACTGGATGTTTCTTAGCTCTATCGGCCGATTCCTTCTCTTTTGACCGTTTGCTCATCCTCTCCAAAAACTCCCAATCATCATCTTCATGATTGCTCAAAAGAGTCCTGTTGCTCGTCGACTCGAGGCGATTCCATGTCACGTCATCCAACCCACGTACAAAGCACTTCACCAATTCCCACTTTTCTATTTGGTGATGTGGGCATCTCCGCATCAGTTCCTTAAACCGAGTGAATGCTTCATGTAACGGTTCACTCGATAATTGCCGAAACGACCTTATCTCATCCCTAGCATCATCGGTCTTCGCCATCGAATAGTATTCGTCTAAAAAGACTTGTTGCATCTCACCCCATGTTCGAATACTATTTGCCGGAAGTGTGAGAAACCATTGCTTTGCCTTGTCTTTCAACGGAAATTGGAACAAACGAAGCTTGACCTCCTCTAATGCGAAGTTGTGCCCCACAATAGTGTTACAAATGGACGAAAACTCCGCCAAGTGCGTATACGGCTCATCATTAGACCTCCCATTGAAGTGGGGAAGTATATTGATGTAATGCGGTTTACAATCGAACATTCTTCTTTCGCACACAATCGGTGAATCATTCTCGGTGACCACCGGTCGGAAACGGTCATTCACTCCCCGTGGAGGTTGTTGATGACGTTGTGGACCGTTAACCTCTTGATCGACCGGTCTTCGATTGTCTCTTCGGTCACCTCTTCTATCCCCACCTTGATTTCTACCTTGGTTGCCTCATTGGTTACCACCTCCCATTAAACGAGGAATCCGATTAGGGTTACCATTGTTGTTATTGTTGTTGTTGTAAAACCCATCATTTCGGTTCCGTTGATTGTTATTTCGTGGTTGGCGGTTATTTTCGTAACCATCATTCCTCCTATCCCCATACCCGTAATCATCATCCCCTACATAGTTGGCGTCTTGATAGCCAAACTCCTCATCTTCAAATCTTCGTGCATTGTAAATATAACCCCGATTCACATATCCCCAATCTTCATCATCGTTAGCCCGATCATCATAATATTCTCCATCATCCGAATTTTCCGTATGCACGCTCACATGTTCCGGCGATTGATAACCGGGAACACTCTATGGTTCGTCATCGGGGATGGCGTTCCTCAAATCGTCTATGTTGAAGAATGGGTCTTCGTTCGCGGGATTGCCACGATCTCGATTACCTCGACGGTCGGAATTGACATTCCGGTCATCAAGGTTGATGGGTAAAGAATTGTGTCGATGAAGGTTTTGTTGTTGGGGTGTTCGTTGGTTATTGTTGGGATTTTGGTTTTGAAAAGGTGGTGTGGGTGGCCCGTTATTATTGTTACCACCCGGTCGCTCTTGAGGCATGGGTTGAACGTTTTGGGCGGGATTGAAGTTACTTCGGTATTGGAATTGGTTCGGATTTTGGTTTTGGTTGGAATTTTGGTTCGCCATTGAATCGGTTTCAATGGTCGGTGTGAGTTGTGGTGTTTGGTTGGTTTGATTAGAAGCAAGTGTTGCCTCTAACCGTCTTGCTAAGTTTCTTCTTGCTACTCTTTCGATTTCTGGTTCGTAGACTAAAGGTGAAGTCCTCCCGGAGTTCCGCGTATACATGCACTACCTGTAACCTGCACAAGTAACACACCCCGCGTAACAAGGAAAAAGACAAAGTACAAGAAGACACTAAACAAATTAAATAGATAATCACGCAAATTCAAACAATAATCCAAACACAAAGCGCACGCACTCCCCGGCAACGGCGCCAAAATTTGATCGGAGTGTTGCGCTCCGGTCAAAGATAATATTTATAAGCCCAATTTACCCTTAACTATGTGTTAGTGGTAGCAAGGGGTCGAACCACGAAGAGTATGTGGTTTGTGTGTGGATTCGATTGAATTAAAACAAATGTCACGATTTATGAAGCTTACTAGAATGTCTTTGTATTTTATTTTGTTTAGTTGAGAGATGTGAATTTAATCTAATGAAATTGGTGTAATTGATTGACAACTAAGAATTAAAGATTGCACAAAAGTTTGATTAATAAACGATAATGAGAAAAAGGGTTCACACCCGGTTTTGGTAATTGTCAACCTAGGGTTTCTACAAGTTTTAGATTCAACTCAAATGTATATGATTAGCGGATTACTGTACCGTGACTTAGGTGCCAATAACTATCAACGCTTCGAAAAATGGACAAGAATGCACTTTATGATCAACACAAGTAAAACCTAACCACGACAATGCACAATTACATATAACCATTTCGTAAAGTCATAACTTTTAACATCGTTCGACAATTTACGAATTCGAAACAAATGTAACACTATTATCAATGGTTTCAAAAATCAAACACAAGTTGTCACAAAGTTGAATTAAGAACAATTCAAAACCCTAAATTTAACAACTACCTACACCGGGGTGAAACCGAGATGATTAGCCGCTCATGGTTGAAGAAGCTTGATCACCTGATGATTGGAACTTGGTGGAGATCATCTTGAAGCTTTAAGGATGGAGGAATGGTGGATGATTAGGGTTTGTGGAATGATTGGTAATGGTGAAGTATGGAGAATTAGGGTTTATGGAGGAATTGGTGATTAGGAATGGTTGATGATGATGATCTTGATTCGGGTGATGTGTTGTGGATGGTAGATGGAATGGTGATGAATGGGGATGAATGGTAGATGATATGAGGCACTCCTATGAAGATTCAAACTTCAAAACTCATGTAACCCCCGAATTGAATGCCAAAAAAAAAACAATTAGAATCGTTCCCATCACCCAAATGAATGAAATTCGCGTTTCAGAGATCCGTTGCCCGTCGCCGACGGCTTGGGGCCCGTCGACGACGGCCTCCCCATGTGCTGAAACCGTCCGACGGCTTGTTTGTCTGTATACAGGGTTTTTTGGCCGACGGGTGTTTCTAGAGCCCGTCGGCGACGGCCTAGAGCCCGTCCCCGACGACCTTTAGTTTTTCCTGTTTCGTCCGAAATTGTTTTCTTCATAACTTCTTCGTTATAGCTCCGTTTTACTCACCGTTTTCGCCCACGTACTCATAATTCAGCCCTCTATCATGCCATCTTCCAATATATTCATTTTAAATCCATTAACATTCCCAAAACACATCCAATCTTCGTGATTAACCCAGTTTTGTTCATTTCACATCCCCGATTGATCCGATTCACGTCCCGGTGCTCCGTTTAGCTCCTGATTAGCTACTTAAACTCTTTTAGACCTGTAAAACATGAATCCCATTAAAAGTAGGCTATTCAAGATTAAAAGCTATGTAAAAACATCAACTTAAGCACAAACGATAACCAGTTTTCGACCACGTATCAATTGGCAAAAGGATTTATTAGACCGAGCTCATCTCCCTGGGGAGCACCAATTATGTTTGTGAAGAAGAAAGATGGATCGATGCGTCTATGCATCGATTATCGCGAGCTTAACAAGGTCACGATCAAGAACATATATCCATTGCCCAGGATCGACGATCTGTTCGATCAGCTCCAAGGAGCAAGTTACTTCTCCAAGATTGAGTTGAGGTCAGGTTACCATCAGCTGAAGGTTAGAGATGAAGATGTGCACAAGTCTGCATTTAGAACTCGCTATGGTCACTACGAGTTTTTGGTGATGCCTTTTGGGCTCACTAATGCACCAGCAGTGTTCATGGACCTCATGAATCGCGTTTGCAAACCTTACTTGGACAAGTTTGTCATTGTCTTCATTGATGACATTCTTATTTATTCGAAAATCAGGCTGATCATGAGAAGCATCTTCGTTGCATTCTTAAACTTCTTCAATAAGAAAGGCTTTACGCCAAGTTTTCAAAATGTGAATTTTGGCTTCGTGAAGTCCAATTCCTTGGACATATGGTTAGTGAGCGTGGTATCCAGGTGGATCCCGCTAAGATTGAAGCTATTATGAATTGGCAAGAGCTGAAGACGCCCACAGAGATTCGCAGCTTCTTAGGTCTGGCAGGATATTACAGACGTTTTATTGAAAATTTCTCAAGAATTGTTGCACCCCTAACATCGTTAACTAGGAAGAATATTAAGTTTAATTGGGGTCCTAAGCAACAAGAATCCTTCGACATTCTTAAACAGAAGTTAAGCAATGCTCCTGTGTTGACATTGCCTGAAGGGATTGAAGAATTTGTGGTTTACTACGACGCATCACACAATGGCATGGGATGTGTGCTAATTCAGAAAGGTAAAGTTATTGCATATGCTTCCCGACAACTAAAAGTGCACGAAAAGAATTATACCACCCAGACTTGGAGTTGGGTGCCGTTGTGTTTGCACTAAAACTTTGGAGGCATTATCTATATGGTACCAAGTGTGTGATCTATTCTGATCATAAAAGCCTTCAACACTTGTTCAACCAGAAGGATCTGAACATGAGGCAGCGACGATGGATGGAGACACTGAATGATTATGATTATGAAATCTGATACCATCCAGGTAAGGCGAATGTGGTCGTCGATGCTTTGAGCAGAAAGGAAAGAGTTAGGAAAATAAGAATCAATGCCAAGAGCATTGAATTAAAGAACAGTTTGAATGAAAGATTGTTAGCCGCTCAAAAGGAAGTTGTATTAGAAGCAAACTATCCTAATGAAAAGTTGGGCGTAACTGCTGAGCAGAAGCAACAGCTGAACACCAGAAGCAACAGCCTGAACTTCCCACCTGGAAGTGGGAAATGGTAACTATGGATTTCATTACTAAGTTACCAAAGACAAAGCGAGGAAATGACACTATTTGGGTTATAGTGGATAAATTGACTAAGTCAGCCCACTTCTTACCTATTAAGGAAACACACAACTCAGATAAGTTAGCTCAGCTGTACGTGGATGAGATTGTATCTCTCCACGGGGTACCAGTGTCGATTATCTCTGATAGAGATACAAGATACACATCGCACTTTTGGAAAAGTTTTCAGAAATCGTTAGGTACTCGATTAAACTTCAGCACTGCATATCATCCTCAGGCGGATGGCCAAAGCGAGCGCACAATTCAAACGCTGGAGGATATGTTAAGAGCTTGTGTTATTGATCTAGGTGGAAGTTGGGATGATCATCTTCCATTAATCGAATTTTCATACAATAATAGTTATCATTCCAGTATTCAAGCTGCACCTTTTGAAGCTCTGTATGAAAGAAAGTGCAGAACGCCCGTTTGCTGGGCAGAAGTTGGAGATGTCCAACTAACAGGACCCGATATAGTCCTGGAGACGACCGATAAAATTGTACAGATAAGAGATCGTCTCAAAGCTGCCAGAGATAGGCAGAAAAGTTAAGCAGACAAAAGGCGTAAACCTCTAAAGTTCGAGGTTGGTGACAAAGTGTTACTGAAGGTATCACCCTGGAAAGGGGTAATGCGATTTGGTAAGAAAGGCAAGTTAAGCACAAGATACATAGGACCATTCGAGATCATCGAATGTGTCGGAACAGTGGCTTATAAGTTAAACCTGCCTGAAGAACTCAGAGGTATTCATAATGTATTCCACATCTGCAATCTGAAGAAATATCTAGCTGATGAATCACTGGTCATACCACATACGGATGTGCACATAGATGAGAGCCTGAAATTTGTTGAAAAACCTTTGTCGATCGAGGATCGACAGGTAAAGAAGCTTCGAAGGAAGCAGGTACCGATTGTAAAGGTTAAATGGGATGCCCGTAGAGGTCCCGAGTATACATGGGAGGTAGAGTCCACAATGAAAGAGAAATACCCTCATTTATTTCAGTAAATCTTGAGGTCGATATTTTTTTTAATGGGGTGAGGATGTAACACCTCGTAAAATCACGACCAATATAATGAAGACACGTGTCATGAGCTTTAAAGTTGTAATGGATGGAATACGAGGGACTAAAGTTGACAAACAAAGAAAGCATGTGTGTAAAAAGATTCAAAGTGTCAACATTGAATAATTATACCTTTCGATAACCCTACACGATGTTTATACCCTTAAACGAATGAATTATGAATCATATGAAGCCGTTTGTGGAAGAAAGTGAAAGTTTACAAATCACAAGGGTTAAATGTGTCAACATGTTTAATTTATACCTCTGAGTGACCTTTTAGCGAACCCGAAGCTTTGTAACGATTAATTATGCTCACGAGAATAAGTGATAAAAATTTCACAAGGTTTCGATATCGTATGAAGAAGTTATGCCAACATTCGTAAATAAGGGGTTAAAAGTGTCAACGTCGAAATTCAGGACTTATTCGGTGATCGTATAACTAACCGAGGACTTAACAAAGTTTGTTTATGTCTTGGGGTCCTTAAAAGTCAAGTTGGAGGGTTAAAAGTGCAATAAATAAAGTTAAAACAACTATTAGAAGGACCAGGGACCAAAATTGCAATTCTGATAAACATATAACTTGAGCCTGGCATTCATACCGGCCGCGTAGACCTTGTCTGGGTCTTACGCGGGCCGCCTGGTAGTCACCAGTGACCAAAATCAAGCACAGGTGCCAGTTTCAGCCTGTTGCACCGCCTTTGAAGCCTTGTTTTACATTCCAGAGGCTGCTCTAATGGTATTACATGCAATAGGAACACATGTAATGACCAGGAATCATCTCATAGACTTGTTTGGCATGATCTTGTAAGATTAAAAGTCCTATATAAGAACATCTTGTTGCAACATTTTGGGCACTCACTTGCAAACATTCATAACTTAACTTCTGGAGTCTCCTGGAGCTCAAGATCATTTTCTAAGGGTCATTAGTCGTGCTTAGTACTTCAGTAAGCCTCCTTGACCTTTCTTAATTCAGTTTTATTAGTTTAATGGCCTAAAGTCAAACCCGTAGTAATTAAGGTTTGACTTAGCGATTAATCACTAATGGTCCAGTCAATTCTCGAATTGAAAGTAGCTTTGAGTTGGTAATTATATGGGTAATAAACCCTTAAAAGGGCACCCTCTGATTCCCATTCTAACTAGGTCAATTGTCGGGTCAAACTTGATTATAAAAAGTCAACAGAAAGCTAATTTTCAAATAAACACATAATTAACAATGTAGAAGCCATGGAACCTATTTTATCACTTGTATAACTTGGTAATTAATATAAGAACATGTCTAAGCATGTTCAACCCGACAATTTTCAGTTTAAGCTCGGTTCGGAACCGAAAGTCGCAAAATTAGACTTTTGCTTTGACTTTCAGTTCTGAACCAATGTAGCATATTTTAGAAATGCCTTAGAGCTATATTAGGACCAGGTTATAGGTTAGTGTAACCCTCTGAGGTTATACAACCTGGTTCCTTAGTTATCTGATTCATTTGCATGTTTCCGTTATATGCCTAAATGTTAACCATTATGCCCTTTTGACCTTAAAACGAGATTTTTGAAAATGTGAAAGGACAAAAACCTTTGTTACTGATTTATAAACTTGTCCTAAAAATTTGACATCAGTTTGAGGTCTAGGTTAGGAGGTATGCTCGATATCGTAATTAAGAAGCTTTTTATTAATTAAACGGCGTAATTAGCATAAAGCCTATCTAAACCCAAATTTTGACACCAAACTTTTTACCCACTGCTGTAATATAATATTTTGTGATTTTTGAAGATTTTTAATTATTTTTAAGCTGAGCATAACATAGGGTTCTTGCTATAATTCGGTAAATGTCGGATATACCCTTTTCTTGAATAAAATGAGTTTTACATAGTATTTTGATACCAAACTTTTTGCTACTGATTTTATATCATAAATAAAATATTTTGAACTATATAAACTGATTAAAAACTTAGATTTCCTATTTAAACCCGAAAATCGCTTAAAACCGACTTTTACGCGTTTTAAGCGCATAGTATGAGTTAAAACTATTTTTGGCATATGAAACTTAATACCTACTGATGTTTTAAATAAATTTTTATAATTAAACAGTAAGCAAAAGTTTTGAACTCAGAATTCTAATTTTGACCTTTAAAGCTTAAGTGAAATTACCAAAATGCCCCTACGGTGCATAGTTTGGTTATAAAAGATAAATTTCACATATATGCAATACCCTACTGTTATGAATTATAAAAATAAATTTTTTTACTGATTATTTCAGACCTGAAACTCAGATTAATAATTAAACTCTTTTATAAGCTTTAAAATAACCAAAATACCCCCACGGGGCATAATTTGAGTTTAAATACATTTTGGGCATAATGGAAGGTATCCTACTGATATCACAACATATTTAAGGCATATTAACTTAGGAAACCTGTTCATGACTCATTTGGTTACCCGTTACGCATTTTTCACGTTCGGTACGGTTTATGTAACTAGTTTGCATAAATTAGCCGAAACGGGTCAAACCTTATCGTTTCGATCTCAAAATTCAGAATGTGTTTAGTTTACCCATATTATACAAGTCTTCAAACTTGTCGGGTCTAAACCACATTCTAATCCGATCTTCGCTTAATCGTGCGTTTTGACCCGTATATTTTTCTTTAAAACTAACTGGTCTAAGTTTAGGCTTAATTAAGACCCGTTAGGAATCTAATATGTTATTAATACCTTCGTTCCAGATTTAGGAGCCCAGTAAAAGATACTTGCACTTGCTGAATTGTATACGGCTGGGATAAATTGTAAAATTTGCTCAGGTAAATACTTTTAACTTATTTTCCCTTATACGAGCTTGGGGTACGGTATATAAAATACCGCTTGGTCGGGCATTGAATTGTTAATCATAATAAGGTTAATTCATTGAGATTACCCGTTTAAAGTGTTGTGTTTGATTAAAGCCTTTGGGGGGTTAATGACCATGTCCCGGATATCCTTGGCATCATTCATTGAAATGGCCACGACCTAAGCGCAGGGTGTAGGCATACACCGGCCAGTGCATGTATATAAAAAGGTATAACCACCGGTTTGAGAATAACTCGCCACGGGATTATATCATGTGGTGTGTCTATTAATCTTTAACCCGGTATTCATCCCGGGCTACTGAACGTATAACAAACATGTAATTCTTTTACAAGTTTATATATAAATAATTATCCCAAGTTATAAAAGATATTTTGTGCCTTGTGCATTCAAATCAATTTTCTTAAACTCTTTTCAAAATGAGTCAGTTAATTGTATTTACCAGTGAAAACTGACGTATTTTCCCAAAAAGGTTAAGTGCAGGTACTAATCGAAATAGGCTGGCATCTCCTAGCATCAATAAAGAGTCTTGCAAGCTTAGATGTTAAGAATCTGTTGAACAATATTCTTTTTATCTTTGATCCGCCTGTGGATCTTCTACAAACGTTTTTGTAATACTTTGATATTTCCATTCGGTTTGTAATATATTTTACTTTAAGACTTCCGTTGTGCATTGAACTGTGATTATTGACTATGATGATATCAACTACGTCACGATACTCCCCACCGGGCCCACCGGTAATACGTGGAAATATCGGGGTGTGACACCCTACCCCTTGTGCTAGTTGTAAGCTTCTTATCACTTGTTTTCACTTCATATTTTGTTGGTTACAAAGATGATATACATTGTTAATCTTGAAGAACACTAAAGAACATGATCATGATACTTTAACATAAACTTAATAACATAAGAATACATGTTGATTGTGTTGATTTGCTTCTTGATGATTGATGGTTTGTGTTAGTGATGTCAGACATCATAAGAAACCTACTAGATTGTGATTAAACACATGATCTAGTAAGTTGAGGTGGTGATCTTGTGAAAGACCAAGATCATCATGCTTTATGTCTTCATGAACTTGAATGATGAAATTGATTTTCATATGTAAAGATGATTTAAACAAAATACAAATCTTGTAAATAGATGATTACAAAAATAATTTTCTCAAGAAACCAAGTTTATTTATAAGATTTACAAGTCATGGTTTCTAAGTAAACTAATCACATTTTTAGTATTAAATCAAGACTAGGAACATAATTGTAACAAGAAAAATACAAAAGAAATATTTTTAGAAAAATCATCTTACAAGTTGTAAATGACTAAATCTTTCAAGAATGTGACTTACAAACAAATAACCATGTTTTTAAGGATAACTAAACCTACCAAATAACATGGTAAGTTACTGCAAGTATTTACAAAAACTTCAACTTCATGATGTAGTGTAATTTACTTGATTTTGGCAGTCGGTATGTGTTGAATGAGTTATTGAGTGTTGTTAATTGGTTTTTATGATTGAAAAGAAAATAAACACATGTTTTGAATACATGGGAAACCTCCGTTTTTAGGGGAAACTATGTCAAAATTTCTACAAAATTTTGACACTTAGAAAAATATAAGTTTTGGTGAAACTTATTCCCTAAAAGTTCACCTAAAAATATTTACCAAGGTTTCCCTAATTTTTATGTAAACTACAAGTTAAGAAATGATGATTTCTTCAAGATAAAAATTGATATTAAGTATGTATATTTTTGAGGAAAATATATATATTTATTAATCACCAAATTTTGTGCTAAGTGTATGTAGTATGTATGATATGTGAATAGTGTATTAGGACTTGAAAATACACTAAATACTCCCAAGGAGTAGAAATACAAAATACACATACAACATGCTTAGACAAATACAAGAACATATATTTATGAAAATATATTTCTTAAAAGATTATGTAACTTGGACACGGGGGCGTGTTGGGTGAACACGGCCCGTGTCCAGTTACCTGAACTGGGTCTTTTTCTGCAGACAGTGCAGCACGGGGCCGTGTTGCGTGGACACGGCCCGTGCCGAGCTTACTGTAAATGAAGAAATTTGTCGGACGGTTCTATTTTCCTGTATGGAGTGCTGGTTCAAGTTTCCCTTGCATCCTTTGCCATCTCAAGTGTGTTTTATTCCTGAAAATTAAAACTAACTAGAAAACAAGAAAATTAATCTAAACTAAGGATAGTTTCGCGGAATGCCTCCGTGGTGCGCCACGTTTATAAGGGTCCTTGGCTAGACCCAAAGCCTGGTCACATATTACCCAAGTGGGATGTATTGCATCCCATGTTACACCGTCGAAGAGCGTCATCCAAGCTTGAGTCTATGACCTTCATGTATTTGACCGGGTCTTCTTCCTCTACTTTCTTTCCACATTCAAACTTCACTTCCTCATCCCCAAACTTCAATGTTAACGTTTCGTCATTCATATCCACCACTGCTTGGGCGGTGGCTAGAAATGGCCTCCCGAGGATGAGAGGGACATCGGTGTCTTCTTCCATGTCTAGGATGACAAAGTCGGTTGGAAAAACGAAGTTGTCGACCTTGACCAGTAGATTTTCAGCGACACCTTGTGGAAATTTGACGGACTTGTCGGCGAGTTGTATGCTCATCTTTGTAGGGCTTGTTGTTCCTAGGCCGAGTCGTTTGAACATTGACGTGGGCATGAGGTTAATGCTAGCCCCAAGATCGGCTAATGCATTACGAACGGGGGACTTCCCAATCGAGCAAGGAATTGTGAAGCTCCCGGGATCGATTTTCTTTTGTGGAAGTTTGTTGAGTACTAAAGCGGAGCATTCTTCGCCTAAGTTAACTAATTGCAATGACTCAATTTTCCTTTTGTGAGTGAGGAAATCCCTCATGAATTTTGCATATTTAGGCGTTTGGGTTAGGACCTCAATAAAAGGAATATTAACATGCAATTGTTTTAGTAAACTTTCGAACTTTGCGAATTGCTCATCGGTCTTCTGACGATTTAACCTACCGGGGTATGGAATTGGAGGAGTCTTGGTGGGCTCTTGATTTGGCGAAGAAGTCGTTTCTGGTTGAGGTGTAGGTGAAGTCGTGTTTTGGTGTTGACTTCCTTCAACTGGTGGTAACGGGGCATCCTCGGGACCCACGGTTCGGTTTCTCAAAGTGATGAGGTGTACTTGCGCCTTTGGGTTGGTTTCGGTATTACTCGGTAACGCGCCTTGTGGTCTCTCGGAGAAATTTTGAGCTAGTTGATTTAATTGTTTTTCAATGTTTTGAATGCTAGCTTGTTGATTTCTAAAATTCGATTCTAATTGTTGAAATCGATCCGAGTTTTTCTTTTCGGTGTCGGAGATGAGGCGAGATACGGTATCTTCAAGCCTTTCTCTTCCACCTTGTTGTTGAGAGAAATTTTGTGGTTGTTGAAAATTAGTACGTTGGTTTTGTTGGTTACTACTATTGCCGGGATCTCTCCAACCAAGATTTGGGTGGTTACGCCATCCTTGTGTAACACCTCGAAAATTCACGTCCTATAATGCGTTGACACGTGTCATATGTTTGAACGTGTGAAAGAATGTTCTGAAGGGACTAAAGTTGACAAACTTGAAAAGTATATGAAAATACGAGTTCTAAATGTCAACAGTGAATAAATACACTTCATAATAACCCTACATGATTTTTATAACATCAAACGAATAAATCATGGATCATACGAAGCTAAAAGTGAGAGAGATTACAAACTACAGGGGTTAAATGTGTCAACAAGTTTAAAGATATACCTCTGAGTGACCTTTTGACAAACCCGAAGCTTTGTAACTGTTAATTATGCTCACTAGAATGCATGATATAAATTTCATAAAGTTTCGTAATCGTATGAGAAAGTTATGATCAAATTCGTGTACAAGGGGTTAAAGCGTCAACGTTGAAAGTTTGGACTTTTCGGGTGACAATAAAGTTAACCGAGGACTAAACAAAGTGGGTATATATCTTGAAGCCCTTATGTATCAAATTAGAGGGTTCGAATTGCAATATAAAGGTTAGTTGACCTTTCGGAAGGGCCAAGAGTCGAATATGCAACAAATAGAAAATGAAAAACCTGAATTCAAGGCCCACACGCCCAGATGCAGAAAAATGTTCTTGTTGCCTGTTCAGCCCTCTAAACGACCAATAATCGATTTTTCTCTTTTCCCTTGGCCCCTAAACGACCCCTAGACACTAGGAACACATGTTGGAAGGTTGTGGTCAGTTGGTAGACTTGTGTGTCAAAGAATTATGGTGATTGAATTCACTATATAAGGCCATGAGTTGCAACAATTGATCATACCATTCATTCTGCAATTGAGGAGCCTTCTGGAGCTTCAAAGCAGACCCAAGTCCTTCCTAATCAAGCTTAGGACTTCAGTAAGTGTTCTAATCCTTTCTAAATTGAGTTTAGCTTAGTTATTTAGCTAAAAGTCAAACCGTCGTAATTACGGTTTGACTTCGACATTAGTCAACAATGGCTCAGTCATATCTCGAATCAAAAGTAGTTATATGTTGGTATTTATGTGGGTAATAAAACCTCAAGAGGGTTTCCCCTGATCACCACTCTAACCAGGTCAAAAGTCGGGTCAAACTTATATTTAAAAAGTCGACAGGAAGTCTAAAATGCCATTTATGCATAATTAACATTATAGATCATATACAACCTGTTGGATCATTGTTATAACTTAGTAATAAGTGTAAGAACATGTCTAAACATGTTCAACCCGACAATTTCCTGTTTAGACCTGGTTCGGAACCGAAAGTCGCATAGTTTGACTTTCACTTTGACTTTCAGTTCTGACCCGCTTTAGTATGATTTGAAAATGTCTTAGAGCTTCTTTAGGACCAGGCTACATGTTAGCACAACCCTCTGTGGTTGGTTCATTGATTGACCCACTCGTTTACGCGTTTCCGTTAATTGCTCATATGTTGACCATTATGCCCTTATTATCTTAAAACGTGATTGTTGGAAATGTAAAAGAGTAGAAACTTTAATTACTGATATATATACTTGTATGCAAAGTTTGACATCAGTTTGAGGTGTAGATTAAGAGTTATGCTCAGTAGCGTAAAATGAACGCTTTATGTTAATAAAACGGCAAAATTAGCGTATAACCTAGTTAAGCCTACTTTTTAGTATCAAACTTAATACCCACTGATGTAATATATTATTTTGGGATTTTTGAAGATTTTTAATTAATTTTAGGCTGAGCATAACTAGTAGTCGTAGGCTTAATCCGGTAATTGTCGGTTTTGCCCTTACGGGCCATAAAATGAGTTTTACATATCTAAACGACTCCAAACCTTTTTCTACTGATTAGATATGTTAAATAAATTATTTTAAGCCTCCTGGAAGTATAAAAATATCAGCTTTATGTATCGAACCCGGAAATGGCTTCTAATCGCCTAATTAAGCGTTATTAACGCATAATATGTACTAAAACTATTTTAAACATACCAAGGGTGATACCTACTGATATTTGAGGCAAATTATAATATTTTAATAGTAAGCAAAAGTTGTTTAACTCAGACTTCAGTTTCGAGCTTTACGGCTTATGTGAAATTACCAAAATGCCCCTACGGTGCATAGTTTGGTTATACTTGGTAAATTCACATATATACTTTAACCTACTGTTATAACTTATCAAAATAAGTATTTTTGCTGATTATATCAGACCTGTAACTCAGGTAAATACTTAAACTCTTTTAAAACCTTTTAAATGACCAAACTACCCCTACGGGGCCTAGTTTGTGTTTATATACGTTTCGGGCATAATGAAAGACATCTTACTGAGGTCACAACATATTTGAGACATAATTAACTTAGGAAACCTGTATATGGCTCTCATGAATACCCGTCACGCTTATTACGCGTACGGTTCGGTTTATGTAACAAATTTACATAAATTAGCCGAAACGGGTCAAACCTTATTGGTTTTATCTCAAAATCCAGAATGTGTATGAAATACCCATATAAGACAAGTCTCTGAACATGTCGGCTTTAAATCACATTCTATTCCGGTCTTCGCTAATCGTGCGTACGAACCGTATCTTCCTATAAGAATAACCGGTCTAAGCTTAGGCTTAATTAAAGACCCCTTAGCATTCTAATAAGTTATTTATACCATCATTCCAGACTAGAGCCTTCCGGTAAATGGTACCTATGCTTACTTAAGTGAATACGGCTGAGTTATTAGATTCTTGCTATTTAAGACAGGAGCTAGCTCAGGTAAATACTCTTAACTTATTTTCCCTATACGGGCTTGGGATACGGCACTATAAAAGTACCGCTTGGTCGGGTGTGTAGTTTTTTAAATCGTATTGTGATTGATGTACTTACAACCCGTTTAATATGTATTATTTGGTGTATGGCCTTTGGGGGTTAATGACCATGTCCCGGATATCCTTGGCATCATTTTACGAAATGGCCACGACCTAAGCACGGGGTGTAGGCATACACCTGACAGCTGCATTATGTAAAAACTGGTAATCCACTCCGAGGTATCATCCTTGTGGGCATTATACCGGAACTGGTAATCCACTTAGAGGATGATAGCATATGGGCATTATACCTGTGGCGTGTCAGTTAATCTAGTCCGGCCCTACAAACCGGCCCTAACGGACGACAAATAAGTAAAACTGTATACAAGATTATATACAAATAATTTTCACAAGTTAAAAAGGTTAATTTTGCCTCTGTGCATTTTAATCAAATTATAAAAGATATTTTGTGCCACGTGCATTCAAACCAATTTTCTTAAACTCTTTTCAAATGAGTCGGTTGAGTGTATTTACCAGTGAAAACTGGCGTATTTTCCAAAAAGGTTAAGTGACAGGTACTGAACGAAATTGGCTGGAAGCTCAGGGCGCTAATAAGGAATCTTGCAAGTTCTAGGCGTCTAAAGTCTGTTGAACAAATGATATGTTTAAAGATCCACCTGTGGATCCTTTACTTTCCGTTGTAATACTGGATATTACTTTATATTCGGAATATAATAATAATTATCTTTTGCTTCCGCTGTGCATTTATATAATTGTGTTGTTTGACTATTATGTTGCCAACCACGTCACGATACTCCCCACCGGGCCCACCGGTGACGCGTGGAAATCGGGGTGTGACACCTTGGTTGTAGGTACCCGTTGGAGGACCCGACGGCCTAGGTCTATTATCAATGTAGTTTACCGTTTCTGCTTGTTCATCTAATTCTTTCATAGAACTCCAATTTTCATGTGACCCACCACACCCTTCACAAGCCATAACCGAAGCCGTTTTTGTCATTTCTAACCTTTTGATTTTCGAAGAGAGGGCCTCGATTTGGGCTTGTAAAGAGGTGCTTTCGTCAACCTTATGGGCGCCCGGGGTAATAGATTTATTACCTCGGGGAGTGTGCCATTGAAAATTGGTTTGAGCAATTTCCTCAATTTGATTATATATTTCATTTGGGCGACGATTACCTAAAAGTCCCCCGGAGCTTGAATCAAGTGTCTGTCTTGTGTGTGGCAACAACCCATTGTAGAAAGTGGATACTTGTTGCCACACCGCTAGACCGTGATGAGGACACTTTCTTAGAAGCTCCTTGAACCTTTCCCAAGTTTCATATAAGGATTCCCCATCCTCTTGTGAGTATGTATTAATTTCAGTCATTAGTTTAGCCGTTTTAGCAGGAGGGAAATACTTATATAGAAATTTTGGGCTAGTTCATCCCAGGTGTTTACCGAGCCAACTGGAAGGGTGTTAAGCCAAGCCTTAGCTCGGTCTTTTAGTGAAAATGGAAACATCCTAAGGCGAATGGCGTCGTTTGATGCTCCATTGATCCGAAAAGTATCACATATTTCCAAGAAATTAGTAATATGTAGATGGGGATCCTCGTCCGCAAGCCCATGGAAGGTTGCGGAGTTTTGGAGCATTTGTATCAAATGCGGCCGAAGTTCGAAGTTGTTGGCTTCGACATTCGGTGCATTGATAGCGGCGCCGAGATTGCCTACGGTGGGCCGTAGGTAATCCATGAGGGTACGTTGGTCCGCCATTGGAAGTGGGTCCCCCGAAACTTTCTCTTGATTTTTAGCTTTAAGTCTTTTTCTGAGAAAGCGTTCGGGTTCTTCTAGAGGTTCTTTTATGTCTCTACTAGAACTGGAGCTCATGCACTAAGTAGGAGGTTCAAATGTGGCACCTGGGTTCCAAGTCCTGCAATAAAAACAGAAAAGAACGTTGGTCAGAAGGTTCACCACGGCCCCGTGCTCAGTGAACACGGCCCGTGGTCAGAGATACAGTAATTGTTTCCCGGATCCCTGTTACTGGGAGTTGGACACGGCCCCGTGTTGCACCGACACGGCCCCGTGTTCAGCTCTCTATAACTCAGAAAATAAAAACTGCCAGTGATGATGCTGGGCACGGCCCGTGTCCGACCAGGCACGGCCCGTGCTGAGCTCTGCAGAAGCTGAAAAACTAAAAAAAAAATCCTAAAAAAAAATTGAAAAATAAGAAAAACGATTAGGTCGTTGATTCCTAACTTTCTTAAAATCCTTGTGTCCCCGGCAACGGCGCCAAAAACTTGATGCGTGTGAAGTGTTATATATATTAGGTGTATATTTTAAGCCCCTTTAACACTTATTTTTAGCCAAGTTTTAAATTTATAAAACACGATATTCTACTAACACTAAACACACATATGGGCAAGTGCACCCATCGTGAGTGTAGTATAGTGTTGGTAAGATACCGAGGTCGTCCAAGGACACAAGAGCTTTTAGTACCAGTTTATCCTCAACGTCTAATCAAAATAAAAAGTTTAGAAAAATGTTTTAAACTAAGAAAAGTAAAAACTAACTAAAATGCTGAAAATAAAAACAGATAGACAAGATGAATCACTTGGTTCCGACTCGTATCTAGTGTAACCTTTGATTATTTCCGCACTTTTGCACATATTTAAGAGATTATCTTAGTTATTGTAGTAGGCCCCTCTTTTGAAGGTGACGTTACCCTCACCCCAGTAGTTTGAGTCAGCAAGGATACAATCCTAAAATGGTGGATTATTGGAAGATAATTAATTAAGTTATTAATGCAATATTGTGGTAGGCCCCTCTTTTGGAGGTGACGTTACCCTCGACTAAGTAGTCTGAGTCAGCAGGGATACAGTCCTAAATAGCCGGGTTATAGTATTAATAGTAGTTAACTTATAAGGGGATCAAAGAGTTTGGACCCCCGCCATCCAATACCGTTAAGTATTGAAGGAGGTCCTACTAAATTTGACCCAGGTCCATTGCAGGACCTCTAAACGCTGAACAATGGCAAGACCTTTACCAAACCGTTCCCTTAACCCCCGACCAGGTAGCCAACATACCTCCATATAGACCGTGGAGATATGAATGGTGAAAATCTTTTATTTTATATAGACAGTAAAATAATTTCAAGACACCACGGACAAACGATAAATAAAGATCACCTTCAACATAAGCAACTAGTTATTAAAGTCATTAATACGAAACCAAATAAAAAGTGCGAAAAGATTAGAAATAAAAAGTATTACACTAGACACTTTGTCTTCACCAAGTGATGTAAGAGACTTAGGCAAACATGGCCTTGATTGTCAAGAACTCTTACGATCAATCTTGGATCCCGAGACGACTCACACACTCTACGATGGACAATGGATGATGGTGGTGGATGATGGTGTTATGGTGGTGGTGGGTGGTGGGTGAAGTGTGAGAGAGGTGGTGTGCCAAGGGATGGTTTGAGCTTGAGCCAAGCACTTCTATTTATAGGCTGAACAGAAGCTCGGGCACGGCCCCGTGTCCACATCTTCTCTTTCTTCATTTAATGCAGCTTTGTCTTATTAGTTGACCACGCCCCCGTGTCCGCTGAGCACGACCCCGTGTGCAGAAGAATCTTTGTACTATGAAGATTTGCCAGGATTGTGCGAATCTTATAGTTGACCACGGCCCCGTGTCTGCTGAGCACGGCCCCGTGGTGGGCAATAGAAGCTTCTACCACTTTGTCTTTTCTGCTGTCACTTGGGCACGCCCCCGTGCTGGCTGAGCACGGGGCGTGTTCAGGCTTCTGATCTCTTGTTTTGCTTGGGAAGATGCTGTCGTGGGGTCGGGCATGTCATGTCTTGCCCCTTTTCTTGTATTTATGTTAGATTTTGATGTCTTTTTGCTTTTTTTGTTAATTTGAGCTCATTTAATCCCGAAAATACAAAAGGAAGACAAAAGCACACTTTTTCCAACATTAGTACTAAAAAAGGGTTAGTTTTATGCCTCATTTGATGAAATTTATATGTTACATTTTGAACACATCAGTATGTATGATATGTGAATAGTGTATTAGGACTTGAAAATACACTAAATACTCCCAAGGAGTAGAAATACAAAATACACATACAACATGGTTAGACAAATACAAGAACATATATTTATGAAAATATATTTCTTAAAAGATTATGTAACTTGGACAAGTTACGAACTTAAAATGTCTTCTTGAACGAAAATATATAACTCGGGTGAAAAAGATACAAGATACTTATATTCATTTTTGAGAAAATAATATAAGTAAGATACATAGTTAAAAATATGAATTATTTTTAACAACAAAGAACACATACATAAAAGATGGTGACTTGTACTTGTGCGATACAAGTCTAGTGACTAACGTTAATAAAACACGTATAGGTCATGACGCTAAATAAGCAAACCCGGTGAAGTTTAAATCGCAGGAAATGCAAAGTTGTGAGTTCATGTCCCCACTTTTAAAATTTTATATGCTTTCTAAACTTGGGGAAAATACATGTGTTATGGTATGTTGAATACAAAAACTAAGGAATGATACTTTAGATTATGTCACGAATAGGGTACCAGAAGCACCATTAATCGTGTACATACTAAGACCGCGGAACAAAAGGTTAGATCTAATGGGTTTCAGGCAGCCACACTCTTGGTGATACTAGTACCAAGCAGTGCTTTTGTGTCTCTAGTCGTGAATCGACAACGAAAAATGCCTATGGTTTGGATGCTTCCTATGTCGTGTCACATGTTAATGGCCTTGCAAACCATTAGCGATCTCGATTTCCTTATATTTACAGAAATACTTGTTTCATACAAATTACATACCATGTTTTCATTCAAAGTATACAAACGTTCATTACAAAAACTGCATTAATTCACACCAACATTATGTTGACGATGTTCCAAAAACTCACATGTATTTCAGGTAACTAAAGTGGATGTGCGCGCGGTCTTACTCTTGCTCTTGGATGTTGTTTATGTTGTTAGCTATGTTGTGTCAAGACTCCTATGCCTCTTTTGCGGGAGTTGGTTGTTATATCCCACCTCATGTGGTGATATAATAATTAAAATCTTGTTGTTTGTGGATGAAATAAAGTTGTAAACTTTTTAAAACAATTATTGGTCGTGTGATGTAAACACTTATCTTAACCATGCTTTGAATGTTTAATGTCAATGGCATTTGGAGTTATTTTATGAGCATGTAGTATGTTTACCATTCGTATGCAATGAGAACCCTTCAAGATCACACCTCGTGCTTCCGCCTAAGAAAGGGGTGTGACAGATTGGTATCAGAGCTTCGATTGTAGTGAACCAGGATTCCTTCTCGAGTCTAGACTACAATCTTTAGGATCCTCTCACGAAAACAATTTTTTCAAAAGTTTTCATTGCATAAAACTTTCCGCGACATCCACTGCCTAAAATAGTTTTCAAAGAGTCAAGAAAAGACACTACGAGACTTAGGGTGCACTGGAGTAGCACTTATCTTTGACTAGGAATTACTTGCAACTATTTGTAATTGTTAATATATACATATATTAGAAATAGAATGTCTCAGGTACTCGTAACTTTACCTGAAAACAGTGGCCTATCTGAAGGAAGTGATCCGACGATGAAACGAACTGTGCGGACTGTGCAAGGACTTACGTAATTATGGATGCATACATAATTATGGAATTCAGTGCACAGAAACCACAGCAAGTCTTGTCACGTATCAAACGAGATTCCTTCAATACAAGAAAAGGTCAAACGTGAATACCCTCACCCCTCCCCCAACCTATTAAATACTCGGTTGAAGTAATAATTTAGGGTATAAAGACAAGAACCGCCGATGTGAAGTAAGATATTTTGTCCTTTACATATATTAAACTTGTACTTTGGGGAGATGTGACCCTTAGGCATTTTGTTTACTTCGCAAACAATGATGTAACAAGTTGTTCTGATATGTGTAAAGACTCGGTGAATATCTTATGATACGCCAGTATTTATCTATTTATGCATGCTTGTTGTTGTATGAATTGATTTATATGTTGGGCGGATTATTTAATGTCACTTTTGTGGGTATATGTCTGTGTATATATACTATTACTGTCTCGTATGACGATATCAAACAAATGTCTAACCCTGTTGTGTTATGTTCCGACAGAATATGGCACCTAGGAGAGCTGTGAACAATCAGGATTCTGATCAACCCCCTCCTCCTCTTCTACCGAGGACCGCTGAAGAATTGAACGCCTTACTGGAAGAAAGGATCTCCGCAGCTATCGCCCAATACGAGGCGAACCGCACCGAATAAAGTGGAGGACCAAGCAATGCTAGACGTAACGGACAGGGAGATACATCTGGAGGAAACACAGCTCAAGGCTGCACTTTCAAGCAGTTTCTCGACTGCAAGCCACTGAATTACGACGACACTGGAGGTGCAGTGGCTTTTGTATGCTGGACAGAGAAGACCGATTCCACTATCCGTATGAGCAAGTGTACTGCGGATCAGCAAGTCACTTTTGTTACTGGGTTGTTTGTTGATGAAGCTTTGACTTGGTGGAATTTGCAAGTCCAGACTCTGGGTGATGATGCTCGTACGACATGACGTGGGATGAAATAAAGGAACGTATGAGAGAGAAGTATTGCTCTCGTGCTGAACTCCAAAGGTTGGAGACTGAGTTCTGGCACTTGACCATGGAAGGTGTAGACATTACTGGTTATACCCGAAGGTTCCACGATTTGTCAAGAGTGATCCCTTATATGGTGACACCCGAATTTAAGCGTGTCGAGCGCTACATCTAGGGATTGGCTCCAGAATTTCGCAGTATAGTAACTTCGGCTAAACCTGCAACGATCACTCAGGCTGTAACTCTGGCTGTCAGCCTTACTGAAGATGCTGTCCGAATGAAGAAGTATCACTGAACCCTACTGAGAAGACCGAGACGCATGCTGAGTCGTCTGGTGACAAGAAGAGAAAGCATTCGAATCTGAACCAAGCAACCCGCAACAACAACAAGGGTTCCAACAATAAGAAGCATGACCCCAATCCTCCACAGGAGGCGAAAACTCTTGCAACCATGAATGACGCTCCTGCCAGAGGATACCTGGGCACTCTGCCCATCTGCAACCAGTGCAAGCGTCATCACGAAGGAGTTTGTCGCGTTCCAAAATGCGACAAGTGTGGAAAACTGGGTCACCATACTGAGAACTGTTGGGGAAAAGGAAATGGAAATGGTAATAGAAATAGGAATGGAAACCGCAACGGTGCTGGTAATAGAAACGGTTGTGGAAATGGCAATGGCAATGGTAACCGGAATGGTAATGGAGCTGGGTAGAACCAAGGATGCTTTGGTTTTGGAAGCAAGGATCATTTCATGAAAGATTGCCCAAGGGGGAACAATGCTTAGGCTCGAGCATTTGTGATTGGAGCAAGGAACGCACGCGAGGACCCTAATGTGGTCACCGGTACGTTTCTCGTTAACAATCACTTTGCATCCATACTATTTGACACTGGTGCCGATTATAGCTTCATGTCTGTGGAATTTAAACGTATGCTTGGAATAGAATCTAGTAGATTAGATATTCCTTATTCCATAGAACTAGCCAATGGTAAACTTGTTGAATTGGGCGAAGTTGTTAGAGGTTGCTCATTAGAACTTGGTGAGCGAAGATTTAGCATCGACCTCTTACCTATTCAATTGGGTAGCTTCGATGTAGTGGTCGGAATGGACTGGTTGTCCAAGAACAAGGCTGAAGTTGTTTGTCACGAGAAAATCATTCGCATCCCTCTTGCGAATGATGAAACTCTCATCGTATATGGAGAAAAACGAGACGCGCCTCTGCGAATCATCAGTTGTATGAAGGCACAGGTGTGCTTAAGGAAAGGATGTGTTGCTTTCCTGGCACACGTTGTAGATAAGAAGGCTGAGGAGCTGAAACTCGAAGACATTCCTGTGGTGAAGGAATTCCCTGATGTTTTTCCCGAAGATCTGCCATGGCTACCTCCGCAACGACAAGTCGAATTCCATATAGACTTGGTTCAAGGAGCCGCTCCTGTAGCCAAGGCACCCTATCGGCTTGCACCATCCGAGATGCAAGAATTATCTACACAACTCCAGGAGTTGTTGGATAAAGGATTCATAAGGCCAAGCTTCTCGCCTTGGGGAGCTCCAGTATTGTTCGTGAAGAAGAAGGATGGAACACTGCGGATGTGTATCGACTATAGAGAGTTGAACAAGCTCACAATCAAGAATCGGTACCCACTACCGAGGATTGATGACTTATTTGATCAGTTGCAAGGATCGAGCTACTATTCCAAGATCGACCTTCGATCTGGATACCATCAGTTAAGGATTCAAGAGGAAAGCGTACCAAAGAATGCATTTCGAACACGTTATGGGCATTACAAATTCCTTGTGATGCCATTCGTACTAACGAACGCGCCAGCGGTATTTATGGATCTGATGAACCGCGTTTGCAAACCATATCTCGATAGATTCATGATTGTATTTATCGATGATATCCTGATTTACTCGCAAACCAGAGAAGAGCACGAGCAACACCTCAGAACCATTTTGGAGCTACTGAAGAAAGAGAAACTTTATGCGAAATTATCCAAGTGCGAATTTTGGATTCACGAAGTACAGTTCCTTGGTCACGTTATGAACGAGAAGGGCATTCATGTAGACCCCGCCAAGATAGAAGCAATAAAGAATTGGGAAGCCCCCAAAACCCCAACTGAAGTTCGACAATTTTTGGGCTTAGAGGGCTATTACCGATGATTTATCGAGAAATTCTCCAAGATAGCTCAACCGCTAACTACCCTTACGCAGAAAGACAAGAAGTACGACTGGGATGATAAGCAGGAAGAAGCCTTCCAATTGCTCAAAAATAAGCTATGCGATGCACCGATACTATCCTTACCCGAAGGCACTGAAGACTTCATGGTATACTGCGATGCTTCGCGTTAAGGTTTGGGTTGCGTGCTCATGCAATGCCAAAAAGTCATCGCTTACGCTTCCAGGCAGTTGAAGGTGCATGAAAGGAACTATACCACTCACGACCTGGAGCTAGGCGCGGTGGTATTCGCTTTGAAGATTTGGCGACACTATTTATATGGTACTCTATGTACAATATTCACCGATCACAAAAGCCTACAACACATATTCGATCAGAAGGAATTAAACATGTGTCAGCGACGATGGGTTGAGTTGCTGAACGATTATGACTGTGAGATTAAGTACCATCCTGGAAAGGAAAACATTGTAGCAGACGCGTTAAGTCGAAAAGTAAGGGTTAAGACCCTATGAGTTCGAGCATTGGAAATGACTATTCGAACGAACCTCACTGCACGCATTCATGACGCACAACAAGAAGCCCTTAAGATGGAGAATTGTAGAGCTGAATCTCTGGGGTATGCAGAAGAATTTGGTGCCAAACAAAGAGGGAACCTTATACTTTAAGGGGCGTATTTGGGTTCCGCTCTATGGCGGTATTCGAGAAGTCATCCTTAATGAAGCTCACAAGTCGAGATACTCGATCCATCCAGGATCGGACAAAATGTATCAAGACTTGAAGGACTGCTATTGGTGGCCGAGACTTAAAAGCGATGTCGCTATCTATGTTGGAAAGTGCCTAACCTGTGCTAAGGTTAAGGCTGAATATCAGAAACCGTCCGGACTTTTGCAACAACCAGAGATACCCAGGTGGAAATGGGAGCAAATCTCGATGGACTTCATAACAAAATTACCCAGGACCCCTAGGGGGCATGATATGATATGGGTGATAGTTGATCAATTGACGAAATCTGCGCATTTCCTACCGATCCAACAGAAGGATAGCACTGGAAAGCTTGCTGAGCTGTACCTGAAAGAAATCGTGGCACGTCATGGGGTGCCTATCTCAATTATTTCAGACAGAGATGGACGTTTTGTCTCGAGGATCTGGCAATCCTTCCAGGAGGCCTTTGGATCTTAACTAGATCTAAGCACGGCCTTCCATCCGCAAGCAGACGGCCAGTGCAAACGAACCATACAAACGCTGGAAGATATGCTTCGCGCATGTGTTATGGACCTAGGCGGCAGCTGGGATACTCATCTACCCTTAGTTAAGTTTTCCTACAATAACAGTTATCATACGAGCATAAAAGCCGCGCACCGTTCGAAGCTCTGCATGGCCGCAAGTGCCGCTCGCCGTTATGTTGGGCAGACGCTGGAGAGAAACGAATGGTTGGTCCTGAACTTGTTCAAGAGACAACTGACAAAATCATGCAGATCCGAGAGCGCATTAAGGCGGCTCGAGATCGACAAAAGAGCTACGCTGATCGAAGATGAAAACCATTAGAGTTCGAGGTGGGAGACAAAGTTTTATTGAAGGTCTCACCTTAGAAGGGCGTAGTAAGATTCAGAAAACGTGGAAAGCTGAATCCACGATACATCGGACCATTCAAGATTTTGGAAAGAATTGGTACCATGGCATACAAGTTGGAATTACCGGAAGAACTTAACGGAGTACATGATACGTTTCATGTGTCCAACCTCAAGAAGAGTCCAACCCAAGAAACAGTAATCATCCCTGCGGATGAAGTGCATATTGACGACACACTCCGATTTACAGAACAACCCGTTGAGGTTACAGACTGGAAACTCAACAAGACCCGAAGGAGTAGTGTCAAACTTGTCAAAGTACGTTGGAACTCTAAGCACGGACCCGAGTACACGTGGGAACGTGAAGACTAGTTTAAAGAAAAGTACCCCCACCTGTTCAAGAAAACTCCTGCGAGAGATAGATCAGTCTGAATTTCGGGACGAAATTCTTTTAACGGGGGGAGACAGTGACAACTTGCACAAAACCGGTAATTTCCGTACAATTTAATTATTATTTAATATTGGCAATTATGTGCCTAAATGTCAACATTGTCTGATTTCATGCCATACATGTGAATTCATGCACTTTTTATACTTCAAAAATTGCCTTAATGCATTAATGTTAGCGTTGCGTCAGAAAGACTAGTAAACTCACCGGTAAGACACATTGTGTCAGCAATTCTGCAGAAAGCAGTCAGACAGTAGAATTGGGGCCTAGCAGTAGGTCCAATGTCTAAAATACATTGAAACCCAAGAATGTATACAAGGGTTAACATATAGACTTTCTGGAAGCTAAAATACGCACTAAAAAGCAACCGAAACGCACCTTAAATGCAGAATTCTGCACAAATCAGCAATAAATCAGCTATAATCAGCTTTTTAACACATAAATATCATGCAGAATTCATGTTTTATTATCCAGAATACTTTCCTAAGTGTCGGGAATTAAAAGTGTCACAAAAGGGTACTTAAAGATCACTAAACGGAATAATTTGACACTTTAATGAACCGGTATTTAACCGGACACTACACGAAACACCAAAATTATACTAGAAGCATTGTTTTAATGTTTCTGAGCTAGTTATGATCCCCGAACACCATAACACCTCTTATAACATAATAACACATTAAATCCCTAACCAAGACACTTGAAACTTAACTTAATTTTGTAATTAAGGGATTGAAACTTACACTTTACCCCCCCCCCCTTAAAGTGGACGGTCACCAAGGGTGGCCCACCATCAAGATTTTGCTTGATACTACTAGATTTCCTAGATCTTCCTTGATTCTAATTGATCTTATTTGATTTGTTAAGGATCTTGTTATGTACTTATGAAACATTTTACCCTATGGTTAAAACTTAAACATGTTATAAAGAGATCATCATCCTCATTCATCAACCACACACCACCTTCTCCTTTCCTCTTGCCCACTCACGGCCGTAGCCAACCACCAACACCACCATCATCTTCAATTCAAGTTCAACCAATCTCAAGTGTACACAAGGTGCAATAAGGGTTACAAGCAAGCTTGGTGGTCTTGGATCTTGAAGGACCTCCTTCATTTGCTATTAACCAACCCATTTATCATCTTCAACATCTTGTGTTCTTCCCAAGCCCTTGTGCTAGTTGTAAGCTTCTTATCACTTGTTTTCACTTCATATTTAGTTGGTTAAAAAGATGGTATACATTGTTAATCTTGAAGAACACTAAAGAACATGATCATGATACTTTAACATAAACTTAATAACATAAGAATACATGTTGATTGTGTTGATTTGCTTCTTGATGATTGATGGTTTGTGTTAGTGATGTCAGACATCATAAGAAACCTACTAGATTGTGATTAAACACATGATCTAGTAAGTTGAGGTGGTGATCTTGTGAAAGACCAAGATCATCATGCTTTATGTCTTCATGAACTTGAATGATGAAATTGATTTTCATATGTAAAGATGATTTAAACAAAATACAAATCTTGTAAATAGATGATTACAAAAATAATTTTCTCAAGAAACCAAGTTTATTTATAAGATTTACTAGTCATGGTTTCTAAGTAAACTAATCACATTTTTAGTATTAAATCAAGACTAGGAACATAATTGTAACAAGAAAAATACAAAAGAAATATTTTTAGAAAAATCATCTTACAAGTTGTAAATGACTAAATCTTTCAAGAATGTGACTTACAAACAAATAACCATGTTTTTAAGGATAACTAAACCTACCAAATAACATGGTAAGTTACTGCAAGTATTTACAAAAACTTCAACTTCATGATGTAGTGTAATTTACTTGATTTTGGCAGTCGGTATGTGTTGAATGAGTTGTTGAGTGTTGTTAATTGGTTTTTATGATTGAAAAGAAAATAAACACATGTTTTGAATACATGGGAAACCACCATTTTTAGGGGAAACTATGTCAAAATTTCTACAAAATTTTGACACTTAGAAAAATATAAGTTTTGGTGAAACTTATTCCCTAAAAGTTCACCTAAAAATATTTACCAAGGTTTCCCTAATTTTTATGTAAACTACAAGTTAAGAAATGACGATTTCTTCAAGATAAAAATTGATATTAAGTATGTATATTTTTGAGGAAAATATATATATTTATTAATCACCAAATTTTGTGCTAAGTGTATGTAGTATGTATGATATGTGAATAGTGTATTAGGACTTGAAAATACACTAAATACTCCCAAGGAGTAGAAATACAAAATACACATACAACATGCTTAGACAAATACAAGAACATATATTTATGAAAATATATTTCTTAAAAGATTATGTAACTTGGACATGTTACGAACTTAAAATGTCTTCTTGAACGAAAATATATAACTCTGGTGAAAAAGATACAAGATACTTATATTCATTTTTGAGAAAATAATATAAGTAAGATACATAGTTAAAAATATGAATTATTTTTAACAACAAAGAACACATACATAAAAGATGGTGACTTGTACTTGTGCGATACAAGTCTAGTTACTAACGTTAATAAAACACGTATAGGTCACGACGCTAAATAAGCAAACCCGGTGAAGTTTACGGCGCAGGAAACGCAAAGTTGTGAGTTCATGTCCCCACTTTTAAACTTTTATATGCTTTCTAAACTTGGGGAAAATACATGTGTTATGGTATGTTGAATACAAAAACTAAGGAATGATACTTTAGATCATGTCACGAATAGGGTACCAGAAGCACCATTAATCGTGTACATACTAAGACCGCGGAACAAAAGGTTAGATCTAATGGGTTTCAGGCAGCCACACTCTTGGTGATACTAGTACCAAGCAGTGCTTTTGTGTCTCTAGTCGTGAATCGACAACGAAAAATGCCTATGGTTTGGATGCTTCCTATGTCGTGTCACATGTTAATGGCCTTGCAAACCATTAGCGATCTCGATTTCCTTATATTTACAGAAATACTTGTTTCATACAAATTACATACCATGTTTTCATTCAAAGTATACAAACGTTCATTACAAAAACTGCATGAATTCACACCAACATTATGTTGACGATGTTCCAAAAACTCACATGTATTTCAGGTAACTAAAGTGGATGTGCGCGCGGTCTTACTCTTTCTCTTGGATGTGGTTTATGTTGTTAGCTATGTTGTGTCAAGACTCCTATGCCTCTTTTGCGGGATTTGGTTGTTATATCCCACCTCATGTGGTGATATAATAATTAAAATCTTGTTGTTTGTGGATGAAATAAAGTTGTAAACTTTTTAAAACAATTATTGGTCGTGTGATGTAAACACTTATCTTAACCATGTTTTGAATGTTTAATGTCAATGGCATTTGGAGTTATTTTATGAGCATGTAGTATGTTTACCATTCGTATCCAATGAGAACCTTTCAAGATCACACCTCGTGCTTCCACCTAAGAAAGGTGTGTGACAAGTACCCGACCCATACGTCGATGCAGCATGCATCCCCAAGAATTCAGTCACTCAATCAGGAGTCAACAGTTCTCACTGCTTCCCGCGCAACGACGCGCGGAATAAGCTAACAACACAATGTAAGGAACAGCTATCAGAATAGGAACAATACTCGAAACACCCAACACAACATCAAAACTCCGCATGATGTTCAACAAAGCAGGCCTAGAGGGCGCATACCCGCGCGCGAGTGCTTAGGGCCTAGAAGGATGGCGGATTAGTTTGAGGTGTTGTCAGATGAATACGACCCGACGTATCAAGAAGGAGATTCAAAAAGTGTGTTTAGCTGGTTACCGCCAGACCACGTGGCATACAAGCATCGTGCGCACGCGGCGTACAACCAAGCAGCCGAACATGACTTTTCGTTAAGTTATCGACCAGAAGGTGTTGCTGAGAAGTCGAAGTTCATCAAAGAAATAGCAATGGCTCCCCTTGAAAAGACGAAATTGCCACACAATGTGGGGAAGTACAACGGACTCACAGACCCAGATGATCACATCCAGGTTTTCATGAGTGTTGGGTCGTAGGAGGATGGTCTCTCCCAGCTTGGTGTCACTTATTTGTTCAGACATTTATAGGTACGGCGCATGCCTGGTTCGATAGTTTACCCGCTGGAAGAATCAAGTCTTGGATGGATTTCCAAGAGAAGTTTCTGTCTCACTTCAGTCAGTAACGCAGATACACTCGGGACCCAGCAGATGTGCTAAACATCTGGAGGAAATATAATGAAGGTATCAAAGACTTCATCACTCGATACAACATGGAATGCCTAGAAATTGGGAACGTGGGAGACGAAATGATGCGCGCGCACTTCATGCGCGCAGTTAAATGCGATGACCTAATCAGAATGGTGGGCAGAGACGGCGGGCCAAAGGATTAGGAAACCTTCATCGCAGCGGCCAAAATCATTGCGCAAACCGAAAAATATCTGACCGGCGACGAGGGCCGTCAGTACAGTCATGGTCAACAAAATCATGATTGACACGGCAGAAGGGCCAGAAACTCCAACTTGAAAGCATCGGGTTATAGTGACAACACCCAGTCGACTGAAGACGTGCACGACACCATTAACTGAATTGGGTACAAAAAAGAAGTCAAGCAGTCGAATAGGGAACGTCAATGGACTCCCTTAACAAAAACACCTTCAGAGGTATTATCCACTGAGAATCACCAATTCAAGGCAGCACAACAAATGCGCAACAAGAAGGGTTAAGACCCAAACCTCTTCTGCGACTACCACAAAGACACTGGACACCTGACGGATGATTGTATCAGCCTAAGACAAGAGATAGAAAAGGCGTTGAAAAGCGGGAAATTGACACATTTAATAAAAAATGTGACGAAAGACACTCGCACCATTAATCGCAGAGAAGAAGGCCCAGGCAACAAGAAGTTGCGTAGGCTCGAGACACACATGATCCACGGTGGTCCCAGCCGTTCAAGAAAAAACAAACATAAGCGCGTACAAGATGAATCATGGCGAGAACGACAAGTGGTTTTTCACGTAGTTAAGGGAGGGCCACGCGAAAAGAGGCCTATTGTTATATCGGGGGTGTTCGGACATTACCAAACAGATTACATGTTAGTCGATGTAGGCAGCACTGTAGATATCATATATGAGCAATGTTTTAACCAGCTGGACCCAGAGGATAAGGCACGCCTCGAACCGGTCGAGTTTCCCCTCACCGGCTTCTGTAATGAGGCAGTTTTCCAGCTAGGCCAGTTATCATTCCCAGTACTGCTGTCTGACGGTAAAAATTCACGCGCAGAGGAAGTAACCTTCATGGTATTGCCAGCTAATTCCCGACACGATGTACTTTTAGGGCGACCATCCCAAGGTGATTTCAACATGCTCTGTTCAGGGCCACACTCCGCGGTAGGATTCCCAACAGAATCGGGAATAGCAATCATATACGTGCGCAGAGAAGTCTCAACTACCGACGAAGCACGACCAACTAAGGCAAGTAAAACTACCCTGCACACAGAACCCGAGAAATGGATCCTTAACAAGAAGTACCCTGAGCAGACAATCACGTTGGGCCACACGATATCTGAAAACATTCTCGCCTTCCTCAAGGAGTTACTATTCAGGAATATGGATATTTTTGCATGGACCCCCACAGATATGGTAGGCGTACCGAGGTACATTGCAGAACATAGCTTGAATGTGTCGAAAAACGTCAAACCAGTAGTGCAGGCAAAAAGGAACTTGGGCCCGGAAAAAAACGAAGCAATGAAATAACAGGTGCTAGAGTTAGTTGGCGCCGGGATCCTAAGAGAAGTACGTTACCAAACATGGGTCGCAAACCCTGTAATGGTACCAAAGGCGAATGGAGGGTGGCGTATGTGCATTGATTACAAGGATCTAAACAAAGCATGCCCACGAGATTGTTACGCCCTACCAGAAATTGACGAAAAGATTGACTCCCTGGCCGCGTTCCGCTGGAAGTGCTTCTTGGACTGCTACAAGGGGTACCATCAAGTTCAAATGGCCCTAGAAGATGAAGATAAAACAGCATTTCACACGCCAATGGGCCTGTACTGCTACACGAAAATTCCGTTCGGATTGCGCAACGTAGGAGCCACGTACCAGCGCATGATGAACGAACTCTTCGGAGAAGACGTCGCCAAGCACGTAGAAGTTTATATGGATGATCTGGCCATAATGAGCAAGGAAGAAGATGAAATGCTGCAAAACATAGAGCTCATATTCTACACACTGCGCAAAGCCAACATCAAGTTAAACCCAAGTAAGTACTCATTCGGCATAGAGGAGGGTAAATTTTTGGGGTTCATAATGACAAAAGATGGGTTCAGAGTCAATCCAGAAAAGGTACAG
Source organism: Helianthus tuberosus (assembly GCA_030545235.1). NCBI lineage: Eukaryota > Viridiplantae > Streptophyta > Magnoliopsida > Asterales > Asteraceae > Helianthus > Helianthus tuberosus. The sequence continues at coordinate 199,142,411 of CM060447.1, forward strand.
GCTATCAAGCGCATGCCTTCGCCGACCACGATTAAAGAAATGAAAACGTTAGCGGGATGACTAGCCGCGCTAAATCATTTCCTTGCTAACCATGGAGCAAAATCACTTCCCTTTATCAAAACTTTACGTAACTGTGTTTCAAAGAACAAGTTTCAATGGACGACAGAGGAAGCGACCGCGTTTAAGGAAATGAAGGAATGTCTAATACAGCTACCAACGCTCACGTCCCCAAAGAAAGACAAACCACTGATAATGTACCTATCAGCTTCAGAGACAGCAGTAGGGGCAGTAGTTGACCGTAACAGAGTGCAGACACAAGTTTACTATGTTAGCCATACCCTGAATGACCCAGAAACTAGATACTCAATGATGGAAAAATTGGTATTAGCATTTGTGAACGCGTCTAGACGATTGCGCAGATACTTCTCAGGTCATGTCATCCACGTCCTCACTAATTACAGCATCGGTCACATCTTGGCAAAGCCAGAAATTTCAGGAAGACTGGCCAAGTGGGCGATTGAGTTAGGAGGCCACAACATCGTGTTCCGGCCAAGACCATCAATCAAAGGGCAGATTCTTGCGGACTTCATCACCGAAATCCCCAATGACAAGGTAAATGAGTGCAAGGCAATGACAGAAGCCAAGACAGTGATCACAAATGAAGTCTGGCAGTTATACACTGATGGCGCGTCTAATGACGACGGGGCTGGTGCAGGGTTAAGGTTGGTAAGTCCCGAAAAACAAGAGTTCACCTATGCCATACGCTTAGAGTTTAAAAGTACCAACAATGAGGCAGAGTATGAAGCATTCTTGGCAGGCCTTCGATTGGCAATCAAGATGGGAGTTAAAAATCTAACGGCGTACGTAGATTCATTGCTGGTGGCTGGGCAGATAAACGGGTCATATGATGCCAGGGGTGAAATCATGGCCCTGTATCTAGAACAAGCCAAATCTTTGATCCAACAGTTCCACACGTTCAAGATCATTCACATCAACAGGAGTGAAAACAAGCCAGCCGATGGCCTGAATAAGCTAGCTTCAACGAGTTTTCAACACCTAGCCAAAGACGTGAGCATTAAAGTGCTGAAGAATCCATCTGTCCTGTTAAGGCAAGTCAATGTAACACAATTGGGAACCCCATCCTGGATGTCGCCAATCATAGCATACCTCCAAACGGGCAGCCTACCCCCCGATATGGCCGAAGCAAGGAAAATCAAATACAAGGCCCTGCAATATCAACTGTCCGATGGCATCCTTTACAGGAAATCCTACCTAGGACCACTACTCAGATGCGTAGATTCGGTTGACGTAAATTACCTCATACGCGAGATCCACAAAGGGATCTATGGCATCCATGCGGGTCCGCGCATGGTCGTGGCCAAGATAATGAGCGCAGGATATTACTGGCCAGGAATGTATTTGGACGCAGTCAAGACCCTAAGGAAGTGCGACGCATGTCAATGTCATGCACCTAAAACATTGCGCCCAAAAAAACATTAGTCCCTGTCACAATGGCGTGGCCGTTCCAGCAGTGGGGGATAGACATGGTGGGGCCATTCCCAGATGCACCCAGAGCAGTCAAGTTCATAATAGTAGCAGTCGACTACTTTACTAAATGGGTGGAAGCAAAAGCATTGGCCTCAACTACCGCAATGGTAGTTAGGAAATTCATCTAGGAACATATCATCTGCAGGTTCGGGTTACCGTTGCGCATCGTCACAGAACGGAACCAACTTTGCATCTGAAGATTTACAAAATTGGCTTAAAGACCTGCAGATCGAGCACACATTCTCCTCAGTAGCACACCCACAAGGCGACGACCAGGTCGAAAGTGTAAACAAAAGTATCATAGAAGGAATCAAGGCCAGTTTGGGAACCCAGCGAAGAGGGTGGGTAGAGGAACTCCCGAGTATCTTATGGGCACACAGAACCATGCCAAAGACAAGTCATGGAGAAACACCATTCAGCTTAGTCTATGGTTCGGAAGCAGTCATACCTGCAGAGATAGGCCAGTCATCTCCGAGAATGCTATCCATGAACGAAGTAAACAATGAGCAAGAGCGTCGCTTAGACTTAGACCTCTTGGAAGAAAAGCGAGAAATGGCGGCGATCAATGAGGCTAAATACAAGTCGAAGCTCAAAAAATACTATAACAGCAGGGTGCGAATCTGTAGCTTCAACCCTGGAGACTACGTCTTCAGGGACAACGAAGCCTCCAACACAGAACACCCGGGAAAATTAGCTCCCAAGCGGAAAGGACCCTACGTCATCGACAAGGTCCTAGGCAAAGGAGCGTACCAGCTGAAAACCTTAGACGGCAACATGGTCCCTAGGACCTGGAACGCGCAACAGTTGCTCAAGTGCTACATGTAATCGCACCTTATCCTTGTATGAATGGCCCCTGGCCCAACACATTTTATATTAATACAAGAAGTGTTGCCTACATTACATAGCTTATTTTCTTTTAATCTTGTATCACAAATGCATATATCATCTTGGGTGCGCATAAAAACACCATTGGTTCTAAAACGACGTTATAAGGGCTTCAAACCTCCAAGGTTGATCACGACCAAGTGCACAACCGGGTTTCCCCCTACACATATTTAAGTCTAAACCAAATATTCATTCATGCTACCTAAAACAAGATAATTAATACAAGCACATATTGTAATAACACAAGTTCAAAAAACAAACGGCCATAGGCCTATATATTTCTACCATTAAAGAGATGACCTTGGCAAAGGTCACCTCCACGCAAAACGCAATGTTTAAAGTTAACAACCAACATAGAAGTCAAGGGAACAGAAATGTAAATAGTCTTAAGGCAGTTACAAGGGTCACAAACCCCGTACACAGCGCGCAGGCCGGTTTGCTGAAGTATTCATGATTGAGTACTAGGACCAGCACCTCCACTAGCGTTACCACCCTTATCCGACCCCTTTTCCAAAGCTTTACGGAGCACGTCCACCGCTTTAAGAATTTCAAACTCTAACAAGCCAAACTCTTGGCACTTGTTTTTATATTTACCCGCGCAATCTTGCTTGAAAAACTCGAAGTCGTTGTCTAATTTCTTCTGAGCAGCAATAACTTTTCCCTCAGCAAAACTGTCTTGACGACCGTTATCATATGCAGCGTCACCTAGCTCAAGCATGTACTTCGCCAATTCTTCGGAGCGGATTAACCGATCAGCAAGCTACAGGGAAAAAGCAAAGTTAGTAAAGAGTGGAAGCAGAAATAAAACAAAAAATCGATAAACAATACTAACCAAAGGCAGTCCGCGATCAAGCAACCACTTACAGTCATCTCCCAAGTCTTGAGCTAACAAATCTAACGTCTTGACTTGGGCCTTCTCTCCCTCTAACAACCCTTCTAACTTAGAGATCCGGGCTAAAGCTTCTGCATAACTCTGTTGTGAAGCAATAGCCTCAGCTTCCTTTGCTTTCAACAGGTTGGATAATCGGAGAACTTCTTGGCCGTTTTCATCCTTTTCCCCTCGCAGTTTTACCACCTCTTCACTAGCGCTCTTTAACTCGCGGTTAGTCTTGGCACAGGCAGACTCCCACTCTGTTTGATGATCGGCATTAAGTTTCTGAGTTGCAGCAAGTTTTGCTTCAGCATCAAATACGCGCCAGTTCAGACCTTTCTTCTCGGAATTAAATGCATCCCGCTCTACCTGGAATTCACGCTTCGTGTTCTTAAAAACCATGATGTCTTCCCTCATGGATTGCCAATCCCGCACGATTTCTTGAGTGGTGGAATAGTAATTTACCCCAGCATGGACATGCTCGACTAGAAGATCAAACTGACTATGGTTCTTCTGAAATAACTGTTCAGCAGGAGGGAGCGACATGGAGTAGAACCCGTGACAATTCGCTAAGTCATCCATCCGAGATCCCTGACATAAAGACCAGTTGGGCACGTAAGGCAGATCATCACACACAGGGTTATGACCGTCGAAAGGCCCACCTGATTCCAACCGACGAGTCCCAGAGCCACCCTGACCAGCATCACCCACCTTCACGCGCCTATTGTACTGGGTAACCAAGGGAGTAATCTCACTAATTTCAACATGGGTTTCCAATACCTCCACTGGTTCACGTAAGGCCACCCCAGAAGATGCTGGTCGTCGACCCTTCACGTCACCAACAGGCTTCGCATCTTTATGCAAGTCCTTGGCTTCAACAACCTTAACAGGTGAAGGATCACGAGGTGGGGAGTTACTGTACATAAGAGCAGGGGGAGATTCAGGCCCCGGAATATCAGAAATGTTCATAGGAGTAGGCATGGATACATGAGCAGCAGTACGAGCCGACTGTGACTTACCAGAGGAACCTATAGAACAAACCACAAACAATCAGTTGACAGGAACAAAAGTGAAACGCACAAATCCCAACGATGAATATTTACCTTTCCGTCCCGACTTCTCTTCAAACAAGTCTTCTAAAATGTTTGCCGATGGTTTGTCAAAAATACCAAGATCTATATCACTCTCCGAAGGAACAGCAGGATGCCCCATCATCTTTCTCTTCCTCTCACTCACATCTAAAGCAGCTTCAGCATCCAATTTCTGCTTAGAATCAGACATCACTTTCTTCTTCATCTCCATAATTTGGGTCAAGGTAGTTTGGTCTTCTTCAAGATCAGCAGCACTTCGTTTAACACGTGCGTCCAACCCAGATCATAATCCAGATATCGCAAGCGTATGAAAGGCTTACCAGCCTGAACCTTAGAATGCACACGCGCCTGACTATCCTCACGCCCTGGGTCGGAAACCCCAGTGCCCCCTATATCTGGGTTAGAAGGCATACGAACACCTACACGCGCAGCACATGAACGGTGGACAAGGCCGTCAGATGAAGCAGAAGATTCTTCACTGGACAAGATTATAGGGCCCTCTTGAATTGAAAGACGCGAAAAAATAGGCTTGACTGATGAAAAAGAAGGCGCACCTGAAGGAGTCGCGACATGGACGCTCAAGCTTTCGTCAGTTGGATGGTGAAAATTGTCATAAATTTGTTGCAGCCAAGGGCGTTCCCCTTCCGGAAGTATCTTGGCAACTATCACCCAAGTAATGTTTGGTTCTAAAGCATTCATCAAGCTATACTCTACACATGGCAGTCCAACACAAAAACAACCGACTTTAACACAAAATAAAAGAAACATATGCATGTCACAATAAAAGGGGCAGCAAGAGAACGTACCTTTGTTCTTATGACCATATATAGGCACCGCCCTAGGGTTGGTGGGGGTCCACAACATGCTCATTCCGGCAGCAACCAACACTCGTTCGCCTAACTGTAACATCGGGGTAGGGTTCCGCGTCAAAACCTTATACCATTGCTCCTCAGCATAAGATCCTACTGGTATCTTCGGAATACCTTTGTCAGAAGATCGATAATGCATATCGATGGGTATCAGACCACGGCGTATGTAGAAAAACTTACGTTTCCAGTCATGAAGGCTTTTAGGGGGATCCCTACTGCAAGGTAACACGCTGCCAATACGTGAGTTAAATGAGTAGAACCCACCGGTGCAGGAAACGTAATAGAAAACATTGAACATATCCACCGAGGGAATGAGGTTTTGAGCACGGCAGATGAACTCAAAATGTGTAATACGTGGTAGACCCACAGCACTAATCTGAGAGATATGCAACCCATACCGGGTAAGAACCTCCCCCCAAAAACTTAGCAATCGGAAGGCGGAAGTTGCCCTCTTAAAAGAAACTAGAGTATAAGGTCATGTAACCAGGAGGAGCGTCTAAGGCAGTGCTACCTGCAACTGGGAACTGTGCACCCCAGTTCACCGAAAATTTAAGAATCTGACATAAATGGTTGAATTCATCTTCTCTCCAAGAGACGGTAACTTGATCTACACCAACCGGATATTTCGACTTAGATTTCTTCCCTTTCGATGCACCACCAGGTTTACCAAAGGTAGACATGGTGAACAAGAAGAAGAGAAATTCAGAATGAGAAGTTAAGAAGTGAAGGAAGAAAAACAATAGAGAGGAACCAGAAAGAAATCCAAAGAAAACCAATTCCATAGACATATATATACCCATCGCATTAAATGCGATGGGAAATCGTACAGGAAAGTGGGAAACGTTGCCCAATGAGAAAACACCACGTTAGGGAGCAGAAACTGAACAGACGCCTTTTAAGGGCGAGTGGCCGCCACGCGCCTGTCAAATCGCAGAAAAAGTAACTGATTGTCGACGTGTTTCTGAAAAGGCAACTGTTCCACCGTGTTAATGAGACGTCCACCACATCCCAGAACAGCGACAGCTGACAGGAAATCACCAACCACAAGGAAGCTTCCAAACGAAGGAACTCCTTCCACGCCCATGCGCTTTTTTGGCTCACTCCTGTGCGCCAAGTCCCATGCGCTTTTTTTGGCTCACTCAAGTGCGCCAAGTCCTATGCGCTTTTTTGGCTCACTCTGTGCGCCAAGTCCCATGCGCTTTTTTTTGGCTCACTTCTGTGCGCCAAGTTCCATACGCTTTTTTGGCTCACTTCGGTACGCCAAGTCTCACGCACTTTTTTGGCACTTTGGCACGCCGTACCCGTGTGCTTTTCATCTTCCTCCCGTGCGCCAAAGCCCATGCGCTTCTTAGGCTTTCTCCCTTAGCCATTAGCATGCTAGACATCTATTAAGTCCAGAATACCTCCCAGACGATAAACTCACCTGGAAGCCACACTGGACTGGGGGACTTGAAGAGGTATGATCCCGAATCACGCGAAGCCACGTGTCATAAGGAATCACACCACTCCATACTGGCGTCCACGTCATCTGGTATCGCCCAGGGGCTTATGGAAGCTTCTGGAAGAAGTCACCTGGTGACAAAGAAGATGCTCCTCCAGACAAAAAGGACAACACGTGTCACCTATAGTTGGACGCCAACTGGACCTACAAGATATCCAGAGGACAGACTGACAGCCACTGCCAGAAGTCGCCTAAGTGGACAAATAAGAATGCGCCACGTCACCCACTACCCTGGCAACAACAGAGGAGACAAAAAGGATATTCCCTTTTGTCGGATAGCTGGCGCCCACCCACTGGCCCACCCACTGGCTGGCTGGCAGGTCTTCTCCTCCTCCTTCATCCTTCGGCTATAAATTGAAAACTCCTCCTTCAGGTTTAAGGGTTCAATTTCTTACTCTCTCACTACATACACACACTTATCCTCAGAACGATTACTTATTCTCACGCCGGAGGGTGGTTACAAGGAGAACCCCCATCTTCTCCTCCTTGTGACGAGTCACCGGTGTTGTTCGTTTTGTAGGAACCAGAAGAGTTAGCCATTCGTTGAGTGGAGTATCAAGGTTGAACTGATAATCCCGAGACGACCCAGCTGAGCATCCTTAGTGTTACTTAGTGTTTCTTCAGCTAACAATAAAATTCAAAGCGTACACCTACACTTTCTCATCTCGGACATGCTCTGGCTTTAGAGATCTCCATAGAAACTAGGCAAAGGACCTGCAATGTAAAGGGCATTTTAGACATATGACATAGGATATAAATAACAAAATCATGGTACTAGATTAACATTTACAACATTGATTATTTTCTCTTATGGGAGAAAATTATTTGAAGAGGTTTTAAAAGAAAAGCTTGGGTAGTTTCAGCGTTGTAAATGGTGACGTATATTAACGTTGGACGTAAACCATATAAATGCTAAGAAATTAGATAAAACTGATGCAAAATGAAATCAATTGATTAATAAATATGGAAATGAAAATGATTTAATTGAAAATGATACCTATGGAATGCAAACATAGGGGTGAAAACGGGCCGAGCCAAGCCCGAGCTCGAGCTAGGCTCATTTCTTATTACTAGTTATTTTATATTGATTACATTTATTATTTTATATAAATTATACACACACAAATATATATATATAGGGAGAGGATCATGAGAAAACTATATATATATATATGAGAAAACTAGAAAACTAACTAAAAAAACCTAAAAACATGCCAATTTTTTTTACAATTTTTTTATAAGAATCGCTATTTTTTATATATAAAAAAAACTTGTACTGCACATATGCATTATATGTGTACTGCACATGTGCGTTATATGCTTAAAATTAGCGTTCGAGTTTAGTTTAGCTTTTATGGTTAGGTTTTTTGGAGGTTTAGGATTAGGATTTTGGATGTGTGAGGGAGGGGGGTTTAGGTTTTTGGGGGGTGCGGGTGGGGGGGTTAGGTTTTTGGAGGGGTGCGGGTGGGGAGTTTAGGTTTTTTTGGGGTTTATGTTTACTGTTTAGTTTTAGGTTTTTTTGGGGGGGTTGGGGGTGGGGGTTTAGGTTTTTTAGGGGTGGTGGGGTTTAGGCTTTTGGAGGGAGGGTGGATTTAGGTTTTGGGGGGGTGTGGAGTTTAGGTTTTTGGGGGGTGTCGGTGGGGGGTGGGTTAGGTGTTTAGGCTTTTCCGTATTACTACACAGGTGCAGTACAACTTTTTTTTTAAGTTTATATATATATATAATATTGAGCGATTTTTTATAAAAAAATTCAAAAAAAAAATTGTTATGTTTTTTAGGCTTTTTAGTTAGTTTTTTGGTTTTCTCATTTAAAGTAGTTTTCTCATGATCAATCCCCTGTATATACAGTTTAGTTATATATTCTTAATTTTATATATATAACACTTATTAATTAAATATATATTTACATAACAGTAAATAAATGTGTAGGGTAGGTTCGGTTTAAAGGTAATTTATTTAATATATAATGGGGGTCGGTTCGGTTTTGTTGGTTATGAAAATACTTATAACCATAACCGACCCATTAATTTCGGTTTTCAAAAAAATCAAAACCGACCCACCAATTTTTGCTTTGTGTAAGGCCCTAATATGTTTTAACCATATAGACGCAGCGGAAAATAGGAACTATAAAATATTCTTCCTTGTTAAATGTTCCCAACATACTTTAAGGCCGTTTAAAACGAAACCTTTTAAAGAAAACATGCCATTCACTATTAATTAATGTACAAATTACATCACGTGGATACATTAAGTGAGCACCTTCCATACACTCCACGTTCTATAACTCGAATTTCGACCATTTGTCCTTCGGAATAATTAATAATAATCCGTATAACCTGTGAACACCATAAACAACCAACACGTTAGTAAATGGCGACATCATACATGTCATATAAACATTTGGCTAAAAGACCATATTGCATTCTAACAACGCAAAATGTCCCGTTCATTCATCCTTCAAAGCTATTACTTTCCGGCATCGACTCAATCGAACCCAACGTCATCATACCTGTACTTTTCATTTCATTCTCAGTAATAATAACACGGTTAGCGATCCCAGATTCTTAACATATTGAAGACACAATGTTTCACGGAACTACCTACCATTGGTAGACATTCATTTGACTACAACGCATATACGAATTCATACTACATATATCTACCACAAATCCAACGATCCATCATTTTACATAAACCAATTCACTCAAACACATATAAATGCCATACTTATTCATGCGCACTGCTATCCAACTAAAATCCTATCTTAAACAAAATAATTCCCGTCCTTACACATATGATAACCTTTAAAATCTCACTTGTCCATTCAAGTTTTAATCCCATAACTACATATGGCCCACACATACGATTCCACAATCGTTAATCGTTTCCTAAGGATTACCCGTTTATCATTTATATTCTATATCCTTCTAACACTTTACCGTAAATCAAACCAACCACTATATCTCACCATGTTACTTTTCATGTTTTGACCCGTTTGATCTCACCAAGCATTTCTCGTCACTTATGAACTATAAGTAACCTACTACAACATTCCTTACCTCATTTATTTACATTTCACAACCTTCCATTCATGACTCATAACATTCATATAACACATTTCATTTATATACTAAGAATTGAGTTTCGAAATTCACTTACTTTAAGCGCTCGTATTCGTGCTTGTCTCTTTGCTTCCTCTTAACCCGTTAGCTTTCCATGCTTGAGTCCATGCTGGTGTGGTTCCTATCCTTTCATGTCGTCATGCCCATAATAATGTCAGTATTCATGCCCATTCGTATCAACATACATCTTCCAACTCTTATTTACATTGACTTTCACTAACACGCATACGACATGAATTGTCAACCACAATGTTCAATACCTTCGAAATCCAAATTCATTATCACACATATCTCATGATCTATCAATTCTTACATTAGTATCAAAACGACTAACCATGCTATTATTACTTGGTTGACTTTCAGAAAGTCAACCTTCTAGCATATAACTTCCAACTTTTGATCACACATTCATGTTGATATGGTAAACCATAATAATGTCATCATATTCGTTTCATACATGATCACTTAGTTTTACATACACCAAACACACATAATCAATTTACACATACTTATGTTTTCATGATTCTACATTTGACATTCACATTCTATGTTAGTCAACTTAAGATAATCATAACATCATCATTTACTAGTAAGGTCATATGCTATGTATTTAGTACACATTCACTTCTTAATTGCAATTAAGTAATTAATAGAACATATGGCGAGCATCATCCGTTCAAGCACAATGTACAAGCCCCTAATGCATGATTTTAACCTAAACATACATTCAACCCGAATTCTTGTATGAGTTCCATCTAAAGCACATTCTTCAAGTTAGTTTACTACTAATTACATCATTATCATATTTCATTCATATATGTCAAGCCATTTCATACAATCTCACATCCTAAATTCACTTAGACATTTCATCATACACTTGGTGTGTATACTACTTTCTAAGCATAATGTACAACCCATTCATACTTTAATTCCCACTTCTTGCATTCATCTTATCAACACAACTATAATAAAATAAATTTCATACTATACTTTAAACTAACTAACATATAAGCATCACACACCATATAATTCATCAAATTTTCACTAGGAATAGACATGGGTGACACACCCATGTCACCATCTTCATCATCCCATATGGGTTTTACTTCCAAACATTGAATTAATCAAAATCATGCATAACACATGTTCTATATGATGATTTTAACACATAAGCATGCTTAATTTCATACCAATTTACGGATTTGATCATAACCCATTTCTAAAAAGATCATCAAATGAGAATCTACAACTTACCAAGTGATTTATAGGACTAGATGAACAAGGATTCAAGTACATGCATGAGTTTTAGCTTGAATGCACCTTCAATTTGGACAAAAAGGGGCTGAATTGAGGGTTTCTCCATCTCCTTCTTATGGGTGTCGACCACACCACCAACATACACACACACACATACTGAAGTTTCTAGTTTATATGAAACTTAAACTTAATTTCCCACTTTTAGTCCTTCTAGTTTATTCTTTTGTCACCAATAGCACTAAGTTTCATTCTCTTGTTACTTGACTAACTATTTAACTAAGTTAAATAGCTTGGTTATTTTATTTTATGCCATCATATAAAGAAACATACTAGTCAATTAAAATTCATGATTTTGGGGCGTTACAAGTCTACCCCCCTTAAAGGAGGTTTCTTCCCCGAAACCTTTCTCATTCCTACTAGACCAATTCTACTCTTACTTTTTCATCTATTCATTCATGATACTTACTATAACAAGAATACATTCGGGGTCTTGGCAAAAGTTTTATTCATGCATAAACATAATTGTACGCACTGTCCCTGTGTTCTTAAATTAAGTAAATTACTTTCATAATCACATATAAGTGAGACTCTGATCCAGAGTTCTTATTAGTGTCGTTTTCACATTATAATGCTAGTTCCTAGCACACATCATCACTAGCGGTTCGTTCATTGAAATTTATTCCAAATGTATGCTATTGGTCGTACAAACCTAAGTTTACGACTTGTTTCTATCTTTCTAATTAAGCATAACATTTGCTAATAAAAAAAATCGATTTATTTCATTCCACTCACATATCATACATGATATTTCATTATTGTCACCATAAGCATACCCCATCATCCCATTACTAACGTTCTTCTAATTACTTTTTATTCACATGAGGAGTCAACATATCATCATACGCATACTATAAACATTCAATGGTTTATTAATACTACAACAAAACTATCATTTTTATACTTACTTGGTCGTACTTGACATGAGAATTAAGCATCATTCTACGGTTATTATCGTTACTTGTACTATGCATACCTTTAAGTTAGTCTCAAATCATCTCACTCATATCACTTTACTATTAGTTCCCTTCACGCACTACTTCCCTATTAAGCAAGTATGTTGCGCGAGTGCATCGTGCGAGCGTCTAACCAATGCCATAAACTTTTACTCAAAGATTTTGAATTTGTTCTCCTAATAACATAATTTCCTTCTTATATTACCCATTAAAGCTAAACATTCAATATGCCAATTCTTATTCATAGTTGCGAGCTAAACATTTTACTAACCTTGATCTCATTGGATAAACCAACGGTCTGTGACCCGAATCAACCCGTTTCTTCATGAGTTCATGCAATACCTGGATTGATCGCATCCATTTATTTGTTGAGCTTCCGCCTATGCGCAACCTTTCAACAATGTCTTGTTCAGATGAACATGGCCAACAAACCCACCATCAAAGTTTGCATTTTATGATGGTACTTGCCATTAATACGTTCCCTTCAAATACTTATTCCACTCGGTGTTTAAGCACCTACCGTTCTTTCATAACTTTCTTACAAGTATGCTATAATATATCACACATACCAATTCTTACATACAATCCTTTCATTTTGTTAATTATTTTGCCAACCTATCGTATACGCATTGAAGTACACGTTTGTACTCCTACCAAATCAAGCATACTTATAAGACATTTTCTTAGCTTTTCTTGTGAAAGTTTTCTTTCCTTGTAAATTAGATAAGTCATTCATCTGAATCCTAGTCCATCATTCATATTGACTCTCATGGGTCGATTACTAACATACCTCACACGTAATGTATTCAAAGCTTATTTCCTTCAACTAAGGTTTCTTACTACTACAATAGCTTTCATCGGTTATACTTACTTAATGAATCAAGTACTTCATGCTATTTTACTATTACTTGCTTAATAATTATTAACTTATCTTCGTTTGACTTTTCGGAAGTCCAACTATAAATACATTCTTATCTATGTTTTATCAATTACTCACAACCGATCCAACTAGTGTTCTTATATGCACTGCACATACATATGCATTTCTTTAGTCGAGTGACAGACCTAACCCGGCCAAGATACCGACCACACTTACTAGGTTTTATACCTGCCTTAGTTGGGGAGAGAAATGCTTTTCCTCTTTCATTCTCACCCGATTCCTTGCTTATTTATGGGTCTGATCTTTCATTCACGCATGTTTGTTTCACTTTTACTCGTAAATTCAATCCATCTTTATTCTAACTTTTCTTTCCTATTTGTTCGGTCCTTATAAACCGACGGACTTAACCTTCCATTCATACTTTTCATTCATACATGTTTAATCCTGTACTCAACTACTGGTTTACTTTTCATCCATACTTTTCATTCCTATAAGTTTGATCCGTATTTACATATGGATTCAAACTTTTCATTTCCTCATTTCATTCTTTCTTGTTTAATCCATACTTACTTACCGATTCATACATTTCATTCTTAACATTCATTCTTACTTGTTTGATCCGTACTTACTTACGGATTCAAACATTTCATTCTTACCATTCATTCTTACTTATTTGATCCATACTTACTTACGGATTCAAACATTTCATTCTTGTCATTCATTCTTACTTGTTTGATCCGTACTTACTTACGAATTCAAACATTTCATTCTTACCATTCATTCTTACTTGTTTGATCCATACTTACTTACGGATTCAAATATTTCATTCTTGTCATTCATTCTTACTTGTTTGATCCGTACTTACTTACGGATTCAAACATTTCATTCTTACCATTCATTCTTACTTGTTTGATCCATACTAACTTACGGATTCAAACATTTCATTCTTACCATTCATTCTTATAAAATACCCTCATTCTCTAGAGAGTCTTACTCTTTCTTTCATCTACACGTCCACCTGCTACCCAATTTTGCCGGACATACCTGTGGCAATTATCATGGTCTCACGAGTGTCATATGTTTCTTGCGTACTGGTCAGGTACACAATCCACATACTTGTTTCGTGCCTTCACGTAATCGTCACCTTATGCCCGAAGAAGTGGGTTTCAGTTCGTATAACATCTTTAAATCCTTACCTAGACAATATCATTGTCTTTCGTTTGAAAATCAAACCCCTTGTTTCAATCCGGATCTTTTCATAAGCTACGACTCTCCTGTCGTAAGTTACCATGATTCATACTTATACGTTCATTCTTTAATATGATCAAAACGGTCACGAATTATATAGGTGCCATCAATAAGTCGAAGGACTTATTATTACATACATTCTTCTCCTTCTTTCCGAAACGTTATGTTCACGAGACACATTATCATAGTACAATTCGAGTCACATGACTTCTTATATGTTTTTATCACTTTTCGGGGTTCTAGTAGGGCCACGAGATAGGTTTTAGGAGGTACGAACTCGTGGTATGAAAAATAAGCAAAAACAGCGATCCAGACCTGCATGCAGCATCGGCGATGGCCCAGGGTTGCGTCTGCGACGCCCCTGGCAAACCAGCGTCGCCGGAAACTCGCATAGACAGCAGTTTTGCGCGTCGGAGAAGGAAGCCGCATCGGCGACGCCCCCTCTATCCTTCAGACGCTATTTTGTTCAAATTTCAGCCTGCACGACCCGTTTCCGAGCCCCGTTCCAACCCGAATTGACCCTGAACATCCCGAAACATCCCGTAACACCCCGTAATATCTCGTAACACACTTTTGCACGAGCTTTCGGTTCGAGTTCAAGCACTACGGCTCTAATACCAACTTGTAAGGCCCTAATATGTTTTAACCATATAGACGCAGCGGAAAATAAGAACTATAAAATATTCTTCCATGTTAAATGTTCCCAACATACTTTAAGGCTGTTTAAAACGCAATCTTTTAAAGAAAACATATCATTCACTATTAATTAATGTACCAATTCCATCACGTGGATACATCAAGTGAGAACCTTCCATACACTCCATGTTCTATAACTCGAATTTCGACCATTTGTCCTTCGAAATAATTAATAATGATCCGTATAACTTGTGAACACCATAAACAACCAACACGTTAGTAAATGGCGACATCATACATGTAATATAAACATTTGGCTAAAAGACCATATTGCATTCTAACAATGTAAAATGTCCCGTTCATTCATCCTTCAAAGCTATTACTTTCTGGCATCGGCTCAATCGAACCCAACATCATCATAACTGCACTTTTCATTTCATTCTCAATAATAATAACACGGTTAGCGATCCCGGATTCTTAACATATTGAAGACACAATGTTTTCACGGAACTACCTACCATTGGTAGACATTCATTTAACTACAACGCACATACGAATTCATACTACATATATCTACCACAAATCCAACGATCCATCATTTTACATAAACCAATTCACTCAAACACATATAAATGCCATACTTATTCATGCGCACTGCTATCCGACTAAAATCCTATCTTAAACAAAATAATTCCCGTCCTTACATATATGATAACATATCAAATCTCACTTGTCCATTCAAGTTTCAATCCCATAACTATATATGACCCACACATACGATTCCACAATCGTTAATCGTTTCTCAAGGATTACTCGTTTATCATTTATATTCTATATCCTTCTAACACTTTACCGTAAATCAAACCAACCACTATATCTCACCATGTTACTTTTCATGTTTTGACCCGTTTGATCTCACCAAGCATTTCTCGTTACTTATGAACTATAAGCAACCTACTACAACATTCCTTACCTCATTTATTTACATTTGACAACCTTCCATTCATGACTCATAACATTCATACAACACATTTCATTTATATACTAAGAAGTGAGTTTCAAAATTCACTTACTTTAAGCGTCCGTATTCGTGCTTGTCTCCTTGCTTCCTCTTGACCCATTAGTTTTCCATGCTTGAGTCCATGCTAGTGTGGTTCCTATCCTTTCATGCTGTCATGCCCATAATAATGTCAGTGTTCATGCTTATTCATATCAACATACATCTTCCAACTCTTATTTACATTGACTTTCACTAACATGCATGCGACATGAATTGTCAACCACAATGTTCAATACCTTCGAAATCCAAATTCATTATCACACATATCTCATGATCTCTCAATTCTTACATTAGTGTCAAAATGCCTAATTGTTTTGGTCAAAAATTACTGAAGCAATTAAGTGATCAAACTTAGTTTGTGAGGTAGCGTGCTATTGTGATTTGTAAAAATATGTTAAGTTGATTGATTATGAAAACAGTTTCAGGATATAGCTTCAGGATAATAAACTATATCAAAATAACAAGTAAATGCGAGTAAAGTAAAAATTGACACAGGATGTACGAGGAAATCCCTTGATCAATCTAGATCGCCAGTACAAAACCTCCGGAGCTAACAATCGTCATCTGCCTTGTTCTTCTTATTGCTTGAAATAACAGGATACAACTTCAGGATAATGCTCGGATCAGCTCTAAGTGTTACAGTGATTGTGAAGTATGAGTGAGTGTTAATTGCAGAAATAGCAAGTGCTTAATGATTGTACGAGATTGTGTGTTCGAAATTGTATGTCTAACCACTGATCCGGCACCCCCTTATATAGTACAAAGAATAACTAACTATTCTACAATTCCAGGATGCTGTGAATATTCCCCTATGACCATTGTAGACCTCTTCCTCAGCTCCAACGTTCGTCTTCCGACCATCTTGAGCGAGTCTTCAGGAAGACCAATCCCATGCATTCGTTGGTACCTTGAATCTAAAGAAAATCGTTAGTGGCGAATAGGATACCCCCGCAGGTTTTTACCAATATCCTGGTTCAGTATCCTGGTCGCAGTATCAAACATATAATATCAGGATATGTCTTCGGGATATGGGTTCGAAATTTCACCCATAACACTAACCATGTTATTAATACTTGGTTGTCTTTCAGAAAGTCAACCTTCTAGCATATAACTTCCAAATTTTGATCACGCATTCATGTTGATATGGTAAACCATAATAATGTCATCATATTCATTTCATACATGATCACTTAGTTTTACATACACCATATACACATAATCAATTTACACATACTTATGTTTTCATGATTCTACATTTGACATTCACATTCTATGTTAGTCAACTTAAGATAATCATAACATCATCCTTTACTAGTAAGGTCATATGGTATGTATTTAGTACACATTCACTTCTTAATTTCAATTAAGTAATTAATAGAACACATGGCGAGCAACATTCGTTCAAGCACAATGTACAAGCCCCTAATGCATGACCTTAACCTAAACATACATTCAACCCGAATTCTTGTATGAGTTCCATCTAAAGCACATTCTTCAAGTCAGTTTACTACTAATTACATCATTATCATATTTCATTCATATATGTTAAGCCATTTCATACAATCTCACATCCTAACTTCACTTAGACATTTCATCATACACTTGGTGTGCATACTACTTTCTAAGCATAATGTCCAACCCGTTCATGCTTTAATTTCCACTTCTTGCATTCATCTTATCAACACAACTATAATAAAATAAATTTCATACTATACTTTAAACTAACATATAAGCATCACACACCACATAATTCATCAAATTTGCACTAGGAATAGACATGGGTGACACACCCATGTCACCATCTTCATCATCCCAAATGGGTTTTACTTTCAAACATTGAATTAATCAAAATCATGCATAACACATGTTCTATATGATGATTTTAACACATAAGCATGCTTAATTTCATACCAATTTACGGATTTGATCATAACCCATTTCTAAAAAGATCATCAAATGAGAATCTACAACTTACCAAGTGATTTATAGGACTAGATGATCACGGATTCAAGTACATGCATGAGTTTTAGCTTGAATGCACCTTCAATTTGGACAAAAAAGGGCTGAATTGAGGGTTTCTCCACCTCCTTCTTGTGGGTGTCGACCACACCAACATACACACACACACACATACTGAACTTTCTAGTTTATATGAAACTTAAACTTAATTTTCCACTTTTAGTCCTTCTAGTTTATTCTTTTGTCACCAATAGCACTAAGTTTCATTCTCTTGTTACTTAACTAACTATTTAACTAAGTTAAATAGCTTGGTTATTTTATTTTATGCCATCATATAAAGAAATATACTAGATAATTAAAATTCATGATTTTGGGACTTTACACTTTGGTTCGGTTATGTCGGTTAATTTGGTTTTATGCACGCCCCTACACTTAATTGTTGAAAGACATTTTGTAGCCCTTTAGCATCCATGTACCCATAATTGTTCTTATCAAACACGCTAAA
Source organism: Helianthus tuberosus (assembly GCA_030545235.1). Taxonomy (NCBI): domain Eukaryota; kingdom Viridiplantae; phylum Streptophyta; class Magnoliopsida; order Asterales; family Asteraceae; genus Helianthus; species Helianthus tuberosus. The sequence goes on from CM060447.1 coordinate 199,160,856, forward strand.
TGCTTCTTTGACTTCATCTAAGCTTGGTTCGTTATCAACAAACAAACCCACCATTTCTTCCAACACGATAGTTTCCCTTCGATCATCATCAGGATCCCAAAACGTTCCTAATCATTCGATCATAGTCTTTGGATTCACTTCCAACACCTTCTTTTTACCTGTTCCATTCTCGACACCGCTTCTTCGTGCAATGGAGCTACCATGCAAGCAGTGGCGGAGCTTGACCAAAAGTTCCGAGGGGGCGGAAAGTCATGGGACCTAATTTATATATTGTATAAATATTTAGGCAAAATAATTGTGGGGGATGATCCTATATAATTTTAAAATTTTCAGACAAAAAATCAGAAATTTTACACTTCTAACCGAAATATTGGAGGGGGCGGGTGCACCCCCACTTCACTCTAAGCTACGCCCATGCATGCAAGTGGTGGTTGGTGTAGGCGTGAAGTGAAGTGAGAAATGAAAATACTTTGCTTTTTATGGAATGAAATTCTGAAATTTTGTGGACAATGCGTTCAAGTATACAACGATTCCATGAGGTTGTTAGAAAGCGACATAATACTTGAATAAACTAAACTACTCAAGGTGAGCTTCCTGGAAAAATTGTGTCCATTCAATTCAAATATGAATTAACTTCTGTCCATGATAAATACTTTTAAAATCAGCTTCAAGTCTCCCATTCTTTCTCTAGATCGTCCGATGAGAGTCACCGGTACCCTCATCAGAACCCTAGAACCCCCAACCGTCATTGTCGGCTTTAACTACCACCGATAACATTATTGTCGTCATACTATCATGTTGGAACCCTCGTCTACCACCGCCTTCTATCATCGTTTCACCGTCTTAACCACCACAACCCACCACCGGTCTGATCTAAGGACAAGAGGGTGACCGGTGGGAGACGATGGTCGGTTTGCCTCCATCACCGCCGCTCCCCTCTCTCTATCTCTTCCGTGCTATAGCTGGTCTCTCTCTCCATCTCTGTAATCTGGGTTTTGAACTGGGAGCGGTGGAGGGCAAGGTGTCCAAGTACGTGTCAGCTGTGAAAGTGTAAAACCCTAAAATACCCTGATAACTGTTCATTCCCTTCTTCTATTAACATATAGTAATTTCTGAAATCTTTGTTGATTACAAAACAAGCGAAATAATCATATTGCTAGTGTTATTTAGGAAGTTGATTTCTATTATCATACTTTCTATGTGACTCATTTCTTGTTTAGATAAATGAGCTAACAGGTCTTAGATTACACAATATTAAATATGTTGGGGTTAGAGCTAATATCTTTGACACGAACAAATATATGATCATACTTTCTATGTGACTCATTTCTTGTTTAGATAAATGAGCTAACGGGTCTTAGATTACACAATATTAAATATGTTGGGGTTAGAGCTAATATCTTTGACACGAACAAATATATGAGGTTGTGTTTTTCGAAAATATATTGTAACATTGTACAATAGAAAAAAGAATCTTTACTATGGTGTGTTATACTTAAATTGAAAAATATATATTGACTATGTTGGGGTTAGAGCTAATATCTTTGACACGAACAAATATATGATCATACTTTCTATGTGACTCATTTCTTGTTTAGATAAATGAGCTAACGGGTCTTAGATTACACAATATTAAATATGTTGGGGTTAGAGCTAATATCTTTGACACGAACAAATATATGAGGTTGTGTTTTTCGAAAATATATTGTAACATTGTACAATAGAAAAAAGAATCTTTACTATGGTGTGTTATACTTAAATTGAAAAATATCTATTTGCATGTAACAAAAGAAAACAAGTTTTATAGATGCATAAATCGACCCTTATCGATTAAGAAATTTCGCATTCTTTTCAATCATGACTGACTTTTCCTGTTTCTTATAAAAGTAGAAAACCTACCAACCGTACACTTTAAGACTACTGATCTTAGAGGTGTTAGATATGTCATTATTATTATTATTATTATTATTATTATTATTATTATTATTTAAGTGCCACATGTGTGCTTGCCCAACCAATAAGATCATTTCTCTCTCATGACCCTTTCACAAACCATAAAAACACCAATTCTCTATCCTCTCTCCTGCCCATAAATTTCTCTCTCTTGCCCTCTTAAAAACAAAAATATCTATCAAATATTTATCTTCTCTCTCATCTCTCCTACATCACACTCACAAACATTTCTTCCCTACATTTTTTCTCACATACACCACTATATTCTCTCTCCTCCACCTCACACCCTCTCTTCTTAAAACACGAAAAAATACCTCTATTGTGGATGCTCTCATTTTTTCTCATTTTTCACCACATACATATTCACACTCTCTCTCTTCCAACTCATCCCCTCTCTCCTCCACATCATCTTCTCTCTCCTTAAAAACACCAAAAAACAACCTATTGTGGATGCTCTAAAGACAAACCAAAGCAAGCTAATTTATAAAGGGGTTTTCTAATGGCACACCCCCTTTCTATCTACACACTTTTTCAATTCAATACGCATCGTATAGGCCTATACAATGCGTATTGAATTAAAGTAAAAAACATGGCAGACTGACAGGTGCAGGTTATGTCTGGCGGCGGGCCTGATACGCATCGTATAGGCCTATACGATGCGTATCAGGTCGCTGTTTTTTTGAATTTGTTTTTTGTTGTGTTGTGTCGAATGCGAACCCGAGAAACGATATGGATTTCGAGCAGTTGGTCGATGATATGATTGATAAAAGAAGCGCTTTTATCATGTGTCATATTAGATGTGTTATGGTGAGATTTTTTAAGTTTGCACAGTGAGAGAAAAGACCAGCACCTCTGTCAGTATTGTCCTTTAAATTCGCATAAACATATATTCGTTTCATAACCTCCTCCTATAAATCAACCACAACTCACCCGATACGTCTTCTTTGGATCACACATGATAAAAGCGCTTCTTTAGACAATCTGTGATTATGTTATGTTTCTTCAAGATTTACGTCTGATGTCCAAGTTTGATCACATTTGACTTCATCGGCGGCAGTCCAATGACTTTCTTGAGTCACATATCCAACAATAGGGCCCACGGATCTTATGCCCATCCGAGACCGACCTCTGAATCATCATAGAAGATGTGTCGGGTTCTTCTGCTAGTGGTCGGGCTTCCAATGCTCACACAGGGTGATAAACAACGCTGATATCATCATAGAAGCGTTGGGATTCAAGGGTTTATGAGTCAAAGTTAACATTCAGATTCAGAAAGCAGATGATTTTGTACTTCGTTTATTCCCTTTAATCTATTAGAACGATCCTTGTTTTGTCACGTACATGCGTTTAATTCCCAACATCCTTGTAGTGTTTAGAATGTTTGAAGGAAATGTTGGTTCAATACCACCGGTTTCTAACTTTATGCTTGCATCCACCACAGTAAACATTAACTTTGTTGGAATCTACGAAGAAACTGTTCGATTTCACGGTGAGTGGAGAAATTAGCGACGGAGAAAATGTTTGTATTTGTGGATTTCGGTTGGTTCAGAAACTTAACAAGAGAAGCAACTAAAAAAGCGGTGAACGGTATTTAACGTACACACCGCATTCGAAGTTCCCTGATTGAGAAAAACTTCTTTGAGCTAACCGCCGATATCTCATCCTTCTGTTGTTCAGTACTTCCGAGACGATTCAAGTTATTTCAGTTATTTCTGTTGATTCAGTAATTCAACGTATTTTAGTTGGTTTCGAATATACCAAAAGAGATCTGAACCAACCGAAATCCACTTCCGAGACGATTCAAGTGAGTCCTATGAAGCAACCGAAATCGGAGCACGCCGCTTAAATCGGAGCACAATTAGAGTAACGTTACCGATCAGTCCGTTGATCGAGTAACTAGCAGAAGAACCCGACAAAAACAAGTTCTCCAAGTTTGTTATTCAGATCTCTATTCGGTCATCTTTCCAACCTACAACACACGATAACTTTAAACTTTATAGTGTGTGATTTGACCAGGAAATGATTGGAGGTGATTGCTACTTTTAATAAGCTGTCATAGTTGTCAAATTCGATTTCAACAAATCTTTTCCTTTTCCTTCAATTTCTAGAACATTCTCCGTAACATGAAGACGTGTCGGGTTCTTCTACTGGTATTTTAATGAAGTATTGAAGATTGAATGTGCAAACCCAACCGTATTTTACTACGGAAACGGTGGCTATGCGAAATATAAACCGTAATCTTTTGTGACTATGGGAAACACAAGTTTTCTTTTTGAGCTTGATGGATGTCCGTTATCTCAGTTGAGGCGGGCATTGTTTAAATCTGAATATAACTAGATGTTACGTGTAACTTCATTAAACCAAGAACAAACCCTATTTCAAATCAGCGTTGTTTATCACCCTGTGTGAGCATTGGAAACCCGACAAAACAGTCTTGACAACTGTGACAGCTTATCTATCTATGTGTGTCACATCCATCCTGTTATAGCAATCGATATGATTAATTTTACAGATTTTTTTCTAATTAGCGTTGTTAACTACCAAAAGAATGCATACACAAATAGTTCTAGTGGACGAAGCAAAGAGAACCTGATTCAGTTGTTCAGTACTTTCGTGTGTTAAATACAAAGCCGATTTCAACTTCCATTGATCAAATGATAAAAACCCTAAGAATGCATACACAAATAGTTCTAGTGGACGAAGCAAAGAGACCGCCTTGTTAACAAAAGTATGTTGTTCCAAGATCAATTCCAAAGATTATTGATGGTAACAAGAGTATTGAGGTGGGTTCAAACTTCCAAGATCAAATTCCAAGATATCAGCGTTCTTTAATCTATTAGAACGATCCTTGTTTTGAGAACCTGATACTGTTATTACATCCGAGACGATTCAAGTGAGTCCTATGAAGCAAGTGTCGGTCTATTCAATTGAGAGAAATCATTGCATTACATCTCTATTGAAAACAAGTGGTTGTAATGATGGAACCCTTGATTTAAAAAAACATTTTTGAGAAATTTATAGTTCAATACGCATCGTATAGGCCTATACGATGCGTATTAATCGAAGATTTTACTGAAATACCCCTGGTTTTCTGATAAATTCAGGGGTATTTTTGAGAAAATTCAAAGTTTAATACGAATCGTATAGGCCTATACGATTCGTATTAAGCTGATATACGATACAACATAGGCCTATACGATCGTATATGGCATTATTTCAAATTTAGTGTTATCATGTTTCCCTCGGTTCGACGCGTATACGTCTCGTTTTTTGTCGAACTTTCGTATATTTTGTCGTTTTATTACGTATACCTTCAACATAAGTCGTTTCGGTGCCGTTCGGTTGCGTGCGAATATCTTATTCTATGATTACTTACAGTTTTGTTTGAAATCCACTTGAACTCCATAGTGTCGTATTATGTGTATATGTGTGTGGAAATATCGTTAGTTGCGTACTTTGACGTATTTTTGCATATTTTGACGTATTCTAACATATTGTTGCGTATTTAATAGTATTTTTGACGTATTTTAGCGTATTTTAACGTATTTTAGGGTATTTTTACGTTTTTAGCGTATTTTAACGTATTGTAACATATTTTAGCGTATTTTAACGTATTGTAATGTATTTTAATGTATTCCTTGTCAAATCACACACTATAAAGTTTAAACTTATCGTGTGTTGCAGTTTGGAAAGATGACCGAATAGATATCTGAATAACAAACTATGGAGAACTTGTTTGCGTTATCCATCAACAAAAGATAAAAATACTCTAAAATTAACAAGGCGGTCTCTTTGTTGCGTACTGATTACTGAAAAGATTTGCGTACACAGGGAGAATGTTCTCGAAATTGAAGGAAAAGGAAAAATGGTTGCTGATGTTTTTCACTATCAGGTTTTTGTTGGTTTGTTTGAGAACCTGATTCCAATGTCCTACTACTACAATCCTTCCTACATTATTGAAAATTACTATATCACCCCCACCAGATACATCAATTTGTCACTTTCAAAATTCAAATCAAACGTTCATGTATCACATGGAATGACCGATCTAAGGCAGAGAACCTGATTCAGATAAACAAATTCGATTTCAACAAATCTTTCAAGGTCTTAAGTGATGGACAATTGGTTAAAAGATGTAGAAGAATTTGTGTAGATCACAATGGACTCAGACTCATACTACCCTTGTCGTTCTGTATTTTCTCCTTTTCTAATTCTCGAAGAATCTCGTAACGTATGACACATGATAAAAGGGGATGTCTAATGGAACACCTGATTGAGAGAAACTCCTTTGAGCTAACCGCCGATATCTCATCCTTCTGTTGTTCAGTACTTCCGAGACGATTCAAGTTATTTCAGTTATTTCTGTTGATTCAGTACTTCAACGTATTTTAGTTGGTTTCGAATATACCCAAAGAGATCTGAACCAACCGAAATCCACTTCCGAGACGATTCAAATGAGTCCTATGAAGCAAGTGTCGGTCTATTCAATTGAGAGGAAACATTGCACGCCTTGAACGAGTCTAGAACACTCGTAATCCTCAACCGGCTTTGAAACCGGACGGAATCTACGAAGAAACTGTTCGATTTCACGATGAGTGGAGAAATTAGCGACGGAGAAACTGCTTGAATTTGTGGATTTCGGTTGGTTCAGAAACTTAACAGGAGAAGCAACTAAAAAAGCGGTGAACGGTATTTAACGTACACACCGCATTCGAAGATCCTTGCATTAGACACAATTTGTTGTAATTTGTGGATCAACAGAAATAACTGAAATAGTTCTCTTTAATCTATTAGAACGATCCTTGTTTTTGAGAACCTGATTCTGTTGTTCAGTACCAACAGAATGCATACCCAAATAGTTCTAGTGGACGAAGCAAATGAAACCGGAGTTGTTATCTTGGTTGTTCAGTACTTTCGTGTGCTAAATATAAAGCCGATTTCAACTTCCATTGATCAAATAATAAAAACCCTAAGAATGCATACACAAATAGTTCTAGTGGACGAAGCAAAGAGACCGCCTTGTTAATTTAAGGGGTATTCTCAAATAATGTTTCCTAGATGTTTGAAGACCAACAAATGTCCAAAGTGCTGTTTCTTCGTTCGCATGACGGAAAGCTACCGCGTGACAGGAAGCTACCTTGCAAAAAATAAAAAATTAAATCGACACCCTCAATACTCATCGTATAGGCCTATACGATGCGTATTACTTTTTGGTGGGGGGGCAATGGCAGCCTTTGGCAGGCATAGAAGTTTGAACCCACCTCAATACGCATCGTATAGGCCTATACGATGCGTATTGAGGGTGTCGATTTAACCCCCAATGTGTGCCAATAATACGACCCATAAAAATCCAAAACGGTCAATTTGGGTTATAATAAAACTTCTCGAAACTATGGAATTAGTCACTTTTAATTCTAAACATGTTTATACATAATTTAATATTAATAAAAAACAAAATTAAAGTTTATATCCATCAAGAACTAAATTCAACTTTATTAAAAAAAAAAATTAAACGTGATTGACCAATCTGAAGTTTAGTTTGAAGGTGATCATCAAACAATACAACAAATATGAAAGTTTATATTCATTATATACTCATTCATTCATCACAATTTAGTTTGAACAAAATTCTATGAAGTTTAGTATATATTTATTCTCATCTATTCATCACACTTCATATCCATTACGAACTAAATTTCCGTGTGAATAGTGGTCACCAAACAATACAACAAATATGAACGTTGTTGACAAAGAATATACATACTAGTTATTATTATTTTACATACATACATACATTTAAAGTAGTTTGTTATATACAGTACACAAAGAAACCCTCTTTTAAGACTTTATTACCAAAATGCCATCAAAGTAGTTTCTTATATACAACACAAAAAGAAACCCGAGACTTTATTACCAAAATGCTATCATTTTGTTTTTCATGTATTTTTGTACCTCAAAGTTAATTTTCATTTATTTTTGTACCTCAAAGTTAATATATAGTAAACACTAAACAGTGAGGGTGGTATTTTTTTGTTTATGTATTGGAGTTATTTTTTTTATTGTGATTTACATTTTTACCCCTCATGTTTAGCTTTGCAAGTTCTGTCTTTTCCTTTGGTCTTTAAGTTATAGTTTTTTTTGCTATACATTCGAGTTCGTTTGCGTTTTACACTAGCTCACGACGTAAGTTTGCGTTTTTTTCCCCTACATTTGATGTCACGTGACGATATAAATTCTCATTTTTGATATACGGTTTTTCAGGGTTTGGTTGGTGTTTGCTTACTACTTAGCACAGTTTTACGACCTACGCCCCGCGCTTTGCAAGTTCTGTCTTTTCCTTTGGTCTTTAAGTTAAAGTTTTTTTGCTATACATTCGAGTTCGTTTGCGCTTTACACTAGCTCACGACGTAAGTTTGCGTTTTTTTTTTCCTACATTTGATGTCACGTGACGATATAAATTCTCATTTTTGATATACGGTTTTCCAGAGTTTGGTTGGTGTTTGCTTACTACTTAGCACGGTTTTGCATATCAACTGCGTGAGTAATAGTGAATGATTATGAAAATAAGACTGTGGTATCTATTATTAATGATGTTTGCTTATAATCACATGATATAATTTGGTTCTTACACTCAGTACACCAAACTGTTAGATATTGTTACATTACATACTTGTGAATTTTGGATGGGAATGAGCTACTTTGTTGTTACATGCTATCGGGTGATCACTGATTGTACACCCACTGTGATTGTATGATATATGTGAGCTTGGTGAATGTAAACTGATTACGTATGTATGCATACTATAGGCTTTGACTGATTAACTGTGGTCAAGTAGATTAACAAACCGAGCAAACCGAGGTGAGTTCACACTTTCTATAAGGCATGGGATTCCCGGTGGTTTAGGAATGGGTTAAGGAACTAAAACGAAACCTGCATATTCTCCTTGGGTAGAATATGTACCTCCATCCTCCATGGGAAGGATGACAACATTAAACCTGCATATTCTCCTTGGGTAGATTACGTATCTCCGTCCTCCATAGGAAGGACGACAAGCTATAACTTACTAGACAAAACTCTATCATGAAGTCCCTCATTTTTATATCGACTTAATCGCCGGGCCAATGGCGAGCGGGTCATTAGTTAGATAGCGCTATTTAGGTTTGACAAGCCTCACACCGTGCCGCAGAGGACGGGAGTGAACTAATGGATCTGGGCACTTAGTCAATGATGATAGACATTGACGTAGGGCACAACATGACTCAGTCAGTTGTCGATATGGTAACGGGTCTAGTGGTTAACATGGGGAAGCCCCCACTGATTATGGTTTGGGAAACAAGGAATTGGATAACTCGTGGTTTTCGAAACAACTTATGGTTTTTGGAACAACATTAAAACTAGACAACCAACTGTGAACTCGCTCAATTTTGTTGTTGACTCGTTGTTACATGCCTTGCAGGTCGTTAGATACGTTGATGGAGCTTGCACGGGAGGTCGAGGTCGTTGTGGGACATGGACTGTTGAGTTCCATGTTAAACACTTAAACTTTATGAACCTATTGCTTATGTTTTGGTTTTACGTTTTATGCTTCCGCTGTTAACTTGAAGATGGTTAATTTCTTTGGACACCAATTATATTGTGGTTGGTTTATTTACTTAATTACATTGTTCAATATGATTGGTGGCTTGATTCTGGTAATGTCAAGCCTCATGCGGTGATATTCCGTTTGTGGATTTTGGGGGTGTGACATATTTTTTAAAATTAAATTGCATAATATTTATAAAAACAACTTCAAATTATATACGTTTGTAAGAAATAAAACAACTTTGTATTAAAAAAACAACAAAAATCTACAACTTAAAAAAAAACCACATCCAAATACAACAAAAATAACCCACCAACAACCCATTTTTTCCACCAAAACCTAACCTTTTAAACCAAAATAAAGTCTGGCCTCCCAAAGCGTCCCGCTTTGGGCATAGCGCGGCGTCTCACTCCAAAGTCAACAGACAAGGACTAGGACTGACAGGCTCAGTCCTTGTCTTTTGACTTATTTGAAAACGCCCCGTTTTGACCAAAGCGGGGCGCTTTAGAGTGTGCAAACCAGATGCGTGTGCCAATAGCCTGGGCCAATAAAAATCTAAACGGAAAGTATATATAAAAAAGGTTGTTAAATAAATTATGACGTTCAAAATATATATAAAGAAAGTGCTTCAATCCTATCCTTTATTTCTTTGAACCTCTGAGAAACGTTTACAATTTTAACTTTCCTCAACTTATTTTTTACTCTAACTATATCTACGTTAATTTAATATTCATAAAAAAGTGTGACCGGGATTAATATATTAAAACTATATACATAAGATTAGTGTTAAAATGAGATGTAGTTTGAGAGTGGGAGCATATTTTCTTTTACAGTTAAAATATATAAATTTAAATTAACACTATTACTACCAATCATTATTATTACTAGATTATTGATTGTAGTCACAAAAGATCTTTTGTTTTCTATTATCTTTTTTGTACGTGAGTTTGTTTTTTCTTTGGACTTTGTTGACATTTTTTACGATAATGTTTAACGTAACACTTTGTAATGTACATACGTAGTTAAACGTTACAACGTTTATTTTTTGTTCAGTTTAACGATTCCGCTACAATGTGCGGGTCATAAAAACTCGTTATTAAAAGGTTAGAAGTTTAAATTCACATGTACATCTATTTATCATAGAAAATTATGATGTATTTATTGTACAAAAATGATTTGTTTGTTTCTAGAGTAATTTCACTATGAACCTTAGGTTGTGAAAAATGTAACTTTTTTTCATTATTTAATATATAAAATTAAATTTACTTAACCTATACAATCCCCTAAGTTCTCTAGATTAATCCATTCTTTTGCACATCTCTCAAAGGTAATCCAGGCAAAAGAATTCCACAGTCACCACCAGAATGTCCATAATAAGGCATCTTAATATTAATGGCAATCTTTCAATGAGGATGGTTGATCCATAATAAGGCATCTTAAATTTTCAGAATTTTAACCAATAGGTAATAGGTTGATCCGTTTTAACCAGCAGGAGAAGAGAATGGTTGATCCGTTTCAAGCAGATCCCTCTGTAAAACCCTTTTCCAATTCCACCCATTTCACACTCTCACTTCGTTGATTCATTGATCTGAGTTGCAGATAAGGTGTTTGTTGAAATTCCTCAAACAACTTTTTTGGGTTTTCACTAATTTCGTTTACAAATCTGTTGCTCTCCGGAGGTGAAAACATGGCGAATCTGGTGCTCTCTTTGAGTCAGTCAACAAACATGTCATTGACGACCTACCTTATTTGATTTTCTTTTCTCTTCTTCTTTTAGCTGTTAAACCTATTCAAATTTTAATTCCCACATAAAATGTTTTTTGCTGCTGCCCACCAACTGTTTGTAGAAATGCTTGACCCACACCCACATAAATTTTCAAACTTTGGTGTTTCGGTTTCAATTGGATTTTGATTTACCAAGTTTCTATCTACTTTGTGACTCAGTTTTATCTTCATGAAAATGGAATTTTAAAGTGGAACCTTTTTGATTTTGTTGGGGGTGACGCGTTTGTGCATTGGGCGTTTTTGAGGGTGGGCAACTTGGGGTTGCTACCCTCCCCCGTCTTGTAAAGGGTCCTTCCTTTTGCTCCTTGTGTTTGTTTTTCTTTTTCCCCTGACTCCCCTCGAGTTGGCAGCTTTTTGTGTTGTTTTTCTGTTTGCGGTTGACTCTGCGCATGGCCCCTCCGCGTAGAGGTAGAAAAGTCAAGACTACTGGACTGGGGTCAGCGTGTGATAGTGGGTTAAGGGCTTGCCCACTTAAGCATTTCCACGAATGCAAGGATGGTAAACCGGGGTCTAGTGGGTTTTTTCGCCTTCTTGAACACATGCAAAGCACCCACCTTAAGACTGAAAACAGGAAGATTTATGTGAAGGAGGCTATTACTAAGAATTTGGACCTTTTTCTGGATGTGGGGGAAGTCCTAAGGGCAGGAGGCAAATGGTTATGTGGGGAGTGCATGGTTATGCATGCCCTTAGTAGGGGGTGCAAGCATGGTGATGAGATGGTGTCTTTTGCTCCAAACTCGGGGGACGTGGACGACTTCATTGTTGGGAATATGAAGCCATGTCAAGTGGTAGCCGACACTTTTACACTCTCCCCGGAAGGGGTGGTAACCGATGTTGCCCTTCTCGAGCGTGTTTTTTCACTCCGTTTTCAAACCGTTAAATGCATTCCACCCAGTTGTCGACTGGCGTTCGCTCAGGTCTTAACGGGTGCCCTACGTAAAGTGGTGGCATCTCCAGGCTCGGTTGAAAACTGGGTTCAGTTGCTTTTGTTGCCGTGTTGTACACTGAGGGTTGTCAGGCCTTCTTCCAGGCAAGAGCGGAGATCAGGTAATAGAAAATCCCTGCAGTGCAGCAGCATCTTGCAGGCGCTTGCAATGTGGAAAGATGGGTCTGGTTTCACGGATCTGGTCTCTTCTCTCTTGAATAGTGGGGGGGATGTTGGGGTTCCTAGGAGGGATTCCGGAAGGGGCAAAGAAAATAAAAAGGATCACAATATCAAGCAATGCCTGCGGAAGGTTAGGGATGGGCATTTTACGGCGGCGGTTAAAGTCTTATGTTCCAGTGGGGTTGCCCCCTTTGAAGAATCGACCATGAAAGCTCTTATTGATAAACACCCTGTGGTGCCACCCCTATCATTGCCTTCCAACCCTATTGTCCAGCCCACTATTATTGCAGCAGAGGATTGCGTACTTAAATGTATCCAATCCTTCCCTAGAGGGACATCTTGTGGCAGAGATGGGATGCGGGCCCAACACTTGTTGGACGCTATTGGTTGTGAGGGTTCGGTAAGTTCCTCGGGTCTGCTCACAGCCATTACTGGAGTTGTCAACCTATGGCTTGAGGGGCTTTGCCCTAAGGTGTTGGCCGAGTTTGTGGCCTCAGCCCCCCTCACCCCCTTATTGAAACCTGATAATGGTATTAGGCCTATCGCCGTGGGGGGCATCTGGCGTAGGTTGGTCTCTAAGGTGGCTATGAAGAAGGTTGGGAAGGACATGGCCCAGTATTTGGGGGATTTTCAATTCGGGGTTGGTACACCAAATGGGGCGGAGGCGGTGCTTCATAGTGCGAACAGGTTCCTGAACTCTTTTCATGAAGATGGGTCCATGGCCTTGCTCACGGTAGACTTCACCAATGCTTTCAACATGGTTGACCGCTCAGCGTTCCTCCAACAGGTCCACCAACGTTGTCCATCTATCTATCGGTGGGTCCAGTTCCTGTACGCCCAACCCGCTAGGTTGTATGTTGGCAACGATTGTATTGGGGCCACCACTGGAGTGCAACAAGGAGATCCCTTGGGGCCCCTTCTCTTTGCCCTAGCCTTACACCCACTTATTCTCCGTGTCCAGGAGCACTGTAACCTCCCCTTTCATGCTTGGTATTTGGATGATGGCACGATTATAGGTAATGCAATGGAAGTTGCTAAAGCCTTGGACATCATCAACACGGAGGGACCATCCCTAGGGCTCCATCTCAATATTAAGAAAACGGAAGTGTACTGGCCATCGTGTGACGGTCTCAAGGTTCAGGACGGCCTTTTCCCGGGAGGGATAGGTAGACCTGAGAGGGGGGTTAAGCTCCTTGGGGGGGCGGTTAGCCGAGATCCTGTTTTTATCGGGGAATTAGTAGGGCGGCGGGCATTGACAGCGGTTGACCTTATGAAACTCTTGCCCTGCCTCCAGGACCCCCAGTGCGAGCTTCTTCTTTTAAGGTCATGCATGGGGGTAGCTAAGTTACTGTTTGGGCTGCGGACCTGCCAACCCCACTTGATGGCCAATGCGGTATCTTGTTTTGATGATGGTCTTCGAGAGGCTATCGAAGACATTGTTGTTTGTGAGGGGTCCTACTTCGGTGACCTTCAGTGGCGTTTGGCATCTTTGCCGATGCGTCTGGGTGGTTTGGGCCTCCTCTCAGCTCGGGATGTTGGATTTTATGCTTATGTGGCGTCTAGAGCTCAGTCGTGTGTATTGCAAGACCATATCCTTCGGAACAGTGGGGTTGTTAAGCTTGACGTAGACTACCAACTGGCCCTTGAGTACTTAAGTATCTCTCTTCCACACTTTGATATTGGCGGTTTCTCTAATATGGACACCGCCCCCCCAAAGCCACAAAAAACTTTGGCGAATGCCCTATTTGACAAAATCGCTCGGAGTCTGGGAGAAACATTCGATTTGTCTCCCCGCCAGAAGGCGGTGATTGAGTGCTTGAAAGGCCCCCATGCGCAAGATTTTTTGACTGTTATCCCGATCGAGGGGCTGGGGCAATGCATGTCGGCTGTTGAGTATAGGGCTATCCTCAAATACCGGCTGATGATCCCTATGTATTCAGAAGACGAAACCTGCCCAATTTGCCGTAAAGCCTGCATGGATAAATATGGGGAGCATGCTATTCATTGTAAGGAGCTCCCTGGTTTCAAATATCGGCACGACTGGGTGCGAGATGTTTTGGGGGAGATCTTGAGGAAAGCGGGGATTTCTGCCAAGAAGGAGGCCCCTGTGAATTTCCTTACAGATCCGATGGAAGGGAGATCTACATTGAGACCAGCGGATCTGCTCGTCTTTGGCTGGGCGGGAGGGAAACATGCTTGTGTGGATCTCACAGGAGTCTCCCCCTTAGCTGGTTTAAGGGAAAGCGGGTTTGTAGCAGGACAAGCTATAAGGAAAGCGGAATCTAAAAAGGTGGATAAACACGCTAAAGCATGTGCTGATAACCAACATGCATTTGTCCCCTTCGCCTTCGACACCTTTGGCTTCCTAGCTCTAGAAGCTATCCGTTTGTTTACTAGGGTCCAAAAGGTTGTCCACAGCAGTTGCTCATCAACAGGGGGGCAGGGGTTTGTCTTTAATAGGCTAGGGTTTTTGACGGGTGGTCCGTAGGACAACCCTTAAAGCCTTTAAATAGAATAAAATTTCATACTTTGCCTGGTTATTTGCTTGAACTTAGTAACTACGAGTGTTCGTGTGTTTTACAGGCAAATCGCTGAATTCGGTGCATTTAGAACGCTCAGTCATGAAACAAGCAAGGAGGATTATTATTTTTAATAATATAACATCATAAATTTTGGGGATATGACGTGAGGAGAAAAAGAAAACATAAAAAAAATCACATCATCAACATGTGATTCTTGGTGAGTTTTTGAGAAGACAATTTTTGGTGAAGGCTTGGTTGGATAAGACATGTGAGTTGGCAGCCATCATATATACATCACACATACAAGGGGCGGCATTTGTATTAAATGAAGAACATCATCATTATTCTAAGTGCATGGATTGACTTTTGTTCAATACATCAAGAGAAGAAGGCAGCAGTTCACGTGACTTCTTGGAGGGGCTAGACTTGTGGGGGCGGCTGGGCTTCTCCCTTGATTGGGCCGAAACTTATTAGAAGAGCACATCACAAAGTCAACAACTCAACATCACCATTATCTTTAGGGCTGCACATGTGGGTGCTGATTGTGGGCGGCACATGTTGGACTTTTGTGAAGGTGGACATCATCAAAGGAGCACATGGACTCCTATAATTGGGCCGCTAAACAACAACATAATCATCATCAACAATCACGTGCAGACTTGGGCGGTGATACGATAAACACGCACATAGGTGGCGGCAGGCAAAACATCTTGGGCTTTGGAGAGACTTGTGGATTTTTATTAGTGGGCCGCCAACATGTGAAGTGGCTTGGGCGGCACATATATGATCGGACAAGTGGGTTTGGGTTCGAGAGACACATCATCTCAACATCATCATATAAATCATCATCTCAATAGTTGGGCGGCAGACATCGAAGTCAACAAGCAACAACATATTAACTGATCACCATCATAGTCAATTGACAACATCACGTGCACATATAGGACACAAAAGTCAAACATCAAAGGGATATACATGCAGCAGACATCATCACGTGAAACAAAGTGAAAGATTCAGGTTGATACCGTAATTTACGGTTTCACCGTAAATTACGGTGGACCTGAAATCAATCATATTGCCACCGTAAATCAGAAGACATGCACCGTAACAATATTATGTCCACCGTAATTTACGGTGGAGCCGTAAATTACGGTGGTGTCTGCGGATTTTATGTAACTGCCACATTTAAGTTAGTTTTTTGGGTGTCTTTTCATTACACTTCATCATTGGACGGTTTTGGAGGTGTGGAGGGGCGATTTTTGGCTCTTATCTTGTGTTCTTGAGTGGTCAAAACATGGATACTTTGTTTTTGATTCCAATAAACAAAGGTTTGATTGTGATGATGATTCACCACACTATGAGCGGCTAGGTTTGCTTGGTGATCATCCCGAATGTAAGGTTTATTTGTGACAATTATGTTTTGTTCTTGAATTTCTGGAATATTAAACTGTGCATGTGTTGTTAGTTTATTATGGTGCTTGATTGGGTGTTTGTAAATTGTTGATGTATGTTTGATCATAGTTCTAAACCATACGTTCTTGGTGCCGTTGGCAATCGAGATATCATGGGAGGGATTAGGGTTGGATATATGTTAATTGGTCATCGGGTAACAACCTCGCGTTCTAGGAATCCGAGTACCTAGTTCCCTTTCATCACAAATAATTGATCTTGCATGAGCTATGTCTATGTAGTTCTTTCCAGTTGAACATAAACCTTGATTGTCACTTAAAACTTGAAACTCGGGATGATTACTACCCTCTTATCCTGTTACAAAACTTACTTTTGATTTGTAATCTAATTTAGTTTAATTTAGTTAATTAAAACCAAACAACCAAATCCGTGAATTTACATTTCTTGCAATTTAGATTAATCTAGTTAGTTAGACATACATTGAGATAACACATATTCCACAAACTCCCTGTGTTCGATACCCACTTACCGCTATCTATATAGTTGTTATTGGGATTAAATTTGCGTGACCACGACAATCACGTCAAATTTTGGCGCCGTTGCCGGGGAGTAGTGCGCAACATGTGTTATCTTGTGTATTAGTTAAAAAAAAAACTAAAAAAAAAAAAAAAAAAAACCAAAAAAGATTTCTTTTATGTTCATGATTTACACTTGGTAGTTGAGTTGTGTTGTGCAGGATGACAGGGCATTACACAAATTTCAGCTTATTTACGTGTAGATTGTGCAAAGGCCCACTTCATCCGAGTATATGTTGTGGGGAGGCCCAACATAAGCGTAGAGAAGAACAGATGAGAATGGACGAGCGGAATGTCCATTATGATGAGTTTCACCCACATGATTCATACTATGATTCACCTTACAAGTCGAACATGGATTATTATGATGAATATTCCCAACTTTCATATGAAGGCCCTCAGATGTACGATCAAGATTATTATCATGCTCAGTATACATTTGATCAGTCTGGTTATGAATGTGTAACTCAACAACCTACTTTGCACTATCAGTCACATAAATCTGAAAGTCTTGAAGAGATGATGAGAAAGAGACATATGGTTCATGTTGAAAAAGAATTAACAAAGCCTCATTTGTCAATGGAAGAACGAGTAGAACTTTTGGAATGGAAATATGATTTGCTACCAAAAGAGGTGAAAGAGATGAGGCCAGGGACGTCGATGGTGGAAAAACGTCAAGCAAAACAACACTGGATACATGTGCAGATTGAACAAATGACACCTATGGGTGATGTAGAAGAAAAGGTTGTGAGTCCTCCCGAACTTGAAACTGAATTATTAGGGCCAAATGAGGAATATACAATTGAAATTATTGTGGAGGAACCACCTATGGAGAGCAAAGTTGAGGGCCTTTTACTTGATGAACCAATCAAAGTTGATTACAACTCTCCGGCTGTGGTGGTTATGGAAACCAGGAGTGTTAAGGATGCATGTTTAGAAACTAGGAAGGTGGCACTTCATGATGTGGGAGATTTCATTCATAAGTTATGTTTATGGGAGAGTTTAGATTTGTTGGGCATAAAAAATGAGGTTGTGAAGTGGAGAATAAACTACCGAGCATTTGTTGGAAATTCGGTAGGAAAATGTGGATTTAAAGAATGTTGCAAAGAAAGATGGGACGTGACAAAGCACACACACAATAGAAGAATCAAACACCGTGCTTACATCAGCAACGAAAAAGGTAAATGTGCATTGAGACCACCTTGAGACATATCAGGTACGGTCGGGCTGAAGACCTAAACTTTAGCGCTCTCGGGAGGCAGCCCGAGGATGTAGAGTATTGTATTTGTAGTTTGTTTTGTTTTGCTTTGTTTGGTTTTGTTTTGGTGTTGTGTTTGTGTGTTGGCAGGTTATTACGTTTCAACCCTCGCGGATGCAATGATTCAAGTGTGGGGATGTTTGGCAACATCCCCATTGAGATATCGGCGAATCCAAGAGATATTTATGAACCGGTCCGATTACCGCATATGCATCACTACCAACACTGCTGATTTACTAATCAGGTTGTGTCTTGTTCTCATTTTGTGCACCTTTGTATATATTCATGTTTAAGTTTACGGTTGGGCGGTCGGGTGGTGTTTTGATGTGTTTAGTTTATGGGTTGTGAAGGAATTGGTGGTGTTTTTAATAATTAAAAAAAAAAATTGGGGTTTGAGAGTTTAAGCAAAGGCTGATGTTGTGGGTTAAAAGCGATCCTTCCCTCAAAGCCATACATTGGGACAATGTATCCCAAGTGTGGGGATGGGGGAAATTTTTGATAGTTTTAAAAAAATTTTGTGAATCCGAGCGAAAATTGTTAAAATTTGAAAACTTGATATTGTTCCACTTGACACACCGACACCCATTCCTAGTCTTTTCTTGGTGAGGATTTGAGCCACATATGATTATTATAGATATTTCTTTGTTTTGAGTGGCGGTGTGTATTGTGTTAATAGAACTTGTGTATGAATTCTTGTTAAATCCTAGAGTTAGCATGCTTTTGAAAATGATAGGGGACTTTTAGGTAGCCTCGTCTAGATGTGTGAGAG
The DNA here is from genome assembly GCA_030545235.1 of Helianthus tuberosus. NCBI lineage: Eukaryota > Viridiplantae > Streptophyta > Magnoliopsida > Asterales > Asteraceae > Helianthus > Helianthus tuberosus. Next base: position 199,179,816 of record CM060447.1, read on the forward strand.
TGTGGGAATTGGGGGGTTGGACCTCATACTTTACATATATGAGCTTGGTATTGTGAGGGGTGGGGGTTTGGTCCTTAGAAAGCCATGTTGAGCCTTAGACCATTCGATTGTGACCCGAACCTACTTCCTACAAAAATTTTACCTTTTGAGATGACCCGGTTTAAGAGATTTAGTTGTAGTATTGATGTTCTTGTATATATTGTTGAGTTTGATGTGTTATGAAAAAAAAAAGAGAGAAAAATATGAGAAAAATACAAAAAGAAGTATTTAGTTGCAATAGAGTTGAGAATGTCAAGAAGCTTTGTATATATATTTGGTGTTTGCTTTGTTTAGTGGTAGAAATAAAAACCGGGTCAAATCAATTAGCTCTCGCATATATATTCCACCATTTTCCTACCTTTGCACCTAGCCCCGTTACAACCCGCAAGTCCCTTTGATTCTAAAGCATGTTAGATATTTGTTAGGAGGAAACTTGATTTGTATACAAGCTTATTGTCGCACACACACACACGCATTGAGTGGTTTAGCATTATGCTAATAATTCTTGTAACCGAGAGATTTTTGTGAGGGGTGTGTCTTGTGGTATGATTGAAAGTTAGTAAAAGGATGACACATTTAGCTTGGTTTGCATGTTTGATCGCTTTGGTTTTGAAATAGTTGTTGAATGGGTTGCTTGGGACAAGCAACGGGTAAGTGTGGGGATGTGACGGGTGGTCCGTAGGACAACCCTTAAAGCCTTTAAATAGAATAAAATTTCATACTTTGCCTGGTTATTTGCTTGAACTTAGTAACTACGAGTGTTCGTGTGTTTTACAGGCAAATCGCTGAATTCGGTGCATTTAGAACGCTCAGTCATGAAACAAGCAAGGAGGATTATTATTTTTAATAATATAACATCATAAATTTTGGGGATATGACGTGAGGAGAAAAAGAAAACATAAAAAAAATCACATCATCAACATGTGATTCTTGGTGAGTTTTTGAGAAGACAATTTTTGGTGAAGGCTTGGTTGGATAAGACATGTGAGTTGGCAGCCATCATATATACATCACACATACAAGGGGCGGCATTTGTATTAAATGAAGAACATCATCATTATTCTAAGTGCATGGATTGACTTTTGTTCAATACATCAAGAGAAGAAGGCAGCAGTTCACGTGACTTCTTGGAGGGGCTAGACTTGTGGGGGCGGCTGGGCTTCTCCCTTGATTGGGCCGAAACTTATTAGAAGAGCACATCACAAAGTCAACAACTCAACATCACCATTATCTTTAGGGCTGCACATGTGGGTGCTGATTGTGAGCGGCACATGTTGGACTTTTGTGAAGGTGGACATCATCAAAGGAGCACATGGACTCCTATAATTGGGCCGCTAAACAACAACATAATCATCATCAACAATCACGTGCAGACTTGGGCGGTGATACGATAAACACGCACATAGGTGGCGGCAGGCAAAACATCTTGGGCTTTGGAGAGACTTGTGGATTTTTATTAGTGGGCCGCCAACATGTGAAGTGGCTTGGGCGGCACATATATGATCGGACAAGTGGGTTTGGGTTCGAGAGACACATCATCTCAACATCATCATATAAATCATCATCTCAATAGTTGGGCGGCAGACATCGAAGTCAACAAGCAACAACATATTAACTGATCACCATCATAGTCAATTGACAACATCACGTGCACATATAGGACACAAAAGTCAAACATCAAAGGGATATACATGCAGCAGACATCATCACGTGAAACAAAGTGAAAGATTCAGGTTGATACCGTAATTTACGGTTTCACCGTAAATTACGGTGGACCTGAAATCAATCATATTGCCACCGTAAATCAGAAGACATGCACCGTAACAATATTATGTCCACCGTAATTTACGATGGAGCCGTAAATTACGGTGGTGTCTGCGGATTTTATGTAACTGCCACATTTAAGTTAGTTTGTTGGGTGTCTTTTCATTACACTTCATCATTGGACGGTTTTGGAGGTGTGGAGGGGCGATTTTTGGCTCTTATCTTGTGTTCTTGAGTGGTCAAAACATGGATACTTTGTTTTTGATTCCAATAAACAAAGGTTTGATTGTGATGATGATTCACCACACTATGAGCGGCTAGGTTTGCTTGGTGATCATCCCGAATGTAAGGTTTATTTGTGACAATTATGTTTTGTTCTTGAATTTCTGGAATATTAAACTGTGCATGTGTTGTTAGTTTATTATGGTGCTTGATTGGGTGTTTGTAAATTGTTGATGTATGTTTGATCATAGTTCTAAACCATACGTTCTTGGTGCCGTTGGCAATCGAGATATCATGGGAGGGATTAGGGTTGGATATATGTTAATTGGTCATCGGGTAACAACCTCGCGTTCTAGGAATCCGAGTACTTAGTTCCCTTTCATCACAAATAATTGATCTTGCATGAGCTATGTCTATGTAGTTCTTTCCAGTTGAACATAAACCTTGATTGTCACTTAAAACCTGAAACTCGGGATGATTACTACCCTCTTATCCTGTTACAAAACTTACTTTTGATTTGTAATCTAATTTAGTTTAATTTAGTTAATTAAAACCAAACAACCAAATCCGTGAATTTACATTTCTTGCAATTTAGATTAATCTAGTTAGTTAGACATACATTGAGATAACACATATTCCACAAACTCCCTGTGTTCGATACCCACTTACCGCTATCTATATAGTTGTTATTGGGATTAAATTTGCGTGACCACGACAATCACGTCAGTTTTCTATTCAGAAAGGGGTAGCGGCGCAGCCTGTTGCTCGCTTACCTGCGATATTGATGTAACTCGGCCAGTATTTTATAATATAAATAAAACTGAAATGTTCTCATTGCAAAAAAAAATGAGGATTTGTATCTAAACCCATACAATATACGGGGTTCTTAAAAATACAACTTTTTTTATTATTTAATATATAAAATTACATTTATTCAACCCAGGTAATAAATTTTAAAAATATATATATATATATTTATTATTTGGTGTATAAAATTACATTTATTCAATCCGTGTAATAAACGGAATTTTTAAAGATATATTTTTTTTTATTATTTGATATATAAAATTACATTTATTCGCTTTTTGTCTTGTTATGAAATCATTTTTCAAAAGTTTTTTGACTTTCACTTTTACTATAACTTATAAGAATTTTTCTCAGTTCAAGAGTTAACCATGAACGAGGAACGAGATACAAAGTGGCAACACCGTCTTCAAAAGTTTAAAGAATTAGTAGCTTGCATCGCGGACTATTCATCAAACAGTTTTGGTGAATACTGTTAGTTGTAAATAGTTGAAGGACCTAGTTGTTAACTAGAGGTCTCTACATACAATTCTAGGTGTCCTTGCATGCAATTCTAGGTGTCCTTACATGCAATTATAGGTGTACCCTCATGTAAATAGTTATTTCTTTTTTGTCCCTCTTTCTCCCTATATATAGAGGGTTCCTTCTCATGTTTTAAACACACTTTCATTAATACAAATTCAGATTTCACTTTCATATCATTTACATGGTATCAGAGCTAAAGGTTTCTTAGCTCACGAGCATCTTTCCGGGTGACCATTCCCAGCTAAATTTCCGGTCACCACCAGTCCCGTATAACCTTAACCTTCCACTCCTAAAACCCGGTTTAGAAGGTTCGTAGTATGCTCTGTGGTTGCAGCTTAGTCTGATCTTCCACATCAGAAACGGATTTTCTTGGAACTCAAACACCCAAAACCATCACAACCCGCCACCTCCGACCGTCGCCCTTTTTCCAGCCTCATTGGAATTTGTTTCCGATCATTTCCGTTCAATCGTTTTTTCGATCTGAACATTTTTTGTTTTCTGCTTCGGTAAGCGAGTTCGTATTCCAGTTTAGTTTTTCAATTTATGTTTGAATATCTTGTTTCAATGGGAGATAAGGAAGACAAGAAAAATATTGTAGAAAACCAGATTGCTCCAGGCATTATCAACTATGCCTTGGTTTTACGCATTCCCGTTAAACTGGACTCGAGCAACTGGAGTTCATGGAGCCTCTTTGTCCAAAAAGGTCTTGCAAGCGTGGACAAATAAGACCATCTAACAAAACCACCCCCTGATCCGACTCCTCGGGAATGACATATTGACGATAGTGGGATACAAATGGCTCCATGGAATTCCATGGAGCCACAACAGAGCTTTTGTGTATACTTTTGAGAAAGCTTCAATTGAAGAATGGCTCCGAAACAACAGAGTTTGCCCAATCAGTAAAATTGAGGTTGCTGAGTTGGTTTGTACACCAAATGTTCTACTTCTAGAGAGCATATATCGTTCACTTCATCACTTGCGATACGTGGCAGTTTTAACCACACATTGCCATATTTTGCAAGCAAAGATGGCACATGTGTGTAACACAAAACGTGTTCACCTTTTTATCATATATTTTACTTTTTTTAAAATACAAAATATAACTATAAAAGTAAAATTTATAGTTCAGTATTTGCCATTTCAGTCCGTAAGCTTTGATCAAAATTGTCTTTTTAGTCCAAATGGTTTTTGTCTTGCTATTTTAGTCTAAATAGTTTTGTTTTCTGTCATTTTAGCCCCTGACTTTTGTCATTTTTTGTCATTTTCAATTTTTCATCGACCACCACCACCACCTCATCACAACATTTTATCATCGTCACCACCTGCCTGCACCATCACCATCCCACCACCATCGCCACCCACCATTTCCACCACCACCGACCACTTTTCCGCCACCACCCACGTCATCAACCAACACCACCGCCATCATTGTAAAATCAACAACCACCGCCATCATCTTCACTGTAAACCGGCACAACACCACCCCCATACCATCGCACCTGCAAAAAAAGACAGAAAAATGTGGTTTGACCAAAATTCACCTAAGCTAACTAATTTTTTTTAATGGAGTTAGCGGGTTGGATGAAAATGGCAAAATATGACAAAAGTCATGGACTAAAATGGCAGATACAAAACTATTTGGACTAAAGTGACAAAACGACGTTGCCACCGAGCTTGATAATGCAAGCGATGTGTTTCAAAGCGTCCTTGTACATCCTTCGCAACTCGTCTGTAAGAACACGTTTTGTTAGTCGGTTCCAAATTTTAATATCACGTTATTATTTGCGACTTACCCAAGCTGTTTAGAGAGGTGGCGATCAGATTAGACGCGTCCCCAATGTAGACCGCGAGAGCGTGGCTGAAACTGAAATTTCCGTCTCCAGCCGTTAAGATTTTGTTGTCCGCTGTGTACAGTTCTTCGGTCTCTACTTTAGCTATCGGTTACATAGCTACACATACAAGATCGATTAACTAATAATCACATAACTATGAATATTAACTAAAATTCAGAAAATATAAGGTACCTGAATAAGGACAAGCAAGTGAATGACAAATCCTTGACATTCCCCCAATCACAGTGGCAGGTTTCACATCTGTTAGAAATGTGCATTATAGATTATTATAGGTTAATAGATACAATTATTAGATTGATCATCAAAGTAGGTCATAAGTTATTAGATCATAGGTTAATAGGTCATCAAAAAATACCTGCACAATCATTGCGTAGATGTAGCCGGAGTGCGGATACGGTGGCCGATCGGAGAGAGTGGATAGCACGATTCCACATGGCTGATCTGAATTGGGGCTTTCAGGAGGTTTTTGGTAGGAGATGAGATGGTGAGTGAGTTAGGGAATAGAGATTGTGACTTGGGGTTGGGGAGAGGAACTACTTGTTACGGGCTGAATTGTTTAACGGCCCAAATTGTTGTATTTAATTAAAGGTGTATAAAGGCCCAATTTTAAGACTACTGATCTTAGAGGTGTTAGATATGTTGTTGTTATTGTTATTGTTATTGTTATTGTTATTAATTTATTTTATTTTACATACATTTAAAGTAGTTTCTTATATACAGTACAGAAAGAAACCCTCTTTTAAGACTTTATTTCCAAAATGCCATCAATGTAGTTTTGAAAATAACACGTCAACGAAAAGCTGGTGAATAACATTTAACCGACACAAAACCATTTTTAAAGCTATTTGCATACATACTAGTAAGCTACACATTCAGCGAGTATCCTTACTCGTGTGTACTACCGTGAATACATACCCGGTTTTACGTACAATTTATGACCTACCGAGATTACATACTCGGTTTTACGGTTTCGTAACATGTACCAATTTGATCAAATTCCAAAAACACTCACGTGTTCCAAATAAACTTACTATACATGCTAAGCATATTTAATATAAACCCATGCCATATTTGAAATATAAAACATTTTAAGATTTGTGAAAGAGTTAAGCGTATTCACCTGGTACGTTGGGCCGAGCCTCTAAACTCGATTTCTAGTCTGGTAAATGTTTATGTTTCTGGACCTATAATAAAACCGTATTTTTGTATCAATCATGTAGATCGTCGTAGGATCTAGGTTTAAACCTTCACATGGTCTAGTTTCAGACCTATCACTTAGATCATCATGAGATCTAGTTTTATATATGTAGACCTTTACGGTCTACGTTTATATTACTCTCCCAACCAAATGTATAACATTAAGACTATCTTAAGAGTCTGAGTTCTAAATTACTTAAAATAATTTTGTAAATTTACCCGTACAAAAATTGTTCCTTTAAAATCTATCATGTTAATTAGATATAATTCATTCGTTTAAATTAAAATTACAACAATATATATGTATTTATAAAAACCGCCCAATAATGCCCCTTGCTGACTGTACTGCCACATGGCGAAAAACGCCTAAGGGTCTGGGTGGGGACATTATTCAACCTTACCACTACGCATGGTCTCACGAGGATCACCTAAGCCCCATCGTCACACCACTCGTCAGAACTATAACGCCATCGTCGGAGAACACCGTAAAAGGATCACCTTACAGTATCTTTGGACCTTTCTATCTCTCTTTCATTTCTATGTTTGGTTATTTCAATACTTCGTGGCCGATAATAACCCTTTAATGGGAAGAATTTAAGAATCACCCATCAAAAATAGTAACGTAGCTGCAACTTGAGACCTTCAGTCATGAGTCACCAATTTAATTTTCACACTAGACCCCTTCAAATTTACTAAAGTGCAATCTTTCTAAAAATGTGTAAGTTTGCAAATATGGCGGCTATTTCATTTTTTTTAAAGGTGACTTTCTATGTACTGGACCAGTGGTCACCGGGTTTATGTCAAAGACATTCCCCCGTCAGCCCCGCATCTGCGGACGCGATGTTCGATTGGGCCCCGGCCTGCCGCGTGAGCTGACTTCCGCCCGGAAAGCATACTGCCCCCACACGAGAGACTCGCTGGGGTAACAGCTGGGTAAAACCGGGTTGCCCTCAAGACCGTTCCATGCCTCGGTAGGAGACGATCCATCATCGGGACGTCCCAACCCCCAAACCGTAAACGCCGGGATTCGAACCGGGGTAGCCATTGGCAAACCCCCGGCCTCCTCCCAACTGGGCTAGGGCCTAGGGGGCGGGATTATGGCGGCTATTTCATTTGAGACTATCTTTTATGTCCGTTGATATCTAAATGTTTACAAATTAATTATTATATTATGAATTAATAATATAAAAATTTAACATTATGATGGCAGGTCACATAGGTCTCACGACCAATTTTGCATTCAACTTACACACATATATATTTATATTTATATATTATATAATATATAATATATATATAGGAATAAGTTAAAATGAGAACCACCTCGAGTTGTAAGAACCAGCGAGAACCACCCCCGCGGGGGGCCGTTGACCACGAAATTTTTTTTACACCTAGATCCGTATATTTTAACACGGGGGGTAAATTTTGGGTTCAAACGGCGCGCCCGAGGGGGTAGTTTTTTACGCCCAAAGTTTGGTAAAAAAAAAAGAAAAATTAAAAAAATTAAAAAAACCCAAACTTTGGGCGTAAAAAACTACCCCCTCGGGCACGCCGTTTGAACCCAAAATTTACCCCCCGTGTTAAAATATACGGATCTAGGTGTAAAAAAAAATTCGTGGTCAACGGCCCCCCGCGGGGGTGGTTCTCACTGGTTCTTACAACTCGAGGTGGTTCTCATTTTAACCTTCCCCTAATATAATATAGATATATATATATATAGGGGAGGGTTTAAATGAGAACGCTAAATATCGCGAGAACCGTGAGAACAAATGAAAAAACCACGAGAACTTGGTCAAAAACAATTCAAATTCAAAATTTCTTTTTACACTTATCATTATTATTCGAATACAATGTTAGAAATTAAATTTACACATTTAAATTTACGCGAATTCGTAAATAAAGAAAATTTACACATGTGTAAGTTTGCCATTTACACATGTGTAAATCTGTTATGTTTACACATGTGTAAAAAAAACTAAAAAGAGTGATTTTGAAAGAAGAAATGAATTATTTGATGTTGTAAATTCTTTTCTTGATGTTGTATGTTAATTACAATGAGGTTTGTATTAAAAAAATTGGTTTTGATTGGTTTTTTCATTCGTTCTCACGGTTCTCGCAATATTTAGCGTTCTCAAGATAACCCTCCCCTATATATATATATATATACATACATAGGAATAAGTTAAAATGAGAACCACCTCGAGTTGTAAGAACCAGCGAGAACCACCCCCGCGGGGGGCCGTTGACCACGAATTTTTTTTTACACCTAGATCCGTATATTTTAACACGGGGGGTAAATTTTGGGTTCAAACGGCGCGCCCGAGGGGGTAGTTTTTTACGCCCAAAGTTTGGTAAAAAAAAAAAAATTAAAAAAACCCAAACTTTGGGCGTAAAAAACTACCCCCTCGGGCGCGCCGTTTGAACCCAAAATTTACCCCCCGTGTTAAAATATACGGATCTAGGTGTAAAAAAAATTTCGTGGTCAACGGCCCCCCGCGGGGGTGGTTCTCACTGGTTCTTACAACTCGAGGTGGTTCTCATTTTAACCTTCCCCTACATACATATAATCGGTTAGTTATTAGTCTTTATCACTAAGCGATACTTGCTAATCTAAAATGCTCGCATAAACACCTTATTTTTCAATTGGCCATTTTACTCGTAACTTGTTAGACAGTATTCGGAATATAAAACCAAATGTTTTATTTATCCCTGAAAAAGTCAGGGTGTTACATCCTCCCCACCTTTCCAAGTTACATCAAAACAGAAGATAGACGGGCAACAAGCTGCGCCGCCAACCCTTTCTGAATTGCAAACCCTAACCTTCCAAACACAAACCCCTGCCCCCTTTATCTTATAAATAATCATTCCATCCCTAACATACTTATTTCTTGGTATGCTTAAAAAAAATTGTTACCATTATAACTTATGGGTCTAATTTATGATTAAATATTTCTCGCTCTTTATTTTACTTTAAGTATGACACGAATTATAGTTTGATGTTCAGACCATTGTATTATACCTCACATTAAGCGATGATATCTATCTCTTTTGGTCAACATTCTCTTGACTACAATTATCAGGTCATAATAGGAACTTTCATTTTATAACTAAGACAAACATTATTAAACATAGAATTAGGATCAAATACAAAGGATCCTAATTGTAAGAAGTGTAAGAAGGATTTATAGAGTGACAAGTGTCCAATAACCTAAAAAAAACCCACTACACAAAAAAAACTCACTAAAAAAAAAAAAACTTAAACATCCACCACCACCAAAAACCCCCACCCCCCCCCCCCCCCCAAAAAAAATATATATATATATATTTGCCCGGGGGGTGGGTGTTTAGTTTTTTTTATATTTTTTTTTAGGTTTTTTTTTTTTGGGGGGGGGGGGGGGGTTAGGTTTTTGGGTGGTGGGGTGGGGGTGGGTGTTTAGGTTTTTGGTGGTGATGTAGTGGGTTTAGTTTTAGGTTATTGGACACTTGTCACTCTATAAATCCTTCTTACAATTAGAAGCCTTTGTAGACTAACTTGACCCAACATATGTGATTATTATATTTATTATTCGGTACCCCTCCTTACTTGTCCGAGCATCTTGCATACATTATCTATTAAATTTCATTCGTTCGAATAATATTTCTGTTTAACCTATTAAATATAAGTCAACATAATGTATGACAACCACTAATATAATTTGCAAATATAAATCCTTAATAAAATTTAAATAGATGTGGGTAACAAGTTACCTCACTCATGTGTATGTGTTATTGTTAGCTTCCCTCATAAGTTTTACCATGTCTATTATATATTCCTCTTAATTCATATATGGCATCTTAGCTATTTGACATTCTTTACAGTTAAGTTTTAGTTCAAGTCAATTGCTACTACCCAACTTTCTTAAACTAAGGAAACCCAACTTTCTTAAACTAAGGCTTAGGTATCAGACAAAACACGAGCTCGTACGGAATACGCTCACTAGTACAAAACAGATTTTTTGCAGCAGTGGATTTGATTTGTAGAAGCGTTTTCCAAACGCTTCAAAAAGTGGTGCCTCAAAAAATAGGTTTTCTTTTGAAGCGTTTATAAAGACATTTTTAGCAGCGTTTAGGAAAAATAAATTAAAGAATAAATAGTTTTTAAAAGACATTTTTTACAGCGTTTTGAAAATAAAATAAAATAAAGAATAAATATTTGTAGCAGCGGTTTGGATAAATTTGGAACCCTAAAATAAAAACAATAAAATAAATATATTATTTAGCAAAAAACCTGGAAATATATTTAAACCAATTGAAGAATACACCATTCACAATATTCTTTTGCTAGACAAATCTAGGAATACTTATTTAATAAACCTGGAACAACACCAAAGACCAACTCACAAATTTACAATATTCACAAATTCAACATTGATTCATAATTTTCAAACCTGGAACATATATTAAACCAAAATCAGAGACCAATTCACAAATTCAAAAGGAAACTTTAGATTCAATAACACTGATAAAACAGATCCAACAAAACATAAATTTCTACGAGATATAAATCCATACTAAGAAAATAAAGAGTAGGAACACCTAAATCTATTTAAAAGTATTGCTCCAATTTGGAAACATTTTCACAAAAAACCAAGGCATTATGATCCTTAGTAACTGGTCGATGTCCTTTTGTGTAGCAACTCTTGTTGTTTGCCAAATCTAAAAAGAAACAAATAAATATAAGTTAGATCTAAACTATATACATATATAAACACTAAAAACATGGTATATATAAAATACTAACGTTCGTGGGAAAGTTTTCTTGGTATGTATAGACAAACTCCATCATATATCCCAACACCATGAATCCACACTCCCATCCGCCATTTTGTTGTTTACACTACAATAAATTAACAATTAATTATGTAAAACTTAAGAAAATCAATTAACTAAAACATGTTTGATGTCATGCAAATCCTAGTAAACTTTGAATTGTGACCACCAACTAAGGATAAGACTAGAAAACTGTAAATGATACTGGATGTTGATATAATTACTAGCCATGGAGGAGAGACTATAAAAAAATATAGAAACGGGTTGGAGCATGCATGCACTTGGTTTATAAGATGCAATTGTAGAAAGTGTGAATGTCCAGAAGTCGTTAGACCCACCTAAGACCCGAACCATATGTACATTTAAACTGTTAGTTTCGGTTCTCGCTTTCTTCATAATTCAGTCCAGGTTTGGGTCCGTTCCAGTTTGGTTCTAACTCAATGCTCAACCTTAGTAAGTGTACACTCTGCTAAGGGAGGTGTTTTTTTCAATATAATAGTTGCGTTGATTGTTAAAAAACAATTAACTATGACATAGAAATAACTAAGACATAGAAATGCATACCTCGACCATGCTCCATGTGAACTTTGTTCCCTTGAAAACATCTTCAATTACTTCCGAAAGAAGATAATTGTTTTTGTCCTTGTTGCCCTTTAACGAATCCAAGATGAATACTTCTTTCTTTGTAGGAGAAATGATAAACAAGGACCAATGATTACTAAAAAAAGAAAGTTACAAAATAATTAAGTAAATTATAATTAATACGATAAAGGAAAGCTAATAACAATAGACTAATATGCAAAATATATATATATATATATATATATATATATATTACTTGGCTAAATATGGTGCAAGAAAGTATTGTTTGTCCATATGAAGCTCATATACACCAAGAATGTGACCTTTAACTTCTTCGGGATTACGTTGGCACATCTCACCGTTGATCGAGTTCGGACCGAAGAAAGCGCATGGGTTGCATCTTTCACCATCATTTGACATCGTATAAAACAGCCTTAAATAAAAAAAAAAGTGTTCAGTTAACAAATTCAGTTATCTACAAATGAAATTGTACAAAATAGATAATTCAAAACAACTTACGCCGCAAACCAATGTATAATCGTGATATCAACCCAGCCGTTGGCGAATACTTGTAACAATGCCTCAATTTCAATGAAGTCTTTTAAGATGTAGGGATACATCCCGTCAGGGATAGAAAACTCGATTGGAACAGGATTCAAATGATAATTACCAACGTGCTTTTCTAATTCATTGACAATGCCTTGAACCCATGCAGGTCTTTCTTTTATTACATTCAAAGCACTCTTTATTTTTCGGGCTTGTTTTTCTTGATCAGATTCTTCATTTTGTGGACGTAGAATTTGATTTACTATGGGTATCGCCCACTAAAATAACAAGAGACATGGTTATAACACACACACTAAAATAATAAACAGTTGGTTTGAATATGGTGAAGTGATTAATTACCAGAGACTCGACTCGACAAATTCATCTGAATCGTCAAAATCAATTGCATCGATACGAACGGTGGACGGTCTTTGTTGTTGATCTTCATTGACTTCAGGGGATACGAACTAAAATAACAAAAAATTTATTATAACATATAAAACAACTCAAACTAAAGGGTATAAATTACCTCACGTATATAGACTGAAGTATTTTTTTTTTGGTAAAGATATAGACTGAAGTGTTCACTAAAGGGTATAAATTACCTCAGGTATATAGACTGAAGTGTTCGTTTCAATTTGACAAGCTGGGACCTTTCTCGAGGCACTATTTGATTTGTGAGGTGCCTCGCTGTTCAAAATCTACAATTAAACAAAAACAATAATTTAAAACTAAACATGAAATTTACATAAATGACATCAGGGTGTTGTGAAACGGCAATTCAGAATATTAGAATATTGAGGACGAAATCAAGGAATGAAAGTCTATTTAAAGTTTAAACATCACACTTCATTTTTCCTATTTGGATAGGTGGTGCTACAGAAAATATAAGAAAAGATTAAGCAATATATATCATAGTCATCAAAGACGCTAGGCGCACTCAAGGCGCAAAGGCTTCGCCTGGGGCCTAGGCGTAAAGCACAAAAAAAGCGAGGGCCCGAGAAAAAAAAGCGCACTTAGAAGATTTGTTTTTAAATATATCATATATTGAAAAATTATATTATCTTCAAATAAGTTAATCATAACTTAGAGTAGGGTTCGCACGGAAAGTGTGTTTTTCCTAGAAAGTCTAGGAAGCGATCTGGTCCATCCGATTGGTGTGTTTAAGGGTTGAGATTAAATCAATGGCAATCTTGTAATATTTGAGTTTAATTAATTGATTGTTTTAAATGAGTAGGGGCAATTTTGTCAATGGCCATGTTTTAAATCAATTAGATAACCGCCTAGTTCCTAAATTCAAGCGATTTTCCCTCTCTCTCTCTCCAAACCCATCTTGGAAACCCCAATCCCTACCAAAAATAACTACAATCATGGAAGAAGATAACTTTAGAAACGATGGAGAGCACCGGATCAAATTAAAACACTTCTCCATCTCCACCATCTCCGAGTTCATCATCACCATTCAAATATTGTTCTTATCATCTCCGTTTTCTTGACGATGTGTTTTAACAGCAAGCAGATTCATACAGTTGTGTTTTAGCATTCAGATTCATACAGATGTGTTATAACAGCAAACAGATTCATACAGTTGTGTTTTAGCATTCAGATTCATACATATGTGTTTTAACAGCAAACAGATTCATACAGATGTGTTTTAACAGCAAGCAGATTCATACAGTTGTGTTTTAGCAAGCAGATTCATACAGATGTGTTTTAACAGCAAGCAGATTCATACAGTTGTGTTTTAACAACAAGCAGATTCATACAGATGTGTTTTAACAGCAAGCAGATTCATACAGTTGTGTTTTAGCATTCAGATTCATACAGTTGTGTTTTAGCATCTAGATTCATACAGATGTGTTTTAACAGCAAACAGATTCATACAGTTGTGTTTTAGCATTCAGATTCATACAGTTGTGTTTTAACAGCAAACATATTCATACAGTTGTGTTTTAACAGCAAGCAGATTCATACACTTGTGTTTTAGCATTCAGATTCATACAATTGTGTTTTAACAACAATCAGATTCATACAGTTGTGTTTTAGCATTCAGATTCATACAGTTGTGTTTTAACAGCAATCAGATTCATACACTGTGTTTTACCATCTTTATATTGTGGGATCTATAAAAAAAAATTGACTTTAGCCCTGTAAACTGTTAAAACACAGCACCAAGAACATGCTGATAAATTCCAGTAATCTTCTGAACAATGGAATATGCGATGTAATGTGACATGGAATTTTAGTTAATGAACACATTGACTTCCAGATTTGAATTCGAAAATAATAAAAATTCCGAAAATCATGGAATTTTAGTTAATGAAGATACATTCCAAAAATAAAATTAAAATGTGAAATTACATGATAGCCCTTCTACTTAAAATCCCTCAATGACACATGTCCAATTCTTATTCCTTCCTAGACTTTCTAGGAAAAATAGACTTTCCACCCAACTCCTACTCCATAACTTAAATGTAATTAAAAAAATAATAAAGAAAAGACTTGATTAAATAATTTTGCCTATGAAGAATTTACTTTGAGCATTATGTTCGTCCCCTAGAAATCATGTAACTGAACATTAATTAAATGCTTATAAAGAATTTAGCATTAAATAAATAAGAAAACTAGATTAATTATAAAGAAATTAGCATTAAATACATAAAAATTCTGGATTAATTAATATGCATATGAAGATGAAAATTTTACGTTAACTTAATGTGGTCGCCTAAAAAGCAAGTAATAAATTGAACATTTAATGCCTATGAAGAATTTAGCATTAAATAAAAAAAAATTTGGATAATTATCATTAATTCAGCAGCGCCTTAAATACCTAGGAACTAAAGGCGCATATAATGCGCTACGCTTGGAAATCGCGCCTAGGCGCAGAAAGCGCTCGCCTTTGATAACTGTGATATATATATATATATATTAATAAACCAAATATACCTTTAGAGCGCTTCTTGGCCATTGGATAAAACCAGCAAGTGTGTCATCCATATGTTTAACTTCATCATCAGCAGTTTCTGAAGGGACATCCATGTCCTCATAGCCTGGTAAGATGGTATCCACTTGTAATTTCACACAACCGTCTTTCATGTGTTTCGTATGTAAAGTCCTAATTCTAGTAGGATATGCCTGCCCCTTAGCTATCGTTATCTCTCTCGGCAAATCATCGACCGATAATAGTTCACACTTACATATATCCTATAAAACCATATAACTCATTAAATTTATAAACTTTAGTAAGATGTCATCCTCTTTACCCAAAATATAATAAAAAAAATTTGAATGCAAATGTGTGTGTATGGATATTACATTAATATCTGGATAGTCCATATATGATCCACCCGACGCACAACTACGAAAACTCATGCTTGGGTCCACGCTTTGTCCATCCTGGTTTGCATTTACCATCTCATTACTTCTTGTTTGAGTGGTAGGCACATCATTCGGATTTGGTTGCCTACCACATTTATACAATCCTCCGTGAACTTTGGTTGAACCTATAAAGTCAATATTATAAAACACACATCTGGATATATATTTATACACACATAGCAACCTCATTACCTATAACATATGAAACTGTCCGTGATTGGCCCCCGCGTTCAGGCCCAAAACATCTAGTTAATGGATCTTCCCGCCCTTGATAATACGTACCATCCGCTTTCATTTCACTCTGAGCATGGCCTTATAAAAATAAAAAATATAAATCCATAACATTCGACTAATTCTAATTTCTAAATATATGTGTGTGTGTTTAAAAAAATATAAATGTAAAACAATAGACTAATTTACCAAAGCGTCGACTTTTGCTTGTATATCATTAACTTCATACAAGCCAGTTTGTTTTTTTCGACTTGCTCGACCCGCAACCCACAATTGAGAACGTTGATGTTGTAACTTTTTAACAGAAGAATTACTTTCCGAAAGTTGTTTCCATCTACCATCAAAGTTGTCCTTTAAACCCCTATATCCGGTGCGTCCGGTGCGGTGAAAGTGTTTGTTCTCTAGCGCACTTGCTCTTGCTTTGGCACTTTTTTCCTATGCATAAATCAACAAACAATTGTTAGTGGTTCCAAAAATATATAACAGCAGCAACAACAACAATAATAATAATCAACATACCAAAAATTTAGCCTTTCTCTTTGACGCAACAAAGAGAGGCCATTTTGATCGATCGAGAAACTTATAATCGTCAAAAGGTTCTTCATTTTTCATTACGTATTTTCTATAAAGCTTACTTCTCCGGTTAGTACAATTTTTCTTGGCTTTTTTAATGGAAACATCCCTTGGCTCATCGTCGAGAATATTCCAGTAATCCTAATTATTTACAAAACAAAAGTTAAATACAATGATTAACAAATATCACATGTCTAAAATATTACATAATATCAAATACAATACCTTAGCATCCAACCAAAGATTTTCCCACCTTTGCCTGTCAAATTCTTTCGTAGGAATATGATACGGAAACCTTGCTCTTAATGTTAATCCTAACCACGAAGCAAATTTACTTTTTTGTTTACCCATCGCTATCATATCATCATCAAATTCAACGTGCAATTCGTCTTCTCTCAGTTTCTTTGAACAAGAAGCAACACCTCTTTTACCTCTACCTCTACCTCTGTTAGACATATCTTCAGTATACTATTAGCCAAAATAAATAATATAAGGATAGTTATTCAAACGTACAACGCAAATTGAGCCAAAAAACAAGACCTATCAAAATGAAAAAAGAGTCAACACTTATATTTCTATATCCAACTAACCTTCTCTGTACTACATTTTTTTATGTTGAAATATCAATATTGATGAATGTTAAAATTCAGGTTTTAGTCTTAATAACATAGAGCCTGAAAAATACTCTTATAAACCTTTAATTATAAGTTACTTGTAGCCAAGTTTACTGTTTTATGCTTTACCAAAGTGTTTTAAAGCACAGCTTGTTTACGGATCGAAAGCAATATACATGCTTTTAAAGCATCCACACATATGGGACCACAATCATACTATATATACATACACGTGCAATTCATACTAATTAAAAATAAAAGAGTAAATTACGTTTTTGGCCCCTGTGGTTATATCAGTTTTACTATATTGGCCCAAAATAAGATTTTTTAACAGTTTTGCCCCCATGGTCCCTATATCTAACCGTTTTGGCCCCTAAATCTAACCAACCCCTAACTCAGGTTACTTTATGGGTCAAAATGACAAAAATACCCTTCTATTAAAAAACTATATATTTTAGTATAAAACCCTATCTATTGTTCTTCACTTTCACCAGCCACCATCACTGACCAATCACCACCCACCACCACCATTACTGTCACCCCCCGTCTCTCACCAGCGGCCTTCTACACCCATCCAATTCTCTGGTATACCAAATGAGTCAGATTTGAACATATTTTAAACCAAGTTGTTTGCCCCAAAATCTACCCCTAAAAGATTGAATAATACTATAACCTTTTTCTAGTTTTTTCTTCTCTTGTTCTTAAACAGAGCATATTATCAATGAACGATCAACAACAATAAAAGAGGTTAAGATTTCAATTATCACAGTCAAAATTAGTAACAGTCATAGGTCAACACATATTATTATTCACTTAAAAGAAGAAAATTAAAGACTGGCCTAAGGAATCTCTTAGATCCAGACAGAGGGTCGACTTTGAGCTGAGTATGAACACCAAGAACACCGTGGCAAGTAGTGAATGTTTTGAGAGGGGAAATGATTGTACCGATAAAAGTGGCGGAGTTTTGGAGGTCTTTCTGCCAGTGAATGGTGGTAGGGCGTTGTGTTCGGAGAGTGTGCTGGTAAACGACGCTTCCTGTTGTTGCTGGATCATAAACGGAGGAGGATGAGAATCGTTGTGAACGTTTCTGGATGTAATTGTTGTTTTTCTAGTTTTTGAGTTTAGTTACTGTTTCTCAAATTGTGAATTCAGCAGGGGGATTGTGGCTGCGGTGGTGGATGGGTTGCAGGGGCGGTAGTTGCAGGTGGTTATTGGTTGCGGTGGTGGATGAGTTGCGGGGGCGGCGGCTGCCGGGTGAAGATGGTGGTGGAACTTGGTGGGTGGTGGTTAGGATACAGAAGAGAGAGACTTTAGAGAGAGAAAGAGTAGTTTGGGGGAAGAGAGAAAAAGTCTTTAAATAAATAGATAATTAAAATTACTAATCTACCCTTGTACAAGTCACATGTCATATTTAATCAAATATATAGTTTTTTTAATAGAAGGGTATTTTTGTCATTTTGACCCATAAAGTAACCTGAGTTAGGGGATGGTTAGATTTAGGGGCCAAAACGGTTAGATATAGGGACCATGGGGGCAAAACTGTTAAAAAATCTTATTTTGGGCCAATATAGTAAAACTGATATAACCACAGGGGCCAAAAACGTAATTTACTCAAAATAAAAATAAAAACCACATATGAGACCAGAATCATACATATACTTACAAAGTGAAATAGAATACAACCATTTAGAAATCAGAGACCGCATTCCAGAATCCATAATAACAATAGAGCAAAATCACATAAAGGGGCGATTGACAGTTAATTAAACCTAACTTAAATTATCATCAGTTTCAAACAAAATCACATAAAACATAAGAAATATATAACAGAGGGTAGAATAACATCACCAATTTGAAGTGGATTTTGTGGATGAAATGTGTTCTTGGATGAAAATGCAGCTGTGATAGAAAAATCCTAACTGTGCTTTGTGACCAATTTGTTAAGCAATCGCGTAATTAACTGAGATTTGGAGCAAAATCCGTGAAGAAACTGCAACCCTAACCGTGAACGAGCGGGAGATGAAAACTAATTGGCGCTAATTGGGAATATAGGAAAATATTTGGCGGTTTCAGAACATTGTGGGTTTTTCATAAAGCCATCAAAGTCTTCTATGAGTTTGATACACTAAATTTATAGTTAATAATAAAGATATTAAATTAAAAGAATACATAACATAATATTAAATATACAAAATAACTGGATATGTTTGTTACCTATTAGAGAGGAATGATTACCTATTAGATAGGAATGATGATACTTAAAAATCACTGTAAAAGTTGCTTTGGAAATCGATGAGTATGGGTGTAACTTTCAAAGATAGGCTTTTAAATTTGTCACTAAAAAGTCATATAATATTAGATTTGTAGATGGATATGATCGGGTGGTTCAGCTGGTGACACGATCATACTTTAATGGTCCGTCAGTGATCCAAATTTGCCGTTAAAAAATATATATTAGACTTGTATAGACAAAACAAGCTACTAATTTATATTCTCAAAAACCCCATACCAATTAAATTGCTTTGAACACAATTAGGGATGGCAATTGAACCCGAACCCGACATATTTGGGATAGGTTTGGGGTCGGTTAATCGGGTTTGAGACAGGTTTGGACTAGTTTTTATTTTTTTCGCGGGTTTGGGATTTGGTGCTATACAAGTTTACCCAACCCAATTACCCGATAAAGTAAACCCGTTTATCCGATTGTACACCCGATATAATTTCTTTTATATTTTTAAATATGTACATATATAACACATCCCTTTTTCTATACACGTAGGTATTTTGTTCCGTATACAATATAGTTATTTGATATGGGTGTACCTATCTACACACCATTTTGCCTATTTACACACCAAAAAAGGTGTTTTTTGTCTTTATATGCACACCCTGCAGTGTCGAACTGTGGCCAAAACGCGGCGTTTTGGTCCGGTTAACCAGACAAAGACTGACGGGTGTCTGACGGGTCTGTTGACCGGACCAAAACGCCGAGCTATGGCCGCGTTTTGGTCCTATCAACCAGACAAAAGACTGACACCCGGTCTAGTTGACAGGACCAAAACGCGGCCAAAGCTCGGCGTTTTGGTCCGGTCAACAGGCCCGTCAGTCTTTGTCTGGTTAACCGGACCAAAACGTCGCGTTTTGGCCATCGTTCGACACTGCAAGGTGTGCATATAAGGACAAAAAACACATTTTAAGGGTGACTATCTACACACTTGGTGTGTAGATAGTTTGGCCCTTTGATATATTTCTTTAGTGATAGTACTAAATGTAGCTGATTAGTAGTTACCCGATGGGTTTTGGGTCGGGTATATCCAACGGGTAAACTTTTTAAAATCAATGGGTTACCCGAAACCCGCGGGTATATCCGATACCTGATGGGTATTTACCCGCTAGAAACCCGACAGATTTTGGCACAGGTTTGGGACAAGCTTATCTAATCGGGTTTTGGGTTAGGATTACCTAAACTCGTCCCAAACCCGACCCATTATCATCCCTAAACACAACTGTCTTTATTACTCTCTTTCATCCCAATTCAATTCTAATTTATACCTTTATTGAAAAAATAAACATGAAGATGAAGAGTTCCATCCGAACATATGTTGAACAAAGTATTAAAGTACCACTCAGTTTACTTAAAGTTCAAATTACAAACTAAAAATTATATATAATTTTATCGTTCTACTTTAAATACACAAGTCTAACAATAATTAAATTAAATATTTACATAAATCAATCTTATAAAGATAGCAAAATAACGCATACATCTGTTTATATGGAATATCATAAACTCAATCCAATGATTATCTATGTTTAAATTTTAAAATGATAATATTTGGAAGCGGATATAAATTATATATAGCCTTATTAACATCATAAATATATTCAGATAAACTAACACTTAAAAAATGGAGTTTACTAGATGATATATATGAAGGTTGAAAAACAAGATAAAATTCATACGGAATCGAAGTCAAATAAAATAAAATATTGAGTGCTGAGGCATAATTAATGAAACATCACCAAGCCAAACGAATTCGAAGAGCTAGAGCTATAATTTCCAATTATTCCTATAAAAAAAGAAAACAATTATTAATAAATTGACAATTATAAAAAAAAATAGATTCGGAAAGAGTATATATATAGAGTATCAAACCTTTATCAATTAGTTCAACATGGTGCATCAAACATATATCCCATCGGTGTGGTCAGATCGTAAGTATGCAGTGATGTGATCATTCGCATCATTCTCTGCTTGAACACCGACAGAAAATGGTGGTAGGTCATCAAACTGGTTGTATTCTTCCTCGTCGACGACATCATCAACACCAAGGATACGTCGTTTACCTTGCAATACAATGTGGTATCTTCGTTTGCTCAGGTCATTGACAAAGAACACCTGTGTGACTTGTTTTGCGAGAATGAATGGTTCGGATGCATATGAATTTGTTGTGAGGTCGACTTGTGTAAAACCATATTTGTCAACTATAACACCTGTATGGTTATTTACCCACTTACATTTGAACACAGGTATTTCGAAGGCATGGTAATTCAATTCCCAAATTTCTTGTATGACACCATAATAAGAATCCTTGGAAATTCTTATCCTTGCAGAATGATTATTCTTGTCAAACTCTGCCCTTGATGCTATCACTGTAACTCCACTATTTTGCATTGTACTTTTTCATCTTGATCTTTTGTGTAAAACGTATAGCCGTTAATGTCGTACCCTTGATAAGTTGTTACTCTAACATCTGGACCCCGCCCCAACCTTTCCACGGTTTTATCAACATTTTTTTGGCCAGAAGATCTCATTACCTTAGTTTCAATCCAATCAGCAAACTCTTTGTTATGCTTCTTTTCATACCACATTTCGCTCTTACCCGGGTATGTTGACCGTAATGTTCCCTTGTGTTCGGTAATGTATGGAGCAATACAAGTCATGTGTTTCAGGACCTCAAAATGTGCAAGTTGTAAATCATCATGGTTTGGGAGGATTGTTTTCATACCAACACCTCCTTTCCCTGCAAGTCTACCCGAGTGACGAGATTGAGGAACACCAATACTTTTGACACCATCCAAATAACCTGTGAATAAACCAGTTATTACATTGTAAATTATAACTAATGAAACTTATATATATTACTATAATATACTACAAATGTTATGAAATCACTACCTGTGCAAAACTCAGCCACCTCTTCAGAAGTATATCCTTCAACAATGCTACCCTCAGGTCGATTATGGTTTCATACATAACCTTTTAAGAAACCCATATATCTTTCAAAAGGGTACATGTAGCGTAGAAATACAGGGCCACATGTCTGGATTTCTCCTACGATATGGATTACAAGGTGAACCATCACATCAAAAAAAGATGGAGGAAAGTACATCTCAAGTTCACAAAGCGTGATGATAATTTCTTTTTGCCACTCATTAAGTGACTCGGGCTCAATAACTTTTGAGTGTATCTTGTTAAAAAACAAACAAAGTTTTGTAATTGTATGTCGGAGGTAATCCGGTAACAATCCACGTACTGCAATTGGAATCATATGTGTCATCAAAACATGACAATCATGAGACTTCATACCAAGCAATTTTAAGTCTTTCATCGACACCAGCTTTTTAATGTTTGCAGAATAGCTAGATGGAACTTTAATATCTTGTAAACATTTACAAAACTTTGTTTTTTCATCTTTTGACATAGTATAGCACGCAGGTGGCAGATAAAATTTTCCTCTGGGTGTCGCGACAGGAGCAAGTTTTTTACGTATTCCCATTTCTTCCATGTCTTTACGGACATTAATCCCATCTTTAGTTTTCCCGGGTATGTTTAACAATAAGCCTATCAAGCTCTCACATACATTTTTCTCTATATGCATTACATCTAGACAATGTCGAACTTGTAAATTCTTCCAGTAAGGCAAATCCCAAAAGATTGACTTTTTTTTCCAAATGTCTTCTTTCTCAACACGATTTCTTTTTCCAAACACAACATTTAGTTTTTCAACTCGTGAAAATGCATTAAATCTTTTCCTCACTGAACGGTCCTCAACAATTCCGTCAAACTCCTCTTTTTTATTTCGATAATTATGACCTTGGGGAAGGAATCTTCGATGTCCCATGTATACAGTTTTTTTGCAATTATTTAACCACATAGAACTTGTATCATCTTCACAAACAGGACAAGCTGACTTACCTTTCGTCTTGTATCCTGACAAATTACCATATGCTGGAAAATCACTTATGGTGCAAAAAATCATGGCCCGCAATTTAAAATATTCTTTCTTATAAGCATCATATACTTCTACACCTGTATTCCATAGAGTTTTTAAGTCATCAATTAAAGGAGACAAATAAACATCAATGTTATTACCAGGTTGTTTCGGACCTTGAATCAACAAAGACATCATTATGTATTTTCGTTTCATGCATAACCATGGTGGAAGATTGTAGATGCATAGAAGAACTGGCCATGTACTATGACGACTACTCATGTTTCCAAACGGGTTGAACCCGTCTGAACTAAGTCCAAACTGTATGTTTCTTATCTCGTTACCAAACTCAGGAAACATGTTATCAATATTTCTCCATTGGGGTGAATCCGCTACATGTCTTAATTTTCCATCCTTTACACGGCTATCTGAATGCCAACGCAATAACTTTGCTTCTTTCTCATCTGAAAATAACCGTTTCAGTCTAGGTATAATTGGGAGGTACCACAACAATTTAGCTGGTGGTCCATTTTTTGTCACATCATCGTTAACTTCATCTGATTCAATTTTACGCTTATACCTTGACACACCACAATAAAAACATTTATGATCTTGCTTGAAATCCTTTACATACAACATACAGTCATTTGGACATGCATGTATTCTTTGAACTTCTAATCCCATCGGACACGTCATTTTTTTTGCTTGGTATAACGAAATTGGTAACTCATTACCTTTCGGAAGAATGTCATGTAAAAGTACTAATAGATCTGTGAAACTTTTATCACTCCATCCGTGTTTTGACTTTAAGTTAAACAACTTCAACACAACATCTACTTTACTAATCTCAGAACCGGTATATAATGGTTTTTCTGAATCATCAATTAGCTGCTTTAACTTTTCTTGATCGATATCCTCAACATTAGTCTCTAAATCATTAAGCATTTCACTTAAATTGTCATTAGGGACATTTAAATTGTCACTGGGGACATTTAAATTGTCATTGTCGTGATTGCCTAAACTAATTGACGACGTGCCTTGTTCAACGCGTGATTCCCCATGCATTAACCAACAAGTGTATTTAGGCATAAAACCATCTTTCATCAAATGAAACTCTATATCTTTGACATCATCATATTGTTGGAAATTTTTACAAATCATACAAGGACACCAAATCTTTTGACTTCCAACATTCAATCTATTAGCTTCGGCAACTTTAATAAAACTTTCTATGCCATCCATATATGCTGAGCTAGTACGTGCACTATCGTACATCCATTTTTTACGATCCATCTAAAAATTAAAATAAATAAATGATATAAATGTGTGTGTGAAAAAAAACGATAAATGAAATTAGTTGTATTTCAAGCTATCAATAAACAACGAAAATAAATGGAGCATTAACCATACATATAAAAATAAGTGTAATATAATAAGAAACTTCTAACCTAAAATGGAACTAAATGGTGGTTTTTAATGACTTTCAACCTAATTAACTTTTGTGTAGCTCAAACTATAAATAAACTAAATAACTAATACGTAAATACATATAATCTATACTATCTAATAAAGCAAACCAATTAGAGACATGTCAATCATTACGTTAATCTAGAGATCCGTTTTCCCGCCTAATTAATTAGTAAGTTATATAATTAATTTCCATACTAATTTCTTATTATGGAGGAAAAGTTGATAAAAAACGTTATCTTAAAAGTATACAAACATTAAGGATTGTAATTGATATATATTGAACTAGAATTTCAAATAATTATCTATATGTAACTTGTAACTAACTATAGTGAATAAAGAACTTATTTATTTATACAGCTTCATCCTAACAAATTTTAGATATCATTTATGAAACAATGTATTTATCCGAATTACATTATGTAGAATATTAATCTATAATATTATTTTATATACACGTTTTATTTAACATGAATTTTAATATATATATATATAATTCAAAACTTTCATTATAATTAAAAGATAACACTAAAGAAGAATATACTCTTTAAATAATTCATTTATAATCTCAAAATAGAATGTAGTTGCGTCTCCACCCCTTTCTGAATTTGTCACGTTAATATTCATTTTTAAATACATATCTTAACGACGGTATATGTTAACAAATTATATTGTATTTTATTTTATTAGTATAATAAATGGATTTATTCAACCTTGCAATGCATATATTTTGAAAACATATTGTTTATTATTAATTATATAACATTATATTATCAACACATGTAATACACGGGGGTTGTAACCTAGTAAAATAATTTAATCAAATTAGAACCTAAATTGTATGAGTATTTGGTATTTGGTATCGGGTACTGGTATCGAACTGTACCGAGTTTATTTGGTATCGGTAACGGTTCAGAGGACATGGGGGTAAAAATTAATACAAAATAAAACACTTATTTAATTTAAATATATATATTAATAAATATAAATATATAACAATGTAACCAAAATTTCTAACCTGTATCTACTTAAATGATGATGGTGAACCAAGTCTTTTTTTTTTCGGACGGCTCTTTGTGATGATATATTTGTATACAGTTGACGCGATATTGTATGCTATCAAGAAATAAACGCCAATACATAAATGGATTAATTAATTAATGAATAACTATATATAAAAGCAAATAAAATATAATTAAAATTCCCAAACCTTCAATTGACGTGATGATTGAGGAAGAGTTAGGAATTCAATGTGACTGTTGTTGAGGAATTGCATACGATGAAAGGTTGAAGATGACCAATTCTGTATTTTTTTTTTTAGATTGATGAGTTATTTATAGTGATAGGTATTGGAAACTGATAAGATTGATTTTATTTTTTAAAAATAAAAAAGTATACAAGAGGAAAAGTATAATCAGACGAAAAAGAAGGGTATTCTGGTATATCCCCAAAAAGAAGGTATTCTGGTATCCATCCATGTTTCGGGATTTATTTTTGTTTAAATAAATTAAAGTCGGTATTTTTTGGATGTGTATGGTGATTATTAATAGGATTTCAAAAATTATGTCAAATATCTTCGGGATTTAATATATAACAAAAGAAAGTAGGATGCTCCAAATAAAAACAAAAGAAAGTGGGAACTCTTTTCTATAACCCTTTTGTTCATATTTGGTAAAAGTAAATAAATATATAGTTAATATTTCCGTTTTGATCAGAGAGTACGGCACTAAAGCTAATTTTAGATTAAAATTTTATTTTTCGTTTTAAACCAACGCTTCTAAACGTAATGCCTTTAAAATTTAGAAGTAAGCATTTAAATAAAAGAATATAAACTGCTTCTAAAAAGATATAGAAAAAATTAGCATTAGAGTGATTCTTTTTTGAAGCGCTTTATGATATACCGCTTCTAAAAAGAAAGTAGGAACGCTTCTAAAAACAACTTTTGTACTAGTGGCTCTAATTAAGAATACTGACAAGATATACATACACTCTCATATTCAAACTGGCAAGTCTAGACACATACGTTCTCATAACAAAACTATCTATACAAGTTTTACTAACATGATCTTGGATTTCAGTCACAGTTTTATCTTCATACCTACTATCTGTTGTTGATTTCAGTACAATATGATATTTGCGAGATCATAGTAGTATCATTCATTAACTTTCATACTCGCCAGGCATGAAAGTAATCAATGATACGCACCATGATACTCCCAACTACCATATGGTGCTTCCATCATACAAAGATTAGCACATGTATCACTTTTTTTTTTTGAAAGCCTGATATCAACTTCCGTCTAGGTCTCATTATTTATGCTCAAGTATAATCAAGCCTCAATGTCAGTGTCTTACTCATTCTGGTCCCTAACATTTTCTGGTTAAAGCCTAAATACTAACAAGCCTAAAACATAATTTCATATATTCGATTAATGTATGATGTTCGATAAAATTCATAATTAGATGTGTTGGTTTTTATCCTTTAAAAAAATATAAATGACAAAAGATTAAAAGCGAAAATTGCCTTTGACCGGTCAAAATTTCCAAAATAGCCAAAGGAAACGGGCAAACGGCTCAGGGAGCCTTTTCACGGAAAAACATGGCGTTGAAAAGTCTTAAAAAAGCCTTTTCAACCCAACCAACCGCGCTCCGCCACGTGTCAAAAAAAATGATTGTATATTCTTGGGGAACAAAGCAGGGGATGCTTTCCAACTTCTGAAACAGAAACTCTGCAGTGCACCGATCTTGTCTCTACCTGAAGGTACCGAGGATTTTGTGGTTTACTGTGATGCTTCTATTCAGGGCCTTGGTTGCGTGCTGATGCAACGCAACAATGTGATAGCTTATGCTTCTCGACAATTGAAGGTTCATGAGAAGAATTACACGACCCACGACTTGGAGTTAGGGGCCGTGGTGATTGCGTTGAAAATCTGGAGGCACTACCTGTACGGTACCAAATGCACCATCTACACCGATCACAGGAGCCTTCAGCATATTTTTTACCAGAAGGAATTGAATATGCGACAACGTCGCTGGGTAGAGCTACTGAACGACTACGATTGTGCAATCAAGTATCATCCGGGTAAGGCAAACGTCGTAGCTGACGCTCTCAGTCGGAAGGAATCGAAACCCAAACGTGTTCGCGTTTTACAGCTCACGATTCACTCGAATTTACCTGATCGGATACGTGCTGCTCAAACTGAAGCGTTGAAAGCGGAAAACTATGAAGCTGAGTATTTATGTGTAACACCTTGAAAATTCACGTCCTATAATGTGTTGACACGTGTCATAAAGTTTGAACGTGTGAAAGAATGTTATAAAAGGACTAAAGTTGACAAACATGGAAAGTATGAGATTATACGGATTCTAAGTGTCAACAGTGAATAAATATACTTCATAATAACCCTACATGATGTTCATAACATCAAACGAATAAATCATGGATCATACGAAGCTAAAAGTGAGAGATTACAAACTACAGGGGTTAAATGTGTCAACATGTTAAAGATATACCTCTGAGTGACCTTTTGACAAACCCGAAGCTTTGTAAATATAAATTATGCTCACTAGAATGCACGATTAAAATTTCATAAAGTTTCGTTATCGTATGAGAAAGTTATGATCAAATTCGTGTGCGAGGGGTTAAAGTGTTAACGTTGAAAGTTATGACTTTTCGGGTTAACCGGAAGTGTCCAGGGACTTGGCAAAGTGAGTATAAGTCATAAAGCCCTTGTATATAAATAATAAGGGGTCAAAATGCAAGAATTAAGCTTAGTTGACCTTTCGGAGTACCAAGAGCCAGGGATGCAAATTGAAAAATGGAAGAATTGCCCCTGAGGAGGGCTAGCGCACTGCTACGTCAGAAGCGTAGCGGTGCGCTACCAGTCTGCAGCGACAGCAACTTGGCTGTTGGCTGTTTTAAGAGTTGCAACTGATCTTTAATCGATTTTCCTCATCCTTCTTGGCCCCTAAACACCCCCTAAACATCTAGGGACACTTGTTAAGATGTTGTGGTCACTCATAGACTTGGGTGTCAAGAATTTGTGGTGATCTAAACACTATATAAAGGCATGAAGTTGCAAACAAATCTTCACACCTTCATCTGGAATTGAGGAGCCTTTCTGGAGCTTCAAACCAGACCCAAGTCCTTCCTAATCAAGCTTAGGACTTAAGTAAGTTTGCTAAACCTTTCTTGATTAAGTTTTAACTTAGTATTAGCTTAAAAGTCAAACCGTCGTAGTTAACGGTTGACTTAACGATTAATCACTAATTGTCCAGTGATTAGTCGAATTAAAAGTAGTTATAAGTTGGTAATTAGGTGGGTAATAAACCCCTAAAAAGGTTCCCCCTGATTCCCATTCTAACCAGGTCAAATGTCGGGTCAAACTTTTAATTAAAAAGTCAACATAATGCTTAAAATGTCATTTATGCATAATTAGCTATCTAGAACATGTACAACCTGTTTGATCATTGTTATAACTTAGTAATAAGTGTAAGAACATGTCCAAACATGTTCAACCCGACAATTTCCTGTTTAGACCCGGTTCGGAACCGAAGGTCGCAAAGCTTTGACTTTTGCTTTGACTTCAGTTCTGACCCGTTTGGGTATGTTTTAGAAATATCTTAGAGCTTCATTTGGACCAGGTTACATGCTAGTATAACCCTCTGTGATTATACACCGCGGTTCATTAGTTATCCGATTAATACGCATGATTCCGTTAATTGCTCATATGTTGACCATTATGCCCTTATTGCCTTAAAACGAGATTTATGAAAATGTAAAAGTGTAGAAAACTTAGTTACTGATATATAAACTTGTATGCAAAGTTTGACATCAGTTTGACTTGTAGATTAAGAGTTATGCTCAATGTCGAAAAATTAATGCTTTGTGTTAATAAAACGGCGTAACTAGCGTATAGCCTAGTTAAGCCTACTTTTGGTATCAAACTTAATACCCACTGATATAATATAATATTTTGGGATTTTTAAAGATTTTTAATTAATTTTACGCTGAGCATAACTAGTAGTCGTAGGCTTAATCCGGTAATTGTCGGTTTTGCCCTTACGGGCCATAAAATGAGTTTTACTTATCAAAACGACTCCAAACCTTTTGCTACTGATCACATATGATAAATAATTTATTTTAAGCCTTCTGGAAATATAAAAATATCAGATTTAAGTATCAAACCCGGAAATGGCTTTTAATCGCCTTATTTAGCGTTTTTAACGCATAGTATGTTTTAAAATCATATTGAGCATACCCGGGTTGATACCTACTGATATATGAGGCAAATTATGATATTTTAACAGTAAGCAAAGGTTGATTAACTCAGACTTCGTTTTTGAGCTTTCGGCTTATGTGAAATTACCAAAATACCCCTACGGGGCATAGTTTGGTTAAAGATGATAAAATTCACATATATGCTTTAGCCTATTGTTATAACTCATCAAAGTGAGTATGTTTGCTGTTTACATCAGACCTGTAACTCAGTTAAACATTTAAACTATTTTACAACCTTTAAAATGACCAAACTACCCCTACGGGGCATAGTTTGTGTTTAAATTAGTTCGGGGCATAATGAAAGACATCCTACTGATGTCACAACATATTTGAAGCATATTAACTTAGGAAACCTATATATGGCTCTTACGGATACCCGTTACGCTTATTTCGCGTTCGGTTCGGTTTTTGTAACAAGTTTACATAAATTAGCCGATACGGGTCAAACCTTATCGGTTTTATCTCAAAATCCAGAATGTTAATAATAAACCCATATTAAACAAGTCTCCGAACTTGTCGGGTCTAAATCACATTCTATCCGGTCTTCGCTTAATCGTGCGTACGAACCGTATCTTTGAAACTAGCCGGTCTAAGCTTAAGCTTAATTAAAGACCCGTTAGGATTCTAATAGGTTATTAAAAACCTTCGTTCCAGATTAGGAGCCCAGTAAAAGCTATCTGTACTTGCTGATTTGATATACGGCTGGGATTGAATTTATATTTAGCTCAGGTAAATACTTTTAACTTATTTTCCCTATACGGGCTTGGGTTACGGTACATAGCGTACCGCTTTATCGGGCATCAAATCTCCACGCTTAGTGGGTAGTTGAATAATTTGATCGGCTCGTTTAAACAGTCTTGTTTACTTTACAGCCTTTGGGGGGTTAATGACCATGTCCCGGATATCCCTGGCATCATCTTACGAGATTGGCCACGACCTGAGCACGGGGTGTAGGCGTACACCGTCCGTGTATAACTCATTATAGTGGTGTGTCTATTAATCTTTAACCCGGACTAGGTTCGGGCTACTGAACGCATAAGTAACATGTAATTCGTTTACAAGATTATAATATTAAATAATTCTCCCAAGTTAAAAAGATTAATTTTGCCTCTGAGCATTTTAATCAAATTATAAAAGATTAATTTTGCCTCTGTGCATTTTAATCAATGTGTCAAGATATTTTGTGCCGTTTGCACTCGAATCACTTTTCAAACTCTTTTTCCAAAATGAGTCAGCTGAATGTATTTACCAGTGTAAACTGACGTATTTTCCAAAAAGGCTAAATGCAGGTACTATACGAAATTGGCTGGATATGTCTCCTTAGCATCAATAGAAGTCTCGCAAGCTTAAGATGCCTAAAAGTCTGTTGAACTATTGTTTCTATTTTTGTTCGATCCTACTGTGGATAAACACCGGATATTGTGACTTTGTTTACAATAAATAAATTCGGTTGTAATTTATTTTAAATTTGCTTCCGCTGTGCATTATTATATTGTGTTGTTTGACTATTACGTTGCCAACCACGTCACGATACTCCCCCACCGGGCCCACCGGTGACACGTGGAAATCGGGGTGTGACAGGTTGGTATCAGAGCCAACACTGAGTGAATTAAACACTAGCCTTTTGTGTTTAATCTCAGTTACACAATTGCACAATCTAATCTTCTGAGTCTAGACTTAACTTAGGAATATTCTCAATCCTAATCTTGAAGTTTTGCTTCCAAATTTTTATATATTGGATACGTCGCCAAGCGAAGAAGCTGTAATAAGAATTCTCCACATCTGGAGCCTTGAAATGCTGAGCTTCGTACCGCGACCAGGATGAAACGTGCGACCAAGGAGAAAGCCTTCAAGAATTGAATGAAGAAGAAACTCCATTGCTGAAGATCGTTTCCTCAATAGTCCTTATAAGGACATATTTACCTTTTCAGTCCCTTCGAGGACGACATTATTCATTTTAAGTCCCGCTTAGGGCAACTTTATACTTTTATTTTTATATAATGGAATGATTAAGTTTAAACTTTCATTCTAAATAAGAAATATTAAATAAATGGAAAAAAATAATATTTCCTTTTTGCAAGATCTACCATTATAATAAAATGGCAAAATCTAAAAGGGCAAGACCTAGCCTAGGGTCAATTATAAGACCGGGCCAAGATGGTAAGACCTGTTAAAAAGATTCAAATCATTAATTAAGAATCTTAAATGTGAAACCTGGCCTTGGGTCAATTATAAGACCGGGCCAAGATGGTAAGACCTGTTTAAAAAGATTCAATTCCCTGTTAACATCTTAAAACATGTTAACACTCCTGGCAGATGTGATTCAATTAAAATCACACACGTCATTTTTATATAGGATCCTTCAAAAGATTCCTAACCCAGTTTAATGATCCCTGAATCCTGGGTTTATGTCATCAATTAAGATGATCATATTTTAACCATACGTGGTAATATAGTGCCTACGGGCCTTGCTCATTTCTACATGAGCCAAAATACAGTGGTAGCTATGACTCCCTGTCAGATAAAGGTAATGAACTAGGTTCAAACCTCAAATGCTTGATTCTCTGAAATCCTAGCATATAATTTACAAATGTCCTTGTGACTAGGCCTATTGTGCCAGAATGCCTTCATGCTTTGATTCTCTGAAATCATAGCTTATAAATTATATATGTCCATGTGACTAAGCCAGTTGTGCTAATATACTTAAAGACCTTGATTCTCTGAAATCATGGCTTATAATTTAAAAATTTGTCCTTGTGACTAGGCCTTTTGTGCTATAAAATAAAACTGTTATTATTGCTTTGATTCTCTGAAATCATAAGCTTATAATTTATAAATGTCCATGTGACCAGGCCATTGGGTGCCACTAATAAAACTGTTAATGTTTTATAATTAGGATAAATTATAAAAGAAATCCTAAATAAATATGATTAATAAATTAACCATATATGGTCTCTGTTTACCATGGTTAATGAATTTCCCTAAGGGGGTAATCCAGTAATAAACATCTCTTATAAGGGAAGTGCCTACGGGCTATAGTTAATGTCCTCTGAGACTAAAGACAGTGGTAGCCTACAGCTCCCTGTCAAGAAAAGGTAATGAACTTTGATTCAAACCTTAAGGCCACGATTCTCTGAAATCATGGCTTATAAATTTAACTTGTCTACGCGACAAGGCCATTGGTGCTATTATTAACTTATGAATTAGGATTTATGATAAAAATCCTGGATAAAATAAATATCCTTCCTTCTCTGTCAGTATGCAATTGAAGGGAATCTTAAAGGTGAAACCTAGCCTACGCGGCCAAGATGGTGAAACCTACTCAAGGGATTCAAATCCTTGTTAACACCTAGGAATGTGTTAGCACTCCTGACAAATGTGATTCGAGAAAATCACAACAGTCATCCTTATATTGGATTCTTCCAATTCTCAAATCTAGCCTAGTGATCTAGGAATCATGGCTTATATCATCCTATAAGATGATCATATTATAAACATCCGTTAGTAATGAAGCACCTACGGAGTAAACTAGTTGTCCGATAAGACAACGACAGTGGTGGTCTTTGACCTCCTGTCTAAAATGTTGGACTATGTCCAAACATAATAGTCTATGTGATCAATGCGATCATGACTAATATCATCTAATACGATGATCATATTATTTAACATCCTTTAGTGATGTCTTGCCTACGGGCTATAATATATTGTCCATTTGAGACATTGACGTTGTTATCGTTATGATTCCCTGTCCAAGGTGGTGAGCTATGCTCAAGCCTAATAGTTCATATGATCAATACGATCATGACAAAAAAAAAATCATCATCAATACGATGATTAAAAATTTTAAACATCCGTAATGATGTTTTGCCTAAGGGCTATATTAGATCGTCCAACTGAGACAAGGCAATTGTAATCTTTTGTGATTCTTTGCCAAGGGGGTGAGCTATACTCAATTCCCATAGTCTATACTATCAGTGCGATCCTGACTAGTATCCTCAGTATGCTGATCATAATATTAACATCCCTCGTGATGAAATGCCTACGGGCTATACTTTATTCTAGAGTCGGTAAGACAAAGATAGTAGTGATCTTTATGATCCCCTGTTCAAAATGGTGTGATTATACCCAAACCTAATAGTCAATATGATCGATGTGATCATAACTAATATCATTAGATACGATGGTTATATATAAACATCCATTAGTGATGTTGCTTGGCATATTTTTCTGCCAAAAGAATCGTCTTTCAAGACGATGACAATTGTAGTCTATGACTCCCTGTCCAAAGGTGAAGAACCACGTTCAAACCTTGAAGCCCTAATCTAATAAGATTGCGGCTTATAAATTCAGGTCCTTGGTAATAGACCATCAAGTTGTGTTTTAAAGTCATTCATGACAAGCCTATGTGCTATAATTGGTCATTCGTGACAAGTTAACATATTAAATGTTAACATTCCTGGTGACATGCCTTTGTACCAGATTTGATGAATGTCCTTATAACAAGGCCGTTTGTGCCATATCTAAAAGTCCTTTGTGACAAGGCCTTCGTGCCGTATAATCATTTATGTCCTTCATGACTGGGCTTTATGCCATATTTTCTACGTCCATCGCGGCAGGCTTCTATGCCATATATGTATATATATAATAAAAGTCTTGTAAGGCTAGCCTTTGAGCTATTCATGATCGTCCTTGTGACAAAGACAGTGGTGACATTATGGTCCCCTGTCAAGCAAGTATTGGACTCGCTCCAAACTTTGAATGCCATTGATGGTCCTGTTGTGACCTAGGCTAAATATAATGGAAATACGTTCAAAATAATATTCACTATGAATGTTCGGGACGGAATGGCCCACACGGTTTATGAATGCCGTGGCTAATCTAAATCAGGTCATCAGGATGATGACTAATAACGGTTAAATCTTGGTGATTGGTACCAAGTTTCGAGTATGGAAAACTCGAATGAGGTGGACGACAGTCGCAACGCTATTAAGGCGACGAAAGTTAATAAAACTACAAACGTAAACCTCTATATTGATGAAGTTAATCTCCAAGCTGTGGTTGACGCAACAGTTGGAGGGATCATGGGAAAAAGGGTCATGAGACAATCCGAAGAGCCGAATGCTTCTCGCTCTAAATCTCATTCGAAACCATGCTTAATTGCTCATGAGGAGAGCTATGTTCACACTTCGTATATGAAGGATGAACCAAAAGAAGGAGAATAACTCCCAGAAATCTGAGAAAGAGAGCAAGTACAGGCTTAATAAAAAGCAACGAAAGTTCAGTAAGAAGCCTGTATACCTCTGAGACTGCTTCAGCATTATTAGATGGATGTTTTATATCCATTAGGAATCATTTTTCCGATGTCCTAGTTCCGTTAAATATAAGGACTCAATAAAGTGATAAAAATCGATTGGTTGCCTTAAAAATCAAGCCCATATTGCGGGTGATAAGAAGAAATTAATTATCAAGACTCCTTATGAGACAACCCTCGTTATTACACGTAGCCGTGCGACTAATAAATATTAAACATAAAAAATGGTGGAATTGGCCGTCCCCGGAATCGAACCTGGGTCTAGGCCGCACCCTTTCGCGCGCCTAGCCAACTGAGCTAGGTGCCTAGTTTGTGAAACTTCCATTGTTGATTTAATATAAGCACTTGTACAATAAACTTCCTTATCATTTATCAATGATAATTTCTGCTAAGTGTCCTGTTCTTAATACAGGCAATAATAAATATTCATGAACCATAAACTTAGCAAATTCTTATTATCATCCACAAGATATAACTACCAAGGAAACCATAGTAACCGATTCTTATAAATCGGCAAGGAATCCTTCCGAAAATCTAAGAGCACTCTTTCTTTGCATAGAGTACGACAACATATGTTATTTTAATTATTTTTCTCATTGTTTTCTATCGCCTGCGAATGCCAAACTATGTTTGATAAAAGTGTCATATGAGGATTTGCGTATCCTAGTGTGTCCCATAGATTATTTCCATGTCTGATCAGCATGGAGGTTTAATACATGGAACCCTAAGATATCCCAATGATCATATTGTACTAAAGTCGACTAGTAATATTCAAAGAAGATATCCAAAAATGGAAAAATTTTTTTCCAAGTAAATGTTCCCGATTAAGGAATTCGGGGACTTATAACATAAAGGTGTCACTCATTTGACACGAATAATGATGGATGAACTGGAGCCTGAGATATGGAAAATCTCTGTAGCCTCCTTGTATCTTAATTATCTTCTCATAAGTTTTCCCTGCTTACCTCCTGGAAGACAGGTAGAACTAAGATTAACATCCCGTTGTGGGCTGGAGTATTATGAAAACTCCATATCGAATATGGAAAAATCGAAACCCTGATTTAGTAAGTTTTAAGATATAGGCACATATAGCCTGACTCAATCTTCTGAGGGTTTTATGTTGTTAAATAAGAAAGACGGTTCATATTACTTACGTATTAAATGCCGCAACCCTAATTAGGCAACGATTAAGAATTTGCCATCAGCTACCCAGAATCTAAGGGCAAATTGTGGTGGATAGGCTTGAAAAGTCTGTAGCCACCTATGTAGCTAAATGCTTGACATGTGCGCAAGTCAAAGCCGAGCATCAAAAGCCGTCAGGCTTGCTACAACAGCCTGAACTTCCTACGTGGAAGTGGGAAACGGTAACTATGGATTTTATTACCAAGTTACCCAAGACAATGAAAGGAAATGATACGATATGAGTTATAGTTGACAGACTGACTAAGTCAGCACATTTCCTACCCATCAAGGAGACTTATAGCTCCGATATGTTAGCCCAATTATAAGTGGATAAGATTGTAGCCTTGCATGGCATACCTGTGACTATTATCTCTGATAAAGATACTAGGTACACGTCACATTTTTGGAAGAGTTTCCAACAATCTTTGGGGCATACGTTTGAATTTTAGTACGGCTTATCATTCTCAGACTGACGGTCAGAGTGAGCGTACTATTCAAACGTTGGAAGAAATGCTACGTGCATGTTCGATCGATTTGGATGGTAGTTGGGATGAGAACCTACCGTTAATCAAATTCTCCTACAACAATAACTACCACACCAGCATCAATGCTGCGCCTTTTGAGGCACTATACGGTAGAAAGTGTAGAACGCCAGTTTGTTGGGCGAAAGTTGGAGATGTCCAGTTATCAGGACCAGAGATAGTGTTCGAAACAACGGGCAAGATTGTCCAGATTCGTGACCGTCTCGAAGCTGCCCGAGATAGGCAGAAGAGTTACGCTGATCCAAAGCGTAAAGCTTTTCACTTCGAAGTAGGTGATAAAGTGTTGCTAAAAGTATCACCCTGGAAGGGGGTAATACGATTTGGTAAGAAAGGCAAGCTAAGCCCGAGATACATAGGACCTTTCGAGGTTGTCGAACGTATCGGATCAGTTGCCTATAAGTTAAACTTACTTGAAGAGCTCAGTGGAATTCACAATGTGTTCCACATCTGCAATCTGAAGAAGTGCTTCGCTAATGAATCACTGGTTATACCGCATACAGATGTGCATATAGATGAGAGCTTGAAGTTTGTGGAAAAACCCTTGTCGATTGAGGATCGACGGGTTAAGAAGCTTCGAAGGAAGCATGTACCTATTGTTAAGGTCAAATGGGATGCCCGTAGTGGTCCCGAATTCACGTGGGAGGTTGAATCCACGATGAAAGAAAAGTACCCTTACTTATTTCAGTAAATCTCGGGTCGAGATTTATTTTAAGGGGGTGAGGATGTAACACCTCGAAAATTCACGTCCTATAATGTGTTGACACGTGTCATAAAGTTTGAACGTGTGAAAGAATGTTATAAAAGGACTAAAGTTGACAAACATGGAAAGTATGAGATTATACGGATTCTAAGTGTCAATAGTGAATAAATATACTTCATAATAACCCTACATGATGTTCATAACATCAAACGAATAAATCATGGATCATACGAAGCTAAAAGTGAGAGATTACAAACTACAGGGGTTAAATGTGTCAACATGTTAAAGATATACCTCTGAGTGACCTTTTGACAAATCCGAAGCTTTGTAAATATAAATTATGCTCACTAGAATGCACGATTAAAATTTCATAAAGTTTCGTTATCGTATGAGAAAGTTATGATCAAATTCGTGTGCGAGGGGTTAAAGTGTTAACGTTGAAAGTTATGACTTTTCGGGTTAACCGGAAGTGTCCAGGGACTTGGCAAAGTGAGTATAAGTCATAAAGCCCTTGTATATAAATAATAAGGGGTCAAAATGCAAGAATTAAGCTTAGTTGACCTTTCGGAGTACCAAGAGCCAGGGATGCAAATTGAAAAATGGAAGAATTGCCCCTGAGGAGGGCTAGCGCACTGCTACGTCAGAAGCGTAGCGGTGCGCTACCAGTCTGCAGCGACAGCAACTTGGCTGTTGGCTGTTTTAAGAGTTGCAACTGATCTTTAATCGATTTTCCTCATCCTTCTTGGCCCCTAAACACCCCCTAAACATCTAGGGACACTTGTTAAGATGTTGTGGTCACTCATAGACTTGGGTGTCAAGAATTTGTGGTGATCTAAACACTATATAAAGGCATGAAGTTGCAAACAAATCTTCACACCTTCATCTGGAATTGAGGAGCCTTTCTGGAGCTTCAAACCAGACCCAAGTCCTTCCTAATCAAGCTTAGGACTTAAGTAAGTTTGCTAAACCTTTCTTGATTAAGTTTTAACTTAGTATTAGCTTAAAAGTCAAACCGTCGTAGTTAACGGTTGACTTAACGATTAATCACTAATGGTCCAGTGATTAGTCGAATTAAAAGTAGTTATAAGTTGGTAATTAGGTGGGTAATAAACCCCTAAAAAGGTTCCCCCTGATTCCCATTCTAACCAGGTCAAATGTCGGGTCAAACTTTTAATTAAAAAGTCAACATAATGCTTAAAATGTCATTTATGCATAATTAGCTATCTAGAACATGTACAACCTGTTTGATCATTGTTATAACTTAGTAATAAGTGTAAGAACATGTCCAAACATGTTCAACCCGACAATTTCCGGTTTAGACCCGGTTCGGAACCGAAGGTCGCAAAGCTTTGACTTTTGCTTTGACTTCAGTTCTGACCCGTTTGGGTATGTTTTAGAAATATCTTAGAGCTTCATTTGGACCAGGTTACATGCTAGTATAACCCTCTGTGATTATACACCTCGGTTCATTAGTTATCCGATTAATACGCATGATTCCGTTAATTGCTCATATGTTGACCATTATGCCCTTATTGCCTTAAAACGAGATTTATGAAAATGTTAAAGTGTAGAAACCTTAGTTACTGATATATAAACTTGTATGCAAAGTTTGACATCAGTTTGACTTGTAGATTAAGAGTTATGCTCAATGTCGAAAAATTAATGCTTTATGTTAATAAAACGGCGTAACTAGCGTATAGCATAGTTAAGCCTACTTTTGGTATCAAACTTAATACCCACTGATATAATATAATATTTTGGGATTTTTAAAGATTTTTAATTAATTTTAGGCTGAGCATAACTAGTAGTCGTAGGCTTAATCCGGTAATTGTCGGTTTTGCCCTTACGGGCCATAAAATGAGTTTTACTTATCAAAACGACTCCAAACCTTTTGCTACTGATCACATATGATAAATAATTTATTTTAAGCCTTCTGGAAATATAAAAATATCAGATTTAACTATCAAACCCGGAAATGGCTTTTAATCGCCTTATTTAGCGTTTTTAACGCATAGTATGTTTTAAAATCATATTGAGCATACCCGGGTTGATACCTACTGATATATGAGGCAAATTATGATATTTTAACAGTAAGCAAAGGTTGATTAACTCAGACTTCGTTTTTGAGCTTTCGGCTTATGTGAAATTACCAAAATACCCCTACGGGGCATAGTTTGGTTAAAGATGATAAAATTCACATATATGCTTTAGCCTATTGTTATAACTCATCAAAGTGAGTATGTTTGCTGTTTACATCAGACCTGTAACTCAGTTAAACATTTAAACTATTTTACAACCTTTAAAATGACCAAACTACCCCTACGGGGCATAGTTTGTGTTTAAATTAGTTCGGGGCATAATGAAAGACATCCTACTGATGTCACAACATATTTGAAGCATATTAACTTAGGAAACCTGTATATGGCTCTTACGGATACCCGTTACGCTTATTTCGCGTTCGGTTCGGTTTATGTAACAAGTTTACATAAATTAGCCGATACGGGTCAAACCTTATCGGTTTTATCTCAAAATCCAGAATGTGAATAATAAAACCATATTAAACAAGTCTCCGAACTTGTCGGGTCTAAATCACATTCTATCCGGTCTTCGCTTAATCGTGCGTACGAACCGTATCTTTGAAACTAGCCGGTCTAAGCTTAAGCTTAATTAAAGACCCGTTAGGATTCTAATAGGTTATTAAAAACCTTCGTTCCAGATTAGGAGCCCAGTAAAAGCTATCTGTACTTGCTGATTTGATATACGGCTGGGATTGAATTTATATTTAGCTCAGGTAAATACTTTTAACTTATTTTCCCTATACGGGCTTGGGTTACGGTACATAGCGTACCGCTTTATCGGGCATCAAATCTCCACGCTTAGTGGGTAGTTGAATAATTTGATCGGCTCGTTTAAACAGTCTTGTTTACTTTACAGCCTTTGGGGGGTTAATGACCATGTCCCGGATATCCCTGGCATCATCTTACGAGATTGGCCACGACCTAAGCACGGGGTGTAGGCGTACACCGTCCGTGTATAACTCATTATAGTGGTGTGTCTATTAATCTTTAACCCGGACTAGGTTCGGGCTA
Organism: Helianthus tuberosus; assembly: GCA_030545235.1. Lineage (NCBI taxonomy): Eukaryota > Viridiplantae > Streptophyta > Magnoliopsida > Asterales > Asteraceae > Helianthus > Helianthus tuberosus. The sequence continues at coordinate 199,220,740 of CM060447.1, forward strand.
CTGAACGCATAAGTAACATGTAATTCGTTTACAAGATTATAATATTAAATAATTCTCCCAAGTTAAAAAGATTAATTTTGCCTCTGAGCATTTTAATCAAATTATAAAAGATTAATTTTGCCTCTGTGCATTTTAATCAATGTGTCAAGATATTTTGTGCCGTTTGCACTCGAATCACTTTTCAAACTCTTTTTCCAAAATGAGTCAGCTGAATGTATTTACCAGTGTAAACTGACGTATTTTCCAAAAAGGCTAAATGCAGGTACTATACGAAATTGGCTGGATATGTCTCCTTAGCATCAATAGAAGTCTTGCAAGCTTAAGATGCCTAAAAGTCTGTTGAACTATTGTTTCTATTTTTGTTCGATCCTACTGTGGATAAACACCGGATATTGTGACTTTGTTTACAATAAATAAATTCGGTTATAATTTATTTTAAATTTGCTTCCGCTGTGCATTATTATATTGTGTTGTTTGACTATTACGTTGCCAACCACGTCACGATACTCCCCCACCGGGCCCACCGGTGACACGTGGAAATCGGGGTGTGACATTATGGGGCATGGAAAAGCGACTGGTAGAGAGAGCTGATGGTATTCTCTGTTGCATGGATCGGATATGGATTCCTTTGTTTGGTAACCTCAGAGAGCTTGTGATGGACGAAGCACACAAGTCTCGATATTCTGTTCATCCAGGTTCGGATAAGATGTATCAGGATCTTAAGGTTTTATATTGGTGGCCAAAGATGAAAGCTGACATCGCGACGTACGTGAGTAAGTGTTTGACCTGCTCGAAAGTTAAAGTGGAATATCAGAAACCGTCTGTCTTGCTTCAACAACCAGAGATACCCATGTGGAAATGGGAACAAATCGCTATGGATTTCGTCACTGGTTTACCAAGAACGCAAAACGGGAATGACACAATTTGGGTAATCGATGATCGTCTCACGAAATCAGCGCATTTTCTAGCAATCAAGGAAACGGATAAGTTCTCTCAACTAGCTGCTGTTTATCTGAAGGAAGTGGTTTCTAGGCATGGAGCGCCAACCTCTATTATCTCAGATCGTGACCCGCGTTTCATTTCAGATTTGTGGCAGTCGATGCACAAATCATTCGGCTCGCGTCTTGATATGAGCACTGCTTATCACCCGCAAACGGATGGTCAAAGTGAACGAACCATCCAGACACTTGAGGATATGTTACGAGCATGCGTGATTGACTTTGGCAAGGGTTGGGAGAAACACCTGCCTTTGATAGAGTTTTCGTATAACAATAGCTACCATACCAGCATTCGGGCAGCTCCATTCGAAGCATTGTACGGTCGGAAATGTCGTTCTCCTCTTTGTTGGGCTGAGGTAGGTGATAGCCAGATCACAGGACCAGAACTTGTACTTGAAACCTCCGAGAAAATTTTTCAGATCAGGAATCGTATGGCGGCAGCGCGTGATCGTCAGAAAAGCTACGCCGATGAGAGTAGAAAACCCTTGGAGTTCGAAGTTAATGATCGTGTTATGTTGAAGGTCTCACCCTGGAAGGGCGTGGTGTCACACCCCTTTCTGCGGCGGAAGCACGAGGTGTGATCATGAAAGGTTCTCATTGCATACGAAAGGTAAACATACTACATGCTCATGAAAATAACTTCAAACACCATAATTTGAAAACATAAGATAGCGTTTACATCGCGAGTTAGCATAAAACATTGTCTTAAAAGGTTTACACTTTATTTAAAGACAAACATAAGCGACATCCACGAGCATGGTTAAGACCGCGCGCACATCCACTTCTAGTTACCTGAAATACATGTGAGTTTTGGAAAAACGTCAACATAATGTTGGTGTGAATTCATGCAGTTTTGTATTGAACGCTTGTATACTTTGTATAAAAATCATGGTATGTATTTGTTAAATCACGTATTCAAGTGTAAATCAAGTATTTCCATATGTATCAAGTGTTAATGGGTTGCAAAGCCATTAACATGTGACACGACATAGGAAGTCACCAAACCATAGGCATTATTCTATAGTCGATTCACGACTGAGACACAAAAACATTACTTGGTTCTAGTTGTCACCAAGAGTGGGGCTGCCCTGAACCCATTAGATCTAACCTTTTGTTCTGCGGTCTAAGTATGTACACGATTAATGGTGCTTATGGTACCCTATTCGTGACACGATTTCTCGTATCAATTCTTGGCACTAGTTGTCGCCAAGATTACTTCTCGTTTTAGTACATATCATACCATTTTGTAAATACTGGAGTATTAGTAACATGTATTTCACCCCCGAAGTTAAAAATCTGAAAACAGTTAAGAGAAAAGGGGGAGCATGAACTCACAACTTTGCGTTCCTGTGCGTCGTAAACTTCACCGGATTTGCTTACTTAACGTCGTAACCTATACACGTTTTCTTAACGTTAGTCACTAGACTTGTATCGCACAAGTACAGTCACTCTCCTTTGTATTTGTATTGTTGTGTTAAAAATATTTCATATTTTTAACTAAGTATTTTACTTATATTAGTTTCTCAAGGTTTAATATAAGTATTTTGTATTTTGCACTTTGCACCCGAATTATGTATCTTGTATGTTGTATGTGTATTTTATGTTTATACTCCTCATGAGTATTTAGTGTATTTTTTTAAGTCTTAATACACTAGCACGTATAACACATACTATATACACTTAGCACAAAAGTTGGTGATAACATAATATATATTTTTCTCTCAAAATATACATACTTATATCCATTTTTATTCTTGAAGAAATCCTCATGTCTTATCGCCAAAAATTAGGGAAACCTTGGTAATACTTTTAAACACATTTTTAGGGAATAAGTTTCTCAAAAACTTATATTTTCTAAGTGTCAAAATTTATAAAAATTTTGACAGAGTTTCCCCTAAAAATGGAGGTTTCCCATGTTTTCAAAACATGTGTTTATTTTCTTTTAAATCGTCAACAATCATCAACAACAGTTATCAACAATAATCATCAACAATAATCACTAGTTTCTCTATTTCATGAACTTGAATATCTACAAAAATGCGTAGTAACTTGCTAGTACATTTAGTAAGTCTTGTTATCTTTAAAAATAAGTTTAGTTTCTTAAAAACTCTATTTTTAATGAGTATGTGTTTTCACAACTTCCAGTCATGAATTTCAAAAGTATTACTTGTTAAATTTTTCTTGTGACATAAGTGTTTACACACTTGTTTATTCACTAAAATGCTCTTAGTTTATGTAAGGTCCGGGTTTGACAAAACTAGCATTTTCCGCTTGGTTCTTCCGAAAAACCACTTGTAGATCTTTAGATCTACATGTTTAGAGCCTTATTTTACAAGAAAAATTATATTTACACAAGTTCATGTTTAATGTGTGGTAGAGTTTCATCATTTAACCCTTTGTACACTTAAACAAACTCTATGTCATGATTCATGATCACGACTAATCCTGGTTAGATGATGATCCGAGCTACCACAACATAGATCGGCCCTAAATAGTTACACAAAACAAATCTTACAAGATTTACACAACTCTTTAGCTTTTATCCAACATGTTTAACATTTTTAGTAAACTTTTAGTATGCCAACTTGCATGTTCTTGACTTTTAACCGACAAAGTTCGTTTTAACCACTTTAGAATAGATCAAGAAGGCGTTTAGAGTCACTTACTACTAGCTCGAGGCTAGGGAAGAAACTAGTCGAAGATCGGGTGGATAAAAGCAATGTAGCGAGGTTCTTCACAATCCGAGTGCACCGAGCTTCCTTATACGCAATCCTTAACACTTGTAGATACTTGGAAAGGCAAGATCAAAGCTCGAAAATGGATGGGTGTGGGTGGGTGTGTTCGGCCGTGAGTTTCAAAGAGAGGGAGAGAGAAGTGTGTTGTTGGTTAAGTGGTGAAATGATATGGTGTGCTAAAGCTTGTTCTTATAGACAAAACCTTTCACAATTAACCAATGGTTCTTATGTCTAATTGATATTAGACAAACAAGATTATAAAAATCAAATAAAGGACAAGGGTGTCCCCTAGGGGATGAACTCGGTTAGGGGGGGGGGGGTCTTATGGTTCATTTACAACTAATAGTTAGGATCTAGTTATGTTAAGTTGGAGGTTAATCCGGTTACTAGTGTGTTGAGCATTACAGCGGGTGTTAGGGTATTCAGGGATCCTAACTGGCTCAGAAAGAGATAAACAATGTTATTGGCAATGCTTTTATATTCCGGGTAAAGTCCGGTTGTTCGGTTACATACCGATTCGTTAAAGTGCTAAATTGCACCTTTTAGTGTTTAATAAGTATCTTTTTGTAACACTATCGATTCCCAACACTTAGGGAAATATTCTGGATAATAAAACGACATTTCTGCAAAATATTCATATGTCTAAATGCTGAATTATTGCTGAATTATATAAATTCTGCACTTAAAGTGCGTTTCGGGTGCTTTTTAGTGCTTATTTTTGCTTTCGTATTGCATATACATTAAACCCTTGTATGTACTCTTGGGTTTTAAGGTATTCTTGTCGTCGGACCTACACCTAGGCCTCAATTTTATTGCCTGACTGCTTGCTGCAGTATTGTTGACACAAAGTGCCTTACCGGTGAGTTTACTAGTATATTTGACGCAACATTCTTGTTTATGCATAAAGCAATATTTTGTGGTATACAACGTGCATGAATTCACTTGTTTAATCGTGTGTTCAAACATTTCCAACTATTAAGCACATAATTGCAGTCAATAATTAATAATTAAAGTGTACGGAATTTACCGGTTTGGTGCCGGTTGTCACACGTGGTGCGTTTTGGAAAACGCGGCAAGCTTAACCCTCGTTATGTAGGGCCATTCAGAATCCTGGAGCGAGTTGGTAAAGTGGCTTACAGGTTAGAGTTACCTGCTGAGCTGGGTAACGTCCACGATGTGTTCCATGTGTCGCAACTAAAGAAGTGTTTGTCTGATGAAACACTGGTGGTACCGTTTCAAGAACTGAAGATCGACGACAAGTTGCAGTTTGTCGAAGAACCAATAGAAATTATGGACCGGGAGGTCATGGTCCATAAGCACAGCCGTATTCCAATTGTGAGAGTTCGTTGGAACTCAAGACGTGGACCGGAGTTCACGTGGGAGCGTGAAGACAAGATGAAGCTTATGTACCCACATTTGTTTCCTGACGACAAGTCCAAGTCAGACAAGTCTAAGTCTGCCACAACTAGTGAATTTCGGGACGAAATTCCCATTCAAGTTGGGGATGATGTGGTACCCGCGGAAAACCCACAGTCATCCTAAAGTTACCGTCTTGCTGTTTTGGGCTACTTGTCAAATTTCGGGACGAAATTTCTTTCCCGACACGTTATTAGTCTCACAGTTGTGTTTTCATAATCCGTTACGTTGTAATATGATGTTGTTATATGTGCACCTTGTTAAATCATTTATCAACTATTTTTACTGTTTCGTTAATTGCTGATTCACTGTTTGATTAAGTCATGGAAATCTATAAATTGTTTTAGATACAAAACATAACACTCCTATCCTCATGATCATTTCGACGAAACCTGTGGGGTTTCGCCATGCACACCTCGACGAAACATCTCGACGAAACTTGTGGGGTTTCGCCACTATCATCACGACGAAACTTGGGGTTTCGTCCAAATGAGGGTTTCGTCGGGTACGGGCTTCGGCCCAAGGAATGTTTCGCCGGCCCAACTTCTGTTATGTTATAAAACCTTATGGTCAGTTACGTGAAACCATTTAGAAACCCTAGAACTCTCCCTCTCTCTCTTTGTGTGACGGTAAACGTAGAGAACCTCAAGCATCTTCCAACCGGATTGATTCAAACCCTTCGATACTTCAATTAGTGCCTAAGCATTGATATTTGATGAGATTATGATACTGTGATATTGATATGTTCTTGTGCGATAATAGGAATTCAGTGATAATATTGTAACTAGGGTTTCAATCTTAGAGCTGTATGCTTGGAGCATGTAATTGATCATGATGTGAAAGTTATGGTTAGATTGTTAATGTTGTCGATGACTTAGTGTTAACACTGGAAATCCGTAGTCATGAATCAGTAATAGATCTCGATCAAATCTTGATGCCGATGTTTGTTGTCATGCCTGAACTCATACTAATATATGAATGTTATCAATGTTGATATGGAGGTTTATTGATTTTAATGATGTGTAATGATTAAGATCGCTGTGAATATGATACCGTAACTGTTATTTGATCTCTTGAATACATAGTAATTTTGTGAAACTGTTGATTCTGTAACTGTTTGGGTTCTGTAACTGTTTCATCGCCTGAGGAGGAGCGACGAGACCTTTGAGGTATCGCCGCTAGGGTTTTCGATGAAACTTGGGGTTTCGTCACACTTACAGCTGACGAAACACAAGGGGGTTTCGTCACCCTTGTAGCCGACGAAACCTATGGGGTTTCGTCACCGGGGAGTTTCGTCGAAGGGGCCAGGGTTTGGAACAGTAAACAGTTTGAGAAATGTGTATTGTTGGTATCTTGCAGTTACATGATGATTTTACTGTGTAACCATACGTGACTTACTGTGTGCATACATGTGATTCGAATGACTTTGAAACTGTTTGGTAACCACGATAGGGTTGGGGTTGACCAATTGGACGGGTAATTAAAATACATACTGAGCAAACCGAGGTGAGTTCACTACTTTTGAGCATGCGTCTGATGGAGAGTGTGAAACATGAGTGTTTAAGTGTGTATCTTACATGTTTTGTGCGGTTTTATATGATTATATGTTTAGAATTGTTTTATTGCGAGAGTTTATATGTTTGTAGGTTAAGCACATGAAATGGGTGAAATTATGGAGTTTAAAAAGAAAGAGGAACGTTCGAGATTGATAAATGCCGCACTTGGTAATGTTCGGGAAGTATTTCGGGTCATAAAACGTCTTACATGTGCAAGTGATGTGAAAGATGTAAATAAAAAAGGGGTGGATTTCTTAGAGGCAGGCTAGTCACGTGAATATGGAAAGCCATTCACACTTCTCATATATCATCGAAAATTGGCAGCTATATAATTTTATTTTCGGATCACATAACATCATCATTACCATCGAATATTTGGGGAGCCACAAGAGACAATTTTGGGAATCTCAATTCATGCTAACATCAACATCCTCATTCACGAAATTTGGCAACTTGGGTGGAGCTCTCAAATCATATTTTATTATCATTCATCCTAAACAACTGACAACATCAAATCATCATCATGTGCACTTTAGAGTGAAGGGAGTGGTTAAACAGGTGAAAGTGGCAAACTTTAAAATGGACCAATCAGAGTGTGCCATGTCAGCAAGTGTAAAGAGTTTAAACTTTGGTGAAAAGTGTTGGCAGTGGTGTAGAAAGTGGCAAACTTTTTTTATGTTTTTTTATGAGAAATGTCTTTTGACTATATATATATTTTTTAATGCCTTCTCTTTATATATTACCATTTTATTACCCTTTTATTAATTACCTTCATCATCATCATCTGTTCTGAAAGAATGAAAGCCATGGCAGTTTAAGAAATCTCCGGCAACACAAAATATAAACTGCTTTGGCTTACAATTTTTTTTAAAGGTATCCTCGTAGTCATCCTCTGTGCTAGGTCCGCCCCTGACAGTCACCTCCATAACCGTTGAGAAGTCCAGCTCGCCACCACCACCGGTTCCACCACCACCACCACCCTCAAAATCAACCCACCCTTATCACCACCACCACCACCGGTTCCACCTCCATCACCACTCGCCACCACCACCACCGGTTCCACCACCTCCTGTTCACCACCATCACCACCCTCAAAATAAACCCACCCTTATCAGCCGCCGTGGCTCCGCCCATCGCCGCCGCACCGACGCCGCCCATCAACAGCCGGCTATATTGCCGTTACACACAAAACAAGGCTCCAATCATTACAACGGTCAAAAAGACCTCACTTTGTCGATCGGTGACCACTTGCCGATTTCCATGTTTTACCGCGCGGCAAAGGTGGCCGGCGGCGGTGTTGCCGCTCGGCAAACACCTTTGCCGATGAGAATGCCGATCCACTCCCTTCACCCTTAGAGTGAGAGGACTTTTGTGGGCCACCATATTCATAAAGGGATTGTTTTATTAAATTAGTGAACCTCATAACATAAAAGAAAGAAAAAAAGAAACTTACAAAGACAAAGGAGGCTGCACGTGAGTGTCTTGTGGGTGGATCATTAAGGTTTTAAAACCCAAAGTGAGAGACACTTCTAATGGATCGATTTTTGGGGCCACGTTATACTTTTTGGGCAGCTCCTAGATCGGTCCAACACCCAACTTTTGGACTTGGGGGATTCACGCAAATAGGGGGCAGCCATCAATTATTTTTTGGAGGACTTCTAGTGGGCCACGATTGGCAGCCGTATACCCTTCTTGGGGAGCTTTCAAACAACCAGGAGAGATATACATCATCATCGATCAAGCACAGGAGGTGCCAATGATGTCTTCATCACTCTCTCAAGCCGGTGATCACGTCCACCCAACCATGAGCGGCTAGTCTCTTCGGCTTCACCCCGGTGTAGGTAGTTGTATTTTCTAGGGTTTATGCACTTGTTCTTTGATTCGACTTTGTGACAACTTGTATTGATTTTTGAAACCATTGACAATAGTTTACATTTGTTTCGTATTCGTAAATTGTCGAACGATGTTAAAAGTTATGACTTTGCGAAATGGTTATGTGTAGTTATGCGTTGTCGTGGTTAGGATTTACTTGTGTTGATTACAAAGTGCATTCTTGTCCGTTCTTCGGGACGTTGATAGTTATTGGCACCTAAGTCACGGTACACTAAATCCGCTAATCGTATGCAATTGAGTTGAATTAAAACATGTAGGAACCCTAGGACTTACAATTACCGAAACCGGGTGTGATCCGTATTCTTAATTCCTGTTTTCAATTAAGTAGTTTAGTTTACAAGTATAGTTAATAAATCATTGTTTTCGATAACATCAGTTTGTCGGTTCATTCCGATTTATTTTTAAAACCAAACAAATAAATAAAAATAGCAATCTTCATAATCATCTTGTACATTATTTGTAAATAGTCTAACTAATCGAACGGGTCGTGCAATACTGACCACCTGCTCTTCGTGGATTCGATACCCGACTTACCCTAGCTACCTAGGTTTAATTGGGTTTTTGACTGATCAGGAAGACACGGTCACGTCAGCGTCCCGGTGGTTGGGACAGTCAGTGGGTATCCTGGAGAGGGATAAGTCTTTTGGGTAAAACTGGGATGTTGGATAATGTTCTCACTCTATCATAATTAAGTCCCATCTTTTGTTACCGGAGAGGTAGCCGGGTATTAGTTGGTAGCGCTACTTAGGTTTGGCAACCTCACCCCGTACCGGAGAAGACGGGTGTGAACTAATGACCCAGTCATGCCCAGTGCTTGGATAGGAGCACTGGGAACGGGCAAATCATACATCAGGAGCCGTCTTGTTCAGTATCGAGATATTATCAACATTACTTTCGGATTTGTTAACAAACTAGATTAAACACTTGGTAACTAACGTTTTCTTAAAAACTGTGAACTCACCAGCGTTGTCTGATACACTTATTACATGCTCGCATGTCGTTAGGCACGTTGGATGGGAACTTGCAACGGGATGGCTGGAGTGGTGATGTGCACAAAATGCAACAAATAAATTACATCAATTGTGGCATAACACTAACCCTTTTTAGTACTAATGTTGGAAAAAGTGTGTTTTTGTCTTCCTTTTGTATTTTCAGGATTAAATGAGCTTAAATTAACAAAAGAAGCAAAAAGGCAGCTAAATCTAACATAAATACAAGAAAAGAAACAAACATGGCATGCCTGACCTCACCGACAGCACCTTCCCAAGTAAAACAAGAAGACAGAAGACTGAACACGCCCCGTGCCCAGCGAACACGGGGGCGTGCCCAAGTGCCAGCATAAAAGACAAAGCAGTAGAAGCTTCTATCGCCCACCACGGGGCCGTGCTCAGCGGACACGGGGCCGTGGTCAACTATAAGATTCGCAGAATCTAGGCAAATCTTGATAGTACAGATATGCTTCTGCACACGGGGGCGTGCCCAGCGGACACGGGGGCGTGGTCAACTAATGCAGACAAACTGCAATTAATGAAGACAGAGAAGAGGATGGACACGGGGCCGTGCCCAATGGACACGGGGCCGTGCCCGAGCTACTGTTCAGGCTATAAATAGGGGTGCTTGGCTAATTTGTAAACCATCCCTTGGCACACCACCTCTCTCACACTTCACCCACCACCCACCACCATCACAACACCATCATCCACCACCATCATCCATTGTCCATCGTAGAGTGTGTGAGTCATCTCGGGATCTAAGATTGATCGTAAGAGTTCTTGACAATCAAAGCCATGTTTGCCTAAGTCTATTACATCACTTGGTGAAGACAAGTGTCTAGTGTAATACTTTTTATTTTTAATCTTTTCGCACTTTTTACTTGGTTATGTATTAATGACTTTATTAACTAGTTTCTTATGTTAAAGGTGATTCTTCCTTATCGTTTGTCCGTGGTGTCTTGGCATTATTTTACTGTTTATATAAAATAAAAGATTTTCACCATTCATATCTCCACGGTCTATATGGAGGTATGTTGGCTACCTGGTCGGGGGTTAAGGGAACTGTTTGGTAAGAGTCTTGCCTTGTTCAGTGTATAGATCCTGCAAGGACCTGGGTCAAATTTAGTAGGACCTCCTTCAATACCCACCGGTATTGGATGGCGGGGGTCCAAACTCTTTGATCCCCTCATACATAAGCTACTATTAATACTTTAATCCAGCTACTTAGGACTGTATCCCTGCTGACTCAGACTACTTAGCCGAGGGTAACGTCACCTTCAAAAGAGGGGCCTACCATAATATGCATTAATAACTTAATTAATTATCTTTCAATAATCCGACCCTTTTGGATTGTATCATTGCTGACTCAAACTACTGGGTTGAGGGTAACGTCACCTTCAAAAGAGTGGCCTACTACAATAACTAAGATAATCTCTTAAAAAGTGTAAAAGTGCGAAAATAATCAAATGTTACACTAAACACGAGTCGGAGCCAAGTGATTCATCTTGTCTATCTGTTTTTATTTTTATTTTTTTCAGCAATTATTTAGTTTTTATTTTTCTAGTTTAAAACCTTTTTCTAAATTTTTTATTTGATTAGACGTTGAGGATAAACCGGTACTAAAGGCTCTTGTGTCCTTGGACGACCTTGGTATCTTGCCAACACTATACTACGCTCACGATGGGTGCACTTGCCCATATGTGTGTTTGGTGTTAGTAAAATATCGTGTTTTATAAATTTAAAACTTGACTAACGTGTAAAAAGGGTTTAAAATATACTTAAATACCTATCACACTTTACGCACATCAAGTTTTTGGCGCCGTTGACGGGGACACAAGGATTTTAAGAAAGTTAGGAATCAACGGCCTAATCGTTTTTCTAGTTTTTCTATTTTTTTTAGGATTTTTCTTAATTTTTCAGCTTCTGCAGAACTCAGCACGGGTCGTGCCCGCTGAACACGCCACGTGCCCAATCATTGGAATTGGCAATCTTGTTTTAAGTCAGACAGTAAGCTGAACACGGGGCCGTGCCCAGTCAACACGCCCCGTGCCCAAAATTCAGTTACTGAAAACAGAACCGTAAGATCCCGACGGTTGGTAATTTCTGACACAAACATGAGTGATACTGATATTTTTTACTTTCGGCACTCTTATGGTACGTGGTGTCAAATATGTGGCGGCTCCCATAAAGAATTAGAATGTTATTTTCTAAATTATAAGCCCCACTATATAGACCCATCGTTTTCCCGTAGCCTTAAGAGGGGCGAAAGTAAAAATAATCCATATCTCTCTCTCGAATGCTCTCAACCGGATCTTCTAGGAGAAATGCTTCTTGATGAACTATTTCAATTGGAAGATTTAATTCTTAATTGGTTAAAAAAGCTTAGGATGGATTTCAATAATCTACCTCAAGACAATAACCAAGAAGAGTTGTTGGGATCGCATTCAAACAACTTCGTTGTTCCCGACGATACCTCTAACTCTAGCAAGGACTTGAGCGATAGTCGTCCCTGTGTCGATTGTGCCATGAAGGACTCCCCATCGACTTCATTCGATGCATACACAGACCTGAGCGATTCGGCATACACCTTCTTTAACGAGAGCCCGGGAAAGGGTTAGACTTGTACACCTACATATAGCATAGGAATCACCCTCACCGACAACCTCTTGCGTTCTCGTTTTAATCCAGAGCAATTAAGGTATCTTAGGCACTTTGGGGTTGTTCCATCCAGTAAGGAACCACCCGATCCGGATAAGTTCCTTAAAAATAGACAAACTCCATGAGACAGCTTCTAGACACGGGGCCGTGTCCAGGTCAACACGCCCCCGTGTCCACCCAAAGATTCCCGTCTGATTTCGTGTCAGAATACGGACAAAATATGTCAGGATTCCACCTGTACACGGGGCCGTGTCCAGCCGACACGGGGCCGTGTGCAGCATGCTGTCATTTTCTATAAATGCAGCAAGATTCCTGCACATATGGACCACTCCAAAGACAAAGATCTGGTGGATCTTCCCACATACCATCCTAGGTATATTCTAAAGAAGGTTCCCAACAACCATCTTGTCTTTTCCACTTTTATCAATTACCTTCTTCTTCAATTTCTCTTAACACCTCCATTAGAGCTTGAAATCTCCATAATTCCAAGCCCTATTGAGATGTTTGTTAGATTTTTATTCAAGGAATCTTGTTAAAAATAAGTTCTACAACAATGTTTTAAGTTGTTTCTGCTTTAAAACTTTTTAAAAATCACAAAAACAAATTAAAACACTAAGATTCCTTGTTCCAAAAATCTGCAAACATTTGAACACGGGGCCGTGTCCGAGGTACTGTTTGCATAAAATTGAACTCTTTTCGGTATGTCTTCTCAGAATGGCAAGCAGAACTAGCGGAACATCTTCATCGCACTCTAGAAACAACCGACAAGGAAGAAGGTCATCAACGGTTGAAGATTATCTTGTAAACTATGTTTACGCTTTAACAGAGGCCATTGATGAAATAACAGGAGTGGAAGAAGCATTGGTCGACCGTATCAATCATTTGACGGTGGGACTAGAAGGATGTCTTCGAGAGGTCAACCTTTTGCACCAAAGGTTGAACATTCTCGCTTCTCCTCCTTTGTTTCCAATCATTACCCAAAGGGCATGGAATGTGGTTCCCGAAGTCATCATACCAGCCGAATGGCACGCCATGCATCCGGAGCCCCCTCGGGACGTACTACAAGGGGTTCCGGTTGGTGTCGCTCATCCTCCGCAAGATGAAGAGGAGAATGACGTCGCCTTCTTCCTCCCAAGAGAGATAGAAGAATGGCTTTAACACCCCTCGGCTCGGAGTTCTACAAAGCTTTTAGATATCGGAAGACTATTTCCGGAGTTTTGGTTCATATTGTACTCGTAGAGCTCCATAGGATGATTTTACTTATCACTTGACCTATCTAATTTAGGACCCTTTAATTTTATTTTCTGCGTTGTTTTTAACTTTTTAGGATTATTATGTGATGTAGAATGGGAAATATAAGTGTTTAAAGTGTTTATCTTGCATGTTTTGTTCGGTCTTAAGTAATTATATGCGTCGAATAAGATAACTATGAGAAATTGTGGTTTTGCAGGTTAATTGCTTAATTCGAGGAATTAACGGGTATAAATCGTGACTTACGGTTTAAAGAAAAGAAACAAGGCACTTGGAGGTCACCATTAGTTTATTGAATAAAAGATTATAATTGTTACATTCACATGACAACAATCACGTGAACATTGAAAAAGAAAATATCATCATTGGTTTTGACTTTCCATATTCACAAGACTTTGGCTTTGGAGTTTTGAAGAGAGGAGACACTATTCAGTAATATCATCCTAATTAAAAAAAAAGAGACTTCATCATTGTCGAAAAGTTGGGCAGCCATGTGGGCTCTGATTCATCACGAAACAGTGGCAGCAACACCACAAAAGTTTGAAATTAAATCACGAATTATTGGCAGCCACATTAATTACTTTTGGGCTCCCACATTCTATCATCATCAACATCGATTTTTGTGGGATTGGCAGCCATAAACAATTACTTGGTGGGCTTCTCACCCACGAATATTGGGCCACGATCACAACAGGATTGGGGTGGCTCCATAAAAATCCACAGCCCAACATCATCATGATCGAAAAATATTGGCAGCCACTTTTATGACTTTAGGGGCTTTGATAACGGAAAGGGGAGTTACGGTTCGCAATTTTGGAGAGGAGGCAGCCGGCTCTCAACCAAGGATACATCATCATCGATCAAGAACAACACGGCATCGATCATGCCTTCAATCTCATCTCAAGCCGGTGATCGCGTCCACCCAACCATGAACGGCTAGTCTCTGCGGATTCACCCCGGTGTAGGTAGTTGTATTTTCTAGGGTTTATGCATTTGTTCTTTGATTCGACTTTGTGACAATTTGTATTGATTTTTGAAACCATTGACAATAGTGTTACATTTGTTTCGTATTCGTAAATTGTCGAACGATGTTAAAAGTTATGACTTTACGAAATGGTTATGTGTAGTTGTGCATTGTCGTGGTTAGGTTTTACTTGTGTTGATTACAAAGTGCATTCTTGTCCGTTTCTCGAAACGTTGATAGTTATTGGCACCTAAGTCACGGTACACTAAATCTGCTAATCGTATACAATTGAGTTGAATCTAAAACTTGTAGGAACCCTAGGACTTACAACTACCGAAACCAGGTGTGATCCGTATTCTTAATTCCTGTTTTCAATTAAGTAGTTTAGTTTACAAGTTTAGTTAATAAATCATTGTTTTCGATAACATTAATTTGTCGGTTCATTCCGATTTATTTTAAAAACCAAACAAACGAATAAAATTAGCAAACTTCATAATCACCTTGTACATTATTTGTAAATAGTCTAAGTAGTCGAACAGGTCGTGCGATACTGACCACATGCTCTTCGTGGATTCGATACCCGACTTACCCTAGCTACCTAGGTTTAATTGGGTTTTTGACTGATCGGGACGACACGGTCACGTCAAAATGGCGCCGTTGCCGGGGAGCTAGTGCTCTTAGTATTTCATTGCTTGTTCGATTTTAGTTTAGTTTTTCTTTCTTGTATTTTTGTGATTTTACTTTGTGTGGTCGAGCTTGTTTGTGCAGGTACATGTTTTGCAGGTACCATCTTTCAATATGAACTGGGTAGATGATTTATTAACTAAACTTGTAAACTAAAGTAAAACATGCAAAACATGTACCTGCACAAACAAGCTCGACCACACAAAGTAAAATCACAAAAATACAAGAAAGAAAAACTAAACTAAAATCGAACAAGCAATGAAATACTAAGCGCACTAGCTCCCCGGCAACGGCGCCATTTTGACGTGACCGTGTCGTCCCGATCAGTCAAAAACCCAATTAAACCTAGGTAGCTAGGGTAAGTCGGGTATCGAATCCACGAAGAGCAGGTGGTCAGTATTGCACGACCCGTTCGATTAGTTAGACTATTTACAAATAATGTACAAGATGATTATGAAGATTGCTATTTTTATTTATTTGTTTGGTTTTTAAAATAAATCGAAATGAACCGACAAATTAATGTTATCGAAACCAATGATTTATTAACTAAACTTGTAAACTAAACTACTTAATTGAAAACAGGAATTAAGAATACGGATCACACCTGGTTTCGGTAGTTGTAAGTCCTAGGGTTCCTACAAGTTTTAGATTCAACTCAATTGTATACGATTAGCGGATTTAGTGTACCGTGGCTTAGGTGCCAATAATTATCAACGTTTCGAGAAACGGACAAGAATGCACTTTGTAATCAACACAAGTAAAACCTAACCACGACAATGCACAACTACACATAACCATTTCGTAAAGTCATAACTTTTAACATCGTTCGACAATTTACGAATACGAAACAAATGTAACACTATTGTCAATGGTTTCAAAAATCAATACAAATTGTCACAAAGTCGAATCAAAGAACAAATGCATAAACCCTAGAAAATACAACTACCTACACCGGGGTGAATCCGCAGAGACTAGCCGTTCATGGTTGGGTGGACGCGATCACCGGCTTGAGATGAGATTGAAGGCATGATCGATGCCGTGTTGTTCTTGATCGATGATGATGTATCCTTGGTTGAGAGCCGGCTGCCTCCTCTCCAAAATTGCGAACCGTAACTCCCCTTTCCGTTATCAAAGCCCCTAAAGTCATAAACGTGGCTGCCAATATTTTTCGATCATGATGATGTTGGGCCGTGGATTTTTATGGAGCCACCCCAATCCTGTTGTGATCATGGCCCAATATTCGTGGGTGAGAAGCCCACCAAGTAATTGTTTATGGCTGCCAATCCCACAAAAATCGATGTTGATGATGATAGAATGTGGGAGCCCAAAAGTAATTAATGTGGCTGCCAATAATTCGTGATTTAATTTCAAACTTTTGTGGTGTTGCTGCCACTGTTTCGTGATGAATCAGAGCCCACATGGCTGCCCAACTTTTCGACAATGATGAAGTTTCTTTTTTTTTAATTAGGATGATATTACTGAATAGTGTCTCCTCTCTTCAAAACTCCAAAGCCAAAGTCTTGTGAATATGGAAAGTCAAAACCAATGATGATATTTTCTTTTTCAATGTTCACGTGATTGTTGTCATGTGAATGTAACAATTATAATCTTTTATTCAATAAACTAATGGTGACCTCCAAGTGCCTTGTTTCTTTTCTTTAAACTGTAAGTCACGATTTATACCCGTTAATTCCTCGAATTAAGCAATTAACCTGCAAAACCACAATTTCTCATAGTTATCTTATTCGACGCATATAATTACTTAAGACCGAACAAAACATGCAAGATAAACACTTTAAACACTTATATTTCCCATTCTACATCACATCCCCACACTTGTCGTTTGCTTGCCCTCAAGCAAATCTGTTTTTCACTTTCACGTGGGTCGAACAAGAAACACACTTCCCATTCTTGAGACGTAAGTTAAGGTCTAAAGTCATACCCGGTTCAAACTTTTTACAATTTAGGAAATATCTAACGGTAAAGTGAATACTCACATATAAAATGGTTACCAAGATTAACCAGCCCTTGAAACCAATAAATCATGCACATCCCTCACAATGTTTTCTCCACTCGGTTTAAAATTTGGCTAATTAGATAATGAATTAGCAGTTTTTATGTAATCACTCAAAACCGATTAGAACACGTACCCGCATATGCTTGCAACTCAATCATTCTCCACCACTGAACACGAATACTAAGCACAAGTCAAAAGGTCTTTGAAGGGTTGTAATGGGGCTAGGCGAAGGGTAGGAAATATGATGTTTCAAAGTGGCTAAGGTGATGAAAACTCGATTTTTATTACAAAGCAACTACTCTAAACAAAACTAACTATAGACATCAACTACGAGGCAACGATTTTTTTTCTCCCTTTTATTCAACAACTAATAACTCATATTTTTGTATTTTCTCAACGATTTTCTATTCTCTTTTTTTCGCAACATTTTCTGATTGATTTTTTTTTTTGAATAAATAAATCACAACTATACAAACATATACTCCTACAATCGAATTTTCATCACACGGGTTTAAAAGAAAAGGTTTAAGGCTATGGGCTATAGGGTGGTCAAACGAAATGATTAGGCTCAAAATTGGCTACTAAGGGATAATTTTTGGGTAAGGATATAAAAATGGTGTAAAAGGAAACGGTTTACCTAATGCCTTAATCATTCTCATGCTTGTATTCGGTCTATGGTCTCGAACGTATCAAAATATGCAAGTTCTACAATACATGACTAATGGTCCACTCAAACAAAGAAACATAAATATGTAATTCTATGATGTAAAAAATTCTATGATGTAAAAGTGGCTCAAAACCTCACATATATGAAGGGTATGGTATGTGACATGCATGATATGCTAGTTTCTTAGGCGGATTATTCCCAAATAACCACCCGTTAAATACCCGTCATGTTATTAATTTGAACTTGACCATGACAAAAGACCAAATGGGTTGTGACATCCCTCGTTGACTTAGTTACTTGTGCTTTAAGATCGCTTTTGAAACAAGATATTTTTGAAAAATTTTTGAAATTTTCCCCCATCCCCACACTTGAGGTAAACATTGTCCTCAATGTGTAGTATTTAAATGAACGGGTCAAAATCGAAAACTTTTACTACTCCCCCATCCCCACACTTGAGGTAAACACTGTCCTCAATGTGTAAGAACTAGAGTTTTAAAACGCACAAGGGACGTGACACGGCTAACCTTCCCAAAATTTCACCCCGGAAAAAATAAAATACAAAATACAATCCACTTATTATTAAACTAATAATCAAAGTAAAAAGGAAACGCATGCACCTGATTTTTGTCGCTTGATGCTCACATCTTCCTCTTCTCTTCATAAATACGGTTATCTCTCGAACATCATGTACCTACAAATTCTAACCCTTGTGTAGAAGCATGCTTCTCACAACCATCAAAATTTGTTAGTTACCTAGTTCTACCATTTTTATGAAAGTATTAGCAAGCCATGCGTTATTTCACTTTGATTTATGTGGAAAATAATTTACAACAACAACAAACCTAACTCACTTTCGTAGGAATCACGGTTGCATTTAGCTTATGCAACAAGCCCTTTTAAACCCCCCAATAGCTTGGGAGGACGAGAGGTCTCGTGAGGGTTATATAGGGAACACACCCACAACTTTCATTTAACTAGGCAAAGAAAAAAAATAAAAATAAAAATAAAACGAATAATAGTACAAACTCTACAACAATTATACCTGATTTGCCTCTCATGGTGGTCGAAGTGCACATTTTCCTACCGAGTTGCCTACATACGCTCGGTATTTGGCATGCCGAATCCATACTCTTTTTATTATATTCGGCATACACAATGTACAACTTCGGGGTCGCTTCTTACTAAATTGGCCTATGTCTTGCAACGCCACCCTTCGAATCCTTATACCCGAACCCGCATCCCCAACTTTGTTGGTTGGAGTGATAAGTATGGGAGAAGGATGGATATGAACGTGGGCATCTTTCGGATCCGACTCGTCTCGCGGTGTGATGTCTTCCGCTCGGTTCAAACATTCATTTTCTTGCTCGGGAAGATCGATAACCTCTTCCACCACATCACCATCTACTATTGTACCATTGGCCCAAACCTCTTGGTCTCGTTTAAGTTGGGCTAATTCCTCCGCTAATTGACCCACTTGCACCACCAATGCTTCATGGGCTTTATCTCTCACTTCATTCGCTTTCTTCATATCTTTGATATCCTGGTGATATTCTTTCACCATATTCATGAGAGCATCAAGCTTGGAATGCATCGAATCTTGTGGTTTCTCGTATACCGGTTGAATGTATTCATTATAATAATCATCATACTCCTCCTCCCGGTAACTTGAGAAATATGGTGATTTGGGTTCATAGTAATAGTCTTGATAATGTGGTGGTGGCTTGTAACCGGACTTTATTTTTTCTTTCCAAAACACTGGATCTTTCCAAAACACTGGGCAATCTTCATGTATGTGAACTTTGCCACAACAAGGGCATGACTTTTCTTGCTCCGGTGGTGGAGGTGGTCTAGTGTATGGATAAGGTGAGGATGGACCATTGAAATCTTCATAATCCGCCCTCCTATAATCAAACAATCCGCTGAGGTAGTCTTCCCGTTCCTTGTTGGCTTGAACTTTTTCGTAGAAAACAGAGCAATCCTCTAAATAGTGCTCTCCGCTTCCGCAACACTCACACAGATCATCATCTACCCAATTCATATTGAAAGATGGTACCTGCAAAACATGTACCTGCACAAACAAGCTCGACCACACAAAGTAAAATCACAAAAATACAAGAAAGAAAAACTAAACTAAAATCGAACAAGCAATGAAATACTAAGCGCACTAGCTCCCCGGCAACGGCGCCATTTTGACGTGACCGTGTCGTCCCGATCAGTCAAAAACCCAATTAAACCTAGGTAGCTAGGGTAAGTCGGGTATCGAATCCACGAAGAGCAGGTGGTCAGTATTGCACGACCCGTTCGATTAGTTAGACTATTTACAAATAATGTACAAGATGATTATGAAGATTGCTATTTTTATTTATTTGTTTGGTTTTTAAAATAAATCGGAATGAACCGACAAATTAATGTTATCGAAACCAATGATTTATTAACTAAACTTGTAAACTAAACTACTTAATTGAAAACAGGAATTAAGAATACGGATCACACCTGGTTTCGGTAGTTGTAAGTCCTAGGGTTCCTACAAGTTTTAGATTCAACTCAATTGTATACGATTAGCGGATTTAGTGTACCGTGGCTTAGGTGCCAATAATTATCAACGTTTCGAGAAACGGACAAGAATGCACTTTGTAATCAACACAAGTAAAACCTAACCACGACAATGCACAACTACACATAACCATTTCGTAAAGTCATAACTTTTAACATCGTTCGACAATTTACGAATACGAAACAAATGTAACACTATTGTCAATGGTTTCAAAAATCAATACAAATTGTCACAAAGTCGAATCAAAGAACAAATGCATAAACCCTAGAAAATACAACTACCTACACCGGGGTGAATCCGCAGAGACTAGCCGTTCATGGTTGGGTGGACGCGATCACCGGCTTGAGATGAGATTGAAGGCATGATCGATGCCGTGTTGTTCTTGATCGATGATGATGTATCCTTGGTTGAGAGCCGGCTGCCTCCTCTCCAAAATTGCAAACCGTAACTCCCCTTTCCGTTATCAAAGCCCCTAAAGTCATAAAAGTGGCTGCCAATATTTTTCGATCATGATGATGTTGGGCCGTGGATTTTTATGGAGCCACCCCAATCCTGTTGTGATCGTGGCCCAATATTCGTGGGTGAGAAGCCCACCAAGTAATTGTTTATGGCTGCCAATCCCACAAAAATCGATGTTGATGATGATAGAATGTGGGAGCCCAAAAGTAATTAATGTGGCTGCCAATAATTCGTGATTTAATTTCAAACTTTTGTGGTGTTGCTGCCACTGTTTCGTGATGAATCAGAGCCCACATGGCTGCCCAACTTTTCGACAATGATGAAGTCTCTTTTTTTTTAATTAGGATGATATTACTGAATAGTGTCTCCTCTCTTCAAAACTCCAAAGCCAAAGTCTTGTGAATATGGAAAGTCAAAACCAATGATGATATTTTCTTTTTCAATGTTCACGTGATTGTTGTCATGTGAATGTAACAATTATAATCTTTTATTCAATAAACTAATGGTGACCTCCAAGTGCCTTGTTTCTTTTCTTTAAACCGTAAGTCACGATTTATACCCGTTAATTCCTCGAATTAAGCAATTAACCTGCAAAACCACAATTTCTCATAGTTATCTTATTCGACGCATATAATTACTTAAGACCGAACAAAACATGCAAGATAAACACTTTAAACACTTATATTTCCCATTCTACATCATTATGTAATTCTCTCTATGACTTAATGAATGATGGTTTTAGTTAATTTGGTGTTTGGATGATGTTGAAATGGATAAAACACACTCGGGATGGTGAAGGATAGCAAGGGAAACTTGGACCAGCACCCCATGCACGAAAACAGGGCCATCCAACAAAATTTTCTTCATTACAGCAAGTTCAGCACGGGCCGTGCCCGCCCAACACGGCCACGTGCTGCACAATCTGCATAAAATGCCCAGTTCAGGTAAACTGGACACGGGTCGTGTTCACCCAACACGCCCCCGTGTCCAGGCTTCTGTTTCTTTTTACAACTTTTTGTTACTGGCGACTGAACACGGGGCCGTGCCCGGACACCACGGGGCCGTATCCAGACGCCCAGTAACATAAAAGTTTGCTTTTTCACACCGTTTTACACATTAAGCATCCTAAAAACTTATTTTTGGGACACACTGAGGAAAATGTGTAATATAAGTGTGGGGGATGCTAAAACCTTGAATCTTGCAAGTCCTAAATACAAGCCTTACACAAAACTCTATTGGAACCGCTAATCACCCCAATTTTTTTTCTAAAATTTTTCATTTTTTTTACTCGTCTAGGTTTAACTTGGGAATTTCAAATTCAATAAAGGCTATATTTTTACAAATTTACAACCGATAGCGTCGTGATAAAAAGAACCAACATAAGAAAATTATGAAAAGGCATAACAAGTTTAGTTAAAATTTGATTATATATACTTGATCACATAAAAACCCATTCCCACAAAAGTGAGTTTTGAGCCTTTATTGAGCATACAAATACATATTTTTAAACTAAATGCTCATTTTTCGTTTCTTGTGTGAATAGCCGCTTGGTTCTTACCTATGTTGTCAAAGACGCAAGGCTCAGGCGAGGCGCAACGGCCTCGCCCGGAGCCTAGGCGCAAGGCGCAAAAAAAGCGTGGGCTTTTTTAGGAAAAGCGCACATAAATAAAAAAAATATAAAAAATATGTATGCTTTGAAAATAAATAAGATTCCACATATAAAATAAAAAAAAACTATTATATGTCATTTAAGATCGTGTAGCTAATAGTTAGTAGCAAAAGTTTAGGGCTTATACACACGTAGTGATACCAAAAGTTACTAGGAGTCTAAGACTTATACAAACGTTTGCGGTCACTAAGTCTAAAACATTTAAACTAATAGTTCATCATCAATCATCATGTCACACCCCGATTTCCACGTGTCACCGGTGGGCCCGGTGGGGAGTATCGTGACGTCATGGTTGGCAACATAATAGTCAATCAACACAATATTATTAAGCACAGCGGAAGCAATTGAAAATATAATACAACCGAATTTATTATTGTAATATCAATTGTCACAATATTCGGAAGTTTATCCACAGAAGGATCGAACATAAAATGGAAACAATAGTTCAACAGACTTTTAGGCATCTTAAGCTTGCGAGACTTCTATTGATGCTAAGGAGACATATCCAGCCAATTTCGTATAGTACCTGCATTTAGCCTTTTTGGAAAATACGTCAGTTTACACTGGTAAATACATTCAACTGACTCATTTTGGAAAAAGAGTTTGTAAATTGTTTTGAATGCACGTGGCACAAAATATCTTGACACATTGATTAAAATGCACAGAGGCAAAATTAATCTTTTTAACTTGGGAGAATTATTTAATATTATAATCTTGTGAACGATTTACGTGTTACTTATGCGTTCAGTAGCCCGGACGTATCCGGGTTAAAGATCAATAGACACACCGCAATTCTAGAGTTATACACCGACAGGTGTACGCCTACACCCCGTGCTCAGGTCGTGGCCATCTCGTAAGATAATGCCGAGGATATCCGGGACATGGTCATTAACCCCCCAAAGGCTGTAAAGTAAACACATCTGTTTAAAACGAGCCGATCAAATTATTCAATTAACCACTAAGCGTGGAAGATTTGATGCTCGATCAAGCGGTACGCTATGTACCGTAACCCAAGCCCGTATAGGGAAAATAAGTTAAAAGTATTTACCTGAGCTAAATATATATTCAATCCCAGCCGTATATCAAATCAGCAAGTACAGATAGCTTTTACTGGGCTCCTAATCTGGAATAAAGGTTTTTAATAACCTATTAGAATCCTAACGGGCCTTTAATTAAGCTTAAGCTTAGACCGGCTAGTTTCGAAGATACGGTTCGTACGCACGATTAAGCGAAGACCGGATAGAATGTGATTCAGAACCGACAAGTTTGAAGACTTGTTTAATATGGGTTTATTATTCACATTCTGGATTTTGAGATAAAACCGATAAGGTTTGACCAGTTTTGGCTAATTTATGTAAACTTGTTTACATAAACCGAACCGAACGCATAATAAGCGTGACGGGTATTCATTAGAGCCATTTACAGGTTTCCTAAGTTAATTATGCCTCAAATATGTTGTGACATCAGTAAGATGTCTTTCATTATGCCCGAAACGAATTTAAACACAAACTATGCCCCGTAGGGGTAGTTTGGTCATTTTAAGTGTTGTAAAAGAGTTTAACTGTTTAACTGAGTTACAGGTCTGATGTAAACAGAAAACATACTCAATTTGATGGGTTATAACAGTAGGCTATGGCTTATATGTGAAATTTATCATATTTAACCAAACTATGCCCCGTAGGGGTATTTTGGTAATTTCACATAAGCCGAAAAGCTCAAAAACGAAGTCTGAGTTTATCAACCTTTGCTTACTGTTAAGTTATCATAATTTGCCTCATATATCAGTAGGTATCAACCCGGGTATGTCCAATATGATTCTAAGACATACTATGCGTTAAAAACGCTAATTATGGCGATTAAAGGCCATTTCCGGGTTCTATACTTAAATCTGATATTTTTATATTTCCAGAAAGCTTAAAATAATTTATTTAACATATGTGATCAGTAGCAAAAGGTTTGGAGTCGTTTAGATAAGTAAAACTCATTTTATGGCCCGTAAGGGCAAAACCGACAATTACCGGATTAAGCTTACGACTACTAGTTATGCTCAGCCTAAAATTAATTAAAAATCTTTAAAAATCCCAAAATAATATATATTACATCAGGGGGTATTAAGTTTGATACCAAAAAGTCGGCTTAACTAGGCTATACGCTAATTACGCCGTTTTATTAACATAAAGCTTTAATTTAGCGACAATGAGCATAACTCTTAATCTACAAGTCAAACTGATGTCAAACTTTGCATACAAGTTTATATATCAGTAACTAAGGTTTTTACACTTTTACATTTTCATAAATCTCGTTTTAAGGTAATAAGGGCATAATGGTCAACATATGAGCAATTAACGGAATCATGCGTATTAATCGGATAACTAATGAACCGAGGTGTATAATCACGGAGGGTTATACTAGCATGTAACCTGGTCTAAATGAAGCTCTAAGGTATTTCTAAAACATACCTAAACGGGTCAGAACTGAAGTCAAAGCAAAAGTCAAAGCTTTGCGACTTTCGGTTCCGAACCGGGTCTAAACAGGAAATAGTCGGGTTGAACATGTTTGGACATGTTCTTACACTTATTACTAAGTTATAACAATGATCAAACAGGTTATATATGTTCTAGATAGCTAATTGTGCATAAACGACATTTTAAGCATTATGTTGACTTTTTAATTAAAAGTTTGACCCGACATTTGACCTGGTTAGAATGGGAATCAGGGGGAACCTTTTTAGGGGTTTATTACCCACCTAATTACCAACTTATAACTACTTTTAGTTTGACTAATCGCTGGACCATTAGCGATTAATCGTTAAGTCAACCGTTAATTACGACGGTTGACTTTTAAGCTAATAACTAAGCTAAAACTTAATCAAGAAAGGTTTAGCACACTTACTGAAGTCCTAAGCTTGATTAGGAAGGACTTGGGTCTGCTTTGAAGCTCCAGAAGGCTCCTCAATTGCAGAAAGAAGTTGTGAGGAATGAGTTGCAACTCATGGCCTTATATAGTGAATGTAATCACCATAAGAAATTGACACACAAGTCTACAAGTGCCCACAACTGATTAACAAGTGTCCCTAAGTGTTTAGGGGTTGTTTAGGGGCCAAGGGTGATGAGGAAAATCGATTAAAAGTCAGTTGCAACGCTTAAAACAGCCAACAGCCAATCTGCTGCATCTGGGCATGGCTAGCGCACCGCTACGCTTCTGATGTAGCGCACCGCTAGCCCTTCTCAGAGGCAATTCTTCCATTTTTCAGTTTGCATCCCTGGCTCTTGGTGCTCCGAAAGGGAAACTAAGCCTAATTCTTGCATTTTAACCCCCTTATATTTACCCACAAGGACCTTAGGACTTATACCCACTTTTCCAAGTCCCCGAACACTTCCGGTTAACCCGAAAAGTCTTAACTTTCAATGTTTGCACTTTAACCCCTCGAACACGAATTTGGTCATAACTTTCTCATACGATAACGAAACGTTATGAAATTTTAATCGTACATTCTAGTGAGCATAATTAGCATTTACAAAGCTTCGGGTTTGTCAAAAGGTCACTCAGAGGTATATCTTTAAACATGTTGACACATTTAACCCCTGTAGTTTGTAATTACCCACCTTTTGCTTCGTATGAACCATGATTTATTCGTTTGAAGGTATGAGCATCTTGTAGGGTTAATATACAATATATTTATTCACTGTTGACACTTAGAATGTATATTCACATACTTTCCATGTTTGTCAACTTTAGTCCTTCTATAATATTTCTTTCACACGTTTAAACATTATGACACGTGTCAACACATTATAGGACATGAATTTTTGAGGTGTTACATCCTCACCCCCTTAAAATAAATCTCGACCCGAGATTTACTGAAATAAGTAAGGGTACTTTTCTTTCATCGTGGATTCAACCTCTCACGTGAATTCGGGACCTCTCCGGGCATCCCATTTGATCTTTACAATAGGTACATGCTTTCTTCGAAGCTTCTTTACCTGTCGATTCCTCAATCGACAAAGGTTTTTCAACAAATCTTAAGCTCTCATCTATATGCACATCTGTATGTGGTAATACCAGTGATTCATCAGCGAAGCACTTCTTCAGATTGCAGATGTGGAACACATTGTGAATTCCACTGAGCTCTTCCGGTAAGTTTAACTTATAGGCAACTGACCCGACACGTTCGATAACCTCGAAAGGTCCTATGTATCTCGGGCTTAGCTTGCCTTTCTTACCAAACCGCATCACTCCCTTCCAGGGTGACACTTTAAGTAGGACTTTGCCACCTACTTCGAAGTAAAAATCCTTACGCTTAGGATCAGCGTAACTCTTCTGCCTATCCCGGGCAGCTTTGAGACGGTCGCGAATCTGGACAATCTTGTCCGTTGTTTCGAACACTATCTCTGGTCCTGATAACTGGACATCTCCAACTTCCGCCTAATCAATTAGGCGATCTACACTTTCTACCGTATAACGCCTCAAAAGGCGCAACCTTAATGCTGGCATGGTAGCTACTGTTGTAGGAGAATTCGATTAACGGTAGGTTCTTATCCTAACTACCACCCAAATCGATCGCACATGCAAGTAGCATGTCTTCTAACGTTTGAATAGTACGCTCACTCTGACCGTCAGTCTGAGGATGGTAGGCCGTACTAAAATTCAAACGTGTGCCCAAAGATTGTTGGAAATTCTTCCTAAAATGTGACGTGTATCTAGTATCCCGGTCAGAGATAATAGACACAGGTATGCCAAGTAAGGCTACAATCTTATCAACGTATAACTGGGCTAACACATCGGAGCTGTAAGTCTCCTTGATGGGTAAGAAATGAGCTGACTTAGTCAGTCCATCAACTATAACCCATATTGTATCATTTCCTTTTCTTGTCTTGGGTAACTTGGTAATAAAATCCATAGTTACCATTTCCCACTTCCACGTAGGAAGTTCAGGCTGTTGTAGCAAACCTGATGGTGTCTGATGCTCGGCTTTGACTTGCGCACTTGTCAAGCATTTAGCTACATAGGTGGCCACAGGCTTCTTCAAGCCTATCCACCAATAGTTTGCCCTTAGATCCTGGGTAGCTGATGGAAATTCTTATTCGTTGCCTAATTAGGGTTGCGGCATGTATGCATAAGCAATATGAACCGTCTTTCTTATTTAATAACATAAAACCCTCAGAATATTGAGTCAGGCTTTATGTGCCTATGTTTTAAAACCTATTTAATCAAGGTTTCGATTATTCTATAATCAATATGGAGTTTTCACAATACTCCAGCCCACAGCGGGATACAATCTTAATTCTACCTGCCTTCCCGGAGGTAAGTAGGGAAAACTTATGAGAAGATAATCAAGATTGCAAGGAGGCTACAGAAATTTTCCATATCTCAGGCTCCAGTTCATCCACCATTACTCGTGTCAAATAAGTGACACCTTTATGTTATAAGTCCACGAATTCCTTAGTCGGGAACGTTTACTTAAAAAAATTCCATTTTTGGATATCTTCTTTGAATACTACTAGTCGACTTTAGTACAATATGACCATTGGGATATCTCAGGGGTTCCATGTATTAAACCTCCATGCTGATCAGACATGGAAATAATCTATGGGACACACTAGGATACGCCAATCCTCATATGACACTTTAATCAAACATAGTTTGGCATTCGCAGGCGATAGAAAACAATGAGAAAAATAATTAAAATAACATATGTCGTCGTACTCTATGCAAAGAAAGAGTGCTCTTTGATTTTCGGAAAGGTTTTTCTTGCCGATACTAGAAGAATCGGTTACTATGGTTTCCTTGGTAATTATACCTTGTGGATGATAAAATTTTTTTTTTTTGCTAAGTTTATGGTTCATGAAGATTTATTATTGCCTGTATTAAAACAGGACACTTAGCAGAATTTATCATTGATAAATGATAAGGAAGTTTATTGTATGAGTGCTTATATTAAATCAATAATGGAAGTTTCACAAACTAGGCACCTAGCTCAGTTGGCTAGGCGCGCGAAAGGGTGCGGCCGGCCTAGACCCAGGTTCGAATCCGGGGACGGCCAGTTCCACCATTTTTTTTAATATAAATAAATCGTACAGATACGTATAATTATGAGAGTTGTCTCATAAGGAGTCTTGATAATTAATTGCTTCTTATTACCCACAATATGGGCTTGATTTTATCACTAAATTGAGTCCTTGTATTTAACGGAACTAGGACATCAAAAATGATTCCTAATGGATATAAAACATCCATCTATTAATGCTGAAGCAGTCTCAGAGGTATACCGGCTTCTTACCGAACTTTCGTTGCTTTTTATTAAGCCTGTACTTGCTCTCTATCTCAGATTTCTGGGAGTTATTCTCCTTCTTTTGGTTCATCCTTCATATTCGAAGTATGAACAAAACCTCTTCTCATGAGTAATTGAACATGGTTTTTAATGAAATTCAGAGCGAGGAGCATTCGGCTCTTTAGATTATTTCATGATCTTTCCATGGTCCTTTCAACTGCTGCGTCAACCACAGTCTGAAGATTAACTCCATTAATATTGAGGTTTACGTGTGTAGTTTTATTAACTTTCGTGGCCTTATAGTATTGCGACTCTCGTCTACCTCCTCCGAGTTTTTGATACTCGAAACTTGGTACTAATCACCAAGATTTAACAATTATTGGTCATAATCCTGATGACTTGACTTAGGTTAGACACGGCATTCATAAACCGTATAGGCTATTATGTTCCGAACATTCATAGTGAATGTTATTTGAACGTATTTCCATTATATTTAGCCTAGGTCACAACGGGACCATCAACGGCATGCAAAGTTTGGAGCGAGTCCAATACCTGCTTGACAGGGGACCATAATGTCACAACTGTCTTTGTCACTAGGACGATTATAAATAGCTCAAAGGCTAGTCCTTACAAGACTTTTATTATATATATATACATATATGGCATAGAAGCCTGTCTCGAGGGACGTAGAAAAATATGGCATAAAGCACAGTCATGAAGGACATAAGTAATCATATGGCGCGAAGGCCTTGTCGTGATGACATTTAGATATGGCACAAATGGCCTTGTTATAAGGACATTCATCAAATCTGGTACAAAGGCATGTCACCAGGAATGTTAACATTTAATATGTTAACTTGTCACGAATGACCAATTATAGCACATAGGCTTGTCATGAATGACTTTAAAATACAACTTGATGGTCTATTACCAAGGACCTGAATTTATAAGCCGCAATCTTATTAGATTAGGGCTTCAAGGTTTGAACGTGGTTCTTCACCTTTGGACAGGGAGTCGTAGACTACAACTGTCATCGTCTTGAAAGACGATTCTTTTGGCAGAAAAATATGCCAAGCAACATCACTAATGGATGTTTATATATAACCATCGTATCTAATGATATTAGTCATGATCACATCGATCATATTGACTATTAGGTTTGGGTATAATCACACCATTTTGAACAGGGGATCATAAAGATCACTACTATCTTTGTCTTACCGACTCTAAAATAAAGTATAGCCCGTAGGCATTTCATCACGAGGGATGTTAATATTATGATCAGCATACTGAGGATACTAGTCAGGATCGCACTGATAGTATAGACTATGGGAATTGAGTATAGCTCACCCCCTTGGCAAAGAATCACAAAAGATTACAATTGCCTTGTCTCAATTGGACGATCTAATATAGCCCTTAGGCAAAACATCATTACGGATGTTTAAAATTTTTAATCATCGTATTGATGATTTTTTTTTTCATGATCGTATTGATCATATGAACTATTAGGCTTGAGCATAGCTCACCACCTTGGACAGGGAATCATAACGATAACAACGTCAATGTCTCAAATGGACAATATATTATAGCCCGTAGGCAAGACATCACTAAAGGATGTTTAAATAATATTATCATCGTATTAAATGGTATTAGTCATGATCGCATTGATCATATAGACTATTATGTTTGGACATAGTCCAATATTTTAGACAGGAGGTCAAAGACCACCACTGTCGTTGTCTTATCGGACAACAAGTTTACTCCGTAGGTGCTTCATTACTAACGGATGTTTATAATATGATCATCTTATAGGATGATATAAGCCATGATTCCTAGATCACTAGGCTAGATTTGAGAATTGGAAGAATCCAATATAAGGATGACTGTTGTGATTTTCTCGAATCACATTTGTCAGGGGTGCTAACACATTCCTAGGTGTTAACAAGGATTTGAATCCCTTGAGTAGGTTTCACCATCTTGGCCGCGTAGGCTAGGTTTCACCTTTAAGATTCCCTTCAATTGCATACTGACAGAGAAGGAAGGATATTTATTTTATCCAGGATTTTTATCATAAATCCTAATTCATAAGTTAATAATAGCACCAATGGCCTTGTCGCGTAGACAAGTTAAATTTATAAGCCATGATTTCAGAGAATCGTGGCCTTAAGGTTTGAATCAAAGTTCATTACCTTTTCTTGACAGGGAGCTGTAGGCTACCACTGTCTTTAGTCTCGGAGGACATTAACTATAGCCCGTAGGCACTTCCCTTATAAGAGATGTTTATTACTGGATTACCCCCTTAGGGAAATTCATTAACCATGGTAAACAGAGACCATATATGGTTAATTTATTAATCATATTTATTTAGGATTTCTATTATAATTTATCCTAATTATAAAACATTAACAGTTTTATTAGTGGCACCCAATGGCCTGGTCACATGGACATTTATAATTTATAAGCTTATGATTTCAGAGAATCAAAGCAATAATAACAGTTTTATTTTATAGCACAAAAGGCCTAGTCACAAGGACAATTTTAAATTATAAGCCATGATTTGAGAGAATCAAGGCCTTTAAGTATATTAGCACAATTGGCTTAGTCACAAGGACATATATAATTTATAAGCTATGATTTCAGAGAATCAAAGCATGAAGGTATTCTGGCACAATAGGCCTAGTCACGTAGACAATTATAAATTATATGCTAGGATTTCAGAGAATCAAAGCATTTGAGGTTTGAACCTAGTTCATTACCTTTATCTGACAGGGAGTCATAGCTACCACTGTATTTTGGCTCATGTAGAAATGAGCAAGGCCCGTAGGCACTATATTACCACGTATGGTTAAAATATGATCATCTTAATTGATGACATAAACCCAGGATTCAGGGATCATTAAACTGGGTTAGGAATCTTTTGAAGGATCCTATATAAAAATGACGTGTGTGATTTTAATTGAATCACATCTGCCAGGAGTGTTAACATGTTTTAAGATGTTAACAGGGAATTGAATCTTTTTAAACAGGTCTTACCATCTTGGCCCGGTCTTATAATTGACCCAAGGCTAGGTTTCACATTTAAGATTCTTAATTAATAATTAACGCAGAACAATTTTAAATTGAGATGGAAATATGGATCTGAATCTAAATTGCGGAACTGCCATCTTGGCCGGTCTTAATATGACCCGAAGCTAGGTCTTGCCCTTTTAGATTTTGCCATTTTATTATAATGGTAGATCTTATAAAAGAAATGTTATTTTACATTTGTTTAATATTCTTGTTTAGAATGAAAGTTTAAACTTAATCATTCCACAATATAAAAATAAAAGTATACTGTTGCCCTAAGCGGGACTTGAAAGGAATAATGTTGTCCTCGAAGGGACTAAAAGATAATTATGTCCTTATATGGACTAATAAGGAAACGATCTTCAGCAAAGGAGTTTCTTCTTCATTCAATTCCTGAATGCTTTCTCCTTGGTTGTACGTCTCATCTTGGTCGCTGTACGAAGCTCAGCATTTCAAGGCTCCGGGTGTGGAGAATCCCTAGTTCAACTTCCTCGCTTGGCGACGTATCCAATAATAATAATAATAATTAGAAGCAAAGATTTCCATATTAGGATTAAGATTATTCCTATGTTAAGTCTAGACTCAGAAGTTTAGATATGTGCAATTGTGTAACTGAGATTAAACACAAAAGGCTAGTGTTTAATTCACTCAGTGTTGGCTCTGATACCAACCTGTCACACCCCGATTTCCACGTGTCACCGGTGGGCCCGGTGGGGAGTATCGTGACGTCATGGTTGGCAACATAATAGTCAATCAACACAATATTATTAAGCACAGCGGAAGCAATTGAAAATATAATACAACCGAATTTATTATTGTAATATCAATTGTCACAATATTCGGAAGTTTATCCACAGAAGGATCGAACATAAAATGGAAACAATAGTTCAACAGACTTTTAGGCATCTTAAGCTTGCGAGACTTCTATTGATGCTAAGGAGACATATCCAGCCAATTTCGTATAGTACCTGCATTTAGCCTTTTTGGAAAATACGTCAGTTTACACTGGTAAATACATTCAACTGACTCATTTTGGAAAAAGAGTTTGTAAATTGTTTTGAATGCACGTGGCACAAAATATCTTGACACATTGATTAAAATGCACAGAGGCAAAATTAATCTTTTTAACTTGGGAGAATTATTTAATATTATAATCTTGTGAACGATTTACGTGTTACTTATGCGTTCAGTAGCCCGGACGTATCCGGGTTAAAGATCAATAGACACACCGCAATTCTAGAGTTATACACCGACAGGTGTACGCCTACACCCCGTGCTCAGGTCGTGGCCATCTCGTAAGATAATGCCGAGGATATCCGGGACATGGTCATTAACCCCCCAAAGGCTGTAAAGTAAACACATCTGTTTAAAACGAGCCGATCAAATTATTCAATTAACCACTAAGCGTGGAAGATTTGATGCTCGATCAAGCGGTACGCTATGTACCGTAACCCAAGCCCGTATAGGGAAAATAAGTTAAAAGTATTTACCTGAGCTAAATATATATTCAATCCCAGCCGTATATCAAATCAGCAAGTACAGATAGCTTTTACTGGGCTCCTAATCTGGAATAAAGGTTTTTAATAACCTATTAGAATCCTAACGGGCCTTTAATTAAGCTTAAGCTTAGACCGGCTAGTTTCGAAGATACGGTTCGTACGCACGATTAAGCGAAGACCGGATAGAATGTGATTCAGAACCGACAAGTTTGAAGACTTGTTTAATATGGGTTTATTATTCACATTCTGGATTTTGAGATAAAACCGATAAGGTTTGACCAGTTTTGGCTAATTTATGTAAACTTGTTTACATAAACCGAACCGAACGCATAATAAGCGTGACGGGTATTCATTAGAGCCATTTACAGGTTTCCTAAGTTAATTATGCCTCAAATATGTTGTGACATCAGTAAGATGTCTTTCATTATGCCCGAAACGAATTTAAACACAAACTATGCCCCGTAGGGGTAGTTTGGTCATTTTAAGTGTTGTAAAAGAGTTTAACTGTTTAACTGAGTTACAGGTCTGATGTAAACAGAAAACATACTCAATTTGATGGGTTATAACAGTAGGCTATGGCTTATATGTGAAATTTATCATATTTAACCAAACTATGCCCCGTAGGGGTATTTTGGTAATTTCACATAAGCCGAAAAGCTCAAAAACGAAGTCTGAGTTTATCAACCTTTGCTTACTGTTAAGTTATCATAATTTGCCTCATATATCAGTAGGTATCAACCCGGGTATGTCCAATATGATTCTAAGACATACTATGCGTTAAAAACGCTAATTATGGCGATTAAAGGCCATTTCCGGGTTCTATACTTAAATCTGATATTTTTATATTTCCAGAAAGCTTAAAATAATTTATTTAACATATGTGATCAGTAGCAAAAGGTTTGGAGTCGTTTAGATAAGTAAAACTCATTTTATGGCCCGTAAGGGCAAAACCGACAATTACCGGATTAAGCTTACGACTACTAGTTATGCTCAGCCTAAAATTAATTAAAAATCTTTAAAAATCCCAAAATAATATATATTACATCAGGGGGTATTAAGTTTGATACCAAAAAGTCGGCTTAACTAGGCTATACGCTAATTACGCCGTTTTATTAACATAAAGCTTTAATTTAGCGACAATGAGCATAACTCTTAATCTACAAGTCAAACTGATGTCAAACTTTGCATACAAGTTTATATATCAGTAACTAAGGTTTTTACACTTTTACATTTTCATAAATCTCGTTTTAAGGTAATAAGGGCATAATGGTCAACATATGAGCAATTAACGGAATCATGCGTATTAATCGGATAACTAATGAACCGAGGTGTATAATCACGGAGGGTTATACTAGCATGTAACCTGGTCTAAATGAAGCTCTAAGGTATTTCTAAAACATACCTAAACGGGTCAGAACTGAAGTCAAAGCTTTGCGACTTTCGGTTCCGAACCGGGTCTAAACAGGAAATAGTCGGGTTGAACATGTTTGGACATGTTCTTACACTTATTACTAAGTTATAACAATGATCAAACAGGTTATATATGTTCTAGATAGCTAATTATGCATAAACGACATTTTAAGCATTATGTTGACTTTTTAATTAAAAGTTTGACCCGACATTTGACCTGGTTAGAATGGGAATCAGGGGGAACCTTTTTAGGGGTTTATTACCCACCTAATTACCAACTTATAACTACTTTTAGTTTGACTAATCGCTGGACCATTAGCGATTAATCGTTAAGTCAACCGTTAATTACGACGGTTGACTTTTAAGCTAATAACTAAGCTAAAACTTAATCAAGAAAGGTTTAGCACACTTACTGAAGTCCTAAGCTTGATTAGGAAGGACTTGGGTCTGCTTTGAAGCTCCAGAAGGCTCCTCAATTGCAGAAAGAAGTTGTGAGGAATGAGTTGCAACTCATGGCCTTATATAGTGAATGTAATCACCATAAGAAATTGACACACAAGTCTACAAGTGCCCACAACTGATTAACAAGTGTCCCTAAGTGTTTAGGGGTTGTTTAGGGGCCAAGGGTGATGAGGAAAATCGATTAAAAGTCAGTTGCAACGCTTAAAACAGCCAACAGCCAATCTGCTGCATCTGGGCATGGCTAGCGCACCGCTACGCTTCTGATGTAGCGCACCGCTAGCCCTTCTCAGAGGCAATTCTTCCATTTTTCAGTTTGCATCCCTGGCTCTTGGTGCTCCGAAAGGGCAATTAAGCCTAATTCTTGCATTTTAACCCCCTTATATTTACCCACAAGGACCTTAGGACTTATACCCACTTTTCCAAGTCCCCGAACACTTCCGGTTAACCCGAAAAGTCTTAACTTTCAATGTTTGCACTTTAACCCCTCGAACACGAATTTGGTCATAACTTTCTCATACGATAACGAAACGTTATGAAATTTTAATCGTACATTCTAGTGAGCATAATTAGCATTTACAAAGCTTCGGGTTTGTCAAAAGGTCACTCAGAGGTATATCTTTAAACATGTTGACACATTTAACCCCTGTAGTTTGTAATTACCCACCTTTTGCTTCGTATGAACCATGATTTATTCGTTTGAAGGTATGAGCATCTTGTAGGGTTAATATACAATATATTTATTCACTGTTGACACTTAGAATGTATATTCACATACTTTCCATGTTTGTCAACTTTAGTCCTTCTATAATATTTCTTTCACACGTTTAAACATTATGACACGTGTCAACACATTATAGGACATGAATTTTTGAGGTGTTACACATCAAGACCATCATCAAATTGATCATCAGAACTTCCATCAACATCAATTGCATATTCAACTTCGGATTCATCAAGTTCGTCTTTTTCAGAATCTTCATCCACTAAAGCTCTTGAAGATGATGGTTGTGATGATCTTGTTGCCCTTACTTCTCCAGCCCCACTCGCATCTCCTACAGCTTCCCATGTCAAGTCTTCATCCTCAAAAACCCTTTCTTCTTCCATCCTTCTATTCATCCACTCATTACAATCATCAATGTTATCTAAAGATATCGGATAGTACACAACCTCTTTATCACGACGGTTCTTGAGTGTCTTGTTGTACTTAACAAACACAAGATCTTGCAACTTCTTGTGTTCTAATCGGTTCCTTTTCTTGGAATGGATCTATTATTAAAAATAATATATTTTAAATTATTAAAGCATAAATAAACTTCATATTATCATCAAACTTTTGAAAGATACATTACTTGCTCAAATGTGCTCCAGTTCCTTTCACATCCCGATGAACTACATGTTAGACTAAGCACTTTAATGGCTAATTGTTGGATATTTGGGACTTCTTTCCCATACAAATTCCACCATTGAGCTACAAATGTAAAACTTAGCAAGTATTAATGTAGTATACCTAAAAAACAAGATAAAAAATCAAAGTAAGTTAACTTACCAGGAGCTATTGTGCAATGTGCTCGCTTTGCAATATCTAAAGCAAAACGGCCCTCTTGGTTTACCCACTTCACCATCTCCTTCATGATTAAGTCTTGTTTGTCCTTTGAAGGAACAAGCCTTTGAACACACTTGATCATCCCATCCGTCACCTCTTGATCTTGCTCAATTTCAGGCCTATAGCAATAGAACTCCGGGTTAAAGTAGTAACCTGCCGCATGCAATGGATGGTGGAGTTGACAATCCCATCTTTTGTCAATAATAGCCGACACCACTTGGTAATCAACGCTATTTTCACCTAAAGCCTTTGCAATTGTTATCTTAGCTCTTTCCATACCCTCATATAGATAACCCATCGCGGGTTTTTTCTCATTGTCAACAAGGCGAAGTACGCGTACAATAGGACCCATAACTTTAAGAGTGAAAGTCACATTGGTCCAAAAAGCATATGTGTGAACAACATCCTTAGCCCGCCTTCCTTTAGGTTGTGTTGCCCATTTACTTTCCTTCCATTTATCACTAGCAAACATGGTTCTCAAAGCCGACTTTTGCTTATGCAAACTTTGTAAAGTAAGATACGTTGTTGCAAATCTTGTAACTCCACTTCTTGTCAACTCCTTGTTCTTTGTGAACTCTCTCGTCATGTTCAAAACACCACAATGGTTGTAAATATAACCAACAAGAAAAATTCCTTTTTCAATGGTTTGTTTGACTTTAGGAATCTTTCCAACATCTTCAAGCATTAGATCTAAGCAATGCGCCGCACAAGGGGTCCAAAACAAGTGTTTCCTTTTGTCCATCAATAAGTTGCCTAAAAACATGAGATATAAAAACAATGATTAGTATTTATTACTTAAAAATCAACTTTTAAAAAATTGTAATCTGATAAAGAACATAAAACTAACCAGCTTGTTTAAAGTTGCTTCCATTATCGGTGATAACTTGAACAACATTTGATTCCCCGACTTGCTCCACAAATTTGTCAAGTAGATCAAACACCTTTTCCCCTGTCTTCATATAAGAAGAAGCATCGGTCGATTCCATAAACACGGTTCCTTTAGAACTATTGACCAAAAAGTTGATCAATGTTCTACGCCTCCGATCTGTCCAACCATCCGACATAATCGAACACCCGGTTTTTGACCACTCCACCTTTTGCTCTTCGATCCACTTTTCCACATTGTCTACCTCGTTCTTTAGAAGTGGAACTCGCAACTCATGATAAGAAGGCGGCTTGAGATTTGGCCCATAGTTTCCGATAGCCGCGATCATCTCTTTGAAAGCATCTAACTTAGCGACATTGAATGCTATTCCCGCTTGGTAAAAAAACGCAGCTATTGTTTGAATTGTTCTTCCTCGGAGTTCTTTGTCACAAGCATCATTTATGCTTGTTTGTCTCAGACTTGTTGAGTTTCCTTTACTTCTTGTTACATGCATATCAATCGGGCCTTTTGTGTTTGACTTCATCTTTTTGTTTACCCCACCAATATTAATTCCACTCCTCTTCTTTTGAACATTCGATATCTCGATTACCTCAATATCCTCTTCATTCTCAACAAAATCTAAGTCATCGAAACCATCAGCAATAACATTCTTCTTTGCCTTTTGACTTTCCACGTACGCTTTCAATTCATCTCTAACATTTGTAGGACACTTGGTACATGCTTTTGCATTTCTATAACCTCCAATTTGATATTGTTTAGCTCGATAAATTCCTCCTTTGGAAGAGAAGTTGCAGAATACGCAAGTGACACAATTTGGGTCATTTTTGTCTTTAATAAAGTTATACTTCCACTCGGGATCTTTTCTTAATTGTGATGATGCTTCAGGTGCATCAGAAGACATATTCTGTAGGGAAAACAAACAACGAAATATCAAAAGATTGATCAACGGCCTAAAGTGATTAACTGTTTTGAATGTAATTACTAATTTACTATGCAATCAGTCTATGTAATTGTGATTTGTATTGAAAAGTTGTGTGAGAATAGGCTGCTGGAACAATTACACAGAAGAAAAAAGTATCAGTGGTAAAAATCATCAGCAATTTATGTCAATTATAGTGGGAAATTAAATGCAGCTACAACTACAATTCAAGTTCGGTCAAAAAACTAACTGCAGTCAGAATAATTTAACAACATTTACAGTCAAGTAGTCAACTACAATGAAAAGGAAACTAGAAGCAACATTAAAAGTTAAAAAGATACAAAAATCGAAAACAACTCACCAGATTAAATGCTGCAGACGTGTTGGCTTCTTGAGTTTCTTGGAGAAGAAGAGAGCATTTGGGGGGTTTTTAATTTTTCATAAAAGATCGAGGTTGTTGTTTGTGGTGGCTGCTTAGGGATTAGGGTTAAAAAGGATAAGAAGTCTTTATCCAGTGGTTAAAAAGGGATCCAGTGGTTAAAAAGGGAGTGGATTACAGCTGTGAATACTTTAAAAAATAACATAAAAAAGAAAATGCGCCTGATACAACAAAAGCCCGCGCTTTTTACTCGTTGCGCCTAGGCCCGGGCGTGCGCCTGATCACCGCTTTTACCAAAAAAGCCCATATTTGCGCCTAGGCCTCCACCAGGCGCTAAACCTGCGCCTCGCTGCGCCCGAGCGCCTAGGCGCGCGCTTTTTGCGCTTTTGACAACATAGGTTCTTACAACTCTAGAACTTGTCACGACGATACATTCCCGGTCCTTACCAACTTAAATCCGAGTAAGTAAATGATGGAGGCATTAGGACTAACCCTTTTTTTTCTACACCTTTTTTTTTACCACCTACCTAAAATCCCCCTAGTTAACCCCTTTGAGCCTAAACCTTTTCATTTCTTAACCCAAAAACAAACACCCTTTCACCCACCAAAACCCTTTTTATTTTTAACCCTTTGTTTTAGTAAAAAGCTCGGTTTTTTGTATGACTTTTCAAAAAAAAAATTGTTGATGATGAAGCAAAAGAAATAAACAAGGAAGTTCATCAAAAATAACTTTGTTTGAATAAATGCTTCATCCAAATAAAAGTTGCAAAAAAAAATAAAGTCTTACGAAAGCCGACGCTTCTTACGCTTTTCGCCCTTTTCTACTAACCAGTAACCCAACCAACTACCTTTAACCCAAGCCTAACCCTTCACCCAAAAGTCCTCTTGATATTTACAAATGTATATAGTTAAAAAGAAGGAGGATTGATTGCTTGGCAAGCCTATGGTAGGAGTAAGCTCAGTGCCGCTCCCGAGTGATTCACTAAAATACATCTTCGGCCGAGTGTTGAGTGATCCCCCGTGAGGTATGTGAACTTGTATATAAGTGGAATTTTAAAAAGGCATGTTATGCCCTAATAAGTGATTTATTTTATGTAATGTTTTAAATAAATCATGACGAATAGGATTGTAAATAAATAAAAATAAAACCTAATAAAGAATCTTGGAAATCCCGACACTCTATGACAAGCCCAAAAACCTTCTCTTCTACCCATTCCATTTGGGAGTGTAAAGCCACATTATAAAGAGGACAGGCAAAGATTCAAGTGTGAAGGTATTTGATGTGCACAAAATGCAACATATAAATTACATCAATTGTGGCATAAACTAACCCTTTTTTAGTACTAATGTTGGAAAAAGTGTGTTTTTGTCTTCCTTTTGTATTTTCAGGATTAAATGAGCTCAAATTAACAAAAGAAGTAAAAAGACAACTAAATCTAACATAAATACAAGAAAAGAAACAAACGTGGCATGCCCGACCTCACCGACAACACCTTCCCAAGCAAAACAAGAAGACAGGACACTGAACACGCCCCGTGCTCAGTGAACACGGGGGCGTGCCCAAGTGCCAGCATAAAAGACAAAGCAATAGAAGCTTCTATCGCCCACCACGGGGCCGTGCTCAGCGGACAAGGGGCCGTGGTCAACTATAAGATTCGCAGAATCCAGGCAAATCTTGATAGTACAGATATGCTTCTGCACATGGGGGCGTGCCCAGCGGACACGCGGGCGTGGTCAACTAATGCAGACAAACTGCAATTAATGAAGACATAGAAGAGGATGGACACGGGGCCGTGCCCGAGCTACTGTTCAGGCTATAAATAGGGGTGCTTGGCTCATTTGCAAACCATCCATTGGCACACCACCTCTCTCACACTTCACCTACCACCCACCACCATCACAACACCATCATCCACCACCATCATCCATTGTCCATCTTAGAGTGTGTGAGTCGTCTCGGGATCCAAGATTGATCGTAAGAGTTCTTGACAATCAAGGCCATGTTTGCCTAAGTCTCTTACATCACTTGGTGAAGACAAGTGTCTAGTGTAATACTTTTTTATTTTTAATCTTTTCGCACTTTTTACTTGTTTATGTATTAATGACTTTAATAACTAGTTTCTTATGTTGAAGGTGATTCTTTCTTATCGTTTGTCCGTGGTGTCTTGGCATTATTTTACTGTCTATATAAAATAAAAGATTTTCACCATTCATATCTCCACGGTCTATATGGAGGTATGTTGGCTACCTGGTCGGGGGTTAAGGAAACGGTTTGGTAAGAGTCTTGCCTTGTTCAGTGTATAGATCCTGCAAGGACCTGGGTCAAATTTAGTAGGACCTCCTTCAATACCCACCGGTATTGGATGGCGGGGGTCCAAACTCTTTGATCCCCTCATATGTAAGCTACTATTAATACTTTAATCCGGGTACTTAGGACTGTATCCCTGCTGACTCAGACTACTTAGCCGAGGGTAACGTCACCTTCAAAAGAGGGGCCTACCATAATATGCATTAATAACTTAATTAATTATCTTTCAATAATCCAACCCTTTAGGATTGTATCCTTGCTGACTCAAACTACTGGGTTGAGGGTAACGTCACCTTCAAAAGAGGGGCCTACTACAATAACTAAGATAATCTCTTAAAAAGTGCAAAAATGCGGAAATAGTCAAAGGTTACACTAAACACGAGTCGGAGCCAAGTGATTCATCTTGTCTATCTGTTTTTATTTTTATTTTATTTTTCAGCAATTAGTTAGTTTTTATTTTTCTAGTTTAAAACATTTTTCCAAATTTTTGATTTGATTAGAAGTTGAGGATAAACCGGCACTAAAAGCTCTTGTGTCCTTGTACGACCTCGGTATCTTGCCAACACTATACTACGCTCACGATGGGTGCACTTGCCTATATGTGTGTTTGGTGTTAGTAAAATATCGTGTTTATAAATTTAAAACTTGACTAATGTGTAAAAAGGGCTTAAAATATACTTAAATACCTATCACACTTTACGCACATCAAGTGGTCATGGTCACGTCGCTGAGGATTACTTGCATGTTATTTAAACACTATTACAATTGGTTTTGAGAATATATTAAACATTGTTATGTCATTTGCTTCCGCTGAAACTGATACTTGTGTTGACGACTATGATTACTTGATTTAATAAACATGAATTTGGCAATGATTTCATATTGGTTCAATGTGATTGGTGGCTTGGATCCTAGTACGTCACACGTCCCGCGATGTTTCCGCATGTGGTATTTTGGGGGTGTGACAGACAATCTCTGAGTTAGGTATAAAATGTCTAGTGCTCAATAAAGATAAATAAGAGAAAAAAAATATATGATTCTAAATTCTATTGGTTTTCTCGTAAGATGGTTAGGAAATAGTTAATTAATTGTTTCTTTAGTTTCATAAGCTTGAGGTGGGAATTGGTGGATTTGTGGATTCCGAAGTGTGAGACCCTTTAGATGAAATAACTTAAATTTAATAATTACATGAAATGAGCCTGATGAGACGGTGTTTGGGTTTAAGTGGATAAGTATACCGGTAGTCGTGGTTAAACGTTTTGAGTCTTTTAATATAAGATATCTAAGTCTTTTGAAACCAATGATCTTAGTTCTGATTCCATTGCAGTCTTTTTCATGGACGAAAAAAACAAGTGTGGGGATATTTGATATGGTGTAAACCATACTATTTATCTTATATATGTTGTATAATATTTTAATTTATTTTTATTTGTATTTGAGTCGGTTTATTCAGTTTTACTAAATTTATATTTTATAGGTGTTCGTGAAGTTTGGAGATAAAATAGAAAAACAATGAAGATACTTGATCGAGCCAACACGGTTAATAAACGAATGTTCGGGAGTTAGACATAGAAGTCAAGGGAGCTAAATATCCAATATGTGAGAGTAAAAAATTAAATGTGACATCTATTAAAAAGTGAGGGACCAAAAATGAATAAAAAGGTGAAAACTGAATTAATGTTTCAACATGTCACGACAAAAAGGATAAAAGGGTAATTATTTGTTTTACTAGTTGTATTCATGCCTACTAGCTTTTTTCAGTAGCTATATTGACGTGTACCATGCTTAACGACTTGTACAACCCATCATGTCCTGTATGCAATGTACTATAACTTAATTGACCAACCCTCAAAAGTTACTATTTTTGCAAAGAGAAAAATGCCCGGATAGTCCCTGTGGTTTCACCTTTTTTCACCTATAGTCCTTATCTTTCTAAAACTACTTGAATAGTCCCCAAGGTTTTCCGTTTTGTTCTCGGATAGTCCCTGGGTCTAACTTCAGTTACTTTTCTCTGTTAAAATGATGTGAAATGACAAAAATACCCTTTCCATTAAAAGGCCAAACCACAGGAACTATCCGAGCATCTTCTTCATCTTCTTCATCAAAATTGACCAGCAATGAAGTCATCAACACTCAACTCTTTGAAACTCCAATCTCTCTCTGACCCTTCACCACCACCACCACCACCACCACCTTCCTCTCCCTCTCTCTCTCTCTCTCCGCCGTTAATTATCAATCTCTCCGCCGTGACTCTCTCTCTCTCCCACCGATTTCCGTCGTGTAAGCTGTAAAAATGTCATCTTTTTAGCCAAACTCAAATACCCATTTTACCATTTTCAAAACCCATCAAAACCCACTTAGATTTTCTCTTTTTTTTAACAAATCAAGAAAAAAAACACAAATCTTGATGCCTAAACTGGTTTCAATAGCATAA
This sequence comes from Helianthus tuberosus, assembly GCA_030545235.1. Lineage (NCBI taxonomy): Eukaryota > Viridiplantae > Streptophyta > Magnoliopsida > Asterales > Asteraceae > Helianthus > Helianthus tuberosus. The sequence goes on from CM060447.1 coordinate 199,264,490, forward strand.
AAGCATGCATTTTTAATTACTGTCTTTATAAAAATGTCATCCATTTTTTTTAACAAATCAAGAAAAAACCCAAAATCTTGATGCTTAAATTGATTCCAATCGCATAAAAAAAAACCTGTAAAGATTTATTCTTTTTAGCAAAACTCCGATAACCCATTTCACCATTTTAAAAACCCATCAAAACCCAGTTAGATTTTCCAATTTTTTTAACAAATCAAGAAGAAAAAAAAAAAACCAAAATCTTGATGCATAAATTGATTTAAATCGAATAAAAAGCATGCATTTTTAAGTAAAGGCTTCACCGGAATATATACCGGCGGTGGACGGTGGCGAATGGGTTGTGTAATATCCAATCTCAGTGCTAAATTTGCCTTCTTTCCCCCATCGCCACCCACCTACCAGATCAAGAAACAAGAAGATGGTAAGTTAACGGCTGTTTACACGTCATCCTCCACTGCGCTGACGTCAGCTAACGGTGGCGGCGGCGGCGGCGGCGGTGGTGGTTACTCACTTGATGTGTTGGTGCTACCCACTAGAAGAGGGAACAAGATTGTAGCTTTTTATCTTAAGAACCCTTATGCAAGACTCACTCTATTGTATTCTCATGGTAATGCTGCTGATTTGGGTCAACTAGTTGACCTTTTTGTTCAACTCAAAGCTAATCTTAAGATGAAGAAGATGAAGAAGATGCTCGGATAGTCCCTGTGGTTTGGCCTTTTAAAGGAAAGGGTATTTTTGTCATTTCACATCATTTTAACAGAGAAAAGTAACTGAAGTTAGACCCAGGGACTATCCGAGAACAAAACGGAAAACCTTGGGGACTATTCAAGTAGTTTTAGAAATATATGGACTATAGGTGAAAAAAGGTGAAACCACAGGGACTATCCGGGCATTTTTCTCTTTTGTAAATTGTATTACAGCTGTAAACCCATTGAAACAAGTCTTCAGTTAATTTATATTATATATATATGGACATCAAAAAGCATGTTTGACCAACATTTCCTTTATTTATCAAAATGCTTCGTCTCTTTCTTCATCTTTCCAGTTTGCTCAAAACTCAAAAGGATGGCTCTAGTTCGGGTTTCTTAGTTTAAATCCTCCGTCCCTTCTTTCATCTCCTAAGTGATTGCTTGTTTGAGATATGACTTATCAGGTCCGTTCGGTCTTTATCGTATTTTCTCAGTCCAAACCAGAACCGCGACCGAAACCGAGAAACACATATAAAAGGAACCGAGTACTAACCGAAATACATGTATATGGTCCGGTTTCAAGTTTTTTTTCAGTTTTTTTGGGTCCGAACTGATGTATGCTCAGTCCTAATTTCCACACTTCAAAACGCCCCACTTTGGTCAAAGCGGGGCGTTTTGGGGTGTGTGAATAGCCTTGGCCTTTGTGTGTGGTCCGGTTCATGATTTATGTGGCGTTTGGGCCTGGTGTTTGATACGAATGAGGAATTAAATTTCGTGGATCTAGGGGATGCATATTGGAACGCAAGTTGGATGGGAATAAAATTTGGGTCATTTTTTGTCATTTTCAATTTTTCATCGACCACCACCTCATCACAACCTTTTATCATCGCCACCATCTGCCTGCACCGTCACCATCCCACCACCATCGCCACCAACCATTTCCACCACCACCGGCCACTTTTCCGCCACCACCCACGTCATCAACCAACACCACTGCCATCATTGTAAAATCAACAACCACCGCCATCATATTCACTGTAAACCGGCACAACACCACCCCCATACCATCGCACCTGCAAAAAAAGACAGAAAAATGTGGTTTGACCAAAATTCACCTAAGCTAACTAAATTTTTTGAATGGAGTTAGCGGGTTGGATGAAAATGGCAAAATATGGCAAAAGTCATGGACTAAAATGGCAGATACAAAACTATTTGGACTAAAGTGACAAAACGACGTTGCCACCGGGCTTGATAATGCAAGCGATGTGTTTCAAAACGTCCTTGTACATCCTTCACAACTCGTCTGTAAGAACACGTTTTGTTAGTCGCTTCCAAATTTTAATATCACGTTACTATTTGCGACTTACCCAAGCTGTTTAGAGAGGTGGCGGTCAGATTAGACGCGTCCCCAATGTAGACCGCGAGAGCGTGGCTGAACCTGAATTTTCCGTCTCCAGCCGTTAAGATTTTGTCGTCCGCTGTGTACAGTTCTTTGGTCTCTACTTTAGCTATCGGTTACATACATACACATACAAGATCGATTAACTAATAATCACATAACTATGAATATTAACTAAAATTCAGAAAATATAAGGTACCTGAATAAGGACAAGCAAGTGGATGACAAATCCTTGACATTCCCCCAATCACAGTGGCAGGTTTCACATCTGTTAGAAATGTGCATTATAGATTATAGGTTAATAGATACAATTATTAGATTGATCATCAAAGTAGGTCATAAGTTATTAGATCATAGGTTAATAGGTCATCAAAAAATACCTGGACAATCATTGCGCAGATGTAGCCGGAGTGCGGATACGGTGGCCGATCGGAGAGAGTGGATAGCACGATTCCACATGGCTGATCTGAATTGGGGGTTTCAGGAGGTTTTTGGTAGGAGATGAGATGGTGAGTGAGTTAGGGAATAGGGATTGTGACTTGGGGTTGGGGAGAGGAACTACTTGTTACTGGCTGAATTGTTTAACGACCCAAATTGTTGTATTTAATTAAAGGTGTAAAAGGCCCAATTTTAAGACTACTGATCTTAGAGGTGTTAGATATGTTGTTGTTATTATTATTATTATTAATGTTACTGTTATTAATTTATTTTATTTTACATACATTTAAAGTAGTTTCTTATATACAGTATAGAAAGAAACCCTCTTTTAAGACTTTATTTCCAAAATGCCATCAATGTAGTTTTGAAAATAACACGTCAACGAAAAGCTGGTGAATAACATTTAACCGACACAAAACCATTTTTAAAGCTATTTACACACATACTAGTAGGCTACACATTCAGCGAGTATCCTTACTCGTGTGTACTGCCGTGAATACATAACCGGTTTTACGAACAATTTACCTATCGAGATTTCATACTCGGTTTTACGGTTTCGTAACATGTACCAATTTGATCAAATTCCAAAAACACTCACGTGTTCCAAATAAACTTACTATACATGCTAAGCATATTTAATATAAACCCATGCCATATTTGAAATATAAAACATTTTAAGATTTGTGAAAGAGTTAAGCGTATTCACCTGGTACGTTGGGCAGAGCCTCTAAACTCGATTTCTAGTCTGGTAAATGTTTATGTTTCTGGACCTATAATAAAACCGTATTTTTGTATCAATCATGTAGATCGTCGTAGGATCTAGGTTTAAACCTTCACATGGTCTATTTTGAGACCTATCACTTAGATCATCATGAGATCTAGTTTTATATATGTAGACCTTTACGGTCTACGTTTATATTACTCTCCCAACCAAATGTATAACATTAAGACTATCTTAAGAGTCTGAGTTCTAAATTACTTAAAATAATTTTGTAAATTTACCCGTACAAAAACTGTTCCTTTAAAATCTATCATGTTAATTAGATATAATTCATTCATTTAAATTAAAATTACAACAATATATATGTATTTATAAAAACCGCCCAATAATGCCCCTTGCTGACTGTACTGCCACATGGCGAAAAACGCCTAAAGGTCCGGGTGGGGACATTATTCAACCTTACCACTACGCATGGTCTCACGAGGATCACCTAAGCCCCATCGTCACACCACTCGTCAGAACTATAACGCCACCGTCGGAGAACACCGTAAAAGGATCACCTTACAGTATCTTTGGACCTTTCTATCTCTCTTTCATTTCTATGTTTGGTTATTTCAATACTTCATGGCCGATAATAACCCTTTAATGGGAAGAATTTAAGAATCACCCATCAAAAATAGTAACGTAGCTGCAACTTGAGACCTTCAGTCATGAGTCACCAATTTAATTTTCACACTAGACCCCTTCAAATTTACTAAAGTGCAATCTTTCTAAAAATGTGTAAGTTTGCAAATATGGCGGCTATTTCATTTGAGACTATCTTTTATGTCCGTTGATATCTAAATGTTTACAAATTAATTATTATATTATGAATTAATAATATAAAAATTTAACATTATGATGGCAGGTCACATAGGTCTCACGACCAATTTTGCATTCAACCAATTTTATATTTATATATTATATAACTAGCTTACAACCCCGTGTATTACACGGGTTGAATGATGAAAAATGTAAATTATAAACTTGTATATAATCCTTATTAATGAAATGACTTATTTAGATAAATTAGTAAAACAAAAGAACAGTTATATTTTCGTTACTTGTACATGTGATTTGATATTTTATTAGTAATTATTGTTTATATCCAAATAATATATTTTATCTTAAAAAATATATATGGTCAGGGTAAAATGAAAACTTCTACGAATTGTGAGAACTTAGAGAACTTAACCTTACAAAAGGTTTTTTGATTTTTTACAGAGGGTGTGAATGAGCGGTTAGAGACTCAAGGTGTTAAACCTTTTGATTTTGGATTCAAGTGGTTAAAACCACTAAAACATAGGGACTCAAAAAGTAATTTACTATTAATTAAATTTGAAATTATACGTTTGATCTCTAACAATATTAAGTAATATTATAGTTATTATATTATTTGATACATTTATATTTGTTATAGATAATTGTTAATTAAATTTGAATTTAGACGTTTATCTCTAACTATATTAATTAATATTATATTATATTTTGTGTATAAAATTAATATGTAATACTATTATTAAAAGGGAGGAGGCACCAGAGAGTGACACGTGTACAAAAGGATTTTCATTTATTAGTATAGGAAGATATATAATATAGATACAGGGTAAGGTTATTGTAAAAAAGACCAAAAGTGTGAGAAATGCAAAAAAGAATCTCAGCCATTAGATCTAAATTAATTGAAAAGGGTAAACAAGTAATTTTATCATTAATTCAATTAATTAAAAACTTCCCATAACCGCCACCTTAATTATAGGAAGTATATAACACCATTCAACAAGTATATAACATCATTCAGTAAGTATATAACACCATTCAGCAAGTATATAACACCATTCAGCATTCAACAAGTATATAACACCGTTCAGTAAGTATATAACATTCAGCAAGTATATAACATCATTCAGCATTCAGCAAGTATATAACACCATTCAGTAAGTATATAACACCATTCAGCAAGTATATAACACCATTTAGCAAGTATATAACACCATTCAATAAATATATAAACTATTCAGCAACTATATAACATCATTCAGCAAGTATATAACGCCATTCATTGACTAAACATCTGATCGAAACATATTTTTTTCTCTATATAAGTATAGCAATATGGTACTCATATTAAAGATAAAAAAACGCTCGTTATTATAGTGTAATTTTTTTTAAAAAAAGTTACGTATAAAAAGTTATTGACGTTTAAAAAAGACGGGGGGAGTTACATGTGCATTACCTAATTTCTAGTGGGTTTAAAAGACTATATTGCCCCTAGATATTTCAAATCAGTCCAAATTAATGAAAATATTTTACAATTTGGTTCCTATTGATCTCAACCATTAGATCAAAAGATCTAATGACTGAGATTCTTTTTTACCCTTCTCACACTTTAGGCACTTTTTACAGGATCCTCTACCTACCTATAGATACATATATATATATATATATATATATATATATATATATAGAGAGAGAGAGAGAGAGAGAGAATGGATATATAGGAAACCATTTATTAGTGAGAAAACTAAGGAAACCAACCTTTTCACCATTGATCTAGGTAATCTAATGGTTGAGGAAAAAGAAGACTTAAATCATTATTTTTATTCCATTGTAAATGCAGAGAGGGGTATATTTGTCCAAAAGAAGTCAAAGTAAGTACAAACCATATATTAAAATATATCTTTCTCTCTCTTCTTTAATTGTCACCATCACCATCAAACCATCATCATTCTCTCTCTTTCTTCTTTCTTCTTTTTGAGAATTCAAAATATTTCATTCTCTCTCTTCCTTCTTCTTCTTCTTCTGTAAATTCACCATCATCATCATCATCATCCATTCTCTTTCTCTCTCCATGTTTCAAAATAAACACCAAGAACACACACAAGTGTGTGTGTGAGAGTTCAGGAGGTAGAGAGAGAGATTTAAGAGAGAAGTCTCGCCGGAGAAGAAGAAGTCTCGCCGGAGAAGAAGAAGTCTCGCCGGAGAAGAAGAAGTCACCATCATCATCATCATCCATTCGCCGGAGAAGAAGAAGTCTCGCCGGAGAAGAAGAAGTCTCGCCGGAGAAGAAGATAAATGTGCTACGGTGAATCGCGAAACAAGATAAAAACAAGGTGCGACGGTGAATCGAAATCCATAGATATGAGAGCAACATTTCAGTTGTTATCATCCGGTAAAAGTCACTGAAAAATGGAAGAAAACAAGAAGCAAGTGCAGAAGCAGATTTGAAGATGAACATGAGAGAGAAGCAGATTTAGAGAGAGGAACAACAATCTTCATCGTGTTCATCTCGAACACCAAGAACACACGCACAAGTATGTGAGAGAGAAGCATGTTTGAACCTAATTTACCTTGATTTTAGATAGAGAGACAACAATCTTCATCGTGTTCTCGAACACCAAGAACACACACACAAGTGTGTGAGAGAGAAGCAGGTTTGAACTAATTTACCTTGATTTTTTTTTTTGTTAAGGTTGTTGTTAATATGTTTTTGTGTGCTCAAAGTGGTCTAGTAATGGTAAATGTTTATGTAGTTACAGGTTTTTGTTTTTTGTATTAAAATCATGTTTATGTAGTAATGATCTCGTATATATAAAAAGTAGTTCTTTTTGCTGCTACATATGTTGTAACAATGTTACACGTGTTACTTATGTTAAAATCAGCCCTTTCTTGGACACAAAAGGAGCTACACATATGTAACACATGTTTGTAACGTGTGTTACACTGGAGGTTTTACTTAGTAACCTTTTTTTTGTTAAGGTTGTTGTTAATATGTTTTTGTGTGCACAAAATGGTCTACTAATGGGTAAATGTTTATGTAGTTTACAGGTTTTTATTTTTGTATTAAAATCATTTTTATTTTTTTGATATTATCAGTTGTTCTTAGCTTACAAGTTGAAATGTTGAAATGTAATTTTAAATGGGTTGAAATTTATTTTAAATGGAGTAAACTGCAAATTTACCCCCTGAGGTTAGGGGTGATTGGCACTCTTACCCCCCCCCCTAAGGAAATAATTGCAATTTTACCCCCCACTGTTAACTCTTATGTCGCAACATTACCCCCTAAGCTCAGTCAAAGGTAGTTTGACCCTAATAGTTGAGGGTATTTTGGTAATCTTACCCTTATTTATTATTATATTATTATTTTTTATTATCTGTTGGCCACCACCGCCTCCTAACCACCGGCGAACCACCAGAATGAAGACTCACCGGTATTTTGAATCAGGGTAAGCTTCTTTAGAGCACCTCCATTTTTTTCCATCTGTTCTTCTGCATCTTCCTGATTCTAAATCTATCTTTCTGCCATACCCACCGATCTGATACAACTGATTGTATGGAAAGCTTGATCCTTCCCATACTCCTACTACAATCTCACATCCTACCAAAAGGTCACCTCACCATACCATACCTTTACCAGAAGAAGAGAGAGAAAGCTTCAGAGCTTCACATTGACGATCACAAAAGCTCAAGTCTTTCAAGTAAAAATTCAATCTTTTTCCTCAAACATTTTCCTCACATTCTTCGATTGCTGGTCGATCATTGTCAGTCTTCTTCCGTTTGACCCTTACAACTCCCAAATTAGTAGTTCTTATTATCGATATCGCACCAAAAGGAACGAAGGGAGGTTGGGGAAGAAGAATTTCAGGTTTTTGAATTTGATTTAGGGTTTGATTTTGAACTATCATCGGTCAATTACAGAGATTTATGACCTCGCAATGACGTTTTTAACCTTCCTGGTATGATTTAGATATATTAAAATGATTAATTTAATCATTTAAATTTGTTTCACCCGCGTTTGATCGATTGAAGATCGTACGGCTGAGGGCATCGAGTACATAATGTAGGATAAGAGGTATTGTACGTTAACCAGCCTATATATATATATATATATATATATATATATATATATATATATATTAATAGAAGGTGATCATGAATAGTGCTTTTAAGTTAATATTATTTTATTGTTTTCTTATGACTTTAATTGATTGTAAACCTATATTTTTTTTCTCATAAAATTAAGACATACCGGTACAATGTTGTTCGATTCAGTTTGATACGGTTTATAGCGATATGTTATGAGTCTATCGAAAGCAGAAAATTGTATTGTTTTGTTATTACTTTAATTGATTGTAAACGTATATTTTTTTCTCATAAAAATGATGCATACTGGTACGAGGTTGCTCGGTTCAGTTCGATACGGTATGGTAGCGATATATTATCAGTTTTTCGAAAGCAGAAACAATAAAGATAAATACGGGTGCCGATACAGATGTTGTTCACTCGGTTTGGTACGATAGCGGCACGATATCTGTTTTCGAAAAAAATATATAACATAATGTTGATATAAAATAAACATAGAATGCAAAGGAACTGAACCGATATCAACTGAACAAACTCGGTACCAGTATCGATATTTGTTTCTGGTTGATGTAATGTTTTTTCTTAATGTTTTCTCTTTCGATTACTATACCGAACGTCGGTATCATAACGAACCGAGCTGATACCGACTGAATTCCCGCCGCGAAGCGCGGGGAAAACTCACTAGTTATCTATTAAATTTCATTCGTTCGAATAATATTTCTGTTTAACCTATTTAATATAGAGTAAACTGCCATTTTGGTCCCTGTGGTTTGGCCAGTTTTGCCACTTTAGTCCAAATCTCAAACTTATTACATCTGGGTCCCTGTGGTTTGCATTTTGTTGCTATTTTAGTCCAAAAGTGAAATTTGACCAGATTACCCACTTTTGACCCTGCTATTTTGTCTTCACCCTCAGGGGCATTTTGGGTTTATTATAACTCAAATTAATAAATAATAATGCCATTGTCAGAACAACAACAATAATGCACTGCCAGAACAACAAGCACCGCCACCACCACCCCCACCACCGGATCTGCAGCGCCACCACCACCACTCTGTCGCCACAAGCACCGCCACCTCCTCCCCCTTCTCACCACCGCGACCATCACAACCCTCTCTCTCTCTTTCTCTCTCTCTCTCTCTCTCTCTACACCACTGCCACACCTCAGCCACCACCACACCTGTGTCAACTCCATACCTCTGCCACCGACCCCCGCTGCCCACCCCTGTGTCAACTCCATACCTCTGCCACCACCGACCCCCACCACAACCACCTACTACTACCCAACCTCAACCACCACCACAGTTATCAAATTCCAATTCATTCAAAATCAACTTCATTATGTGTAACGTCTTAAGAAAAGAATCAAATACATACAACTCAATCAATTAACAAAAACTCTAATAATAGCTTCTTCCCTACTACAACCTCCACCACACACCGTCCAAACACACTGTTAAAATCACCCCTGCAACCACCACCATTGCACCTCCGAACAGCTTGTCAATCAACACAGCGAAGAAATCCCCATGTGTCCCCCCTCAATTTCACCTGCTTCAATCTAGGGTTTCAACCAGGACACCCCAGGATTTCCCTTTCAGAAAATGGACCTGATTCCGATTCAGGAGGAGGTGAAGGTGGAGGAGGTGAGGGTGTCGGGGGTGGCGGCGGTGATGGTGGAGGCGGTGAGGCCGACAGTGGTGGTGGTGGATCTTTAGTGGTGGTGGTGATTGACGGAGGTGATTCAAATCCGATTCAGGAGGAGGTGAAGGTGGAGGAGGCGAGGGTGTCGGGGGTGGCGGCGGTGATGGTGGAGGCGGTGAGGTGAGGGTGACGGTGGTGGTGGTGGTGATTGTTTGAGAAGATGATCTTCAGTGATGGTGGGGTGGGGTTTATATATTAATGGGGTTAATATTAGGTTATAATAAACCTAAAATACCCAAAATTCCCCTGAGGGTGAAGACAAAATAGCAGGGTCAAAAGTGGGTAATCTGGTCAAATTTCACTTTTGGACTAAAATGACAACAAAATGCAAACCACATGGACCCAGATGTAATAAGTTTGAAATTTGGACTAAAGTGACAAAACTGGCCAAACCACAGGGACCAAAATGGCAGTTTACTCTTTAATATAAGTCAACATAATGTATGACAACCACTAATATAATTTGCAAATATAAATCCTTAATAAAATTTAAATAGATGTGGGTAACAAGTTACCTCACTCATGTGTATGTGTTATTGTTAGCTTCCCTCATAAGTTTTTGTTAGGACCGGAATCGTCTCCGTTTCGATTGCGAATCGACCGTTCGAAGTGCGGAATCCTTGAACGATCGTGACCGAACACACAAATAGTAATTCTAACTGTGATTCTATTAAAGATTTGATAACGTACAAGAACCGTGAATCACGTACACAACACTTTCTCTCTCTAGTTTCTCTCTCTAGAACTAGAGCTCTCCAAAGTGCAAAATGTGTAAAGTCTTCAAAAGTTTTCCAAAAGTTTCTAACACTAACCCTAACTCCCCTATTTATAGGCCAAGGGTTATAAGGGATTTCCCCTTATTTACAATATTGCCACCTTGCCTTTTACTAAAATATAACACTATAAGCACTAAACTTAATCTATTTCTGCTACGGTCTTGAGATGACGGAGGCGATAGACATGCTGCACTAACAGACTCCCCCTTGGATATTGCCGCAGTCAATCTCAAACATTTAGTCAGACTCGTAGCTTCTGGTCTGTAACACCCCAAAAATGGGTTTGATAATTTAAACCCGGTTAATATAGAGGAACGGGTAAAAATACCGTTAGGGGTAAAAGTGAACCCGTAAATAAATATTATCTAGGAATAATTAACCTAGTTGAATATTAGTAACGTTGGTATTAAACGAAGGGTTGTAGCCTTATTTAATTAAAACGAAACATGAGGGACCAAAGTGAACAACTTGAAAGTTGTTTTATTAAAAAGAAAATAACACACACATACACACACCTCGTGTGTGTGTTCATCAACGAGCAGGGGAGGGATCCCATGGAGCCAAAACCCTAAACTTCACAAATTCTCCAAATTGAAAGGCTAAACGAAGCCCAAATTCACAACCGAACATGAATTAACGATCACCTCCACAAGGGGATCGTAAGGTATGTCTCAAAACTTAGATTTGATGATCTTGTTTGAAGTGGGTTATGATCAATCCATGAATTTGTATGCAATTAAGCTTGTAGAGGTGTTAGAAACACCAAATAGAACTTGTGTTATGAATAATTTCAAGTAATTGGGTGATTTAGAATGAAACCCATTGCATGAGTGTGAAGATGATGATCATGATGAACTTGTAGATGTTATAGTGTGATCTTGTGATGTATAAGGTGTTATATCATAGACTTAAATAGATAAATTTGATGTGGAATTCATGATTATGAGATTTTGCTTGAATGTGATGGTTCATAAGATGAAATAGGGAAGAACATGCTTAAAGCACTTGTACATTATGCTTAGAAAGTGATATGCACACCAAGTGTTTGATGAAATGCTTAGGAGAAAATGATAAGTGAGATTGTATGCTAAAAATGAATAAATGTATTTAGAATGTGATGATGATGTATTAAATAATGGATTTGTATAAGGAATATGTTTTAAATGGATTACAAGTGAGAAATTAGTTGATAAGATGATATGGCAAGAAACCTTCCTTAAAAGGGTATGTATGCTCATGTATGCTAATCATGTTATGATGAATGTGATGACATGTACGGATAGGAGTTATGTCAACGCGGACACAAGCATGAAAGGCAACGGGCCAAGGATAAACACGGAAGCTATGCTCGAACTCGGACGCACGAGGTAAGTGCACTCTAAACTTACCCTTTTGTTTGGTAATGTAATTATGACATATGGTAATTATTGAATGTAATATAAGAAAATATGAATTGTTGTTGTTACTAAGTTAAGTTATAATGGAAATGAGTCGGAAGTGGTTAAGAAAGAGATTCGATTAAGTTCGGGTAAGAAACGGAACTTATGCAATGAATTATGCATAAAGATGAATTAAGGAGTTATATATGTAAGATGTAAATTGTAGGTACGGGTGTGAATGAATATGAATACATGCTTGAGAGAGGTATTTAATTATATGCTTGAATGAATAAGACGAGTTATGCGTATTTGAGGACACGTCCGTATGATAGGAAGTTAATGATACTAACCATTTTTCTATTGAGGATTAATGTGAACATAGGCAGGTTAACAATAGAAGTAAAGGTTGACTCTGCAATCTAAGGCGAGTGATGGAATGGATGGATGAAGGAGCTAGCATAAGAGAAAGCATGATATGTGGACGCTTTATTATGCATGTGTTAATATTTTGTATTATGTTACCGGTTACTAATGATGAGATTGAATGTGTGACTGCAGGTTGTTCAGGATTTTGGATGTTTCACCAAGAATTGTACGCGGTTGAAGATCGAGTCAAGACATGGATTGTACGTGGATGCGTATGTGGTCACTTAATTCGATATATGTATGATAGTTGTCAATCAAATTTTAAAAAGGAATTAATGAATTTAAGCGAAAGAGAGAATGTCATTAAAGAAATTTTAATTATGTGTTTTCCGCTGCGAATTTTGAGTTTCAACGTGTTAGGGCGTTACATGGTCTTTCTCTCTCTCTAGCTCGAACAGAATCCCGGTGGATCTGTTTTCAGCTCCAACTCCTTCCTTTCGGTAGACTCTTCAGGCTCCCCCTTTCATCAAGCTTCCGTGCTTTGGGATAGACACCTGGCTTTCCGGTTACAAGCTCTTTTGGGAAAGGATCCTGGCTCCTATGCACGCTTCCCCTTGCATTGAGCTCGTCTTCAGACTCCCCCTTAGACACTGCTGTCGGGATCGTAGTCTGGTATAACATCTGCAATTCTCAAACGTTTAAAAGTAACAACGTTTTGAACTTCCAGGATTGAAAACCTGGCTCTCTCAACTTTTGCTAAATTTTTTTACAATGAAAGCATTTTCGATTGTCCAGGTATCGTAACCTGGCTCTATTAAACTTTCTAAATCAAGATCCTGGGACTAAGATATAATAATATGAGATATATCCCGGATTACTTGATATTCTCCCCCTTTCAACATGCTTCATAGATTTGGCAGTTTCAGCGAACCGTATCAGAAACTGACTCTTTTACCGATTTAACAGTATAAGCATCCAAATCCCTCACAGTTAATCATCCAAGTCCAACTTAATGACCTTGGAGATATCACAAACTGTTTTTGATTTTTGATTTCAAGTTTCAAATTAATGAACTTGTTTTATTCTTAGAAACACAATCAGCATACTTAGATTTTAAAACTCAACTTCAGACATCGGTTGTCGAAAATAAAGCAGAATCAAAAATCTTTTTGTATTTTTCTGAAAATATAAAGCAGTAAAGAAATATGTACAAACATATTTACAGACAATATTTTTGTTTGAGTTCGCGTCAGAGGATCATATCAGTTTTTGACAAGTCACAAGTACCGTTGAGCTTTAAAACACTTTAAGAATTAAACAATTCACTTAGATTGTCGATATACTGATCCACTTAAATTTTCATACAAAGTTCAACTGATTCAGGATACGTTTTAGATGTTTTATGAACTTAAACTCATTCATGTGTCCCACCTCTTGAATATACTCACGTATCCAGATCCCAATAATCAGTCTTACAGGTGAGTATACTACAATGATATCTGTACATAAATTAGGTATGCGAGGGCTGAGGGATCTCAGATCGATACTTCCGTATACGCAGAGAGATATCAGCTTCTACTTTACGGAATGTCCCCTTTTAGAGGATCTTTTAGCTACAACAGCAGTGACTATCAATTTTATTGTTTTATCGGCATGCTGAGGGTTTATGCTATGTTTCAAGCATTTGCAGAAAGTATTATCCAAGGACTAGGTCAGAACTACCGTTCAGCAGAAGTCCCGGAATAATACCCCAGACATCATTGAGTATAAAGACCTAGTATATCAGATTACGAGACCTTTCAAATGAGATTTCAGGGGTTACCTATATATCCAAGTAGTGTTCCCCACAAAATAAGCAAGTTTGAAATTTAGGTTTATATCCCGAAAAAGTTTACTAAATGTATAAAAATCTATCGGCATATCATCAGTGAGACTGTTTAACGCTATTTAATCATTACATTTCTTTAGCATACTGTAACTGTCTACTGATGTACTATCATTTCCTCTTTTTACACAAAAACTCAATTTTGAATTTTTATCATGTTTTTTACTTTTTCAAATTTTCTAATGTTTTTGGATTTTCTGACAAATATTACTCCCCCTAAAATTCAAAACCATTTAAAGAAAATTTGACAACCTGATACTGATAGCTTTGTCTCGCCATCCATTTTCTGCTTCACATGCACTGATTTGCAGAAAAATATAACGTACCCCCATGATTTACAACCCATTGATTTTCGACAGTTTGAAAACCGTTTTTCAATCTTGTGAAAGTAATCATGTTTGTTCAGCCGTGAGGGTTTCAGCGTATTCAATCAGAACACCCCCTTACAACAAACTATTTTCCCATAATGATTTCAAAACACTTAAGTTTGTGTTAATCAGAATGGTTTTTCCGGAAAAATTAGTTTGTTTACCCATTACTTGTGGGTTCGGGGTCATCTCATCACCTTGTTCTCTTTTAACCATTTTTTTGAAAATTTAACATTATTAGGTCAAACACCACTATCACTTGTAGAAAATCAAGTACAACTTAATGTCCTTGATTAACCACTTAAAAGACGAAATATCACAGTTACCATCCTGTGAATTTCTCAAGAATGATGCCGATACCTGCTTCACACTTACCAACCTGGAAGCTCCGGCAAGTCAGGAATTCAACCAACAGATTTTGACACCCAAGCCTGACCAGCCTTAGGCGCATTTTGAGCTTTTCTCTTTTCTTCATAAAACTCTTTCACTCCTTTTTCCTTTCCATCAGCCATCTTGCTAAAAATATGTTTAACATTGCTATTAAACATTTTTCCAGCATCAACACCTTTTGATTTTAGATTTGCGGCTCGTAATGGTGGAAAATTCTCATCATTCATCAAAGGAACTGTTTCTTCCTTTTTTACTTCAACTTGTGGCTCATCTGATTTTATGGAATCAGATTCATTGCCCGAACTTGGCTTGTCTGACTTTGACGAGCCAGATTCATCGCCAATAACTTTCTTTTTCTTTTTGTTTGTCCTCAGATTTGCATCTGAAGAATTCGATTTTCTTGACTTTGCCGTCGAGTGAATCGATTCATCAGAACTTTTATTCGAACCAACTGGTGATCCTGAAGACAAAATCTTCTCCAAATACTCTCTCGCCTTCTTCCTCTTTTTCCTCAGTCTGTCTCTTTGCCCCTGTGAAAGCTTTACTTTCTTATCTTCCACTTTCTGTTCTTTGGGCTTGACAGTGACTGGTTTCTTCATCGTTCTCTGAGATTCAACCCTCGATCTTCCCATTGATCTCCTTGGGCAATCTCTGGCAATATGACCTTTGATATTGCATTCAAAGCATCTTCTTGTCTCAAAATTCCAATTCTGGCAGTTAACAGCAATGTGTCCTCTAATACCACAAGTGTAGCACACTCTGTTATCGTACCATCCACTTCTGTCAGTCCAAACCTTCAGATCATAACATTGTTTGGCTTGGTGACAATCATTTCTCCTCTTCAATGCTGGATTTGTCTTTTGAGCACTGTGGTCAAACCTGCACCACTTATTACCATCATTTTGTGAATTTTCATTTACAATTTTTTTTTTGATTTTTTATAATGATTGGATGACTTAGCTGATGAGCTTTTATTTTCATTTTTAGAATTTTTCAAAATTTTATCTTTTTGTTTCTGTTCTGCTTTCTTCTTAACAGGTTTTTGCTTTGAGCATTCACCTATTTCAGTAGATTGCAACACAGTATTTTGAAAATTTTCTTGTAAATCTAAAAATATTTTTCTTTTGTTTTCCTTTTCTTTTTCATCATCAGCTTTGTCATCACAATCTTCAATTTTGACTTTGTCACTTATTGGAACAGAATTGATCGGTTTTGGACACACATATGGTGCAGAAGTCACAAAACTTTTCAACTTGTTTTCAAAATCAGCAATTTTCTTTCTATCATTCTCAACTTCTTTTTCAAGTTGAGAAATTTTCTCAAGATGATAATTTATTGCCTTTTCATTTGCAATTTTATTTTCTTCAAAAACAGATTTTTCATTTTCTAAAACTTTTATTTGATTTTGAAAATCTGTTTCTTTTTCTTTAAATTTTTTGTTTTCTAATGACAAACTCTCAACATTCTTCAAAAGTTTGTCATTTTCAGATCTCAGTTTATCACAATTCAAGCGCAACTCCAGAATCTGTTCATCATCAGATTTCTTCTCGATCTTCAAAGTTTTGTTTTCCAATGTCACACTCTCCAAATCCTTCAAGAGTTTCACATTTTCTGTTTCTGATTTTTCGCATTTCGAACATTTTCCATTCATCTCTCCATTATCAGCTTCTTTCTTTGTTTCCATCTTGTATGTTCCTGCACAAAAAATTTTAACAAAATCAAGAGGGTTTGCATATTCATCAATAAAACAACCTCTCTTAATATCATATTTCATGACATTTTTTTGCGGCAAGACACACAGTGATTCGTTTTCTCATTTCAATGATTACATCCAAATCTATCTTTCTTGACTCTTCTTTTATTTCATCCAATAATTTCCTTTTTCTTGAATCTTCATCACTCCTATGATTTGTAATTTTATTGATAAAACTTCTTAAATCATAGTGTGATAAGCTAGAATTCCGTTTTTGGTTATTTACGAATTTATCCCATTCCAAAGGTAAAGCATCAACAAATTTTGAGATTCTTTCATCTTTTGAATGATATATCTTATGTCTTTCTAACTTGATGATTAGATCATAAAACCTTTCTTTCAACTCCTCCACTGATTCATTCTTCTTACATAAAAAATTTTCGAATCTTTTAATATAAACATCCTTATCACTTAATCTCCCACACCAAGATTCACAATGCCAATCATTTAAGTTTTCAAGATTCTTGTTTTCCTTTTCGTCAAACATTTTAACCACAATTTCTTTGTTAAATGACTAGGTTCAAAAATTATTTTTAGCTCAAAGTCCACAAAATTTCAACTTCTTGATATTTGCGTCTTGTAAATCCCCTCGAATCACCTGCAAACAAACAAACAAGCAATCAGTTAAAAAAAATTATCAAACGACTTGAATCGGATGGGTATCCAATCAAGTGAGTCAACACAAGTCAAACAGTGAAGAAAATCTCGTGACAATGTTGTCCGTTCGGATGAGATTGCTATCCGGATGAAGATCCGTGCGGACGGAGATCCGGATGGTGATACACTCGGATGGGGATCCGTGAGATGTTGTACGCACGGGTGGTGATGCGTACGGGTGGGCTATCCGCGCGTATGGCTATCCGCGCGTATGGCTCGTACGTGCGTATGGCGCTATGCGTATGTGTGGCACAACTCTTATTCGACCAACAAAACCACTTTGTGTTGAACGGTTGACACAATACCAACTGTTATGAATCACGTGACCACATGCTCACCTAAAATGCAGAATGATCACGTGACTTGCTGATAATCAATCAATAGCCGACAAACTCTTAACTATCACATGCAATTCTTATTATCACATGAACTGACAATGGCCAAATGCAAACTGATCACATGTTCACTGGATGCAATAAATGAATCACATGTACTACTGAAAGTGTTGACTGAAAAGTCTTGAAAGTTGACTAAAATGACTTGTTTATCCGAGCGGTATTGTGACACGTATTACTATCCGTGCGGACAAGTGTCCAAGCGGATAGGTCAATGTATAGTCAACCCGGATAGCTGTACGCACGCATGACAAGGATTAATGAAATGTTATCCGTGCGTAAGACTTATGCGTACGGATAGGTCAACAATCAGTCAACGCGTATTATGTCATCCGCATGGAGAAGTCATGCGTACGCATGGGTCATCCGTGCGTGTGACATCAAGAACAACAGCAACAGTTTTCAACTTTTTCGCACCACAAAAATCCGAATTTCTTCCAAACGGCTTGGAATTTTGACCTGAAAATTTGTAGAGTATTAGATCACACAGTTTCTCATAATATATCAAAAAATGAGCGAATTTGAACCGTAAAAACCCTGTCAATTTTGCAAAATTCAGATAAGAACGTGAAGAACAAGAAAAATATAAGAATTTTGACAAATCTAGATGATTTAGGCTCTGAATCTGATCAAATCTTGAACGAAATCGTGTGTTTGATCATCGCAACCGAGATCCTGCTCTGATACCACTTGTTAGGACCGGAATCGTCTCCGTTTCGATTGCGAATCGACCTTTCGAAGTGCGGAATCCTTGAACGATCGTGACCGAACACACGAACAGTAATTCTAACTGTGATTCTATTAAAGATTTGATAACGTACAAGAACCGTGAATCACGTACATAGCACTTTCTCTCTCTAGTTTCTCTCTCTAGAACTAGAGCTCTCCAAAATGCAAAATGTGTAAAGTCTTCAAAAGTTTTCCAAAAGTTTCTAACACTAACCCTAACTCCCCTATTTATAGGCCAAGGGTTATAAGGGATTTCCCCTTATTTACAATATTGCCACCTTGCCTTTTACTAAAATATAACACTATAAGCACTAAACTTAATCTATTTCTGCTACGGTCTTGAGATGACGGAGGCGATAGACATACTGCACTAACAGTTTTACCATGTCTATTATATATAGGGATGGCAATGGGTCGGGTATTGGCAATCCTATACCCATACCCGGTTGTAAAATCGTGTCCCATACCTGACCCAATACCCGTCAGGTATATGTTGGGTACCGGGTATACCCACTGGTATCGGGTATACCCATTAGTTTGTTAAAATATATACATTGGGATTTTCAAATACATTTTTTACTATTATAATTATTATATAATTTTATTTATGCAACAACTATTATAAATTAAAATATACATTACATAGATATAAGTTTTAGCATAAATGAATAATAACTTTATAATATTTATACACTTATATGTATATAGTTCACAACATATAAAATATAAATACTATCATCAAATACATATGCTAAAAGATAATTTATTTTTTCACATTATAAACATACTAAAATAAATCACTAATAGATAAGGGTTAATGGAAAATAAAAATATAAATTAAAAACTTCGGGTGTATGATCGGGTATATAGTTCGGGTAAACGGGTATGTGGTTTCGGGTAATCGGGTAATCGGGTCGGGTATCACCTAATCCCATACCCGACCCATACCCACGAAAATTTTTAAAAGTAAACCCATACCCGGCCCAATACCCGTCGGGTATCGGGTATACCCGTCCCATTTGTGTCGGGTTTCGGGTATACCCGTTGGGCTCTGGTATTTTTGCCATCCCTAATTATATATTCCTATTCCTATTAATTCATATATGGCATCTTAGCTATTTGACATTCCTTACAGTTAAGTTTTCGTTCAAGTCAATTACTACTACCCAACTTTCTTAAACCAAGGAAACCCAACTTTCATAAACTAAGAGCATTCACATCCAATCCATCAAATTATACATACATTCCACTAAAAAACAACTCATATATCAATATATTTCCACTAAAAACAAATACTTTTTCTCTCTCCTTTCAATTAAATAATATTATCATTACATTTTTCTCTCACTTCCACTCACAACCACTTTCAAAATATATTAAAAAATTATAACGGGTGAACAGTGTCCCCCCAAATATACAGATGAACAGTAACATTTTCTCTCTACTCTACTCACAACCATTTTTTATACCCTTTATAATATAAAAACCCCTCCTCACATAATTTGATGGTTAGGATGTGAATGCTCTAAGGCTTAGGTATCAGACAAAACACGAGCTCGTACGGAATACGCTCTCATATTCAAACTGGCAAGTCTAGACACATACGTTCTCATAACAAAACTATCTATACAAGTTTTACTAACATGATCCTGGATTTCAGTCACATTTTTATCTTCATACCTACTATCTGTTGTTGATTTCAATACAATATGATATTTGCGAGATCATAGTAGTATCATTCATTAACTTTCATACTCGCCAGGCATGAAAGTAATCAATGATACGCACCATGATACTTCCAACTACCATATGGTGCTTCCATCATACAAAGATTAGCACATGTATCACTTTTTTTTTTTGAAAGCCTGATATCAACTTCCGTCTAGGTCTCATTATTTATGCTTAAGTATAATCAAGCCTCAATGTCAGTGTCTTACTCATTCTGGTCCCTAACATTTTCTGGTTAAAGCTTAAATAATAACAAGCCTAAAACATAATTTCATATATTCGATTAATGTATGATGTTCGATAAAATTCATAATTAGATGTGTTGGTTTTTATCCTTTAAAAAAATATAAATGACAAAAGATTAAAAGCGAAAATTGCCTTTGACCGGTCAAAATTTCCAAAATAGCCAAAGGAAACGGGCAAACGGCTCAGGGAGCCTTTTCACGGAAAAACATGGCGTTGAAACGTCTTAAAAAAGCCTTTTCAACCCAACCAACCGCGCTCCGCCACGTGTAAAAAAATGATTGTATATTCTTGGGGAACAAAGCAGGAGGATGCTTTCCAACTTCTGAAACAGAAACTCTGCAGTGCACCGATCTTGTCTCTACCTGAAGGTACCAAGGATTTTGTGGTTTACTGTGATGCTTCTATTCAGGGCCTTGGTTGCGTGCTGATGCAACGCAACAATGTGATAGCTTATGCTTCTCGAAAATTGAAGGTTCATGAGAAGAATTACACGACCGACGACTTGGAGTTAGGGGCCGTGGTGATTGCGTTGAAAATCTGGAGGCACTACCTGTACGGTACCAAATGCACCATCTACACCGATCACAGGAGCCTTCAGCATATTTTTGACCAGAAGGAATTGAATATGCGACAACGTCGCTGGGTAGAGCTACTGAACGACTACGATTGTGCAATCAAGTATCATCCGGGTAAGGCAAACGTCGTAGCTGACGCTCTCAGTCGGAAGGAATCGAAACCCAAACGTGTTCGCACTTTACAGCTCACGATTCACTCGAATTTACCTGATCGGATGCGTGCTGCTCAAACTGAAGCGTTGAAAGCGGAAAACTATGAAGCTGAGTATTTACGGGGCATGGAAAAGCGACTGGTAGAGAGAGCTGATGGTATTCTCTGTTGCATGGATCGGATATGGATTCCTTTGTTTGGTAACCTCAGAGAGCTTGTGATGGACGAAGCACATAAGTCTCGATATTCTGTTCATCCAGGTTCGAATAAGATGTATCAGGATCTTAAGGTTTTATATTGGTGGCCAAAGATGAAAGCTGACATCGCGACGTACGTGAGTAAGTGTTTGACCTGCTCGAAAGTTAAAGTGGAATATCAGAAACCGTCTGGCTTGCTTCAACAACCAGAGATACCCATGTGGAAATGAGAACAGATCGCTATGGATTTCGTCACTGGTTTACCAAGAACGCAAAACGGGAATGACACAATTTGGGTAATCGTTGATCGTCTCACGAAATCAGCGCATTTTCTAGCAATCAAGGAAACGGATAAGTTCTCTCAACTAGTTGTTGTTTATCTGAAGGAAGTGGTTTCTAGGCATGGAGCGCCAACCTCTATTATCTCAGATCGTGACCCGCGTTTCATTTCAGATTTGTGGCAGTCGATGCGCAAATCATTCGGCTCGCGTCTTGATATGAGCACTGCTTATCACCCGCAAACGGATGGTCAAAGTGAACGAACCATCCAGACACTTGAGGATATGTTACGAGCATGCGTGATTGACTTTGGCAAGGGTTGGGAGAAACACCTGCCTTTGATAGAGTTTTCGTAGAACAATAGCTACCATACCAGCATTCGGGCAGTTCCATTCGAAGCATTGTACGGTCGGAAATGTCGTTCTCCTCTTTGTTGGGCTGAGGTAGGTGATAGCCAGATCACAGGACCAGAACTTGTACTTGAAACCTCCGAGAAAATTGTTCAGATCAGGAATCGTATGGCGGCAGCGCGTGATCGTCAGAAAAGTTACGCCGATGAGAGTAGAAAACCCTTGGAGTTCGAAGTTAATGATCGTGTTATGTTGAAGGTCTCACCCTGGAAGGGCGTGGTGCGTTTTGGAAAACGCGGCAAGCTTAACCCTCGTTATGTAGGGCCATTCAGAATCCTGGAGCGAGTTGGTAAAGTGGCTTACAGGTTAGAGTTACCTGCTGAGCTGGGTAACGTCCATGATGTGTTCCATGTGTCGCAACTAAAGAAGTGTTTGTCTGATGAAACACTGGTGGTACCGTTTCAAGAACTGAAGATCGACGACAAGTTGCAGTTTGTCGAAGAACCAATAGAAATTATGGACCGGGAGGTCAAGGTCCATAAGCACAGTCGTATTCCAATTGTGAGAGTTTGTTGGAACTCAAGACGTGGACCGGAGTTCACGTGGGAGTGTGAAGACAAGATGAAGCTTAAGTACCCACATTTGTTTCCTGACGACAAGTCCAAGTCAGACAAGTCTAAGGATCCTAATTGTAAGAAGTGTAAGAATACAAAGGATCCTAATTGTAATACTAAAGCCTAAATACTAACAAGCCTAAAACATAATTTCATATATTCGATTAAGGATTAGGATCAAATACAAAGGATCATAATTGTAAGAAGTGTAAGAAGGATTTATAGAGTGACAAGTGTCCAATAACCTAAAAAACCCACTACACAAAAAAACCCACTAAAAAAAACCTTAAACATCCACCACCACCAAACACCCCCCCCCCCCCCCACCACCCACATCACCCACCAAAAAAAAAAATATTTTTTTTTTGCCGAGGGGGTGGGGGTTTAGGTTTTTGGGTGGTGGTGGGAGTGGGGGTGGGTGTTTAGTTTTTTTTATATTTTTTTTAGGTTTTTGGGGTGTGTGTGTGTGGGGGGGGGGGGGGGTTAGGTTTTTGGGTGGTGGTGGGGTGGGGTGGGGGTGGGTGTTTAGGTTTTTTGTGGTAATGTAGTGGGTTTAGTTTTAGGTTATTGGACACTTGTCACTCTATAAATCCTTCTTACACTTCTTACAATTAGAAGCCTTTGTAGAATAACTTGACCCATTCGATTAATGTATGATGTTCGATAAAATTCATAATTAGATGTGTTGGTTTTTATCCTTTAAAAAAATATAAATGACAAAAGAT
The DNA here is from genome assembly GCA_030545235.1 of Helianthus tuberosus. Classification (NCBI taxonomy): domain Eukaryota; kingdom Viridiplantae; phylum Streptophyta; class Magnoliopsida; order Asterales; family Asteraceae; genus Helianthus; species Helianthus tuberosus. The sequence continues at coordinate 199,287,903 of CM060447.1, forward strand.
TAAAAGCGAAAATTGCCTTTGACCGGTCAAAATTTCCAACCCAACCAACCGCGTTGAAACGTGGCGTTGAAACGTCTTAAAAAAGCCTTTTCAACCCAACCAACCGCGCTCCGCCACGTGTCAAAAAAATGATTGTAAAGGCTTAGAGCCGTTTCAGTCTTTTTGTACAGGCTTAGAGCCATTTCAGCATTTTTTATTAATTTTTTTCAACATTTGTATATTTTTAGTATTTTTAATATTTAAAACAAACATAAATTTATCTGCAATAAAAGTTGAAAGTTGAAATAACAGTTGAAACTTTTAAAAAGGTTTGAGCTTTCTAATAATAGATTCTTAATATAAAAATATGTTAGTTAGATAAAATTATATGAAATAACAGTTTGACAGAAAATAACTATAAATTAATATTTTATTTATGAGATTTGCTTGTCTTTTAAAGGGGGTTATGGACTTATTTTATAGTTTTTGTCTGTCAAACTATTATTTCATATAATTTTATCTCATTAATATATTTTTAAATAATTAAGAATATATTATTAAAAAGCTCAATCCTTTTTCTAAATTTCGTTTTCAACTTTTAGTGTAGATAAATTTATGTTTGAAACAATATAAGTATATACTTTATTATATCGTCAAAAAGAATGCAGCTATCATGTGGAATGGAGTCTCCGAAGAAGAAACTACGGATCACGTTTTCATTGGGTGTAGAGTTGCAGCTATCATGTGGAATGGAGTCTCGGCTTGGTGCAAGGTTCCGAATATTTACGTTTTTTCGACTTCAGATCTTCTTGGTATCCATAACACTTTCAGGTTATCGGATAAAAAGAAGGAAGTTGTTCAAGGCATTGTTATGATAGTGTGTTGGTGTCTGTGGCGAGCTAGAAATAATTTGGTGTTCTCTAACGTTCCGGTGAAGATAGGTAGTATTATGAGCGAAGTAAAGGCTTTAAGTTTTCTTTGGTACAAAAATAGATCTAATTGTAAAGGGATAGAGTGGGGGGAGTGGAGTTCGTTTGTAAATATGTAAGGATTTTTGTTTTGTTTTGTTTGGTCGGCCCGGTTTGGGTCGACGGTTTGTGAATGAAACATTGATATTCTAGGAAATGTGTACAATTACCAAATGACCCCTACCCTATTATTCTTAATTCATCTTCTCCAAATACCACTTTTGTGCAACTCCCTTCGGAAAAATCTCTTACTAGTATTGTTTTTTTTTCTTCCATTTCATATACTTGCTTCAACCATTCATTATTTCAAGGGGTGCGATGTTAAAATTTCATGGGGGTGGGGGTGTATAGGATATTCGCATACGTATAATACTAGAAAACAAAAATTCAAGGGGTGCGCCCGCTTACCCACGGGTGACACTGGGTCCGCCCTGGTGTATGTCCCATGAAATTCCATGTTAATAATAACTTATGAATTTATCATGTATGTTCAATCAAAACTATCAAAAGTAGATTAAAAATAATAAGTATTTACAAATAATAAATTTTATCGTTTTCATTAATCAACCTGTGTAACACACGGGGTCATAACCTAATACTATATAATAAAGTAAACCAATGGGAGACGCATGCCATTCATTGAAGCTATCAATTTTTTCCCTGCTTCTCTTTCTTACCTGTCTTATATTAATATCGTTTAATTTAATTAAAAATATCAAATCTATACTATATTATAATACATGAGGGAGGAGTATTTTAAGATACCAAAAAAATAAGAAATTTCTCCCATTTTATTTATAGATAGACCCCTAAAATGAGAGTATTTTATTTATTTATAGATGAATTGGTTCTTTTTTTTTTTTTGATGAAGATGCAGTAGCAGAAGGTGAGAACAAGAGAGAAATCTCGTCGGAGAAGACGGAAATTGACCGGAAAAACAGATTATAGGTCACCGGAGATCCATGTGCTCTGATACCACGAATGACATGATAATCAGATATGAAAGCCCAGTAATCTCATAACAGGTAAAACTTAGTTCAGTACATGACATGCTAATCTATATATAAGACGGTAGGGGAAAACTAATAACCAACTCACACACAATGTAACTAACTCTCCTAACAAACTCAACTACCAACATAATACACAATACAATATACACTAATACACTATTTGTTTTTATACCCCTAAAACTTATTACACTTAAATCCATGAGTTTTAACCACATTATAGATAATTAGTTACACTTCACCCCTCCACAACAAACTAATAACCAACTCACAAAATCGTTAAAGGAGTGAGATGTAAATTCTCCTCCCCTATCACTCCTTAAACTCTTAATAATTTTTGTTCCCACTTCTGTTTCAATTTTTTTCGATCCGTAAAAAATACTAAAATGTACCTCTTGCCGCTTAAGGTTGTGGGTTTGATTGGCCCACTGTGAATGAATTGAAGCTTTTCAGTTGCATGCCACTTGCTAGCTCTTGGAATTACTTCACGTTGTTGCTTCCCAGTGTTTCAGGTTTCACATACCAAAACAAACAAACTTGGGGAAGTCCTTTCACCATATTATACTTACTGCATAGTCCTTCCTGATTGCTTCTCTAGCTTTTAACCTCTGATGCCAAGTGTCAGTCAGTACTATTATCTTCACTAGCTTTTAAACAGTGAGTTGGAAGCGGCTTCATCCTTCCTTGTACAATAAACATTCTGTACCTTTCTCTTGAAGTTGCCCCACACTTATGAGAGCTGGTACAAAATAAACATTGGTAATAACTTGAATGATGCCGTTAACCTCTAATCGAATATTGTTGGAGATATATGTCCGATGTAATTAAATGTCAACGTAACCAACTCGGTACGATCCGAAGAGTTACACGGTGGTACACGAATCGTATATGTTCACGAAAGGTGGGTTATTATTTCTGAAATAATAATATTTGAACTCGAGGGACTTAATATTAATTAGATTATTGTTAAGAAGGTTATAAGAGTATAATCTAAAGGGGTTTGGCGTAAGGTTGAGTTTTATAAATATAATGTATCAAATATTAGACTATTTGATAAATGTTATATTATAATTCAATCATATCTTTTTGGTTTCTTTTGTCGACAATCCTATCATTTTGTATTTGCCCACTAAATGTTGATAATGGCACACTACTTTTGGTTGGCCACTATGAGATAATTGAGCACTTACTAAATAAATAATTGAATCCAATTTGATTTAAAAGAGACACAAGATCGAGCAGATGAAAGAAATGAAAAACAAAAAAAAAGGAAACTCATTCAAAGGCCAAAGAAACCATACATAACCTCCTTGACATTTTGCTCGAGCATTCATTTTTCTGAACTTCCTACTAGCGAGGATTCGTTGTAACCCGCGTGTTACAATCCCGGTGTAGTCGTCAAAGGTTGATTACTAAACTCTCTATGGTTGTTTATTTATTTGTTTATACGTGTGTAATCTTGATCCTGATTGGAAATATTTATTAACCGGGTTAATAAATTTAACTATGAGTTTTTATATATAAAATCGGACTTAATGAGTTTTATATATAAACCGCTTCCGCTATTTTGAACCACTGATTCCCAACAGTGGTATCAGAGCCACGGTTACACGCGTATAGATGGTAAAGGATATAAATTTTGATCTATGTTTTATTTGTCAAAAGTTTTTTTTTTTTGACAAAAGATCAAAACTTTTGGTTGTCTTTGGATTGTGATGTGAATCGAGCCCTAGGTTACGACCCTTGTCATGGTTGTGTTTGTTGCATTTTATTATTTTATTTTATCTTGGTTTGTATTATTTTGCGGATATTTGGATCCGATGTAATAATTTTATTTTTTTTTTATTTGTATTTTTGGCGGATAATGGATCCGATGTAATAGATAGGATTAGATTAGATTTGTTTTATTGTAATTACAAATCTTATTGTAATCTCAAAAGTACAAGATCAAGATAAAGATAAATATCAAGATAAAGATAAATAGCGAACAGGTACCATGAAGATAGAGATCGCGGGTCAAGTGGGAGATTTCAATTTTTAGATTTTGAAACCCTTTAGACTAGTTCGTTTCTTTTCTGGCTAAAACGAAACGGACAACCTACTAGGGGCTCGATTCAATTATTTATTATTGTGTGGTTGTTTTTTTTATTTATCGTAAATAATATAGATAACCCAAAACTAAATAATTTTACAATCAAGACAACAGTTTTATTAAAACAAGTTTTATAAAACTGAAAAGTAAATTTAATAAAAGAGTTTTATTAAAATTTAAAACAAGATTATTCGCGATATAACGACCAACATAGTTTAATAGGGTATTTAAAACTATATCGAGTCGAGTGTGGAAAGGAGTTCCTATTATCACGAATCAAATAAAATTGGATTTTATAAACCATTGTATAACTCTCCTCATGCTACAAGTTATTCAAAATATTTTTGATAAATATTAAAATAAATACCAAATTTTAAAATTGGTGTTTTATGCCACCCTTAACAAATTAACACTTCATTCTAAATCGAACCCAAATGTTAGTGCCATACCCTGCATCTGGGAGTCCATCATGAAAGAAGGTAATCATCGCGTTTCCTGTGTAACATAGGCTGGTGTTACAGTTAATAGTAAAGGACAAAACATCACTTGTTTGACAAGGGGGCATAGTTGGGGTTAAAAATACTTCGCTTTTAAACGAAAACCCCAAATGGAGAGTTGTGTAGTGGACACAATTAACAATTGTTGTTTACCTACATAATCATACCAGTGGATAGTGCTTTAGACAGTTCACTGTGTTTTGATGAATCGGGGTCTCGTCTTAATTAAAAATTTTGTATTTGGGTCATAAAATTATATTAAGATATTTAAAACATAAAATACTAATTAATTAATTTTGAATTTTGAAGATGTCAAAAGAAAACAATTCCTTCCAATTTTCTCTCAAGTCCATCTTAGAGAAGGACAAACTTAACCAATCCAACTTCATGGACTGGCACCGCAATTTGAAAATTGTACTCAAAGCGGAGAACAAACTGTATGTTCTTGATACGCCACTCCCTGATGAACCCATCAATCAGTAAAGTGTTGCATACAGAAACTATGCAAAGCATTATGATGACTCTATGAAAGTCTCATGTATGATGCTGGCATCCATGATCCCTGAACTTCAAAAGTCTATGGAGGATATGATGGCATACGAAATGAATGAGCACCTGGTAGAAATGTTCCAACAGAAGGCTCGTCATGAAAGGTTTGATGTGATGAGATCACTCATAACCACTCGTATGCAAGAGGGTACATCAGTTAGCGCTCATGTGCTAAAAATGAAGGCATATGTTGATCACTTGGCTCGTCTGGAATCCCCCTTGAGTGATGAGTTAGCTGGAGATATTATCCTTAACTCATTGCCCAAGTCGTATGATCAGTTCACTATGAACTACAATATGAATGGGATGGAGAAGACACTTGCAGAGCTGCATCAGATGCTCAAAACTACTGAGGTGAATATACCCAGCAAGACTGCACCAGTGCTGATGATCAAGGAGGGTCAGATCAAGAAACCTAACACCAAGAAAAAGGGCCATCAAGGCAAAGGAAAGGGCAAGGGCAAATCTGTTGCAAACAAAAGTCTCAGAAGGATGCCAAATGTTTTCATTGTAATGAAATTAGGCACTGGAAGAGAAACTGTCCTAAGTATTTGGCTGAACTGAAGCAAGCCAAGGCTTCAGGCGGAGAGTCCTCAGGTATATTTGTTATTGAAATCTTTTCTTTTGCTGGCAAAACATGGGTGTTTGACACAGGATGTGGTTTTCACATTTGTAATGCTTTGCAGGGACTAAGAAAGATTAAGAAGCTGAAACAGGGCGACTTGGAGGTCCATGTTGGCAATGGACAAAGAGTTGCTGTGAAGGCGATTGGAGAATATGTTCTTTTACTTCCTTCTGGTTTAGAACTTGTTTTGAACAATGTTTATTTTATTCCTAGTGTTACTAGGAATATTGTTTCAGTTTCTGTTTTGCATGGACAAGGTTTTAATTATCATTTTAATGGTGAATTTATTTCTGCTTATTTTAATGATATATTTTACTTTAATGCAAAACCAAACAATGGAATCTATGAGATAGAAATCCAAGACAATAACTTATTATACAACATCTCTCATAAACGTAATAAGTTAGACTTTAATGATATGTATATGTGGCATTGTAGACTTGGACACATAAGCGAGGACCGTGTTAAACAACTCAAAACCGCAGGAATATTAGATTCAAAGAGTTCTAAGTCGTTTGGGAAATGCGAATCTTGCTTAAGTGGAAAGTTAACAAACGCACCTTTTTCAAATGTTGGAGAAAAAGCTAATGATCTGTTAGGACTTGTACATACAGATGTATGTGGCCCATTCAGAACAATGTCAAGACATGGAAAAAGATACTTTGTTACATTTACTGATGATTTCAGTAGATATGGTTACGTTTATCTTATGAAGCATAACCATGAAACATTTGAAAAGTTCAAGGAAAACCAAAACGAAGTAGAGAATCAGCTAAATAGAACTATTAAGATGCTTCGATCAGATCGAGGCGGTGAATATCTTAGTCAGGAGTTCATCGACCATCTAAAGGATTGTGGAATAGTTTCACAACTCACTCCACCTGGAACACCACAACATAATGGGGTGTCTGAGCGGAGAAATCGAACTCTATTAGATATGATTCGATCTATGATGTGTCGAACAACCCTGCCACGCTCCTTTTGGAGTTACGCTCTAGAAACTGCCGCAAGAATTTTGAATATAGCTCCAACAAAGAAGGTTGACCAAACGCCTTATGAGATATGGCATGGAAAGAAACCTAAAGTATCCTATCTTAAGGTCTGGGGATGTGATGCTTATGTCACTCTAGAATCTTTGGATAAACTAGATCCCAGAGGTGAAAAAGTGGTTTTCGTCGGATACGCCAAAAAGATCGGTTACCTATTCTACCACCCCACTGAAAATAGAGTTTTCACTAAACGCAGAGGCACTTTCTTGGAAGAAGAGCTTCTGGTGCGGGGGATTGGAGAAAACCATGTGGATCTTGAAGAAATTCGAGAATCACAAGTGACTGAATCAAATGTTGAGTCAGAACCAAAAGTAACTGATCCAGTTGTTGAAGTTGAGCCTGAAAGGACTCAAGAAACAACAGAAACACCAAGTGTTCGAAGAAGTATTAGGGATCGTCGTGCACCTGAAAGGTATGACGATATCTTCATAATTGATGAAGCTGAACCTGCTACTTACAAAGCTGCAATCTTGGATTCAGAATCCAAGAAATGGCAAGAAGCCATGAATACAGAGATGCAATCCATGTATGATAACCAGGTCTGGGATTTGGTTGATCTTCCTACCGAATGTCGGACTGTAGGAAACAAATGGATCTTCAAGAAGAAGACCGACATGGATGGAAATGTGCAAACCTACAAAGCAAGGCTTGTAGCAAAAGGGTTCACTCAAACTCAAGGAATTGATTATGAGGAAACTTTTTCGCCAGTAGCCATGCTTAAGTCTATTAGAATTTTGCTTGCTATTACTGCATATTATGACTATGAGATATGGCAAATGGATGTCAAGACCGCGTTCCTTAATGGACACTTACTTGAAGATGTCTATATGGTTCAACCTGAAGGTTTTGTTGATCCAAATAATCCTAATAAGGTGTGCAAGCTAAATAAATCCATCTATGGATTAAAGCAAGCATCTCGCAGCTGGAATCTCCGTTTTGATCAGAAAATCAAAGAGTTTGGTTTCATTAAAAACGAAGATGAACCATGTGTTTACAAGAAATCTAGTGGGAGCTATATCACTTTTCTTATTCTGTATGTAGACGACATACTAATCATTGGAAACAATATCCCTATGCTAAAAGAAGTTAAGGCTTGGATGGGTAAATGTTTCGCAATGAAAGATCTTGGTGAAGCCGCTTATATTCTGGGAATAAAGATTTATATAGATAGATCAAAGCGGTTATTAGGTCTAAGTCAAAGTACATATATTGAAAAGGTCATACGACGCTTTTCAATGCAAGACTCAAAAAGGGGGCTCTTGCCCATGGCACATGGAACCATTCTTAATAGCGAGCAGTGTGCTAAGACCGAAGAGGAAAAGAAGAAAATGGAAACAGTTCCATATGCTTCTGCTATCGGTTCCATAATGTACGCCATGTTATGTACCAGACCTGATGTCTCGTATGCTCTTAGCATGACGAGTAGATATCAACAGAATCCGGGAGAGAGCCACTGGGCTGCAGTGAAGAACATTCTTAAGTACTTGAGAAGGACTAAGGACATGTTCTTAATATATGGAGGGCTGGATGAGGAGCTATCAGTTAAGTGTTATACTGATGCAAGTTTTGAGACTGACCGTGACGATTCAAGATCACAGACGGGATATGTTTTCATTCTGAATGGTGGGGCTATTACTTGGAAGAGCTCAAAGCAAAGTGTGGTTGCTCAATCCACCTGTGAATCAGAATACAATGCTGCATCAGATGCTGCTAAGGAGGCTGCCTGGATGAAGAAATTCATTACTGATCTCGACGTTGTGCCTAGCATAAAGAAACCAATCGAGATGCTGTGTGACAACACTGGTGCCATTGCTCTTGCAAAGGAACCAAGGTCGCATCGAACCACAAGGCATATACTCAGAAAATTCCACTATATTAGAGAGATAATAGAGCGTGGAAACGTCGTAATAAGCAAAGTTCATACGGATCTAAATCTGGCTGACCCCTTTACTAAGCCTTTGCCTCAAGCTAAACATGAGGAGCATGTTGAAAAAATAGGGCTTAGACTTGCTAGATAGTGGGCATGATCTGTAGTTAGTATTGGTGTTTTAATCTTGAACTACAACAGTTACATTGAAATAGTTATTTGATTTATTGGTTAAATGCAAGTTTAATTATTTTGTAACTGTGTTCGTTATTTGTATGTTTATATCCTTGAATAAGCGTATTCTAAAATATCCATAGTCGATCAAATTACATGGGAATGAATTTGAATGTAAGACTATTGTGAATTGAGATGATTGTATTCATGAGATGAATAACTCAAGAGTTTGAGAATCAAAATTCACAGATATCACTTGGGAATGATATTGGATGAGACTCGCTTCAAAACGATCTCCATGGATCTAATTCATGAGATGTTTTCATATTGATATGTTCAATATGTCCTTTTTCCTTAGGCACATATTAAACTACGTTGATCAAGGACAATCTTTGATGTTATCTAACACTGTCCTGAAACATGGATGGTAATCCGGGTAGCATTGGGAAAAATCCAAGATTAAGTGGGAGTTGTATGATGCTGATGGAATTCTGTACTTCTATGTGATTAGAAGTTTAGGCATTCTGGCGCCCTCGTTAACTCAAACTGGAATAAACGCGTGGCCACGCCCGGACTAAAGAGTTCGGTAGACCATTTTGAATTAAGGATGAGAATAGAGAATGGTTGATCACTATATAAGAATGAATGATCCATGTCTTATGATCAACGAATGTTCTATACAGAAGGGACTTATTGATAGGAATATCAGGGCTAAAGTATTTGGTTAAGTAAAGTGTTACTTGAACTCAAAGAACTAGTTGACGACTGTAAATTGTCATACCGTGTTAGGAGCAGTGCGATGAAGCTAGTCGTCCAACTCTGCACACGTTGACCCATTTTAATTAAAATCGTCCAAGTGGGAGATTGTTGGAGATATATGTCCGATGTAATTAAATGTCAACGTAACCAACTCGGTACGATCCGAAGAGTTACACGTTGGTACACGAATCGTATATGTTCACGAAAGGTGGGTTATTATTTCTGAAATAATAATATTTGAACTCGAGGGACTTAATATTAATTAGATTATTGTTAAGAAGGTTATAAGAGTATAATCTAAAGGGGTTTGGCGTAAGGTTGAGTTTTATAAATATAATGTATCAAATATTAGACTATTTGATAAATGTTATATTATAATTCAATCATATCTTTTTGGTTTCTTTTGTCGACAATCCTATCATTTTGTATTTGCCCACTAAATGTTGATAATGGCACACTACTTTTGGTTGGCCACTATGAGATAATTGAGCACTTACTAAATAAATAATTGAATCCAATTTGATTTAAAAGAGGCACAAGATCGTGCAGATGAAAGAAATGAAATACAAAAAAAAAGGGAAACTCATTCAAAGGCCAAAGAAACCATACCTAACCTCCTTGACATTTTGCTCGAGCATTCTTTTTTCTGAACTTCCTACTAGCGAGGATTCGTTGTAACCCGCGTGTTACAATCCCGGTGTAGTCGTCAAAGGTTGATTACTAAACTCTCTATGGTTGTTTATTTATTTGTTTATATGTGTGTAATCTTGATCCTGATTGGGAATATTTATTAACCGGGTTAATAAATTTAACTATGAGTTTTTATATATAAAATCGGACTTAATGAGTTTTATATATAAACCGCTTCCGCTATTTTGAACCACTGATTCCCAACAAATATCACCAACACCCTTCACAGCCAAGCGTACATCATTACCTGTGTGTGAATTGAAGTGCTTTCGTCTAAATGCACAAACCACTTTCGATTCCCAATCATATGATTTGAACATGCCGAGTCAAGAAATCAGTTTCCCGTAACTTCTGCTACATGAGAACCAGTTCTTCATTCTCGTTAAACTCAGCATAGCTTGTGGCCTTACCCCCACTCGGAGGACATTCATACTGAAAATGGCCCATCCGATGGCACTTGTAACATTCCACACTTGATTTATCGAATTCTCCTCGGCCTCTATCACGATCACGACCTCTTCCTCGAGTACCCATTCCTCTACCTCAACCGGCATAGACTTCGCCAACCTTTAGTGCTTGCTTGTTCATTATTAACTCTCCTCAGTAGCTTCTGCTCATGTACAAGTAACGAGCTCATCGACAGAAAGATCATCCAGATCCTTTGATTCGTCAATAGAGCAGAGTCAAGACAACAAAAATAACATTTTCTGTAAGAGTACGAAGCACCTTCTCTACGATCTTGACATCGGGCATATCTTCTCCATGTCATTAGCTGTTGTCATAACTCTTCCAAAATAATCGGTCACCGTTCTTCATCTCTAAAGTCTCGAATCCCCTTCTGAGCCGTTGCAGGTGTGCCCGTGCGTTCCCTTGATAGTTGATCTTCATCGCATCCCACAATTGTTTAGCCGCTCTCTTTTGTGTAATTGTCTTGAGGATGTTCTTATCAATTGAATAGAATAAGTAATTGCGAGTCTTCAAATCCAGCAGCCTCATCTCTTCCAAAATTTTCATCTGCGTTGCCGTCATTTGTTCCCCTGGCTTTAATACTCCTTGTGACGTGCTTCCTTCAAATAAACTCATCAAATTTTTTGATGCAATTACTGAAATTGAAAGGGCCTTTAAAGAGTAAACAACGTAGAGTCGGACTTATTCAAACGGAAACAACAGAAGAACTAAATAAGAACTAGGTGAAGATGAGCGTTTATTTAGGTGAGTGGGTTCCAACATTTGATTGATCTCTACTCTCCTCCTGGATCCACAGGCTAGAGATGTATGCTATATTGCAAGTAAAGGATTGAAAGACTTAGTTTACAGTGGGTATCAGCCAGCCAGATGTGCATTCTTGGGACGATTATCCACCTTTGAAGGGGATTCTGGAGGAGGTATGGAAAATTGATCCTCATTCAATTGATTTGATTTCATTTGATTATTACAAATGACTGACTGACATGTTGCTTTTTACTTAGGTACACAAAACCACCTTTCCTGGGAGTCATTTTAACAGCTTACTTGTTAATAGATACAAGTAACGGTGGTAATGATTACGTTGGTTGGCATGCTGATGGGCCCAATCCAGAAATTGCTTCCATTTCCTTTGGGTGCGACCGTGACTTTTTCTTGAAAAAGAAATCTCAAGGTACTACAACTTTTCTTCTAGACTATTTTCCCCGGCCAATGAATCAATCATCCATCATATATCCTACTGCCTGTTTGTTTCAGTTGACAAGAATAATAATAATAATAATAATGTATAGGAGAAGCACTGTTTTAAGTTGAAGCATGGGTCACTGCTGCTTATGAGGGGCAATACTCAAAGGGACTGGCTCCATTCAGTTCCTAAACGGGCAAAAGCTGAGTCTGCAGTGCGTATTAATCTCACGTTTAGGCGAGTTATGCACATGTCGTCGTCTCGGCTGCTTGTGTAAACAACTCACCTCCTTTTTCTTCAGGAGCAACTGCCCTCTTCTATCTATCTATCTAACGTTTCTCAGTTATCTAAAATATCAAACAATTAAATATGTAGTAGTGCTGATATGGTTCCTGAGGGAGGACATACATGTTGATTGATAAAATAATGTTTTCTATCTATCCATAACCCTAACTTTATGTGTTTGTTTTCATCTCACGGGATCACCTTGGTTACCCTTAACCACGTGACTGTCATCGTACGCCCCGCCACGTCAATCAGTAAGTTAACTGAGACACAACGGAATATACATTACCAATACTGTGTAAATATTCATTCAAGTTTACTTGTAACAAAAAAGGTTACAAGTTCAAGGCAAGGTGCCCCTTTCTCACATAGCCAAACTCAAGACCTCCTCCTGCTTGTGCTCTTAACCATCTGAGCAAGTTGAGATACATACCTACATACATTCCCATTTCATTTTACCAAATTATGGTTCAGGAAATGGATAAGGGGGCACTACAAACAATGTGGGCATATCCGCATATGGTAAACCATACAAGATGTTATAGTTCTAGCCATTGCAACACAAATTAAGGTAACATCAAAAATTTCTTTCATGGAGTGGGAGCAAACTGTGAATGTATGTATGTATGTATATCATCATCAAATCACTTTACATTTAATATGATTTATCAAAATTGACAGTTAGGCTACATTTGACACTATCAATTAGGTCTGGCAACAAAAACCTATTTTGGGTCATCTTAGAAATAAAACAAGTCACAATCGGCCTAGGAAATAAGTAAGGATGAGTCGATATGGGTTTTAAAATTTTCATTTAGATTTCGTCATGGGTCAGGATGGGTTTTAAGTTTTAACCAAACATACATATATAGGTAACTATAACAAACCGGGTTTTTTTTTTAATACCCGGGTTCGGGTACATGCCCGGTATGATCGGGTTTTGTATTTTCGGGTATTAGCAATACTCAGTATTGGCCATAAAATCCATACCCTGTGTACCCGGGTACTTGAATACCCTATTTCCAGATACAAGACGAATCAAACCCAGATCAAATATCCTAGGACAAAGCCGATAGCTTGAATCAATTCTTAACCTAAAGGATACTCATCACTTTGATCTCTTCAGTCACATTAGAAACCAGTGTTTGTTTCTGGCTGAAAATTATTTCAATTCGCATCCTCCACATCATTGCATCAAACACATTTTTCTTCCAATTCGAATTAATAACGAGCTGACATAACTCCAAAAGTGTAAGACCCAAACTTAATATACATAAAGTATTTTATAAAAGTTTGCATTTATATATTCATAATGCAAATACATGACCATACATAAATTTTAAGTTATTTAAAACTTCATAACTATTCAAAGGCATTACTACATGTTAACGATGTTTGGTTTTACAAAACGAGTAAACAAAACGCGGAGCTTGATTTTAGATTGCGTTCGGTTCTTCATGGTGCTTGATCATCATCCGTGACTTCATAACAACCACCTAGATTTCAAAATCATCAAGAACGTTAGTTATACGAAGTTTATAACGTATCTAAATAAGCCCGAATGCCAAAACAAATAAAACAAACATTATTGCCAAACAACCCGCCGTAAGTTACGGCACTCTGTCGTAGCTTACGGCACAGTGGGGCTGCAAATTCCCAGCATTGCCATTTTTATGTAAGAACTCCGTAACTTCTCAAATACTCATCCATTTCGCTTCAAACTTGTTTCTAAATGACCGTAAAACATTTGCCTACAGTGGGTGTGAATTTCTGACACGAACTTAACACGAAATGAGCGTAAAACATTTGGGTTTAGTCTAAACGGGTTCGGGTCAGTTTCAGATTGAACCCGCGAACCTGTTTAGCTAAACGGGTCGGGTTTGGGTTTAGTCTAAACGGGTTCGGATCAGTTTCAGGTTGAACCTGCGAACCCGTTTAGCTAAACGGGTCAGGTTCGGGTCAACCCAGTCGGGTTGGCTGGTAGACCCGTTTAACCCATTTCTATTATATTGTATTTTTTACAATAGGTTTTATATAATAAATTAAATTGGTTGTGTATTTTATGCCATAAATATAACTTAAAAAGGGAAATTGACATAAAATTGTCGAGAGAAATGGAAGTCTCCCACCACTTGATCTAGAAATCGTTGTCACACACCTATGACCTACCATGGGTATATCATATACGATCATCGATTAACGTGACAAAACTATATAACCATTTAACTATTAGTAAACATTTCTTATGAAATGCCATTTTTTTACTAGATAAAAGTCACCTAATACACGATGCTTTAGTTTTGTCTTAATAAAATTCTTAATATTACAAATAATTGGAAAAGCTTTAGTTTCGTGTCTTAATAAAATTCTTAATATTACAAATAATTGGGAAAAAAAAAATTCAATAATTAAGCTTGTTCATGTGATTTGTGAGGATGTAATTCTAGTATAAAGTCACACCCCAAAGCCATACCTTTCTTCCAACCCTAAAGATTTCTTATATCCAAAGCTTAGAACCTTTATTTTGATTATATAACTTATACATCTTTCTTTCAATATGATCCAAATAAAGTACAGACATATAAAACTTCGAAACCTGCCTATCGTTTGAACTTGATTAATATGCCGATATATTCATCTTCTGATTTCGAAGAATCTAATGATCATAACAACTTAAGCGGAAAATTGTTTGGACGTGAAAGACCGTTACATTCTGCACTTGGCGGAGGACAAGGTATTTTTTTTAAATATGTGATCATATCAACTTATTGTTGTGTTAAAAACATAACAAATAGATCATCACTTTGTTGACATTGTATTATAAAACAATCATAAGTTGGGAGTTTCGTATTGAGTTTTACTAACGCGAGACTTAATGTATGTTGTAGTCGCGGACATACTTCTATGGAGAAATAAAAGCCTGTCCGCGGCTATTCTGTTAGGGTTTACGATGATATGGTTCCTCTTTGAAGTTCTCGAGTACAACTTTGTTACTCTAGTTTGTCATATCACCATCCTTGTCATGTTGATGGTCTTCGTCACCTATACCACAGCAAAATTTACCGATTGGTAATGTTGTTAACCTTATACTTAATTCTATACCGTTATGTGTTGCAACTAATACATCTCGAGATGATTCTACTAGGGATCTTCCCGATATCCATGAGATAACACTCCAAGAATCCGCCTTCAAATGGTTGTATAGGAAACTAAACTTGTTTTTACTTCGGTTTTATGAGATCTCGAGTGGTGAAAACTTCCTCGAGTTTTTCATGGTAAGTGTATATATGTACAAATATCTTATGTATACAAACCGTATATGGTAACATTAAACTTATTTTCGTTGATTCTATATAATATAAACTATTATTTTGTTCTAGGTGATCGGGGCATTGTGGATGATTTCGGTTATTGGAAACCATTTCAGCTCGTTGAATCTCTTGTTCTTCTGTACGTTCAGATTTTGACTTTTATGTTTTGAAACATAGGTCGATAGTTGATCTTATGATCGAACGGTTTCTTTGAATGTAGGTGTTATATGCCTCGGGACATTACCGGCATTGTACGAAGAGTACGAGAAAGAGGTAGATCATTTGATCAGCAAGGGGAAGAAAGATGCCAGAAAGATGTTAAAGAAACTTGATGCTGAAGTGTTGAAAAAGATCCCAAGAGGGCGTGTAAAGGAAAAGAAACGCAAATAAGTGACTTGATGGTTCAGTTAATCTAATTTATTAATGTTGTAAATCATGTAAATAAAACTACATGACAAAAGTTGCATACAAATTTGTAAATGTTACATACAAAATAAATGCAAAGATGATCAACTTTTAGTTTATAAACTGAGTAAATATTATGCTGATGATTACTGGTGTTACCATGGGGCTGAACCGTTAACTCCAATTTTGGAATAAACCAAACCAACCGGTTTAATTGGGTTAGTGATGTAATAGCTTAGTTTTGAACTTTTGATTGTTTAAACCAATATAACATTTTTTAAAAATCATTAGTTTGTATTAACATTTTTAAATGATAAAAATGTTTCATTATTATAATACACACACATAACTACATATATCAAAAATGATGACAGATATGCAAATAATAACGGTTACCCGAAACATATATACCATTTACCCGAACTGTATTTTTCTACTAATCAATGACTTTTTAGATTTTATATTTCTAATTTCATAGGGTAACAAGAATATAAGATGAAAACTATAATAGTAACAGATGTACCTGATAATCGCAATTAGCACCCAACGGAGGGTATGAGATAAAGTTTTATAATCGGGTATGGGAATGAAAGTACTCAATAGTCAATACCCGTCTAAAACCCGGCTAATTGTCATCCTTAAACAAGGTTAAGCCATCAAACCGTGAAATCTAAACTGTGAGCCGCGTGTGAGCCTAACCATTTGATTCTCAAACTAGCCAACTCGTTTCTCTTTAAGCAGCTCAGTCGATTTCAGTGGTTTTTTAAACCCTGATATGAAGTCTACTCTGACATACTATTGTTTTTGTTTATGCTATCTGTTATATAAAAGTTAAATAAAAATATATAAAAGGAATCTTAAGATCGTTATAGACACAAAAAATAAGCATCCTAAACATACCAGAAATAGACTTTAGAGACCCCGAGAAACAAATATTATAGTTGGATCAACGAGGTGGACAACACGTTAAACGAAATAAGTGTACATAAAAAATAACGTTAAGGCCATGCGGTGTGGCTTAACGCCACCCCGCCACCTCAACATTAATGGCGCCCCATGGCGCTATACACCATCCCGTCGAGTTTAAAGGGGGGCGCTATAGGTTGTCCACCACCGTGGTGCTAACGAGCCAAATTGAAGGGATCGAGGTGAATGTTGGTCAACTATCCGTTGATCAACGGTAACTTTGTTTAAAAAAAATAAGCTTAAAATTTCTAATTTTCCTATAAATACTCTACCCCTTTTCTATATTTTTCATCTCTTCTTCCTCTACTCTTTATCTAAAATCTTTACACTTTTTTTTTTCATAATCACACAAATTCGAGCGAAATATATATAGTTTTTATTTCATAAGTTGCTATAAGTCATTTTGAAGGCTCGTAAGGCACAAATTCGAGCGAAATATATGTAGTTTTTATTTTCTAGTACTTTATTTTTTAACTTTACATTTTTTAGGACTTTGTAATGTTTTATTTTATTTTAATGAAATTATGTTTTTTTTATATTTTGTAGTTATTATAATTGCCATATAAATTAATATATATATATATATATAAATAAAAAATAATAATTAGGTAATGATGACAGGAGCTTTAAACCATTGCATGCAAGTTAAAGGATGGGCTTTAAAGCTCCCTGTGTGACGTGGCGGTGAGGTAACGTGATAAAGCCCCTAGGGGCTTTATACCACACCATGTAGCCTAACGGTAACATATGAAGTACATTGATTGCAAATTGTTTAACATATCAAAATAATTTTAACAAAAAAAAAAACACTGAAATGTTTTATACAACACCTTACTATTACAATAATTCAGAGGCTAGCTACATTACTTCATAAATACATAATTACATTACTTCTGGTCATGAACAGTTAAAAATTCTATAACACAAGGATATACTTCATCCACAGCCTGCGTTCAAACCATTATAAAAAAAAAAAATTAGAGAGTGTTGTATTTTTATGTCCAATAATAAACTCTGGTTAGGTTTTCTATATCAAAACTTAAAAATAAGAGTCTCATACTACTTGCACCAAAAATTTTGTTTTTAATTTACTTTCTCCGTTTTGTTTTTAACTAGTAGATGCCCCGCCCGCGTTGCGGGGCGAGGACCGAATAATTCTCAACCAATTAAAAAAAGACAACTATAATTTTCCTAGGAAAAAAAAAACAAAAACGATGATAAGACCGTAGTAAACCAATTAAAACAAAAAACCTTTATAGTTTTGGTAAAAAAAACTAAAACGATGGGAAAAACGTAATTTTTAACTGAGGGCCAAATCATAAATTTAATTCGGGGATAAATTGTAAACTAAATGGACCAACGGGGGAGTGCCAGGAAGTTGCCGGCACGACTTTAATTTTACACTGGGGGCAAAATTGTAATGTCACCAGGAAAACAAACAAAAACGATTGGGAAAATGTAAAGTTAAGTTAAGGGTAAAATCATAACTTAGCTGTGAGAAAAAAAAAACTAATGGCAAAACTATAAATTTATACGGGGCAAAATCGTAATTTTGAACCGAGGGAAAAATCAAATTTTTTAGCTGGGAGTAGAAGGGAAATTTTTTTTTTAAGTGGGGGTAAGAACATAATTTTGAACTGATGGCAAAATCGTAATTTTAAGGGGAAAAAACTAATGGCAAAAGTGTAAAATTAAACGGGGCAAAATCGTAATTTTTAACCGAGGGCGAAATCGAAATTTTTAGCTAAGAGTAAAAACGCAAATTTATTTTTTAGTGAGGGCAAAAACATAATTTTATACTGATGGCAAAGTCGTAATTTTAAGGCGGGACAAAATCGTAAATTTGCTTGGCCAATAAGGGAGTGCCAGGCAGGTGCCTAGCACTGTTGAGCTGCCGCCCATTTCACCCAATTGGGTGGCGGACCTATTACCCGATGATGTCATCATCTTGAAATTGTATGTATTGAAAATAACTTTATTCTTCCTTTACTAACTTTTAACTTAGTAAGATTCCCATGTGACGCGGCGGGAATTCGGTTGATAGGGCGAAACTCACTATAGTTTATGATATCATAAAAAATAATATTATTTCTCAAAATTTATACCGTAGTGTAGATAAAAACAAACATATTGCAACACCAAATTCGAATTTGTATAAAACACTATACATTGAAAGTAATAAAAAAATGAATATGTATATTAGATAAAAATCATAAAAATGTATTGAGAACAAAACAGTCAGACCAATGTGTCATGAGTAAAAGTGATGGTGCAAATAGAATCACCTGAGAAAATAATGCCATGTTTGTAGATTAAACTTTATAGTTTTATAAACTTTTGTGTGTTTGGGTGTAAATTTGTAATTTTAGAGTAGTAATATGCAAAAGAAAAACTAAGATTTTCACGTTGTGCTCGTTTCAACCTGCGAATACATGAGTCATGTTCGGGTTTGTTTCTTGACACAGTTTTCGGATTTGTGTCAAATTCGACCCCTCAGCTCGTCACTACCGTGTAAATTACTAGCAGAGTTGCTTAATCAGTTACAGATAATTAGCTAATCGTTTCTGATTCGCTTTTAAAGCTAAGATTATGAAAGAATTGAGAAAGTAAGAAGGAATACCAGTCGGCCCCCAACCAAATCGTAATGGGCATAATGCGGGCCATCCGGTTCACCAAAAAGTTTATAGGTAACCAAATTCTCAGGAATCAGCTTCACCGTTTCTGTTAAATCAAAATAACATACTTTTAAGAAAACTAATATTTCTAATGTCTATACTACATTTAGTGGTGCATATGAGATTACGAGCCGAGCCACATCAAACCGTGCCGGGATTAAACGAGTGTGAGCCCAAGCTTCACATACCGTCATACCGAACTTGACTAGGACCCCAAATGATCGATCCTATTATTTATATAAATATAGTAATTTCTAACAAATATAATAAATATATGTATACATAATAAACATTATATGCAGTTAAGATAAAAATAACTAAAAGATAAATTTTAACATATATAAATTATAATCTTTTCCTATAAAAATTATTATATGTGTAGTGAAATGTTTAAATACAAAAGACTCTTAACGTGTGACAGTACGCGACCACCAATATATAACGAGCGTAATTAGCAATAATGTGCGTAATTATGCAAAGTTAATTACTATTGTGCCACCGCGCTCAATTGAAGGCCTAGATTAGATCCGATTTGCGGTTGAGATGCTCGCGTACGCATCGCACGATAAGGTGGTCTTGTACGTTAACCAGCCTCTATATACGTATGCACATAAAATAATAACAAACAATTTGAGCCCGAGCCCAAGCCAAGCTCGAGCTTATGAAACAAGCCAAGCTCTCTTAAGTTAAATGAACCAAGCTCAAGCTTAAGCAAGTTGAGGCTCGGCACGACTTGTATACACCCTGAAGTCTAATTCTAGAAGGTGTCACCAAGTTTAGGATTTAAAACAGATAGGCGATATATACCTTGTACAGCTTCTGGGGGACATATTGCATCTTGATCACCAGCAATAGCCAAAACTGGAATATTGATTTTATTAATATGATCTTTGTAGAAAAATGTCCCGCTTCTGTCACATAAACCACGCTCTCTCAAAGCAGATGCCAGCTGTAGCAAGAGTTTAGCAGGTATCGTGCCTGCATCAGATTTAAACCCTGATTTGTTAGCATAAAACTATAGCTAGCAATTTATAACACAACATGATTAGGCGCAGAGTTAAACGGGTTTTAGATAAATGGGTCGGGGTCATTTGTGTCAATAGAATTGTGTTTAAGTAAATAACACATTTAGTTAAACATGACGTTTTCAGGTTCAATAAGCATGTTAAGTAGGGTGAGCAGAAAACCGAAAAAAACTGAACCGAAACCGAAATAACTGATTTAACCGAACCAAAATTTTACGGTTTGGTTACGGTTTTGCATTTTATGAAAACCGGAAAAAACCTGAACCGAATAACCTAAAAATCATTTTTTTTAATGTTTGATATATATTGATTTAGGTATTTTTAGTTTTATTCTTAAATATTAAGTATTTATGATAAAAACATTAGCATGTTTATTTATCTTTGAAATGATTTATTCATTGCCTATAATAAATTTCAAAATATTTAAATCTTGGATTATACTTTTTATTTTTGAATCTTACATAATTTTGTTCCAAAAACTGAAAAAACCGAACCGAATCAATGCTAAAACCGAACGGTTTTTAATAATCAAAAACCGAACATTTCGGTTACGGTTTTAGTTTTACCATAAAACCGAACCAAGCGCCGTTTAGCACAAGGCACGTATTGCCAGCTTTACATATAACCAGTAAGAAACATGAAATTCGCTTGCATTCTGTACTTACAAAAGTTGTTCAAAACCAGTTTTTTTAATAAATCTGGATGCATCATATCTCCTGCTGATATCATATGATTGAGCCACGATAATACATAAAGAGGACGAGATGTAAAAGGATAAGCAGCTGTTAGTATTGCCCCTAAAGGAACAATGGGCACATTTAGGGCTTGTGCAGGATCTGCCTGCAAACAATAATTATATAAATTAATAATCATTTTACTATATTTTATTAGCCCATGATAGGAGTGTAAACAGCCAAGCCGCATGCAAGCTACTCGAGATCAGCTTGCTAAGAGCTCAACTGAGCCGGGTTTAAACGATCTAGAGCCCGGACTTGAGCCTAAATTGGAGTGCCCGAGCTTCACTAAAGCTACAGTTTATACAAATATCATCATCATCATCATACTCAGTACATCCCACGAATAGCAAAGCTAAGGGTAGGGTCTGAGGAGGGTAGACATAGACAGCCTTACCTCTACCCCGTAGGAATAGAGAGGCTGCTTCCAGTGAGACCCCCGGCTCGATTGTAGTTTTGTATCAAGCCTTGGACCTAAGACACATAACACTCAAACAATCGGGACAAAGACTTATTGGTGCATGTACCCCCGTGTCTTTCAGCTATCAACGTCACCACATGATGCATGATTAACCATCCACCGCTTTTAACGTTATTTTCACGAAATTAATAAAATAACGTTAAAGTTAGTACCATTTCACTTTTGCCCCCCGAGTAGGGCTGTAAACGAACCGAACGAACACGAACGAGGCCTTGTTCGTGTTCGTTCGTTAAGGAAATAAATGTGTTCACGAACGATTCATGAACACTTACCGAACGAGATTTTATGTTCGTGTTCGTTCATTAAGGAAATGAGCGTGTTCACGAACGGTTCACGAACACAAGCGAACACAAATAAATTTGGCGAACGCGATGAAGGATAAAGGTGGATGACCCAGAGAGTAACACTAGAACTTGAATCCCTTATTGTGGAACAGATGTAGATCATATTCGTCGATGTAAATAATGAGAAAAGAAAGGGAAATTGTGCATAAACAAGGTGCAAGAGAGTTTCCTAGTTTAATTGTTAGGGCAATGATATAAATAAAAGTTTAATAGTATAAAAAGTATAGATAAAATATATGAAAGTATAAAAATCTTTAATTAAAACACGAACATAAACGAACGCAAATGAACGAATGTTCACGAACACCTTACCGAACGTTCACGAACACAATTGAACGAACGAGACCTTTGTTCATGTTCGTTCGTTTAACTAATCGAACGAAATTTCTTGTTCATGTTCGTTCGTTTATTAAACGAACGAACATAAACGAACTTCCCGCCGAACGGTTCACGAACTGTTCGCTGAACGTTCGGTTCGTTTACAGCCCTACCCCCGAGCGCCCACACATATATACATTATATGTGCACACCACAAGCGGGGCATTTATACAAATATGATAAACTTAATTTAATACAATATATAAATATATATAATAATAACAAAATAATTATATTATATATAGGGTAAAGTTAAAATGAAAACGCATATATTTCGTGGGAACCACAAGAACTTAGTCAAAAACCATTCAAATTCAAAAAAAAAAATTACACTTATCATTATTATTCAAAATTCAAACAGTATTAGAAAATAAATTTACATGTTTTCGTAAAATAATTTTTTTACACGTGTAAATTTGTTGTATTTACATGTATAAAAAATTTATTAGGAGTGATTTTGAGAGAAGAGATGAATTATTTAAAAAATAATTTTTTTATTTAATGTATTTTAAATATAATAATGAGGGTTAAAAAAATTTGATTTTGATTAGTTTTTTTCATTAGTTCTCACGGTTCTCGCAATATTTAATGTTATATGTGTATGTGTGTGTGTGTGTGTGATATCATCATCATACTCAGTAAAGCCCACCAATAGCAGAGCTAAGGTAGGGTCTGAGGAGGGTAAGATGTAGACAGCCTTACTTCTACCCCAAAGGAATAGAGAGGCTGCTTCCAGTGAGACCCCCCGGCTCGATAAATCTAACTAAATATCATATACTATGTTAGATATATAAAATTAAAGTTATAAATAATACAAAGATAATTATATATGTAAGTATATATTTAGTAAGTAAATAGTTGATAACTAATAAACAAGCTAAGCCCGAGCTGATCTCAAACTTAAATAATTACACACGAGTTGAGCTCGAGTTTTAGACATAGAGCTCGAAACAAACAAGGTTTAAGCTTAGGCAAGCTCAGGCTTGGCTCGGCTCGTTTACACCCCTAGCTCCCAATAGGACTAAAAGATTTTCTTACAAGCGGTAAGAGTAATTTGAGTGTTGACTTTGAAGACGTGTAGTCGAGTGAAGATGCCAGAGTAACAACCGCTGCCAACCCTGGATCCCTTCCTTCAGAACCTTGATCATTAAAAAACTTCAAAACTAATAATTATTCTAGATTTCTTTAACTAAAATATAATGACATGATTTGGAACTTTACCATATCGCGACAGCATTGAATATAGTAAAATACCACCCATGGAGTGTCCAACAGCAACCAATTTACCATCCTCCGGTTGAGTATGAGCCTTTATATATTCCATCTAATTATTTAAAAGATTATTATAATGTGTTCATTTGATGAGTTGTAAAAAGGGCAAATATCATAAAATAAACACTATCCTTTCTGGTTTTTATCATAAAAGTCACTCCTCAATTTTTTGCACATAAAAAACACTATACTTCGTGTTTTTTTCTGGCAAAAATTGCTCAACAAATTTTTGCAAATAAAGAACAATGTACTTTCTGTTTTTTTCTCATAGAAGTCACTGAAAATTTCATCATTTTGAATCTTTTTTAAGAACAAAAATATATAAGGCTGTCCGGAGTGGCAGGGGCAAACGGGTTCGGCACCGAGCGGCAACCATTGCCAGCTCCTTTGCCGCTTGAGTTTTACCGAAAATGGGGAAGAGTTCGGTGAGGGAACACCGATGCGGGAAGAGGGAGGGTATGAGAGAGAGAGAGAGTAGTGTGGGGTGGGGTCCATTCCAATCTCAATCCAATCTCAACCAATCACACCTTTTTCCTTTTTTTTTTAAATAGTTTACCACTTCACCAAGTGTCTAAACCATTGCCAACACTTTTGAGCATAGTTTACCACTTTGACATGGCACACTCTCATTGGTTGATTTTTTAGTTTGCCACTCTCAAGTGTTTAACCACTCCTTACACCCTAAGTAATGCATGACACAAAAGAACATGTGTGGAGACACGCATTAAGTTCCAAACTCCCTGTTAACATTCTTTATTTTCTTGCACTAGTTGTAAATTATTTTGTTAGAACATCTCAAGAATTCATCTAAAATTTAAAGATGAAATTGATTCGTTTCGACCTTCATAAATCAAACAAATCAATATAACTATGGTTTTTTACAATAATCAATATTTTCTGAATTTCAAAGTTTTAAGTTTAAATATTATATATATAAGTGTATTATCTTTTAAATGATTTACACCTTATTCGGCTATGAGTTAAAAAGTCGAATATTGTAGATAAAAGTTGTCGTCACGATGTGCAATGTTTTTGTAATCGTTGGTGCAAGATGGAATTTAACAAAAAAAAAAACTTTATTGCAGGTAATTTAAATAAAAAAAAATCACAATTTAGTTCCAAAATGAGATGCAGGGTGACTTTTATGTGTAAAAAATTGTTAAGTGACTTTTACGAGAAAAAACAGAAAGTATAGTATTTTTTATGATATTTGCCCTCGTAAAAAATATAAAAAGCAAAACATAAATAAAACATGTCACCTCACCGCAGCAGGAACATCCTCTTCAAGGTAATGATCGAAATCCCAATTGAATTTGACAATCATATCCAACTGCTTCTGGAAATCTTCCATGGTTGCGTTCAACCATCCTTGCAAGTCAAACAAAGGCGGTGAAACAGGACGTTGACCTTCTTCGATAATATTAATCAGCTTTTGACTTAAATCCCTTATTTGGTTCACAGCACCAGAGTCTTGTCTTCCTTCCAACAAACTTAAAATGTTGTTTCTTATTTCATTAAATCGTTCTGCTAGAAAAGAATCTCCTACCAATTTTGAAAATTGGTCAAATAATTTAGCGGAAATTAGTCTTGATTGACTTTCACTAAGAAAGCCAGATACTCTGTTAGACAGGGTTATTAGTGTTTCGGTTAACTTGGTGACAAGTACCGATTCCTCGAGTACAGTTGGTTGTTGGTTAGTTCTATAAGCCTTTGATTCTATTGTGACAGTTCCATTAATGTTTAGAGATTCAGATGAAGCTGCAGCTTCCATTTGATTTGATCTTTCATGGGCTGATTGTTCGATCTCTTTGAGATTTGTAGCTTGCATGCTTAAACCGGCTCCACGAACCTCGAGAATCCAGGTGTCGAATCCTTGTTCACACATATGGCGAGCAAACGAAGACTGCAAAAGTTAATCCGATTTTAAAAAGTAACTTATTTGTAAATGTTGAAATCATAAACCCTAGATACACAACAAAATGACTTGTTTAAGGAAAGAATCCTAAATTCTTACTGAACTGTTGAAGCTAACTTGTAAAAATTCATACAGAATGGTTTCGTGCACACGCAGGCATGATTAATGAGAAATTCAAAGAAACAAAACTCAATGGTCGATATGTGCAAATTTATCAACAACACACAATGATCGATCTGCAAATTCATATGTAGAAAGTAATTTCTTCGTGAATGTTGAAATCATAAACCCTAGATACACAACTAGATGACTTCTTTAAGAAAAAAAAACCTAAATTCTGACTGAACTGTAAGCTAACTTGTAAAAATTCATACAAATTGGTTTCGTACACGCACAGGCGTGATTAATGAGAAATTCAAAGAAACAAAAATCAATGGTCGATTTGCAAATTCATATGTAAAGTAATTTATTCATGAATGTTGAAATCATGAACCCTAGATACAGCATTAGATGACTTCTTTATGGTTAAATTCCTAAATTGTTACTGAACTGTTGATGCTAACTTTTAAGAATTCATACAAATTGGTCCGTACACACATGCATGACTGACTGACCAAAAATTAAAAACACAAAACTGGATAATCACATGTGCAAAATCATCAACCACGACACACAACAATCTATCTGTATTTGAGAAAATAATGAGAGAAACAAACTTGCCTCAGGTGACAGATCGTATCCGATTGCATTTGTTCCAACGCCTGATAACAGCAACAATGGATGCTTCCTCGATATCGCCTGAAATCAAACACTTCAACTAACAAATCAAACAGATCCACACATTTCTGTCAACAAACACACAAAATCAAACTCAAACACAGCCAAATTACATCTCCATTAACAAATATATCGCCTGAAATCAAACATTTCAAGTAAGAAATCACACGGATCCACACATCTCTGTCAACAAACACGCAAAACAACACAAAATCAAACTCAATACACAGCTAAATTACAGCTCCGTCAACAGATATATCGCCTGAAATCAAACATTTCAAGTAACAAATCACACAGATTCACACATTTCCATCAACAAGCATGCAAAACAACACAAAATCAAACTCATACACAGCTAAATTACATCTCCGTTAACAAATATATCACATGAAACTAAATATTACGAGTAACAAATCAAACAGATCTACACATTTCCGTCTGACGGACAACCAAAACAACACAAAATCAAAAACTCGAACACAACTAAACTACATCTCCGTTAACAAATTACATGCGCCAATATCACCTGAAATCAAACATTTCGAGTAACAATTCCGTCACCAAACATCCAAAAAACACAAAATCAAATTCATACACAACTAAATTACATCTCCGTTAAAAAATATATCGCCTGAAATCAAACAGATCCACACATTTCAGTCAACAAACACTCAAAAAACACAAAATCAAATCATAAACAACTAAATTACATCTCCGTTAACAAATATATATCGCCTGAAATCAAACATCTCTAGTTACGATCCACATATTTCCGTCAACAAATATATATCGCCTGAAATCAAACATCTCTAGTTACGATCCACATATTTCCGTCAACAAACATGCAAAACAACACAAAATCAAACTCATACAAAACTAAATTACATCTCCGTCGACTGAAATCAAACATTTCGAGTAACAAAGCAA
This sequence comes from Helianthus tuberosus, assembly GCA_030545235.1. Classification (NCBI taxonomy): domain Eukaryota; kingdom Viridiplantae; phylum Streptophyta; class Magnoliopsida; order Asterales; family Asteraceae; genus Helianthus; species Helianthus tuberosus. Next base: position 199,315,308 of record CM060447.1, read on the forward strand.
GCAGATCCACACATCTCCGTCAACAAAATCAAAAACTCATACACAACTAAATTACCTGAGGAGAAGCACAATACCGCCACAACGCAAGTCGCCAGTCGGAATTCTTAACAGAAACATAGTGTAACTCATCGGCTGTACAAATCGGAGGCTTATTAACAACCTTCTCGCCGTTGATAGGAATCTCGGTGTTCGTTTCGTCGGAAGAGAAAGCCCTAACGGTAACGGCGGATGTTAACCGGAGTGACGGAAACGGAGGACGGCGGACGGAGAGGTGACGGATGAGGTGGCGGAAGGCGGTGGACGGTGATGACGTCATGCGGAGAGAGGGAGGAATGGCGGTGGTGTGCAGTTGTGGATGATGAATCATTGCTGATATTGTTGTCGTGTTTTGGAATATGGATTATGTTGAGTTTGTTATTTTGGGGAAGATTGGATGTTGAGATGATTGCGTGTCATGGAGTCAAAGGGTAGTTGTGGCGGTAGAAGTTAAAGAGGAAGATGATCGATAGAGTGGATGGATGTTTGAAGAAATTGTTAATTTGCACGTGGTGTTTTTTTCAAGGGCCGAAAGAATCAATCTCGAGCACTATTGGAACATTTATTGGACAAACGGAGTACTCCGAGAGTAACCCGAGTCCACCACCAATTCCGGGGAAAAACCCAGTAACTCACCCGCCCGTAGGCACGACAGTGAAATTACCAGTAAAACCCGTTTGGCTCAAGGATCCAATCCAGGTTTCCCTGAGTCTCCCATCATTGCCCACCAGTACCTCACTCTACACCAAGTGAAAGTTGAACCTGCATCTCTCAAAAGAAATGCAAGCTCTCCACCACTTAATCTAGAGATCATTAGTTTTGCAGGTGTTGTTAAGTCACAAAATCATGTGTTAAAACTTAAAAAAAAACATATATCCAAACTATCTTATTTGCCCAATATATAGATGGATACTTGGATAGAGACTAATTTATTTTTGTGATGAGAAATATGTGTTATAACAGGTTGTTGGTTGAGTTTAACAATTGATATTTGATTTGTTTGACTGGCATGATAATGACATGATCAATCTAGGTCGGATTGTTCGTTCGTTCATTGTATTCTTAGTTTGATTAGTTTCTGGTATGGCTTCCTCTACGATTGGACTATGCATTGATGATTAGTATCTAGTGTAGCTCATCTATCGAGCATTTATGTGGGTATCGGCATCAGGGATGATAAAAAAAAAGTAGAAACTGAAAAGAACATCTGAAACATCCAAGACCAGTATTCGGGTATGAGATTGGAAAACAAATGTTTTATGGGTATTTATTTGACTAAGAGATACCTGATACGACTACCAAAACCACATACTCGTTTACACAAACTATATACCGAAATCACATACCCGAAATTTATTTTTATTTTTATTTTTAATTTTATTTTTATTTTTATTTTCTCTTAACTATTGTCTAGTCATTCACGTTAATAGTTTTATTGCATGAAAATTTTACTTTTTATATGTGATATGTATGTTGATGATATTATTTATATATATATATATGCTAATAATTAATGTATTTTAGATAATTTTAAACATTGTAGAGTGGTGATGTTTATCATATTTTAATTTATTGTAGTTGTTAATAAATAAAGTTATATAAAAACCATATGAAAAGAAAAAAAAAAGTTCTTGAAAATAACAATGGGCACTTTTTAGCTAATGGGTATGTCTGATGTTCACAGTATGTTCGATACCCAGTAGGTAATTAGCTGACGAGTATTAGGTCGGGTATGAGACATGGTTTTACAATCAGGTATGATACTGAGATTACCAATGCATGTCTTTTTGTATGATTGTTTCACGACCATACTATGAAACGATCGTAGGCTTCTATCCAGTAATTTGTGGTTAATTTACGTGCATGTGTTAATTTGTTGGATATGCTTTTTGCTAGTTGGGAAGTGTGAATTTGAACATATGAATAATTACGTTTATAATAGTTGTGTCGTATATATGTATTTTATTGTTATCAAGACAAGACGTTAATATCATAAGATGAGACCATTTATGCACTAAGTGTTAGGTATCGGATCAAAGTAGGCCTATGAGGTTATGTGGAAGCGAACAAACATGCACAATAGCTGAGAATAAAGAACATGAGAATATAACGTGATTCGGTCAAGGTGAACTACGTCTACGGGTTGCAACTAGGTATGACTTTTATTAAATGCTCAAAGATTACCATTACATTATGGATATTTATAATAAGACTAAATTAGAAGTAACTACTCAGTCAACGAGTTGATTAGACTATCACCATTGGTGACTTTCTCCCAACCTAGGTTGCCCAAATAAATTAAAGAAAAAGAAAAATTCTATTTTTCTCCGCAACCTAGTTGGCCAAGCAACCCAAGGTTGCAAGAGGTTGCCCATGCTCTTTTGCCACTTGTCAAAATTGGATTGGTTTCATATTCTAATTTTCTTTTTTTTATTTTATTTTCTAACTATCAATTCCCCCAATATTTTAATTACTCAAATAATTTTTAATATTTACACTTAATAACAAAACTAAATACACCGTATTTCTTAAAATAAATTTGTGAACATTACGATATAAATTTTATTAAAAACGGAATTCGTTTAAAAAAAAAATATTTTCTAGTATATTATATATATTGATTGTTTAACTTTTTAACTTTTTAATATTTTCCAGATCGTTTGAAAAAATATATTTTCCAGTATATCACACTTTTGTTTTTTTTTTTTTTTTTGTGAACATGCAGATATAAAATTTATAAAAATTTGATATATTTTTTTAATTGTTTTTTATCTAACATTATCTTATTTGCCACATGTCAACATTTTATTGTTTTCTTAGATTTTTTTGATAAAAATATTTTTTTTTTTTTAATAACTTTTTATATTTAAAATAATAAAGTTTAAAAATATAAACATTTTTATTAGTTATAATAAATTTTATAAAATAAATTATAACCTAAGCCATATTTATTTAATAAAAAATGGTTTAGGTTGAGTTGTTAATAAGTGTGAAAGGTTGGGTTGGGGTATGTAGGTGAAAGGCAACACATTCCCTTTCAAAGGTAGGAAGAATCAACAGCAAACTCAGTTTCACTTCGGACAATAAGGTGCTTGATGTATGGATCTATGAAGATGAAGCTTATCGGACACCAGATTTTCTGTGCAAAAATAGGAATTTCCGGTCGCCGGGAAAATCTTCAGAGGTAGGGGCTGAATCGTCGAGTAGGGTGCATGAAGAAGTTGATAGGTTATCATTGAAACGTGCAGAAGTCGAAAAGTTTGCATCGGGTAAAGAAAAAGTGAACGTTGGGAATACTAGTTTAGAAAAACCTGTAGAGGATCATGCTTTGCCACCAAAGTCAAATGAAGAAATTTGTTTTTCCAATCAGGGGGGGTCCACTAGCAATAAAGCAGGAGAACCAGAATACAACTCCAGTTCTGATCCCTTTAAGACCCCACCTCCACCGCCAAAACATAAGCCCAACAACGACCTGGGCCTTTTTTCTGATGTGGGCCTTGATGGATTGTTTAATGAGGCACATAGGGTGGAGGATACACCAGCACATGGGCCCACCACGATGTCTAGTGAGAAATCGGTGGAAAAGGATGCTGGGGAGATAAACCACAGTGCTGAACAATTAAATTCCCCTGATCCCTTCAACTTGCGTGAAATAATAAATCAAATGGCAAATAAAGAAAAACCCATTGACTTAAATAATCCACCTTCTCCTACAATGAACAATTCCAACCCCGCTTCTCCAACTGTGTCTAGAAAAACAAAGACTCGCAAAAACAAAGGGAAATTTCCCTCGATAAGAATGAAGGATGCTTTATGGGTTCCGAAGCAGAGAAGCAAACAGAGTAGCTGTAATAGCCAGATGGGGGTCACGTATTCAGAGGAACCAACTGTAATGTCTAAAGAAGATCCCAATGATGAAATTAACAAAGAAATTGGGTTGACTGTAGCCGTGGGTGTAGAACTGGGCTTCCAAGTTGCGGGTCGAGAAAAGGATTTGAGAGATCAGTTCCAAGGGATGCAGGTGTCAAATGGTAAAAAATGAATTTTTTATCATCAAACATCAGGGGGGCAGGTGACTCCAAAAAAGCGGAGCACATCAGGGGGTTGAAGAGAAACAATCGACTTGGATTCATTTGTATCCAGGAGACTCAGATGTCGAATTCTTCAAATGTTCAGGTCAGTACCTTCTGGGATAATACACTGTTCGATTTTGATATGGTTGATGCGAATGGTAGATCCGGTGGACTATTAAATATTTGGGACCCGGGATTGTTTGAAAAAAAAGACTCGGTACCAAATAGATTTTTCCTTGCAACTTTTGGGGAATTACGACAGGGAGGATGCAAGGTTACTGTGGTGAATGTCTATGCACCACAGGATAAGAATGAGAAAAAACAGGTGTGGGAGGATCTCATGGCTCTAATGAATTCATCGCCGAGTGTGGATTCATGGATATTTTTAGGAGATTTCAATTGTGTTCGTGAGGCATGTGAAAGACGAAACTCTAGATTTTGTGCCGAATCCGCCAGCGATTTTAATTCTTTTATTAACTCAACTGGTTTATCGGAATACGCTATGGTAGGATGCCGTTTCACTTATATGAAAGATGACGGGCAGAAATTCAGCAAGATAGATAGGGTCCTTGTGTGCCACTCATTCCTATCTAAATGGCCTTCCGCGAAACTCATTGGCTTGCCTAGATATCGGTCCGATCATAGACCATTATTACTTCTCTGCTCAGATGTACACTTTGGCAAACCACCTTTTAGATTCTTTAACTCGTGGTTAAAGGAGGATGGCCTGGAAAAAATTGTTCACTCAGCTTACCAAAGTGTAATCCCCTTCTATCCGCCAGATAAACTGATAGCATCTAGACTCAAAGCAATTAAGGAGGCTATCAAACCATGGTGTGAAGACATAAGGAAAAAGAATAATGGTTTATTAAATGAACTATCAAAGAAAGTGGAAGATCTTGACCTAAAGGCGGAAACGATGGCGTTGTCGGATGTTGAGGTGAAAGAAAGAGAGGTATGGCTGAAAACTATTAATGAAATAGATGACTGTAGGATAGAGGATCTCAAGCAAAGGGCGAAACTAAAATGGGTGGTAGATGGTGATGAAAACTCGACCTTCTTTCATGGTGTAATCAAGGGACATCAAAAAAATAATCGTATCAATGGGTTGATCTTTAATGATGTGTGGATATCACAGCCAGATGCACTAAAAACCGAAATCAAAGATTATTTCCAGTCAGTATTCAAGGAAAATTCTCATGATAGACCGCCCTTCATCAATAACGGGTTTAAGGTAATTTCTTCTTCACAATCAACTTTGCTTGTAAAGAGATTTACAAAGGAGGAGATAAAGGTGGCGGTTTGGAGTTGTGGAAATGACAAGGCACCGGGTCCCGATGGTTTTAGCTTTAAATTTTTGAAACACTTCTGGGTTACATTCGAAGCTGATTTTTACTCTCTACTGGATTATTTTTATGTGCATGGCAAACTTAACCGTGGGTGCAACTCGAGCTTCATAACACTTGTCCCTAAAATATCCAATCCTCAACTCATTAACAACTTCCGGCCCATTAATCTAATCGGATGCATTTCTAAAGTGATATCTAAAATACTAGCCACTCGACTAAAAAGTGTGATTGGGTCGGTGGTGAGTGACGCTCAATCGGCATATATTGAGGGGCGTAGTATTTTGGAGGGGCCATTGATTGTAAATGAGATTGTCTCGTGGGCAAAGAGAGCAAAACGTAAAGCAATGCTCTTCAAAGTTGACTTTGAAAAAGCTTTTGACTCATTAAATTGGGGCTTCTTGGATTCGGTACTATCACAAATGGGTTTCCCGGCTCTATGGAGAAAATGGGTAATGGGTATTTTGTCCTCGGCTAGAACTTCCATACTCGTCAATGGATCACCTACTTTGGAATTTAATATTCAAAAGGGGGTGCGGCAAGGTGACCCGTTGTCTCCACTACTTTTCATCATAGCTATGGAGGCTCTTCATGTGTCTACGGTTAGTGCAATAAATTCGGGGATCTACAAGGGCTTGAAGATATCGGATACGGGTCCGACAATCTCTCATCTACTTTATGCGGATGACGTACTATTTTTGGGTGAGTGGAACGAGTCGAATTTTCATAACCTAGCAAGAATGTTGCGATGCTTTCACTTGTCTTCGGGCCTTAAGGTAAATTTCTCAAAAAGTCAACTATACGGTGTGGGTGTAGTTGATGTTGACCTAGCACACATGGCTTCCATACTAGATTGTAAAATGGGTTCTTTCCCTTTTACGCATCTTGGCCTACCGGTTGGGGCAAACATGGGTCTTGTAAAAAATTGGAAGCCTGTAGTTGACAGATTTGAGAATCAACTCTCCCTATGGAAGGCAAGGACTCTCTCTTTTGGGGGTAGGGTAACTTTAATAAAGGCGGTACTTGGCAATCTACCAACCTACTTCTTCTCCTTATTTAGCGCTCCCGTGGAGGTGTTAAAAAGGCTGGAGAAAATTAGAAGGAAATTTCTTTGGGGTGGGTGTCTTGAAAACAACAAAATAAGTTGGGTACCATGGTTCAAAGTGATCGCTCCAATAGAACAAGGGGGATTGGGCATCGGTAGTCTAACGGCTACGAACAAGGCACTTATGGTGAAGTGGTGTGTCCGTTTTAAAAATGAATCATCCCAACTTTGGGTACGGATCATTAAGGCAATACACGAAGGAATAAGGGGAGTATCATCCATACCACTAAAGAGCTCAATAAGTGGTGTATGGAAAAATATAGTTCAAATGGGAAGGGCATCGCGCAATCAACAAATCGATGTTCAAAACAGGCTGAAACTTAAGTTGGGTTGCGGGGATAACACCTACTTCTGGCTGGATAAGTGGATTGGAGATACTACCTTACGGGTTCGGTTTCCTAATCTCTTCGCCTTGGAGGCCGAAAAACACTGCAGTGTGCAACAAAGATATAACCGTGTAAATGGGAACATCACATGGGTCTGGGGCAATGCAAACGTGTTAATGGATTCGGGGGCAGTCTTAGAATGGATGGACTGTTTACAGCTACTAGAGGGTCAAAACATGAGGCCACATTCAGACGTATGGTTGTGGCACACAGGAGTTTCAGCCGAATCATTTCAGGTGGGCAGATTGAGGGATGAGCTGGATACAATGCAAGTGATACCTGAAACAAAAGTACTAAAATGGTTATGCTGGTTACCAAAGAAAATCAATTGTTTTATGTGGCGGGTCGTTCTAAACCGTATACCAACAAGGGAGGCTCTCGCTAGACGCAACGTTACTTTACCCTCACAGTCATGTGTGTTATGCGACATGGTACAAGAATCCGCAGATCATCTACTAGTCACGTGTCAGTTCGCGCAACAGGTGTGGGTAGCGATCTCATTATGGACGAAAATGCCCCTGCCTAGGTATCTATTGAGCGTTGTGGAGTTACTTGAATATGCACAAAGCTTGCAGCTTTTGGGCAATAAAAAGAAGGCGATTTATACGATCCTCGCAACTGCGTGTTGGTCGTTATGGAGGACGCGAAATGATTTGATTTTTAACGGCAGACCCAAGCAATTACAGAAGTTAATCAGTGAGATCAAGGCATTATCATTTTTATGGATCAACTCAAGGGCAAAAAATCTGCAGCTGAAATGGAAGTCTTGGAGTGAATTCAAGGTGGGCTGGGCATAAGGGTCTGTTCATTCTTTTCTAAGTTTTGGATGTAATGGTATGGAGACTTCATATGTAATTTACTTATTGTACTGTACTGTCTATTCCTGAGCCACTGGCTTGGGGTCCTTTCTTATTTAATGAAAATTGCCTCTTTCAAAAAAAAAAAAAAAGGTGAAAGAGAGAGAAATTAATTTTTTATTAAAAGTTGGGTTGAGTTGTCAATAGGGATAGTCTTATGTGGGCCAAACTAGGGTTGGCTGCCAAAAGCCTACGAAATGCATTTAAGCTTGTCATTTTGTTGGAAAGTAATAAACCATGAAGGAGGACAGAAGAAGAGCATGCTCTTAACATTTACATTAGAAGACTAGTTTGCTTCTAAGTGGCATTTCATGAAAAATAAAATAATTGCACATTACGAATTGTAACCACTGATGCCAAAGAAAGTGACTTTGTAACTTGTAAGAGAAGAGCGGGTGGAAAAACATCATGGTTACAAACTAGATAGAAAAGGTTACTGGCCGATGACTATTAACAGAGCAGGATTTGAAGGATTTTGAAATGTTTTATACGTAAGGACCAAGTTCAATAGAACACTTGTACATTAAAGTGAATATTGTACTTTAAATGAAGCTTATGATGAAAAAATCATGGGTTAGCGAAAACCTTTCATTTACGCGAAATATTCGCACTTCTTGTATCTAACACATTGCTTTCAAACTGATTGATTTAAAGCTATGCTTGCGTTAAAAATATTGTGTTTATATTGAAAATTGTGTTTGCTAAATATCATAACATGTATACAAGTTACAACAACATAATTAGTAAGTTGTGTATGCAAACATGTAACATATAAGTTGTTTTCTAAAAAGTTAATTTAAATTAATGTCCATGTTGAAAAAATTGTACACACAAAATATCACCAGAAATAAAAGCGCATATACATTTCAAAAGTTGTTCAACTGAATCAATTGGCTAAAATTTATTTGATAGTCCTTTAATTTTAACTCAAAACTCATGGATCATAGAAGCATGAAAAGGAATTAATGTATGTTTTGTAATGGTAAATGGGCCTGAAACAGTTTTATTAACAGGCCATACTTACTTAAAAGTTTGTCGATAGCATATACACATATATACTAGAATATAAAAAAATAACTTTTTACCAGATGTTCTTATTTTCAGTAACAAATACATACCACATACCAATGTAAAAATGAAATGAAAATAATAATAACAATAAGAATAATAATAATAATAATAATAATAATAATAATAATAATAATAATAATAATAATAAAAGAAAAAGACACTTCACTGCAAAATTTTCAAATGGAACTCACCAGTCAATCAAGGCTGTGATGTTCTCACTTGCTGGTTCATATGGGATCCACCTTGAGCTTCAACAGGCAAAGTTGAGGCTATGTTTTGATATTGAGCGGCAGATTGAGGTGGCAAAGGCTGAGCCGCATAGTACATACGTTGTCCCTGTAGTGAAGGATCCGCAAATTCATATACATAATTACCACCACTGCCACCAGAAGCAACGAGTTGAGTAGGTTGAGGAACATGAGAGTAGCCAACGAAATGAGGCTGCATCTGTTGATGGCTAGAAGGAACCTGCACAAGTTGAGGAGCCGCTGCACCAGGATTCGCGGCGGTTCTATACACGCCTGCTGGTGCTTCAGTTTTAGCGGCGGGTTGGGCAACCCGGGGTGCGGCGATCAAACCAGAAGGCGGAGGAACTTGATTATTAGGAGGTGCGGAAACAGCAGGAGAGGCATCAGCCTGCAATGGCAAGTTATAACCTTGTGGCGGCTGTCTAGCCGGCATATAATAGACCAAATTATGTTGATCAAGCGCCTGATGTGGAGCATGATATTGAGTTTGTGACGGGTATATCTGGTAATACGACGCCATTGGAACCATCCCCGATGGGTGGTGCTGGAGGTATTGTGGCGGTGGAACAGCAGTATGAATAAACTGAGGTTGGTGATGCATTTGATGATTTTGTGTATCAACTCGTGCAGGCTGAGCAGCTGGAGTTGAAAGTAAATACGAAGAATCTTTAACTTGTTGGATTTGAACTCTAGTGTTTTGATCAATAACATTATTGGTAGCAAATTGAGCATGTGCAGCTGGATCTTGATATATCACAGGTGGTTTACCATCACTGCAATTCAAACACGTTTTCAGTTTTCAATCAGGCATTTTATCAAACACCTATAACGCTTTACATAAAAACTAAAAAAAAATGTAATTCTAACATATTTTCAGTTTTCAGTCAGGCATTTTATCAAACACCTGTCACGCATTACATAAAACTAAAAAACACACGTAAGGCCACCCGGGGCGGTGGAATTTTTGCCCGTGATGGAATTTTTCAACGCGTGGAACAATGCCAAATGCCACCGCCACCCCTCATATTCAACACGTTAACTTTAAAACGCGTTATATTAATGATGCGTTATAAATTCTTAAATCCGACCATTTGCATGTTATGTTTAATTAAAGAAAAACCTTTAAACAAGTGATGACCATTTCCACTAAAAAGGGTTGTGAGTGATAGAATCACGGTTGATGACAACTTGATTGGATGTTGTGAGTGATAAGTGAGTGATGAGTGATGACCACCCCTACCCCCTAATTCTAACACATTTTCAGTTTTTCACTCAGGCATTTTATCAGACACCTATTACGCACTACATAAAACTAAATAAAACACTGCAATTAAAACACATTTTCAGTTTTTCACTTTAGTCATTTTATCAAACACATATCACGTATTAAATAAAACTTAAAAAAAACCCTGCAATTCAAACAAATTCTTAATTTTCACTCAGGCATTTTATCAAACACCTATCACGCATTACAGGAAACTAAAAAAACAAACAATTTAATCGTGTACCTTGAAACTGAATCCATAGATGGCTTTGATTTAGGATTCGGATCATCGATAACCACCACTGGAACCGGTTCAGCCACAAAATTCACATCCTCATGACATTTAACATTCACCTGATCATCAACACTCGCCGTAACCGGCGGCACGTTTACCATCGACGGCGTAGACGACGCCGAACCAAACGACGACGTCGTTTCCAGCATCGGAGAATCCGGAACCGACTGAACATCCTGAACCGAATTATTCCCTCTCAAACCTCTCCCAGCCACACCTTTACCACTCACATCCTTCTTCTCCGGTACCGGAACATCATCCTCTAACCCTAACAAACCATTAACCGACGTCGTATCAGAAAAACCTGACGACATTCCATTACCGTTACCGTTACAGTTACCGTTAAGCATGTTGAGAAACCAATCCTCTGATTTCGTAGCGGATTCTAACACCGATCCGATTGACGAAACGGACTCCGGTTTAACCGGAAATAGAAACAACCGGATCCGTGAAGATGACGTCATGTTTAAGTTGTTTAACCGATCGTATTCATCGATCATATTCTCCAGATCTTCATCGGTGGTTACGGAGATCAACGAATCGAGATCTTCATTCGGTAACTGATATTTAATCGTGAACGACGTCGTTGCGGTTGATCGGAGAACTGATTTGGTGAGGCGGTTAGTGAGGTCTGATAGAGTGGTGTGGCGGTCCACCACAACGATCCGTGTGTCTCCACCGACGTAGCACAACGATTTGTCGTGTGGACGAGGGACGATGTGGCCGCCGGAGCTGCACATCAGGCGGAGCTTGGTGGCCGGCGCCGCAGTGGAAGTGGTGTTGTTAGGGTTAGGGTATGGAGAGGTGTCTTCTACCCAGGAATCGATTGTTCGGGAGCGAGGAGAGGAGTCGACGGAGGTAGGGTGTGAGGTGGTGGTGGTGGTTGTTGAGATTCCGGCGGGTGTGGTGGTGGTGAGTGGTGGTGGAGCGGCGGTTTGCTCCATAAGCTTTTTGGCGAAATTTGGGGAGGAGTTGGGGGATAGTTGGATGGTGGAGGTTCTTATAGGTTTCCAGCTGGAAAGACCGTTACTTTAGTTTTATTTTTTACTATTTATTTATTTATAAATAAATGAAATTTTTTTATGCTTAGGCTATGATGTGTGGGATAAAGCAAAGCCCTTAAGGGCTTTATCACACCACGTCAGTGTTACGCCAGATCCACGTCAGACAGGGGACTTTTTAAATTTTTTTATGCTTAGGCTATGCTCTCCCTTAACTTGCAGGGTGTGAGATAAACCTCTTGTCATCATTACCAAATTACTGTTTTATTTATATATTTTATTTTTTAAATTAAATGCCAATTTTCATAACTATAAAATTAAAAATAAAACCATAATTTCATTAAAAAAATAAAAAACATTACGAAGTCATTAAAAAAACATAAGGTACTAGAAAATAAAAAAACTATATATATTTCGCCTGAATTTGTGCCTTACGGGCCTCCAAAATGACTCGGTCCTACTCCGCTAGATTTGAAAAATCTCTCGCGATAAAATCCATGTCTTTCTGGGTTTGTTTCTCCATTTTCATTTGTTGTTCTTTTTCCTTAATCGATATTATTTTGTTGAAACTTGCCTCGAAGTCGTTCAACTTTGACGGGCCATCCGATGGCGTTGAAGAAGACTTTCCTCGTGCCACTGCCTTACTTTTATCCCGACCCTTTGGTCGAGGCAGCTCCTCTGGTTCTTCAAACTCGTCAACATCGTCGTTTAGATTAATTGTTGTACGAGCATCGGACACGGATGGTTCGGTAGTAGATGTTGATTTGGACCGTTTAGACCTAGGGCGGGTTGGGTCGAACGGTGGTACAAGATGCCACTTGGGAGATTTGGAAGAAGCTCCCACGTAGTTACCATCGTAAAGTAATGCCCATGGTACAATCTATAGCCGGTGTGGGCTTGGGTCATAACGTCCACGTCGCTCAAACCACTTTTTCTTTGATTATTGTTGAAATTGCTAACCTCCGTCCTCATAGCGCTCCACTTTCCCGAAAAAGGGTCGGGCGTTCGATATTCGCCACGACCCGTTGCGCCGAAAAAATTCTCAGGTATACGAGCCCAAAATACCTTTATGTCTTGGTCGTTTCCTATAAAAAATATATTTACAAAAGTATATGTTTAATTTAAAAAATATATTTACAAAACTATATGTTTATAAAAGTATGTAAAAAATATATGGAGATAAAATTTACCAACAATCTCGTCTTCCGATACGTCGAGCCATGCTTTTGCCAACTCAAATTCTTCCTTAGGCGACCAAAATTCGATCTTCTTAGTAGCACGTTTTTCGGTCTCATCCTTCTTTCGATGACTTCGCTTTTTTGAAGAAGTTGGTTCGGCTTAGGTTTCGGGTACGGATTCGGTTTGGGTTGTGTTTTGGGTTTCGTGTATGTTTCGGGGTATGTTTTGGGGAAAATGGAGGTTGAGAATAATACCTGTAAAAACCGGGAATCAGTGTAGTGGTCGGATGAGGGGAAGTTGGGATGCTAGGTGGCATCGGATAATATATTAGCTCACCCGTACGCGGGTCTCTTCGATAACGGTGCTCTTGCTCGTTGTTTGGCGCACTTTGCCCAAACGGATTGGTCGGATCCCACCGGTTTTGGTTGTTGGGAAACATTGTAGTAGAAGTGTATAAAAAAGTATAAAGAATGTGTATAAAGATTGAGATAGAATTATATAAAAAAGTGTAGAGAATATGGGGTATTTATAGGTTAAATTTATAAAACAGGATATTAATTTTTTTTTAAATTGTTACCGTGTAACATTTTCAATTACTCACCTCCATCATGCCAAAGAATTTCACACAAAAGCTCAATAAACAGTTGTACATAAAACAATAAAAGTTGTACATTTAATATCGAATACTTGGAAAGAAATTTAAAAACTTGGAGATCATAATTAATTTCATTAATTGCACTTTTAAATTCCTATGCATATCAACCACTACTAGAAAACTACATTTTTTCCTACAAAAGTTTCCTACAAATTTCTCACAACTGAATTCTTTTTACAATTTTCCTACAATTTTTTTGACCAAAAAGAAAAACAAAAAAAAAACTAAAACGTTTCCACAAATTTCCTACAAAATTGCCACACAATAAGCATTTGTAGCAATTTCGTCACAAAATTTCTAACCTTTTCGACAAAATTCCTACAAAAATTATAAAATTTTATATTATTTGTAAAAACAACAAAATAAATAATTTAAAAAATATAAAATATTAAATTTGTCAGAAATTTGTAGCAAATTTACACCAGTTGCTACATATTTCCTACATTAAAAAATATATTTTTTAGTTGTAGGAAATTTGTCGCAAACTGTTTTGAAAACTTTGTAGGAAATTTGTTGGAAACCGTTAGTTTTGTAGATAATTCGTAGCAAATTGTTTAGAGAAAATTTATAAATTTGTAGGAAACTTGTGGAAAGTTTTATGATTTGTAGGAAATTTTGTCGCAAGAAAGTTTTATAATTTGTAGGAATTTTGTCGCAGAAAAGTTTTATAATTTGTAGGAATTTTGTCGCAAGAACGTTTTATAATTTGTAGGAATTTTGTCGGGAAAATAAAAAATTATGAATATTTTTTTTAATAATGTTATTAATTTTAAAAATAAAATATCATAAAATAATATAAAAAAAGGCAAAAACGTGGAAGAATTGTCGGAATTTTGCAAGAAGAGCGATTTGTCAGTATTTTGTAGCAAATTTTGCGACGAGAGATTTTGTAGAAATTTTGTAGCAGATTTTGTCATATTTTTGTAGCTAATCCGGTTACCCACAAGTTTATTTCCTATGAATTTTTTTGTAGGAAATTTGTAGGAAAGGTCAATTTCAGACAAATTTGCTACAAATTTGGTTGTCACAAACTTGGCAATTTTCTAGTAGTGAACTAAGAGCATTCACATTCTATCCATCAAAATATGTGAGTGGGAGTTTTTATATTATAAAGGGTATAAAAAGTGGTTGTGAGTGAATGAGAGAGAAAATGTTACTATTCATCTGTATATTTGGGGGGACACTGTTCACCCAGTATAATTTTTTTAATATATATTGAAAGTGGTTGTGAGTGAATGAGAGAGAAAAATGTGATGATAATATTATTTAATTGAAAAGGAGAGAGAAAAAGTATTTGTTTTTAGTGGAAATATATTGATATAGGAGTTGTTTTTTAGTTGAAATATATTGATAACAGATCCTTAATCGTACGGAACCGAAATTTCCGTCAGAAAAAATCCCACAAGTTGTCACTATATTATTCATATTATTTCCATCACAACTTATTCCAAAACTTCATCTTCTTCATTCTTGATTCAGAAACTCAACAAGAACTCATGGCGAATGCAACATTAACAACAGAAAATAGTGTTTACCTGCGAAAGATCGAACAACTTGCAAACGAGAAGTTAAGATTCTTTCGAGACAAGGAGTTACGACAAGAAACACACAAGTCAAACCCTAAATCCACATGTGCACGGTCAACTTCCGTGCATGTAAACAACAACAACAACAAAAACAGCCTTCGTACACCCGGGAAGAAGAAGGTATCAAAGCGTAAACGGCCACCGTCCACCGGAGAAGCCGGTAGTAAGAAAAGAAAAGTACCAAAGAAGGCCGAAGACCGTCCTCCGGCGGTGGTCAACGAGATAACGGAGCGGTTGAAAGAGTTTATTGTGAATGAGATGAAGGGCACGGGCGTGAGAGTTGTGATACAGAAGAAGTTGTTTGATTCGGATACTAGGCATGGATTAAATAGGTTGAACATGCCGGTTAACCAACTGCAGACTAATGAGTTCTTGACGGTGGATGAGAAGGAACATCTTAAAAAAGGAAAAGGAAACCAGATTGAGGTTCGGTTGTTGGGGCCAACGTTGGAGGTCTACAAGGATCCGATGAATTTGAGGTGGTGGCCCATGGAAAGCACTGAAAACTATGTGTTGACGACTAACTGGTATAGGTTTTGGTCCACGAATAAGTTGCATCTGAAGAGAGACTCGAATGTTCAAGTGTGGTCGTTTCGTGGATCAGATCAGAAGTTGTGTTTTGCTGTTGTTTGTGTGCAGGAACCAGTTGTTGAAGTCGTGGATTCTGACTCTTGAGGATGCATGCACGTACTATGTTTATGTTTATTTACAGTCGTTTGTTTAACCTGAATCTTTAGATAATTTCTTGATCATATAATTCATTAAAGACATTAAGGTGGTGTTTGTTTTTTAAGATGCAAAAGGTCTGCAGTCTGCGGACCGCATCTGCATACATCTGCAGGAGAAGAGGTGGACCAAAGGTCTGCAGTCTGCAAGGAGAAGAGGGTTTGTTTTTTTATTATACATAAACCACTTCTCACAAACACCCTCCTCTTCTCACACACACCCTCCACAGATCTCTCTCCTCTCGATCCCTCTCTCTGCCTTCATCACCACCACCAAGCACCACCGTAAACCCACCACCACCGTCACCACTACACCACCGCCACCATCGTCTCTCTCTCCTCGGCCTCATCTACTGCCAAGAACAACCACAACCACCGCCACCACCGTCTCTCTCTCCTCTGCCTTCATCTACCACCACAACCACAACCACCCACCGCTCCCTCGATCTCCGATTTGGGGTTCGATTTAGGGTTTTTTATTAATCAAATCACGTTCTGAAACCCTAATTCTAACATCATCTTCATCTGACGTCATCAATTTCCGAACGGAAGCTTCAATTAGTTTATAATCCGGTGCGTGTGAAGGTGAATCGGTTCTGTTTAATGATATTTTTGGCTTTCCAATTCCATTTCCCACCATGTCTTTTTTTTATGGATTCAACGAGGATTCATTGTAAAAAGGGAAAGGAGAGTTTGGGGGTGAGGGGGATTTGGGATTGGTTGATTTTGATGATGATGATGATATCTCAACTGCTGTTTATGAAACCTTATCGTCTTCACTTTATAGTTTTTTTTTTTTTTTTTGGGGGGGGGGGGGGTTGGGCAGGGATGTGGTGGTGGCAGGGATGTGGTGGTGGAGGTGGTGGTGATGTATCAGATGGCGGTGGTGGCAGGGATGTGGTGGTGGAGGTGGTGGCAGGATGTGGGGGTGGAGGTGTGGAAGAAGAGCCAAGAAGAGGTTTGTGTCTGTGTGGTGAAGACATGGGAACATGTCTGTGTGGTGAAGAGGTCTCGCAGACCTTTTTTAATCCAAACGTCTGCCCGCGTCTGCGCGGCGCAGACATAAGTGGCCAGAAGTACTTCTGGCCAAAAAAACAAACAGAACCTAACTAAACTCAAGAAATCGAGAATCTTACGAGCAGTGGCGGACCCAGAAATTATTTGCTGAGTGTGCGGATGAGGTGTTCAACCATATTTTCAAGGGGTGCGGTCGGTTTTTTTGCCTAAAATATAAACTATTTTTTTTTTCAAAGGGTGCGGCCGCCCACCTTGGCCAAAGGGTGGGTCCGCCCCTGCTGATGGGCAATGGTGAATGTACATATATGTCCTTGAGTAGGAAGGTATATACATGAACTTATTATGGTGTGATTTACATTGGTTATATTGTGTGAAGTTGATGCTTATATGTTACAGTATTAAATATTAAACTTAGATTGTGTATTATGTTGTATTTGTATGTTGACATTAACACCTTATAACTTTGCAACTTTTTTGTGCATCATCAGTAGTACTCTGTGCTTTGGGAGTGTTTCAAAAAAAAAACTCCCCATCTTCCCTTTTATCCACCGACGTGTCCCACTCTCTCTCCCCAGCACTGCATTCAGAATTTAGAGAGAGAAAGTCAAGGTTTGAGAGAGCATCTTCTCCCAGATCCACGTTTTCCTGCCTCTACATCTCCCTCCGCTGGCTATGACGGATGTCATCACTCTCACTCCGGCGAGAAGAAGCGTAACAACGACAGATCTGGATTCGATTGGGACCTCATGACCTTCACAGATAATAGGATGCAGCAGAACCGCCAGTCGCCGTTTCCGCCGTCAATCGGCGGTTTGCAGCGGCAGTCGAGCGGTAGTGGCTACGGCGAGAGCTCAATTTCCGGTGATTACTTTGTTCCGTCGCTGTCGGCGACGGTTAACGGTGTTGGCGGTGATTCTGAGGGTTTTGCGACAGTGATGGATGGCGGAGGCGGCGGTCGTGGTGAGGTGCGGCGCGGGTAGATCGTAAACATTGAATGGATTACAGGGAGATTATTATACAAACCAGGTATGTTATCTCACATGGAAAATAGTGTTTTGTTAGCAATTATATTTAAAATTGAAGTTGCAGAAGTTAATTAGTATGAGTTATTGAGTTTTACTTGAGTTCTTTTTAGTTTGATATTTGTTTAGAGGGTTGAATTTGTGGGTGTTGTAAACTGGAAGGAAAGCAGCTTGGAATATCTTTCACTCGCGCTTGCAGCGGTTATTCCTTTGGTTCTTGCGGCTTACAGGAAACTGCGACCTGATGCTGGTGAGAGGTACTGAAATCTTATGGTATTTTTAAGATTATTGTTTTGGGTTATGATTATTGTGGTTCTATTGTATAATAGTTATAATAATAATGTTGTTAAGTTAGAAATGAAGCAGTTGGAAGCTTCTATTCTGTGTACTGTTTATTATTGTGGTATGAACAAGATGTGATTAAATTTTGAGGGAATACAGTGAATCTACTTTTGTTTAAAGTTGTTGGTTCTGTTGTTTTGTGCATCTTGGATTGTTGAATCTTGCATGAAATATGATATGTGTTTATGAATTGTTGATTGAGGTTTAGTTGCTAGCGTTTCGAGGTAAATGGTTTAGTGCAAAGTAAGTCGCGTGACGGACTTTGTCATGTGTTTTGAAATTGAATATTGGAATTTTGGAGAGAGATTCAGATTATACTGTTTTTACTCATTCCTGTAACAGCTAACTTTTATCCATTTTTGAGGTAAATTGACCCGTTTACAAGTTTGTTCATTAAACTTTAACCAAACACGAACATATAAGCGAACACAATTTTTTTGTTCGTGTTCGTCACTGAAGAAGGCTGGCAAAGAGAGCGAAGAGGGTGGAGCAATCCGTTCTGGTAGGGACGACATTGCCAACGTGTACACACATAGATAAATTTAATGAATATTGTATAGAGAACTCGGAGCAAAAGCATCGCTTTTGATGTTTCTTTCCAATACATTTTGTTTTTTCATTAAGAGTATTTGTTTTGACGTCCATTGGATTAATTTTTTTTCCATCAAACTTGCTTTTGCAGAGACCTTTTGATATCTTTTAAGACTTCAATTGGACAAACCTCACCGTATTATTCTTCACAGGTATGACGAGTAACTTTTTAGGAGTCTCGATCATGGTGTTTAGAATGGCCATAGGTGTGTTTCAGTTATCATGGTCTGTAATCCTATTTTCCATATGTGATTCGACCAAGGTTTTACGTAATGTTATGTGCCGCAAAATCCATAGGTGTGTTGCAGCTGCTTTATCAACAATTGGCTATGAAACTGAGGTAATTTTATTGTTTATAAGAATTATATTTAGAAGTTTTTGCATAATGTTCAAGTAAGGCTCTTAGTAATAGTTACCTAATGCATACAGTAATATGGGTGAACTTTATGCATTGTGTTACAAAATTTGTGTGTGGAATCTCATCATGTAGGTTGTAGTAAATGGTTAACATAATGCCCGGATAACGATACTTCCTTAGCTTAAAACCTACCCCATGTTGCAGAATTTGTATATGTATACTGGGCATGCTGATCTACTATCCAGTTACTTACTACCTGATTAATTCTGATAGATACTAGAAAATAAAGGGTTCACAAGTTTTTTTATGAATGGGTCAATTTGGTTACGTAGATTAGATATTTAGATTATAAGGAATGTAATAAGACGAGTCGAGTAACAATTAATGTTTGATTTAACTTTACAACTCACTTTTGGTGTCATTTAGATCCGGCTTTTTTTCGGTACGATGAGATAAGTATGAGTCGGAAGGTTGGAGAAGAAGACAAGGACGGATGCTCGCATGTAAGAACCCCGCCGCATTGCGGCGGGTACTAATTCCTAGTTGTTATTATTGTGTAAATAAGGGTTAAAACTATGGTTAGGAAAATTACACATTTAATACCACTTAGGGGTAGAGGTGGTCATCACTCACCACCCATTTATCAGTCACAACATACAATCAAGTTCTGTCATGTCATCAACCATTATTCCATCACTCACAACCTTCTTAGTGGAAATCTCATCACTCACAACACCCAACAATAAACTCTCACATCCCCTCAAATGCTTCCATTTTTCACGCGTCATATTCTTAATGCGTTATTAAGTTTACGCGTGATGTCGGCACAGTGGCGGTGATGTTTTATATATTTCCACACGTGAAACTCAATTATCACGGGATATTTTTTATCCACCCCGGGTGGCCTTATTGGGTAGTTACTTACCCTGCGCTGCGAAACAAAGGGATATGACTGATGTGGTGTGGGTTTGGTTAGTATATAAACGGTCAAAGTCTGTGTGAAACATAATGTTAATGGATGGTTAATAATTTTTGAGTCTAATCTTTGTTCTTAATATATATACTCCTGTTTTTAATCACCGCAAATTTCCTTTAACAAATTCCTGTGTTTTATCAGATTCTACATACCAACAGTGATGTATCAATTAATATAGATAAAAGTTTATGAATGTATGTTATGTTGAGACTAGTGATGTTGGAAAAATAGGTGAAAATAGCATTTTTCACAAATATAGAAAAATGATTTTTTCCTATTTTGGACTAGAAATAAATATAATAAAATGAGCGGGTTTTATATATTTATTTGTGGGTTTGTGTTCTATGTTGGAAGAGCTTCGCAACGAACTAAACACGTCCAAAACGGAGCTAAGATGAATGAGATATCGATGCTCAAAGTTGGGTGTTTGGAACATTCAATGCTGAAACAAAAGGGAAAGTAGCACCTCGTCCCACATCGGATGAGAGATGGAACTTAAAGGGGTATTTAAGTGGGAACTCTCCATCCTTATTGTTTCATGGGAGCACTCACTAGTGTACTCGCGAAGGGTGCGGAGCACCCTAACTCGCACCCGCACCCGCCCCCGCGCGCGCGTGGCGTGGGCGATGAGGCGCAATGTGGCGCTTTGATGGCGCACTTTGCACTTCGCATCGCCGCGAGCCGCTTGAGAGCCGCCTTTGTATTTTTGACCACGTGCGCGTGGTGGATCTCATAGGCTGCAGGGACCAAGTGGAGTGCAGGTTCGAAGCGCGTGATGTGGCAGTCCGCGCGCGGGTATACGTGGCACGAAGGCGCGCGGTAGCGCATGGTGCATAGGTCCTGAGGTGTCGTGCGCGGCGCACCAAAGTGAGCCAAAACGGCGCGACTGTGTGGCGTGCTCGTAGAGGCTCACAGGTGACGTGGCGCACGCGCGTATGGCAGTGAGCCAAGAGGCCGCACCGCGCATGGGCGTGCAGACCTGGGCGCGCAAGTCACCCTGAAGCTTCCAGCATTGAATGACAGAGCAGTTTCAGTCCAGCTTCGTAACTGACGAGTTAACGGGCTTTGACTGAGAATTAAATGACGTATTAAATTGCATTGAAGACGTTTAATGCAATTTAAACCTCTCTTTAATTCGATTTTTGACTGTTTCAACTTAGGAGCTGTATAAATACAGCTCCATACCCAGCTGCAGAAGACACCAGCAACACAACAGCATACGCTACTTTCTCTCTACTATTCTCTGATCTTTCTCCAGCAAGTTTTCAAGGTAACCTTCGGGTTGTAGGCGAACTCCGGCAGTACTACTGCTCCGGCTGTTGTACCCTGGGAAACAAAATGAGTACTCTTGGGAGACTCGGAATTTATTTTAAGGGAAGCGTGTTGAACACGTGCCTCAGTCTTCGTTTTTTCTTCTTCTTCTACACCCATTCTTGTATTTGATTTATTTCAGTTGTAATAGTACTTTTGTTTTTCCAGCTTTCTTTATTTCTGTATTGTAATCAGTTAATAAAATTTGTTTATTTTATTTATTTACGCGAACGGTTCCTACAATCTTAAAACAAATTTTTAAAACCGTTCGTGTAATCAAAACCATTCTGTTTGTGATTCAAACTAGTTTTGTTTTCACTCAGTTTGTGTTTTAAAAACAGATTTTTTTGTTGTTTTCTTCTTCAAATGAGCGACTTTGGTTGAAAACAATTGGTTACATTCAGCTTGTCCTTAAAAGTGCTAAAACTTTCTGATTTGGTCTTCAAAGTTGGACTTAGAAGCCGAAACAGTAAATTGTGGTAAAATTAAAATTTAGTAGTTTCCTTCTGGTTTGTGCGTAAATCAGAATTTTTTGACTAAAAATTTTAATTTTAATTTTTTCAGCATGTCGAACGAAAATGTCAACGTTAACAACACCACAAATGTTGTGACGGGAACCCCTCTTAACGCCACTACTGTTGGAGCGTCCACAGTGGCCAATCACGCTGAACGACCCGAGAAGTTCTCGGGTCTACACTTCAAAAGGTGGCAGCAGAAGATGTTCTTCTACCTGACCACCATGAACCTTGCGAGGTTCTTGTCGGAAACCGCTCCCAACCTGTGGAAGGGGAGACCGACGCACAAAGACAGTGCGCGGTAGATGCGTGGAAGCATTCGGATTTCATATGTCGTGGCTATGTGTTAAACGGCCTGTCGGATGCGTTGTATAATGTGTACTACAACGTCAAGACTTCCAAAGACCTTTGGGATGCCTTGGACAAAAAGTACAAAACGGAGGATGCTGGCACAAAGAAATTTGTGGTAGCCCGTTTCTTGGATTTCAAAATGGTTGATTCTAAAAGTGTTATGAATCAAGTCCAAGAATTCCAAATTATACTACATGACATCTTTGCGGAAGGCATGACACTTAGCGAGACATTCCAAGTGGCAGCGTTGATTGAAAAGTTACCTCCTGGTTGGGTGGATTTTAAGAATTATCTTTAACACAAACGAAAGGAGATGACTTTAGAGGACCTTATTGTTCGTCTTCGGATTGAAGAGGGCAATAGAATTGCCCTAAAAGGCAGCCAGGCGCAAACTTCTGCTAGCGCAAATGTGGTTGAGCTTGGACAATCCTCTAAGGGCGCGAAGGGTAAGGGGAAAAAGGACAAAGAGAAAGCAAAGGCTAGCAAACTTGGACCGAAGAAAGGGGTTGTGAAAAAGAAACCTCCAACGTTCCAAGGGACTTGTTACAACTGTGACGAGCCGGGGCATCGGGCTAACCAATGCAAGAAACCAAAGCGTGAGCGCGCGCACATGGTGGATGAAGACGGAATGCCTTTGGTGGCAATGATTTCCGACAAAACCGCAATGTTGGATGAGGTCAATGCTGTGACCAACACTCCAAAAGGGTGGTGGATTGATACGGGAGCGACCCGTCATGTGTGCCCAGACAGGAGCCTCTTTACCACCTTCAAGGAGCTTGCGGGAGATGAGAAGCTGTACATGGGAAATGCAGGCACCGCGGACATCAAGGGTGAAGGAACGGTGATTTTGAAGTGGACTTCAGGGAAGGAGCTCACTTTAAGCAACGTGTTATATGTTCCAGACTTGCGCGAGAGCCTAGTCTCGGGATGGTTGCTTAATAAGTTTGGATTTCGTTTAGTTTTTGAGAGCAATCAATTTGTACTAACTAAACGAGGAATGTATGTAGGCAAGGGCTATGCCCAAAATGGTATGTTCAAATTGAATGTAATGGCTGTGAAAAAGAACATGAATAAAATTGCTACTACTTCTACTTATATGCTTGAGTTTTCTGAATCGAATAAATGGCATGGTAGATTAGGTCACGTAAATTTTAATTCAATACGCCGTTTAATCAATTTAAATTGTATACCAACATTCCATATTGATTCACACTATAAGTGTGAAACTTGCGTTGAATCCAAACTTACAAGAACATCATCGAAATCGGTTGAACGAATAACCGAACCCCTTGATTTAATTCACACTGATATTTGTGATTTAAAAGCGGTACCCACAAGAGGTGGAAATAAGTACTTCATCACGTTTATTGATGATAGTACTAAATATTGCTATGTATATTTACTAAAAAGTAAAGATGAAGCAATAAGTAAATTTATCTTGTATAAAAATGAAGTTGAGAATCAACTTCAAAAGAAGATAAAAGCTTTGCGAAGCGACTGAGGAGGCGAATATGTTGCACCTTTTGCCGATATATGCACAAAAAGTGGCATTGTACATGAGTGTACACCTCCTTATTCTCCACAATCAAATGGCGTGGCGGAACGAAAGAACCGCACATTGAAAGAAATGATGAACGCCATGTTGATAAGTTCTGGGGTGAGCCAGGAAATGTGGGGGGAGGCCATTCTCTCGGCCAATTATCTTTTGAACAAGATACCATTGAAAAAGAGAGACGAGACTTCATATGAGTTATGGAAAAAGAAAAAGCCTTCATATAAATACTTGAAAGTGTGGGGGTGCCTAGCAAAGGTGATTGTACCACCTCCTAAGGCTCTTAGGATAGGACCCAAAACTGTTGATTGCATATTTATTGGGTATGCGCATCAAAGTAGTGCACATCGCTTTCTTGTACATGAGTCCAAGAATCCTAATGTACACGTAAACACTATCATGGAGGTGAATCCTAACGTTGTGTCTTACTTTGAAAATGTGTTTCCTTTGAGAAGACAAACACATGCAACGTCATATACACCTACTTTTGAAGTAGGTGAAAGCTCATCTAGACCAGTTGATGAGGTAGTTCATGATAAGACACATGAACAACCTGAGGTTGAAGAAAGTGACCGTAGGCGAAGCAAAAGGCCAAGGGTTGAAAAATCCTTCGGTCCAGACTTCGTTAGCTATATGGTTGACGGCGAGCCCAATACATATCGCGAAGCGGTTTCCTCTTCAGAAGGACCTCAATGGAAAGAAGCAATAAGGAATGAAATTGATTCTATATTGCAAAATCATACTTGGGAGTTAGTAGTTCTTCCACCTGGTTGCAAACCACTTGGATATCGTTGGATATTCAAAAGGAAGATGAAAACTGATGGAAGTATTGATAAATACAAGGCTAGGTTGGTGATTAAAGGATTTAGACAAAAGGAAGGTCTAGATTACTTTGATACCTACTCGCCTGTGACACGCATAACCTCGATTAGATTGGTTCTTGCTATAGCGGCTTTAAGAAATTTGGAAGTTCACCAAATGGATGTTAAAACCGCATTTCTAAATGGCGATTTAGAAGAAGAGATTTACATGGAGCAACCTGAAGGTTTCTCTGCCCCAGGTCAAGAGGGTAAAGTATGTAAACTCGTCAAGTCTTTGTATGGCTTGAAGCAAGCACCAAAACAATGGCACCAAAAGTTTGATCATGTCATGATTGACAATGGTTTCAAAATAAATGAGTGCGACAAATGTGTTTATTTCAAAGACACAAATGAAGGTTATGTGATTTTATGCCTTTATGTAGACGATATGCTTATCATTGGGAGTAATGATAAAATTATCAAAGCTACTAAAAGCATGTTAAAAGCGAGATTTGACATGAAAGACATGGGTTTAGCAGATGTGATTCTTGGAGTAAAGATCATAAGAACCCAAGAAGGTCTTGTGTTAAGTCAATCTCACTATGTGGATAAAATTCTTGAAAAATTCAACTCGGGAGATACGAGTGTAGCTCGAACTCCAGTTGATACCTCCCAACATCTCAAGAAGAATAAAGGAGATGGAGTTGCTCAGTTAGAGTATTCAAGAATTATTGGCAGTCTAATGTATCTAATGACATGTACTAGACCCGACTTAGCTTACGCGGTGAGTAGGCTAAGTAGATACACCAGCAATCCGTGCGCGGATCATTGGAAAGCTATCACGAGGGTGCTTAAATACATAAGATACACAAGAGATTATGGACTGCATTATACCCGACAACCAGCAGTGATCGAAGGATACACTGATGCAAACTGGATATCGGATAATAAAGATTCCAAATCAACAAGTGGTTACGTGTTTACACTTGGAGGAGCTGTTATTGCTTGGAAGTCTTCTAAGCAAACGGTGATAGCAAGATCCACAATGGAATCCGAATTTATCGCCTTGGATAAGTCAGGCGAGGAGGCAGAATGGCTACGTCAATTCGTGGAAGATATTCCAAGATGGCCAAAGCCTTTGCCAGCCATATGTGTACATTGTGATAGCCAATCAGCGATTGGTAGAGCTCAAAGCTTGATGTACAATGGCAGATCAAGGCATATGCGACGTAGACATAACACGATACGACAACTACTCTCAACGGGTGTTATCACAATTGATTATGTGAGATCAACGGATAACATTGCGGACCCGTTAACAAAAGGCTTAAGCAGAGAGTTAGTAGAAACGTCGTCAAGAGGAATGGGACTAAAGCCCGTGATAAATGGGAATATGAGGGAAACCTAACTTAGTTGACTGGAGATCCCAAGATCTAAGTTCAATAGGACAACTTAATCATATTACCAAACGGAGTCACTGTGGGGGAGTACCCCAAACTAAATAAAAGGGAGTTACATATACTTCCTAGTCCATTCCAATCAGTGACATTGAAGTGAGGCTAAGCATATTAAGGTTAACGATTACGGGAAATCAAATAGCCATGATGCTTTTAATGATTCAGAGGAATCACCTATGTTAGAGAGAAGTAGGGTCGCTTCAAATGGATTTGTGGGGTGCGCAAATCCTAGAGCTCTCGCAGAACCAGACTAGTGTTCCAGGACCATAATAGGACACGACAATGAGGAGTTGGCCAAAACAGGGAGAGTATTGTGTGAAGTGTATTGTCGTTTACACAAATGGGGGTATGTTCAAGGACATCGCGTCTACACACCGCTAGTAAGCTAAGTACGCTTCACAAAAGAAGGTTCAAAGGTGACAACCTACCTATCTTGCAATACTTAACTGTCGAAGTTTATCGTTGGAAAGTGTAAGGAAAAGATCCATTTCCATACATGTGGGGGATTGTTGGAAATTTGATGAAAATAGCATTTTTCATGTGGGGGATTGTTGGAAAAATAGGTGAAAATAGCATTTTTCACAAATATAGGAAAATGATTTTTTCCTATTTTGGACTAGAAATAAATATAATAAAATGAGCGGGTTTTATATATTTATTTGTGGGTTTGTGTTCTATGTTGGAAGAGCTTCGCAACGAACTAAACCGCGTCCAAAACGGAGCTAAGATGAATGAGATATCGATGCTCAAAGTTGGGTGTTTGGAACATTCAATGCTGAAACAAAAGGGAAAGTAGCACCTCGTCCCACATCGGATGAGAGATGGAACTTAAAGGGGTATTTAAGTGGGAACTCTCCATCCTTATTGTTTCATGGGAGCACTCACTAGTGTACTCGCGAAGGGTGCGGAGCACCCTAACTCGCACTCGCACATGCAAACGCTCGCGCGTGGCGTGGGCGATGAGGCGCAATGTGGCGCTTTGATGACGCACTTTGCACTTCGCATCGCCACGAGCCGCTTGAGAGCCGCCTTTGTATTTTTGACCACGTGCGCGTGGTGGATCTCATAGGCTGCAGGGACCAAGTGGAGTGCAGGTTCGAAGCGCGTGACGTGGCAGTCCGCGCGCGGGTATACGTGGCACGAAGGCGCGCGGTAGCGCATGGTGCATAGGTCCTGAGGTGTCGTGCGCGGCGCACCAAAGTGAGCCAAAACGGTGCGACTGTGTGGCGTGCTCGTAGAGGCTCACAGGTGACGTGGCGCACGCGTGCATACCAGTGAGCCAAAAGGCCGCACCGCGCATGGGCGTGCAGACCTGGGCGCGCAAGTCACCCTGAAGCTTCCAGCATTGAATGACAGAGCAGTTTCAGTCCAGCTTCGTAACTGACGAGTTAACGGGCTTTGACTGAGAATTAAATGACGTATTAAATTGCATTGAAGACGTTTAATGCAATTTAAACCTCTCTTTAATTCGTTTTTTGACTGTTTCAACTTAGGAGCTGTATAAATACAGCTCCATACCCAGCTGCAGAAGACACCAGCAACACAACAGCATACGCTACTTTCTCTCTACTATTCTCTGATCTTTCTCCAGCAAGTTTTCAAGGTAACCTTCGGGTTGTAGGCGAACTCCGGCAGTACTACTGCTCCGGCTGTTGTACCCTGGGAAACAAAACGAGTACTCTTGGGAGACTCGGAATTTGTTTTAAGGGAAGCGTGTTGAACACGTGCCTCAGTCTTCGTTTTTTCTTCTTCTTCTTCTACACCAATTCTTGTATTTGATTTATTTCAGTTGTAATAGTACTTTTGTTTTTCCAGCTTTCTTTTTTTCTGTATTGTAATCAGTTAATAAAATTTGTTTATTTTATTTATTTACGCGAACGGTTCCTACAAGTGAATCACAATAGCATGTCATCACTCATCACAACTCTCACGTCCGTGCCCTTCATCTCATGACCAAAAGTTCCAAAGGGGTGGAAGGTCATGAGACCCAATTTATATATTGTATAAATATTTAGGCAAAATAACTGGGGGGACAATCCTATATAATTTTAAAATTTTTGGACAAAAAATAGGAAATTTTATACTTCTAACCGAAACATTCGGGGGCTGGTGCACCCCGACTTTACACTAAGCTCTTCCCTTGTTTGGTGAACTAGCTTCAACTTAATTATAACAATATAACATTATCTATATGACTGTATGTTGTTCTCTTTTGAGTCGCATTGGTTGTAGGTAAGTTGGGGAGATGTAAATGTTTGAAGATGAATCATAGTCAATGCGCCTATGTTTTCTATTATGGTATTTTTAGATGTGTCATGTTTTTTAGTTAAATTTAAAGAGATAATTTTTGTTTAATGTTGAAATGTTTTCCCCTTTAATTATCTAACTAAAACTAGCTAAAAAACAACAAACTGAACACGTGTTGATACTCTTTTAGTCATATTACGAGTGTATTTTTTTAGTTTTCTTTGTTATTTAGTATAGGGAATGACTGAAATATAATGCCAACCGAGTCTCCATTGCGGCATCCATGTATTGGTCTTATCAAAATCGGGTTCAGTGTTTGTTTTGCTTTTTGCTCGAATTAAAACACGTTATTTTTACCATTGCAACAACTGTAACGCTCTGCTCCTTCCGTTTTTTCCATTTTTTTAGAAAACTCGTATTTGCCTTCTATTTTTAGAATCACAGTCGAAACGGATAAAAAAAATGACAACCGAAGCATTTCGCGTTTTTTTTTATGAAACAGACGCGCGAAGTGACGACAACGGCTACCGGTACTATCCTACTTTTTTTTTTTAAACTAAAATTTTAGTTTATGACGTTACGAAGAGTTCGGATTTTGATAATGGGTCTCGTAGGAACTACGGGCCACTTAAACTCGTGGATTGGGCTTGCGGGCATTGGGCCCAAGCCCAAAACCCACTTAAATCAACCACAACCCTAGTGTTTAAAAGACTAATTATCATCTTCAACCTCTTTTTATAAAAACCTAAGCTAAACACGTACACTCTCCTGCTCCCTCATCTTCTCCTTCTTTTATAAACCCTAGCCCCATCTTCAACAAAGAACTCTGTCTCTCTCTCATTCTTAGTTGCAGGCAACATCACACTCACACAAAACCCTTACACAACTCAGATATTCATACAAAACTCAAGCCAAACACTCTCACGGTTACCCTCACCTGCTCCGATGAAGACCACCGGCTGAACGAAGGTGACCGGCGACCTCTTCTTCTCCGACGCGACACCAGTACCCCATTCATCTTCTCCGGTCGGATTTCCGGCAGACACCATCAACCATCCCCCTGTTCTTGACTAATTGAACCGCCGACCACCACCCCTCTGGTGGTGGCACACAGCGACGCAGATAGAGAGAGAGAGATGCGAAGAGAAGACGGCGGCGCCGTCATCTGCGGCGGCGACGACAACCGTTCAGCGACTCAGTTTTGTACGGTTCAACTTGGATCCGGTGCGGTCCAGGTCAGTCTTGGTCCCCAGGTATTTTTTTTTTCCGGTTCAGTTCACATTGTTCCGGGTTTAATCTTCAACTTGGTTCTGATTCAGTTTTGGGTTCGTGTTTGTTTCGATTCGTGATTCGGGTTCCTGTTCGGTTCAGGTCTCGGGTCAGCAGGTTCGAATCCAAGTTGCTTCGTGTTTTAAGTCTCGGTTCAGATCCAAGTTGGTTCAGTTTTGGGCTCGGTTCAATCTTGGCTTGGTTCAGTTCGGCTTATACTCAGTTCGATTCAGTCAACAACAGTCAAAGCGGAGTTCAGTTAGTGATTCGGGTGACTCGGTCAAACCGAGTCAACTCGGTCAACTTCAGTCAACTCGGTCAACTTCAGTCAACTCAGTCAACACACGACTTGGTATAATCTTAATGTCGCAAATTCTGTTATTATTATTTCAATAAATAGTTATTGTTTTAAAAACGAACTCGAACCGTTATATGTAGTGATTATTTACGTTTGCCATTGACAATAATCTTATATATAATGTGATTAATTGTTGAGTTTTGAAAAATTTTATCGACAACTTGTGTTGTCGGGATCGTCCAAAAAACAGAGGAAACTCTGCCCGTTTTTTTTGTAAAAATCGGTAAAAATGAAATGTGTTAATCTCTTAAAGCGAACCCTATCAATTCGCTTACTTTTTATAAAAATAGATATAAATGTATATTTATTTTGGTCAACATTTCAACAATACTTTTAATAGAATTAATTTTGATATATTACTTAAACTAAATAAAATAAAATATATATAAACATCACTAGCTATGCTTTAAATCTCACTTCCAATCCTACGTCGTAATTCCGTTTATTCTTGCACGATCGTTTGCCCGTATAGGGTGACCTCGGTGTTCCGTCCTCCTAATCTCTTACGCTCGTCAACACTTGGATAATCGGAAGACTTAGCAATTATGTGAGTATACTCGATCCCTTTTTCCCCTTTACACTTTGGGATGCAACATGTATAATTATGCAAACAACTTTTGAACTAAACATACTCAATCTTTGAACGAAGCATGAAACTAATGTGACTTACTTGCTATTCTTGTATGCTCTATGAACGATTTGGAACGTTATATGCTCATTGACTTGCTCGCCCACCTTAACAATTATAGCGCTATAGGATTAACGTCGCGCCTGCTATTCTATTGGGTATTGTTAAGTTACCACCCCGCTGAACGATTGGGATTAGGCTATTTTTATGCGTTGTGTTCTAGGGTTTGATCATATTGTACGCCAAAATTGCATGCTAGTAATCACATATTATGAATCATGTTGGATTGAGTTTTTATTCTATTATGCTATGTAAACTAACTTGTATACTCGCTCATTGCCTTTGCATTGAAACTCTATTTTAATACATGTTGCAGGTTGATTATTGAAGTATGGATGAATGATGAAACAAGTTTAGGGTGGACTAGATACACACCTTTAATCTATTTATCTTTTGTTGATTTGAATTTGAACAATGTTGTTATTTCCATTTTAAATGTTGTATGACAATTTAGTTCTTGCAATGAAATTTGAATTCAATTAAATATTGTCACATAGTGTTATGATGTTTTGAGCAATTTGTTCGTCTCATCCCGATGTTTCCGCCATCGGTTGGGGTGTGACAGATTGGTATCAGAGCCATAACTATAGGGAATTAAGAAAAGTAGGAATGCTTTAACCTAGTCTATAGTTTTAGAGCTTTATTCTTATGTTTTGCTTTAAAATACTTGCATGCTACTTTATTTGTTCTTATTTATTCTCTTTTGATCTTTTAAACATATATGTCGCTTATGTGTTAACACTTGACATGCTATACTTGCTTTATTATGTGTTAACGCTTGTTCCATTGTCCTATCATTTATGTGTTATTCTTAACATTCTTTTTATGTGGTAACATTTGTTTCATTATTCCATTAATTACGTGCTATTCTTGACATGTTTATACTTGCTTGTTAAATCTTTAACATACACATTTCCTCATGTGTCTTACTCGATTATTTCCGACAACACTCGTATTATACAAACGAGACGAGTTTACCAAAATAGGCGTGAAACCCACAATTTGGTAAGCGACTCTCATCCCGCTTGATTATATTTTTGCACGAAATTCACCATTAAGTTATGAGTGAAATCCACATCTTAATGGAAATTTCAAACTTAAATTCTAGTGGACCCTCATCAGCGTGTCAAATTTAATTTGACCCGACGAGTACCAACCACACTTGGGGTACGAAGTCGTTAAGTTAGGGGTGAAACCCGCATCTCGTCGGCTAGTCCCACTTCTTAATTTTTTTAAATCCCGCCAAGTCTCGAAATTTCGATTGAATTGGAACGTGTAGTAACCGGAAGGGTAAATACCGTTAACCGACATGTCGGCAAGAGTATTTCACCTATTAGGCCAAAGCATGTTCTAAATTTCAAAAGACCTTTCGACCACTTTGGTTAGTCAAAGTTCCGTTTTGTAACCATCCAAGTTTTAATTAAACTTACACTTTATTATTCTCGACCTCTTATGATGAAACTATCTCTTGTCAATTTTGAAACATTTTTGAGATTTAACTTTTGCGCACACATCACACTATTACTTTCATACGATTATACATTATTAGCATGCATAATTTCACGTAATTTTATTTACACTTTTGAAACAACGAGTGGAGACATATCATCAAGATAGGAGTGATTTCCTTACCTTGACGATTAACTCCGCTTCTTTTCTCATCTTACAACGACCTAACCAACGGATTAGGGGTGATTCCCTTACCTAAGTGATCGTTACCAACGCTTTCTTTTAATAGGCTATATTATGTAAACACGATCATGTTTATACCTAATTCATTTATCATGTATTTCAAAATGCTTCATTTATTTAAACGTACCTCTTATTCTATAATCTATTTTCACATCACTCGCATACACAAAAATTTTAAATGTTACCATAAACGCGTGTTCCCCGATTTTCAAAATTTCACGAAATACTACTTGTCAGCCTAGTCGGTTTAATAAATCCGTTGCCCACAAATTCACCAATCAACGTAAACATCGAAACACGCTCCTCTCACACCATTAAACTAGAGATTGTTATTCTCAATTGAGAATCAAATCAACTTTTTCTCACACACCTATAAAATATTACCAATATTATTTAATCATTTACTAAAATTCATTTTCAAAACCAATGAAACATTTTTCAACAATTGCCAAATTCGTATACCAAATTCCTTTTTCTAAGGATCAACTTTTTTCACAAAAAGCTGTAAGTTTCAAAATTTTCTAATACAAAATTACTTAAAACGATGCAAACTTATTAATCTCTATAACTTTTCAAAACCTCACCCGATACTTCAGTTAAATTCAAAACACGTGGGCAAGGAAACTTCGTAGGAGCCAATAATTTCCAACCATATCAATCCTTCAAAAACCATAGTAGCATTTCCATCCTTTTTACAAGTTACGTTTCACATAACCAATAGACGTTTTATACCTTCTTTGCAATCACTATAAGTCTATATTTCGTGACAACTCAATCTATTTTAACTTCACGTTTTGCGCAAACAACTATATATGCATATCATTTTACATGTTTTAGTCAACATCTCACAACATTTCATGCGTGTCACTCGTTTTTTTTCTTTCATACTCGAAACTTTTAATCTTTTACACGCATAAACTCGTGTATTTCGATTTATACTCTAAACCAAATCATTATTTCCTAGGTCCATACTTGTACATTTTGTGCCTTCACTCATGTTCACACTTACACATTTATGTTACGCTCATGATTCAAAATTCATACGTTTTACGTTTATACATACACTCACAATTATACATTTACGTTGTACTTACATTCATGTTTATACTATATTCATATTCATGTTCATACATTTTATGTTTTCATTTACACTTGTACAACTTTGTTTACACTGATATTCATACACATGTATATTATTCATACTTAAACCTTCATGTTTTACACCTATATTCACATTCATATCTATGCTCACACATCTTATGTTCACACTTATACTCGTATTCATATCCATACGCTTGTGTTTAACTTATACTCGTGTTTGTACTCACATTTATACTCATTTTTCATACACGTTATGCTTATACTTTTACTCATACTCCTGACGTGCGTTTTGTGTTTATACTCACGTGCGTGTTCATATTTAAACTTATACTATGCTCATGCTTTTTACTCAAAAATTTTATACATTCGCACCTGTACGCGAGCGAAACCCGAGGGATTCGCTTATGTTGGTCTTATACTATTTGGAACGCGGACATGCTTATATGTTACACTTTTATACGCACACAATCTTATTTTCAAAATTTATGTATACCTTAATTCATACGCAACTAGTACAAGCTATGCGGATCATGCGACGATTAGTATAATCGCGGGTGCACACGAGATTATAGTAATGGACATATGAGAACCATAGAGTGTGCTTGATGCGTGCGAAGTGTTACTTATATTAGGTGTATATTTTAAGCCCTTTTTAACACTTATTTTAGCCAAGTTTTAAATTTATAAAACACAATATTTCACTAACACTAAACACACATATGGGCAAGTGCACCCATCGTTGAGTGTAGTATAGCGTTGGTAAGATACCGAGGTCGTCCAAGGACACAAGAGCTTTTAGTACCGGTTTATCCTCAACGTCTAACCAAAATAAAAGTTTAGAAAAATGTTTTAAACTAAGAAAAATAAAACTAACTAAAATGCTGAAAATAAAAATAAAATAAAAAAAACAGATAGACAAGATGAATCACTTGGTTCCGACTCGTATCTAGTATAACCTTTGATTATTTCCGCACTTTTGCACATAATTAAGAGATTATCTTAGTTATTGTAGTAGGCCCCTCTTTTGAAGGTGACGTTACCCTCACCCCAGTAGTTTGAGTCAGCAGGGATACAATCCTAAAAGGGTAGATTATTGGAAGATAATGAATTAAGTTATTAATGCAGTATTGTGGTAGGCCCCGCTTTTGGCGGTGACGTTACCCTCGGCTAAGTAGTCTGAGTCAGCAGGGATACAGTCCTAAATAGCCGGGTTATAGTATTAATAGTAGTTAACTTATGAGGGGATCAAAGAGTTTGGACCCCCGCCATCCAATACCGTGAAGTATTGAAGGAGGTCCTACTAAATTTGACCCAGGTCCATTACAGGACCTCTAAACGCTGAACAATGGCAAGACCTTTACCAAACCGTTCCCTTAACCCCCTACCAGGTAGCCAACATACCTCCATATAGACCGTGGAGATATGAATGGTGAAAATCTTTTATTTTATATAGACAGTAAAATAATGCCAAGACACCACGGACAAACGATAAGGAAAGATCACCTTCAACATAAGTAACTAGTTATTAAAGTCATTAATACAAAACCAAATAAAAAGTGCAAAAGATTAGAAATAAAAAGTATTATACTAGACACTTTGTCTTCACCAAGTGATGTAAGAGACTTAGGCAAACATGGCCTTGATTGTCAAGAACTCTTACGATCAATCTTGGATCCCGAGACGACTCACACACTCTACGATGGACAATGGATGATGGTGGTGGATGATGGTGTTGTGATGGTGGTGGGTGGTGGATGAAGTGTGAGAGAGGTGGTGTGCCAAGGGATGAGATGAAATGAATTCAAGCACTCCTATTTATAGGCTTAACAGAGAGCTGGACACGGCCCCGTGTCCGCTGGGCACGGCCCCGTGTCCGTCTGACAATCTCTCTCCTCATTAATTGTAATTCGCAATTACAATAAATGCGCCTGCTGTACTTTCGACACGCCCCCGTGTCCGCTGAGCACGGCCCCGTGGTGGGCAATAGAAGCTTCTATGGATTTGTCTTTTCTGCTGCTTCTTGGGCACGGCCCCGTGCTGGCTGAGCACGGGGCGTGTTCAGCCTTCTGTCTTCTCCTTTTTGCTTTGGAAGGTGCCGTTGAGGGGTCGGGCAGTCCACTAATGTTCCTTTCCTTGTATTTATGTTGGATTTAGATGTCTTTTTGCTTCTTTTGCGTTTTTGAGCTCATTTAATCCTGAAAATACAAAAGGAAGACAAAAACACTCTTTTTCCAATATTAGTACTTAAAAAGGGTTAGTTTTACGCCTTATTTGATGTAATTTATATGTTGCATTTTACACACATCAAATACCCCCACACTTGAACTTTTGCTTGTCCTCAAGCAAAACTCTTTAATATGTGGCTTACACTCCCAAATGGAATAGGTAGAAGAGAAGGTTTTGGGCTTGTCGTAGAGTGTCGGGATTTCCAAGATCTTTTTGGGTTTTATTTTTATTTATTTACACTCCTATTCGTAATGATTTATTTAGAACTTTTCATAAAAGGAATTACTTATTTGGGCATAACATGCCTTTTTAAAATTTTATTTATATACAAGTTCACATACCTCACGGGGAAACCACTCACACTCGGCCGAAGGTGTATTTTTAGTGAATCACTCGAGAGCGGCATGGAACTTATTCCTACCATAGGCTTGCCAAGAAATCAATCCTCCTCCTTTTTAACTTTTATACCTTTGTAGATATCAAGAGGACTTTGTGGGTTAAGGGTTAGGCTAGGGTTAAAGGTAGGTGGTTGGGTTAGTGGTTAGTAGAAAAAGGGCTAAAAGCGTAACAAGTGTCGGTTTTCGTATTTTTGCAACTTTTTATTTTGATGAAGCTTTTACTCAAACTAAGTTATTTTTTATTAACTTGTTTGTTTATTTTCTTTTTGCTTCATCAAATTTTTTTTTTTCACGAATAACCGAACTTGTTACTAAAATAAAGGGTTAAAAATGAAAAAGGGTTTTGGTGGGTAAAAGGGTTTTTGTTTGGGTGATGAAACGAAAAGGTTTAGGCTCAAAGGGGCTAACTAGGGGGATTTTTGGGTAGGTAGTAAAAGAAAAAGAAAAATAATGGTGTAGAAATAAAAAGGGTTAGTCTTAATGCCTCCATCATTTACTTACTTGGGTTTAAGTTGATAAGGACCGGGAATGTATTGTCATGGCAAGTTCTAGAGTCGTAAGAACCAGGCGGCTATTCACACAAGAAACGAAAAATGAGCATTTAGTCAATTGATATGTAATTGTGTGCTCAATAAAGGCTCAAAACTCACTTTTGTGGGAATGGGTTTTTATGTGATCAAGTATATATAATCAAATTTTAAATAAGTTTGCTATGCCTTTTCATAATTTTCTTATGTTGGTTCTTTTTATCACTACGCTATCGGTTGTAAATTTGTAAAAATATAACCTTTTTGAGAACTTGAATTTCCCGAGTTAAACCTAGACAAATAAAAAAAACTGAAATTTTTGAAAAAAATTTGGGGTGATTAGCGGTTCCAATAGAGTTTTGTGTAAGGCTTGTATTTAGGACTTGCAAAATTCAAGGTTTTAGCATCCCCCCACACTTAAATTACACATTGTCCTCAATGTGTCCCAAAAATAAATTTTTAGGTTGATTAGATGTGTAAAATAGTGTTTAAAAAGCAAAAATTTGTGTTACTGGGCACTGAACACGGCCCCGTGTTATCCGGGCACGGCCCCGTGTTCAAGTGCCAGTAACAGAATTAAAATAAGAGAAACAGAAGTCTGGACACGGGGGCGTGTTGGGTGAACACGGCCCGTGTCCAGGTACCTGTACTGGGCGTTTTTCTGCAGGTGGTTCGGCACGGGGCCGTGTTGGTTGAGCACGGCCCGTGTTGAACTTTCTGAAATGGAGAGAATTGTCAGGTTGCCTTGTTTTTGTGCATGGGATCATTTTTCTCGCTCCCCTTTTCATCCTTTACCACCATGAGTGTGTTTTATTCATTACAAACCATCCAAACCTTAAAACCATCATTTCATTTCATCATAGAGAGAACTTACATAATCCTAAATTAAACTAAAACTAAAAATTAATCTAGATAGGTCAGCAGGTACACGAGGTTATCATAAGGAGTTCTACTTTTTTTTTAAGAAAATTTCGAGAATGGCTTCCCGATATAGTAGGACTTTTAGCCGAACGAATTCTTCCCTAAACGTTGTTTAAAGCCATTCTTCGATCTCCCTAGGAAGGAAGAATGCGGCTTCATTATCCTCCGCTGCTGGAGGTTGAGGGGGAACATTCACCGGGACTCCTTGCACCACTCTTCGCGGAAGCTCTTGGTGCATGGTGTACCATTCGGCTGGAATGACAACTTCGGGCACCATGTTCCACGCCCTTTGGGTTATTATGGGTACCAAAGGCGGGGAGGCGAGAAGGTTCAACCTCTGGTGCAAGAGGTTTACTTCGTGGAGACAGCCCTCCAGCCCTACTGTAAGATGGTTGATACGGTCGACCAATGCTTCTTCCACTCCCGTCATCTCATCAATAGCCTCCCTTAAAGCGTAAACATAGTTTACAAGAGAGTCTTCTGCTGTTGAAGATCTCCTCCCTTGTCGGTTATTTCTTAAAGATGATCCGCTTGTTCTGCTTGCCATTTTCTGTGAAGGAAACCGAAGAAAGCTGAATTTTTGCAAAACAGAGCCCCTGGACACGGCCCCGTGCTCGCTGAACACGACCCCGTGTCCATTTGTCTGCAGGATTTTTGGCTAAAGAATCTTGGAGTTTTTAAATTATTTTTATGATTTCTATCTGGGTTTTAAGCTCAGATAATTTAAAACAAAGTTATACAACTAACTTTAAGCAATAATCTTTAGCAAATAATCTTACAAACTTCACATAGAGGGTTGGAATCAAGGGATTTCCAAGCTTCTATGGAGGAAATTTTGAAAAAATTTTTGAAAGAGGAAGAAATAAATAAAAGTGGAAGGGACAAGAGGGTCCTCTGGAACCTTCTTTTAACACTTACCTAGGATGGTATGAGTGAAAATCCCAGGGGATCTCTGTCAATTGAGGTGGTCAAAATGAGCAGGAATCAGGCTGCATTTAAAGAAAACGACAGCGCCCTGGGCACGGCCCCGTGTTGATTGGACACGGCCCCGTGTTCAGAGGAAATCCTGACACATTTTGTCCGTATTCTGACCAAATCAGCAGAGAATCTTTTTTAGTGAGCACGGGGGCGTGTTGACCTGGACACGGCCCCGTGTCTGGAGGCTGCTTTATGGAGTTTTGCTACTTCAAGGATTTCATCGATATCGGGTGGTTCCTGACTGGTTGGAACAACCCCAAAGTGCCTAAGATACCTTAATTGTCCTAGACTAAGGCGAGAACGCAAGAGGTTGTCGGTGAGGGTAATTCCTATTTTCATTCTAGGTGGACAAGTCCAACCCTTTCCCGGGCTCTTGTTAAATAAGGTGTATGTCGAATCGCTCAGGTCTATGTATGCACCGAACGAAGTCGATGGAGAGTCCTTCACGGCACAATCGACACAGGGACGACTATCGTCCAAGTCTTTGCTAGGTACGAAGGTATTTTCAGGAGCAACGAGGTTGTCGGAATGCGGTTCCAACATTTTTTCATGGGTATCGTCTTGGGGTGGATTAATAAAATCCTTCCCAAGCTCTTCTAACCATTTCAGAATTAGCTCTTCTAGTTGAAATAACTCCTCAATGAGCATTTCCCCTAGAATATCTGGCTGGGCGCATTCGAGGGAGAAATAGTGCTTATTTTTACTTTCGCCCCTCTTAAGGTTGTGAGAAGATGGTGGGTCCATGTAGTGGGGCCTATAATTTAGAAAGTAGCATTTTACTTCTTCATGTTCGCCACCACATAATTGACACCACGTACCATAAGAGTGCCGAAAGTAAAAATAATTACTATCACTCATGTTTATGTCAGAAATTACCAACCGCCGGGATCTAACGGTTCTGTTTTCAGTAACTGAAACTTGGGCACGGGGGCGTGTTGAGTGGGCACGGCCCCGTGTTCAGCTTACTGTCTGATGTAAAACAGGATTGCCAGTTCCAATGATTGAGCACGGGGGTGTGTTCAGCGGGCACGGCCCGTGCTGAGCTCTGCAGAAGCTGAAAAACTAAGAAAATCCTAAAAAAAATAAAAAGAAAAATAAAAGATGATTAGGCCGTTGAATCCTAACTTTCTTAAAATCCTTGTGTCCCCGGCAACGGCGCCAAAAACTTGATGCGTGCGAAGTGTTACTTATATTAGGTGTATATTTTAAGCCCTTTTTAACACTTATTTTAGCCAAGTTTTAAATTTATAAAACACGATATTTCACTAACACTAAACACACATATGGGCAAGTGCACCCATCGTTGAGTGTAGTATAGCGTTGGTAAGATACCGAGGTCGTCCAAGGACACAAGAGCTTTTAGTACCGGTTTATCCTCAACGTCTAACCAAAATAAAAGTTTAGAAAAATGTTTTAAACTAAGAAAAATAAAACTAACTAAAATGCTGAAAAAAAAAACAGATAGACAAGATGAATCACTTGGTTCCGACTCGTATCTAGTATAACCTTTGATTATTTCCGCACTTTTGCACATAATTAAGAGATTATCTTAGTTATTGTAGTAGGCCCCTCTTTTGATGGTGACGTTACCCTCACCCCAGTAGTTTGAGTCAGCAGGGATACAATCCTAAAAGGGTGGATTATTGGAAGATAATGAATTAAGTTATTAATGCAGTATTGTGGTAGGCCCCGCTTTTGGCGGTGACGTTACCCTCGGCTAAGTAGTCTGAGTCAGCAGGGATACAATCCTAAATAGCCGGGTTATAGTATTAATAGTAGTTAACTTATGAGGGGATCAAAGAGTTTGGACCCCCGCCATCCAATACCGTGAAGTATTGAAGGAGGTCCTACTAAATTTGACCCAGGTCCATTACAGGACCTCTAAACGCTGAACAATGGCAAGACCTTTACCAAACCGTTCCCTTAACCCCCTACCAGGTAGCCAACATACCTCCATATAGACCGTGGAGATATGAATGGTGAAAATCTTTTATTTTATATAGACAGTAAAATAATGCCAAGACACCACGGACAAACGATAAGGAAAGATCACCTTCAACATAAGTAACTAGTTATTAAAGTCATTAATACAAAACCAAATAAAAAGTGCAAAAGATTAGAAATAAAAAGTATTATACTAGACACTTTGTCTTCACCAAGTGATGTAAGAGACTTAGGCAAACATGGCCTTGATTGTCAAGAACTCTTACGATCAATCTTGGATCCCGAGACGACTCACACACTCTACGATGGACAATGGATGATGGTGGTGGATGATGGTGTTGTGATGGTGGTGGGTGGTGGATGAAGTGTGAAAGAGGTGGTGTGCCAAGGGATGAGATGAAATGAATTCAAGCACTCCTATTTATAGGCTTAACAGAGAGCTGGACACGGCCCCGTGTCCGCTGGGCACGGCCCCGTGTCCGTCTGACAATCTCTCTCCTCATTAATTGTAATTCGCAATTACAATAAATGCGCCTGCTGTACTTTCGACACGCCCCCGTGTCCGCTGAGCACGGCCCCGTGGTGGGCAATAGAAGCTTCTATGGATTTGTCTTTTCTGCTGCTTCTTGGGCACGGCCCCGTGCTGGCTGAGCACGGGGCGTGTTCAGCCTTCTGTCTTCTCCTTTTTGCTTTGGAAGGTGCCGTTGAGGGGTCGGGCAGTCCACTAATGTTCCTTTCCTTGTATTTATGTTGGATTTAGATGTCTTTTTGCTTCTTTTGCGTTTTTGAGCTCATTTAATCCTGAAAATACAAAAGGAAGACAAAAACACTCTTTTTCCAATATTAGTACTTAAAAAGGGTTAGTTTTACGCCTTATTTGATGTAATTTATATGTTGCATTTTACACACATCAGTGCTACTGCGTATGGTAAGACACGGATCGTAACATGACACCGAATACGAGACGGACGTAATATGGTCAAAACATGGTGGATACGCCGCTGGTACATCCTATATATAAGTGTTTTCACCATGTTACCAAACTTTCGTAAAACGTGCCATGAGAAATTCGGTGTTTTGCAGACCTACTTAGACCTAATACGTAAACTTTAACAACTCACAAACGCATTGCTAAGCGCATTATATCCAATTATCCACGACGAGACCTCATTCTTAACACACTACGTTTGTCTATCCAATACTTATACTATTCTTATACTTGTATTCGTGAATTAAAGGTCAATCGTTCACTTTTATGCTCCTATTACTCTCCATTATTCTCTGTCTTTTATACGAACCTCGTTTGCTATAAATTAGTTTAAACGTTCGAATCCTAATCTATCTCCTTACTCTTGAAACTACCCTTCTGTTCTTTGTTCATGTGCAAACGCCCGTAGTTGGTCGTTACCTCTAAAACCGTTATGTACAGATGTCAAACCTAGCACTCCATCCTTCTTCAAGTCTTTTCTTCTGAATAAATTTCGGGACGAAATTTCCTAAAGGATGGGAGACTGTAACGCTCTGCTCTTTCCGTTTTTTCCATTTTTTTTAGAAAACTCGTATTTGCCTTCTATTTTTAGAATCACAGTCGAAACGGATAAAAAAAAATGACAACCGAAGCATTTCGCGTTTTTTTTATGAAATAGACGCGCGAAGTGACGACAACGGCTACCGGTACTATCCTACTTTTTTTTTAAACTAAAATTTTAGTTTATGACGTTACGAAGAGTTCGGATTTTGATAATGGGTCTCGTAGGAACTACGGGCCACTTAAACTCGTGGATTGGGCTTGCGGGCCTTGGGCCCAAGCCCAAAGCCCACTTAAATCAACCACAACCCTAGTGTTTAAAAGACTAATTATCATCTTCAACCTCTTTTTATAAAAACCTAAGCTAAACACGTACACTCTCCTGCTCCCTCATCTTCTCCTTCTTTCATAAACCCTAGCCCCATCTTCAACAAAGAACACTGTCTCTCTTTCATTCTTAGTTGCAGGCAACATCACACTCACACAAAACCCTTACACAACTCAGATATTCATACAAAACTCAAGCCAAACACTCTCACGGTTACCCTCACCTGCTCCGATGAAGACCACCGGCTGAACGAAGGTGACCGGCGACCCCTTCTTCTCCAACGCGACACCAGTACCCACTTCATCTTCTCCGGTCGGATTTCCGGCAGACACCATCAACCATCCCCCTGTTCTTGACTAATTGAACCGCCGACCACCACCCCTCTGGTGGTGGCACACAGCGACGCAGAGAGAGAGAGAGAGATATGCGAAGAGAAGACGGCGGCGCCGTCATCTGCGGCGGCGACGACAACCGTTCAGCGACTCAGTTTTGTACGGTTCAACTTGGATCCGGTGCGGTCCAGGTCAGTCTTGGTCCCCAGGTATTTTTTTTTTCGGGTTCAGTTCACCTTGTTCCGGGTTTAATCTTCAACTTGGTTCTGATTCAGTTTTGGGTTCGTGTTTGTTTCGATTCGTGATTCGGGTTCCTGTTCGGTTCAGGTCTCGGGTCAGCAGGTTCGAACCCAAGTTGCTTCGTGTTTTAAGTCTCGGTTCAGATCCAAGTTGGTTCAGTTTTGGGCTC
The DNA here is from genome assembly GCA_030545235.1 of Helianthus tuberosus. Classification (NCBI taxonomy): domain Eukaryota; kingdom Viridiplantae; phylum Streptophyta; class Magnoliopsida; order Asterales; family Asteraceae; genus Helianthus; species Helianthus tuberosus. The sequence continues at coordinate 199,358,373 of CM060447.1, forward strand.
GTTCAATCTTGGCTTGGTTCAGTTCGGCTTATACTCAGTTCGATTCAGTCAACAACAGTCAAAGCGGAGTTCAGTTAGTGATTCGGGTGCCTCGGTCAAACCGAGTCAACTCGGTCAACTTCAGTCAACTCAGTCAACACACGACTTGGTATAATCTTAATGTCGCAAATTCTGTTATTATTATTTCAATAAATAGTTATTGTTTTAAAAACGAACTCGAACCGTTATATGTAGTGATTATTTACGTTTGCCATTGACAATAATCTTATATATAATGTGATTAATTGTTGAGTTTTGAAAAATTTTATCGACAACTTGTGTTGTCGGGATCGTCCAAAAAACAGAGAAAACTCTGCCCGTTTTTTTGGTAAAAATCGGTAAAAATGAAATGTGTTAATCTCTTAAAGCGAACCCTATCAATTCGCTTACTTTTTATAAAAATAGATATAAATGTATATTTATTTTGGTCAACATTTCAACAATACTTTTAATAGAATTAATTTTGATATATTACTTAAACTAAATAAAATAAAAAATATATAAACACCACTAGTTATGCTTTAAATCTCACTTCCAATCCTACGTCGTAATTCCGTTTATTCTTGCACGATCGTTTGCCCGTATAGGGTGACCTCGGTGTTCCGTCCTCCTAATCTCTTACGCTCGTCAACACTTGGATAATCGGAAGACTTAGCAATTATGTGAGTATACTCGATCCCTTTTTCCCCTTTACACTTTGGGATGCAACATGTATAATTATGACAACTTTTGAACTAAACATACTCAATCTTTGAACGAAGCATGAAACTAATGTGACTTACTTGCTATTCTTGTATGCTCTATGAACGATTTGGAACGTTATATGCTCATTGACTTGCTCGCCCACCTTAACAATTATAGCGCTATAGGATTAACGCCCCGCCTGCTATTCTATTGGGTATTGTTAAGTTACCACCCCGCTGAACGATTGGGATTAGGCTATTTTTATGTGTTGTGTTCTAGGGTTTGATCATATTGTACGCCAAAATTGCATACTAGTAATCACATATTATGAATCATGTTGGATTGAGTTTTTATTCTATTATGCTATGTAAACAAACTTGTATACTCGCTCATTGCCTTTGCATTGAAACTCTATTTTAATACATGTTGCAGGTTGATTATTGAAGTATGGATGAATGATGAAACAAATTTAGGGTGGACTAGATACACACCTTTAATCTATTTATCTTTTGTTGATTTGAATTTGAACAATGTTGTTATTTCCATTTTAAATGTTGCATGACAATTTAGTTCTTGCAATGAAATTTGAATTCAATTAAATATTGTCACATAGTGTTATGATGTTTTGAGCAATTTGTTCGTCTCATCCCGATGTTTCCGCCATCGGTTGGGGTGTGACAACAACATTTCCTTTTAATTTTTGTTAGAAAATGGTTCGTCCCCCGTCGCGAAGCGAGGGTGCAACTCACTAGTTATATATCAATATCAATTGTTAACATACCTTTGCGCCAGTTACGTTTTGCTTATTTTTGTATGTACGTATTAAGCATTCTATATTTCCCTATACTATATCATGTGATAGTGGTCTTTATATTATAAAAAGTGGTTATAAATGAAGGATTGAGAAAAAAAATGTTACTGTTCATATGTATATTTGAAGAAACATTGTTCACTCTTTAAAATTCTTAATATATTTTAAAAGTCGTTGTGAGTGAGGGAGAGAGAAGAGTTAATGATAAAAGTATAAAAGATATTATTAAATTAAAAAAATAAAGAAAATGTAGCTATTTTTAGTGTAATTATAAGATAGATTTAATGGAAGCAATGTAAATGCTCTTAGTTTTTATTTTTATAAAGAGTTAATTACTGTTTTCGTTCATGTGGTTTGTCAAAAATCACTATTTCAGTCCATAAGTTTAAAAATTACGATTTCAGTCCATGTGGTTTCACTTCCTTAACCATTTCAATCCACCTCGTAACCATTTCAGACCATGTACTTAACATAATAATGGATTGAAATGGTTACGAAAGTGAAACCACAGGGACTGAAATAGTTACAAAAGTGAAACCACAGGGACTGAAATCACAATGTTTAAACTAATCGACTGAAATAGTGTTTTTTGACAAACCACATGGACGAAAACAGTAATTAACTCTTTTATAAATTAACCATGACTTTTTCTATTTGCACAGGTTTACACATGGAATCGTCAAGAATTTTTAAATATGCATATATTTAAAAATACTGGCTAGCAATCATCCAAAATTATATATAGAGTAAATTGCTAAAATAGGGTTTATTTACTTTTGTCACTATAGTTCAAAACTCAAACCTTTTGAATCTGAATTCTTGTGGTTTCAATTTTGTTACCATTCTCGTTCAAAAGCAAAATCTAGACAGATTTTCACTTAACATCCAAATTTTTTTTGTCTTTTTATTTCCTTTTAGTGAATGAAAAAATGATCATATTTTTTTAATTTATTATAATAAAACGTTAAAAGACGATTTTGGATTAAACAAATGGGTGGAGATACAATAGGAAGTTTATTTGGCTAGGAAGGCTAGGAATTGATCTTGACCATCCATTTAGTTAATCAAGAGCTAAGATTAAATGATGGAAATTGAAGGGAAGAAAAGAGGCGCGTGAGTTTGTTTAGGGGCATTCTAGTCAATCCAAGCCAATAGTTTCTCTCTTCTCTAATTCCCCTCATTTTTTAAACGTCAATAACTCTTTACACGACATTATTTTTTTTTTTATAAAAATTGCACCAAAAAACGAGTGTTTTTTTATCTTTAAAACGAGTATACTATTGCTATATTTTTGATTTTTTTTGAAAACTCAGTTGCGTAAAACGCAATGGAGAAAACCCAGTTGCGTAAAACGCAATGAAAAAAAAAACGTAAAAAAATGACTTTTTCTAAAACGCAACGCACAAAAAACACAAAGAAATGTCTTATTTTTAAAACGCAATGACCAGAAAACACAAATAAATGTCTTATTTCTAAAACGCAATAGCCTAAAAACACAAAAGAAAGTGTACTTTCTAAAACGCAATGGACTGAATGTGTTTTTACCTAAAACACAATGCACCCAAAACACTTAAAAATGTCTTATTTCTAAAACGCAATGGCCAGAAAACACTTAAAAATGTCTTATTTCTAAAACGCAATGACCAGAAAACACTTAAAATGTCTTATTTCTAAAACGCAATGCCTAGAAAACACATAAAAATGTTTTATTTCTAAAACGCAATGGCCTAAAAACACAAAATAAACTGTTCTCTCTAAAACGCAATGAACTGAATACACATAAAAATGTGTTTACCTAAAACACAATGAGTAAAAACATTTCAAAAATGTTTTATTTCTAAAACGCAATGACCAGAAACTGTTGTTCACAGAACCAGAATTTTTCTAAAACGCAATGACCAGAACCTGTTGTTCACAGAACCAGAAACACTGTCTACGAATGCAGTTTTGTATGTGAAATGTCTGAACCAGAAAGCAGGAGATAAAAAACTGTCTACGAATACAGTTTTCCGGAGGCAATTTACAGAAAATTAAATTTTCTAATGCATTTTTATTAAAGCAGTTTAATCGGAAAAAAAAACTATCAACCCCAGCCAGGGGCTCTGCCCCTTGGATCCCGCCAGGGGCTGCCGCCCCTTGGACCCTGCTACCAGGGGCGTTGCCCCCAGACCCCCGCCAAGATCGTAAAATGCAACGACTAAAACAAAAACCCAGATCATAAAACTGAAATTAAAGAATTTCTTACATGGATCGAAGCCGATTTCTTCAACGATTGACGAAATTTGAATGATAGAAACACTTATCAGCGACCGAATCGAACGGATCGAGTGATTATCTTCAAAATCATGAGGAAAAAACGAGATTTTGTATGAAATTAAACTGGGTTTTCTTCAAAAAAGCTGAAGAACACGTTGATCGGGTGTTTGAATCATTGATTGTTGACGAAAATCGCACTATAATGTAGTGATTATTGAGATAGAAAGTGAAGAAAATGTTGAAGATGGTGGGTTTTGAAAATGGTGGGTTTTGAAGTTACTGGGGGGAAGAAGGAAAAAGAAAAGATACGATTGACTAAAATACCCTTGCTCCTTATTTTAAATGTTGTCACATGTCATAATCATATTGCTTTCTATCCTTACTAGACAAAATAAAATTCTTATTTGATCTTTTCCCTTAAACAAATTTCAATTACGCCTTTAAAATAATATTAATCTCCCGATCACGCTTAAAATCTACCCACCCACCACCATGCCCTAAAAACATCTTAAAAACAAAAATCCCCAAATTTCAAACCCTAATTTTCCTCTTCAATGGCGGTTGAGAGGGGAAAGGACTCATCGTTACCACCAACGTCGCCGGCGAATGTCGCCGTCACCAACGGCATCGCTACCGCCGGCGGACTGGCGCCGTCTAATGCCAACTACCGTCTCCGGTTGAACCCTAACCAAGACCACAGGGCGGATAACTACGATGATCTCGGTATGGAGTTCACTCCTCTGCTTTTCAGCTCTCTCGAGCGATATTTGCCGCCAAATCTTCTGGATGTTTCTCGTGATACGAAGTATAAGTACATGCGTGATATTCTGAGACGGTATTCGACTGAAGGAGAACGTACTCGAGTGAGAATCTGCATTCTGTTATCTGTTTTTCTATAACTTATGAACATTAGTTTGTGAATTGTATGTTTCTGCATTGTTTTTGTGTAATTTGAATCGTGGAATATGCTTGGATGATGATGATGTGAAATTGAATTGTTTTATGATTTCATTGCAGTTATATGTAAAGTATCGAACACGAACTAGCTAGATATCTGGATATGTTAACATTGTTTGCGACTTGCGTGTGTTGATCGTTGAATTATGCGAACTGTGTGGATTTTTAGATGAATCTAGTTATGTTGATGCTTGAAAATTATTGAAGACGTTGAAAACAGTTAGGTAATAGAAGTGATTATAATCTATCTTAGAATGGTATATACATGTGGAATGCTTATTAGCGACAACAGTTTTATACCAAAACATGACTTTGGAGTGATCAATTTCAGTTTGGCCTTTTTTTAATTACCTGGGAAGTAGGATCGCATTGAACGCGCATCGCTTAGAAAAATCGCCTAGGTGCCAAAAGCGTGCGCTTTTGATAACTATGTTTCATATATCAAACAAGAAATGTTGAATTATTTTTTAATTAAAAAACTATATGGATGAGTGGACTAGGCTGGATTTGCTAGACTTGCATCTCTTCGAGGTCATGATTTGCGATAGGAGCTGACGGAGACATTGTATTAGGGTTATGGACCTTTTAGGGAGCGTATTGATGATATGTCACAGGGCTTTAGTTTTTCTTGTACTTTTTTTTATCAATTATAATAGATGTTATTGTTAGTCATCTTTTTTTTTTTCGCTTCAATTTCAACAGGAGCAGAAGCACAAAGAATACAGGCAAAAGATTGTATCCAATTATCAGGTAAAACTGAACTATATACACAAGTATCTAGTTTCTTTGAGTTTTTTTTTTTTCTGATACACATACATGTTCTTTTAATAATTTGGTAATTTTCAGCCTCTGTACAGAGAACTATATACAATGAATCCTTCGATGTTTTTCGTACCGTCATTTTTAAAGGCCTTCAACGCCAATGAAAAGACCAAAGATGAAAGTATTAAGAGTATAATGTCTGAACCTGCTCCAGGAGTCTACACATGTGATATGCTGCAGCCGCGTTTCTGTGAAATGTTATTAAGCGAGGTTTTTATTATATTCTCATTCTGTCACCGGTGTCCGGTAGGGCTGCAAACGAACCGAATGAACATGGACAGGATTTAAAAGTATTCAAATAAAATATAAAAATTTAAAACACTAATGAGCTATCGAACACGAACGAACATAAACGAATACGCTACTGGACATAAATGAACAAGCAGGGCCTCTGTTCATGTTCGTTCATTTATTAAACGAACGAACACAAACGAACTTCCCGCCGAACGGTTCATGAACTGTTCGCTGAACGTTCGGTTCATTTAGCCCTAGTCACCGGGTACTCCAGATATATATTTTTCTTATGAAATTCTATTTGCTTAGGTGGAAAATTTCGAAAAGTGGGTCCACGAAACAAAATTCAGAATAATGCGACCAAATACGATGAACAAATTTGGGGCTGTTCTTGATGACTTTGGCATGCAAGGCACACTTGATAAGTTGATGGAAGATTTCATCCGACATATATCGAAAAGTAAAGTTTAAGAATAGTTAACATTAAAAAAATTAGAATCATGCGTCTTATTTCTTGTTCTGCTTTTAATATTTGTGCAGTTTTCTTCCCTGATGTTGGAGGATACTCTCTTGATTCCCATCATGGATTTGTTGTTGAGTATGGTATGGATAGAGACGTTGAATTAGGTGCGTGAATCGTGATAAGTTTCTGCTTTATAAATTATTTTATTAGTCATTTTGTATAAGATACGAACATACTTTAATTTTTGTACTGTCTCAGTCGTGCATTCTTTCGGGTACATTTGAGGAACTAAAAGGTGGTTTTCTGTCCCGTTTGGGTCGTTATGCTCAGGGGTGCTCAACTGTTCGGATATCGGTTTTTCAGTTTATTCGGTTTTGATTTTTTTGGCCCTAACCAAAATCCAAACAGATCCTAACTCAAAATGCGTCTAACCGAACTGAATTCAACTGATTCATTCGGTTCGGTTATCTGATTAAACCAGTTATTATTTGATTTGTTCTATTGAATTCGGGTTGGTTATCTGTATAAGCAAAATTTGTGGAATTTAAATCAAATTTACAATTCGGATACGGTTAAACCGAATTAACAACTCGGCTCGTTTTTTTCAGTAATGGATGCATTTTGGTTTTTGGTTTCGGATTTTTTGGACACCTTTAGTTATGATTTCAAGATTTCTGTTTTGGTTTCGGCTTTTTAAATTTCTGCATTTTTTTTTTCTCATTAGGATTTCAAGCACATTCCTCAAATATTTGAATTCATATTTAATTTTTTTATTGGTTCAGTTGTCATAGTGCTCACATATTATTTTATTTTATTATACACTCATAAATGTGTATTTATATATCTCATTTCCAGGTTTCCATGTGGATGACTCAGAAGTAACGTTAAATGTATGTTTGGGCAAGCAGTTTACTGGCGGGGAACTGTTTTTCAGAGGCATCCGATGTGAGAAACATGTAAATAGTGAAACGTATCCCGAGGTACATATATGTGATGGTTTACCTTTCATTACATGTTAAGTGATCATAAACCTAGTTTCTTTTTATTTAATTTTCTGAATCCTTCTAAATTAGTAGATGTTATCCTTCATGGTTATTACAAAATAATCTGATGATTATAAGGATGACAATTATTAAGGTTTTCATCATTTTTTTTTTTTAGTGAAGTGCACGGATTGCCCCTGTGGTTTACCAAAATTTTGGATTTGGTCCCTAGCTTTCTAAAAGACACGGATGGTCCCTGTGGTTTGCGTTTTGTAATGCATTTAGTCCCCATCCAACAAATCTAAAGGTTTTAGCATGTCCATGCTATGGACTAAATGCGTTACAAAGTGCATAAATACTAAATTTTGGTAAACCACAGGGACCATCTGTGTACTTTACTTTTTTTTTAACTTTTAATAAGTGGCTAGTTGCTTTTTGTTGGATAAATACTAGATTATCTCAAGTCTTTAGTTCTAAAAGAATATAATAATTCGTGCAGTTATTAATCGTATCTTTCACAGGAAATATTTGATTACCCTCATGCCCCTGGTCGTGCAATTATTCATCGAGGCCGTCATAGACATGGTGCCAGAGCCACCACATCCGGGCATAGAATTAATTTACTCCTGTGGTGCAGAAGGTATGTCTTCCGTTTACTTAAGAACATGTCAATTTGGGTTATGGCTTATTTCTGACCTGTTGACGGGTCAAATGAGTCAAATGAAGAAAATAGAAGGATGTTAAAATGGATATAACAGGCTGAAAATCACCATAAGTGTATATTGATGCATACAACCTCCTCTAAGCTTTATCAAAAAAATAGATTATTTATTTTAGAGTAAAATGCCATTTTCGTCCCTGAGGTTTGGCCAGTTTTGCGACTTCCGTCCAAAGGTTTGTTTTTTTTTTTGCATCTGGATTTAAAAGGTTTGAAATCTTGCCATTTTCATTCGGCTCGCTAACTCCATCCATTTTTTCTCCATTAAGTCAGGGGTATTTTCATCTTTTTTGTTAACTTAAAGGGCAATTCGGTCATTTTCACTTTATGTACAAGCATTTAGCATAATTTACAAGTATTCAAAAAGACCGAATTGCCCTTTAAGTTAACAAAAAAAGACGAAAATACCCTCGACTTAACGGAGAAAATTGGATGGAGTTAACGAGCTGGATGAAAATGGCATGATTTCAAACCTTTTGGATCCAGATGCAAAAAAAACAAACATTTAGACGAAAGACGCAAAACTGGCCAAATCTCAGGACGAAAATGACATTTTACTCTTTATTTTAGTAGTATAAGTTTTCATATTGTAAACGGTAAAAGACTTCTAGAAAAGAGGCGTTCCAGGTCGGTCCAGTCTGACCCTACCATTTTTGACATGTACCAAAAGTTTTAATTGTTTTGATCCGAATCCGTTTAGGCCTACGACTCAAACTGCGGACCCTTCATTTTGCCTCCTGTTAATTATGGTGATGTAATTGAAGATTTTTTTTTTTTTTTTTTGCAGTTCTGTATTTAGAGAGCTGAAAAAACACAAAAAAGAGTTCTTAAACTTTTGTGGAGAGTGCAAAAGGGAGAAGAAAGGAAGGCTTCTTCACTCTGTGGCTGCAAAGAAAAAGGTAGGAGTACTCTTTAGTCACATTTGTATGGTCTCTTCTAGAAGCTTAATTGTTTAACTTTGGTTTTTTCAGGAGTTGCTTGTAGTTGAAGGAGATATAGCTTCTTGAAACATCATCAAAAGATTATGGATCTTGTTTCTTTTGACCATGTTGTACATTCAGCCCACATTGTCTTCTATTAAGGTTCTAAAGTTATCCTTGTAATGGAATGTTGTCTGTTAGAACTTATACACTAGGCTTCCTGGACAAGTTTCATCTTACTTGACAGGACATGTGTTCTTTTGAGCCATAATGCGCATTCCTAAGGTTGGGTTTATTGTTTGCTTTTTCCGGTTGATTTCTTATTGACGCACGGTTCTAGATTTACAGGAGGGGCATGTTCAAGTGAAGTTGTGGATGAGTTGTAAGAAGTTAAGCTGCACTTGTTTTGTTTGTGTATGAAATGTTCAAGTGAAGTTGTGGATGAGTTGTAAGAAGTTAAGCTGCACTTGTTTTGTTTGTGTATGAAATGGATCTAGTGCAAGAATAGTACTGATATGAATAGGGTAGCTCATGGACCAGCTTAAAATCGACCCATGACACCGAGAAACCTGCCAGATCATTTGTTCGGCTGAAGACCGGGTTTCACTGGTGCTTTCATTGCTTTCCGGTTTCCATCATGCCTCCCTGTTGTGAACCATAATCCCTTGAAGAATCCATGGTCATTATGGCTGAAAACAATGACCAATAATCTGCCTCCATGAAGGATAATTTTATGCTTGACATCATCGTATCCCGATCAGCTGATCAATTTGAACAAAAACCCAAAACTCATCGCTACCGACGCACCACCCACCACCGGTCCACAACCTAACCATCTAACCACCAAAGCTTACCTTGGCTATGTTTGATGGAACCAATCCCTTGGATTGGCTTTTTTAAACGGACCAATACTTCACCTTCTACAATATCACCCCTCCTCAATAGAGGTGGGGTATTAGAAAAAACCGGATTTTTTAAACCCGAACCCAAACCTACCCGTAGGGTAGGGACCGGGTATGCATATTCTGTTCAATACCCGAGCCCGAGTTTTTTCATACCCGGTTTGTACCCGGGTTTTCGTAATACCCGGATCCGTTGTGTACACAAGCTTTTTTTTGAACGTTTAGAGCTTGTGTGAGACATTTGTGGACATATTTCAAGGCATACAATATGTATAAATAAATGTTTCCATTATATTTCTATGTTTTATGCCAAAAAAATGAATCGAAAAACCCGATCTATAACCGAACCCGAACCATACCCGACCAATATCCGGGTATTGAAAACCCAAACCCGAACCCTACCCGAACCCGGGTACACAGGGTATAGATTTTCTGGCCAATACCCGGACCCGAACCCGACCCGGGTATGGCCAATACCTAAAAGTCAAAACCCGGTCATACCCATACCCGGGTATATACCTGAACCCGGATATTAAAAAAATAAAAACCGTTTGTGCACCTCTACTCCTCGACGTTTAGCCATGGTCTCCTTTGGCCCCAGGACATCAAAATGTTGACTACATGGGATGCATTTACCAAATCACTTGAACCCATTTTGGACCTTCATAGTATGACAACTACCAAGCGACTTTGTTCAAACTACAGCAGACCTCCACCGTTGCTGCATATGTCATTGAGTTCGAAAGACTTTACAATTGCATAATCGGCTTACCCCAAGAGACATTGTTCAACTGTTTCATCTTGGGTCTTTACACCAACATCCAACAAGAATTATCCATCATCAAGCCACACTCATTTGTTGAGGCTGTCGACCTAGCAAAACTGGGACAAGACAAGGTGGTCAATTCCAGTAAAGTAATAGTTTGGCTTCTAGGCTCATAGGTGTCGGAAATGTGATTAAGAGATGTGTAAAATTTCCTAAAGTTAAAGTGATAAAGTGCAAAGTAGCTAAAGCATGCATGTTGCGTTGTAAAAGGCTAAAAGAGATTTATCACGTTTAAAGTTAACGTTTGTGTCTCTAAAGTTAACATCCAAGTCTCAACAACGTCTAAAGTTAACGTTGTGGTCATAAAAGCGTCCGGTTACCGTCGTCAAGTCATTCAAAAACCCGATTAACCTAGATAGCTAAGGTATCGTATCCACCAAGTGCATGCAGTTAGAGTTGCACGTTTTGATTGATTGTGAAAAAGAAAAGACAAGGATTTGTTGCTTAATTGGATTGATTGTTGCAATTCATAAATGCACAATAAACACAAGACAAGAAACAAGCGATCACATCCAAGTACATATGTTATAACACAATTAGTAATCTGAATTTCTAAACCAAAATGAAAATTTATATAGACATAACATCGACTAAACAAGCAAAAGATATGTAACAAAGGACCTACAATTGTATGTCTAAGCCTACACCAAAAAAAATATATATATATAATTAGACTCCAGAAGGTGAGCTTAGTCAAAATACCAACGTATTGACATAACCTTCTATCATATATATGAACATTTAACGAATCGACATCGACACCGACAAACTAAAGACACATGAAGTGAATTTAGCCATTACACCTTTGAACAAACAAATACTTGGATTAATCACATGAAAACATCAAATTCGCTAACAACCATTAACAAACACAATGTAATCATGTTCAACAGAGATAAAAAAACTCAAACTCCCGCCTGATGAAGACAAGTTCACACATTAGCGTCTAAAGTTAACGTCGGTGTCTAATATTAACACCATGACCAACGATGAAGGGGCATTGCCTTTGTGACATCCGAAAACTTCAGATTATAAACTATTCTTGTAAACTCTTATGTCATTATCGTTCATTCACACATTACACTTAATTGGAATTAATTAAGTGCATTAAATATTAGACAAGTTCAAACACAAACACAAACATTCATGTAGCAATAATTCGGGGAATTACTGGACGTGACAGTAATTCAGGGAATTACTGGATCACACACGAGTCTATCCATTACCCTACACTAGTAAATTTTCGGGACGGAAATTCTATCAACTTGGGGATGATGTGATAGCCTGGGAAAATCTCATTTATACTTAATGACACGACTCATGCTTACTTAATTTTCGGGACGAAAATTCCTTTGACATGGGTATAATGCGACATCCCATACTTTCAGATTAACACTGTTAACCCTCTCAGTTAAATCTTTATTATTTCATAAACTCAATTATATGATACGTGCTATTATATTTAACGTGCGAGTCATAACACAACACATAGTTACGTACGCACATTCAAAGTAACGTATTAACTTCTATACAAACGGTAAAGTTTGGACACACAAGAGACTTGTCTCGTCATAACACAAAGTTATATTAGGATAACTCTCTACATAAGTTACAATGTTGTAAATTTAGGGACTTAGTGGTAGTTTTTTATAAATTACCATAACAAATTCGGAATCCCCTTAACCCTCCCTCAAAAATTCGGACAACCCCCCTCACATATCCGGACCCCCCTCACTCACAAATTCGGACCCACTACCCCTCATTCACAAATTCAGAACTTCCTAAACCTTTCTCTAAATTCGAAAACCCCTAAATTTTAAACTCGGAACTTTTAGATGTTATACAAATTCGGAACAAGCCCTTGCCGACTCAAGGTTCCGAATATGTATAAATACATAGCATGCAAACCCTAAGTCGTAACAGTTTCTGTGAACTCAATATTCTCTCTGGAACAACGACTGTAATCTCCAAGCTTTCAACTCTCTTATTCTTTTTAAGTTTTCTTGATCTCCATTGCTTCTGGTAATCCATCTTCATCTTGTTATGGCATTTAACTGTGTTTTGTTTATATCATTATATGGTTACTTGAAAACGTGAATCTTGAATGCTAGGGTTTTGTGTAGATAACAAGTTCTTGATCGTTTATGAAGATTACTAGTTTGTATGCTTTGTATGTATGCATGCATGCTAGGGTTTCGATATATAACATGAACTTGATGATCTTGATGATAAAATGATCCACATATTGTTATGCATGCAATAATGGTCGAAAAACATGATAGTACGTTCATAAACTCGTTTTTTAAAGATTGGGTTTAAAATTGTTTCCACACAGAATTTTATATCAACTTGTATTGACTGTAACTTGATCAAAACATAATGAAAACGTGTGGTTCTTCGGTCTCAAACGAAGTTCAACGAAATAGCTTTCAAACCCAACTGGAATCATAATTTTTCGACAAGTTTAGGTCAGTCAAAAGATTAAAACGGAAACACAGGTGCAAGTTACGTTTTTCTGCATAAATTGTAGCATGCCTTGTACCTCTATAAAAAAAACCTACTTCATACTTTCCCCACCTCCATGGAAAATTAAGTGTTAAAAAAAGTAGAGAGCGAAGACAGAAGAGAGAGAAAGAGTGAGTGAAAATTGGACGGGACAATCAGGATGGTGGCCATGTCCATCAAAAAAATTGCACGGGAAGATGAGGAGGGGGTGTTCCCGCCCCACCTTAACTTCACAATGCACAACCTTAAGGTAGCGTTCATTTCGCTGAATGTAATAACATTTGCACATGAATTGAAATTTGATTTGAAATTTAGATGTGTTTGTTTCATAAAATTAAATGGCATCTTGATAGAATTGGAATACAGTTTCCCTTTCTTATGTTAAAGATTACGGGCAACAAACCCCAAAAGTAGAAAATGCAAAACCCATTTAACACAACATCAGTCGGGGTTTTACAAGCATTTTTTGGGCTAAACTCTTGAAGGGGTATGGTCCCAAATCCTACGCTGGCCACATGAGTTAGCCTCAGGTCGTGCGCGAGACCATACCCAAAGTAAGCCAAAATGATGACTTTCCCGACCTTGCGCCGACTACAAGGGTGTGTCCCAAGTCGCGCTAAATCAACTCTGACACATAGTTCCTTTGACAAAAGGCCTGGTTTCCTTGACCTTGCGCCGACTGCATGGGATGTATCCAAGTCGCGCGGGGGCAAGAAGCGCAGTGTAACATCGAACAAGTACAGAAGGTACAAGTGGTAGAGAAGTGGGCCAATAGGCGCTCAACAGGCTGTATCGGATCATGCTGCATGATAAACAATCGTTCAGGAGACAAGAAGTACACAAGGACAAATACGTGGCACCAATCAGCTTGCGCCGACAACTGCTCCATGATCTCCACTTAACTGCTGACGACAGACCAGACAACAAGGACGATCGTCAAGACACGTGGATCCATTCAACATGCGCCAACTACCCTTTCGCCTGGTATCACTAATGGTCGTGACAGAGGAGGCAGAATAGATATTCCTTGTTGTCGATCTCAGGCCCAAGGCCCATTAGCCCATCCCCTTCACAAATCACATCGACTAGAGAACTTCACCTCCAGGTTCAGAGATCACTCTCTTGTTCTCTCACTTTATACACACACTTTTATCCTCAAAGCAAGTTCTGATTCTCACACCAGAAGGTGGTTAGAAGGAGAACCCCCCTATTCTCCTCTTTGTAACGAGCACGATATGTTGATTGTTTTGCAAGATCAACGTAGCTCTTATCGAGTTCAGAAGAAGATTAACCCTATTTGGACGAGACACTAACCACGTGCTAATCCCCAGATTAACTTGGTGTTTCTTCAAGTCTAAGCCAAACCAATTAGGCGATTAATATGATCTGAATAAAAATTGATCTTCCAAAAAAAGAAAATTGAATCGAATTTAATTATTATTTAAAAAAACGAAAAAAGGAGGTGGCTCACATATTAAAGGAGAGTAAACAAGATTCAAACCAAACAACAAAATTTCCAGTTAAATTACCAAAAAAAAAAGGAGAAACTCTATTCAAAACATGCCTACAATGATGCAACTCACCACATATTTAAGGGTCAGTCCTTAGTTCTTCGTATTCTCATGATCTTCACAGACCAAATTATTCAACCAAAACCGAAATTACAAACATATGTGAAACATATTAGGGAACTAAGCACGTAAATTTGTTCCATAACCGTAGAAACATATTAGGGAACTAAGCACGTAAATTAGTAGGTGTAGCCCTTAACGAACATTCCTTTCTTGGCATCATCGCTTTCACCTTCCGCGGAGTATTTTCCAAGTTGGGCCAGTGAGTTTGCTTTGGCACGGGTCAAAAGTGCTTTCTGGGCTGCTTCAACGTTCTCGGGCCGCCCTTGCCATGCCTTGAGCACAGAGTTTTGAAGTGCCCGTGCATATGAGAAGGACACGTGCCACTGGTTTGGGCTTTGGTTCATTGCGTGTAGATTTAGTGTAGCTTCCATTTCAGATTGTCCTCCTGACAAGAACTATATAACCACCAACTTCAGTTACAGATTAAAATGATTCGTGTAAATAGGTTAATTACATCAAAAGGTAACTTTTACTTTCATTTTTGAGTAAAATGCCAAAGTCGTCCCTGAGGTTTAGTCATATTTGCTTGTTTCATCCAAAATGACTTTTTTGTGCATTTGAGTCCTTCAGGTTTTCGTTTTATTGCCATTTTCATCCATGTCACTAACTCAGTTTATTTTTTCTGGTAAGGTCAATGACATTTTTGTCCTTTTGATGACACAAGCAAAATATAACTAAACCTCAGGGACGATTTTGGCATTTTACTCTTACATTTTTGTTTTATATTTTTTTAATTACTTGTTTCGTATTTGCTTGTTCCATCCAAAAGGACAAAAATGCCCTTCAACTTAACAGAAAAACTAAATTGAGTTAGTGTGACGTGAATGAAAATGGCAATAAAATGCAAACCTGAAGGACTCAAATACATAAAAAAGTCATTTTGGACGAAACAAGCAAATATGACCAAACCTCGGAGACGATTTTGGCATTTTACTCTTCATTTTTTTTGTTATCAATAGAGGTATGAATTTACAACAATGTGATTTTGTTATTAGCAAAAAGAGAATGTGAGAAATGGTACCATGATGCCTGGAACGGCAGGTGGGACCCGCCTCTTGAGCATGGTGAGTGTATATTTAGCAATGGTCTCAGGGTCAGCTTTTTCCTTGTGGTCAGCCCCTGGTGTAACCATGCTCGGCTTAAGCAAAATTCCTTCAAACATAACATTGTTTTCTGCTAAGTAATAGAAAACCTCGGACCATACTCTTTCGGCTACTTCAAGTGTCGTGTCGATTGAGTGGTCCCCGTCGAGAAGGATCTCGGGCTCGACTATTGGCACCAACCCATTGTCCTACACAGTACACAGAGAACACAATTAGAACAAACTAAACACACAGATCAGTCAAAATACTAGATATATATTATACGGTGTAAAAGATCCAAACTGCTCGTGAGTAGTGGTGCAAACAAGCCGAGCGGCTCGCAAGCTGCTTGAGATCGGCTCAAGAAAAAGCTCGAAACGAGCCGAGCCTTATCGAGCCCATGTCGAAGCCTAAAATAAAGCTCGTTTATTTATCGAGCCCGAGCTCGAGCCTGCAATGTGAAGCTTGTCAGGCTCGCCAAGCCTTATCGAGCCTTAGTGTAATATTAGTTTTTATTAATGTTTAATAACATTTACCCCTTATTTAAAGTTGTCTAATAAACAAGCCGAGCTTATTTAAACTTGTTTACAAGCCAAGGCTGAACCTAAAAATGAACTTGTTTAGTAAACGACCCCGAGCTTCATTTATCAAACTCGCAAGCTTAAACGAGTCTATTATTTATATATTGTTTTTTAATATACTAATTAATAGATAATAGACGAGCAGAGGCTGAGCTTAAAAAACTACCAACGAGCCGAGCTCGAGCTCAAGCCTGGTCGGGCTTGGCGAGGCTCGTTGGCACCCCTACTCATGAGCAACTAAGCGGCTCACTAAAAACTCAAAGTAAGCTCGAGCCTGAGCCTAAAAGTAAGCTCGTTTAATAACCGAGCCCAAGCCCGAGCTTCATAAATCGAGCTCAGCTAGGCTCACAAACTTAAACGAGCCTACCATATATATATAAATATCGTAAGTTTTATTTAATGTAACAAATGTCTATTACATGATATTTATAAATAATGATGAAAATAACTATTATTGTAGATACATATAATAATTTTATATTTATATAGATAATATAATTAAAATTAAAAAATAATAAACAATAAACGACTCTAGCCCGAGCAGAGCTAGAGCTTAAAATTCTCACGAGCCAAACTCTAGCTTTGGAAATGGAGCTCGACCTCGAAATCCGTTAAACCAAACGAGTCGAGGTTGAGCTTAGCTGAGATCAAGCTTGACTCGTTAATACCCCTACTATATATATAACAAACCTGAGAAATAGCAGCATAACGTGCAAGCCCCCAAGCAGCTTCTTTCACAGCCAAAGCAGAAGGACCACATGGAATGCTAACAACAGTTCGCCTAGAAAAAATATATGACGATTTTTAATAAAATAACATCATCATATTTATCTTATTTGCACATTTATTATGATATGTTTATCTCACCACTTGGCAAAACGGGCTCCTTGATTGTAATACTCAGCTGATCTAGAAGCCAACCCATCTAAACCTTGGCACCAAGATTCATTGTTGGATCCTGGAAGTGGAACCAAACCCTGTCGAACATATTTAAATACGTAAGAATATAATCATTAAAAGAATTTCTAGAACTTAGTGGTCCTACCTTATCAACTTTGATTCCAGGAACAATGTTCTGTTCACGCAAGCAGTCAACCATTTTCTTTCCATCTGTAGTTGACTGAAATAGAGTTTCCTCAAAGAGGATGGAACCGGAGATGTATTGACCCAAGCCGGGTGTGGTCAACAGAAGTTGTCTGTAAGCTTGTCGGTTGGCTTCGGTGTTGTCTAATCCGATCGATGCTAATCTTTTACCACAAGTTGCGTTTGATTCATCGATTGCAAGAATACCACGACCAGGTGATGCAATTGTTTTCTAATCGAAGAAAAAAACAAAGAGTAGTTTATTATTTACCAAGAAAAAAGTATATTAATGCTCACAAAAGTAATTTATTATTGTTTTGTATAGAACGTCTCTCTCTCTCTCTCTCTCTCTCTCTCTCTCTCTCTCTCTCTCTCTCTCTGTTTGTCATCATCATCATCATACTCAGTAAATCCCACCAATAGCAAAGCAAAGGTAGGGTCTGAGGAGGGTAAGATGTAGACAGCCTTACCTCTACCCCGTAGGAATAGAGAGGCTGCTTCCAGTGAGACCCCCAGCTCGATAGTAGTTTTGCATCAAGCCTTGGACATAAGGCACATAACACTCGGCAATCGGGACAAAGACCGATTAGTGCATGTACCCTTTTGTCTTTCAGCTATCAACGCCACCACATGATGCATGATTAACCGTCCTCCACTTTTAACGTTATTTTCACGAAATTAGTAAAATAACGTTAAAATTAGTGCACTTTTACTTTTGCCCCCCGATGGCCCACACATATATACATTATATGCGCATACCGCAAGCGAGGCGTACTCTCTGTTTGTGTGTGTGTGTATTCTTTTTCAAAAAATCTACTGCATGTTTGTATATATATTTGCCCAATCCAAGAAAGAAACATTTCATGTGAAGAACTAACATTAAAAGATTATAGATGAGGCAGAAAAACTCTAGAAAAGATTCTCAATACAAACTTATAAGAACTAAAGAATTAACTAACAAAGCTTATCAAATTTGAATGACAAACCTTGTCAAAAATCTTGTAAATAGACACTAAAACATAGAGCAGTGACCCAAAACCGGTTAACACCGGTTTGTTTAATACTAGGCATACTACATAACCTTGTAAACATCAAGATGAAATTAGTACATCATCCAATATCACAATCACTATACTGGTGTACACTTCATGCAATTGATTTGGTTATCATCATTCATCAATCATCAACAAACTTATAAATGAGTGCATATTTTGAGCCCAAAGCACAGATGGTTGAATCGCAAAATTCACAGACAATACCTCTAATATTGATTGAAAAGTCTAGCTTTCACTTCGAATGATCAGGATCGGAACAAAAAAAAAACAGAAAGAACTCAGGATTCCAGAACTAATCAAGTAGTGATACTTCAAAAACAAATAATTAAAAAGACCTAGCAAAACATGATTTATGAATATAGGGGTCTATGGCTTCTAATGATGCAAATAGCAATCAGACAACTATACTAAAATCTGAATTTAACTAAACTAAATCATGAAATCAACGACGTTCTACTGATCGGATCCTCCATACACAACGCAAATCAGATCAAACTTCTACAATTCAAAAACATATATCATCACAATTCAATTCAATAAAAGCAGAAACATAACATAAACTGATAAACGTGATGCTGAACAGATCCTCCATACACAACGCAAATCAACTATAATAAAGTCCGATTCTAACTAAACTAAATCCTGAAATCAACTACTATTACAACAACGAAAACAGACGTTCTACGGATCAGATCCTCCGTACACAACACAAAAATCATATAAAATTTCTACAATTCAGAAACAAATTCACGAAAATTCAATCCAAAAGGTTACAGAAACAGAAAGAGAAAGAGAAAGTTACAGCGGTTTGAACAAGTTCTTCGGAGTAAGATCCGGCACGGATGACGGAGACGCGAGCGGCGGATGATCGGGAGGAAGATCCTGGACGTTGATTGAAGGAACGTTGACCAATCCACGGTGAAGAAGATGCGTTAAGCTTGACGAAACTTGCAGACGCCATTGATGTGTGTAGAAGAAAGAGGATTCAAGGGTTTGTTTGTTTGTTTATAAGAAGTGTGTGTTGTGTTCTCTAGGGGAGTCCGCCTGTAACGCATGGAGTGTATATAATAATAATAAGACGAAGGTGGCGTGCGGAACTACCTAATGTAGTAGGTGTCACTCTTAACTAGGGCCGTAAACGAACCGAACGATTGTTCGTGTTCGTTCGTTAAGAAAATAAATGTGTTCACGAACGGTTCATGAACACTTACCGAACGAGATTTTATGTTCGTGTTCGTTCATTAAGGAAATGAGCGTGTTCGCGAACGGTTCATGAACACAAACGAACACAAATAAATTTGGCGAATGCGACGAAGGATAAAGATAGATGGCCCATAGAGTAGCACTCGAACTTGAATCCCTTATTGTGGAACGGGGGTCGATCGTATTCGCCGATATAAATAATGAGAAATGAAAGGGAAATAGTGCATAAACAAGGTCAAAGAGGGTTTCCTAGTTTAATTGTTAGGGTAATAAAATAAATAAAAGTTTAATAATATAAAAAGCACACATAAAATATATGTAAGTACAAAGATCTTCAATTAAAAC
The DNA here is from genome assembly GCA_030545235.1 of Helianthus tuberosus. Lineage (NCBI taxonomy): Eukaryota > Viridiplantae > Streptophyta > Magnoliopsida > Asterales > Asteraceae > Helianthus > Helianthus tuberosus. Next base: position 199,378,476 of record CM060447.1, read on the forward strand.
ACAAACATATGAATATAAACGAACGCAAATCAACGAATGTTCATGAACACGTTCACAGACACCTTACCGAACGTTCACGAACACAATCGAACGAACGAGACCTCTGTTCATGTTCGTTCATTTAACTAATCGAACGAAATTTTTTGTTCATGTTCGTTCGTTTATTAAACGAACGAACATAAACGGACTTCCCGCCGAACGGTTCACGAACTGTTCGCTGAACGTTCGGTTCGTTTACAGCCCTACTCTTAACATCTCCAAAAGACCATTTTACCCTTCTAAACATCTCCAAAAGACCATTTTGCCCTTCTAAAGTGTTTAAGTTGATACAGGTATCAAATTTTCGTTACTAATTCAGTATCCACTTTTTGGTGTTTTTGGAAACGGTACTTTCGGTTCGATTTGGTACAGTACCGGTATTTTATCAAATTTCACCTTCAAATACCATGCCGTATCGGTACTGCAATGCGAGCGAACCAAGGGGGCAATTGCAAAATTTGATGGGGGCGCCGGGATTTTTCAAACACACACAACACTTTTCTTTTCTTTTTAAGGGTGCAGCCGCACCCCACAACAGACAATAGGTCCGTCCCGGATTGTTTGCATATGCCATGGCCACCTAAAAAAAGAAAAAAAAAACATCTAGAGTTTAGGCTATGAATAATAGACTACTTTGCTTGCTTCACCTCTGAGCAGTGGCGGAACTAGCCCAAAAGGTTAAGGGTATCCTAATATTTTTTTAGGATCAGGGGTATCCTTTATATAACAGAAACGAAGTTGAGTGATATTTTTACACTACCGAAATTGAGTTAAGGGGTATTTTTACACTACATAGACGGGGTTTAGGGGTAGTCCGTGCTACCCCTACTAACACTTTAAGTCCGCCACTGCCTCTGAGCCCAATTACTTTTAAGTTTAAGTTGTTATTTTAATTTGATCAATAAATTTTGTGACTCTTTATAAAATGGCACCCAAAGCTTACGGAATAAGTGGTGGTCCTACATTTTCATATATTGTAAACCAATGAACTTTTACTAAACCAAAAAGGATAAGTGGACAAAAATAAATTAAGGTTCGGTTAGTAAAACTCCACTAGTTTACAACATGTGAACATGTGGGACCACCACTTGTTATTTTTGAAGTTTGGACCGTTACCGGCCAACAACTAGTAGTTTGGATTATTAAAATCCATTGTTCTTTTTTTTATTTTTTGGTCATGTGGTTATTTGGGCGGGTTATGACGAAACTATTGTCGAACCGCTAACAGTTATTTATAAACGGCAAATCAAATCAGTCGGGGTTAGGTGGGTTTGTGCAAAATGTTTTCATAATTTGGTCATTAAGTTTTGGGCTTGATTCTAAATTGGCATCCAAAATTTATTCTTTCATAACTTGGTTGCTATACTTTGTGGCTATTTCTAAATTGGCATTGAAGCTCTATATCCAAACAATAATAGAGTGCTCACGATCAACAAGCTGCATCAAATCTTGATTCGGTTAGGGTAAGGGTGTTTATGAAACTTCTTAAACCCAGGAGTCTCGGTTGTTAGATTTACTCTTTGGCATATAGTTTTTGAATTATAAATGGGTCATGCTATTTACACACGGAGAAAATTATTTTCACACCCCAAAGCGCCGCGCTATGGCCAAAGCGGGGCGCTTTGGTGTAAAGTCAACCGACAAGGACTGACGCGGTCAGACCTTGTCTGTTGCTTTACATCAAAGCGCCCCGCTATGGCCAAAGAGGGACGCTTTGAGGTTTTTTTTTTTTTTTTTTTTTTACATTTTTAAATTTTCGGGCAAAGCGCCCCTCTTAGGTCAAAGCGCAGCGCTTAGGGTCTTTTTTAAATTTTTTAATATTGTTTTTAATTCACAAACGCTTTGTTAAAAGTCTAAATTTTACGCTTTTTACATTATACATCATTTTTTAATATATATGGACTATACTGCAAGTTCCGGATCAAATCGGTTACGTGTGATGTCGTATTCCATTATATCGTATCATTTTGGTTTGAAAGCACAAGTACTCCTATGAGTAGTGTTATGTGTATCAACCAAGGTCAGGGGGACGATACGTAAGCATTTCGTACGCGTAAGCATTTCGTACGCGTTGATCTGATCCCTGTATAATCAACCAACACTTTTGAAACTTCTATCTTTTGTTATCCTTTTGCCATGACCTGTTGACATGGGGAACAAGAAAAAAGGAAAGTCAAGACAAGTTAATTATTATTTTCACATCCACACTCAACGTACATACCTACATTATTTTAATTAGACCTTAGGCTAGACCTTCATAATTAAGTACTAGAGACTTTTCACCACCACAACACCTACATCATCCTCTCCCCATCTCGGCTCTGTCCTTTTGCCATGACCTGTTGACATGGGGAACAAGAAAAAGGAAAGTCAAGACAAGTTAATTATTATTTTCACATCCACACTCAACGTACATACCTACATTATTTTAATTAGACCTTATGAGACCTTCATAATTAAGTACTAGAGACTTTTCACCACCACAACACCTACATATATATGTGCACAAACAAATTAAATATTGTAAAATTTGGACCAAAAATGTAAAATTTGAACTTAAACGTAGATCAGTCACCAGTCAAAAATACGCCCAAAATGTAAAAAAAAAAAAAACCAAAGCGCCGAGCTTAGGCCAAAGCGGGGCGCTTTGGAAAAAAAAAAAACCAAAGCGCCGAGCTTAGGCCATAGCGGGGCGCTTTGATGTAAAGCAACAGACAAGGACTGAATCTGTCAGTCCTTGTCTGTTGACTTTAAACCAAAGCGCCCCGCTTTGGCCATAGCGGGGCGCTTTGAGTGTGCAAATAGACCAAGAGCGTGTGCGAATAGACCAGGCCTTATAAATTTCAATCATACAAAGAAAAAACAAACTATTTATATTGTTTAAAACAACAAACTTTTATTTCGTTACTATTTAATGGAACCACTTGCTACAAGCAAAAGAAAAAATATGATGTGACCCATTTTTGACTTGCTACAACATATGTTATGTAAAAGATGATGTGTCAACTATTAGATAAAGTCAATTGCATTAAATGGTGATGACCTTTTCAAAAAAAAAAAGGCAATGAATACGAATTCTTATTAAACTTCTTCGAACATATAATAAAGTCTCGTCATCATGTAAAAGGTCACTCGTGTCTGTAATTCTGTAATTGCAGACGACGCTAATCGGTCACTAATTCCAGAGGAAATTCATCGCCTGAAAGCCCACTATAGTAAAAAATTCAGTTATATATTCGTTTTGTAGTGACTCCAAGACAAGTCATATCTTTTTGTTCATGTTTTGTAGCTACTATAATCAAGTAAAAGGGTTAGTAACCGATGCAAAACCCCTCTCAACTATGCCTTCTACACCCACGATTTGTTGGAATTACATAAGACTATTTGTTCTAATAAGTTAAAGAAACGACTGGTTCAAGCAATCACTTTGTTGTCATGTTAGTGTTTTCGGAGAGGCTGGAATGAAGTTGTATTTTCAAACAATGGTGCCTTGATTGCAAGTTTGTTTAAAAAGATGCAGACTATTGGTTATTTTTTTTTTCACGGTGGATAACAACTTAAGAAATATATAAGAAGGTTAGAGCAAATTACAAATCATGGGTTGGTAGACGGGCAACAAGCTGCGCCGCCACCCCCTTTTGAATTGCAAATCCTACTCGGCTAAACACATAACTATGGCCTACAGACACTGTCGCATGCGCAAGTGCTGCCTTTTGAACCCGCTTCAAGAAACCGGACGCCACAGGGGCCAGACAACCAAAGGTATCGAACGCGAAAGGAAGGAAGGCATGTTGATTATCTATGCAGGCCTGCTCGTGCTTGGATATTTTCCCTGCCTTAGCCTTCCGCGTCGCTTGCCCTGAAACAAAACCACTGCCCCTGAAACCGGCAAAAGGCGACACCCCCGTGAGATCAATGCAAGCATGCTTACCCCCGGACCATCCAAAAACCAGCACATCGGCTGGTTATTTATGGGTGAAAAGCAGGCCCAAAATGCTAGCTAATTAGTGTTTCTTTAAATTTCCAATCATGTGACTCGTGTTTTGTATTTTATTTTATTTCCTCTATCTTTATAGCTTTTGACTAGTATATTGTTCTTTTATAAAATTTTGCCACCATTAGAAAAAAGGAAATGGTTCATTACATGAGTCATTTTCTACACATTAAATTGTTCTATGTTTCATAAGATATAGCAAGACTCACAAAATGTAACTAATGTTATGAATGTATCATGATGACTCTCCACATACATAACTCCTATCTCTTTGATTTCTTTGTATTAATGTGTGTGCCTATATAGTGGCATTTGTATATGGTGTATACATTTTTAATGAACAAGAATTCATATTCACTTATTCTCTATAGTCTTGTTCTCTTATGTTTAGTATAGTTGTATATGGATTGCTAATAGACCGTTGTTTTACAACACGTTATCAACATGAGTTGCTGCAAGATCTTCATATCCATCATTTGAATCTTCATATCAATGATTTGGTTTTCTTTCATCCATTCAGGGAACAATACACAAAGCTCATATTTCTACTTTGTAATTGTTTTATTATTTTAGACATCTTGAATAAGGTTATCGTATCCATGTAAAGTGAAATTAAGAGTAGAAATAATTGACCTACAGCCTTTCACCTTGCACTTAATGGCTCCATGTTTTGTCCTCATTATATTGTTTTTGTATATAATCATAACTAGAAAATTTGAATCTAATTTTGTGAATATTTTGATGGCATGAAAGTAACTGAGGAGAAAATGACCGAAATATAAATTATATTTGATTTGTTTTCAAAATAAATAAATAAATAATACATAAATAAATAAATAACAACGTTTACAGCCTTTGAAGATTATTTGTTTTCATGCAATTGCTTACATTCCTCATTAGCATCAAATAAAAAATGTATGACTTCTACTTTATAAAATCAGACTCTTCCATGCCATTTACTACATTTTAGATTTGTAGTATTTCATATTTCCCCAAATATCATCATTAAGTCATCATGACTCGTGACCTCATTATTTTTTTATGTATCTTTTTCTTTTGGTTGTTCTTATATGGGCTCAATGAAAATCTTGCCTAGGTTAAGTAGTCATAATCCATTAGTCATCCATTATAAATGTATGAAAGTTTAAATGTTATATATAGTATGTACATTTGCTAGTAACTGGTCAATATGATCATCAACATGCACGTAAATTATTTGTTTGAGTTAAGAATTATTTTGACATTTTGATTTCAACTAAGAAATTGTATTTAATATGATGAGCCTAATAAACTTTGCTTGAAAACAAGTTAATTTGCATATATCTCATTAATATTTGCCGAAGAAACCTGATTTTCTATGTTTTTAATCGGCCATATACTTCACCGGTTGAAATCTCGTTGGAATTGATAATTTGATATACATGATCTAGAATTATGCTTTTGTGTTTGGCCGATTGCTTTCTGAAACCACCAAAGAAATTGAAGGGGGGTTAAGAAGAAACGGGATGGTAACTATTTGCTATAATTCAATTTTTAAATTAGCTATAAAGAGCTATAAAAAAAATCATTTAAAGTGACAGTTAACATTCCCTATTAATTTATATAATTAATAAAAAGTTTGTCATGTAGCAATTTAGATAAGTTTTACATCTTTGCCACTTCATTATATTCTTTCAACACTTTTATGTATTATTTTGATTTACGTTTTTCATCATAACACATGTTTTAAAGGTAAAATAACTCTTGCATATATGATTAGTTACATTAAGCATCAATCATCTTTATTAGTATTATGATTATTCATTCTGCTATTAAAAAAAAGTGAGACACTTAGTTGCTTTTCTAGTTCATAAAGTAATAGCCTATAATGGCTCAACTATTTAAATTGAGTTAAATTGTATTTAGCTATGTTTATATAAACCTTTATAATATTTTTAATAGTGGTTCTAAAAATAGCATGTAAGTTGTGTTATATATGTTTTTTTATGACTAATGAAAAAAAAAATGCATCTTATATCATTCTATTCACCATAACTTGTTTTATGAGACACATGCTATAATGTCATACATTTTAAAATTTATTGTCTATAAGATTATAAGATGTCATACTTTATTTATATGGATAGTGTTGATTATAACTGAAAGACTAAAGTTGTGGTTTATATATAAAGATCATAAGCTCTCTAGATCTTATTATAAATTTATGGAAACTGACGTGTGCGTATATATACATAATTTTGCAATGAATTTACACACGAATTGGTTTTAAATTTATAAAAGTGATTATTACTTTTACATCAAAACACACACGAAAGAGGCAAGTGTACCCCGTCATATATGTAGTAAAGTATCGGTAAGAACCAAATATCGATCCAAGGAAATGGGCGGAGAAATAATACTAGACCTTTGTCACTAAACTACCGGTAAAAACATAAGTTTTGTTTGATTTTAATTAAACTAAAGTAAGCGTAAACAAATACATAAAACATAGTAAATAATAGATAAATAGCATTGCTTAATACACAACCCAAGTATGTCAACTAAGTCGGTTTTGGCACTAGAAGCATTCGGTCAATTTTCCATTTTAAGACAATTAGTATCCCTTTCGGGAATCCTAACATGACAATCATTCGGAAAGCTAAAACGATAAACACACTTTAACCACCTAAAACTGTTCTTTAACGTGCAATTGATAAATGTCTATGAAAATCTCTTAAAAATAAGTTAGTCATCCGTTAGGAGTTTTCTAACCGCACTTAATCAAGGAAAGCGACACCGATAAACACAATGTAACCACCGAGACAAGCATAAACTAGATTAAGTCACAACTGAGTTCATTTTACAAATCTTGCACAATAATTCACCAAGATAGCAATTTTGGCCTAAACTACTAACTAAGCTAACAAATCATGGCAAGAATTTATAACGACACCATCTAACCCGTTAAGGCCCTTACGTGACGGCAAGCTCTCTTAATTAACAATAATTACATTTTATTAAATCACTAACCATTTCTAGTATCATGATGCATACATTTAAACCAAGCTAAACTAGTTAACCAAGTTTAAAGTTTACTAATACAAGATTAATTAAGCTTCATTTTTCAACTATCTTAACTAACCAAGCACCAATCATCCAACACAATTACTTATAATCAATAAATCAATATCAATAACAAGGTTGCAAACTAATCATCAAAGATAAACATAGAAAATACTTCAAAATGTCATTACAAACAAAGATTAACATACTAGTGGCTATAATCAAGCAAGGGATTGTTGTGTTTTTGCCCAAAGGCTACAATAATACATAAACATTAATCTAAATGCTTGAAAGATTAACAAAATCATGGAAAGATTAGAAAACCAAACCATAAACAAGCATAAGATTAAGAATCCGGATAGTAATGGAGCTAAACGGCACAATGTGGCTTGAATCTGGGTCAAAAGCAAAGCCTCCGGAGCCTGTAAAATTGCCTGTGAAGCTCCCAAAATTCCAGAATTTCGAACAGAATGTTTCTGTTCTGTTTTTATATTTTTTCGATGTCGCACGGTCGTTCTTCCTGTTGCACGACTGTGCACTTTAAGCAATTATTGGAGTATGGTGCACCATACTGCATGACGTCATCAGATCTTTGACCAGATTCGATATCGCACGACCGTTCTTCAGATGGCACGGTCGTTCTATGCCGGGATCTTGTTGCACGAGCTGTTGCACTGGTCGTTCATCACCGAGCTTTTGTCTGATCATCGGATCCGCACGGGGTGCAGGATATGGAACGCCCGTGCATCACCGGGGTGGCCTTGAATGCCTTGCACGCTGAGTCGCACTGGTCGTTCAGTTCCGGATTGATTTGAATTTGTCGGAGATGCACGGTCGTGCATTAGGTCGCACGACCGTTCCACACGCCCAGGTCAGTTTTCTAACAGAAGGTTCGCAGCTTCGTCGTTTTGTCCGGAAAGTCCTCGTTTTTGCTATCATCTTGTCTGGTATGCTGTTTTAGGCCTGTAAACAACAGTGTAGATGATTAAGCATCCGAATAACGGTTTTACGGCCGAAAACGCATAAAATAGGGGTAAAACGGGGGACTAAAATACGTGTAAATTAGCGAATATCAAATCTCCCCACACTTGAACCTTGCTTGTCCTCAAGCAAGCTAAACTAAAAAGCAATAAAAGATAGAAACAAACAAGAACGATAATTTACACACTATTTTATTCAAAACTACTATAAACGGTTAGCCGGTTTTTCGAAAGACAACATCAAAAGACTTAAACCCAACAAGCATATGCAAATATAAAGCGACAACCAAAAAGACGTGACTTCACATTTAATTGACTCAACATGTTAATCTTCACACAACTCACAATGTTCACACACACTCGGTTTTATTTATGAAACATACATAAAATGTGTACGTGCAAACACTCAACGCCTCGTCAATGAAATGTGTAATATCATAAGCTTGTCATAAGATCTCGTCTCCACCAACTAACATGCGAAAAAGTGTAAATCAAGAGGTCTTTACGGGTTATAACGTTAGGCTTGGGCGAAGGGTATGGAAATGGATATTTTAAAGTGGCGAAAATGGTTAAAACTCGGTAGTAGCGTTTAACTAGCAACAAACAAAACAACTATACATACAAATGCCTTAAAAAGGCGACTATTGCGCAATCGAGCTAATCAACGTTATTTTGACATTTAAGCATTCAAAATTGCTCGATTTTCGTAGACTTCACCCTATTTTAGGGTGTTTTATTTTCAGTTTTTTTTTTTCAAGAAACTAGATAAATAAACTATAACAAACGCTAGTTAAACGATTATTTTGACCGAGTTTTAACACTAAAAAGGTTTAAAACATAAAAAGGCTAAATTTGGCTAAGTGGGCGATAATGTGGGTAAACAAAGGTAAACGGGAAGGCTCGACATGGTTAATCCTAAAGGGTAATATAAGGTGGGAAGCACAACACAAAGAACAAGGTTTACAACAAAGGGTAATCTAAGTGCCTCTATCACTTTTACACAAATCCGTACGTTCATGGTCTTAACAAGCATACTAGTGACAAGTTCTAAATTACACATAACATCCGGCTCACTCCTATATCCGAAATGAACAAATATATAACAATATCAAGGCTCAAATATGCTCACGTAACGGAAGGAATGGGTAAAAGTGTGAAAACTATCATGTAAGTCTTTCTTTGTTTGTCACGCTTTCCGGTTTCCTTTTTCAAAAATATTTTGCTTGTCGAGTTTTTATCAAGTTCGAAGCTTTCTAAAACACAACCGACCGGTTTATTTACTAAAATATATACAAAATACATGTATTTTTGAATGATTTTTCTGATTTTCTGATTTTTTTTTTTATAGAGGACAAACAAAGTTAACCCCCTCCCCACACTTGAACTTCGCATTGTCCCCAATGCGAGACCCTAAATTTAGAGAAAAGGATAATAATACTCCCCTCAAGATGATGTTGATGCAACGAGACTTCCGAAGCTGTATCTGCCACGTGCTCCGGTCCAAGATATGTCGGCCAAAAACCTGCAAGTATGTCACATGTGCACCAAAACAGAACAGAAACAGAAAAATCACAAATAAACCATAATTTACATAAATAGAATTACTAGCAATCCCAACAAAGACATAACAAAAAAAAACTAAAGTAAAGAGTCTGAAAAAAAAAGCATACATAACCGGGGTGTTTGAAATAATAGTCAAAATAAACACCCAAAATAAAGTACTGAAATAGAAACAACCACCAACAATCAAAACCACCGACTCCTACGCATCATCACCATCATCGTCTCTAGTAAAGGACGGACCCGCATCTCCGTAACCAGGTGGGTTCCACGGTGGGAACTGTGGAGGATGCTGAAAATAGTCGGGGTATGCATGATGCATCTCCCCAAACAGATATGAAAACCCAGCACTTACTCCCTGATATAAACTATCCTGGTTTGCCCGAAGCTGATGTTGGTCTGCCCGAAGCTGATCCTGAGCGGTCCTAATCTCGTCCCGTCTAGACCGGATCTGGTCAATATAAACTCCATGCTGTTCCTGGTTAACCCTGATCTGATCCTGGTTAACTTGCATCTGCTGGAACTGCTGATAGAACTCGGGCCAGTCCTGATGCTGATGGAATGCATGGTGCTGCGGTGAATGTGGTGGTGTCGGTGGATGTGGTACATGCTGCTCATCATGCTGCTCCCCCATTTCTTCATCCTCATCTTCCCCCACAGCTGGAGGCAACGGGTCCCAGACCTCGTTGTTCAACCCTTCAACCTATCCCCGTGAGGTAACTCAACAATTAACCCCATAGCTTTCAGCGACCTGATATCAACATGAACCCCCTCGGTTATCAGATGGAGACTCTGAAGCACCTCCTCAGTCATATAGCCTTGGTTGTAGGCTATTTCGGTCACATACTGACCGCCGTGTATCTCACTGTTCGGAGTCCGCCCCGAGCACTTCATGAAGTATTCCGCCATTCTTGCGGCTAGGTTGATATTTGCTCCATCAACCAGCGCATAGAGAAAAAGCAAATCTGGTGTTGGACAGTTTCCAAGACTGTCCATGCGCCCGCATATAGTGTGGCTGAACACATGGTGCATCACTCGCACCAAAGGGTCTCTCAGTCGTGAAGCTTTCGACATCCTCGGGTTGTAGGGGTCCCCAATAGCATTTTGAGCCCAAAATGCATCTCGTGCTACATCAGATGGGAATGTGAACTGATCTGTGAAGACATCGAAATCATCCATGTCTTCCCTTGTATAGATCCTGAGTCGCCTACCCAATCGACCAACCGACCACGTGTGCCATCGTCCACATAACCTGAAAGCTATCCGCTCCTTGTGGCGGAATTTGGGTCTTCTATGAGCAACCGGCTTTTCATAGGCATAAGATGAGAAGAACTCTATTGTCAGCTCACGGTAAACGGGTCGGTTGATACCGACCAGATTTGTAAGCGGGATACTCATCATGTTGTCAAGTCTGTCATACTGATTTAGTTCCCGCATGACTTCCCAATCCAGCCATCGGGGGACTCCGAATTGCCCCCGCCTTGCCCATAAGGCATCGCGCCTCGGAATGCAAAGTGCTTCTCGCTCATTATTGGGGTCGAATTAAAGGAAAGGGTGATCCATCTGTATGAGATAAATCGTTAAAAAGATGGGAACGGGAAAAAATTTAATCGAAAACAGCCGAGCAGACAGTTATGAAGCTACTGTGACTCTGATCTGGGCATATGGCACGGTCGTGCGACGAGACGCACGGTCGTGCGTCGCCGATAACCAACACCAGTTGCCCAAATCTGTCGGAACTGCACGGCGTGCGACCAACGGCACCACCGTGCAACACCGACCAACAAGCTGATATCGTGAATCACCCGGAAAGGCACGACCGTTCCATCCAAGGAACGTCCGTGCGACACCAGTTCTGCAGATTTCGAACCCCTGAACTATGAATAGCCTGATTTTCTCAAAATCAACAACTTTTTTGTACAAACAGGGGTCGGAAACTCAACCGGGTGTTCACGATAAGCAAGATTCAAACAAGGGTTAGGGTTTTGATTTGTTTATGAAGAGAACCCTAAAAGGCCTTGAAGAAACGGATGAATCTACCCTAGAAAGCGAAAAAACAAATAAACTACATGAAGGAACGTACCGTGCGAAGTAGGGTGTGAAATCGTGCGAAGAACCGTGCGATTTTGAAGTGAAAACGGTCTGGTACGGCTTGGTGCGACTAGGGTTTCGCGAATTGTGAATGAGGGCTGCAGATGAGGGTATTTATAGTACCAAATGACAAAATTGCCCTCAGCCTGACGCACGGTCGTTCGACCTATGGCACGGTTGTGCGTCACCGACATCGCTCAAACCCGAAAACTGTTCTCGGAGATGCACCGAGGGTGCGACTCACCGTTCCGACCCTCGGAAACGCACGGTCGTGCGACACATGGAACGACCGTGCAACAGCTGCAGATCAGAATTTTCCGCAGAAGCCATTTCCAGCAACTGTTTTGGCCGTTTTTCGCCATTTTTTCAACACGCCAACTGTTCTAACAATATTGGAACACAGAACCTTCGCTCGGCACGTATGAAACTTAAACAAACTAACAGAAACTACCTAACTAACCTAAATTAAGCTAAAACTACAAAAACACAAAAGTGGACTATTTTACCCTTATAGCGCCAAAGACGCTCCTGCTACATTTTTGTCGGCGAGTCAGTAGCGTAGACTCATGCTAAATTTTTGTCGGCGAGTCGATAGCAAGACTCCATGCTAAATTTTTGTCGGCGAGTCGATAGCAAGACTCATGCTAAATTTTTGTCGGCGAGTCGATAGCAAGACTCATGTCCCCACACTTGTTACGTGTGCGGGCCATTACCACGCCCCTTCGGATTCTGCTCGGTATTGCCCGGAAGACCACCCGGGGGTCTCTCCGACATCATTTTTGCCAACTGGCCCACTTGATTCTCGATGGTCTGAATGGAAGCCTTTTGACTCCGCATTTCTCCTTCGTTGACCAAGAACCGCTCCTCATGCTGCTGATATCGTTTCTCAGAAATTTGATTAGCATTGTTGGAATTGTTCAGCAGTTGTGCCATCATTTCCTCTAGCTTTGCATTGCTTTGAGAGGCGTGTGGCTGGGAGTTGCTTCCTGAGCCTTGATTATGATATTGTGGCTGGAAGGATTGACCTTGAGATTGTTGTGGCGCGGGAGCATGTTGAGCATATCCGTGTGCGTTCTGGTTACCAGAACCAGATTTCCACCCAAAGTTTGGGTGATTTCTCCATCCTGGATTGTACGTGTTGCTATAGGGGTTATTTTGGGGCCTGATTTGATTGCCCATGTAGTTCACCTCCTCGTGTCCTGTAAACATAACACCCTGCTCACACGTACCTGGCACGTGTGCAACCCCGCACTGATCACAAGATGGCGATTGAATTTGCGAGACATTCTGAGACTGATCAATTCTTGTTGCCAAGGCTCCGATTTGTGCAGTAAGAGCCGTATATGTATCTACAGCATGAACTCCGGAAGTGGATGATGTCTTATTTCGCGCCCCACCGTGGCGAGAACTTGACTTCAACGCAGCTTTCTCTATGATCGCGTAAGCTTCAGTTGGTGTCTTTGTTCCAAGATCGCCTCCTGCATACACGTCTAAACGCTCCTGCGAGTCATAATTGAGTCCCTGTTAGAAGGTCAGTACTAGTTGCCTTTTGGACAACCCGTGATGTGGGACATCAATTAAAAGATCTTTAAACCTTTCCCAAGCTGCGTGTAGAGATTCCCCGTCGTCCTGCTTGAACGTCATTATACGGTTTCTCAATTTAGTCGTCTTTTCCGGAGGAAAATATTTCTGCACAAAAAGTTCTGCCATCTCGGCCCAAGTGGTGATAGATCCTGCCGGAAGTGACAAAAGCCAAGCACGGGCTTTGTCTCGCAATGAGAACGGAAAGAGCCGCAAACGGATCGCGTCCTCAGAAACATCTCTTATCTTGAAAGTCGAGCACACCTCGAGAAACTTTGCAATGTGCCGACCCGGATCCTCCTGATCCTTCCCATCAAACTGCACCGAGTTTTGTATCATATTGATGATGCTGGATTTTATATCGAAACTCGGTGCTGCTACCGTCGGTCGGGTGATGCTCGGTAGCAAACCTTCTACTCCGGGTTGGTTTGTTTCATTCAAAGGTCTGTCGTCATCTGCCATGGTTGCGTTTCCTGCTGCCCCTGAGCTCTCGGCTTCAGCGGGTACCACCTGCTCCTGCTCACCGGCTGCGAGTATCAGCCCAACCGCACGAGATCTTGCACGAAGACGTCTCCTCAGATCACGCTCGGGTTCGTCTGACGGCTCAATAGGATTGGGAGCGGGGGTATAGGACATTAACCTACAAACGAAAATTTGACACAATTAATATTTTATTAATATAATAAATCTGTTTTTTTTCTTTTTTTTTCAGCTGAATAGAAACAGAATATTATTAAAAATGGGCTGAAAATTTTATAAAAATCCGAAAATGGACACTAAATTTTATAAAAAATCAACACAATAAAAATAATCGAATCGGCTAATACAAAAATGATCTAAAGGTGCCGAAAACCCAAATGAATAAATGAATAAATAAATCCGGATCGAATAAATAAATAGAACACAAAAATTACAAGTGTACAAAAGAATCACGAAAACGAATAAATCGAATTAAAAGCAAGAAATATTAACAAATAAATAAACAAATGAATAATCAATAAAGTATTCACAAATATTAACAAGTATATACGCCGATAACACAATGACTCGGGTCGTTCCTAAAACTCGCCATTTCCCCGGCAACGGTGCCAAAAACTTGACGTGTGCGTATATATACATAATTTTGCAATGAATTTACACACGAATTGGTTTTAAATTTATAAAAGTGATTATTACTTTTTCATCAAAACACACACGAAAGAGGCAAGTGTACCCCGTCATATATGTAGTAAAGTATCGGTAAGAACCAAGTATCGATCCAAGGAAATGGGCGGAGAAATAATACTAGACCTTTGTCACTAAACTACCGGTAAAAACATAAGTTTTGTTTGATTTTAATTAAACTAAAGTAAGCGTAAACAAATACATAAAACATAGTAAATAATAGATAAATAGCCTTGCTTAATACACAACCCAAGTATGTCAACTAAGTCGGTTTTGGCACTAGAAGCATTCGGTCAATTTTCCATTTTAAGACAATTAGTATCCCTTTCGGGAATCCTAACATGACAATCATTCGGAAAGCTAAAACGATAAACACACTTTAACCACCTAAAACTGTTCTTTAACGTGCAATTGATAAATGTCTATGAAAATCTCTTAAAAATAAGTTAGTCATCCGTTAGGAGTTTTCTAACTGCACTTAATCAAGGAAAGCGACACCGATAAACACAATGTAACCACCGAGACAAGCATAAACTAGATTAAGTCACAACCGAGTTCATTTTACAAATCTTGCACAATAATTCACCAAGATAGCAATTTTGGCCTAAACTACTAACTAAGCTAACAAATCATGGCAAGAATTTATAACGACACCATCTAACCCGTTAAGGCCCTTACGTGACGGCAAGCTCTCTTAATTAACAATAATTACATTTTATTAAATCACTAACCATTTCTAGTATCATGATGCATACATTTAAACCAAGCTAAACTAGTTAACCAAGTTTAAAGTTTACTAATACAAGATTAATTAAGCTTCATTTTTCAACTATCTTAACTAACCAAGCACCAATCATCCAACACAATTACTTATAATCAAGAAATCAATATCAATAACAAGGTTGCAAACTAATCATCAAAGATAAACATAGAAAATACTTCAAAATGTCATTACAAACAAAGATTAACATACTAATGGCTATAATCAAGCAAGGGATTGTTGTGTTTTTGCCCAAAGGCTACAATAATACATAAACATTAATCTAAATGCTTGAAAGATTAACAAAATCATGGAAAGATTTGAAAACCAAACCATAAACAAGCATAAGATTAAGAATCCGGATAGTAATGGAGCTAAACGGCACAATGTGGCTTGAATCCGGGTCAAAAGCAAAGCCTCCGGAGCCTGTAAAATTGCCTGTGAAGCTCCCAAAATTCCAGAATTTCGAACAGAATGTTTCTGTTCTGTTTTTATATTTTTTCGATGTCGCGCGGTCGTTCTTCCTGTTGCACGACCGTGCACTTTAAGCAATTATTGGAGTATGGTGCACCATACTGCATGACGTCATCAGATCTTTGACCAGATTCGATATCGCACGACCGTTCTTCAGATGGCACGGTCGTTCTATGCCGGGATCTTGTTGCACGAGCTGCTGCACTGGTCGTTCATCACCGAGCTTTTGTCTGATCATCGGATCCGCACGGGGTGCAGGATATGGAACGCCCGTGCATCACCGGGGTGGCCTTGAATGCCTTGCACGCTGAGTCGCACTGGTCGTTCAGTTCCGGATTGATTTGAATTTGTCGGAGATGCACGGTCGTGCATTAGGTCGCACGACCGTTCCACACGCCTATGTCAGTTTTCTAACAGAAGGTTCGCAGCTTCGTCGTTTTGTCCGGAAAGTCCTCGTTTTTGCTATCATCTTGTCTGGTATGCTGTTTTAGGCCTGTAAACAAAAGTGTAGATGATTAAGCATCCGAATAACGGTTTTACGGCCGAAAACGCATAAAATAGGGGTAAAACGGGGGACTAAAATATGTGTAAATTAGCGAATATCAGAAACTTGTAAGAGTTTCGATCAATTATTCTTTCTGATCCAGTCATGTAACTACTTCTTAAGTTGTATAATGTGATGAGAAGATGGTTTTTAAGAAAAGGTTGAAGAAAACAATTTCCGCTTGTCAAACCTCAAATATGCTCCAGGTAGCAAGATTGTTAAAGAATATAAATATAAAGTTTGAAACAACAAGCATGAAAGTTATGTGGTTCTACTTCATTCCCAAAAGTGAATGTGATTATATATTAATCATTGTAAATGTAATGATGGACCTAATTGAGTCATTTGTAATGATGAGATTGACTATGAGAATAGTAATGATGGCCATTTTAATAATGAGATGGGCCACCAAAAGTGGCAAACTAAGGAGTGATTGCATAACGTGATGGTTTTAACTTTGAAGTTATAATATATTCTCTCGTATCATACGTTTTGTATTACATATGAGCAAGTAGTACACATACGATCATAAACCAGAAGTTTATGGATCATAATTAGAGTGAATTACAAATCTTGTCCTTTATCTTTATACACATTTGCAGGCGGTTTCCTTTATGTTTAAAATTGACGAGTTTTGTACTTTATGTTTTAAAATCTTGCACGTTATGTCCTTTAGCCATAACCTAGTTAGATTTTTCTGTTAAATCTAGTCATGTGATTTGCACATGAGGGTATATTTGTCTTTTCAGCGTTACAGGGACTATTGTGCAAATATTTAATATCTTGAGACTATTATGTAAAAAAAAAGAAAAAATATATATAAAACCTAAATAAATCTCTATGCTTTCTCCCCCATCTCTCTCTCTCTCTAAGTTACACTCTTTCTCAAACCTGCAGATTCAATCATGAAGCCACATATTTATCTTTTATGATTACAAGTTCAATTTCATAGATTAAACACCACAGGTTTAACCACAACTATGAAAAGCAAACTTAACAAACTCACACCTTTCAATTCTCTCACTAAACTCACATCCAATTACCCCAAATTCATCTACCACCATAACAGTGCATCGGAACAACAACCATCGGCAACACCGTCGCAATTATCACCACCACACATCCACCCTTGTCGCGAACCATTCGAACACAGCCTCACCACCACGGTAAACGACTGGTCTTTAGATCTGACGATCTCCAGAGCACCTTCCACCTTCCGCTTACTAAGGAACGAACTCGATTCTAGACACTCGTGGGTCACAAATCTGTCGCCGGTGCACCCTCCACCTTCCTGTTAGCTTCTAGGAACAGTTCTAAGTCATATATCTGAGTAGAAAGAAAACACGATCTTTTTGGGGTGGGGGTTCCGTCAGATCGACGGTGGAGATGACGGCGACGTCACCATTAGGGTTTCGGCAAGGAGAAGCTTGTCCTAATATGTTTGATCGGGTAGAGGAAATGGTAAGTGGTAACGGTGGCGAGTGGTGTCTGTGGCTGTGGCAAGGTGGGTTTTTTTATCTAATCCCCAAATTGTTGTGAATTGAATCTGAAAAATTTGGGGGTTTGTGTTTGGATGAAATTTTGGTGGTGGAGGTGGAGGTGTGGTGATGGTGTTGTTGCAACCGTGGTAGGTTGGTGGTTATGGTGGAAACATGTGGCGGTGGTGGAAGGAGGTTGTGGGGGTGTCAGCGGTGGTGGAAGGAGGTTATGGCGGTGGTGGTAGTTATGGTTGAAACATGTGGAAGCAGGTTGTGGCAGTAGTGAAGGAGATTGTGGTGGTGGTCTGGTTGAATTGCTGTGGACTGGTTGAAGTACAGAGATGAAGTAAACAAGGAGATAAATGGAAGGTCCCTAAATGGAATTCTTATTAAACAAGGAGATAAATGGAAGGTTCCTAAATGGAATTCTTATTAAAGGTTATTTATTTATATAATTAGTCCCTAAAAGGTAAATGACAAAGTTGCCCTCATTTGCAAGGCACGTGATCAAATTTAACTGAAAAAATTAACTAGGTTAGGCCTAAAGGACATAACGTGTAGGATTTTAAAACATAAAGTACAAAACTCATCAATTTTAAACATAAAGGACACCGCCTGCAAATGTGTATAAAGATAAAGGACAATCTTTGCAATTCACTCATCATAATTATTTAATTAGTTGGCATGACCGGTTAGACCACACCGAGTCAATGATGATGTGAAACATAATGAAGAACTAGAAGATTCTTTAAGATAATAATTAGCATGTAATGTTTGCTCTCAAGGGAAATTATATATTTGAAAAATAAACGAGGGTGTGTATACCTAAATATTCTGGAAGCGATTAAAGGATATGCATATCCCAACATGATACCATTTAGTGTTTTAAATCGATGCATCGTCTAAATGGTTATCAAATCCACAACCTGAAGCTTGTGTGATTGTGGCTTAGCTAATGTGATAGCAAGCATATTAATCCAGATTAGTATATTTATTTGATAATAGTGAATTTGATTCCCAAGTTATTAACGATCATTGGAATAAGTGTTATTGTTGAGATGATCACTAAACATCTACTATTGGTTACAAAACCAATGATCATGAGAGGAGCAAAAGTTCATTTAGGTACATGTAATTTTATATATAGTACCATCAGTTCACATCAAGCCAATAAGTTATAGTTCTCCCCATACAGTTGGTTTTTGGTTAGGAACCAAAGATGTCCCATCAAAGATTTTGGTTGTGCGACATATATTGAAACTCATCCACCACACCGCACAAAGATGGGACTTATAAAAAGTTTGAGAATATGTTGGGTATAAATAATCGTCTATGATTAAATACTTAAAGCCATTAGTGAGAAAAATTCGTTTATGGCTCATTGGTTTTCACTTTAATGAACGAATGTTCCCAACATTAGGGGGAGATAACAAGCAGTTGAAAAGTGAAAAGTGAAATGAATTATTATGTCATCTTGATCCTCAGACTATAAACTATGAACTAGAAGTTTAAATTATAATTCATTTACCAATATTAAAGAACAAATTACCAGACAAGTTCATTGACCTAAATAGAGTGACTAAGTAAGTCACATAATCAACTGCTTATGCTCCAGTTATATTTGTGCCCAAGAGGACAACGACATATTTTTGTAATGAGTCTATTGCACGCCTAAAGCGTGGTAGAATAGTTGATTCCAATAATAAAATTCATCAAAAATTGGAGCAAGTAATTAAGATGGTCAAGTCGAGGTTATAGTAATAAGATCTCCTGAAGAGACAATAGACATGATGGTTCAAGAAGAACCTCAGGTACCTAAAAATAAAGAGATCTCGATAAGTTGTATCATGTCTAAGATATGTATGGAATCGAAATAAAAATCGACGTCGTTATACTTTTGTATATAATGTAGCGCTCAAAATGGTTAAATGATAAGGATCAAGATTTAAGATCTGCCTATGAATGAATATTAAGAAATGATTGGCCAAAATAGAAAGACGCAAATAATGCAGAGTCTAGTTCTCTAATGAAATGGAAAGTTTCTGGACCAACAATCCATACAACTGAAGTTGTAAAATATGCTGGATACAAAAGTGTCTTTTACGCGAATCATGTGAAAATCAAATTAAGTGATATAAGTCAAAATTGGTGGCACAAGAATTTTTACAAAGACCTATGATTGATTTTGAGAAAACGTATTCTCTAGTGGTGGATGCATTGACTTTCTAATATCTTATTAGTCTGGTAATATATAAAAGAGAATTGACATGCGTCTTAAGAAAGTTATGTATCACTTGATACTAAGTCATATAAAATAAGTTCTCGAGAATATTATGATTATTATATAAATTCAGATCTGAATACATATACATATTGTATATGTTATTGAATTGAATATAATTGGAACTCCCCATGAGTATCCTAAAGCATTTGAGTGCTTAAGAGGTTAATTGAAACACCTTATGGATGTAATTATAGTGCACCAATACTCTAATAAACATACATAGAAAATATGTACCTGGTTATTATGGCATCTCAATGTACACAGTGTACAAACATGGTACAATATGAATTTTGGAGATAAAAGCAAGTGTTCTTGATATTTTTGCATATGATATAGATATCTATGTGTTAAAAGGGCATGTTTATATAACAAAACTTCTAAGAGTGAAAGCACATGCATATTTGGATAAGATGGAAAGAATTCCCACATGGATTGATAATGTTAGAAGCATTAGTGATGTCAAAACCTCAAGAACGTATTATATGAAGTTGACAAAATACGTATGGACTAAATAGTCGAAACGAGTATTGTACAACTCAAGATATTCGCATAAAGAGGGGTATAAGTTTGATTAAATTAGCCATGTTCTATGAACATTCTACTTTTAAAAGTTCACTATAATCGCAATTTACTGTAATGATGTCTAGGCATCATTGAGAGAAATTGTCGAGCTTTTAGAGTGAGAATTTTTGAATGACCTTGGCACGGTCTAATTATTACTCGAACTGCAGTTCGAGTATATATGTAATTATATTTTACTAATCCCTCAATTACATCTAGAAGATGATGTTTGGATATTTTAGTATGGACATAGTTGAACCTTAAAGTATGCTAAAGGTTGTTAAGTCATTTGTTATAAGAAATGCCTATTATCATCTCCTACCAAAGTAGAGATTCTCATTCTAGAAGTACCATCTTTAAATGCATAAGTGCATTAATATGTTTTGCTAGCTATGTATGTTTATAATATTTTTCACTTGAGCTTATTGTCATGATATAACATGTGTCAAGCGAAGAGACATTGGAATGAGTTCAAAGAAGTATTTCAGGTATAAACGATATTTGATTACATTTTACTAACCTATCAAAACAAGTTTGGTTAGTCTTGTAGATGCAGAAATGTAACAAAACACAGTCGTGAACAAATGATAATTTTTGGAAGGAGGCACCTAAAGTCTCGTTAGAAGATTATACAACATTGCTCAACATACAGGATTGCACATTAAGGGATCAAGCGACAAATCATTCGCTAAAAAAGCCTTTTCGACTTTCAAGGAAGATGGACACACGTCACATAAAGGATACATGTTAAAATGAGGGGGAGACTTATTCAAGTTGCACTCCTTTTCCCTTAACTAAGTTTTGTCCCATTGGGTTTTCTTAGTAAGGTTTTTTAATGAGACAACATACATAATCCAGAACTACTAGGGTTAGACGATACGCGATGCACTCTTTTTTCATTAGCTATGGTTTTAT
Organism: Helianthus tuberosus; assembly: GCA_030545235.1. Taxonomy (NCBI): domain Eukaryota; kingdom Viridiplantae; phylum Streptophyta; class Magnoliopsida; order Asterales; family Asteraceae; genus Helianthus; species Helianthus tuberosus. Next base: position 199,399,943 of record CM060447.1, read on the forward strand.
CCCATTGGGTTTTCCTAGCAAGGGTTTTAACGAGACAGCATCACCAAGCGTATTAATGGTATGTGGATAGTCAAGAGGGAGTGTTATGAATGTATCATAATGATGACTCTCCACATACATAACTCCTATCTCTTTGATTTCTTTGTATTAATGTGTGTGCCTATATAGTGGCATTTGTATATGGTGTATACATTTTTAATGAACAAGAATTCCTATTCACTTATTCTCTATAGTCTTGTTCTCTCATGTTTAGTATAGTTGTATATGGATTGCTAATAGACCGTTGTTTTACAACAACTAAGAGATTGTTTTTCAACAATTTTTTTAGAGTAAATTACCATTTTAGTCCCTGAGTTTTTGTCTAAATTGTCATTTTAGTATAAATAGTTTTTTTTTCTCCTTTGGGTCCTTGACTTTTCCTTTTTCTTGTCATTTTGATCACATTGCCTAACTTAGTCTAAAAACCAGGTTATAATCAGGGGTATTTTGGCATTAAATTATTATGAGGTTAATAAATTATGTTGTAAACTACCCATTGTTATCACTACACAACAGTCATGCCAAAAATACCCCTGGTTATAACTAGATTGTTAGACTGAGTTAGGCAATGTGATCAAAATGACAAAAAAATGAAAAAGTCAGGGACCCAGAGGAGAAAAAAAAAACTATTTGGACTAAAATGACAATTTGAACAAAACATCGGGGACTAAAATGGCAATTTACTCATATTTTTAATTCTTTTTCTCCCTTTATAGAGAAAAATATCCGGATAGTCCCTGTGGTTTGCTCCATTTTCACCTTTAGTCCCTAACTTTCTAAAATTACACCTATAGTCCCCAAATTTTGCAATTTCGTTCCCGGATAGTCCCTGACGTGGATGGAGGTTAGTTTTTGGTGTTAAGTGAGTGTGAAATGACCTAATACCCTTACTGGTTAAATTAATAACTAAAAGGTTAAAAAGAAAATAAATTATTATTTAAAAATTTATGTGGAACCTACCACCCACTTCATCTTCCCCACCACCACCACCCATTCTTGTAACGATTGACCAAACACACAAACCAGTGCATGAAAACACATAACCTAAATGCCTATATATAATATATTGCAAGTTTCAACATTATATTCCTGAATTACACCTCTATAATTTTGTGCTCTACAAACTCTATCCATTGAATGTGCAGATTACCAAAACACACCTATGGTTCGATTTCTATTTTCGGCATATTCGATTAATAGTCTGCTAACAAATAGTTTTAGAATTTCATGTCGATCAAATCAACAAACATAAATTAGGCATTATCAACAAATTAATCATAAAAACATTACGAATTAAGTTGCAACAGGTTTAGCTGCTACAGATTATTTTAAACGAGTGAGAATGCTAAACTACATCAGTTGATTGTATATAAGCAATGACGAACTCGAAGCACAAAGAGGAATCAACTAACACGCATCTCACAATATGTGCTGAGTGTTCTACAAACTCTATCCATTGAATATGCAGACTACCAAAACACACATGCGGTTCAATTCCTATTTTCGGTGAATTCGATTAATAGTCTGCTATGAAACAGTTTCACACATTCATGCCGATCAAATCAACAAACATAAATTAGGCATTATCAACAAATTAGTCATAAAAACATTACGATCAAGTTACAATTGGTTTCGCTGCTGCAGATTATCGTAAACACCCGAGAATGTGAAATTACCACAGGTGACTGTGTATACAAGTTATGATGAATTAAAGCACAAAGATGAATCGAGTAATTAACAGTTAATAGAGCGATGTAAGCAATAGAAGATGTGAATTGAAGGATCATACTTGAATACGGAGATCTAGGATTTTTGAACAGAGGTCTCTGGTGGTCGGAGGAACAACGGTGCACCAGCGGAATTTGGGAGAGTGGTTTTGTCAGATTCATGCATCATTGTTGCTTGATCTCATTGTCAGGATGGTGGACCCATTTAAAATTTCTTTTAATATTAAATGATTAAAACATTTGTATTAGTAAGGGCATTATAGTCATTTTACACCCACTTAACATAAAAAACTAACCACCATCAACGCCAGGGACTATCCGGGAACGAAATTACAAAAGTTGAGGACTATAGGTGTAATTTTAGAAAGTTAGAGACTAAATGTGAAAATAAAGCAAACCACAAGGACTATCCGGGCATTTTTCTCCCCTTTATAAATATACAAAATACTTGAAGGGGGCATTTTTCACATTTTCAAAAACATAAGGTGGTGTATGTAAGTATATCTATATCCACGTTTTTCTGCGCACGATTAGCCCACCCTTACTGTAACTATGCTAACATGCACCACACCTTGAAATCAGTCAAAATCACTAACTACCACCGATCATGAACACACAAAATCGAGTTTCAGCAAAACCCCATTAAAAAAACCTCAACTTTCACCAAAATACATCAACAACAATGGCAGCATCAACTTGTATCCTCAATCTTGAACTCAACACAAAAAGTTGCACCAAATGTGTTATTTCAAGAACAAAGCCTTCAACTTTGTTGCAGATCAATAAGAAAAAGACCCTCTTGTGGATCTCAAACAAGAGAAGAAATAAGGGTAATGGAGTCATGTGTTACGCTAGGTTTCCTGCTGATGAAGTGAGGGATATGCAAAGGAAACTTGGTATTGGAGGTGGAGAACCAGTTGTTGAAAGTCAAAGTCAAACTAGTAAGTGGAAACCCTAAATTTGGAGTTATTGTTGCTGTTTTAATGTTTGTTAAGATTAGGGTTTTTTTGGGTTAAGGTTTATATGGTTGAAATGTTGAAGTTTGATTTGTTTGATCATGTTTGGTGAAAGAAAGTTAATCATGATTCATGAAAAATGTTGAGTTTGATACTTTATTAATAAGTGATATGTGATTGGTTCTTGGTTGGCGCGCCTAGGCGCGAGGCGACCTAAGGCGCAAACCAAAACGCCTTGTGTGACATAAGGCGCAGGGTGTACAAAAGGCGCAGGTGATGCGCGCTTTTTAGGCTAAAATTTGACCTGAGGTGCAGGTGAGGGGCACGTATTTTGTACATGGGGTGTTTCTCTGCAGCTGAGTGTTGTACAACAGGCTTTTTATGCTGTACATTTCTGTTTTTTTCATTTTAAAACATATATAAACCTTAATTTTAGCTAAATCAAATGTAGGGGATGCTAAAAACCTATGGGATATATAAAATAATTTATATAATCACTTTGCGCTTTGCGTATGAAAAGCTCACCGCTTTTGCGCTTTGCGCCTCGGTTTTAGACCTCGTCGCTTTTGTGCGCTTCCCGCTTTTTTAAACCAAGGATTGGTTTCAACAAACATGTTGAATTTTGAATTGGTTTGATGGCTTAAAGAAGTCAATCTTCCTCCACTAAAAAATTAAAATGATTGATATGTGATTATTCCATAGGGATGGGTCGAACGGATAATTACATATAAGTTGATGTGTGACTATAGTTTATCTTTGACTTCCATAGGGACGTGTTCAATACAAAACAAATTAGAGAACTGCATAAGCACTTGTACCTATTGCTAACTGCTGACAAGATGTAGTAGGAAAGAGAAAGAGAGGTGGTTATGTGGTTTAATAACCGTCTTATGTATCACAGTTAAAGCAACATGTACATGTGTTTATACCGGTTCTCACAGTTTAATTGAAATTGGTTTGTATTAATTGACCTTTCATAACTAGTTAATGTGCTCTAATAAATACATAAAAATGTGTGTTGTAATGAACAAATATATATGATACAACTCTTCAAATCTACACATTCTTTTGTTCTATTTTTATGTTTTTTTTTTTTAATTTTTGTTTTCATGATTTAATCGCCTTTTTTCCTGTGATTGTGATTATGATTACTAGAGGTGGTTAATGAGGTCAAACAAGATACTCAAGTGAAGGGTGCCCTGTACAACTTTCTTAATCCAGATAAAGAGCTTTTACCGGAAGATAAAGAAATGAGTCTTTTCGATCATTTAGAAGAATTGCGGGGACGACTTTTTGTGTCGGTTTTGGCAGTTGGAGCTTCAATCATGGGGTGTTTTGTATACTCAAAGGAACTCATATTGCTTCTAGAAGCTCCCGTTAGTAGTCAAGGTGTTAGATTCTTGCAGTTAGCTCCTGGAGAGTTTTTCTTCACAACCTTAAAGGTCTGTATTGCCGTGTACACCCTTTGACTTTTCAGGTCAAACAAGAACATACCCTTTCACCTCTAAATAAATAATTAGTGTGTAAAGTACTAAAGTATGTTTATAAAAATCATTTATTTCCTTCATAATCTACTTTATTAAGTAGTTCTTTTTGGAGGTCCTCTCGTTACAAATATACTTTGACCACTGTTGACCCGCTTCCTTTTAAACTATTTTTTGTAATTTGACCTGTTACATAGAACATAACCCAAATCCACCCATTCATAAAATAAGGGTTGAGAATGCCACCTCTATCTATAGAACCGTCTGTTTTCGTATCAATATTCTATCAAGAAGTTGATAAAGTCGTCTCAGAATTACTTTGTTTGACCCGAAAAGTCAAAAGTTCACATTTTTATTAGTTACAAGAGTAAGATACACGGATGGTCCCTGTGGTTAACCAAAATTTTGGATTTGGTCCTTAACTTTTCAAAAGCACACGGATGGTCCCTGTGGTTTGCACTTTGTAACAAAGTTAGTCCCCAGCTAGCAAATCTAAAGGTTTCAGCAGGTCCAACTTTGGGACTAAATTTCTTACAAAATGCAAACCACAGGGACCATCCATGTACTTTTAGCAAAAGTTGAGGACTAAATGCGTTACAAAGTGCAAACTATAAGGACCGTCCGTGTACTTTTGGAAAGCTAGGGACCAAATCCAAAATTTTGGTCAACTACAAGGACCATCCGTGTACTTTACTCTAGTTATAATTACATACTTCTATTCCTAAACAAGATACGGTCAAACAGCGACTTTTTATAATCAAATGAATATCAAGCTTGTTACACGGGTATCCGTTGACTTAAAGTTTGACTTTTAGTCAAAATACTTCGCTAAACTTACGCAAGATTAGCTCTTTAACCATTAAGAATGTGAATTTGTGTTTGCAGGTATCTGGGTACTGCGGCATTCTATTAGGAAGCCCGGTGATTCTGTATGAAATCATAGCGTTTGTTCTTCCGGGATTAACGAAATCAGAAAGAAAGTTTCTCGCACCGATAGTTCTTGGATCATCGATACTTTTTTACGCCGGAATTGCGTTTTCATACTCGGTTCTCACTCCAGCCGCCTTGACTTTCTTTGTTACGTATGCCGAAGGGGCCGTTGAATCGTTGTGGTCAATTGATCAGTATTTTGAGTTCGTGCTCGTGCTTATGTTCAGCACAGGGTTGTCTTTTCAGGTACTTAAAGATAGGGATATGAATTTCTGACACATAGTTTCTAAATAAGTTCGGGATAGTTTCAGGTCCAGCATGTTTAGATAAACGGGTCGTGTTTCCGAATGTTGACCCGTTTAATTCGATATTGATTTAAATGTGTCTTATGTTATAGCTTAAAGAGTAAAGTACACGGATAGTCCCTGTGGTTTTCCAAAATCTTGGATTTGGTCCCTAGCTTTCTAAAAGTACATGGATGGTCCTTGTGGTTTGCACTTTTACACGAATGTCCAAGTTAGGGACTAAATGCGTTAATAAATGCAAACCATAGGGACTATCCATGTACTTTTGGCAAAAGTTGGGCACTAAATGCATTACAAAATGTAAACCACCGGGACCATTCGTGTACTTTTGGAAATATAGTGACCAAATCCAAAATTTTGGAAAACCACAGTGACAATTTGTGTACTTTACTCTAGCTTAAACATGCCAAATTTTGAAAGATAAAAGAGAAATGAACATCAAATTTATATGGTTAAAATATAAATTTTTTATGTACATTTGTATTTTTTTTATTGTAAATTTGTAACTAGAGTATTAATATGAAGAAAAAATACAAAACAAAATTTCAGGTTAAGCGGGTCGTGTTCGTGTCAACCCACGAAAACTAGTGGTGTGTTCACATTCATGTCGTGTTTGGCTCACCAGCCCATTAGCACGGCCCGTTTAACACCCCTACTTAAATAGTTGTTAGAATTGTTGAATTTTGACAGTCGAAACAAATTTAATTCCGATATCGAAATTAAATATGACAGGTTCCGGTGATACAGTTATTGTTAGGGCAAGTTGGTTTGGTATCCGGGGATCAAATGTTATCGATATGGAGATACGTGGTGGTTGGTGCGGTTATTGCTGCTGCTATTGTAACTCCTTCAACTGACCCGCTTACTCAGTTGCTTCTGGCGGGTCCACTTTTGGGTCTTTACTTTGGTGGTGCATGGACCGTTAAGTTGATGGGGCAGTAACCTGTCCTGGCGATGCATGGACCGTTAACTAACTTGTAGACGGCTAGCAAGGTCAGGGTTCCAAATGCTACATGATTATGTTAGTCGAAAGATTGTCATTTTGTTGTAATCTTGATTTTGTTGTAATGTTGAACCCGTGTCCTATCGGTTTAATGGTTCAACGGGTCTAGGAACCGGAAGACCATAGTTACTATTGTTGTTTTACAATAAAGTATAAATAATGATTTTACGTTTAAATGGGTCGATCACGATTATGTTAACTTATAATTACATGATACTTTGGTGATAATAGATGCATTCTAATTACTTTCAAAAATGAAACCGGGTGAACAAATTCTAGGTAAATTCGACACGACTGGTCTGTCCATTTTGTCACCTCTAAGTAAAAGTGAACCAGTGTTTTCATAATTTGACTAGTCAAACTGGCACCTTACTGGTCACCGCTTAAGAAGCCGGATGACGTTTCAACATCTTTTGGTTTGGATTTACAATGAAATACCTAATAGATTGTGAAGCCTTAAATAACAAATATGATGCTGGAATTAGAAATGAGATTTTAAATTAAAAGAAAGAAATAAATAAAAGTTGAAACTCGTTACGACCACCTTGTCCAGTTCGCTGGTCCAACCGGTAACCAGCTAGTTCAAATGGAGACAATTCTCAACCGGACAGGTTATGTAGCCGGTTCCTGGTCCGACATATGCAAGTTTTGAAAAAGAAAGTAATATCAAGGTCCTTGGTGATATACTCCAACTTGAAGCCAATGAAGATTAATAATTTGACTCGATCTCAACTCGCTAATGAACTTGAACACGACTCAATCTCCACAACATTGTTTGTATTAAAGTTGATAATATTACATACAAGCTCAAATTGTAACATTCAAGCTCGGCTTGATTAATCATCGGTGCTACTTGAATTTGACATGGATTGAGTCAAACTAAGCTATGTTTGAGGCCTTGTCTCCAGGCAGCTCGTGAGCGCTCAAGCTCCAGAAGTTCGTTTAACCATTCATGAAAAAATCATAAGTGTTCGTTTTATCTGGTTTGTTTGGTCAAAGTTAAATGAACAAAGTTCGCTCCACCAATTAAGTAGATGTACAACAAGACACTTAAAATGCGAGTATACCATAAAAACAAAAAAAATGTACAATTCCAACAATTGTCCCCAATTATTATCTCACAATAAAACAAAAGGGGTTGAACATTGTCTCAGCTCTCTATCACAAAACAAAGCCAACATATCATCGGCTTGCGAAATAAAAAATTCCGGTACATGTAAGTTTTCTGGAAACAGAACCGCCACCAAAATCGACAAATTATTCCAAACGGTAACAAATAAGAAAAACGAGAGATGTCATCTAGGCGTTGTCCTTGGCAATCTTTTCGGCCTTGGCAATGACCTCATCGATACCACCAACCATGTAGAATGATTGTTCTGGTAGGTCATCATACTTTCCATCCAACACTCCCTGTACATTCAAAATTAGCGTCTATTCAGATTCATGACAAAAAAGTAAGTGAAATAATTTTTATGATTTAAAGCAATATAAACTGACCTGGAAACTACCAATGCTTTCCTTCAACTCGACATATTTACCAGGGGCACCAGTGAAAACTTCAGCAACGTGGAAGGGTTGACTCAAGAACCTTTGAATCTTGCGAGCACGAGCAACTGTCAACTTATCGTCTTCACTAAGCTCGTCCATTCCAAGAATTGCGATAATATCTTGAAGATTCTTGTAATTCTGAAGAACCTTTTGTACACCACGAGCTGTATTGTAATGATCCTCTCCCAAAATATGGGGTGAAAGCATACGAGATGTAGAATCAAGTGGATCGACAGCAGGGTAAATACCAAGCTCAGAGATCTGTGAAATAATATAATCTTTAATTACATTAACATACATACACCAATACACACACAATATCATAGGTAGTCGTTTCATGGAATGAAGCAAACCTGTCGGGATAGCACAGTAGTGGCATCCAAGTGAGCAAATGTTGTTGCGGGAGCAGGATCTGTTAAATCGTCAGCAGGCACGTAAATTGCTTGCACAGATGTAATGGAACCCTTTTTAGTTGTTGTGATACGTTCCTGAAGGCCTCCAAGATCGGTAGCCAAAGTTGGTTGATAACCCACGGCAGACGGAATACGACCCAACAAAGCAGACACCTCAGAGTTAGCCTGCAGGATATAAAGACAAGGATTAATAGATGACACTTCCATATATATATATATATATATATAGACGTTGGTTATTGTGTCAGACGCAGTGTTACCTGAGTGAAACGGAAAATGTTGTCAATAAATAGAAGCACATCTTGTCCTTCAGCATCTCTGAAGTGTTCAGCCACGGTCAACCCGGTCAGCCCAACACGAGCACGAGCACCTGGTGGTTCATTCATTTGACCGTACACAAGAGCGCACTTGCTCTCACTCTAAAACATGAACAAGAAGATACAAGTAGTAAATAACGGTCATAGATTGTCAACATATAACAAATAATATAAGCCTCCAATACACATACCTGCTTGTCACCTAGCTTGATGACACCACTTTCCATCATTTCTCTGTACAAATCATTACCCTCACGGGTTCGTTCTCCGACTCCAGCAAATACGGAGAAACCACCTAAGAAAAGAAAATAAATAATGCTCTATAAGAAATGTCGAGCAGATTAAACTGCTGAAATGTATTCATACAAAAACTAGAAAAATCTACTCACCATGGGCCTTAGCAACGTTGTTGATAAGCTCCATGATAAGAACAGTTTTTCCAACACCAGCACCGCCAAACAGACCAATCTTTCCTCCTCTTTGATATGGTGCAAGAAGATCTACAACCTAGATGATCGCAAAAGATTGTTATAAGCTTACAACACATAATGGTGCGACTGTATTTAATTGGCAGTGTGTACTTCTACATTTCATGAATTACCTTGATACCAGTGACAAGGATCTGCTGTTCAGTTGCTTGTTCAACAAAAGCAGGTGCCTCTCTATGAATAGGCAAATAGTGATCGGTCTCTGTTGAAAATAAAAAACCGAGTTAAAAAAGATAAGCCACTTTATCTAGAAAAACTCAATGTGAAATAAAACACTCACTGATATCGCCTCTATGATCAATAGGCTCTCCAATAACATTAATAATACGACCAAGAGTAGCTCTGCCAACAGGTACCTACCATCACGATAACAAATCCGAATTCAGTGCAATAACAATGCATACAAAACATAATAATATGATAACAGATGTCGTCTTATGTTGAAAATATAAATAATAAATTGCTCATTCTTAATCAGTGTTGTAAAAATCGATTCTTGGCAGCTGGCAGCGATTAGTCGCTATCGCTGGGCTGCCAATGCGATTTCAACTAATCGACTCATAAAATGAGTAATCGGTCAAAAGCAGTCGAAATCAATCCAAATTGGTCAAATGCAGTCAAAATCAATCCAAATTGGTCAAATGCAGTAAAAATCAATCCAAATCAGTCCAAGGCAGTCAAAATCGATCAAAAACTTTGAGGCATTTGACAATTTACTTATTAATTCAATCAGATTAATAAGTTTGAAAAATTACATATAGGATTCCAACCCGATTAATCCCCCTATCAACCGCTAGTCACTACCCCACCGCCAACTAGCGCCAAACAATTTTTACAACCATGTTCATAATACACATTAGCATATAATACATACATGTAAACACATCAATGCACCAAATCAAGTCAAATATCACAAAATTCATTTTCATTTCCAGTAAATACAAACATATAATAAACACGTCAATGCACCAATTCCAATTAAACACCATGACATCCATTCTTACTTCCACTAGATCCAAATTAACATACAGAAACATATCAACAAATTATATTAATATAAAAAACAAACGCTTACAGTGATAGGAGAACCAGTATTAAGAACACGTTGACCTCTAACAAGTCCTTCAGTACCATCCATAGCAATAGTCCTCACCATATTCTCCCCCAAATGTTGCGCCACTTCCAAAACCAACCGAATCGAGTTATCCAAAACCTCAAGAGCCGTGAGGATCGGCGGTAATCCTTCGGTAAACCTAACATCAACAACAGCACCAATCACCTGACACACTTGTCCGATAGAACCGGCACCGGTGAACTCGTCGGTGATCTTGCCGTCGTGAGATCCGGAGACGGGAGCTGGTGGTGGCGGAGATGGAGCGGCGGTTGAGGTGGAGTAGGTGGTGTGACGGGTGAAATGAGGGGGAGGGGGTGAGGGAGAGTGGGAGAGAGCGCGTGCGGCGGAGGATCTGGTGGAGGGGGGGATGGGAGGGCGGTGGAGCGAGCGGCGGAGGAGGGTGGCGAGGAGCCGCCGTGAAGACATGGTTAGGGTTTGTAGGGTTTGAAATGTGTGGATTGGGTTCGTCTCGGGGGAGACTGTGATCTGAAAATGAGGGGAATTTTGGGGGGTTTTAAGATTTTACAACGCTCTTTAGATTCGTACACACAAAAGAATACCTAGATTCACTCGTAAAATTGCACTTGCTTTTCTCTTTCTTTCTTTTTTTCGATAGTTATTGATGTGGATGGTAGTTAGTTTACTCAGTTAAGTGTGTGTAAAATGACTAAAGGAAACAGAACGACAATCCCACCTTCCACCACCGTTTAATTTTGTGGGCGTCATCGACTAAACCACCATTCAACCCACCTCTGTTGACCACCGTCATCCACCACTATGTTGACGCCTCATGTCTCTTCCACACACCACCTCCGTTGAAACCCCCACAATCCACCAACCCTTCACCAATTCACCTCGTTATCACCACCCACAAACCACCGTCACCATCACCCTCAACCACCACCTACGAACACCTGCAACAACCATTGTCTTCACCACCTGCGATAACTACATATCCCCGCCAACATCATCCTCAAACCAAGTTGTCAATCGCAACCCACCCCCACAGATCTTCATCACCATCCTCAAACTGTTTTGATCATCCATTTTGCCAACAATAATTAGATCCATATCATGCAAAAATCATCAATTACCAACATAGATCTTAGATTCCTATTACCTCCAATCAAACATGTAATCAGTCCCATGGTTGTAAAAATCCCGACTAGTCTCCGATTAGTCGCCGATTAATCACTAATCGGAGGTTCACCGATTAATGGCCGATTAATGCTAGGCAGTCAATGGCGGTTCTATTCTAGCCAAATTTTGGCTAGATGCCGGCCAAATTTTGACCAAACCAAATAAATTCCTTCCAGTTACTTTAAAAAATGGGTTAAAGAGTGGTTAAAACATGTCTACTTTAAAAAACTACATATAAAAATGTGTGTGTATATGTAACTAAAAGTTACATATAAAAATCTCAATCCGATTAATTCCGATTAATCCCTATTAATCCCGATTAATCGCTAGTCAGTACCCCACCGCCCGACTAGCGCCTAGCGATTCTTACAACACTGAATTCAGTCCTCATCAACCCATGACAAAATCAGATGTTCGGTGATTATAAACAAACAGATTGTACACATATGTATATGTAACGCCCTGCTATTTCGTACTTTCTATATTTGGAAACCCTTGTTTGTAATTATATTTTTGGAAACTTTGTGTTATTGTAATCGTCGTTTCGTTGTAATCTTTGTAAAATCCGAGACTTGAATCATAATGAAATTCGTGTTTTCGTTGCATTTATGTTATATACGTCTTATACATGCTCATATGTTCAAAAACATTATTTCTGTGACACTTTATTCATACCTTGTGCTAAAAACGTCAAACTTGCAAACTATTGATCTATATGCTAAATTACGCAAATTTGATACTAATTTACAACAAATAAACATAATTATACTTATTCTAGGTTGGTTTACGACATAATTACCTTCCATACCCTTAACTATGATCCATCGTGCCAAAAATACCCTAAATACGACTTAAAACAACAAAGGATGAAAGTTAAGGGGCCAAAATGGAACAAAAATCAAAATTCAGCCAATCAGACCTCCTGGCGGCCCGCGACCCAGCCCATGAGCGTCTTCGCGGCCTGCGAAAAAGGCCCAATTCGCAGATTATTGATCAGACGCTATTTTGAGCGGGATTTTGTGTTTTATTTGGTTTTTAAACTAATTTCTAGCATTAATTACCCACCAACCTCAACCCTAATCTTCCCCTATAAAACCCAAGTGCTCTCCAAGCATTTTACACTTTGCAAATCATCCACAACACTCTCAAATCAGTTCATATCTTGCTGCTAATCAGAAGTTCAAGCAGAATCACCACACTTCACTAAAGTGAGCATAACTCACTCAATACTTAGTCTTTTTCATCCATTCTTTTTCCCACTTGCTTGGAACAACCTTAGGAACATTTCCAGAGGTTTTCCATGGAAAACCAAGCTCTGGAATGTTACCAAAAAGGCTCCAAAGTGGACTGTTAGTTTCTGTTTTCACTTAAACTTTGTTAATCATAGTTGAACTTAAGTATATCTCATCTCAAACCTATGTCCTAATGCTCATAGTCAAATGAATGGTTAGTTGGGCTTAAAAACAAGGCTGAGAAATGTTAAATCATAGGTTAAAACCTCACAAACATTATTTTTTAGTTAGGGTTTTACCCACAAGTAGTGTTTAAACATGAAGCTTGATGAATGTGTGATAGTTGGACTAGCTTGGGCTATCCTTCATAGAAATCCACTCACTACTTGATGTTTTTCCATAGATTAGTTGTTATTATTTCCTTAATACTTGTAAGTTCATGACCCTCCTTGTTGTTTATGACAACAAGTGTAGTGGTGAACAATGGAGGTACCTAAATGGGAGCTTTGTTCTTCCTACCTCAAGTATGAATTATATGACATTAAGAGGTGCCTAAATGGAGACTTTAATCTCCTACCTTGTAACACCCCGATCGCGTAATACAACAACACGCGGCGGAAATATCGGGGAGTCACGTTACAAATTGCTCACAACTACTGGTTCTAAATTGTTTCAATATCATTAACATCGTTTTACAAACATAGAATACATGAAATTGTTCTTTTGTTTTAGAAGTCTAAGGCCCGTATGCAGTCCTATGCATTGCATGCTTGAACAGTCGAAAACCTTAAACATATGTGAAAAACAGTCAGCATAAAAATGTCGGCGAATACATAGGTTTTATTAGCCATGTAAATGGCAAAACATTTGGTATTGCAATACTTTAACAGCTACGAGAGCTGTTAATTGAAAATAAATTTTGAAGCCAAGGAATGGCAAAAATTTAGTATTGAATTACAAAATCTTAATTGTGAAAACTTGTGACAAAATAGGTTTGTATATGGCAATATGATTATTACTAAGTCATTTTATGCCTTACATCGTAATTTTGTTTAAACCATCGTAAAAACTTGTGAATATGTTATTAGAAATCCAATCAAGGATTAATAATAATTGTTTTGAAATAAATCAAAACTTATGTCAGTATTATATAATTCAAATCAATGAGTTATGATAATACTTCAGATATCTTACTAATAATCTAACATATAAAAATATGGGAGATTCTTCGAAGATTTTGATAATCAAACATTGAAACAATCATACACAAAATCCTAAAGTGATCCAGATAACGCTACAAGAATAATAAAATAAGAACACTTATATATAGGAAGTACCAGCGGCGTATCCACCATGTTCTTATTTTATTACACCCGTTTTGTTATTTAAATCACAACTACCATATAAACACACAATCGTCAACTTGTTCCACCTTATAACCATGTATTAAAGTACACAATGAATCCAAACAGGGGCTCCAATATTAGTACTCTAAACATCCCATATAAGTCTAACTATGAAGATAGATAGATACTACAGGGATCAGGTTCTTGTCACATTGTCTAATCTAACACGCATTAAAGTACACAATGAATCCAAACATGGACTCCAATATTAGTACTCTAAACATCCCATATAAGTCTAACTATGAAGATAGATAGATACTACAGGGATCCTGGGTTCTGTTATATTGAATTATTGAATCAAAACAATTCTAAATCCTAATGGTGATTCAGGATAACGCCACGAAAGGTAATACAATAAGCACACTTATATATAGGAAGTACCAGCGGCGTATCCACCATGTGCTTATTGTATTATCTAGTTTCGTTATCTAAATCACCAACAAACTACACAAAAACCAACCATCGAGTTGTAAAGTACTTCTTAAAAATCTTACTATGAAGATAGGAAGCTCTAAGACTGTACTTCAAATATCCTACATGAATCTAACTATGAAGATAGGTAGATCACTTAAGGATAAAACATTGTATTTGCATAATCGGAATAATACACATAAAAGCACTTAGTGAACACATATATGCCATACATTTTAAAAACAGATCGATTACACATATGAATCACCCAAAAACATTTGAAAAACAATAAAAGAGGGGAACTATGTACTAGCCTTGGATTGCATATAGTCCCGGTTTAAAGGATATAACAAAGCTTAAAAGACCAAGAGTTCAAGTGTTGAAGCAGTTCCTAGGGTAACGGATACTATGTTAGCGAATCGACACTTAAATCGGAAGATCGGGTAGAATGAGGTCTTGTAAACCAAACGAGTATTGAAACTCATGTGATA
Source organism: Helianthus tuberosus (assembly GCA_030545235.1). Lineage (NCBI taxonomy): Eukaryota > Viridiplantae > Streptophyta > Magnoliopsida > Asterales > Asteraceae > Helianthus > Helianthus tuberosus. The sequence continues at coordinate 199,414,947 of CM060447.1, forward strand.
TGGTTTAACAAAGCCTACATTCTAAATTGAAACCTATCCTAAGTGCTTACGACCCATTACGACCCATTAAGGTAACTTACACCACTTTAACGCGTCGTTCGCGCGAAAGCGCGTTCGAGACACCTAACTAGTCCTATGACAAGTATTATATGCCTTAACATATCTAATTATGTTATATAATCAGTTTAGATGTCAAAACATGTGTTATATATGCTTAAAATGAAATTATGCGAAAAAGGGCATTTTGGTCATTTTCCTAAGGCATATAAACTACCTATCATACAACTAACTAAACGAAGTAACCATAAGGTATAACCTCGAAAGGTTATTCCCTATACAACTATGGTCACATTATATGTTTGGTCGGATCCTAATGATCGAACAAACGGGTTGGGTTCGAAAGTCTAAGCGGTTGTTTAGACCGCTTATCTTACGACCCTATACAAGCACTATCCTAAAAGTGACGAGTTAAACATGTCAAAACATGTTTAACGAAGTTAGAAAACAAGTTTGATATCAAAACAAATGGTTTTGATACCCAAGAATAGTTTGGTTGCAAAATACGCATAGACGCGTATTTTGACCGAAACTATGACTCGTCACTACACCTAATCAACGTAGTAATCAGTAGGTATAGTCACAAGGGACTCTGACCATCATGATTACGCTCACGTTGCGAAGTTCAAACGAACTTCGTGTTGACCATTGACCGGTCAAAGCAGAAAGTCAAACACTGTTTGCCTCTCGTGCTTAAAAACGCATAAAAGAACGAAAGAAACTTACAACGGGTCCAAGCTAGGAAGAACTTGATCTAAATACTCAGGTATGAAGCATAAAGCTTCAACTTAGAGTATAAAATCAGATCAAGGTGTGAATTGAAGTGAAATGGGGGTGGGTTTATATAGGATTTCCAAGACCGTTAAGATCGTTCCTCGATAAACGAGCATCAATCTGGACCGTACAAGTGGGCACAAGGTTTTGTAATACAAGGGGTACTCAAAACCATCAAAATATAGCACATAGAATGCAAGAAACCAAGTGCAAAAACCTGAAACCAGCTGCTGAATCAGAAAAACTGGTTTGCTGAACTGGGCATAGGTCACGCCTCGCGTAAGATGAGGTTATATCTCATGCGGCCCGTGAGGGCTAAGTTTCCAGAATTGTCAGAAATGGTCCCTGCACATGTAAAACTTGGATTTCGATGCATTTTTAGCACGTTTAAGCCCTGTTATCCCCATTTCAAGGCTCTAAAATGTAGTTAAAGTATAGGGAACTTAGAATATGCTTAAAAACATCTCGGATGTCGGTTCATTTGGTCGTACAGTTGCGTTGTTCGGTTAATTACGACGAAACACGAACGGACGCGAAAAACGATCCAAATTACGCGATGAATGGAATTTTATCATGCCAATCACTAAAATAAAATATTTAATGATTACATAAATTTTTGGATGTCCGGATATATTCAGAACGTAAGATATGCGCGAAAATGCAAACTTATGCACTTTTTTACGCTTTTAGTCCCTATTAATCAAATAAGTTTGTTTTTGCGCACCAAACACCTCAAAGCCTATTTCTAAGTTATGTAAAGGATATTTAGGGCATGTTTAACTTATGATCAAGTTCCGAAATGTTCGATACTATGTGAATCAGCAGACTTTCACAGTTTGACGCAAATAGTCCTTGAGTGTGAATAAACTTGTTTTTAACTCACCAAAGCTTTCAAAACCTATTTCTAAGTTATATAAAAGTTATTTAAGGCATGTTAAGCCTATGTCACTGTTCTGGAGTGTTTGCCGCATTAAACTGATTACGTTTACGCATCAGTTCGCGTATAACTTTCCAGAAAGCGATTTAAAGCTTGAAATTGAACTAGAATCAAAACGTGAAATTGTAAAACACAAATAAACAAATTTTGAGACCAAAACACATTGTTTCTTTGATAAAAGATAGTGTCCTATATCGTGTGTGTTTTCAGAGCATAAGTGTCACATACCTCATGCTTGATCTATAGGACTTTTAATCTTTATATGATACTCCTATATTATATATATAAACCATATATATATCTAAGTAACTAAGACCTTGTGTAACACCCCGAAAATTTACGTCCTATAAGGTGTAGACACGTGTCATAAGTTTGAACGTGTGTAAGAATGTCCTTGAAGGACTAAAGTTGACAAACAATGAAAGTATGTAATTATAAGGGTTCAAAGTGTCAACAATGAATAAATATACTTTGCAATAACCCTACATGATGTTTATAACCTTAAACGAATGGATCATGGATCATACGAAGAGAATTGTGAAAGAAAGTGAGAGATTACAAACTACAGGGGTTAAATGTGTCAACATGTTAAAGATATACCTCTGAGTGACCTTATAGAAAACCCGAAGCCTTGTAACGATTAATTATGCTCACTAGAATGCACCATAAAAATTTCGTAAAGTTTCGTCAACGTATGAGAAAGATATGATTAAATTCGTGTGCGAAGCGTTAAAGCGTAATCGTCGAAAGAAAAGACTTTTCGGGTGAAAATAAAGTTACCCGGGGACTTGGCAAAGTGGGTATATGTTTTAAGGTCTTACTAGATAAATTACAAAGGTTTAAAGTGCAATAAAACAAGTACCTATTCGAGTTTTGAAGAGCCAAGGACCGATTAGCAAACAAAATCACAATTCTGATCTGCAGTGGGCGTCGCGTCACGCGACGGCCCCTCGCGCTACGCGAGGGGTGCCCAGCGACAGTTAACCTACAGTTGGCTGTTGTGTGCGATTGTTACCCCCTTGGCCGGTTTCTCTTGCACATTCATGGCCCCTAGACATCTCTAAACACTACTTACATGTGTTGATCACTTGTGGATGGCCCTAGGCTTGGTTGTCAATTGCTTATGGTGCTTGAAACTTGTATATAAGACCCATTCATTCATCACATTCATTCACAAATCATTTTCAAGCATTCTGATTATTGGGGAGCTTGCAAACTGATCAAGAGCCTTCCTAGTCGTCCACTAATCATCTAGTAAGTCTCTAATCCCTTCTAAATTAATTCTAGCTTCATTATTAGCTTAAAAGTCAATATATCGCGCTTAACGTTTGACTTGTTGATTAAGTATCGATAGTTTAGTCGTAACCCAAATTAAAAGTACCATTAGATAGGTAATTATATGGGTATTAAACCCTTATAAGGGCACGTACCGAATCCAGACCTAACTAGGTCGTTTGTCGGGTCAAACGTTGACCGAAAAAGTCAACAGAAATGCAAATTATGATTTAATGCACAATTAATGATCCGAGAGGTGTGTAACCTGTTTTAACCTTAATATAACATGGTAATAAGTATAGAAACTTGTCTACGCTTGCCCGACTCGACAAATTTATGTTTAAACCCGATTCGGAACCGAAAGGCGCAAAACCTTGACTTTTGCTTTGACTTCGGTTCTGACCCGTTTTAGTTGGATTCGAAGATGCCTTAGTGCTTCATTAGAGTAGGGTTGCATGATAGTATAAGTCTCCGTACTTGTTTCGTTGATTATCCGATTCGTTCGCGCGTTTCCGTTAAATGCTTAAAATGGACCGTAATGCCCTTATGACTATACAACGAGAATTTTGAAAATGTGGAAGTACAATAATCTTAGTTACTGATTATTAAACATGTACGTAAATTTTCACGTCAATCGGAGGTCTAGATTAGGAGATATGCGCATTAGCGTAATTAATAAACTTTTTATTAATTAAACGGCGCGATTAACACATAGCCTATCTAAACCCGATTTTCGGTACCAAAACTTTTACCCACTAATGTTAAATAATATTTTGGGATTTTTGAAGATTTTTAATTATTTTTAAACTGGTCTTAAGCTAGGCTTATCGCCTTAATTCGGTTAATACCGAATTTACCCTTTTCGGTCATAAAATGATTTCTACAAAGAATTTTGACGCGAATCCAATTGCTACTGATTTTAAATAATAAATGTAATGTTTTGAGCCTGTTTAACTAATCAGAAAACCCAGAATCGTATTTTTAATCGTACGTCGCTTAAAACGGGTTTATACGCGTATTATACGCGTAGTATAGGCTTAAAACCATTTTGACACAGAGGGATTATTACCAACTGATATAATTTGTCAAAAATAAGTTGTTTACTGATTACTTCAGTCCCGAACATCGGGGTTACGTTAAATCCCTTTTTATAATCTCTAAAATGACCAAAATACCCCTACGGGGCATAATTAATGACTAATCTCGTTTTGGGCATTATGGAAGGTATCATTATGATATCACAACATATTTAAAGCATATTAACTTAGGAAACCTGTTCGTGATTCATTCGGTTACCCGTTACGCATCATTCGCGTTCGGTTCGGTTTATATAACTAGTTTATATAAATTAGCCGAAACGGGTCAAACCTTAACGGTTTTATCTCAAAATCCAGAATGTGTTTAGTTTACCCATATTATACAAGTCTTCGAACTTGTCGGGTCTAAATCACATTCTACTCCGGTCTTCGCTTAATCGTGCGTAAGAACCGTATATTCCCTTAAGACTAACCGGTCTAAGCTTAGGCTTAATTAAAGACCCGTTAACATTCTAATTAATTATTTATACCATCATTCCAGACTAGAGCTTCCCGGTAAATTGTACCTACGCTTACTTAAGTGACTACGGCTGAGTTATTAGATTCTTGCTAATTAAGACAGGAGCTAGCTCAGGTAAATACTTTTAACTTATTTTCCCTATACGGGCTTGGGGTACGGTATTATAAAAATACCGCTTGGTCGGGTGTAGAAACCTTTTAATCGGAGATGATTAAATTGCATAATCCCGTTTTAATCTGTATTGATTGATAACAAATAACATTGGGGGTTAATGACCGTGTCCTGGATATCCTTGGCTCATTTTAAAAAGTGAATGGCCACGACGTAAGCACAAGGTGTAGACATAACACCTCCTGTTGCATATGTATAACGTATACTCACTCGTAAGGGTAACTTCTTGTGAGATCATATTTGTGGTGTGTCGATTAATCTTGTCCGGCTTGTATTGTATAATCACCGGCCCTAAATGTTGGACAACCATGTAAATCGGATACAAGATTTTTATTAATAGAATTGTCCCAAGTATAAAAGATTAATTTTGCCTCTGTGCATTTTAATCAATGTGTCAAGATAGTTTTGTGCCGTTTGCACTCGAATCACTTTCCAAACTCTTTTTCCAAAATGAGTCAGTTACTTGTATTTACCAGTGTAAACTGACTTATTTTCCAAAAGGTTAAGTGACAGGTACTACGCATAATTGGCTGGGAGCTCAGGGTGTCATTAGGGAATCTTGCAAGTTCTAGATGCCTGAAGTCTGTTGAACAATTTTAGTATCTTTTGTTTGATCCGCCTGTGGATCCTTTACCTTCCGTTGTAATACTTTACATTACTTATATTCGGAATGTATTATATTTATCTTTTGCTTCCGCTGTGCATTATTATATTGTGTTGTTTGACTATTATGTTGCCAACCACGTCACGATACTCCCCCACCGGGCCCACCGGTGACACGTGGAATTTGGGGTGTGACAGGTTGGTATCAGAGCCAACACTGAGTGAATTAAACACTAGCCTTTTGTGTTTAATCTCAGTTACACAATTGCACAATCTAAACTTCTGAGTCTAGACTTAACATAGGATTATTCTCAATCCTAATCTGGAAATTTTTACTTCCAAAATTTTTATTGGATACGTCGCCAAGCGAAGAAGCCGTAATAGGAGTTCTCCACACCCGGAGCCCTGAGATGCTGAGCTTCGTACCGCGGCCAGAATGAAACGAGCATCCAAGGAAAAAGCATTCAGAAATAGAATGAAGAAGAAACTCCTTTTGCAGAAGATCGTTTCCTTAATAGTCCTTATAAGGACATATTTATCTTTCAGTCCCTTCGAGGACACATTATCCCTTCAAAGACCCGCTTAGGGCAACTCTGTACTTTTATTTTCATATAATGGATAAATTAAACTTGTCCTAGTGACTAAGCCTTTTGTGCTATTACTAAATGCCTCGATCCCAGACGATCATGGCTTATAAATTAAACTTGTCCTAGTGACTAAGCCTTTTGTGCTATTACTAAATGCCTCGATCCCAGACGATCATGGCTTATAAATTAAACTTGTCCTAGTGACTAAGCCTTTTGTGCTATTATTAAATGCCTCGATCCCAGACGATCATGGTTTATAAATTAAACTTGTCCTAGTGACTAAGCCTTTTGTGCTATTACTAAATGCCTCGATCCCAGACGATCATGGCTTATAAATTAAACTTGTCCTAGTGACTAAGCCTTTTGTGCTATTACTAAATGCCTCGATCCCAGACGATCATGGATTATAAATTAAACTTGTCTACGCGACTAGGCCATTGTGCTATTATTAACTTATAAATTAGGAATTTTGATAAAAATCCTGAATAAAATAAATATCCTTCCTTCCCTGCTAGTAGGCATTTTTTTTTTAAAGAGAATCTTAAGGGTGAAACCTAGCCTACGCGGCCAGGATGGTGAAACCTACTCAAGAGATTCAAATCCTTGTTAACACCTAAGAACGTGTTAGCACTCCTGACAAATGTGATTCGATAAAATCACAACAGTCATCCTTATATTGGATTCTTCCAATTTTCTTATCTAGCCTAGTGACTTAGAAATCATGGCTTGTGTCATCCTATAAGATGATCATTTTAGAAACATCCGATAGTGATGAAGTGCCTATGGGCTAAACTTGTTGTCCGATAAGGCAACGACAGTGGTGGTCTTTGACCTCCTGTCCAAAAATGTTGGACCAGGTCCAAGCATAATAGTCGGTAGGATCCATACGATCTCGACTAATAGCATCTGAGAAGATGATCATATTATAACCATCCCTCAGAAGGGAAATGCCCACGGGCTATATCTATCGTCCCAAAAGACAAAAGACAGTTGGAGTCTACAACTCCCTGTCAAGAGAAGGTAATGAACGTGATTCAAACCTTAATGCCTCGATTCTCTGAAATCATGGCTTACAAAATTTAAAACTGTCCTTGTGACTAGGCCTTATGCGCCACTTTAATATCCTTAATGTTTTATGACTAGGATAAATTATAATGGAAAATACTAATTAAATATAACTAACAAGTTAACCAAAATGGTTTATATTACCATGGTTGATAAATCGTCAAAGAGGATGATTCCATAATAATCTCTGAATAAATCATTGTTAATATTTATGTAGCAATCAAGCTACATGGCTGGATTAGATGAAGTTAACAGCCACATGAAGGAGGACAATGATACTACCAGAATTAATGTAACTGGAGCAGAACTACAGGCAATAATAGATTATGCTGTTACTCGAGCACTTGATCGGCAGTATGATGAGTCAAGTGATACCCACTCTAAGACTCTATCTGCGGCTCGTAGTACGCCCCCTTCTAACACACATGAGTTAAGGGAGGACGATGTTCATGACTTGTCAAATCAAAGGAGTATTCTGTCTAGACAAGTTGTGTTTCATCAAGAGGCACCAGTTAAGGCCTGTTCATATAAATATTTTGTCTCCTGCAAGCCCAGAGACTTTACAGGAGAAGAAGGGGCCATCGATTGCATGACATGGCTCGATGAGATGGACGCTGTTGTTGACATCAGCGGTTGTGCGAAGCAAAATGTTGTGAAATTTGTTTCACAATCATTTAAAGGAGAAGTGTTGGCATGGTGGAGATCCTTGCTCCAAGCCACGGGGAAAGTTCTACTCTACAACTTATCTTGGGAGCAATTTGTTGTATTAGTCAAGGAAAACTATTGCCCCCAGCATGAAGTAGAAAAGATAGAATCGGACTTCTTGACTTTAGTCATGGAAAATTTGAATTGTCAGGCATATGTGACAAGTTTCAACACTATGTCCCGCCTAGTTCCTTATCTAGTCACCCCTGAACCTAAACGCATAGCACGTTTCATTGGAGGCCTAGCACCAGAGATAAAAGGAAATGTTAAAGCATCTAGGCCAACCACATATAGGTCCGCAGTGGACTTATCCTTATCTCTAACCTTAGACGCAATCAGAATAAATTCTGTTAAGGCTTCTGGCAAGAGAAGAAGTGAAAGAGAGGAGGAAAACTCTCATCAAGCTAACAAGAAGAAGAAGGGAAGCTTGGAGCGAGGGAAGGATTCTGAGTTTAGGAAGAACTCGAGTCAGTCTGATAACAGACCCAAATGCAGTAACTGCAAAAAGCAACATTTTGGAAAATGTACAATAGACCCACGTGCTAAATTGTGTGGGATTTGCAAGACCAAGGGTCACAAAACCTTAGATTGCAAGGGGATGAAGAACGCCACATGTTACAATTGTAACGAGGAAGGGCACATCAAAAACCAACTGCCCAAAGCTAATAAAGAAGCCTGGAGAGGTCAGGAAAACAAACGCATGAGTCTTCCAGATGAACGCCAGGAGATGGTGCAGGAGAATAACTAAATAGCATGTACCTTTTGTTATCAAGCAGTTTATGTAGAAACTTATTTAATACTGGCATGTATAAATATATTATGAATGATAAAGGTTGAGAACTGTTGTCTCCACCTGATTAAGACTCCGGTCATTTAATGCCCGGTAGAAAGTGACGATTTTACGTCGAAAATGCTCCAACAAATCCTATATTGATATTAATATCTATTCGAAATCACTCTTTCTTTGCATAGAATACGACAACATATGTTATTTTAATTATTTTCTTTTCTCATTATTTTCTATCGCCTGCGAATGCCAAACTATGTTTTGATAAAAGTGTCATATGAGGATTGGCGTATCCTAGTGTGTCCCATAGATTATTTCCATGTCTGATCAGCATGGAGGTTTAATACATGGAACCCCTAAGATATCCCAACGATCATGTTGTACTAAAGTCGACTAGTAGTATTCAAGGAAGATATCCAAAAATGGAAAAATTTTTTTCCAAGTAAATATTCCTGATTAAGGAATTCGTGGACTAATAACATAAATGTGTCACTTATTCGACACAAGTAACGATGAGTGAACCGGAGCCTGAGATATGAAAAATCTCTGCAACCTCCTTGTACTTTGATTATCTTCTTCTAAGTTTACCCTGTTGCCCCTGGAGACAGATGGAGTTAAGATTAACATCCCACTTTGGGTTAGAGTGTTGTAAGAACTCCATATTGATTATGGAATAACCGAAAACCTGATTAAGTAAATTTTAAGATAGGAGATTCAAATAGCCTAACTCGATATTCTCAGAGTTTGATATTTATTAGATAAGAAAGACGGTTCATTTTGCTTATGCATTCGTTACCGCAACCCTATTTAGGCAACAATTAAAAATCGCTATTACCTACCCAGGATCGTCGAATTGTTCGACTAACTGTAAAGATTAGCTATTCCATAAGATTAAGTTGGAGCAATGGTTGGAATAATCACCTCACCTTAAGATAAGCTTTCCTATAATAACTGCCATATAAGTATTAAGGTGACTCCTTTGGAGACTTAGTATAGATGGAATGTTAAAACATCTATTGTTAGATAGAGAATTGGTAAGTCCAATTATCAAGATCTGAAAGTTGCCTGGGGGACAACAAATAAGATTATACAAATCCATAATCGATTGTAGGTTGCCGGTATATGGCAAGAAATCGAGGAGTTATGAAAATAGCAAACTTCCTAAGTTCTTAGTAAGGAATATGGTTTAACAAAAGATATCACCCAGGAAGGGTGTATCAAATTTGTGAAATTATCAGGCTAGTTAAGCTCTGAATAAAGGTAAATCATCCGAAGGAAATCGAATGTATCAAGATCAAGTAGCTTGTAAGCTAAAACCTACTTAAGGAGTTTGACGGAGCTCGAAATACATTGCATACTAGTGACTGGAAGATGTGTTCCGCCAATAAGTCAAGGAGCACTATCACAAATTGGTATGCGGATTTACGATGTGATAAACATCCTATATCGATTGAGGATCGACAAGTAAGGAAGCTTCGAAGGAAGCATATACCTTTCGTAAAGGTCAAATGGGATGCCCGTAGAGGTCCCGAATTCACGTGGGAGGTTGAGTCCACGATGAAAGAAAAGTACCCTTACTTATTTCAGTAAATCTCGGGTCGAGATTTATTTTAAGGGGGTGAGGATGTAACACCCCGAAAATTTACGTCCTATAAGGTGTAGACACGTGTCATAAGTTTGAACGTGTGTAAGAATGTCCTTGAAGGACTAAAGTTGACAAACAATGAAAGTATGTAATTATAAGGGTTCAAAGTGTCAACAATGAATAAATATACTTTGCAATAACCCTACATGATGTTTATAACCTTAAACGAATGGATCATGGATCATACGAAGAGAATTGTGAAAGAAAGTGAGAGATTACAAACTACAGGGGTTAAATGTGTCAACATGTTAAAGATATACCTCTGAGTGACCTTATAGAAAACCCGAAGCCTTGTAACGATTAATTATGCTCACTAGAATGCACCATAAAAATTTCGTAAAGTTTCGTCAACGTATGAGAAAGATATGATTAAATTCGTGTGCGAAGCGTTAAAGCGTAATCGTCGAAAGAAAAGACTTTTCGGGTGAAAATAAAGTTACCCGGGGACTTGGCAAAGTGGGTATATGTTTTAAGGTCTTACTAGATAAATTACAAAGGTTTAAAGTGCAATAAAACAAGTACCTATTCGAGTTTTGAAGAGCCAAGGACCGATTAGCAAACAAAATCACAATTCTGATCTGCAGTGGGCGTCGCGTCACGCGACGGCCCCTCGCGCTACGCGAGGGGTGCCCAGCGACAGTTAACCTACAGTTGGCTGTTGTGTGCGATTGTTACCCCCTTGGCCGGTTTCTCTTGCACATTCATGGCCCCTAGACATCTCTAAACACTACTTACATGTGTTGATCACTTGTGGATGGCCCTAGGCTTGGTTGTCAATTGCTTATGGTGCTTGAAACTTGTATATAAGACCCATTCATTCATCACATTCATTCACAAATCATTTTCAAGCATTCTGATTATTGGGGAGCTTGCAAACTGATCAAGAGCCTTCCTAGTCGTCCACTAATCATCTAGTAAGTCTCTAATCCCTTCTAAATTAATTCTAGCTTCATTATTAGCTTAAAAGTCAATATATCGCGCTTAACGTTTGACTTGTTGATTAAGTATCGATAGTTTAGTCGTAACCCAAATTAAAAGTACCATTAGATAGGTAATTATATGGGTATTAAACCCTTATAAGGGCACGTACCGAATCCAGACCTAACTAGGTCGTTTGTCGGGTCAAACGTTGACCGAAAAAGTCAACAGAAATGCAAATTATGATTTAATGCACAATTAATGATCCGAGAGGTGTGTAACCTGTTTTAACCTTAATATAACATGGTAATAAGTATAGAAACTTGTCTACGCTTGCCCGACTCGACAAATTTATGTTTAAACCCGATTCGGAACCGAAAGGCGCAAAACCTTGACTTTTGCTTTGACTTCGGTTCTGACCCGTTTTAGTTGGATTCGAAGATGCCTTAGTGCTTCATTAGAGTAGGGTTGCATGATAGTATAAGTCTCCGTACTTGTTTCGTTGATTATCCGATTCGTTCGCGCGTTTCCGTTAAATGCTTAAAATGGACCGTAATGCCCTTATGACTATACAACGAGAATTTTGAAAATGTGGAAGTACAATAATCTTAGTTACTGATTATTAAACATGTACGTAAATTTTCACGTCAATCGGAGGTCTAGATTAGGAGATATGCGCATTAGCGTAATTAATAAACTTTTTATTAATTAAACGGCGCGATTAACACATAGCCTATCTAAACCCGATTTTCGGTACCAAAACTTTTACCCACTAATGTTAAATAATATTTTGGGATTTTTGAAGATTTTTAATTATTTTTAAACTGGTCTTAAGCTAGGCTTATCGCCTTAATTCGGTTAATACCGAATTTACCCTTTTCGGTCATAAAATGATTTCTACAAAGAATTTTGACGCGAATCCAATTGCTACTGATTTTAAATAATAAATGTAATGTTTTGAGCCTGTTTAACTAATCAGAAAACCCAGAATCGTATTTTTAATCGTACGTCGCTTAAAACGGGTTTATACGCGTATTATACGCGTAGTATAGGCTTAAAACCATTTTGACACAGAGGGATTATTACCAACTGATATAATTTGTCAAAAATAAGTTGTTTACTGATTACTTCAGTCCCGAACATCGGGGTTACGTTAAATCCCTTTTTATAATCTCTAAAATGACCAAAATACCCCTACGGGGCATAATTAATGACTAATCTCGTTTTGGGCATTATGGAAGGTATCATTATGATATCACAACATATTTAAAGCATATTAACTTAGGAAACCTGTTCGTGATTCATTCGGTTACCCGTTACGCATCATTCGCGTTCGGTTCGGTTTATATAACTAGTTTATATAAATTAGCCGAAACGGGTCAAACCTTAACGGTTTTATCTCAAAATCCAGAATGTGTTTAGTTTACCCATATTATACAAGTCTTCGAACTTGTCGGGTCTAAATCACATTCTACTCCGGTCTTCGCTTAATCGTGCGTAAGAACCGTATATTCCCTTAAGACTAACCGGTCTAAGCTTAGGCTTAATTAAAGACCCGTTAACATTCTAATTAATTATTTATACCATCATTCCAGACTAGAGCTTCCCGGTAAATTGTACCTACGCTTACTTAAGTGACTACGGCTGAGTTATTAGATTCTTGCTAATTAAGACAGGAGCTAGCTCAGGTAAATACTTTTAACTTATTTTCCCTATACGGGCTTGGGGTACGGTATTATAAAAATACCGCTTGGTCGGGTGTAGAAACCTTTTAATCGGAGATGATTAAATTGCATAATCCCGTTTTAATCTGTATTGATTGATAACAAATAACATTGGGGGTTAATGACCGTGTCCTGGATATCCTTGGCTCATTTTAAAAAGTGAATGGCCACGACGTAAGCACAAGGTGTAGACATAACACCTCCTGTTGCATATGTATAACGTATACTCACTCGTAAGGGTAACTTCTTGTGAGATCATATTTGTGGTGTGTCGATTAATCTTGTCCGGCTTGTATTGTATAATCACCGGCCCTAAATGTTGGACAACCATGTAAATCGGATACAAGATTTTTATTAATAGAATTGTCCCAAGTATAAAAGATTAATTTTGCCTCTGTGCATTTTAATCAATGTGTCAAGATAGTTTTGTGCCGTTTGCACTCGAATCACTTTCCAAACTCTTTTTCCAAAATGAGTCAGTTACTTGTATTTACCAGTGTAAACTGACGTATTTTCCAAAAGGTTAAGTGACAGGTACTACGCATAATTGGCTGGGAGCTCAGGGTGTCATTAGGGAATCTTGCAAGTTCTAGATGCCTGAAGTCTGTTGAACAATTTTAGTATCTTTTGTTTGATCCGCCTGTGGATCCTTTACCTTCCGTTGTAATACTTTACATTACTTATATTCGGAATGTATTATATTTATCTTTTGCTTCCGCTGTGCATTATTATATTGTGTTGTTTGACTATTATGTTGCCAACCACGTCACGATACTCCCCCACCGGGCCCACCGGTGACACGTGGAATTTGGGGTGTGACACCTTGATGATAACTTAGTAGTTACTTGTCAAGAATATGTTACATCATCTATGACCATACACTTGTTACGATTCTATTGGACTTTAATCCATGAAAACATACAACTCTTTTGAGTTTCAATAGTGTCAAGAACATGTGCTATGTGTACAAGATGATTATTTTCTTATGTTTATTTTCATGTTATTTAAATTCCGAATCTATGATCTTCCGATTCCCCAGCTCACACACCTATGTTGTCTTCGTGTAGAAGGACAAGGTGCTCCAAACTAATCCATCAACCAACATCACTCGCGGGATTTCAAGTAGGAAAGCATGCAAAACCGTGAGTATACTCGATCTCGTTTTCCTTTTATCACTTTTGGGTGCAACATGTATGATTACAAAATTACACATCACATGAAACTATTTTAAACTCTATTCATGCTTAACATGAAACTATATGATGTTTGTTTAGACTTGTATGCTAATGTAAACTATTTGTGTCGATTATATGCTTCATTAACTTTGCTAGCCTACCTTAACAATTATAGCGCTATAGGATTAACGCACCGCCCACGAAACTTGGGGTATTGTTAAGTTAAACATGTTAACCTCCCTTTATTCTATTTGGGATAGGCTATTTTAACTCGTTGGAATCTTGGGTTTGAACATATAGTACACCGTTTCGGCATGGTTGTAAAACTTGCAAATTATGATTCATTTTGGATATGAGCACTTAAACTGTTTTATGCTATATTATGCTATGTAACAAAACTTGTATACTCGCCTTTGCTTTTGCATTGAACTCTATTTTAATTGTAACACCCCGAAAACAGGTTTAGTAATCAAACCTCGTTAATAGTGATGGACGGGTAAAATACCGTTAGTGGTAAAATTTAACCCGATAAATATTAGGACTTAAATAAATAAACCTAATATTAATTAAAAGGGGGAAATAAATTCTTGAGAAAAATAAAGTTATGAAAGGCCCGAGTTAACGGGACTTAAAATATAACGGGTTATAACTTCCCGAACCTATTAAGTTAACTAGGGATAATTAACCTAGTTACTAGTATGTGGCTAAGTGATAAATGGTAAGTTGTAGCTTCAATTGATCAAAATAAAACATGAGGTACTAATACTTGACAAGTGGGAAACTTGTTTTAATTAAAACAAGTAATAACACACAATACACACACTAAGGGTGTGTGTGGAGATCGACCAGGAAGAGCTCTTTAGAGCCCAAACCCTAACTTCAACAAGAATCAACAAATTGAAGGTCAAATCCAGCTCAAATCAAATGCATGAACATGTATAAACGATCACCAAGTCGTGGGGATCATAAGGTATGTAAAATTTTGATGTTTGGTGAAGTTGTAAGAATTTGATAATCATCCTAATCGCGAATTAGGCATGGATTAGAGAAGCTATGGCTAGATTAGTGATGTATACTTGCTTAGGAACGAAACCCTAAGTGAAAATCATACATAACATGCTATGATTTGAGTAATTTGATGATTTACCACTTTTAGTCAAGTGGGTTTTGATTATGTAGTGAAGATGATGATATATTTGTTCTAAAAATCGTCATAATTGATAGTTGAAGTTAGATACTTGAACAAATTATAAGTTTGAGTGAAAGCTTATGCATGACTTGAAGTGGGTTTTTGTATGTTATGATGAAATTGGTAATTTCGTTCATATAAATAGGTGTATGAAATCGTGTAGTATATTAGTTCATATGAAGAACTTGATTATACAAGGTGTTGGGATGAATGCTAGTGATATGATGAACGGGTCTCACTTATAGATGAGAACCCTTAGGGTCTGTTTGGTATGGGGTAATGGAATGAACGAAGGAATGGAATGGATGAGGTAATGGAATGGACGATGGAATGCAATGGATCATTACCATTCCATGTCTTGTTTGGTTACCATGTGAATGGAATGAACTATTATTGTGTATTGTTCGTTAGGCAAGAAAAACGGAGTAATAAAATTAGCGGTTAGTGGTGGTGGTGGTCGGTGGTAGTGATTGTGGGTGGTTATAGGTGGCGGTGGTGGGTGTCGGCGGCGCGATGGGTGGTGGTGGTGGCGGCTAGTGGCGGTGCGGCGGTGACAACGAGTGGTAGTGGCGACATAGTGGCCGTTGGTGGTGGGTGGCAACAAAAGTGGTGGTTGGAGGCGGCGGCGGCGGTTGGTGGTGGCTGTGGTGGTGGCGTCGACAATGGTGGTGGGCGGCGGCGGCGAGTGGCATTGGCGGTTGGTCGCAGCTGTGGG
Source organism: Helianthus tuberosus (assembly GCA_030545235.1). NCBI lineage: Eukaryota > Viridiplantae > Streptophyta > Magnoliopsida > Asterales > Asteraceae > Helianthus > Helianthus tuberosus. Next base: position 199,430,831 of record CM060447.1, read on the forward strand.
TGATAACGGTGGCGAGTGGGTGGCGGCGGTGACTGTCGGGGTGAGGTGGTGGTGGGTGGCGGCGATGGCGTCGGTGGTGGTGGTGGGTTGTGGTGAAGGTCGTGGGTTGTGGTGTTGTTGATGAATGGTGCAAGAGGGGATGGAATGGGAAAAAAACATGGGGGGTGGAAGGAATGATTTTGAGGGAATGGAATGCCTTTTGGAATGGGTGATTCCATTCCATTGACCAACCAAACACTCTTTTCTTCATTTCCTCGAAATCACTCATTCCATTCCACCTCTCAATCCTGTATACCAAACACTACCTTAGTTCTTGTGAAATGAATGAATAAATTAGTCTTGATAATCGCTTGAACTAATTAAAGTGATTGAAATGTGATAAACGTGGTTAGAACTTTGGTTAAAACGGTGGCCTAAAGATAACGCCTACCGGGTAATTAAAGAATGCAAAAACTAGTTGATGAACTCGAATATGCATTTAGTATACTAATGGGCATTTGACTTTTAAAAAGGCCAAACTGACCTACGATGCGATGAATGATAATTAGATATAGAAATGCGTAAGGTGGAATAATCGTATTAAATCATGATTAAACTAACCACCTTGTGAATGATGAATAATAGTTGGCGCTTAACAAGCTAGGTGAAGCTTGGGGAGAAAGCGGGTCAAATGAATCAAGAAGGAAAAGAAAAGTGTAGCTTGGATATGAGGTAAGTAAAACTTACACCCTTATGTGGGACACGTGTTTATTTTATAAACTATAAATGCGAAAGATGTAATACCCAAAATAAGGGTTCCGACACGACCGATACAAGTCGGAACAAGTATAAATGATAAAAAAAAACCATGGTTTATGGTAAACGGGGCAAATGGGTGAATTTAGAAATTTAAAAGCATGCTTTTATTCTAATTTATGTAAATGTTTGGTCTTATAGTCCAAACGGGTCAGATGGTGATGAAACACCATTTGACAATATCGACTAATGTGATTGTCAAGTCGTATGTTATCAGGATGATTAGCAATTTGGATAATTGCGACGCCATAGAATGTTGGTTAATTAACGCGACGTATAAAACGGGTCTATATGTTGACTCGAGCCAGGTACGCATATATATATAGATTTATGGTTAAAAATGCAATGTTGGTCAAATACCTTATCAAAGAGACCAAAGTCGTAAAAGGAGGAAATAAGTTGACGAAAATGCCCTTGATAGGCAAATCGGGCAAACGACCCTTAGAGGTCGTTTAGATACTAGCATCATCATTATGTAACTCTTAGACACATGTAAGAGTTGCAGGCATCAACCTTGGGGGTCAAATGTCTATTAACGGGTCAATCACGTACAATGACTATCCTAAGGGTAAAAATGAGGATAGCGGTTCATTATGTTAAATCCACCACAAAAATAGTTGTGGTGGAATGTAAGAGGCTATTCTAAAGTGAGAATATGAAGTGTAGGAAGAGAAGGGAGAGTTTGATGCTTAAATGTACATAATTCGCTCTAAACGGGTCAAAATAAGAATTTGAGTGTAAACGGGTTTTTATTATGTAAGAATCCCGTGATTTGAAATTAATATGATAGGAGATATGGAAAGTTTGAATTTCATGAGTTTAGGGATCAAATAAATATGTTTGTTTGATAAAATAATCGAATGGGTCAAAATTTGGTAAAAAGGGTAATAAGCCGAAGACTTAAAAGTCTGAAATTTTTTTAAACCGGATGTTGGATTTTAACTCCATAAGGTGGAGAATCAAATTACAATTACGTAGGAAGAAACGGTAGGTCAAACGGACAAGCGGATTGAAAGATACGAAAGTTTTCGTGCCAAAAACGGCAAAATGGGAGTTCTGATACAGGGGCCACCGTAACTTACGGTGCCCACCGTAAGTTACGGTGGAGTTGAAAGCTTTACGGCAGCTGCCTACTGATTTACAGTAGGGGCATGTTACACCAGGGGCCACCGTAACTTACGGTGCCCACCGCAAGTTACGGTGGAGGCCAGTTTCATTTCCTTGTTTATGGAATCAAGAGACTAATGATGGAATTCCTCAATTTCCTTGTTTAATTCGATTATTTGACCCAATCATCCTTGTTGTACTAGTTATTTAATTATCAAAACTAACTTTTAAGTTGGTTTTGATCACAGGTGAATGTCAAGAGACCCGGATGAAGATCAAGAGTCGAGCAAGAACCGAACACACACTAAACGAAGCTTCCGCAATGCTGTTTCGCCGTTATTCTAAACGGAAAATTAAATCACACTTTGTTATTTTGCTTTTAAGTTTAGAAAAGTTTTAATAAACCTGTATTTTCATTGTAATTGTGACTGTAATCATTTGATTATGGACTTAAATTATACGAAAAACGCAAAATAATAACAAGGGTGTTAAAAGTTGGTATCAGAGCCTTGGTTTAAGAGATTCAAGTATGGTGGGAAAACTATGCTTAGACTTAAACCTTATGCTCTTGATAAAGATTGGTGTTCGGTTCGAGGCTTGATCGCAAATCTGGTAAGTACATGTATGTTAATAGTTTAGCATGCTAAAGTGTTGTAAACAACACATCGGGCTATCGTGTGATACACATTACCCCAATTAAAAGGATTAATATGGTTTATGAAAATACGCGCGTTGACGCGTATGGTAGAAAAAGCCTTGTATTATAATACAGGCGATTATTGAAGTTGACATCACTAACTCTTGTGAATGTTTTAATTGAAGGACACTCGCGTCTGAAGATGACGAGGGTGGAACGAATTGTAGATATGATGATGGAACGATCTGAGATAGGACAAGAAGAGCATACTCATCGAGGACCTAAATCGCGTAACGATCGCAAATAAGTAATGGCAAGAAAGTCCGTTAGGGCAAGCATTTACCAGGTGCACGTTTAAATTATTGCATGAATATAAATATGCAACCAATACGTAGAAACTGATAGTTGTAGATTTAGATTGAAAACTTGGACAAACCTGAATAGAATACCTATCCAGGATATTGTTTCCAAGAAAAATAAATAGAGGTGTTACTTACATGGGGTGTGATGTGAAAGTTATAAAAGGGTCATGTATGTCATGTGTTGATCGCCTACTCTGGCCAAGTAGGTAGTGAACACATGATACCATGAACTTTTTATGATGGACATGCTTACATCCGATGTAGTAAGGACGGGGTGAGTGGGACAAATTAAAAAGTACCCAAATAAATCAAATGAGCCCGAGAGAAGGGACAAAGAAACATGTAAAATGATTAAGATATGCACCGGGAGGGGGTGTACTTACACTCGAACCCGGAGAATGCAAACATGTAAAATAATTAGGATATGCTTTGGGAGGGAGTGTACTTGCACTCGAACCCGGAAAATGCAAATATGCCACTTAACGGGCCGTTTTTGTAAAACGTCAAACTTGAGGACAAAGTCAGAATATAAAAATGAAGCGAGGTCTTAATGCATACCGGGAGGGTTGCAATAAAAACGACTTCGGTACAACACCCGGTTGATGGGTAAGAATTTAACACATGCGTAGACCGAGAAACGGGAACTCAGATGGAAAGTTAAAAGACTCGGGTTTTGAGTCATAACTAAAAGACGATAAGATTATGTAAATAGAAATTTTGAATAAATTATGTTCAACTATTTTAAAGTTGAGCGGGTTGAATATAATATCATGCCGAACGGCATGAGCAAACGCAAGCGGGATAAAGGTAGCGTTAAATACAAAAGAGTAATGAGCCCGGTAATGGGACGTAACCAAATAAGAATATATGCAAATCAAATAACAGTAAGCATAAGAAGAACTGACGCATAAATGACGTGAGAAGTCATAAGTCGGAAAATTGTCCAAAATAAAACAATTGTAGCCACGAAACTACAATCAAGGTTAACGTAACCTAAGCTTGAAACCAAATGATTCTTCGAACAAAAACAAGGTGCTTTGACACCAAACACGTATTTTAAGAATGACATGAGTAAGGAGTGATCTACGGGATCAACATAGCCTATAGGGTTGTAAACAAATGAAAGGTCTACGAGACTAAAACGACCCACGGGTCATGATTAGGAAGTAATTATAAGGACTTCGCCCTAAAGAGGTGAAAGTCTAATCAAAATAGCCCATAAGGCTAAGTGATATTTTCGAAAATAAGAGGTTGATATAAATTAAACATGATATGTGTTGGGATTGAACCCTACCAGAGGAACAGATAATGAAAGCCAAAACCAGGTCACAACAGTGGATTCACAATAATCAGTTGTTTACTTTAAGCTTTCCCCTTGACAGTGAATCAAACATCTGACATACTCCAAGTACTGCCCTTATCAACAACTGCTAATCCTATAAACCACTGTGAAACCAAAGCCCTGATGAAATTTAAAGGCTTAAGCTCAATCTACTGCTGGAATCCAAGTACTGCTGAAGAGTTAAAGCACTGCTCATTCAAGGCCTGATCACCCTTTGAAGAAAGCACTGTTGCTCATACAACAGTGGTTGATTACGTCAGTGGAATGTAGAGTCAGTGTTTATATATCAGTGTTTAGAATGTAATCAATGTCTGTATGGTCAGTAGTTGCAGAACAGTAGATAGAGTTTGTTAGTTTGTTAGATGTCACTTTCATGGTGACGTCAGCTGAGATGCCTCAGTGGTTTGGTTTGTCTATAAATGGAGCAGTACTCTGTACTGTTACATTTGATTCGTTTTGAGAGAGTTCTTCTCCTCAATTCAATCATTTCATCTTGTGCAATCCAACCTTGGGGCATCAGGCTGAGGGGGAGCTTAGTTTGTAAGCATGTTTGTAATCATTGGATTCGTATTGTAAATCATTTGACTAAATGAATTGCATATGTTTTTTCAAAACTATTTTCTCCTTTGATTGTGTTTACAAAGTTTGTTATTCATTTCCGCTGCACTTTACATAGTTTCATACTCTTTCATTGTTCAAATCATACAAACAAACACAATCATGAGAGCCTCCGATCCTAACAATTGGTATCAGAGCCTGGACAGTCAAATTCGATCTAACAATCAATTTGACATAACGGTTCGGCTCATTATTCATTGATACTAAGGTTGGGTGCATTTAGTTGAAAAACAGAGTACCGAGTAAACCATGTTCAAAATGGTTATTCAAAAACTCTGTAAATCAACCAAGATGTCATATGACACACAAATTTCACACAACAAGTGATTTCATGCACAAGACACTCATGGTTTCTAGATCTGAAAACATATCTATTAAAACTATGGGATTATCTCTTATTTTCAAAATTGATTTCAACTATTGTTGTGAATTTTGTGCCGTTTCACCTTGTTTAAAACTAGAGTATGAACCTCAGATAAACAAAACCTATGTTCTTAAAACATTAGTGTTTTTGGTAAACATGAAAGAGGGAATTTAAAACTTTAGTTATAAGATCTGGTGTGTTGAAAAACAGGTTGAGGATCCTCAAAAGGAACAAATCAACCTTGTTAAAAATACACTAAGAAAATTAGGGGTCAACATAGTCCGTATCATATGTAATGTGAGATGGGTTGAAAACTTGTGCAAATACGACCAATTCTCTTAAAAACATTACTATAAAATGATTCTGGATTGAGTATTCCTTCAATAAAGACCTCCCAGTAAGTAATTCATTACTTATCAATGGGAAGGGTGAAAGGGGAAGAAGAAAATTAACAAAAGCTCAGAAGTGTGTTTATCTCAAAACTTTTGAAGTCAAAAGAAAAGAGTATAAACATAAAACACTTAAGAGTCAAAGCTTGGGGTAATAATGGTCATTAAGCAACTGTTTGTGCTCATTGGTTCATGAAAGTTCAGGTGACAATAGTACTCTCAGTGATTGAACTTACAAGAGGACTAGAAAATTCTTCAAAACTCATGTGTCCATGTGTCCTCATGTTTGTAATCAACTGACAATAAAATGGTACCAAACAGTGGTCAAAATGTATTTCCTACCACTGCTGTCAAACCACTGACCATTTTCATAAACTTGAGAATGATATGATTACGTATTTTATTGAAGATATACCAGATCCTTTTTTTTGATGCTGTTCTCAGAAAATCCTTTAATTTTTTTTATATACAAAGGATTTTCTCGAATAACCAGGATATATTGTTCATTTTTTTTAAGAATAATATATTTTGAACTTTTGCTTGTTTTTATTGGCAATTGTCTCTGTTACCTGTCAGGAAATAGTACCTTATTTTTATTGGTATCATTGTCCTTTTAAATGGCTCAAAAGGAAATGGTGCATATGTCAAGGTCATGTCATACTCAAGGTTGTTTTAAACACTAATCAAAGGTTGATTGCTAAACAGTGTCTAAACTACTGGGGCACTCATGTTTTAATTTGGATATTAAACGAAAATGAGTTGCCTTAGTAAAAAGTTCTCATCATCCGGGGTACAAAACCACTGTCAGTAATTCATAAGAATTTCAATAGAAAATTTGACATGTGGCAAAACCTTGAATGAAAATCTCTGCAAAAAGTTGTTGAATATGAACTTTCAAACCATTGTCCTTATTTTAACCCTAACCACTGTTTTGCTCAAACGTCTGTTTCCTAATTACTATCCACTACTGAAAGTCAACCACTGATCCTCATTTTGCTTGGCAAGCACTGATGCTCAAAATCAGTGTCTTATCCACTGATATGCTATCCACTGATAGTAAAAATCTTCCACTGTCATCACATTATTACCGTTGTAACTACTGATGCTTGATACATCAGTGGTTCTTAAAACAACTGTCCTCCATTCTTCATCCATATCATCAGAGGTTGACACCTGGTCAGTTTTTAGCCTTTAGATCATAATAACCGCTGCCACATCAGCGATCACTTTTTCCCTAAATAAAACCCTGATCAAAACCCCAAACAGGGTTTTACACTGTCGAATTGAATTCCAAAGTTCTCTTCTCAAAGCAGTTTCCAACCTTTCTTCCCAAATCACTCTCCGATTCTTCTTCATCAACATGACGAAATCAAAATCAAAATCTAAACCAAAATCACCATCATCTTCAAAAGAGGTCGCTCAAACGGCCGAAGAAACCATTGAAATCCCATACAAATCACCGCACAACTACTTGGGTCTCCTCACAAAACCCTCAAACAATCGCACCTTCGATTCCGTCATCGACACACTATCTGAATCAAAGTACAAAACTTTGTTGACAGCAGACGCTCCCATTTACTTGCAATCCCAGAGAGAGTTCTGGAAAAATGCTACTCTTGAGAAACAAGACGATAAAGTAGTAGCCATCAACTCCTCAATACAGGGTAAAGCGATCAAAATCACTCCACAAACAATCTCAGAAGTCTTTAAACTCGATGATCAGAAAGGTAAAACCTCTTTTGACAAAACCGAGTTGAAAACTGACTTTATGAAAAGAGGGTATGCAGAACAATCAAAGGTAGATACCTTACAAAAAGGATATTTTCCATCTGCACCCAGATTTCTATTTCACACACTTTTGTCGTGTGTTTCAAATAAAACAACATCGTTTAACGAAATACCATTGAAGATTCAATGCCTGGGCTATGCTATTTTAAATAATAAAGATTACAATTATTCCCAGGAAATCTTCAATGACTTGGTAAAGAATGCTGATAGCAAAACATTTTTACTCTTTCCAAGATTTCTAAGTTACTATTTAAAACAAAAATTTGAAAAAGAAAATGAAAATGTGCCAAAACAAGGTGTTTATTTTCAAATAAAAAGTTTAACACCTGAAACATTCACTAGAATGTTGGCACCAATAAAAACAAAAGCAGAGGTTTCCGAGCAGAATTTAGCAGTTACCACTGCTCCTCAGACATCTGCTGCTGAGCCCACTGCTCCAGGTGATCATAGCAGCACTACCACTGCTTTGAAACCCACACCTGCCACTACCAAAAAGACCAAAAAGAAAACATCCAGAAAGCCCCCAAAACCCAAAACAAAGGCAACTCTGGAAGATGAGATCCCAGAGCTAATGCCTGTGACAACACAAATGTCACCACAAACCACTGCTGGTACTTCCTCACAGCAGTTGGTAGAAAGATCTCCACCATTGCCTAAAACTCCTCCTGCATCCTCACAAAAGGATCAGGTTGTAAGCACAGGGACCCCACAATATGAAGCTCTGGATTCAATCGGATCCATCTTCCTCAGTCCTGATCCCAAGGACATGTCTCTTTCAACTCCCATACCCTCACCAATGATATTACCACAATCCATGCTACCTTTGTTGCATGCAGTTGTTATAGCTCAGACACAAACCAGTTCCTCTCTATCACCTGTCACTGAGAGTATACCCCCACAAGTGACTGGGTCTGATGCTTATACCTCTGCTATCCCAGCAACAACTGAGGAGGTTACACCCCCTGAGTTACAAGTAACTCTCGGTGGTAGTTCAAGTGGAGCAGCAACTACAACTGATGGATCAACAGATCTTCAGTTGGACAGTTGTTTCATAAGTAAGACTCCCTTGAAGGCAATTTCTTCCATAGCACCATCGGTAACCACCAGTGAGTTGGTTCTAACCACTGGTACCATCAAAGGTTTATCAAGTGCTGAAGAAAGAAGTCCCCAGTACCAAGAACAAGGGGCATCAATGGGTGATTTTTGGGACTCAGTTCCTAAATCAAACATTGATATAACCACTACAGGTGGGGATTCAGATGATCCCATTAAAGTGGGCGATGATTCAAAATACCAGGAATTGACGGGAAGAGTTGAAAAACTGGAAACCTCAGTTGCTGAAATAAAGGAGATGGTGCAAGACATTTTAAAAGCTCAAAAAGCACAATCCACTGCTGCCCCACCACAAGCACATGTTCCAACTCAAGCATCTGCTCCACCACAAGCAATTGCTGCAAATGAGTTCTGGAATATCTTTCAACCCATGCTGGAAAAACAGAAACAAATGGCTGATCAGCAGCATGCTATACATGTACAAATGCTGACAAACATGGTAGAATCAAGATTCAAGGATACCTAAGCAGACATCAAGGCTATAAAGGCCAGCATACAAAAGACTGCCCATGGTGAAAAAGTTCCTTCAACCATCCTCTTCATGGATAACCCCCTTCCAGATAATGCCAAAAGGGGGAGAAAATCAAGTTGAAGAAGAAAGGAATAGAAGATGGTCTATATATTGAACCAGATCAAGTAAAACAGACATCTAAACCTCAAACCACAAAATCTCATATTTCCATTCAAACAGCTGATACATCAGTAGTTACAAAAACTGATGTCAGTAGCCAAACAGCTGCCATTTCATCAACACACACAACTTCAACACACACCATCACAACCACTGTTCTACCACCATCATCATCTACAATCATATCACCACCACTGCCTCCTGCCATAAAGCAGAAGACAGCAGATGTCACAACATCTGCTGTAATGACAACAGTGGTTGAGACACCAGTTGTCTCAACAACTGTTGGTCAGACACTTTCCATCAGTCAAACCATTGATCCACCAACGACATCATCAGCCTCTCCTACAATAAAAAGGAGAAGGGTTTTCATTCCTGATGATGAGTCACCACCACCATCAAAAACCACTTCAACCCCTGCTCAAAAGCAGAAGACATCTACTGACACATCAGTAGTTGTAATGACAACAGATGTTGAGACACCAGTTGTTTCAACAGCTGTTAGTCAGTCATCTTCCACTGTTTCCACCAGTCTCACATCTCAACCAGCAAAGCTTTACACCAGAAAAAGAAAACTTACTCAGCCAGATGAGGACCAATATGATCCCACTGCTGTAAGATATCCGTTAGAACTGGAAGCTATAAAAAATGAGATGAGGCAATTCTACATTGATAATGATCCTTCAAACAGAAGATTTTCTTCACTCGTTGGCTTCATGGTTCCAGAAGACATGGATGAATATCTTGAGCTCAAAGTAAGACAGGCTAAGATAAGAGCTAAGGTTGAATGTAAAGGTCAAGGTGATGAAGCCATTGCTGAAAGATTGGATTTTCTGCTCACAAAAGTCAAACAAATAAAAGATTTTGCACAAGAGCTGAGCAAAGAAAAGGCAGAACAACGAAAAGAGATGAGAGGAAAACTTCTTGCATACATAATGCAAGAAAAATTTTATCCTGCTGAAGAAAACCAATTTGAAGAATGGCCAATAGTGGCTTTAAGACATGAAGCTGATAGGATTGATAGAATCAAGAATGATCCTAGAAAGAAGAAAAATGCTCCAAATTGGAGTAAATACAAAAAGCTCATCTCTGACCTAACAGCTGAGTATAAAAGAAAGAAATAGGAGTTGGTGGATGCAAAAGTGGACACTGCAAATGCCATATCAAAATGGTCAAAGCAGCAAACTGATGAAGCCTATGAAAGGCTGAAGAAAAGGAAGATAACTGTTTCAGGCACTTCAAAGAAGCATGAACAAATGATGAAGCTTGAACAGCAGATAGAAAACCTCAAAACACTGTTCCGGTCAACTAAAAATTCTACTCTTGTGACAAACCAAGAAGAAGGAGAACAGCTGACCAGTGAAGAGGTAAAGGAAAAGGAAGTTGAGTACTTCACAGAAACCATCATGAAAATGGGTCTAAAAGAAGAGAACTCGGAAAAACTTCGAAACCTTTTTAAGAAGGTGTTAACTAAACCTGCATCACCATCTACTTCAGAAGTTTCAGACATTGAGCCAGATCAACAAAAGAGGCAGGAGCAGATAGAAAAAGAAACTGCAGAAGACATAGCTGCAGCAAACAATGTTATTGAAATGGCCTTCAAAAGAATGTCTGAAAGTCTGCAAGTTTTCACAAGGCCATCATCTCCCAACTCATCATCAAATAAATCTCTCCCAAGAAACCCATTGGGTTCGAAAGTACTAAAGTGGATGTCTGATCAAAAGACCCACGTATTGGCCCTGGTCAGATCCAATGGCGAAGGGAAGTACATATCAAGGAAAGAATCACTAGGCCTTAGTATTGAAGATTTGCAGGATCTCCTTGAACTTTCACTGTGCAGGGATGAGGATGACACCAGTTCCAAAGAATTTGAAGAAGAATTTAAAAAACTTGCAAGGGAACTACTGATGAGGAATAAAGATCCAGAATAATGAATGGTTTTGGCATTATCTGTTCCAGGGGGAGATTGTTGGGATTGAACCCTACCAGAGGAACAGATAATGAAAGCCAAAACCAGGTCACAACAGTGGATTCACAATAATCAGCTGTTTACTTTAAGCTTTCCCCTTGACAGTGAATCAAACATCTGACATACTCCAAGTACTGCCCTTATCAACAACTGCTGATCCTATAAACCACTGTGAAACCAAAGCCCTGATGAAATTTAAAGGCTTAAGCTCAATCTACTGCTGGAATCCAAGTACTGCTGAAGAGTTAAAGCACTGCTCATTCAAGGCCTGATCACCCTTTGAATAAAGCACTGTTGCTCATACAACAGTGGTTGATTACGTCAGTGGAATGTAGAGTCAGTGTTTATATATCAGTGTTTAGAATGTAATCAATGTCTGTATGGTCAGTAGTTGCAGAACAGTAGATAGAGTTTGTTAGTTTGTTAGATGTCACTTTCATGGTGACGTCAGCTGAGATGCCTCAGTGGTTTGGTTTGTCTATAAATGGAGCAGTACTCTGTACTGTTACATTTGATTCGTTTTGAGAGAGTTCTTCTCCTCAATTCAATCCTTTCATCTTGTGCAATCCAACCTTGGGGCATCAGGCTGAGGGGGAGCTTAGTTTGTAAGCATGTTTGTAATCATTGGATTCGTATTGTAAATCATTTGACTAAATGAATTGCATATGCTTTTTCAAAACTATTTTCTCCTTTGATTGTGTTTACAAAGTTTGTTATTCATTTCCGCTGCACTTTACATAGTTTCATACTCTTTCATTGTTCAAATCATACAAACAAACACAATCATGAGAGCCTCCGATCCTAACAATATGACACGATCACGGTTAAGAAATGTACTGTGAAGTAGAATCACATTACAACCAAGCGAGCGGTAAAAAGTAACTGGGCTAATAAGTCTAGTTAGTGAGACCGGTTAAGGTCAGCAATTCAAATCAAGAAATTTAGTTTGCTTGTAAGCGGTGGATTCGGTATAACTGAACCGAATAAATAAATTTGAAAACAAAAGAAATAGCAGCTAAAAGTGAAAGATTTCACTAGAGACTTTTAAATGGGTCAAAGTAACGAATTCATAAAGAATTCGATAGTATATGAAAGTGATGGATATCGCTAAGTTAACTAAACTAGTGGAAATAACGAGATTACGTTATTTCAAAGTTACACTATGTCGTATGAGATATGTAGACAATTAGTAACCAAAAAGATGTTACCATACTTTTCGGGTAATACTAACGATTGGTTAAAAGTATAAGTAATGTTTAAAAGATTTCTCGGATCGAATACATTGAGTTTAAACTCAATGAATTATGTAAGAAAAGGTTTCGAGGACGAAACCTCTTTAAGGGGGGTAGACTTGTAACACCCCGAAAACAGGTTTAGTAATCAAACCTCGTTAATAGTGATGGACGGGTAAAATACCGTTAGTGGTCAAATTTAACCCGGTAAATATTAGGACTTAAATAAATAAACCTAATATTAATTAAAAGGGGGAAATAAATGCTTGAGAAAAATAAAGTTATGAAAGGCCCGAGTTAACGGGACTTAAAATATAACGGGTTATAACTTCCCGAACCTATTAAGTTAACTAGGGATAATTAACCTAGTTACTAGTATGTGGCTAAGTGATAAATGGTAAGTTGTAGCTTCAATTGATCAAAATAAAACATGAGGGACTAATACTTGACAAGTGGGAAACTTGTTTTAATTAAAACAAGTAATAACACACAATACACACACTAAGGGTGTGTGTGGAGATCGACCAGGAAGAGCTCTTTAGAGCCCAAACCCTAACTTCAACAAGAATCAACAAATTGAAGGTCAAATCCAGCTCAAATCAAATGCATGAACATGTATAAATGATCACCAAGTCGTGGGGATCATAAGGTATGTAAAATTTTGATGTTTGGTGAAGTTGTAAGAATTTGATAATCATCCTAATCGCGAATTAGGCATGGATTAGAGAAGCTATGGCTAGATTAGTGATGTATACTTGCTTAGGAACGAAACCCTAAGTGAAAATCATACATAACATGCTATGATTTGAGTAATTTGATGATTTACCACTTTTAGTCAAGTGGGTTTTGATTATGTAGTGAAGATGATGATATATTTGTTCTAAAAATCGTCATAATTGATAGTTGAAGTTAGATACTTGAACAAATTATAAGTTTGAGTGAAAGCTTATGCATGACTTGAAGTGGTTTTTGTATGTTATGATGAAATTGGTAATTTCGTTCATATAAATAGGTGTATGAAATCGTGTAGTATATTAGTTCATATGAAGAACTTGATTATACAAGGTGTTGGGATGAATGCTAGTGATATGATGAACGGGTCTCACTTATAGATGAGAACCCTTAGTTCTTGTGAAATAAATGAATAAATTAGTCTTGATAATCGCTTGAACTAATTAAAGTGATTGAAATGTGATAAACGTGGTTAGAACTTTGGTTAAAACGGTGGCCTAAAGATAACGCCTACCGGGTAATTAAAGAATGCAAAAACTAGTTGATGAACTCGAATATGCATTTAGTATACTAATGGGCATTTGACTTTTAGAAAGGTCAAACTGACCTACTATGTGATGAATGATAATTAGATATAGAAATACGTAAGGTGGAATAATCGTATTAAATCATGATTAAACTAACCACCTTGTGAATGATGAATAATAGTTGGCGCTTAACAAGGTAGGTGAAGCTTGGGGAGAAAGCGGGTCAAATGAATCAAGAAGGAAAAGAAAAGTGTAGCTTGGATATGAGGTAAGTAAAACTTACACCCTTATGTGGGACACGTGTTTATTTTATAAACTATAAATGCGAAAGATGTAATACCCAAAATAAGGGTTCCGACACGACCGATACAAGTCGGAACAAGTATAAATGATAAAAAAACCATGGTTTATGGTAAACGGGGCAAATGGGTGAATTTGGAAATTTAAAACCATGCTTTTATTCTAATTTATGTAAATGTTTGGTCTTATAGTCCAAACGGGTCAAATGGTGATGAAACACCATTTGACAATATCGACTAATGTGATTGTCAAGTCGTATGTTATCAGGATGATTAGCAATTTGGATAATTGCGACGCCATAGAATGTTGGTTAATTAACGCGACGTATAAAACGGGTCTATATGTTGACTCGAGCCAGGTACGCATATATATATATATATATAGATTTATGGTTAAAAATGCAATGTTGGTCAAATACCTTATCAAAGAGACCAAAGTCGTAAAAGGAGGAAATAAGTTGACGAAAATGCCCTTGATAGGCAAATCGGGCAAACGACCCTTAGAGGTCGTTTAGATACTAGCATCATCATTATGTAACTCTTAGACACATGTAAGAGTTGCAGGCATCAACCTTGGGGGTCAAATGTCTATTAACGGGTCAATCACGTACAATGACTATCCTAAGGGTAAAAATGAGGATAGCGGTTCATTATGTTAAATCCACCACAAAAATAGTTGTGGTGGAATGTAAGAGGCTATTCTAAAGTGAGAATATGAAGTGTAGGAAGAGAAGGGAGAGTTTGATGCTTAAATGTACATAATTCGCTCTAAACGGGTCAAAATAAGAATTTGAGCGTAAACGGGTTTTTATTATGTAAGAATCCCGTGATTTGAAATTAATATGATAGGAGATATGGAAAGTTTGAATTTCATGAGTTTAGGGATCAAATAAATATGTTTGTTTGATAAAATAATCGAATGGGTCAAAATTTGGTAAAAAGGGTAATAAGCCGAAGACTTAAAAGTCTGAAATTTTGTTAAACCGGATGTTGGATTTTAACTCCATAAGGTGGAGAATCAAATTACAATTACGTAGGAAGAAACGGTAGGTCAAACGGACAAGCAGATTGAAAGATACGAAAGTTTTCGTGCCAAAAACGGCAAAATGGGAGTTCTGATACAGGGGCCACCGTAACTTACGGTGCCCACCGTAAGTTACGGTGGAGTTGAAAGCTTTACGGCAGCTGCCTACTGATTTACGGTAGGGGCATGTTACACCAGGGGCCACCGTAACTTACGGTGCCCACCGTAAGTTACGGTGGAGGCCAGTTTCATTTCCTTGTTTATGGAATCAAGATACTAATGATGGAATTCCTTGATTTCCTTGTTTAATTCGATTATTTGACCCAATCATCCTTGTTGTACTAGTTATTTAATTATCAAAACTAACTTTTAAGTTAGTTTTGATCACAGGTGAATGTCAAGAGACCCGGATGAAGATCAAGCGTCGAGCAAGAACTGAACACACACTAAACGAAGCTTCCGCAATGCTGTTTCGCCGTTATTCTAAACGGCAAATTAAATCACACTTTGTTATTTTGCTTTTAAGTTTAGAAAAGTTTTAATAAACCTTTATTTTCATTGTAATTGTGACTGTAATCATTTGATTATGGACTTAAATTATACGAAAAACGCAAAATAATAACATGGGTGTTAAATTAATACATGTTGCAGGTTGAATGATGAGATGATGTTACAAGATGAAACAAGATTTAGGTGGACTTAGATACACACTTAGATTAATTTATCTATTTTGATGTTATGATTGTTTTGTTTTGAGACAATGTTATTCCTTATATTTGAATCTTGTATGACAATCTAGTTTTGAAATGGAATTTGAATTAAATTATTATTGTCACATAGTGTTATGAAGTCTCTTGCAATCTTGTTTTCATCTCATCCCGATGTTTCCGCCATCGGTTGGGGTGTGACAGTATCACCATCTCATCAAACAGAATCGTGTGCAAGTATTCCATATATGAATCATCACAATATTCAATCAAATCTCTTTACAGAGATATCATCACATGGATATTCATCAAGCCAAGTTTTCCATTCAGTCAACCTTAAACACAAGTACCCTTCATTCATAACCATTTAACATATAAATCATTAACAAGCTTGCACATTTTCAAGTATGGAAGGAATAGTATGCTAACTGGTTACTAAAGATCAGAAGAATGTTCCAGAATCATAGAAGGTATAGCTCTTATAGCGATGAACACCGGCTGTCGTTGAAGAATGAGGAAGCTGCCATCAAAATCAGCAAGAAAGGAGGAGGTGTATGTTTTTAGGGTTTTCTAGATAGAGAAAGTGGATGAGGAGAGATAGGGAGTGAGAGAATATTTGTTGCCAAGAAAAGGTCAGCCGTCACAATCAATAGGGGAACATTCTCCTAGGGTTTGCAACTTATTCCCTTTTATATGGAATGGAATGTGTCACACACTTATTCCACCGCCTTTGGGTGTGCAGTCATCCACATAAAGTGGGCTATGGGTTTGTGGTTTGGCCTGATATTATGTGTGTTGTATGGTGGCCCAAGGCAAATAAAGAGTGTGCGGATGATAGGAGGTGTGCGGTGTGTCGTTTGGTCGCACACATTGCGACTGATGTACGGTTGAATTTATAAAAATATTAACAATGATAAAATTCACACTTTAACCATATAATTAGCATAACCTACACATTACCCACATAATTGTCAACTAGATTTCAAATAAATTCACATAATCATAACGTAAAATAAAGTTGTGTAGGAAAGCCCGAAGTGTCACACTAGGTAGGTTTCACACGTGTAGGGCCGCGGTGACACGTGTCCTCGGCCGCCTTTTTTGTCCAGTCGCGTGTTTTTCTCGATTTTTGTGCCGATACTTATCCCGTATGCTTGGGTCTTGATCCCAAATGGTTCGGTTTGAATTGTGAGTTTAGTAAGGGTATTTTGGTGCGGGTTGGTTCATCAACCGCCAAGTTTTCTGTTTCAGTGTCACACCCCAACCGATGGCGGAAACATCGGGATGAGACGAACAAATTGCTCAAAACATCATAACACTATGTGACAATATAAATTAAATTGGATTTCATAAATTGATAAAGTATAATACAAGAAATCAACATAAACAACATTGTTTCGAATATACAACAACAAAATTGTTTAATCTAGGTGTGTTTCTAAGTCCACTTAAATCTTGTTTCTTCACTTAGCATCATCTTGTCTATCATCCTGCAACATGTATGAAAATACAATCAACAAAAAGTTTGCGAGTATACAAGTTTGATACATAGTATAACATAGAATAAAATTGTTTAACGTGCTCATATCCAACATGAACAACAATATGCATGTTACTAGTACGTTGAGATTGTGTAACAATATGTTCAAACCCAATAATCCAATGCGTTAAAATAGCCTATCCCAAAGTATCGCGGGAGGTAACATGTTTAACTTAACAATACCCCAAGTCTCGTGGGTGGTGCATTACTCCTATAGCGCTATAATTGTTAAGGTAGGCTAGCAAAGTTAATGAGCATATATCAACACAAATAGTTTACATGACATACGAGATTAACAAGCATGACACATAGTTTCATGTTTCAACAATGGATAGAGTTTGTTTAAACTAGTTTCAAAGTGAAGTGTAGTTTTGTATAGGATACATGTTGCACCCAAAAGTGATTGAAAGGAAAAATGGATCAAGTATGCTCACAAAATTGCATGTGCTTTCCGATTTATCCAACGTGACGAGGTTGTTGAGACTAGGAAGTTGAACTTGAATGTGTTTGATTTGGAGTTTAAGAGGGTGTTTACGTTAGGGTTTACGGATTTGTAGTTTAAATACATGAAAATAGACATACGAAAATAATCATCCATCACATATGATGTTTAGATGACATACTTAATAACTTGACAATGTCCACTTGTTCATGATCAAGAGTTCGGTTTGTTTGAATGCTATATAAGCATTACATATAGTATACTATATCATATATGTCAAGCATGAGGTAGTGTAACACCCCGAAAATATAAAACTTTATATTAGAAATATAAAGTATAAATAAATGAGAATTTACTAACTAGGAATTTTAACCTAGTTAGTTAATAGTCTAGAAATAACTTATAATAGGATTAAAAAGCAACCAAATTACATGTTGATCAAAGTAGAGGGGCTTAAGTTGATAAAAATTGAAACTTGGTTTTAATTAAACAAATAAAAACAAAACCAAACACCCCATTTTGGGGGTCTGGTCGATCAGAGCAAGCAGGGGGCGACACCCCACTCTCAAACCCTAGAAACTTACTTAAACTCTCAAATTGGAGGTGCAAATCTGGTCCAAAACGAAAATCAAGCATAGATTATTGATCCTCATCACAAGAGGATTACAAGGTATGTAAAATTTGATGAAATCTCTAAACTTGAAATTCTCATGATTTTGGAAAATCCGAAATTAGATGTTGCATGTGTGTTATTTGGTTAGATTAGGGATGATATAGTGTCTAGAAGTGAAACCTAGACAACTACATGTGAAATCATGTTCAAATTCAGGAAATTCCATGAACACCTTGAAGGTGGGTTGTGGGTTTACAAGATAATGATGAACATTAGGGTTTAGAATGATTATCCTAGTGTAATTTGATTATAGAAAGTGATTTCAGAAAGGTATGATGTTTAAATGCTATATAAGGGCTTTATTGATGTTAAGTTAGCTAATTAGCAAACTATGAACTTGAATACGAAAGATATAAAAATTCTGCCTTTATAGTGTTTGTTGAAATGCCTCAAAGAAGGCTTGAAACTGAATTGTTAAGTTAAAAACGCATAATTATGATGTATGACAAAATGTGCGTTATGTATGAGAAACCAAGAGTTCTAAACATAAGGTGATTGAACTCTATAGGAAAGGAGGCCGGGGCATCTAGCGGGCAAACCGGTGTGGACGCACGTTTGAAGGGGTTGCTTTGAAGGTATGTAACTTGATTAGTTACAATTGAGTAATTTTTGATATGTAGTATATATGTATTGATTTGTGAATAAAAGTTGAGTTGGAATTAAGCGATAATGTTCGCTAGTTCGAATAATAGGCCAAGAAATTTGGTTAGACCTTATTGGTAGTCATCAAAATGGAGGATTCTTTAGATGAGCTAAACGGGTCAAATAACCAAATAAGGCACGGTAAAGCTTTGTAGTTTGGTTACTCGGTATTCGTTAACATTTAAAAGAAGATCTATTGAAATATGAAAAATCAGTATGTTTGTAGGTTAGAATAAGAAATCCGAGAAATGGGTTTGGGCAAAACAAGCAAAAAGGCAAAACATAATAGTACAGAGACTACCGTAAGTTACGGTATCACCGTAACTTACGGTAGACATCAGGTGGTTACGGTGGATGTCTACTGGTTTACGGTAGACCATAAGTCTCAAATGTCTACCGTAACTTACGGTAGATACCGTAAGTTACGGTAGAGAGCTGAGACGTCTGTTGATGTTAGCATATAATAGTTAAATCGAATCCGTTTTTAAACGTAGTTTCGATTACGTATTCCCTTCAAGTACTTCAACACTAATGTTTAATGTAAACATTTCAGTTTTAGGTATTCAAGGATCACGGATGACGGTCAAGCCAACTTTTGAAGAACCGAACACTACTTACAAGCTTCCGCAATGTTTAAAATCTCTTTACTAGACTTGTTTTATGGGTTGTACATGATTGTTAAATAACTTTTGAAATGTTTTAATTTAGTCGTGTTTGACTAAAGTCTATGTTACTCATGAACTTCTTGTATGAGTTCTATGTTAATTAAGCATCTTTTATTCACAATGGTATAATCTATTATTAAAATCAAAAAAAAAAAAAAAAAATAGACGGGTGTTACAAGTTGGTATCAGAGCTTAAGGTTGTCAACAAAGTGTTCGGTTCAAGCTTGATCGATCGTCCGGTAAGAATTAACTTATTATGTTAATAAATTATGTCTTATGTAAGGAATGAGAAACGAATTGATATGCATGGGAAGAGCGTGTTAACACACTCAAACCCGGAAAGTGCATTAAATGTGAACGGTTAAAGCAAGTTAGGAACTTGGCTAAACCAAAACAAACGAAGCAATGTCATGAATGAAATGTTTAACGTTTGATGTAAACATTTCAGTTTCAAGATGTCCGATGGGAATGATGATAATTCGGTGCAAACAAGCACCGAACAAATGAAAGAGATAATTGCCGAAGAGGTAGAGAAGGCAATTGAAGGAAGTCTATCCGGGTTTATAGACAAAATTTAAGGCACGATGTTGTCGCTTGTAGAAGAGCGAGTTAAAAGGTTGGAGGATATTGTCAACCTTATGAAGGAGAAAACGGGAGAACGCAAAGGGTGTTCGTACAAGGAATTCATGGCGTGTAAACCGCCAATCTATAACGGGGAAGTCGACCCGATAATTTGCCAAAGATGGTTGGGCGATATTGAAGGGGTGTTTGAAAGGACCCATTGCGATGAAAGCGATTTCGTTGCTTACGGAACAGGTCAGTTAAGAGGACAAGCCAATGATTGGTGGGATAACAAAAAGAATGAAATAGGGGCCGAAGCGGCAAGGGCCATGACATGGGAAGAGTTTAAGACACCATTTCTTAAACATCATAGTCCCAAAGCGGTCATTGACAAAATCAAGGAAGAGTTCATGCAACTTAGACACAAGGGTGAAACCATAGACAAGATCACGGCGATGTTTATGGATAAAATGAAGTTTAGTAGTGAATTGGTGACGAACGAAGAACAGAAAATATACTACTACTACAATATGTTGAGCGCGGAATATAGGGAGTTCATGACTCCTTCAAAATACGAGACCCTTACCGAAATCATTAATGTTGCTCGGGAACGGGAAATCGAGTTGAAGAAACAAGTCGAAAGAGGTGAGCGAAGGGCACATGATGTGAATCCAAGCCCTACAAAGAAAGCCCGAACTGGAGAATCGGGAAAGAAGGTGGATACTAAAGGTGGGTCGTCGAGTTGTAAAGTGTGCGGGAAGGGACACAAAGGGGAATGTCGGTTCAAAGACAAACCATGCCCCATATGTAATAAGACGGGGCACACGGCCTCGCTATGCCCGAGAAAAGTCTCAGTTTGCTACAATTGCTATCAACTCGGCCACAAAAAGTCCGAATGCCCAGATTTAGTTGGAAAGAGAGACGCTAAGGAGTCTCCAGCAGAAGCCCCCAAAGCAAAGGCTAGGTCCTTCTAACTTACCGCAGCTGAAGCAAAAGCAGAATCCGATGTGGTTTCAGGTATATTCACAATTAATTCAATTCCAGCACGTGTATTGTTTGATACGGGTGCGAATAAATCCTTCATTTCGCATGGATTTATTCGACATCCTTCATTTGTATTGACGAAATTACCTGTGCCCTTAGAAGTTGAAATAGGGGACAACAAAAGTTTTATAGTTTGTGATGTTTATCGAGGCTGCAAATTAAGCATCGACGATGAGGAATACTTGATAGACCTAATCCCGATGTCAATGGGGGAATTCCAAGTAGTCGTTGGGATGGATTGGCTAGCCCAGCACCATGCAAAAGTCGTGTGTTTTCGTAAAGAGATAAAACTAACATCTCCGAGCGGGAAACACGTTACCATTTATGGCGAAAAAGGAGGTAACCCCATAGTGTGCTCAATGTTGAAAGCTCACAAGCTTATGAAGCGAGGATGCAAGGCGTTCATGATATACGCAAATGAGCCCGAGAAAGAATCACGAAAGATTGAAGACGTACCGGTAGTACGAGATTATGAAGATGTGTTTCCGGAGGATTTACCGGGGATACCGCCTGAACGGGAAGTAGAGTTCGGGATCGAATTGATTCCGGGCGCAAAACCCGTAGCGAAAGCTCTGTACCGACTCGCATCGTCGGAATTACAAGAGTTGATGTCCCAAATTCAAGACCTGCTTGACAAGGGATTCATAAGGCCGAGTGTGTCTCCTTGGGGCGCACCGGTATTGTTCGTGAGGAAGAAAGACGGAAGCATGCGCATGTGTATCGATTACCGGGAGTTAAACAAACTCACGGTAAAGAACCGATACCCGCTTCCGAGGATAGATGATTTATTCGACCAATTACAAGGTGCGAATTGGTTTTCAAAAATTGACATTAGATCGGGGTATCACCAACTAAAGGTCAAGGAAGAAGATGTGCCGAAGACGGCTTTCCGCACGAGATACGGACATTACGAATTCCTCGTGATGTCATTTGGGCTAACAAATGCACCCGCGGCTTTCATGGACCTCATGAACCGGGTTTGCAAGCCAATGTTGGATAAGTCGGTCAAAATGTTTATCGATGATATCCTGGTGTATTCGAAAAGTGAAGCTGAACACGCACACCACTTACAAGAAGTGTTAGAGACACTTAGACGAGAAAGGCTGTATGCGAAATTCTCTAAGTGTGCCTTTTGGTTACGAGAGGTACAATTTCTTGGCCACGTCATAAGTGCCGACGGAGTATTGGTGGATCCGTCCAAGATCGAGGCTGTGTCAAAATGGAATCCTCCGAAGAACCCTTCGGAAATTAGAAGCTTTTTGGGGCTTGCGGGATACTATAGGAGATTCATTCAAGATTTCTCCAAGATTGCGTCACCGCTAACAAAGCTAACCCAAAAGAAAGAAAAGTTCATTTGGGGTGTCGATCAAGAAAGAGCGTTTCAAACGCTAAAAGAGAAGTTAACACAAGCTCCGGTACTGACATTGCCGGATGGAGTCGAATACATGGTGGTTTATTCGGATGCTTCGCTATTGGGGCTAGGATGCGTTTTGATGCAACGGGGCAAAGTTATAGCTTATGCCTCGAGGCAATTGAAGATACACGAGAAGAAATATCCCACGCACGATCTCGAGTTAGCTGCGGTGGTATTTGCATTAAAAATATGGAGACACTACTTGTATGGGGTAAAGTGCACCATATTCACCGACCACAAGAGCTTGAAATACTTCTTCGATCAGAAGGAGTTAAATATGCGACAAAGACGATGGCTAGAAACGGTGAAATATTTTGATTGTGAAATACACTACCACCCCGGAAAGGCAAATGTGGTGGCGGATGCTCTGAGCAGGAAAGCGGACTATGACCCAATACGTGTAAGATCGATGCAGCTCGTGGTGACCTCGGGTATACTTGAACGTATTCGAGAGGCGCAATTAGAAGCAGTGAAAGAGGAGAATTGGAAGAAAGAAAGAATAATCGGTCAGTTGAAGGATTTATCAGATGGGAATAACGGGTTGAAGACTCGATTCGGGAGGATATGGGTTCCAAATACTTGTGGAGTGAAGGCGCTTCTACTTGATGAAGCTCATAAATCCCGATATTCAATTCATCCGGGAGCGACCAAAATGTACAATGATTTAAAACAAAACTATTGGTGGCCCGGGATGAAAAGAGATGTGGTGAAGAACGTAGAAAAATGCTTGACATGTTTACAAGTCAAGGCGGAGCACCAAAAACCATACGGTAGACTTCAACCGTTGGAAATTCCGGTTTGGAAATGGGAACAAATCACCATGGATTTGTTGACCAAATTGCCCAAAACTAACCGCGGGTTTGATGCTATATGGGTAGTTGTAGATAGACTGACAAAAAGCGCTCACTTCATTCTAATTCGTGAGACTTATACATCCGAAAAGATGTCGGAGGTGTACACCAATGAAATCATAGCACGGCATGGGGTACCGATATCCATTGTGTCAGACAGAGATACTCGGTTTACTTCGAATTTTTGGCGTGAATTTCAAGAACAAATGGGAACTAAATTGTTCATTAGCACTGCTTACCATCCACAAACGGATGGGCAGAGTGAAAGAACAATACAAACGTTGGGAGATATGCTGCGGGCTTGCATTATTGACTTCGGGGGTAGGTGGGATGTCTATCTACCCTTGGTCGAATTTTCATATAACAATAGCTATCACGCGAGCATTAAGATGGCTCCGTATGAACTGTTATATGGCAGAAAATGTCGAACTCCGGTATGTTGGGGAGAAGTGGGCCCACGAGGGCTAGCACCTAATGATATAATCCAAACTACGAACGCGAAAATCGACATGGTTCGGGCACACTTGAAAGCGGCTCAAGACAGGCAAAAGGCGTATGCGGATAAAAGGAATAGGCCAATTGAATTTCAAGTTGGCGACATGGTTATGCTAAAAGTTTCCCCATGGAAGGGCATTATTAGATTCAGAAAAAGGGGGAAACTAAGCCCGAGATTTCTTGGGCCATTCAGGATCACTGAACGGGTTGGTAAAGTAGCTTATCGTCTCGAATTACCCGAGGAGTTGAGTGGGATTCATAGCACATTCCACGTGTCACATCTCCGAAAATGTTTGGCCGACGAAACTGCTCGTATCCACTACGATGATATCGAGGTGGATAACAGCCTCAACTATGCAGTAAAACCAATTGCGATTTTAGATCGTAAAGAGAAAAGTTTGAGGAACAAGGTGATTAATCAAGTCAAGGTCAAATGGGAGCATAGGAAAGGTTCGGACACTACGTGGGAGTCCGAAGAGGAGATGCGACGTCTCCACCCTACATTATTTGGTACGTACTTTGGTTTCGGGGACGAAACCATTTTTAAGGGGGGTGGACTTGTAACACCCCGAAAATATAAAACTTTATATTAGAAATATAAAGTATAAATGAGAATTTACTAACTAGGAATTTTAACCTAGTTAGTTAATAGTCTAGAAATAACTTATAATAGGATTAAAAAGCAACCAAATTACATGTTGATCAAAGTAGAGGGGCTTAAGTTGTTAAAAATTGAAACTTGATTTTAATTAAACAAATAAAAACAAAACCAAACACCCCATTTTGGGGGTCTGGTCGATCAGAGCAAGCAGGGGGCGACACCCCACTCTCAAACCCTAGAAACTTACTTAAACTCCCAAATTGGAGGTGCAAATCTGGTCCAAAACGAAAATCAAGCATAGATTATTGATCCTCATCACAAGAGGATTACAAGGTATGTAAAATTTGATGAAATCTCTAAACTTGAAATTCTCATGATTTTGGAAAATCCGAAATTAGATGTTGCATGTGTGTTATTTGGTTAGATTAGGGATGATATAGTGTTTAGAAGTGAAACCTAGACAACTACATGTGAAATCATGTTCAAATTCAGGAAATTCCATGAACACCTTGAAGGTGGGTTGTGGGTTTACAAGATAATGATGAACATTAGGGTTTAGAATGATTATCCTAGTGTAATTTAATTATAGAAAGTGATTTCAGAAAGGTATGATGTTTAAATGCTATATGAGGGCTTTATTGATGTTAAGTTAGCTAATTAGCAAACTATGAACTTGAATACGAAAGATATAAAAATTCTGCCTTTATAGTGTTTGTTGAAATGCCTCAAAGAAGGCTTGAAACTGAATTGTTAAGTTAAAAACGCATAATTATGATGTATGACAAAATGTGCGTTATGTATGAGAAACCAAGAGTTCTAAACATAAGGTGATTGAACTCTATAGGAAAGGAGGCCGGGGCATCTAGCGGGCAAACCGGTGTGGACGCACGTTTGAAGGGGTTGCTTTGAAGGTATGTAACTTGATTAGTTACAATTGAGTAATTTTTTATATGTAGTATATATGTATTGATTTGTGAATAAAAGTTGAGTTGGAATTAAGCGATAATGTTCGCTAGTTCGAATAATAGGCCAAGAAATTTGGTTAGACCTTATTGGTAGTCATCAAAATGGAGGATTCCTTAGATGAGCTAAACGGGTCAAATAACCAAATAAGGCACGGTAAAGCTTTGTAGTTTGGTTACTCGGTCTTCGTTAACATTTAAAAGAAGATCTATTGAAATATGAAAAATCAGTATGTTTGTAGGTTAGAATAAGAAATCCGAGAAATGGGTTTGGGCAAAACAAGCAAAAAGGCAAAACATAATAGTACAGAGACTACCGTAAGTTACGGTATCACCGTAACTTACGGTAGACATTAGGTGGTTACGGTGGATGTCTACTGGTTTACGGTAGACCATAAGTCTCAAATGTCTACCATAACTTACGGTAGATACCGTAAGTTACGGTAGAGAGCTGAGACGTCTGTTGATGTTAGCATATAATAGTTAAATCGAATCCGTTTTTAAACGTAGTTTCGATTACGTATTCCCTTCAAGTACTTCAACACTAATGTTTAATGTAAACATTTCAGTTTTAGGTATTCAAGGATCACGGATGACGGTCAAGCCAACTTTTGAAGAACCGAACACTACTTACAAGCTTCCGCAATGTTTAAAATCTCTTTACTAGACTTGTTTTATGGGTTTTACATGATTGTTAAATAACTTTTGAAATGTTTTAATTTAGTTGTGTTTGACTAAAGTCTGTGTTACTCATGAACTTCTTGTATGAGTTCTATGTTAATTAAGCATCTTTTATTCACAATGGTATAATCTATTATTAAAATAAAAAAAAAATTAGACGGGTGTTACAGGTAGAAGATTAAAGTTTTCGTTTAGGCACCTCTAAGTGTCATAGAATTCATACATGAGGTAGGAAGAACAAAGCTTCCATTTAGGTACCTCTATTGTTCATCACTACACTTGTTGTTATAAACAACATGGAGGGTCATGAACTTACAGGAAATAATGAAACACAATAACTATTCTATGAGAAAACATCAAGAAGTGAGTGGATTTTTATGAAAGATAGCCCAAGCTAGTCTAACAATCACACATTCATCAAGCTTCAAGCTTGAACACTTCTTGTGGGTAAAACCCTAACTAAAACAGAATGTTTGTGAGGTTTTAACCTCTGATTTAACATTTCTCAGCCTTGTTTTTAAGCCTAACTGACCATAGATGAGGTTATAAGCATTAGGACATAGGTTTGAGATGAGTTAGGCTCAAGTTCAACTAAGATTAACAAGTTTAAACGAAATCAGAAACAAACAGTCCACTTTGGAGCATTTTTGGCGACATTCCAGGGCTTGGTTTTCCATGGAAAACCTTTGGAAATGTAGCTAAGGTCAATCCAAAGAAGTAGGAAAAAGAATCGAGTGAATCGGATAAGAAATGAGAGAGTTATGCATACTTTTGTGAATGTTGGTATTTCTGCTCGAATCTTCAAATTAGTAGCTGAATTGAGGGATTTTGAGAGTGTTTAGAGTGATTAGAAAAGTGTAAATGGCTTGGAGAACACTTGGTATTTATAGGGAGTGATTAGGTTAGTTGGTGGTTGTGTATTTAATGTTATAAGTGAGTTTAAAACTCAAAAACAACCAAAAATCGCGCTAAAATAGAGCTGAAAAGGGGTCTGGTCGTGGCTGGTCAGACCATTTGAACGAGTTGTTAAATAAATTTCAGGCCGAGTTATGTTCAATAAGAAGACCCAGCTCAGCTAGTTAGTGTCCGTGTGAGGGAAGCTGTTGACCCGGGTTCAAGTCCCGTCGTCTACCATACTACTTTCAGCCAAATACAAAATCAGCCCCTGAACTTTAAAGTTTCAGTTATTTACTCTAACAACCCTCATGTTATGTTATTTTTTTTAAAGGACTAACTTTATAGTTTAATTAACTAGGTTACTTTGTATATACTAACTTTAAAATCTAACGAAACTAACTAGATTATTATAAAAATAAACTTTTAAATAGTAAAATTAATTAATTTAATTAATTAAATAAAATAGGATAGGTAAATAACCATATTTATAAACGAAAAAAAAAAATCTTTAAACGATTATTCATTTCACGAAACTTTCGAGTCTCATTATTTTAAGAGTTTTAACTAGTTTAACGAGTATCAAGTTTCATTGTATAATAACGAACCAAAAGTCTTGGATAATATATCGATTGCAACGAAAGACGGCATACGAGAGTACAAAGTTTCCAAAAATAGGATTTCAAGCGAGGGTTTTCAAATACAGAAAGTATAAAAACACAGGGCATTACATTCAATATTACAAGTTTCGTCGCGCGCACTTGGGGTTTTGATTACTGGTTTATTCGGGATTTTTGTGGAGGGTTGTTACACTTATGAAGTTTCGACACTGGGATGCAAAGATTGAATTCGGAGAGATATCCGAATGGATTAGTATATGTAGAAAGAATGTGACGTGGCCGTTAAATTATGTATGTTTAGATTACGTATAATGTCACCAGGTACTAATGATGTGAATGTAGGTCACACAGAATCACGAATCATCATAATGGAACGTAAGCGGTTCAAGATCGAGTCATAACCAATGTTGCAGAAATCGGCTTAGGCGGCCGATTAATCGGCGCCTAGGCGCTAGTCGGTGGGTTACTGCCTAAATTTAAGCTAGTCGGTCAAAAAAATCAGTTATGGTCAAAATCGGTCAAAGTCGGTGAAAATCAGACTAATCGGGCTCATGTTTTTTGACCCAATAAACCCAAATTTTGAATCCTGGCCCATGGTTTAAAGCCCAAAATTTAGTTATAACCTATTTTATCTTTAACATTTGCAGCCGACACATGTTTTGTGCGCCACCAGCTCCTAAAATGGACTAATCGGGCTCACTGTACTACCTCCGCACACCACCAGGCAACTCCGACTTCATCCAAAGCACCACCGCACACCACCAGGCAGCTCCAGCTTCATCCTAAACTTTTAAAATTATATATAAAAAGTATAATAACTACCTATTTATAAAAAAATGTAAATTATATATAAAAGTCCAATCCGATTAATCCCGATTAATTCCTAGCCGGTACCTCACCGCCCGACTAGCGCCTAGCGCCTTTTACAACATTGGTCATAACCCAAATTGTGTGGGAGTTTGTGGTCATGTAGTTAGTAATGTATGCCAAGTTTTATTTCTTAAATGAGAACAATGAGTGTAAATATCGTTAAAGAGTCATTTTAAAGGAATGTTTAAGTACGCTAGAATGTTTATAACGAAAGAAATTTTAAGGTACGTTCTTCCGTTCCGTCTTTTCACTTAAAACGTGTTAGGACCTTACATTTCAAAACTTCGTGAAGTCTGAGATATAGAAGTGGTGGTATAGGAAATGATAAAGAAGCCTCTACATTACATAATTCTGAAGTATTTGTTTTTGCTCATTATTTTTTCTATTTGACTCCTAACTTTTTTTTTAAGTAATTCATAACCTAACATAAAACTAATAAAAATTGTCGACTTCAGTGCAACATGTGATTTCCCACTCGTTTAATTAAGATGAGCTTTGAAAATAATATATTACATGTTGTTAGGGGGTACGGTGCGGTGCGGCAACCACTCTCGGTAAAGGGGTTTACCGAATAGGTAAACCATTGCCTACACCCATTTTGCCGAAGAAGATGATGCCGTGCAGTGAGGGTACACCGAATCGGGGAGAGGGAGGGAAAGGGAGAGAGGGGGGGGGGGGTGTGGTGGGGTCCATGCCATCTCAACCAATCACACCTTTTTTTTTTTTAAAGTTTACCACTTCACCAAGTGTCTAACCATTGCCAATACTTTTCAACATAGTTTAAACACTTTTCACTGATTGACGTGGCGCACTCTGATTTGTTGATTTTTTAGTTTGCCACTCTCAAGTGTTTAATTTTTTTTTTGAAAGGTGTAATTCACAACAGACGGTTAATACACACCCGCAAGACGCAGGCCCGCCCCATTTCTGTCCCAAGGACTATGTTGTCTTAACGGGGCCCACGCCTCGGTAGAAATGGGACATAGCTTTCCTCGAGAAAATTTCCAACCTCCTGCCACTTGACAGAAGTTGCACCCTCCACACGAATCGACCGCCTGTTGTGACAGAACGACCCGCTGGAGTAAATGCGCCGTAATAGAAAACTCGGGTTCCCTCAGGCTTGAACCGGAGTCCTTGCTATCCTTGGGTTGGGAATAACCCCAATGCCTCACCTTTTGATGGAGGTGAGGATCGAACCTGAGACCACTCACATGGCCAAGTGTTTAACTTTTTTTTGAAAAGAAATTTTATAAAAACAGCCGGCCTGACTCAAAAAAGCAGGACCGCGCTACCCAAAATTACAACATATACAATGGGAAATTACACCATTCGACCCAATCTAGATCTTTAAACTTGGACCTATTCTTAAACCAAAAGAAACTATAAGACTTAACCATACCGATAATCTCCAACCAATCCCCTTTACCATTCTTGAAGATCTTCTCGTTCCGGGCCTTCCAAATGAACCAACAAGCCGCAATGATAATACCACGGATGACATCCTTAACGAGAGCTCCACCACCCGAGCTCAAATAGAAATCCATAAGATCTTTAAAGCTGAAAGCAAAAACAGGAGGACTTTTGATCCAAGAACTAATTCTGCTCCAGACCTTCGATGCAACAATGCAACCGGTAAATAAATGATCCACTGATTCCTGAGCTTCCTGACAAAAAACACAGTCATCCGAATCGGAAATGATGTTTCTTCGAAACAAAGCCTGTTTAGTATGAATGCGATCAAGGCCCGTTCTCCAAGCAAAGATTTTACACTTAGATGGCAGCCACTTACAACCTTTCACCAAACAAACCGGGTCCGGATCCTGCTGAGCCAAACACAACTCCTTGAAGGATCTTAACGAGAACGAACCCGAAGCATCGGCATCCCACTTCCATTTGTCTTTAGCCGCAGACATGCCTACCCCCGAAAGCACCGACTCACACTCCACTAAATCAGATAATTCTGAGGCCGTAGACAGGCTTCTACTCCAACTCCACAGCATCGAAACGCCCCCCCCCCCCCCCCCCCCCAACCTGAATCCGCTGGTTCACCAAACAACCTTTATGTTTCTCAATAGCAAAAAGTCCAGGCCATTTGTACATAAGCGGAGTGTCCCCTAGCCACCGATCGATCCAAAATCTAATGGAGCCCCCATTCCCAATCACAAGTGTTTAACTACTCCTTACAAAGTTTCATTCACCGACATATGTCACACCAACAAACAATAATGTCATAATTAGAAGTGTATATGTACATTTCTTGACACATAAGTAAACTTAACACCACCCCACTCACAGTTACCGTCATCTCTGTTAAATCAACCACCGCGTTGACCGTCGCGAACCACCTTATTGAGTATTGACCGTCGCGATCCACCACCAACCATGTCTTCTCCGTCACCATCCTCCTCCTCAAACATCATGCTAGCAATCTACGAGAAAAAAACCACCTCAATCGACCTCTACCGTCCTCTCCGCAACTACATAGCCTTCAATTACTCCGAACGCGAAGCTCAAAACCTCGATGACGATCTCGAAACCCTAAAATCGATGCGCAACAGCATCGAACGATCCTCCGCCGTCGATTCCCTCACCTCACGCCGCGATCTCCTCCAAAACTACTTCAAAACCCTAACGGTTATCGAATCTAGGTTCCCGATCTCAAACAGTGACGATGACGTCACCTCCGTCACCTCCGTGACGTTCACGTGGCACGATGCGTTCAAACACAAGCAGAAAGCGTCACAACAGAGTATACATCTCGAGAAGGCTGCTGTGTTGTTTAATTTGGGGGCGGTGTATAGTCAGTTAGGGTTAGGGTTTGATAGGATGACGGTGGAAGGAAGACGGCAGGCGTCTCATGCGTTTATCGCTGCGGCCGGTGCGTTTGCGTTTTTGAGGGAGAATGAGTCGGTTAAGGCGTCGGTTGGGAGTTCGACTACGGTAGATGTTTCGGTCGAGTGCGTCGGGATGTTGGAGAGGTTGATGCTTGCTCAGGCTCAAGAGTGTGTCTTCGAGAATAGCATTGCGAAAGGGAGTAGTAATGGTGTTTGTTCTAAGATTGCTAGACAGGTTAATGTTGCTTAATTTTGTCGTTAGTTGGTTGTTTGGTTTATATATAGAGTGTCGGATGTCGAATTTAGCAAAATGAATAGTAAATGTGAACCTGCTTTGACACACAGATGCTTAGAAATTTAGCATGAATGGAAGTAGGGTTGTTGCAGTTAGGGATACAGATTAACGGATTATACCAAAACGTTTAGGTGCATATACGATTGTTACTTAAAGATTTAAGATGTAAACTTAGGATTGAAGAAAATAAAGCAAGAATAAACAAACAAGAATGTGGAAACGGTGGTTTCAAAATTTTGGTTATTAGTATGTGGAAATGGTTATATTAGATTGTTAATAAAGATTTTGGAATGTGGACATATTAGATTGTTAATAAAAATTGGCCACCTGAATCATAACCGAAATTGGTTAGTGGTTACATTCATGTGAATGGCTTTGTTTTTAAAATGTGCGCATCAGGAGCACCTGATGCGTGATGCGCACGATGCACTGATGAGATCGCATTACGTGATGCGATGCGATTACATGATGCGAGGATGATGCGCTCTAAATCGCATAATGCGCTCTTGATGCGCGCATATTTCTGAAATCGACCACTATAGAGTAAAATTGTACAATGAGCTGATGAAGTTGTTAAGTGAGTTCCTACATAGATTACTTGTAGCTTTTGCATAGACTACTTGTACACATAAAGAGTTTTAAGACTTATTTTGTTCATACTGAACTTCTTTGAGGGTACTAGAGCTGTTTTTTGTATTTATTTATTTTAATCTCTAAACTTTTAGTGTTTAAAGTTAACAAATTAAAATATTATCTGTAAATAATTTTTAAGTAACAAACGCCTCGCATACGTGATGCGCATGCATCACGCATTGCACATCGGCTTTTGGGATCAAAACGCATCGCGCATTTTAAAACCAAGGTGAAAGGTTATGTGATTTCTCGTGAATATATTGCCTATGAAATAAATTCAAGTTGTTATATGATACTGCAATCTCGAGTCTGGACAGTCTTACACAATGCATTTTATTCACTTATGATTAAAGAAATATAGAAAAAATAAAGAAACAAGAATGTGGAAACTGTGGTTTCAAAATTTTGGTTTATTAGAATGTGGAAAGGTTATATTAGATTGTTAATAAAGATTTTGGAATGGAAACGTATTAGAATGCTTATAAAAATTGGTCAGTTGAATCAAAACCGAAGTTTATAGGACATGAGTTCAAGTTGCTATATGATATTGCAATCTTGAATCTGGACAGTCTTACACAATGCATTTTGTTCACATATAGGTGGGTCTCTATTACGAAGAAGCTCTGGCTGCACTAAACGTTGCACCTCTCGCACAGCACTTTGATAAGGCGTGGTTGTCGCATGTTCAACTAAAGGCAGCATTGTTTTACGCAGAGGCTTGTTATAGATACAGTTTAGAGCTTCACGAAAAAGAAGAGATTGGAGAAGAAATCGAACGGTTAAAGAGCGGTATCGGGGCTTTAACCGATGCCAAAAAGTCATCTCCAAAAGGGGCTGCGCAGCAGATTCTTGATGCGGTTAATAAGTTAGAGACCGATCTTAAGAATAACTTAGACAGGGCTATGAAAGAGAACGATAGGGTGTACCTTATGAGGGTCCCACCAGCCAGCGCTTTACAACCTCTTCCTGCGTTTGCAATGGTCAAACCGTTGAACATGAGCGAGGTATTGGATGCAAGCAAAGAGAAGATGTTTGCAAGTCTTGTTCCCGACAGCAGTGCAAAGGCGCTTTCACGGTACACTGAAATGGTCGATGACATCATCAGAACTCAAGCGGAAAAACTGCAGCAAGGGAGCGAGCTGGCTCGGGTGAGTCTCAAGGAAATGGACTTGCCGGGTTCGATTCTTGCATTGGAAGGACACTCTGTCTTGCCAACGGCTTTATGGGAAGATGTGGAAGCGGTTCAAGTTAGTGGCGGTCCAGCTGGGTTGGAAAGTGAGCTTCAACAGCTTCGGGATTTGAGTAGGGTTAACCATGAGTTGTTGGTTCAGACTGAGGAGCTTATTCAAAAAGAGGCTGCAGAAGATGCACAGTTTAGAAGCCAATTTGGGACCCGGTGGACCAGGCCTCAGTCTAATACTCTTACGAAAAACTTGCAGGATCGGTTAAATAGATTTGCAGCAAATCTGAAGCAAGCTGCAGATAGTGATGCTAAGATTGAACGTTCAGTGAGAGAGAACATGTCACTCATGTCTATTCTAGATCGCCGTCCTGTAAGTTTTATGATTTTTTTTTTAAAACATTTGGTGTTTATTGACAAAGAAGCTGTATTATTTAACTTTTACTATCTTCAATTTATTTCTGCCTTTATTTATTGCCAGATTGAATCTGCACTACCAACCTTGAGTAAGCCAATCATGTCGTTGGATGCCAATGAAGATGCTATAGTGGGGACCCTAAAACAGAGCTTGGTAATTTTACGTATATTCTATAAGGATTTATATTTGCTTGAGTGTTGAACAAGCAAGTCGACACGTATCATATGTATACACATATATACAAGGCATGCTGAGAACTGCGAGAACCACATAATGCAGTTGTACACAGTGCATGAAAGACGATAAGTAGTTGGATAGAGAAACAAAGGCGGTTACATAACCGTTGTGTGTATTACATTGAAAGCATATATACAAATGCATTATGCGGTTATCAACATATTGGTTTTCTTTACCTGTTTTTTTTATACATTGGTTTGTTTTGCAGAGGCAATTAGAAACGTTGGGTGCTCAACGGGCGGGTCTAGAAGACATGCTTAAAGATATGAAGAGAAAGGTTTGTCAAATTATGTTATTTGTTGTCAAACCCTTGAATCATATAATTCTTTTTAACAATATAATTCTCTAACTATAGGATGATATACTCCCAAAGTTGATGACATCGGCAGGCTCATATGAAGATCTTTTCAGAAAAGAGATCGCAAAATACGATCATATATGTGAAGAAATATCTCAAAACCTCCAGGCCCAGGAGCAGTTATTGCTACATATTCAGGTCTTTCTCTAGAAAAATCGTACAACAATCGTACCTATATGATTAGTTTTACTAATAGGTTGTATTGTTTGTAGGCTCAAAATAGTGAATTTGCTGCCACCTTTAACGTTGAGGATTACAGAGGTAATCTTTTCTTTTGCTAGCGGCTTGGCTCATTACACCACTACGTTTACTGTTATATGTGTGATCATTTATATAAGACTAAAATGCCATTTTCGTTCCTGAGGTTTGGCCAGTTTTGCGACTTTTGTCCAAAAGTTTTGTTTTTCTGCATCTAGATCCAAAATGTTTGAAATCTTGCCATTTTCATCTGGCTGGTTAACTCCATCCATTTTTCTCCATTAAGTCGGGGTATTTTTTTTTTTGTTAACTTAAAGGGCAATTCGGTCTTTTTCATTGGTATTCGGTCTTTTTACATAGTGTGGAAAAGATCGAATTGCCATTTTACCAAAAAAGACTGAAATACCCCTGAATTAATGGAGAAAAATGGATGGAGTTAACGAACCGGATGAAGAAAATGGCAAGATTTTAAACCTTTTGGGTCCAGATGTGGAAAAACAAACCTTTGGACGAAAGTCGCAAGGCTCGCCAACCCCCAGGGACGAAAATGGCATTTTACTCTTTATATATATTCGTTCTGAATATAGATCTTATGTTATTGTATATTCCGTTACATGCAGCGGCTTGTGAAAAGTGCTATAAGCAGATTGAAGCTGCCATAGCCAAGTACCGAGAAATCAAAGATAACATCAATGAAGGACTCAAGTTTTATGTTACTCTTCAGGCATGAATCTTTTATGGTTTTTATTTAATCATTTTAGGTATTTTAGTTATCATTTTTTTTAATTCAGTTACTTGTTTCATTGAATAGGATGCAATCACAAGTGTAAAGCAACAGTGCAGTGACTTTGTCATGACACGAAGCATACAATGTCGGGTCTAAGTTTTCAAGACGGTAAAAATTCAAGCACGTACAACTACTCTTCAACTGGACCGCCACAACGACCATCTTCCCAGTCCGAACCGCCCACCAACCAGCCCCGCCCTCAAACACCCTACTACCACCAGCCACCGCCACCAGCATATTCTCAGCAACACCCTTCACCACCAGCATACGCTCAGCAACACCCTTCACCGTCAGCATACGCTCCGCAACACCCTACACCACCAGCATATGCTCAGCAACACCCTACACGGCCTGTTGCCACATCAGAATATTCACAGCAACCACCCTATTCCCGTCCCCAACCGCCACCACCTTACTATAACGGGTCTCCGTCTCCATACCTGCCACAACAAGGCCAACAGCCGCCACCCGCTGGTGGCTATGAGTACGGTCAGCCTGCGTATCCTGGCTGGCAAGGGTCGTACTATAACGCACAAGTCCAGGGTCAGCAAGGTCAGCAACCCGGATCTTTTCCGAGGCCTCCGTATACGGTTCCGTCTCCTTACCCTCCTAACCAGAGTGGTTACTATAATAAACAATGATTTTGTTTTGTCATATATATGGTTTTTGGTCTCGATTTAACAATATTGTTTACCAGTCATATATTGTGGCTGTGCCGTCCGTTTTTTCTTCTTCTGCAAGTCGTTTGTAAACAAGTTGCATACTAGTAGACAATTGAGCTCGTGTACATAGGTATATCGACAGAGAATAACGTACCCTACGTCTGCGATTTCATTGATTACATTTGTGCTTTCATGTTTTCTTGTTGTGTATTTTAAATTAACGGTTGTATTTGTTTGTTGGTATTGTTTCATGACATTGTTATGTTATTTTGTTTTGTTCGGTTTCATGAGCGTTCTTTTGTTTAATGTTAGGACTCAGAAAAGAATGGTTATGCATCAAGATATCTAGACATATGCCTCTGTTTTCACAGTTTTATACAAGCATTAGAAGAAAAATCAAATTAATCGAATCATAATTGAATAGTGGTTAACCATAATCGAATCAATATGGTTTTTATATAACTTAGTGAAATGATACAAACTTGTGAAGAAGGTAGACCGACAGTCATCCCTTTCTGAATTGTAAACCCCAACCTACAAAAAACAAAACTCTGTCTCATGGGGTTGAACAATTGTTGTGGATGACCCGTTGGACCCTGGTCAGGAAGTGGGATAGCTTCTGGCGCTAGGGAGCCAAAAGTATCAAAAGCAAAAGAGACAAAAACATGCTGGTTCTTTGCGCAAGCTTTAGCGTGCTTATCCACTTTCTTCGATTCTGCCTTTCTTGCTGCTTGTTAAGCTACAAACCCGTTTTCCCTTAAATCAACCAAAGGGGAAACCCCTGCGAGGTCCTAGCCCAGCCAAAAACAAGTAGATCCGTTGATCACAGAGTAGATCTCTCTTCCACAGGGTCGATGAGGAAATTCATAGGGGGTCTCTTTCTTAGTAGAAATCACAGCTCTTCTCAGGATGTCCCATAAAACATCCCTTACCTAGTCATGCCGATATTTGAACCCAGGGAGCTCTTTACAATGCACTTTGTGCTCCCCGTATTTATCCATACATGTAAATGGTAAGTGCTTATTTCTGCAAGCTGTTATAATTATGCATGCTAAAATAAATGGATTAGTCAACAAGTTTAAAGAAAAAGTAACAATTTGGTTTAGTTTAGACGGGATGAAAAATGAGTTGTTTTAGAAAGAAAAAAAAAAATACGTGCACCGGCTAAAATATGACAGAGGTGTCTGTGGTTGAGGACTTGAGGTGGCAATGATGCTGGCTGTGAAAAGCCGCTGGAATTGAGGTGGGGTGGGGGGAGGCAGCAACGACGATGTCTGTGTTGGGATGTTGGTGTGGCTGTATGAGTGCGTGGGGGACGTCGATGACAACAATTGCATGAGAGGTCTTGGCAGTGGCGGCATCATCTATTGGCGACACATATGGTGCTCGACATTTCAACTCATTGTATAATTTATTAACTCATGTAGACCAAAATTTACCCATTACAAGACCAAACGAACCCACAAGCAAAATTCTTACCTAAGTCAATCCATAGTGTTGATGAATTGGTCATAAGTCTCGAGTGTAGTTATTGTGATTTGCATAGTTATAAACATTAAACCGAACCGATTTTTTTTCTCATTATAAACCGGTTTCAAACTAGGCCGTTTTAAGTCAAAAGCCGATGTTGATGTTGACCGGATCCGAACCGGTTTGCCCCAGAAAACAGCAACGTAAACTAACGAAATATGGAGAAATGACGTCACAATTAAAGAATGTTTGGTGTTCTAGAGCAATTACAATTGACACGTCTTGAAGTGGCCAAATATGTGGTTAAAAGTTAATTTTGACTAAGTTGACTTAGTATAGTCAAACACTATCATCTGTTCGACCATTCTAGCCGGCCATGAGTACTACTCTATAAAATAATTATTCTTTCCGGTATATTTTATATGATGACATTTATTTAATACATAAGTTTATTTAATAAGTATATTGTATACAAGTAGATAGGCCACCCTGTTTGCGGTATGCGCATATAATGTATATATGTGTGGGTGCTCGGGATGGGGGGAGTGAAAGTGCAACAATTTTAACGTTATTTTACAAATTTCATGAAAATAACGTTAAAAGAGGGGGATGGTTAATCATGCATCATGTGGTAGCGTTGATAGCCGAAAAGACAACGGGGTACATGCATTTGTCTCAATTTGCTGAGTGTTATGTGTCTTATGTCCAATGCTTGATGTAAAACTACTAGCGAGCCGGGGGTCTCACTGGAAGCAGCTTCTCTGTTCCTACGGAGTAGATCTACATCTTATCCTTTTCAGACACTACTTTAACTTTGCTATTGATAAGATTTAGATGATGATGATGATTGTAACAAGTACACTTGTGTTTCGTTATATAAAAATGTATTGAAATCTTCAAACCTTATCCATTTAAGAAAAAATATTGTGAAAAAAAGATGCATGAAAAATTTAGTATCCTATTTGAAATAATAAAAGCAGGTTATAATGTATCTTTCGAGATATTTCTAATCATGTTTCAACGTAAAGTAGGTATAGTTTATGACTATAAAAAAAAACCTTAATACTAACATGAGTGACGCTGAATGGAGAATCAATTTGTTAATGAGGTGGTGGTCCATTGATAAAGATAAAGTCTTTAAACACATTGTGAGAGGGGAGGTTTTGGATTCAAGTCTCACAAACAACAACGAATAAAGAAAATTTGCCGTTCGAAAAAAAAAATAGAGAATCAATTTAAAATAGAAAATTACGAGAATTGCAATAAGCACTTATTAGATATAGCTTAACATAATAAGTACAAGTAATAATACAATTTTAGGGCCGTTTACTTGAAATATTAATCTAAACATATAATTACGTATAGTTATATATAATTATATGTAGGAGGTAGGTTCACTTTTAATAAAATATAATAACAAAATATATAATAACGAGGCTCTCGTTATTCGTATGAAATATATAGGAGGTATGTTCACTTTATATAACTTATCAACACCAATGGGCTATTCCCAAACGGCAAGGAGGTTGATCTTAGGGTGATATAATCATTTACGATTAGTATTTACACACGTTTATCCTGTTTCAAAGGATGGGAGGGGTGTTCTCCGGTACCATGAATCGGGTAGTGTTACCCGATCGGTAACACCATTGTCACTCCTTCGGATACCATGAATCCGGTATGTATTCCAGGTGGTAGTCACCGATGAAAGGAGAGAGAGAGAGATGTGTGTGTGTTGGGTGTGGAAAGGAGAGAGAAACCATTAGGGTAGTCACCGATCAGTAACACCAACACCACTCTAATCGGGAATCAGGTTGTAGTGTTCCTCGTAACCTTTATTCAGAAATATCAAATCAAACAAAAACAAGACTATGCCCAAATGATAAATGAGTTTTTTTGTTTCTATAGTTATTATTTCAAAAAACAAATAACAAAAAGTGCAATAAAAAGAAATGAATGTTACGACTAGTTACTATCGAAACGTCAAACAAGTCTTGGTTTAAGGAAATAGGCTCGTTTGGGTTCAAGATACATGAACCACATGACCCGTTATTTCAAAGATTATTCGATACGATTGTTCTTAGATGTCTATCATATTATTAAATATATATAATAAAAATCGAGTAGTGGCTCGAGCATTACTAATTCAGAAAAAGTAAAATAATATCTATGACCATTTTGTTGTTGAATTGTTCCTCATATACCTTATACATGTCTTATATGTGTGAAACCATGCTACCATATGAAGATTTTATTATAGTATGTGTGAAACCATGCTACCAAATGAAGATTTTATTATAGTTGCTCGCCAAAATTACTTATTAAATTGAGGGAAAGCATAAGATACCTAACAAAAGCCAAAGACATCGAACTCCAAGTCAAGGTACCAAATCACTATTTGAGTATCACATCATTTAGAAAATAAAACTAAATCAATTGGTTGACATTTTAGTTTTAAGCCCTTTTCTTCACAAAACCATTAGTTATTCGTCTTGATGCTATTTAATTTCATACTACCTCAATATCATTTCTGACTTTCTAAGTTAAGAAGTTCTTCATCTTTTAAACTAGTTGAACTAAAAGAATAAAAAGTATATCTTCTAATTAAATAGGGTTAATGGATTTAAACACCCCCAACTATGCCCATTTGGCCGATGACACTCTCAACTTTCACTTTGGCTCAGAACACTCCCAACTTAACACATCGATTGTCATGGCACCCCTTCGTTAAATATTCACTAACCAGGTTACTAAAATTTGCCTATGTGGCAATTTAATCTGATGTGGCATTCCTACGTGTCATACATTAACTGATGTGGATAATCCCTCATTCGTGAAGTTTATAATCCCCAAAACACACCATCACTTCACTCAAACCAAGATAAGAACATATCAGAAGCTCTCAAGTTCATCAATGGCGATCAAACCCTAATAGATCAGAGGTACGTTTTCTCTCAATATATTGGTATTGTTCACTGATTGCACTGATGGAGATTATCGATGTGATGCTATGGTATGGTGGAACATTGGATTTTAGTTTTGATCAACCTCAATATATTGGAGGTGAATCAAAGTTGATACGTATGGATGTTGATCACATTGCATACTTTGAGTTGTTAGAGTATGCAATGGATTCTGGGTGTTATGAAAGTAGGGATTTTTACATGTATGGATTAAATGCTGATACTGGTGAATTCAAGTGGTTTGGGGATGATAATGATGTTTTGGAGATTGCATTGAAGGCTCTAACATGGTCTGAACCATTCATGGAGGTCTTTATTCAAGTCGCTCCAATTAGCCATGAACAAGAAGTCCAATTCATGTCCCAGCCCAGTAAACCCAAAGCCCAATCTTATTCACCACCCAGTAAACCACAAGCCCAATCCAGTTCCCAACCCATTAAACGAAGAGGCCGGCCCAAAAAACTTGTAACCCAGTCAAAAAAGAAAGTAGTCCATGTCAGTAGAGTGAGTAGGGCATCTGACAAAAGTGGTAACCCTCCTGTACTTGAAGTCCCTAGATCTGAATCCACTGCCTCAGGAAAGGAGGCTGTTGCTGATAAACCAGTTGGTTTGAATAATCAGCCTAGTGTACAAGAGGCTACATGGGCATTTGATTTGGATGAGGAGTCTATTGTTCAAGAGGGTGTATCGAAAGAAACAGATGGTTTGCAAAAGAAGCCTATTGGAGAAGAGGTTTTAGTGGAAGAAATGAGTGGTTTTGATAAGCAGAGTGCAGATGAAGATGACAGTGAAGACAGTGACTATAAAGCTGAATTAAATGGGACAGAAGAGTCAAGTTCAGATGAAGATGAAGGTTTTCTTGATGATAGTAATGAAGATGAGGTTCATGATGAAATAGCTTTCTCAGATTCAGACAGAGAAGATGCTGAATGGAGACAGTCACAAGATGCCATTAAACGAGCTAATAAGGATGAACTTGAAGCTAAAAAGAAGTTAGTTGAACAGTGTACTAAACCTTATGAAAAATAAGGTAAGTTGAGTGAGTCTAATGATGCAGGGTGTGCACATGTAGAGGGTTACAGTAGTTACGAGGAATCTGATGGTGATGTTGCTACTCCTGGTGAGAGTGAGGATGATGATATAAGAGGTAAGAAGTACAAAGAAACTGCTCCAAGTGTAAATGAACACACCAACTAGAAAAAGTTTACATGGAAAGTTGGAATAAGGTTTGCATCAAGGGATCGTTTTAAGGAGGCAGTGAGAAGGTATGCTGTGACTAACGAAAGGAATCTGATCATTGCAAAGAGTGATAATAAGGAAGAAGGTCGTTTAGCTGTGAAGTGTGTACCAGGGTGTCCCTTCTATCTATATTGTTCACTAAACAAAGCCAAAGAGTGTTACATGATTAAAAGTGTGAAGAACAAACACAACTGCCAGAGAAACATGATCAAGAATAGACAGCTAACTGCCAAGTTCTTAGGGGATGAGTTCCTTCCTTTGTTTAAGGCCAAGCCAAATTGGTCTGCTAAGGAGATTCAAGCAGCAGTTAAACAGAAGTTTAAGGTAATTATAACTAAGTGGTTAGCTTAGAAGGCTAAATCAAGTGCACACAAGAAGCTTCATGGTTCAATGAGAGATCATTACAGTAAAATTGGTTCTTACCTGGAAGTTCTAAAGAAAGCAAATCCATCATCAACCTTTAGGTTAGAAACTGCTCCACCAGGTTTCATTAACCTAGATCCATGGGCCACATGTGAAACATTCTTTAGACTGTTTGTTTGTTTTGATGGAGTCAGAAAAGGTTTTTTAGCAGGATGCAGGAAGGTATTATGCTTAGATGGGTGTTTTCTTAAAACATTCCTTGGAGGGATGTTATTAACAGCTGTGGGAAGGGATGGTAATGACCAAATGTTTCCTTTGGCATGGGCAGTAGTTGAAGGGGAAAATAATGAGAGTTGGGAATGGTTTATGGATGAGCTTAGGCAGTGTTTGGGAGTAACTGATGATGGTGAATCATGGACTTTTATATCTGACCAGCAAAAGGTAGAACTCCCTAACCAATAATTAGCTTATTCATCACTTATATGTGGCACTGTTGTATTGGTTTTGCAGGGTCTGTTGAATGCTGTTGCAATGGTATGGCCAAAGGCAGAGCATAGAAACTGTGCAAGACACATCTATGCTAACTGGCACAAGACATACAAAGATGAAGAGTTAAAGGAGCTATATTGGAAATCAACTAGGGCCTATTGTGAAGCTGATTACTTGCAAGCCATTGAAGAGATGAGGAGCATAAACCCTGATGCAGTAGAGGCCTTACTCAAGCAAAATCCCAATTGGTTCAACAGGTGCTATTTGAACACTCACACAAAATGTGATGTTATAGTAAACAACATGGCTGAAACTTTTAATGGCTTTATCATCAATGCAAGGTCAAAACACATTATACACATGTTAGAGGACATAAGGATTCAGGTCATGAGTAGGCTGGTTACTAAAAGAACAGAAATGAGTGCCAGGGATGTTGTTATATGCCCTAAAATCCAAGAAAAGCTTGATTTTTCAAAACAGGCTGCATATAGATGTGAGGTGTATCCCTCATCATACCATGTGTTTCAAGTCAGGGATTTTGATGATGTTTCTGTGACAACCCGCACTAAACCAGGTATCCGTACGACTTAATTAATGATTAATTACTGCTTAATTACTGTGCTTATTTGAACTAGCTGATGAACTGCTACTTGATATCGGATACATGTATTTACTTGCATCATACTTTACTTATCGTCACTACATTATTTACATGCTGAACCCTAGTGACAACCATGATGCACAAAAAGCACAGTAGCACAATGACGGATAACCTATTGAACATGCTGATAAGCCAGCATCAGGCAAACACTGCCTCCAAGGCCTATAAGAGCCTGAGATATTTTGCTACACTAGTAGTGAGTGTAGGGATACAAGGGTTGTGGAACTGCGTCTCTAGGAATAAGTTACAATGACTGGATGTGCCTAAAACGTACTCAAAGTACAAAATTCAGCACTTTACACAATAACTCAGCTTTTAGCTAACTAATAAAGTGCCAAAACATGAGAAAAATATTACTAGACACTTTCCAAAGTGTCAGGAATGAGTCGTGTCACTAAAAAGAGTATAACGACACTTTAAAGCTCTATTAAGCGCTTTAACGGATTACTATCCAACCGAACAACCGGGCGTTACCCGAAACATGAAAATATTGTTATTTTCATTACTTATCTTTTTCTGAGCCAGTTAGGGTCTCTGAATACCCTAACACCCGCTTTAAAGCATTAAA
Source organism: Helianthus tuberosus (assembly GCA_030545235.1). Taxonomy (NCBI): domain Eukaryota; kingdom Viridiplantae; phylum Streptophyta; class Magnoliopsida; order Asterales; family Asteraceae; genus Helianthus; species Helianthus tuberosus. The sequence goes on from CM060447.1 coordinate 199,474,777, forward strand.
CATCACTAACTAAGTTAAACCCTTAACTAACTTGGTTTATCTAACTAAATACTTGTGCCTAGTTGAAATCGAACCAAGGACCCCCCCCCCCCCTCTTGACCGAATTCGGTCCCCTAGGGGACATATCTTGTCCTTGCAAGATTTCCTAATCTAATCTTGTCTAATATCATTTAGACATAACATCCATTGGGTAATACACACATGTTTAGTCTATAAGATCATGAGTTTACACATAATCATCATCACTAAACACAACAACAACTCTCTCCTCTCTTGCTCTCTAGAGCTCTCGGCCGAGACCCCCACCCCCATCCATCATATTTTCGGTTCTTGATCTTGCCATTCCAAGGTTATTCAAGCATCAAGGGTTGCGTATTAGGAAGTTTGGAGCAAACGGAACGCGAAGGACCTCTCTACTTTGCTTTTATCCACGCCATTTTCGCCAAGATCCTTCCCTAGCCTTGAGCTAGAGGTATAATGTTTAAAACTCGTTTTTGAACTATTCTGAAATGGTTAAAAGGATTTGTAATGGTTAAATCTCGTTAAAATGCTAAATGATGAACAAAAGTTTACATAAAACACTAAAAATGGTGGATAATAGCATATATGTTGTGTAAATGTTGTAGTATTTGAAATATATGGTTATCTAGACCCGATCTATGATGTGGTAGCTCGGATCATCATTTAACCCGGTTTGGTAAGATCATGGATCTTAACATAAGCTTGTTTTGAAATAATACAAGGGTTAAAGGGTGAAACTCTACCACACATGAAACATGAACTTGTGTAAAAGTGTTCTTACTTGTACAATGGTGTTTAAAACTAGTAGATCTACGTATCTACAACCGGTATTTTCAAAAAACCATGTACCAAGAAAATCATGTATTTTAAAAGATGGATCTTACATTAACAAGCATGATTTTTATAAACCACAAGTGTGTAAACACTTGTGAAATGAAAAGATCCGACAAAGAACTAGTTTTGTCAAAAGTTACTAGAAGTTGTAAAGATGGATTTTCTCTAAAAACGAGGTTTTTACAAGATCGGATTGTTTTGTATAAAGACCCATTAAAAGTAAAGAGATTTACTACATATTTTTAGACAAACCACAAGTTCGTATATTTTTGCGATTATGTCTATCTTTGACTAGTTAAAATGTTGAAAAGTTGTTTGATAATGTTGAGAACATTGGTTGATTTGATTTGATAAAGAAAATGATACGCTTAAAAGCGTGGCCACCTCCAGTTACAGAGGAGACTCTGGCGAAATTTTTCTAAAAACCTAACACTTAGAACTATTTACACTACAAGTGTTAGAATCATTTTGACATGTTTTCGAAACATAAATTTCGCCATGACTTTATTTACTAAATATTCGGAGGTGGGATTTTCACAAAATTTAACGTGATAAATATATATATTTTTCACACACTGTTTATGATTATTTTGTGAAATACATAAATATTATTTTTAGAGTAAAAATAATATTTACGAACGTTAACGAATCCAAAATAATACGAACGCCTTCACCATAAATATATAAGTTACACCGGTAAGTATATTACCACGCAAATGTTAAAACGTAACTTACGCACTTACAGAAATATTTATGAACGCGTATTTTAACAACGTATTATTGGGGAAAGATTATGAGAAATGAAAATATAATATTTTTGAGAAAAATACTTATATTTTGGAATTGGAAAGGTATATATATTAAGTGAGACTTAATGATATAATTTGAACGCACATGTATTGAATCCCCCATCCTTGGGAAGGAGATTAACTACCAAGTATATACAGAATGTAAACACGAAATAGTTGTCTAACTATTTCCCAAAGACTTAAACTATAAAGCTAAGGCACGGCCGTCCGTCTAATAGAATTAGCATTTGTAGGTCGTCGCACAGCTTTCTGATTTGGAGTACTTGGTAGAGACGCACTGACTGTGAGTTCATGTCCCCCTTTTCTCTAACTGTTTTCAGTTTTCTTAACTGCGGGGGTGAAATACATGTTACTTTGTTTACAAGTACTTTATACACGGTATGGTTAGCGTAAGGAGGTTTACTACTTAGATCATGTGAATGGGTAGGCAGAAGTACCGAGGGACGTAAGCGGTAGATCTATCTGGGTGTAGCGAGCCCAACTCTAGGCCCAACAAAACGGACCTCTAAGAGGACCAACAGAACGGACCTTGAGTGACTTTGTACCCGACGCAAAAATCTGCTAGGTTGAGTCTTCCTACTTGCATTTCACACATGCTAATGGCCTTGCAAACCATTGGTGATCTCTTTTCCTTACACTGCTACATACCAGGGAACTTTTATACTTACAAGTGTTTTACATACTCACTTACACATGAACTCGCTCAACATTATTGTTGATTTTTCAACTTACATGTATTTCAGGAAATTAACTGGATCTGGCACGGTATGTTATGTTTTCCCGCTGCATAAGGGTTCCAAGGTCATCCCAGTTTAGGAAATGTGACTCTTTCCTGGACAAGTCACAAATCTTAGACTGCGATTACTTCATGTTACTGTTTATGTTGTTCAAGACAATGTTTTATGTTACGGTGTTGTAAGTCTTTAAGACAATGGTATGTTACTCTGGTTTTAAAACTTAAATCAACGGATGATCTTGCATGATTTTATTTCATATAGCTTTGTTATGATTAAGCTATGGTATTAAGAAGTCACACCAAAATTAACCACGCTTCCGCAAAGCCAGGGTGTGACAGCTTGGTATCAGAGCTCTGATCATAGCGAACTAGGATTCCTTCTCGAGTCTAGACTATGATCACTAGGGCTCTCACGAAAACATTTTTCTGCATACCACTTAAGTCCAGATCCAAAACTCTTTACAAACAAATGTTGAGCACATTTTATTATTTATAGGCTCAGCCTGGAAGGGCTGAGGCTCGGTCTGAGAGGCCGAGGCTCGGTCTGAGAGATCGAGGTAGTTGGCTAGTGGGACTAGGAAGAGTAGGCTCAGTTTGGAGACTGAGGCTCGGTGTTGGAGACCGAGGCTCGGTCTGAGAGATCGAGGTAGTTGGCTAGTGGGACTAGGAAAAGTAGGCTCAGTTTGGAGGCTGAGGCTCGGTGTTGGAGACCGAGGCTCGATCTGAGAGGTCGAGGTAGTTGATAGAGCAGTCCAGGAGACTGGGAGGCTAGTGGGACTAGGAAAATTATGTGATATCTTACTTGGTGACTTATGTGATTATCTGATTGTGTGACTGATTATTTGAGCATATTTGTGTTTATGTTACAGACTCATGGATTCCGCCGGCACTGGCGATTCGGACACTACCGGACCCATACCTATCGTATCGTATCTGATGACCTCACATCCTCCGAGCATGAGGTGTACACATCTGACTATACCAGTACCGACGAGGATGATTTCCAGCCCTTCGCACTACCCGATGGTGCTGATGAGCCTGCAGATGACCCTCCTGCTGAGTATCTACCTCTAGTAGAGATTCCGGCCCCTATACCCTTAGCCGTTTATCCAGCATATGATTTCCTTCTTGACGCCGAGGCTGATGGCGATATTGACCTGTTTGAGGATGAGCCCTTTGAGGATGAGATCCAGGGCGAGGCCCTTCTTCCTGCGGACGATCTTTTGATGATCGCTGACGTTCCCGCTGAGGATTCGCCAGCACATTCTCCTGTCCCAGACTCTTTCGAGTCTGTGGCATCCGCACCTTCTCACACATTGAGCGCACAGCACTTTGCGCACGATTCTGATCCTGACCAGGCATCCTCTGTTGCACCTATACCCAGTTTTGAGTTTGACCATGATGACATAGAGGATTCTGATCCTATCTTTCCCCCGGGATACGACCCTGATCATGAGATCGAGTTTATACCTATGGATCAGCCCATGGAGGATCCAGCTGACCCAGTAGACCCTATCGACCCAGAGTTTGACTTTGAGATGGCTTTTGATGACCCTGAGCCTGTCGTCGCTCCTGAGCAGGCAGCCGCTCTAGACCCCATACTTGAGCATGACCCCGTACATGCTGGCATCCCTATTGAGCCTGTTATAGCAGACCCACCTGTTGGTGATCTCCCCATGGATGTTCCTTTGATAGAGGGCGATCATGTTGCTGTTGATCCTATTGTTCCTCTACCTGTTGTTGATATACCTGTTGACCATCCTGTTGAGCACATTGCACCTGTTCACCCTTTTGTTGCACCTGATCCCATACCACTAGAGCCCGAGCATGCACTGTTCGCAGCACGCATGGATCCACCAGATGAGCATGCACAGCACGGTTGGATACCTGCTGATGAGGATGTTCCACCTTTTCCCCCACAGCTCCCTGATACACGACATGTTGATTTTTCTTTTCAGGTTCCACAGTTTGTACCTCCAGCGAGGCCTGGAGAGGGTTCTTCAGCCCATCCTGTTGGGCACGTACCGATGTCTATCCCCTTCATGCCCCAGATGCCATCTGTTCCACCCTCTGTTGCTCCATTTCGTATGGCACCTTTTGACCCCACCAGTGAGCCATTCCTTTGGGCTCCAGACTCTGGTATGCCACCTACTGACCCCTACCATTCTTTTCACAGGGGGTATACTATCGAGGACGTTTTGATGTCTTTTGTCGCTCAGCACGAGTCACACACGCAGCGCATCCAGGAGCTTGAGAGAGCTCAGCTGCCACCGTGTCCGTGCCATGGTCAGACACACTCTCCTCTGCAGCCATTTCGACCTTTACCACCAGATTATGCTGCCCGTCTCTTTACACTAGAGCAGCAGGTTGCTTCTATCATTCGTACTCAGCAGGCTATGGAGGCGGACTGGCTCCAGTTACGTCGTTTGTTTTACACCCACTTTCCTCCTCCTCCACCACCATCTGTATAGAGCTCATCAGTGCTGTTTGGGTAGACGAGGATGAGAAGACGGCGATTGTTGGACTGCACAGCATTTTTGGAGACTACATTTGATCCTGACTTTTGTTGACATGTATTTGACGTATTTGACATTAACATGATATAGTTTTTGGACAGGGGTGATGTAGCCCCTAGTTGATTGATGATTGTATGACACAGGGATGTACTGATACACTTACTATGTGGTCTCGATATATGGCAATCGCAGTATTCTCATCATATTTGATTCGCTTGATTGCTTACTTGTATTTTATGACATGGGATGTTGTGTGATTGGTATTTGTGATGTATTGATAACATGAGATGTTATGTGATTATACTATTACTATCGTTATATACGTACACTACATTATGACCTAACTTACGTATTATAACATCGGAGCTTTACTATGGCCTGACCAACTTAAACCATCTTTTAGAAGATGCCGCCAAGACGGGAGACACGCATGCCTACTAATGAGGCAGAACTCCAGCAGATTATTGCTGCTGCCATAGCACAGTATGCAGCTTCTCAGCCAGGAACGAGCGGAAGTATTAACCAAGGCAATAACAATCCACCTCACGGTAATACCTAGTCATTGAGACACACCGTGGCCTAATTGGATATCTCTAGCAAAGACGCTAATGCCATTTATATGTTATAACGTATGTGCAGGGTGCACCTACAAGCAGTTTCTAGACTGCAAACCGGTCAACTTTGATGGCACTGGAGGTGCTGTCGCCTTCGTTCGTTGGGCTGAGAAAACCGAATCTGTTCTTCGCATGAGCAAGTGCGCACTGGATCAGCAAGTCACCTATATCTCAGGGCTATTCTTGGATGGAGCCCTCTCATGGTGGAATCTGCAAGTACAGACACTAGGCGAAGCTGCTGCCTACGCGCTGACCTGGACCGAATTAAAAGAACTTATGCGCAAAAAGTACTGTTCCCGCGCAGAAATCCAGCGATTGGAAACCGAGTTCTGGCACTTGAAAATGGACGGCCCAAAGGTAGCAGAATACGTTCAAAGATTCCATGACTTATCTCAAGTGGTTCCTTACATGGTTACACCAGAGTACAAGCGAATCGAGCGCTTCATTTGGGGATTAGCTCCTCAAATCATAAGCATGGTGACCTCATCCAAGCCTGCGACTATTACTGAGGCGATTGATTTGAGCATAGCTCTCACTGAGGAGGCTATTCGTTTGAACAAGTTTGATGAGATCAAGACCAAGAAGGCAGAGACTCACGTTGAGTCATCGGGAGGTAACAAACGGAAGTTCTCGAACTTCAAGCAGGGTGCCAGTGTGGTGGTTAGGAAAGGAGGATCAGACTCGCCAGCTCAGGTTACAGCTGGTAGAGGGAAGAAAGGAAAAGGGTACATGGGCACCCAACCCAAGTGCAACGTCTGCCAACGCCACCATTCTGGTCATTGCGGGCTAAAAGTATGCGAAGCATGTGGGAAACGTGGCCACTCGAAGGACACTTGTTGGGCTAGTGCTGGCCGGGGAGGCCAAGGAGGTTTTGGGAATAGAAATAATAACCGTGGCGGTATTGGAAATCGCCCACAGGGGAACTATGGAGGTAACGAGAATCGAGGCAACAATGCTAACCAAGCGGGCGCTGCGAATCGTAATCAGAGGAATGATCAAGCTGGTGGAAACGGGCAAAGACTTGGGTGTTTTAACTGCGGTGATATCGGGCATTTTAAGAAGAACTGTCTAGACCTAAACCAAGCCCGTGGAAGAGTGTTCCAACTCGAAGCAAGGGAAGCACGCCAGGACCCCAATGTCGTTACTGGTACGTTCCCTGTGAATCAACGCTATGCATCCGTTCTATTTGATACTGGTGCCGATTATAGCTTCGTGTCGTTAGAATTTAAGAATATGCTTGGTTTAGCCGCTAATAAGTTAGATATTCCGTACTCAATCGAATTGGCCAATGGGAAGTTAGTAGAAGCCAATGAAGTTATCAGAGGTTGTGTGATCGAATTAGGAGAACGTGAGTTTGCTCTGGATCTGCTACCAGTCCAGTTGGGAAGCTTTGACGTGGTAGTAGGAATGGATTGGTTATCAGGCAACAAGGCTGAGATAGTATGTCACGAAAAGGTTGTTCGCATCCCAACCGATGATGGTGAGACCATTGTTGTTCATGGAGAGAAGCGTGAGACGCCGTTGAGGATTATCAGCTGCTTGAAAGCAAGGAAGTGTTTGCAGAAAGGATGTGTTGCTTTTCTGGCACACATTGTGGACAAGAAGGCTGCTGAGCCAAGAATCGAAGACATCCCTGTCGTGAGGGAGAATCCAGAAGTTTTCCCGGAAGACTTACCTGGATTGCCACCTTAGAGGCAAGTAGAGTTCCACATCGACTTAGTTCCAGGCGCCGCACCTGTGGCTAAGGCACCTTATAGACTTGCTCCGTCTGAGATGCAGGAACTGTCAACACAACTTCAAGAGTTGTTAGACAAGGGTTTTATCCGACCAAGCTTCTCGCCTTGGGGAGCTCCGGTCCTGTTTGTCAAAAAGAAGGACGGTAGTTTCCGTATGTGCATTGACTACCGGGAGTTAAACAAGCTGACGATCAAGAATAGATATCCCCTGCCAAGAATCGATGATCTGTTCGACCAACTGCAAGGCTCAAGCTTTTATTCAAAGATCGATCTTCGATCTGGATACCATCAGTTAAGGATACAAGAGGAAAGCATTCCAAAGACAGCCTTCAGAACTCGTTATGGGCACTACGAGTTCCTCGTTATGCCATTCGGTTTGACAAACGCACCTGCAGTCTTTATGGACTTAATGAATAGAGTTTGCAAGCCGTACTTGGATAAGTTCGTGATTGTATTCATCGACGACATCTTGATTTATTCAAAAACGAAGGCTGAACACGAGCAGCATCTTAGAGCCATTCTAGAGCTGCTGAAGAAAGAACAGCTGTATGCCAAATTCTCTAAGTGCGAGTTTTGGCTACGAGAGGTGCAATTCCTTGGGCACGTGGTAAATGGAGATGGAATCCACGTGGATCCAACAAAGATCGAAGCGATCAAGGATTGGGAAACGCCAAAGACGCCAACCGAGATCCGGCAATTCTTGGGTTTGGCTGGCTATTATCGAAGATTCATTGAGAATTTTTCAAAGATCGCTCAACCATTGACGCTCCTCACACAGAAGGATAAGAAGTTTGATTGGGAAATCAAACAGGAGGAAGCCTTCCAGATATTGAAGGATAAGCTCTGCAACGCGCCTATCTTAGCTCTACCAGATGGTACTGATGATTTTGTGGTATACTGCGACGCATCGCACCAAGGATTGGGTTGCGTGTTGATGCAACGCCAAAAGGTTATTGCTTACGCATCGCGTCAACTGAAAGTGCACGAAAAGAACTATACCACGCACGATTTGGAGCTCGGCGCAGTGGTTTTTGCTTTAAAGATCTGGAGACACTACCTTTATGGTACAAAGTGTACAATCTTTACAGATCACAAGAGCCTACAACACATATTCAACCAGAAGGAGCTGAATATGAGACAAAGACGATGGGTTGAATTATTGAACGATTACGACTGCGAGATTAAGTATCATCCAGGGAAGGCGAATGTGGTCGCCGATGCCCTAAGTCGTAAAGAGAGAATCAAGCCCATAAGGGTTAGAGCTTTAGAAATGATTATACGAACCGATCTTTCCTTGCGCATTCATGCCGCGCAGAAAGAAGCTCTCAAGGAAGGGAACCTTGAAGAGGAATATCTCCGTGGGATGGAGAAGCTTTTGGTACCAAACGAGGAAGGGACGTTATGTTTTGAGAAAAGGATTTGGGTTCCTCTGTTTGGTGATTTAAGGGAGGTTATTTTTGACGAAGCTCACAAGTCGCGGTACTCTATCCATCCAGGAGCGGATAAGATGTACCAGGATCTCAAAGATTATTATTGGTGGCCTAGGATGAAAGGCGATGTTGCTGTTTACGTGAGCAAATGTTTAACGTGCGCTAAGGTTAAAGCGGAATACCAGAAGCCTTCAGGACTTCTGCAACAACCTGAGATTCCCAAGTGGAAATGGGAACAAATCTCCATGGACTTTATTACGAAATTGCCAAGAACGCCAAGAGGCCATGACACTATCTGGGTGATAGTGGATCGTTTAACAAAGTCAGCACACTTCTTACCCATCAGGGAGAAGGATAATACGAGCAAATTGGCTGAAATTTACATGAGAGAGATCGTCGCGCGCCATGGAGTACCTCTCTCGATCATCTCTGATAGAGACGGAAGGTTTGTGTCAAGGATATGGCAATCCTTCCAAGAAGCCTTTGGCTCACAATTGAATCTGAGCACTGCGTTTCATCCGCAAACTGACGGCCAGAGCGAGCGAACGATACAGACTTTGGAAGACATGCTGAGAGCGTGTGTTATGGATTTGGGCGGTAGCTGGGACAAGCATTTGCCTTTGGTCGAATTTTCATACAACAACAGCTACCACACCAGTATTGGTGTCGCGCCATTTGAAGCCCTTTACGGACGCAAGTGCCGATCACCCCTATGCTGGGCTGACGCAGGTGACAGGCAGCTTGCTGGTCCCGAAATCGTCCAAGAGACGACTGATAAAATCGTGCAGATTATTAAACGCATCGAAGCAGCTCGCCACAGACAAAAGGCCTATGCGGATCCAAACCGGAAACATGTGGATTTCCAAGTTGGAGAAATGGTTTTATTGAAGGTATCACCCTGGAAGGGTGTGGCACGCTTTGGGAAGCGTGGGAAGTTAACTCCGCGCTACATTGGTCCCTTCAGAATTCTGGAAAGAATAGGACTAGTAGCATACAAGTTGGACCTACCTGCTGAACTGAATGGTGTTCACGATACATTTCATGTATCCAACCTGAAGAAAAGTCCAACTCAAGTTGACGTTGCCATTCCCATCGACGAGATTCATGTTGACGACACGCTCCACTTCGTTGAAGAACCTGTTGAGGTCACAGATTGGAAAGTTAACAAGACCCGCCGGAGCAGTGTCAAGCTCGTCAAAGTTCGTTGGAATGCCAGACATGGTCCTGAATACACCTGGGAACGGGAGGACCGAATGAAAGAAAAATACCCCCACCTTTTTCCTAAGAACCCTGCATCTAGTAGCAGAACTTAAATTTCGGGACGAAATTTATTTAACGGGGGGAGAATGTGACAACCCGCACTAAACCAGGTATCCGTACGACTTAATTAATGATTAATTACTGCTTAATTACTGTGCTTATTTGAACTAGCTGATGAACTGCTACTTGATATCGGATACATGTATTTACTTGCATCATACTTTACTTATCGTCACTACATTATTTACATGCTGAACCCTAGTGACAACCATGATGCACAAAAAGCACAGTAGCACAATGACGGATAACCTATTGAACATGCTGATAAGCCAGCATCAGGCAAACACTGCCTCCAAGGCCTATAAGAGCCTGAGATATTTTGCTACACTAGTAGTGAGTGTAGGGATACAAGGGTTGTGGAACTGCGTCTCTAGGAATAAGTTACAATGACTGGATGTGCCTAAAACGTACTCAAAGTACAAAATTCAGCACTTTACACAATAACTCAGCTTTTAGCTAACTAATAAAGTGCCAAAACATGAGAAAAATATTACTAGACACTTTCCAAAGTGTCAGGAATGAGTCGTGTCACTAAAAAGAGTATAACGACACTTTAAAGCTCTATTAAGCGCTTTAACGGATTACTATCCAACCGAACAACCGGGCGTTACCCGAAACATGAAAATATTGTTATTTTCATTACTTATCTTTTTCTGAGCCAGTTAGGGTCTCTGAATACCCTAACACCCGCTTTAAAGCATTAAACATCACTAACTAAGTTAAACCCTTAACTAACTTGGTTTATCTAACTAAATACTTGTGCCTAGTTGAAATCGAACCAAGGACCCCCCCCCTCTTGACCGAATTCGGTCCCCTAGGGGACATATCTTGTCCTTGCAAGATTTCCTAATCTAATCTTGTCTAATATCATTTAGACATAACATCCATTGGGTAATACACACATGTTTAGTCTATAAGATCATGAGTTTACACATAATCATCATCACTAAACACAACAACAACTCTCTCCTCTCTTGCTCTCTAGAGCTCTCGGCCGAGACCCCCACCCCCATCCATCATATTTTCGGTTCTTGATCTTGCCATTCCAAGGTTATTCAAGCATCAAGGGTTGCGTATTAGGAAGTTTGGAGCAAACGGAACGCGAAGGACCTCTCTACTTTGCTTTTATCCACGCCATTTTCGCCAAGATCCTTCCCTAGCCTTGAGCTAGAGGTATAATGTTTAAAACTCGTTTTTGAACTATTCTGAAATGGTTAAAAGGATTTGTAATGGTTAAATCTCGTTAAAATGCTAAATGATGAACAAAAGTTTACATAAAACACTAAAAATGGTGGATAATAGCATATATGTTGTGTAAATGTTGTAGTATTTGAAATATATGGTTATCTAGACCCGATCTATGATGTGGTAGCTCAGATCATCATTTAACCCGGTTTGGTAAGATCATGGATCTTAACATAAGCTTGTTTTGAAATAATACAAGGGTTAAAGGGTGAAACTCTACCACACATGAAACATGAACTTGTGTAAAAGTGTTCTTACTTGTACAATGGTGTTTAAAACTAGTAGATCTACGTATCTACAACCGGTATTTTCAAAAAACCATGTACCAAGAAAATCATGTATTTTAAAAGATGGATCTTACATTAACAAGCATGATTTTTATAAACCACAAGTGTGTAAACACTTGTGAAATGAAAAGATCCGACAAAGAACTAGTTTTGTCAAAAGTTACTAGAAGTTGTAAAGATGGATTTTCTCTAAAAACGAGGTTTTTACAAGATCGGATTGTTTTGTATAAAGACCCATTAAAAGTAAAGAGATTTACTACATATTTTTAGACAAACCACAAGTTCGTATATTTTTGCGATTATGTCTATCTTTGACTAGTTAAAATGTTGAAAAGTTGTTTGATAATGTTGAGAACATTGGTTGATTTGATTTGATAAAGAAAATGATACGCTTAAAAGCGTGGCCACCTCCAGTTACAGAGGAGACTCTGGCGAAATTTTTCTAAAAACCTAACACTTAGAACTATTTACACTACAAGTGTTAGAATCATTTTGACATGTTTTCGAAACATAAATTTCGCCATGACTTTATTTACTAAATATTCGGAGGTGGGATTTTCACAAAATTTAACGTGATAAATATATATATTTTTCACACACTGTTTATGATTATTTTGTGAAATACATAAATATTATTTTTAGAGTAAAAATAATATTTACGAACGTTAACGAATCCAAAATAATACGAACGCCTTCACCATAAATATATAAGTTACACCGGTAAGTATATTACCACGCAAATGTTAAAACGTAACTTACGCACTTACAGAAATATTTATGAACGCGTATTTTAACAACGTATTATTGGGGAAAGATTATGAGAAATGAAAATATAATATTTTTGAGAAAAATACTTATATTTTGGAATTGGAAAGGTATATATATTAAGTGAGACTTAATGATATAATTTGAACGCACATGTATTGAATCCCCCATCCTTGGGAAGGAGATTAACTACCAAGTATATACAGAATGTAAACACGAAATAGTTGTCTAACTATTTCCCAAAGACTTAAACTATAAAGCTAAGGCACGGCCGTCCGTCTAATAGAATTAGCACTTGTAGGTCGTCGCACAGCTTTCTGATTTGGAGTACTTGGTAGAGACGCACTGACTGTGAGTTCATGTCCCCCTTTTCTCTAACTGTTTTCAGTTTTCTTAACTGCGGGGGTGAAATACATGTTACTTTGTTTACAAGTACTTTATACACGGTATGGTTAGCGTAAGGAGGTTTACTACTTAGATCATGTGAATGGGTAGGCAGAAGTACCGAGGGACGTAAGCGGTAGATCTATCTGGGTGTAGCGAGCCCAACTCTAGGCCCAACAGAACGGACCTCTAAGAGGACCAACAGAACGGACCTTGAGTGACTTTGTACCCGACGCAAAAATCTGCTAGGTTGAGTCTTCCTACTTGCATTTCACACATGCTAATGGCCTTGCAAACCATTGGTGATCTCTTTTCCTTACACTGCTACATACCAGGGAACTTTTATACTTACAAGTGTTTTACATACTCACTTACACATGAACTAGCTCAACATTATTGTTGATTTTTCAACTTACATGTATTTCAGGAAATTAACTGGATCTGGCACGGTATGTTATGTTTTCCCGCTGCATAAGGGTTCCAAGGTCATCCCAGTTTAGGAAATGTGACTCTTTCCTGGACAAGTCACAAATCTTAGACTGCGATTACTTCATGTTACTGTTTATGTTGTTCAAGACAATGTTTTATGTTACGGTGTTGTAAGTCTTTAAGACAATGGTATGTTACTCTGGTTTTAAAACTTAAATCAACGGATGATCTTGCATGATTTTATTTCATATAGCTTTGTTATGATTAAGCTATGGTATTAAGAAGTCACACCAAAATTAACCACGCTTCCGCAAAGCCAGGGTGTGACAGTTTCAGTTGATCTAGATAAAAGAACATGCACATGTAGGAAATGGGATTTGAGGGGGTATCCATGTAAACATGTTTATGCAGTAGCTGGGTTTTTGCATAAAAATGCAGAAGAGTATGTTGATGTGTGTTACCACAAAGACACATACATGAAGGCTTATGAATTCTCAATCCCTCCAATACCTAGTGAAAGGTATTGGCCCAAGATTCACCACCCTATGGATCCACCACCAATAAGATCTCAACCTGGGAGGCCTAAGAAGAATAGAAAGAGGGATCCTCATGAGGATCCAAAGAGACCAGGGAAACTTACCAAGCATGGGGTGATAATGACTTGTGGTAATTGTGGGGGTAGAGGTCCCAACAAGAGAAAATGTACTGAACAGGGAAATCAGCAATCTACTGCAGGTGAATTACTTGTTTTAGTGATAGTTGTCTGTGTATATTGTAGGCTTTAACTACTTTTGTTTTGTATGTCGTCGGGTCTGCTAAAAAGAGACAGAAGGGAACAAAAAAGTCAAGCCAGAAGTCAACTCAGCAATCCGCTCCACTACCTTCACAAGGAACAACTGAGCAATCTACTCCAGTACCTTCACAAGGAACAACTCAGCAATCTACCCAGGAGAGAAGCAAAATTTCCAGCCAGAAGTCAGCTAAAAAGTCAACTATCAAGTCAACTGTCAAGTCAAATGTCAAATGGAAAGGGAACATACAAGGCAGCAGTTAAAAAGTCATAGTTTGACTTTTTTGTGATAAATGGACATGTTTGACTTTTTTGTGGTCTTTATGACCTTTTTGTGTTGTTGGCTGTTTGGACAACTTTAAGTTATGTAATAACTCTCTAGGATAACTTGTGGTGATGTTATAACTCTTTAGGGTAACTTTTGGTAATGTTATAACTGTTGGTTATGTAATGGTATAAGTCTTGTTTATGGTCTTTATGCATTTTGGTTGATTGGTCATTATACTATGCAGTTTTGGTCATTATATAGTGCAGATTTGGTCATTACAGCTTGGACAACATACACAGATTTGGACACTTGCAGTTTTGACCCATATGCATTGTGCAGTTTGGACACTTGCAGTTTTGACCCATATGTGCAGATCCATTATGCAATGCAGATGTGCAGCTATATGTGCAGACCCATTAGAGGTATGTTTCTTATTATATCATGACCTTTGACATTTGTTGGTCAAAATAAAGTTTGGATATGTTGACTAATCTGGTAATATCAATACATGTGCAGATATATACAATCAAGGAGTAGGATTTTGCATTAAATTCCATCAAAAGTCAAAAGTCTACAATTACAACAAGAACACAGTTCATACTACCTAAACATATACAACACTATGCTAATGCCAATAAGCAAGGTTAACACATATTGCTTGTTCCATTTCGACTCTGTTCCAGATATCTTTGCTTTCAACCACCTATTCTCTTCTACTAAGACCATGTTTTCATATTTCAGGTCTTCTGAACTGAACCTGCACTGGGATGCATGTTGGTTGAACATTTTGTCGACATCTTCTTTCCATAAGAAGAACTTGCAGTCTAATCTCTGCAAAAGCCAACAACACCTCTGTTAATCAATCAATTCAATTCAAGAAAAATACTTGGAGTTAAGGTGGAACATACCGGCCAATGAGAGCATCCATAGAATTGTTGACCTTGTCGCACACTTTTCCGTGCAACAACTCGAACAACTGCTACAACATCATGATGGCAGTACACATTACCCTCCAAATCAACCTTAAACAATTTAGGGTTTCTGGATACTGTGGATGAAGACGTAGAAGAGGAGCTCATTTTGATTCAAGATTAGGGCTTGTTCTTCACGAAAATCGACCGGATCGTATGTTGATGATGGATTTGCTCCAAGGTGCGTCTGATTTGCTCTATGAGTTAGGATTAGGGTTTACAGAATGAGTTTGTTAATGACTGGGGGTTTAAAGAAGGTGAATGAGTATACTTGACACGTAGGAATGCCACATCAGATTAAATTGCCACATAGGCAAATTTTAGTAACCTGGTTAGTGAATATTTAACGAAGGGGTGCCATGACAATCGATGTGTTAAGTTGGGAGTGTTCTGAGCCAAAGTGAAAGTTGAGAGTGCCATCGGCCAAATGGGCATAGTTGGGGGTGTTTAAATCCATTAACCCAATTAAATATATAAAAAAGATTAATTAGTTCCTAAAATATCTATTTTAGTTTTACTATTGATACAGTACATGTATCCCTTTTCATACTTTTTTCTTAAACAACAATTCCTAGATTTTTGTAAAATAAATATATCATAACCTGTATATTGTAGGATTTTAACTCCCAACATTTTGGTCCTTGAGCACATCACTTGATTTCTAGATTTTATTTAGAACATTTTGGTATTTTTTCTTATTTATAAGGGTGTCTAGTTGGCACCTGCCCAACCAATCCTCTTCTATGTGTCTCTTGCCCTACTCACACAACACAAAAACACATATTATCTCTTCTCTCTCCTACATCATACTCACATAACCTTCTTCCCTTCATTTTTTCTCATTTTTCTTCACATACATCACCACACTCTCTCTCCTTCTATCACAACCCTCCTGAAATTTTTCCGACGCCCTAATATATTTTAAAATATCCAAATATGTCCTAAAATACACCCCATACGCGAAAACGGACCCTGAATACCTTTAATATTATTAAAAATAATTAAAAATCAAATTTTTGGGTTTGTCGCGGGGCACATAGACCCCTTAGGGATCTTACGCGGGCCGCTAGAAATCGAAAACGCAGCGAACCCTTGAGCCGACACGTGTCATCAATGTGTTGAACCTACTAAGTGACTCGGATCACCTACAGTCCTATTACTCTACTACGCGGGCCGCGTAGCTCCTTTGCTACGTTTTACGTGGGCCGCGTAAAACCCGAAGTGAGGCCCTATAAGTAGAGGGCATCGGATCTTCAGTCTGCTCGTTCATTTCTTTTCTCAATCTCGAATTTCTGAAGTATAGACATAATATCGGGTCTAATACCCCCCTAATTAACGAAGTTCTGCTCCGTTGTAAGTATTATAACCCCTGGATACGTATTAGATACTCTGCCCGATTGATCTAGGGTTCCGTAAAGGCTGTCGTGGTTCTGCCCGACGTAGTCGTTGGAATGCCGTCTTGGGGAGGGTATTACTAATGTTAAAATGGGTTATTATACTAACACGTGTGCATTTATGTAAATTATAGATTGTCACCAGGAAACCCTAAAGGATAATCTAAAACAGCAATGTGAGTAATCTCCTTTTTGTTAACTGTTTTTACAAAACCTCACACGATTAACCATATATTAAGCAGTTATTGAGTATTTGTAAGGATACAATTATCGTCGGTATGTTGGGGTTTTGTATACAAAATTAGTTACTGCCTTGCGAGGAGTAATTTTTTCACAAGTCGGGTTTGACAGTACTGCAGGTGGTAATTGATATGACTTGGAAACAAATATAATTGCGAGACCGCCCTCAATACTGTACAATGGATTTTATTAAAACTTGATTAAACTGGGATTCACTCACCAGTATTTCCCACTGACAAAATATTTTTAAACGCGTTTCAGGTAACAAAATGTGAAAGCCAAATAGAAGCCAGCTGGACAACACTGAAGGCTTGGAAAAGTGGCAATAAAGTTACCTAAAAAGAAATAGATGTTTTTATTAAATAATAATAGGATTTATTCCTATGAAGATGTGTGTACTTAAACTTGGGATTTTTCCCATGTGTTTAATATATTAAAAGCGTGGTATTTTACTCTGATAAAATATTTTATAACTACGGTCCTGATGTAAATTACGCTGCCAAAATTAGACAATACCAGATACCACCCTCTCTCCCCTCCTCCACATCACTTTCTCTCTCTTTAAAAACATCAAAAAACATCTCTATTATGGATGCTCTTAACATAAATATACCATAACCTTTACTTTTGTAGAATTTAAACTCGTAACATTTTAGTATAGTAACATATCACTTAACTACCATAGATTGACCATTTCATAAAACATCAATCACACACGTTGTCCCCAACATAACTTTGACTATGAAATGTCTCATTAAATATTATTTATTTCAAATTTAGTCCCACAGCCCACCAATTGCCATTTGTCACACCACATCTTCCTCATGTCAAAAATCTCCACCCCACCTTCCTCCCCTCTTCCTCCACACCTCCACCACGCGCATCTTAGCACACCACCACACATATATATACATATATAAACACACATACATCCATTCATACCACATATTCATAAAATTTACCTTTAGAAAAACAACAACAAACAAAATATGGGAAACTATGCATCAGCATGCAACATGATCATGATCACACCAATGATGAAAAGCACCAAATCCGCTAGAGTAATATTCCCATCAGGCGAGATTCGACAGTTTCGAGAGCCCGTTAAGGCGGCCGAGATCATGTTGGAGAGCCCAAGTTTCTTCTTGGTCAACTCAAAGTCTCTAAACATCAACCGTAGGTTTTCGGCCCTTTCGGCCGATGAAGAGTTGGAGCCAGGGAATGTTTATATCATGTTTCCGATGAGGCGGGTGAATTCGATGGTTACTCCGGCAGATATGGCGGTTTTTTGGATGGCTGGGAATAGTGCGGGGAAGCGGATTTCCGGGAGGATATCGCCGGAGATGAGTCGGGTGAGTGTTGGTGGTGGTGGTGGAGAGACGGTGGTGGAGCAGCCGCGGTTGGCGGTGGAGATGCCGGAGTTTAGTTATAGGATGGCGGTTTGTAGGTCAAAGAAGCCGGTTTTGGATACCATTACGGAGGAGCCGGTTTGCTCAAGATAAATAGGGGGATATATGTAATAATCCCTTTTTTTTTTTTCAGTAGAATAGTAATTTGAATATGATAAGTGTTTTTCTAGTGTTTTATAGAGTTGAGAAAATTATAACTAGGTTTAGATTTTAGAGATTTAAATTTAATTTATGGAAGAAAAGTTGTGTTATTTTTGTACATACACTTCTTTGTTTCTCTTGTATTATAGAATTTTGATTATTTGAATTATATGTGTGGGTGTTTATTATGAGATCATTTATACCATTTTAGTGTTCTTTGATAAGAGTGTAAGGAGTGGTTAAACATTTGAGAGTGGCAAACTAAAAAATCAACCAATCAGAGTGCGTCACGTCAATCAATGAAAAGTATTTAAACTTTGATGAAAAGTGTTGGCAATGGTTTAGACATTTGGTGAAGTGGTAAACTTTAAAAAGAAAACGAAAAATGTGTGATTGGTTGAGATTGGAATGGACCCCATCCCACACTACCCTCTCTCTCTCCTTCCTCCCTTCACCGCAGCGGCATGCCTTCCCCGATCAACATTGAAACCGCAGCGGCAAAGGGGTCGGCGGCGGTGTTGTCGCGCGGCAAAACCCTTTGCCGCTCCCCTTTACCGCACCACTCCTTACACCCTAACTATTTACTAAAAGAAAAGATATTAATAAGTTTATTATGTTGTTTAAAAGAAAAGACATACGGAATAAATAAAAATATCATTTTGATAAATAGCTTTTAAGAAACACTTAAATGGTAAATATTTTTTCCATCAACACTAGTGTAGAAAAAAAAATCTAAAAATATGGCTAGTCATTTGGTATATCAGAAAAAGCTCATTTAGACGCTAAAAATCCACCTCATAAGAAAATTCAAAGACATCTAAAAATATTATAACTATGTATTTGTAGTGCGTAGTCAGTGAAAAAAGAAACCGAAATAGATTGGGTCTTTAAAATTTGATATTGATCATGTTATGATTAGATTATATCAAAATCAAAGAACACAATCGTCAAAGCTTTGAGGTCCATGCTTGTGATGACCTAGAGAAAATGATCGAAAACAATACCACTAAAGTATATCAAAGATTTTGTCCCTATACTACACTTTATAATAATAGGTAGGTGGCGGATTTTGTACGCCCTTAAGATGAAACTAGTATTTTTGCTCGCTGCGCGTTGCGGCGGCACGCGGTGTGTGGAAACATATAATAAGACAATACACGATTCGTAAAACGTTATGTGTAAAATACAATTAAAAAAAGTGTAAAACATAATGCATAAAACACAATTACAAAAAAAAAAGAGTAAAAGACAAAGGTAGACATATGAACTGTAAAACACAATGACTAAGACATTTCGTAATACACAATGCACTGGTATTTGCAAAGTAAGAGTAGTAGTTTAGGGGTTAAAATGAAGTAATATTGCAAGGGATAAAAACTCAAAGTCTAAAATGTGAGGGAAAATAAAAGTAGAAGGATAAAAATGGAAAGTATAAAAGTAGAAGGGTGGTGGTGGTGGAAAAGCATTGAGGGGGTGGTGGCGGAAAAGGAAAAGTGTAAGAGTAGAGGGGTGGTGGCGGAAATTTGTAAAAGATGAGAGGGTGGTAGTATAAATGAAAAAGTAGAGGGTTGGTGGCGTAAGTACGTAAAAGTTGTGGGGGTGGTGGAAAAGCAAAGTAGATGGGGTGATAATAGTAAAGTTTGAAAGGCAAGGGCTAGATTGTGGAAATTCAAAATAAAGGGGACGATTGTAGCAAAGTATAAAAGTGGGAGTGTTGGTGGCGTAAAAGCCACCGACTTTGTACTTTAAGATAGTTAAGAATTTGAGAACGTGTGTTTGTTTAGTTTAGGTTTGGGTTGAACGTTTGATCGCGTTTAGCTAGTCGGGTTTGCCTCGAGTCAACATGGTAGGTTTACTTGTTGAACCAACTACTTTCATATAAAAGTGTTTTAAGGTTGTTTTATGTTAAAAATGATTTTTTTTAACGGCTAACTGCTTTTCATGTGTAAACATACCCTTTTGGAGCTATGTCCAAAGGCCGACTACTCGATCACCGCTAGAAAGCGTAGCACACCCCTTATGCGCAGGAACCTCGTAGAATGGGTAAACCCTCGCCCCCCGGTTGGACTCGAACCCGGGTTGAATCCCGAGCCGAGCCTTCACCCGGATGTCACAACCACTGCGCTGCAGATGGAAGGAAAAAAAATGAAATTATTTAGTTGTTTGAAATTAAAACATAAAAGTTGAAATATACATGGCTGCTGTAATTTATAAATTTGTTTTTAACTTTTAAGAGTATTTTATGTTAAACGTTAAATATTTATTTATTTTCATTATAAACCTATCTATATATATATATATAAACATGATAAATAAGGGCTGATGTGTCATGATATAAGGGCTTGGAAAATGATGTGGCATCACCATAGCACTCTAGAATTTGGTTTTGGCTCCAAAATTTCGGGTCTTTTTTTCTTTATATGGGCAGACAAGGGATCCGGATTTTGACCCGGGTATATATTGTTTCTAAACTCACGGCTTCTTCCCCACCACACAAACCCTAATTTCATTTTCAATTAGATTCCTCTTTGCCGTTTCTTCTCTACCTCTCTATTACGCTTCTGCATCTCTATCTCAAATCAATGACAAGATTTCATCTTCTTCCCTAAGATTCATCGGTTTTCATCTCTCAATTTAGGGTTTCGACTATATATTTCTTATAATCCGAAGAACACACAACCTTCATTCGCATCTAGGGTTTCTGTTTCTTCCATCATACATCTCCTTCTCATCATCCCTAAATCTCATTCCTGAAAGATCATCAATACCAAGGTATGATTCAGTTTTTTTTATCTATTGATCATCTTTATTCTTGATTAGATCTTTTTTTTTTTTTTGCATTCCTTTGATCTTATCAGATCATAGGTACGAATCGCTCCTCACCTCTAAAGTCGGCATCCGCTTGGTTTTGCGATAAAGGTGAAACCGTCTTGAATAGCTCAGTTAATCGGCATTAACTAATAGCCCTGTGCCCCATAATTGAACAAGCCTCCAAGCATTGGCTAATGGAGAAGGGTGTCGGGTATCAATTTTGTAAAAATACGAAGACATTAATAATCAAAACATTGATAAATATTGTTTACGATACTAAAGCACCAATATTTTCCTTAACTGAATTAGGTTTATGGAGTGTTGGATGTTCAAAGAGTTGCTGGAAACTTCCATATTTCAGTTCATGGTTTGAACATATATGTTGCACAGATGGTAAGTAAAACATGACATTTGGTCTGGTTTATAAATCATCATATAGTTACTTACCGTATGCTTTTCTGCAGATTTTTGAAGGGGCTACACATGTTAATGTCAGCCATGTGATTCATGATTTGTCGTTATGTCCATGGCTGCAGATAAATAATACGATTTTGTACAATTGGATGTCACTCATATTTGTTATTGAGCTTTTACCGTTCTGGATTTGAAATTGATAGGAGAATCGAAGATATTGCAAGATACTAATTTTAACAGGTCAATAATTTCTATTTTGTAGATTAAGAAAAGGTGAATTCGTTTGATTATATTTAAATATTGAAACACAATTTTTACAATTTTAACAGGTTCATCGTCTTTTATTTTTTTCGGCTAGCAAAGGTGAGTTTGCATGTCCTAATCTTGCCTTTCTTTTGTGTTTTTTTGGTTTCGGTATTTCATATTAACCATTTATGTGTTGCTTGCTTGAGGTTTTTGGTTTCTTATTCTCAGTGGTGATGATGTCGAGAAGTAGGAGAGAATTTGTGATGGATTGATTCGTATATTTGATCTATGGTTTTTGCGAAAGGTACCCTATAGATGATAAATTTGATCTATGGTTTTTGCTTTCTTGGTGGTTTTCTTATGTTTTGCGTTGTTTGAGATCATAAGTGATTTTTTTTTAATTTGTACGGTAACAAGAACCAACACAAAAATTAGTCCTTTTGATCGAACATGAACAAATTTCAGTCCTATGAATTTTTATTTGGCTAAATTGACTTATTTCTTTCTTTCTTTCTTATTACTTCATCCTATTGAGGCTGATACATCAGTTAGTTGCTATAACTAGAAATTGAGGCATATTGTTATTTAAAATATTAAAAACCCCTACTTAATAATTGGGCAAAGTGAGTGAGTGAGTGGGTTGGGTAATGGGTCAAAATGGATTTCGGTCATATGGGTGATATTTTAGTTTAGGTTGGCTTGTGTTCGGTCATATGGGTGTATGGATTGTCAGCAATGATCGGGGTTTTAATAGAGTTAAGTTCCATTTTTTACTAAAATTGAGTCACATTACCGAACTAACATCCTTTTCAATTGTCACTGAATACTTAACATACTTTTTAACATGTAGATATGGTGAGATTGTTGATGTGAACCTGGTTAGAGATAAAGGCACAGGAAAATCGAAAGTGGTTTGATTTCATTTCTCTAGGGTTCTTAATTAATATTATTCATGGTTTAACTTTTTTTTATTTAAATTGTGCTGAACGGGCTCGAATTGCTCTTAACAAGATTCCAGGTATATATGTTCGTCATTGCTATTTGCCTGATGGTTCCATTCAGGCAGGACATCTTACATTTCCAGGTGATTGGTAATGTGTCGTTTAGAGGGGATGGGTAATGGGTCAAATGGATAGAGTTTTGAAAGATGCACATGTTTCGTAATGGGTCAAAGTATATTTGGGTTAAAATAATTTTTCATTGTGGGTTGAATTATGTATAATGAAAAAAATGATGTTGAAAAATGAGATTTCATTGCTGTAAAATGGTAGTTAAAGTGCTGAAAAGCATGCTACAAATTGATGATGATATTGTTGGTTGATCAAAGCAACGTTATGTGTTTTCAAACGAGTGTGTTTGATTAAAGCTTCTAAGTAATCCTATTACGTTTATTTAATATAACTCCGGTATTTTTGTTCATTTGCAGGCTAACAAGAGATCTGGGCACTCCAAATAAGTGAGACAGGCAAGAGTATGTAAGACATCCGCAAACATCTTTTTCCGTACCTTATTTATGTATTATTTTTAATTCCCACTCACCGGATAATATTGCATTTAATTGAAGGGTGAAAGGCTCTTCTATGCAGAGTGCATACCAGTAAATGCTTTATTCTCAAAATCAAGTTTTTTACTTTTGACATTTTACATGATCCATCATGATTTGACCTTCGCTTTAGCAAATTTGACCGGTTTACTTGTACATGATTGGTCTAGGTTATATTTTATATCTAATAGGTCAAATGGGTATATTAATAAACATGTTAATGTGCAGAGTATGTGAATGGGTGCAAAAATTGCCAAAAGTGTTCAACATTAGAAATAACAGATGAGTAATGGAAAAATGTAAATAGAGTATTCATATTTCACACTTGGTATTTTAAAAGTTACCTTTTGAACAAATGTGATTAGGTCAATGCAACCTGTTTTGACATATTACAAAATTTTGACCCCTTTATATATCTATTCAGTCTTAACTACCATACTAACTACCATACTGTTATAAAAGTATAGTCTTTATATTTTTTATAACTATAACCATTGGTGTTCTTGGTCCGACTTCATTAGTTTTTTGAAATTTGGGGCAAGCCACTAACTACGGTTTCGGGGTATGACAAGCCAAATTATACGGGTTCGGTGGCTCGACCAGTTATGTATAAATTTATCAATTTTTCATTTACGCTTACTCTTCGAATTTGGAAGTTATGTAGATATTAGAAGTTAAAAAGGCAAAAGTTCTGGTACACGTCTATATGAAATAACACTGAATCTAATGGAGAATGAATGAGTTTTGTATGTACTTTAAGACGTTTGTTATATTATGAGGAACTTCCACTACATTTTCAAGAAAATATCAGGGGAAGATGGTCTTATTGCATCACCATTGGTTGTTTATATATACAGTTTAGAATAAACATTTTAATTTCAGTGTTCAATTGTTTATAATTTTCTCTTTTTAGTTGAAAATGTAGTGGTGAGTTTTTAAATTCTATTATTTGCGCTTTCTTATTGATGTCACAAGGCGTTCAAGGACGCAAAAGTGCTACGCTTATCGCTGATGTAATTTTATAGTTTGGGTATCATGATTGGCATAAGTTTTTCTTTTATTATTTATAGTTTCTCGAGCATTATCGTGAAGTCAGTATGCTGGACATAAAAGGAGCAGATGCGAATAAGGTTATTCTTGTAATTGGAATCATGATGCTTCATTCTTTTGGGGAAGAATCTGGAGTCGGGGTGTCTTTTGCTGGCTCAAAAGGTCTTTCTCAGGGTCTTTTGGTAACTTTAGTTCATGTTTTTTTTGCAGCCCATTGTAGCAGTACCTTCTTTTATATGTGTTGATGCCTTTAACAAACTGCTGCCTTTCTGTACGGGTTTTGCAGCAGGGTGTATGATCTGGATAGTTGTTGCTGAGGTTCTCCGGATCCTTTGAAGACCGCTGATGTAATTTTCGCACTTGGATCTTTTGTGATGGCAGCTGCACCCGATCCATACATGTCTATATTCGGTCGTTTATTAGTCGGGCTGGGTGTCGGTATAGCTTCATGACCCTTAACATTTATATCTCATGAATCGTTATTTATTCAGAATGCTAGAGATGCCCTTTTTCAAAATATTTTTTTTAGTTTTTCATTAAATCCTACATTTATATTATTACCTCTTTATATTTGCAGGGAATTTAAAATTGAAATGCTCTTGCTGGGCTCATTCACAACTGGTGCCATTTTGTTGGTAGTTATTTTTTGCCTTCATGTTCGTTGTGAAGAATTTTAAAACTAGCATGAAACATGATCAATATCTACAGGATGGACTCTCAGAGATTATATATTCAGGGCTATGTTTGATTCGTAACCATGTCACTAATAAACGGGCTATGTTTAATATGTAATATGACGCTTTATTTGTATTTTGTTATATTTTATTTATACACAAATTATTTATCTAAATTACTTTCTCGAGCCCGGGAAACAATCCCGGGTATCGACACTAAAGTTTATATTATATACATAAACACTTATAATTTGGTTGTTTTTTTTTTTTTTTGTAGAGGGAACTCAATTTACTACGGGAAAGGTTTTGGTAACTCGAAGGATATGCATCTTCAAAGGGACTCGACTATCTTTAAATTGTGTATCCACTGTATCACTAATTTATGTAACATGAGACTTTGTATTTTATTTTATTTGTACACTTAATATTTATCTTAATAGTTTTCTCCAACCCGGGTAGCACCCGGGTGATAACCTAGTTACCCTATATACTTAAAGCACAAAGTCGGTGCTTGTCTTTAGTGTCTTCTCTTTTCCTCCTCTCAGCACCTCTCTTTCTAACCCGTCCAGAATCACTCTACCACTCCAACCCATCACTGCGCCACCACCATCGTCACTACCATTACAGATTATTTGTATTTTCAGGAGGTAACCGGAATGATGACTGCAACAACGGCGATGTAACAGCCGCACTCAATCAAACGTTCTATGATTTGGGGGTTTTCGTGATTAGGAACGAAGTGTAGTAGGGTCTGTTCTAGGTTTCAAGGTTGAAGTTCACGGCGGCACTCGGTGGCACCTCCTTCCCAACGAATCCTAAATCGATTTCTGCCTTTTGACTATATCATTATTCCGGCGAGTCAAAACAGGTAAAAAAATACTAACGTTTATTCCATTATGAACCTTTTTCTTCGTCAATCGAAACTGAAATTTTGATTTAGGGATTAGAGATGGAGTACACGAAATTTGAAATGCTAAATCTAATCGGGGAAGATAGACAGTAACCTGGGGCCCTTCTTTGTTTATAATTGTTTAGTTTTTTTTTTAATGGTGACTTCTTTGTATATATATACACAATCGATGCCACTAGAAATCTGTGAAGTTGTGTTTTATGGTATAAAAGTTTTTGTATGTAGTTGATTTATTAGCTTTTATTTGGTTTTTATAAATGATTATCATTCACGGATCATGGTTGTAGAAACCTCACATATACTGTTTGGTGTAAAGCTCTATGGCATATAAGTAAAAGATCTGAGTTATACTTGGTATACAAATCACAAATGTGCGTCTTTACGCCCGACCCTCGAACTTTTCGCTCAGTAGTGCCCGGTTTGTAGTTTTTGTATAGAATTTTTTAGGTATATACGTTTTTTGACCCCCCCGGTTTTATAATTTTTTTTAGGTATATACGTTTTTGACCCCCCCGATCGGAAATCTCAAGCGTCGCCACGTAGCAACACAATTTGCAACCACAGTAAGAACTAATCTTTTTAATATTTTTCTTTACTAATGGCCCAATACATAACTTACCCAAACTTTCTAAAGAGAGTCTTTTATAATTAACTAATGATCTATGATCTAAATAGTTTGTTGGTCTCGATCCAGTCTACCTGTCAGACCAAAATACACCAAGCGTAATATTTTTAGTAAATAGTCAATTTTAGGCTTTTATATAAGGTTTTTTTAAAGATAATCCTCACTCTGATGAGAAAGAAAGCTTGGCGCTTGGAAAGAAGTTGAATTTGGCAATCAAGCATATCAAATGAAGGTAATAATACTTGCTTTATAACTTATATACACTGAATTTAATTGGATTTTAACTATAAGAACATATAAACACACAAACATACACAACATCTTACCTGTAAAGTAGAGTCTCGGGATGTTTAGACAGCGATTGGTCCAGACTCAAATGGAGCGGCATGAAAATGCGATTTCGAAGCAAGAAAACGACAACTTATGGATCAAAAATGTAGCCATAAAAGAAGTCATCCGCTCTGGTATGCAACAATTGCGGGGCACAGGCAACACAAGTTTCTAATGAATTTTGTACAAATCATTATAGTAAGTTTGGACTTGCATGTTTCTATGTATTAATTTGAAGTTTATGTTTTTTTTGTTAATGCATTTAACTGGTGAAACAATAGGAGAAGTAAAAGGAGTGGCTAATATGCATCAGAGGAAAGCAAAAATGGGTAAGCACTATGATGCTTTTATTGCTTTACCAGGTTTTTTAAACATTACAAAAGCATTCGTACTCTTTCACTAAAATTCTGTGTACAAATTTATCATTAGATGAAATAGAAGTTGCTTTGGTTATTGCTTTTATGAGTCATCAATTGAAGCGGCAACTAGAAATATCAGTAAGATGGCTCAGGATTAACATATTTTTTAGGATTGTTGGTATGTCATTTACTTTTTTTCAAGCATTTATATTGTGTGGATGAGTTTATGAATTATGTGTGTCATCAACTCATTATTCTTGATGTTTACAAATGCCAGAATAATCATGGTTTTGTCATTTGGCTTAACATTTTCAATATATACGTATGTATGTATGCCGTTTATGATTGAAGAACAAATTCATGACTTCCATATAATTTTTATATGTATATCGATATATTATGTTCCTTTTGTATCGCACATTCCGAAACATGCGTTTTCATATGGTTAAAACATCACATAACGTGACACCAACTATAAATAACAAAGGTGTGGCCGCCGCAACGCGCGGCCTATCGCAATTATCTAGTTTATTATTATTAGCCTAACACTATATGTCCCACTAACATGGATCTCCGGATGGAGCTAGTCAGATATACGTGGATACGGATCTCCAGATGAAACTAGTCTAGTCAGTAAAATATGTAGTCATAAGTATCTTAAATTTATTTATTTGGGTCAAGTTATTCTACAAATGCTTCTAATTATAAGAAGTGTAATTTATAGAGTGACTAGTGTCTAATAACCTAAAATTAAACCCACTACATCACCACCCAAAACCTAAACATCCACACCCACCACCCCAAAACCTACCCCCCCCCCCCCCCCCCGCGCCCGCAAAAAGAAAAAAAAAACAAAAAAAAACTATACCTCACCAAAAACCTAACCCCCACCCCCTCAGAAAAAAAAAAAAAAAAAAAGATGAGGAAGGGGGTGGGGGTTTAGGTTCTTGGGTGGTGGTGAATGTTTAAGTTTTTTTTTTTTTTTTTGTTGATTTTTTTAGGAGCCTTTGAACCTTTCTTACAATTAGGAGTCTTTGTATTTGATCGTAATCCTTATTTATGATGTATTATATAAAAGTGTTTATGAACATTACGAGAACACAAACTAAATAATTTGTTACAATTAAAAATATTATATAATTGATTTCATAAAATATGATTAAATGATCACTTTGGTTTTACTGGACAAAATATAATCCTATCCTATCTATAAACTTTTGGAAACCGACATTTTATCTACGATAAGACGTTACAAGTTGAATGAGATACTTGGTTACGGGAGTTTGATAATGATAATAACATTTTTATAGTGAAATCTATCCGTAAACACATTGATGATATGGTTCTCCCGGGTATTTTTTCTCCTCCAAGATGGAATCGGTATGTTCCCATAAAAGTAAATATTGTTCATGGCGTATTTTACTAAACCGAATTCCTGTTCGAGTGAAGTTGGCCGATCGAGGTCTAGACGTGCCTTCGATGCTGTGCCCGATATGCAATAAAGAGGAGGAATCTATCGCACATCTATTTGGGAGTTGTGATATTGCAGGAAGGATATGGGATGTTATTTTCAAATGGTTAGAGGTCTCGCCTAATGGTGATTTAAGCCCTTCGGGTATGCTTATGTGGTTGGACTCGCTCTGAATGGTTAAAAAGAAAAGGAATCTCGTTCATGGTATTTTAATGACGATGTGGTGGGTTATTTGAAGATTGAGGAACAACATAATTTTCTCCCAAGATAATCGGCTCAAAGATTTTCTTTTGGACTATATTATGAATTATTCGTATCGGTGGTACTGTAACACCTCGTAAAATCATGTCCAATGATGTGTTGACACGTGTACAAAACCCTAATAAAGTCAAACGTTGACTATGAGGGGCTAATTTTGCGAAAAATAAAAAACTTTGATTATGGAAGGACTGGAAGTTTTAACATGCTTAAAATAAGTCTCTGAATAACCTCTCACGGTATTCATATTCAAATGAGCCACTTGTTGATCGAGAGTAGCCGTTTGCGTAATAGTTTGAAAGTTTGCGCGTCGAAGGGTTAAAAGCGTCAACATGTTAATTCTTACATCTGAGTGACATTTTAACAAACCCGAAGCATCGTGATGTTTAATAATACACGCGACAAACACTCTGTATTAGTGATATGGGCTTAACATACCTTAAATAACCTTTACATAACTTAGGAATAAGTTTTGGAGGGTTTGGTGTGTCAAAATCAAGTTTATTCGATCGCAGGGACTAATTGCGTCAAACTGCAAAAGTCTGCTGATTCGTATGGTATAAAACATTCCGGGACTTGAATATAAGTTAAACATACCATAAATATCCTTTACATAGCTTAGAAATAGGCTTTGAGGGGTTCGGTGTGCAAAAATAAACTTTTTGGTCAAACAGGGACTAAAAGCGTCAAAAAGTGCATAAGTTTGCATTTTCGCGCATATCTTACGTTCTCAATATATCCGGACATCCAAAAATTTATGTAATCATTAAAATATTTTATTTTAGTGATTGGCATGATAAAATTCCATTCGTCGCTTACTTTGGATCGTTTTTGCGTCCGTTACGACTTCCGTCGTAATTAACCGAATAACGCAACCGTACGACCAGAAGAACCGACATCCGAGATGTTTTTGAGCATATTTTAAGTTCCCTATAATTTAACTTCATTTTAGAGCCATGAAATGGGGTTAACGGGGCTTAAACGTGTCAAAAATGCATCGAAACCCAAGTTTTGGGCATTCAGGGACTAAAATTGTAAATCTGTGAAACTTGCTAGGTCTGGAGCGTAAGCCTAAGCCTATTCTTACGCGGCCCGCGTCAGATCTTCAGCACAGAAACATTGAATCTGGTCTTTGAGCGTGTTTTGATGGTTTTTAACCCTTGATTTTGGATGCTATGGGCTGGTTTTGAGTACCCATTGTATTTTAAAACCTTGTGCCCACATGTATGGCCAAGATTGAAGCACGGGTTACGAGAAACGATCCTAACGGTTGTGGGAATTCTATAAATACTCAAGCTTTCATTCTTGCAACTCACACTTGATCTGAATAATACTCTAAGTTGAAGCCTTATGTTTCATACCTGAGTATTCTAGATCAAATTCTTCCTTGCTTGGACCCCTTGTAAGTGCCCTCTTATGGCTAGTTATTTTTATTTGGCTTAAAAAGCCGAAAAGTCAAGCGTTTGAGATAAACGCTTTTACTTTTAAACGATCAAGCCATTGTTCGCAACGAACATGGCTACGTGATCGTAATTAGGTAGGTATTAAACCCTCAAAAGGGCACCTCCTAATTACCACGTTTGCTTAGTTAATTGTCGGGTCAAAGTAATTAAAATAAGAGTCAAACGAGTCGGTTTTTAAATAAAATTCATAACTTGTAACACCCCGTGTTTCGAAAGTCAAAGTCAAGATGGAAGTCAAAGGGAAACAAGATTGCTAATGGCGATCTGTCATTCCTTGCTCAATTCCGGTGTTGACTTCTTTGACTTGTAATTAGTCTAATTTTGTTATCGCATCAGTTGTATTATGTGGAGTGTCCATTAATAATCGCATGTCTAATCGATATTATCGCTTATCGCTATCGCATTCGCAACTCGGATTATGTGTGTTGGATATTGTTTTATGTGTGTGTGCCACTTATGTGTTACTTGTGCATGTTTAATTATGTTGTTGTTGTGGTGATCAATCGAAACGCAATTGCAATCGAATCGCAAACGCTAAACGCAAATTAAATAGGATGCTTATATGTTGATATAGTAGTTGGGATTAAAAGTAATTTGATAAGTAAATCTATCGCATCGCTCGCTCGAACCGCATCGCAACGCTCAACACTCGAATCGAAACTATAAAACTCATCGCGCCGTGCACTCGAACCGAGTGGCCAGCCGACCGGAGTGCCACTCGACCGAGCTGCCACCCACCCAGGTGCCACCCGGTCGGATTACCACTCGACCGAGCTGCCACCCGGGCGGGCTGCCACTCGATCGACCAGCCTCTTTTCCCCCTTTCCATTTATGGAAACCCTATAAATACCCCTCTATGTCAACATCATTGATGTTGACAGCTCCCTCTCCCTCTCCACTCGCTCCTACATATTTCTATCTTTTGAATCTTAACTTTTAACCGTGAAATCCCTAGATTTGAGGTGTTCTAGGATGATGTCATCATGGTGTTCTTATGAACTTCATGTTTTGGCTTCAATCCACCAAGAACAACTTAGATCTGAATGATTTCCACATGAATAAACAAAGATCTTTCATAGATTTGAACATATTCAAGGTGAGAAGGATTGAAAGATGGTTTTCTAACTTTCTTTCAACTCTTTTACGCTCAATGCACTCAAATCCGATAGATTCGGACCTTGTTCTGATCTTCTACCCATTCTTGGTGTCGTATCGGTTCCAGATCTGAATTCTATCCAAGAGGTATTGACTTCAGGTTTGAACATGAACTACCGACTCGAACCGTGAACCGGTCAGACTAGGGTGATTCCTGTTCGGTCGAGTCATTTGAGCCGAGTCGAGGGTTCCGTTGTTCAAGCATGTTATCAATATACCTCATTAAACACTTCAAAACTTCAAACTACCAAAACAACCAAGGAAGAAGACGACCAGGTCATCTGGGACGGATTGTCGTCCGATCGGATTGCCACCCGATCGGAAAGCCACCCGGTCGGATTGCACCTTGGGTCCCACACTTAACTTTTATTCTAACTTGTGGGGTTTGATCATCGAATGGATTGCCGTCCGATCGGATTGCCACTCGACCATGTGATGTTTGACCTTAACACCTCAACAACTTTTCAACATGTTCAATCCGAGCGGATTGCCACCCGATCGGATAGCCATCCGACCGAGTGACCGCCCTGCTGTGAACTTGTTCTCAAACAAGAGAAGCCTCACCAATCGGATTGTTGTCCGATCGAACAGCCGTTCGATCGACCGACCTGAAAGGTAGAGATACTTCTCTATTTTAAAAAAGCTACAACGAAAACTTCAAAAGACAAGCCATCATACACAAACACATCCATCCCAAACGAGATGAAAATCCAGTCGAGTGGCCACCCGATCGAGTGACCGCCCGAACGGATTGCCACCCGATCGGATTACCGTTCAACCCACTGACACTTCACGCCGTTTTACGTACCGACTTTCGCTTATGTTATCGATAACTGTTCAGGCTAATTTCCGCTCTAGCGCTCCCTTCAATCCATCAATCGCTGTGAGTATACTCGAACCCTTTTTGCTTACGCACTTTTGGGTGTTACATACGTTACTTATACTAAATCACATTGAACACACTACGCAATACTATAACGCTAACCGTTACCGCATGTTATACGTGACTTAATGAATGCTTGTTTGTTATGTTTACACATGGAATGCTGTCTACCTGCCTTAGCAACGATAGTACTATTTGTTTGGACTCAGCACCTGTTCACTCAGGGGTTGTTAAGGACAACTAATTACATGGCTCACAGTGGTGAGTGTGTATTACGAACTGCCTTGGACAGTCAACCCGCAGTCATTGGTATCGATAGGTTCATGTCGATAACTTATGTGCGTCATTTCACACTGTGTACGTGCTGGTTATGCATAAACGATTTCGAACTCTATATGCTATTATCAAACTTGTATGCTCACCTTTACACTATGTGTATTGACTTTTACTTTAACGTATGTGGCAGGTGCTTAAGATGTTTAGATGTTTGGCTTGCTGTGAAACCGAGGCTAGGGAAGGTCTAGAAACAAATAAACGAAATGTCTGTTTATGAAATATGAGTTGTCGGAACAGAACAATTTGACTGGATTTTGTCTGTAATAATTATGTTACTTTTTATGTCATGGTATGGGACGTGATGCTTTAAATAATTGGTAATGATAGTTGTTATGGAAACTTCTGGACAATCTGTTTCGCTTAGTGCCACGCCCCGATGTTTCCGCCATCGGTTGGGGTGTGACAGATTGGTATCAGAGCCATAACTATGGGGAATTAGGCAAGAGTCGACCTAGTCCGGGTCGACGTTTTAGAAACGACCTAGTCTATAGTTAGGAACCAACAGACCGACTTGTGCATATCCTGTAAGGATTATGTACAAGCTTAGTTGCTATTTCTCGCTATTCTCGCCTACGCTACACTATCACTGCACTCAAATTTTCAAAGATGAATGAGCAATTAGATCGAGATTAGGTGTGAAAACCGCAAACTCTCGACTGAATTGCTTGTTCGACCCGCATTTTATCTACAAACGGGAGAAATTGTACCAAATCAGGAGTGAAATCCATACTTTGACGAATAATTTCTCCTTTATTTTATCAAAAACAGGAACGGAGTCGTTAAGTCAGGAGTGAAACCCGAACCTCGACGACTTATTCCGACTCTATTTTGTTTTACAAAACTCTCACCAAAGTCTCGACGGACTCCAACGACTTGAAGTCACACTGTAACTGGAAGGATGCGTGCCATTCGCCCAAATTCGAGGCGAGAGCACAGTCCCGAAGGTCAAAGTGCGTACTGACAGTCCTTGTGAATAGTCGAACCACTTTGGTTAGTCGACGTCTAAACAGCCTAAGACAATCTATTCTCGATTTTTATGTGTTTCGATTCTGAGCCCGCAACTGCTGACTCTGATACTCGTCGATTTTATGTGTTTATGTGTGTATTTACCTGTTTATATGTTTCAATTTTTGGTGATTTATTCGATTTCCGCTATTCGCTTGATCGACACACACAAACCGCACTGCACATCTATCTCAATACGCTAACAAATCGCTACTACCATGAGGAACCACCATACGCTATGTTGCTTGCTAAGTTATCCGCTTACACTATACTACTCGCTATGCTATACGCGATCGCTATTCTCGAACGCTCGTGGACTTTGAATGATAGGTTTCTGTATTCTGACTGCCTCTTGTGATTATGTAATTCTGTGCTTTTGTGTTTCTGTGCCTTACGTGCTTATGTGCTTTTGTGCTTATGTGCTTTTGTGTTTACGTGCTTATGTGTTACATGTCCGTGTTCCTGAGCTTTAGTAGTACTAGGCGTGTGAGGTGAGAATCGATTAAACAGTGATTGAATCCTATGGCGATGCTTGTTGCAGACAATGTCGTCCACTGGATCACTTCACTCTCGTGCTATGAAACGAAAGCAAGCTGACAAGCGACTCGCCTCTCTCGTCGCTACTCAGATCGCTAAAGTAATTCCTCAGGTTGTTAGTGAACTGAACGAGAACGCTAGCAAATCGTCTGAAGAGTCTCGAACAGATGCACCGAATATTGCTTTTAGTTTCAAGCAGTTCAAAGCTTTTGGTCCAAAGGAATTTACTGGCGAAGATGGCCCAACGGCTATGTTTCAATGGTTTGATTCCATCGAAGTCACTCTGCGCCAGAGTGGATGTCCTGAAAATCTCCGTACTCTGAATGCTACCGGCGTCTTCCAGTCCCGCGCACTAGACTGGTGGAAGGCCGAGAGGAACAAACGCGGAAATGACGCAGCTTATGAGCTGTTGATACATATTATGTGGACGCGACTCGGTTCGGTTTGATTCAGTTCGGTTCAACTCAGTTAGGTTCGGCTCAAGCCCGACGTAGCGACATTCCTCCGTCGTGCGCCCCAGAGTTCGACACGCGAAGCACGGAGAGCCGTGAGCAATTCCCGCCGACACATCACCATGACATCATCATGATGATGTCATGATGATGTCACATGGTTGACTAATCTTACAATCTGAATATTTGTTGATTTCATGTACGTAAAGCGTTGTATTTGGGCCTGACATTTCAACTCAGAATGGTTGTTGGGCCACTTCATTGGGCCGAAACCTTACTTGGGCCGAAAGTCATAAATTCAACATGCATGTCGACGAAACCTCAAGAGTTTCGTCGACTTAGAAGTTTCGTCAAGGCCCCCTTCAATTGACCATCCAAGTTTCGTCAAGGATATAGACGAAACTCTATGAGTTTCGTCGATATTGGAGGTTACGTCGACCCTGTGATGTTTCATCGTCCTTGCTACCTATATAAACAAGACTGAAGACAGAACACAGACGACAGAGAGAACCGAAAGTTTAGTTGTATTTCGTATTGTATCATTCTGTAACTAGACTATGTCGATATCAATATACAACTGTTAAACGTTATATCTTTGTGTTGTGTTTATCTCTCGCTCGGTTTGTATCGTAACGTGGATTCCGCACTCGTTACGGTATTCGAAACAAGATCTCGTAGTTGTCCGGCGATCCGAAAAACGGACCTACAAGTTTTTTTTAACCAATGAATCACACTCAATTGATTAAAAGGATGAGAACAAAGATCAAACTGATACACACAAAGTTTGACAGTATACTTTCAGACACAGGTTATGTTCTCATAAGTTTCACACAGAAACTATGAGGTGTTTATATAGCAGCCCAGGCCCATACATCGACGAAACATTGATTTGGCTCGACGAAACCTCTGATGGGCCTGACGAAACCTCCTAGACGACGAAACTCTAGGAGTTTCGTCATCCATCACGACGAAACCTCAAGGTTTTGGACATTTGGGGGTTTCGTCATCATGGCCTCGACGAAACCTGGGGTTTCGTCGAAGGCTGCAACTGTTGTGTGTTTTCTACAAATAGACAGTTTGCAGCAACACCAAACAAACACATAACATACATAACTGATCATATGCAACATGCATTGTTCATTAACATTTACATAACGACAGAGACAAACTAGTCGGACACAAGTAGGATAGGAGGATATCCGACTTGGTCGACGGCGAATAACAGACTCGATAAACATAAAAATACCGTATTAAATACATCGTTAAATAAGACAAGTTACAGACACCAAAATAATGCATCAACAAACTCCCCCTTGTCTATTACTGTCTTCGGTCTTCGATCTTTCGTCTTCAGTGTTGTTCGGACCACGAACTGCCAGCATAAATTCCTCGGTAGTAACAGAAGCAAGCGACGCGCTGAAATCTCAACGCTTGATGCGCGTCCTTGTCTTCATAGAAGATATCGTGCCGATATAACTTGTCGATGTCGGCCGCGGACATGTTCACGATCCACATCGGATCCAACATCCTGAAATTCTCATGATCGCCATCAAAAATAATCACCGCCTCGTGGGTATCGGAGTCGTAACACCATAACCTCATTTCTCCAAGAACGTTCTGCTTCATCAGCATTAACGGGATCTTATCCATGACCTTCGGCGGTTGGTAGATAAGCTTGTAACGTGCCGTGTTGGTCGCTGGATCTAGCGTGAACTTGATCTGCTGATAGATAGGGAACTGCGGCTTGTACGACTCATTTTTCCAGCCTGACCTTTTGTTGAACTTTATCTTGAGCTCGAACAATGTAGCTCCTTCGAAGTTTAAACGATTAACAAGCTCAAGCTTCGTCAAAGCTGCAACGTCATAGAATGGTAAAGACAAAATGCCCAGCAGTGATCAGAAGTATTGAATACCGAATTCCTGTTTGATGGCGACGCAATGGATTTCCTTGACGAACATCCAACAGAGAATTCTTCCATTCGACTTCACTTTCTCAAACTGTAGGAAATCTACATGTGCTTCAGAAGGTGTAGGCCTTTCGACTCTTGACAAGAAACGTCTTCTCCATTCGTGGAATGCGTCAGCCGGATTATCAGAAGACGTACGATTCTTCAATTGTTCATCAATGTCTTCCTGATTCTCTTGCATCCATTCTACATCAAATGGATCAAATTCCGTTCCGTCAGCACGAACATAAGTTGATTTCTTTTGATTTCCTTCAAACACGATCTCTTCAATATTTTCAATATCGGCAGTTTCAGGATCACTAGGCATTTGATCAATCTCAGCATCATCAACTTCTTTCATAGCATTCAAAGCTAACAATTGCTCGTGTGATAGATCAGATATAATCTCCCCTTCTTCTAGAAGTTCTCCAGTAATCAGATGAATAACCTGCAATGCAAGATCAGCAGTGCTAGGAACAGAAGATGTACCAGGCAAAGATTCAAGCTGCTGTATTTCTTCAACTGTTCAACTGGAGGTTCCTTGTGCAGATCCAAGTTGCGCAGGCTTGAAGACAACAATCTGAGAGGAGGAAGTAGCCGGTGGTTATTCTGATGTAGCAGAGGGATCGGGATTCCCTTGATCTTCAGGATCATCATCCGTTTTCTTCATCACTTCTTGCGGCTTACATCGTTCGTTCCATAAAGTATTGACGCGCTTTCGAAGAAACTCATAGCCTTCATTGATCTTCTTGAACCCATCAACTATAGTGGTGTTTCGAGAATCGTACCACTGCTTCATGAAGTCATGTCTTTCTTTTAAACCTTTGGCCAACTTTTGAAGAAGAGAGTTACTTTCTTTCATGCGGTTCATTTCAATGCCGCGTGTATTATCTGCCGCACACATTTGTTGTAACTGCCTTTCTCTCACTTCGTCTGCAGCTTTCAAGTTAGCATTTTCAGCTTTCAATTGATCAATTTCAGCCTGTTGACGTGTGATTTCTACTGCTTGTCGTCCAACAGTGGCATTCAACGTGTTAATTTCCAACTGTTGCTTGATCGCGTCAGCTCTTGTAGCTTGGATCACTTCCGTATGCCTGGTGATCTGACCTGCAGCAGCTTGAAGTTGAGAAAATAGGAAATCTATCTTCTCATCCTCCTGCATCCGTTCGAATACACTTTGTCGGCGTTCTGCGGCAGGCTGCGAGGTCGTAGCACGAATAGTTGATGCAATGGAGCGAGTAGGTGCTTGAGGAGTCAATACAGGAGTTTCAGGTGTTGCACTCACTGTAGGAGTTGGTTCTGTAGACCTCGGAGGTGAAGGAATCATTCCAGAAGCTTAATCAGCTGTGAATCCAAGGTTTGGATCCATTTGCGCTTCCTGTATAGGCTCTTGTTGAGAAATGGACGGCTGCACAGATGACGTACCAATGTATCTTCTTGCTTTCTTCTTGCGAAGGACAGCCGTTTTCTTTTTCTTCACACGTTCCACTTCGGTATCTGAAGGAACGTATTCATCATCATCATCATCATCCTCCCCTCTAATCTTCCTAATCCTTTTAACAATACCGATAATTGAGGTAGTATACTTATCCAGAGCTTTAAACAGAACAAAAATCATGTTTGACTAAGACCGTAAGCTGGTATGATTCCTTATCCTTGAAATTCGCAAAAAGATTGCTTTTGTACAGTTGTTTACTGCTTTTTATAGCTTTTCGATTAGTTACCGCACTTTAAATTCTTGTTTTTAGTATAGATGTAAAGTTCATTTTTTGAATTAGCCGAAGTTGTGACTTAGTGTTTTCTGCCGGAAGCCTGAAACCTACTTCATAAAATGTCCTTGCATTTGGTAAACTCTATCAAAATGGAAATCTTTCATATAAACAAAATCTGTTCAGTGTGCAAAATTTTCAAGACTTAATGATTTTGGGAAAAAGATGTCGACGAAACTCACCTTTGATGAAGAATCTGCAGCTGCTATAATGTTATTTGATAGTGACAACGCTGCTGGCTCGCCATTGGTTAGACCTGTTATTGTTAACCCCCAAGGTTCTAATTCGGTTAACAACATAGTTTAAAATGAGGTATTTGAAGATGCTACTAAGTACAATGAGTCATCGGAAGATGATGAATATCATGATGCGACTGAAGGCACTTCAGCTCCAGCTGCTCCCGTTCAAGGTGCTTCTGTAGAAACTCCTCATGTGCAGAATGTTGATACTGCTGAAGGGAATGCATCCACTTCTACGCCTGTTCCCAGTGTGGAGTTGGTTGTTGATCTTAATATTAACAATTTGGGTATTAATGCTCGTGTTCCTGAAAATCCTGAAATGAGGATTCACAATACCCATCCGCAGCAGAACATTATAGGAGATGTCCAACGCGGGGTGCAGACGCGTAATCAGCTGAGAAACAACCAGAATGCTGGTTTGTATTTAGCCATCAGAGAATCTGGTTATCAAAATGATTGGTCCTTTGCGTGTTATGTTTCACAAGAAGAACCAAAATCTTGGAAAGAAGCCTTAAAGGATAATTCTTGGGTTGAAGCCATGCAGGATGAACTGCAGCAATTTCAAAAGTTAGGTGTTTGGAAGCTTGTTGAAAGGCCAGAGAACTACAAGAAAATTGGCAAACGCTGGGTTTATAAATGCAAGAAGGACGATCGTGGAGTAGTCATTCGTAACAAGGCGAGATTGGTTGTTTAGGGATTTCGTCAAATCGAAGGCATTGACTACAATGAAGTTTATGCACTTGTTGCACGTCTGGAAGCTATTCGGATCTTTCTAGCTTATTCTTCATTCAAAGGATTCAAAGTATACCAGATGGATGTCAAAGGTGCTTTCCTTCACGATGTGGTTCAAGAAGAGGTGCACGTCGAACAACCTCCGGGTTTTGAAGATCCTATTCACCCCGGTCGGGTTTAGTTGCTCAACAAAGCTCTTTATGGTTTACATCAAGCACCTAGGGCTTGGTATGCAACCTTATCCAACTATCTTCTGGAGAA
The DNA here is from genome assembly GCA_030545235.1 of Helianthus tuberosus. Classification (NCBI taxonomy): domain Eukaryota; kingdom Viridiplantae; phylum Streptophyta; class Magnoliopsida; order Asterales; family Asteraceae; genus Helianthus; species Helianthus tuberosus. The sequence continues at coordinate 199,514,585 of CM060447.1, forward strand.
TGGATTTCGACGAGGTCTTATTGATTGCACTCTCTTTATCAAGGAACAAGATGGAGATCTTCTGCTGGTGCAGGTATACGTTGACGATATAATTTTTGGTTCAACTAATGATTTATTGTGCAGGCAATTCGAGCATGTGATGCAAGAAAAGTTCGAGATGAGCGCAATGGGGGAAATGAATTTCTTTTTGGGCCCTCAATTTCAACAAACCGAGTCTGGGATATTCATCCATCAGAATAAATATGTTGGTGACATCTTGAGCCGATTCCAGATGTCTGATGCAACACCCATTGGTACCCCACTTCCGCAGAATCACGGGATTACTCCGAATCTGAAGGGTGAAAGAGTTAACTCTTCATACTATCGTGCTATGATCGGATCTCTCATGTATCTTACAGCCTTGAGGCCTGACATCATGTATCCAACGTGCCTGCTTGCAAGATATCAAGCCAACCCGAAGGCCTCGCATCTTTCTGCTGTCAAAAGGATTTTTCGCTATTTGAAGGGATGCCCTGACACCGGTCTGTGGTACCCTAGGGATGATAGCTTCGACTTAATTGCATACAATGATTCTGATTTTGGTGGTTGCAAAATTAATGGCAAATCAACAACAGCGGGATGTCAATTCTTAGGAAATCTCCTGGTCACGTGGCAGTGCAGGAAGAAAACATGTGTTGCTACATCAACTTGTGAAGCAGAATACATTGATGCCTCTAGTTGTTGCTCCCAAGTTCTTTGGATACAACAACAAATGCGCGACTACGGTTTTGAATTCCTATCTACTCCTATATTTGTTGATAATAATGCTGCCTTACAGATCACTAGAAATCATGTGCAGCATTCCAAGACCAAACACATCGAAATTAAATATCACTTCATACGTGATTGTTTTGACAAAAGATTAATCGATGTTGTTAAAGTTCACACCGATCACCAACGTGCCGACCTGTTTACAAAAGCTTTTGATAAATCACGTTTTGATTATCTACTTTTGGTCAATGGCATTAAGGTGATAACCGAGTAACTTCTTTGGCTAATCGTTTTTGTAAATATTTTCTTTAAAAACTCTAAAAATTCAAAAAGATTTTCACCTTTTAGCATTTTAGGGGGAGTAAAGTCAAGAAAATACAAAAACATTTAAAAAAATCAAAAATCCAAAAAGATGTCTTTACTTTCTGTCTTTCCGTTTGAAAAATTCAAAATTAAAAAAAAATTAATTATTAGAAAATCAAAAAATGAGTTTCCTGGATAAAGGAAGATGATGATATTCACTGGTGTGGTCGGTCAACATGTTCAAAATATAAAACAAAAAAAATTAATTAAGAAATGATAAGTATCTCTACTAACGATGTATCGGTAGACTCACAATCAGACTAAAATGTGCAGGATGATACAAACCTTAAATCGACTGAAGACCAGGTGGGAACCACACATTGGCATATGGTCTTAGTACCGAAATTTCGTTTGATTGGTTGCCGAGGTTCTGAGATATTCGGTCTTTATGCTGTTTTATCATCTGGGTATCATGGTTGTATCTTTTACCGAAAAAATAACGGAGACGAAGTCTAGATCTTCCATGATACTATACATACGTGTACATACTGCATACGACCTCAATAAGTGATCAACAATCACATGTCCAATCAAATAACTGATAATTTTATCACATTTATCCGGGAGTCAAGTTCGTCTCTCTGCTGTACATTGTACTGACCTGTTCACGGACTTGCTTCTGTGCCCTCATGCATATGAAAATCAAGTTCCTCTTCAATAAGTGATTCTATCACATAGGGTTTGTTTTCAATAAAAAATAAGTGAGTATCTCACATTCTTTTATACGGTCAAACAGATGATAAACGGTATACTCACCGGTAAGATGAACTCTCGTGCATACCTTGATACGGGAATGTGTCGTGTGTGGATGAACACCAGTCGGTAAGTATAAATCATACCTTAACGTATCCCCTCGCCATGATTACATTTGATAAGTTGAGTTTATGTGGACAACAATACCGATAATAGTTATAGGATGCTTTTTAAATGTTAACTAATTGAACAACAAGAGCGTTTTGGAGTGACCGTACACTGATATGATTCTCTTACTGTCACGGCCCAGGTCCGCCCTTGTGTCTCACGAACATCCTAAGCAACAGCTCCTGAAAACACATGTGAAAATAGGTACGTCAGCATAAAAATGCCTGTGAGATACATAGGTTTTATGAAAATAGGATTCATGACTTGAGTTTAAAGAAATGTTTAATAAAAGTTAGTCATGAACCTTGTAAATTGTTTTGTTAACCAAAGTCTTGTGAAAAATATGTTGTTTGTATAAAATGTATGAGTCCAAATTTAGTCAAGTAATGTGTAACAATTGTTATGTATGGTAAGTAAAGTGTAGTCACATAAACCAAATGTAAAAATGTACAAAACATGGCATTTTGAATATATCAAAAAGTTATGTTTTGCAAAGTAAATGCATGTATTATTGATACAAACACTTATGTGGTAAGTTAACGCATACATTCAAGCCTTGAGACAGACGGATAACCCTAAGTCAAGGTTATCAAAAGAAATGTTTTCGGATTTGGTCATTCCATCCATCCAAACAAACCTAGGATTTTAGGAACGGGATTTGTCAAGTCCTATGGTACCATTACTTACTACCGAGCGGCGTAGCTAATGTTAATGAACGTATATAAGTCCCGTTTGTTCAAACCAAATGTTATACCAAGTGTAAACATGTTATATGAAAACAATGTACTAAGTATGCTAAGTTAACATACAAAGCAAAGCAATGTAATGTAAATCATGTACTATAAGTGTACTAAATGAACATAGCAAGTATATGATGTGAAAACAGGAAAGCACGAAAGTAACAAGTAGGCACATGTGTTTCACCCCAAAACGGTTTGAAAACAGTAAAAGAGGGGTCTATGTACTCACCTTGATTTCGGGTAAGTCCAAACAAGTATGCAAAGTGTGAGAGTTTTGGCGGGAACAAGGTTTTTCCACGTTACTCTAATGGTTTGAACATGCACAAAATATTGCAATTGGTATCAACAAATATTGTTAATTGTAAACTGGAAACTAAGTCCATGGTGTTTGGTATGGTTTAACAAAAACGGTAACTATGGGTTTGAACAACTTAATTGGGGATCTTGGTAAATAAGTAGGATTCAAAGGGATTATTTATGAGAAATATATTTTCTTAAAATAATCAACTATATATATTATGTTAAAGTGGAATACATGATAATTATCTAACAATTATCTAAATAATTAATTTAAATCAGAATAATTAAAAATAATATTTTTAATTATAAACCTGGAATATCACTGATTTAAGATAATTATTTTGGCCCTTGAAATCATTTTATATAAATAAAATGAATTAAAATGGTTATGATAACAATAAATAAGTTTATATAAGTTTAATTATCTAAATAATTAACTTTAATAAAATTTAGGCTCTAAATTTATATAAACTCAGTAACATGTATATCTAAAGTAGGGGAGACTGTAACCACCTCGATTTTCAGACATGTACTTGTTTGATGCACATAATAGTGGTTACCATATATTGAAATACAATTTGTTCGATACATGCTTTGTTTCATGCTTTTACATGATTTACCGGCACAAACACGTGAATATTTGCAAATTTGATTGAGTTTCATACTTACAAACAAGGCTACATTAGTTACAAGGGCCTAATACGTCATTATGTGAAAGTATAAGTTAAGGGACCTAATTGTCATTTCTTGAAACTTGCTTGAAAACGTTGATTTTAAGTCCGAGGACTAAAACCGTCATTTTTAGAAAGTACAAAAGTTTCGGGTTAAAAATGTAATTTTTGAAAACTTAAAGTTTAGGGTCCTTTATGTCATTTTTGAAACTTATATTTTAAATAAAATAAATAAATTTATTTTTGAATTAAAGTCAAGGGGCCTTTCGGTCATTTCTTGAAACTAGTACTTCAGGGACTGATGTTGATATTATAGAAACTTATTTAACCGAAAAGCTCTAACCGAGTTAACTTTTATATAAGGTTTTCTTAATTGAAGTCTAACCTAGTTAATCTTTTAACGGTACTATTACAGGGACCAATCGTGCTATTTCAGAACCACAGGGACCAAAGTGCAATTTTTAAAACTTTAAATCAAAAAAAAAATAAGCAAAACCGGTAACTAGGGGGTTTCGAACTCGGGACCTTATGCTTAGAAAGTGAACATGTGACAGGCTGGGCTAGGCCCTCATCCAGTATATATTTGAAATCATGTTATATATATACACATACTATCATATTAAATATTATATAATTCAAATCGGAACACCCGCGTCTGATCACCGGACTTAATCCCCAATCACGTGTTAAGTGGGTTATCTGCCCAACAATACATGCATGCTGAACATTCCCTTCGAAACCAACAAACCACGCTCGTTTAATTATTCCATACCCGTGCCTGACATCGTTTAATTCGACAAATTTTATAAAAGTCGAAGTGGGATTCAAACCACTATAATTTGTCGATTACAGTTTGAATTGTTATGTTATTTATGAACCTTTAACATCTACAAACCCCCACACACCTTCAAATCACACAAACACTTCGAAAACAACCTCCTGTTCGCCTCTGCAAGTCTCGCCGGAAAACCATCTCCGGAGCTTAGTCGAGCCGCCATTCCAGACGATACCGGATCCGTTTTACTTGTTAAATCAGTATGTTATTACTTATATTACGTTTTTGAAACTTTAATTGCATTATAATCATGTTTTGAATCGAAATCGAATTGGGTTTGACTTTCATTGACCGAATTTGGGGAAGAAGATGAACAGTGTTCATCTTTTATATTTTTAGTTATTTATTTTATTTAACAGTTTTATTCATTTAATTCATAATAAATCGACATCAATTAGTTAAAGTCCGAAAATTTTAGCAAAGTTATTTTGAACACTGATACTTATATTAAAAATAAAATACTAGTCAAAATATTTATAAAACTAATTTTTATATATTAAAACAGTTTTAACATTTAAAAATTTATAATAAATTTATTTTTATGAGTTAACTACTGAAATTTTTATGGTCATTATTTTAAGTAATAATCTTTACAAAATTAATTTTTTTACTGATAATTAATATGATTTTGATATTTTTATAAATAAAACAGTATTTACACTTTAAAAGTATAGTCTAATTTAATATTTAAATTATATATAATTTGCGTCCAAAATTATTTTTATGATATTACATGCATTATTTTTAGTTTATATAAATTAGGTTACTGTTTGGTTATTTACAGATTATTTTACATAATTAAATCAGTTAAATCATTTAATTAAACTTAACAGTTTTAATTATATAATTATATGAATTCTGCTCAAAAATATTTTTATAACAAAATACACATGTTTCTGAGTTTATTAAAAGTCTCAAACTATTTTGGGCAATTTCAGATTATTTTTAATAATTAATCTGATAAACTTAAATACTGATATTTTAACCATTTTTATTCCATCTATTTATATAAAAATATTCAAAAGCTCTAATAATTACTGTAAGTCAGTAATATTACATGTTAATAATTAAAAATGTTATTTTAATTCTTCTGATTTAAACTAATTATTTAGATAATTATCATGTTATTTCATTTTTAAACTATATATAACTGTTTATTTTAGAAATATATATTCTGCCATGATTATTATTTTAAATCAGATATATACATGTTCAATAATTAAAAATGTTATTTTTAATTATCTTGCCTTAAATTAAATTTTAGATAATTAATTATATAAGTGCAGATTTTAGTTAAATACATATTTATTTTCTGTTTTAATTATACAAATGTTATTTCTAATCCAGAATTTGCATAACTTAGTTATTTATATAAAATACAATGTTCTTAAATAATCCATGCATACTTATCCCCCGTTTCCCCCAAACAAGACTGTTTAAACCCGTAGTTACCTTTCTGGTCAAACCGTCAGAGACATTAGACATAGTTTCCTGTTTATACAGTTACGCATTTTACCCATTGTTGATGCAATATTCCATGTTGTTTTGGTGCATGTTCAAATACAATTAGAGTGACGTGGAAATCATGTTCCCGCTAAACTCTTACCCGTTTACTTGTTTGGAAATTATTCGCAAACAAGGTGAGTTCATAGTCCTCTTTTTACATTATTTTTGGGATGAAAAATATGATATAATGTGATACAAACTCATTTGCAATTTGTGGCTATGTTGATCCGTCTTTGCAATTGTCTGATAACACATTTAGAAGTATGGATGTTCCCCATTCATATCTCTAGTTTTTGCATTGTTACATTTGTTGCTTAACAGTTACATTCATTAACTCCGTGCAAACCCAGCGGTACAATGGAAGATGTGAATCCCAACTACCACCAAAATCGATCACACAAGCTCTAAGCATATCCTCCAAAGTCTGGATTGTTCTTTCAGTTTGGCCATCTGTTTGGGGATGATAAGCTGTGCTCAGATTGAGTTGGGTCCCCATAGCAGATTGCATGGTTCTCCAAAAACGAGAAGAGAAGCGAGCATCTCTGTCAGAAATAATGTTCAAAGGAACACCATGTCGAGATACGATTTCATCCACATAGATTTTAGCCAGCCTTTCAGCAGAAAAATCCTCACGTATTGGCAAGAAATGTGCTGACTTAGTAGGACGATCAACAACTACCCAGATGGCATCATGACCCTTTTTAGTGCGCGGAAGTTTGGTAATAAGATCCATAGCAATGTTTTCCCATTTCCAAACTGGAATCTCTGGTTGCTCCAAAAGACCAGAAGGATGTTGGTGTTCAGCCTTGACCTTAAGACAAGTAAGGCATTTTGAAACATACAAGGCAATGTCTTTCTTCATACCGGGCCACCAATACCGAGTACGAAGATCCTTATACATCTTATCTGAGCCAGGATGAATAGAATAACGAGACTTATGAGCTTCATCCATAAGCAAAGTGCGGAGATCATCTAGGCTTGGGACCCACAAACGGTCCATGAAATAATACGATCCATCGTCCTTCAGTTCAAGATCAGGCTTAATGTGATAGGGTAATTCCTTACCCATCAAGTCTTGTGAAACACAAGCATGTTGAGCCTGAGAAATGCGGGCTTGAATATCAGATCGAGCTTGAATATCAGATTGAACACGAACACAATGAAGCTTAGTACGTTCCTTACGACTCAAAGCATCGGCTACGACATTCGCCTTACCAGGATGGTAGCGAATTTCGCAGTCATAGTCATTTAGAAGCTCAACCCAGCGTCGTTGCCTCATGTTGAGTTCTTTCTGATTGAAGATGTGCTGAAGACTTTTGTGGTCAGTGAAAACCACACATTTAGTACCATACAAATAGTGTCTCCAGATCTTAAGAGCGAAGACAACTGCACCCAACTCAAGATCATGAGTGGTGTAGTTCTTCTCATGCACCTTCAATTGTCTTGATGCGTAGGCTATGACTTTGTTCCTTTGCATCAGAACACAGCCAAGACCCAATTTAGATGCATCGCAATAAACAACGAAATCATCATTGCCCTCAGGCAAAGTTAGAATGGGCGCGTCACAAAGCTTCTGCTTTAAGGTCTGAAACGCTTCTTCTTGTTTAAATCCCCATTCAAAGGATTTGTTCTTCTGAGTTAGAGCAGTTAAAGGAACTGCAATCTTTGAGAAATTCTCTATGAAGCGGCGGTAATAACCCGCGAGACCAAGAAAAGAACGAACCTCAGTAGGGGTAGTAGGCAATGTTTTAAAAACCGGTAAATACCGGCCGGTTATACCGGTATTTCCGTTTCCAGTTGTAAATCCGGTACGAAACGCCACGGTAAATAAGTGAAACGGCATAAGGTTTGTACCAGCAGTAAAATCCAGTATTCCGGTTTGAAACGTAATACCGGTACCGGCCCAAGGTTATTTTAGTTTGGGTTGTTACTTATTTTATTATATATGTTATTTATCTTACGTAATTTTTATATATTATAATTATTCGTAACTAAAACTTCTTATTTAATATTGTATGAAACAAAAATAGTTATCCTCTAGTTGATGAGGATAGCGATAATAGTGAATTTTATCTTTTATGCGATCATGAACTTGATGTATTAACACTCAAATGACTTAAACATATTGCACACTTTCGTTTAAAAGAGCTTGTTGGAAAATTGAATGATTTTCAATTATTTTTGGGATTATTTTTTTATTATGGATTAGCTTTTAGATTATCTTTTAATATGTAATCATGCATTTTTTTATTAACTTTTGAGTTGATGTTGTAATTTATGAAATTATAGAGTTAACCAGTCAACCCGGTTGAACTGCTCGATACAACCTGGTTCAACCGGTTGAACCATTTTTTAGACTAATCCGGTTTAATTTAAAAACCGGGTTTTAAAACATTGGTAGTAGGCGTATCCCAGTCCTTAATCGCACTGATCTTTGAGGGATCTACATGAATACCTTGTTCGTTGACAATATGCCCCAAAAATTGAACCTCCTTAAGCCAAAATTCGCACTTGGAGAATTTGGCGAAAAGTTGCTCTTTCTTTAGGAGTTCCAGAGTAAGACGAAGATGTTGCTCATGATCAGCTTGCGTCTTAGAATATATCAAGATGTCATCAATAAAAACGATGATGAACTTATCTAAATAAGGCTTACAAACCCTATTCATCAAGTCCATGAAAACAGCAGGAGCATTAGTCAAACCGAACGGCATAACTGTAAACTCATAATGCCCATAACGGGTGCGGAACACTGTCTTGGGAATATCTTCTTCATGTACACGAAGTTGATGATACCCAGAACGAAGATCAATCTTCGAAAAATAAGAAGCACCCTGTAACTGGTCAAAGAGATCATCGATGCGAGGTAGGGGATATCGATTCTTGATGGTGAGCTTGTTCAGCTCACGATAATCGATGCACATCCTGAAGGATCCATCCTTCTTCTTGACAAAAAGAACGGGAGCACCCCAAGGTGAAAAACTAGGACGAATAAGACCTTTGTCAGATAGCTCCTGAAGCTGCTTAGACAACTCTTGCATCTCAGACGGTGCAAGACGATATGGAGATCTGGCAATGGGATTTGCACCAGGTACGAGATCAATACGGAACTCGACTTGGCGTGCTGGGGGTAGACCAGGTAACTCTTCAGGAAACAGCTCCGGATAATCCTGAACGACAGGGATATCTTGAATGGACTTACCTTTGCCTTTATCTGCTGTAACATGTGCCAAGAAGACCACATAATTCTTTCGTAGATACTTCCGAGCTTGAGTACAAGACATGAGCTTGAGACTACTAGCAGGTTTCTCACCACGAACCTGTAGGATCTCTCCTGACGAAAGCGGCACCCGAACAACCTTCTCAAAACAAACTACCTCCGCGTGATGCTTGGCTAACCAATCCATACCCACAATAATTTCGAAGCTTCCAAGTTGCATGGATGTGAGGTCAATAGGAAAAAGATGATCGTTAAGGTTCAATTGGCAATTGCGAAGAACAGAATCAAGAACAACGGGATTACCACTCGCAACTTCTACTGTCAAATGCTTACCTAGTTTCGTTCTAGACATGCGTAGCAATGGCTCAAAAGATAATGACACAAAACTCTTATCGGGCACCAGAATAAAAAAGAACAGATGCGGGTTGATTATTGACAAAGAACGTACCGTTAACCACTTCATTGTCTGCTTGCGCCTCTTGTGCATTCATGTTGAAGACTCGACCTCGAGCCTGAACCTGAGCTGGATTCGCATTCACCAATCTTGGACACTGATTACGATAGTGGGTCAGATCCCCAACAGTTATAACAAGAACCTGGTGGGTAGTGAGGTCGTGCAGCTTGACCTTGTTGTTGAGCAAGAGGCTGAGCAACTTGTTGAGCCGGGTTCTGAGCTGCCCGATTCTGATTAGCAGGAATGCGGTATGTATCAGCAAGATGACCATTTCTTCCACAGTTAGTGCAATGACGACATTGGAGATGTGGTAGGTGATGGCCGTTACACCTGTTGCACAAAGGTGCATTGCCAAGATAAGGCCTCTTGGCGGGTGGCTGCGCAGGCTGATTTGGTGCAGCTTGAGCCTGTGCAGTTACGGCGTAGTTTTGGGAAGCCTTGCGCTTCCTAGAACCCTTCGAGGAACCAGAATCCTTACCCTTATTTTTTTACCTTTCATGCTATCCTCTTTGTCAGACGCTTGCTTCTTACCTTTCTCCCCCTTTCTGTGCAACTTACCATTTCGAATCTGTGACTCAGTCAATGTTGCTGCTAACTCGATCGCCTGACGGACTGTGGTAGGGTTACTACCAGTAACGATGTCTTGCACTGAGTCAGGTAGACCATCGACGTACCTTTCGATAGCCTTATCGAGTGGGGTAACCATTGTTGGGCATAACAAACTTAGCTCCTCATATCTATCAGTATACGCCCGGTGCTCGCCACTATCGTGTTTCAGGTCATCAAACTCCCTTTCCAAAGCTCGCAGTTCATGACGAGGACAAAACTCCCTCATCATAAGAGTTCTAAGTTCAGCCCATGTTTGTGCTAGAGCAACTTCTGCACCACGGTCTCTCATAACCCCGTTCCACCATGTAAGCGCCCTCTTCTGAAACACACTGGAAGCAAACTCGACTTTGCGATTATCAGGACACTGAACGTGATGGAAAGTATTCTCAATGCTCTCGAACCATTGAAGAAGCCCAGTTGCTCCCTCGGAACCACTAAACTTGAGCGGGTTAGCCGAGTTAAAACTCTTGAAATTGCATGGAGCATTGTTGTTGTTGTTGGCTTGGTTCCATTGAGCAATAAGATTTGGGAATGCAGCAGCCATGTGCTGTGCGATGATTTCTGCCAGTTCATCATTTGGTAGCGGATTTTCGCGTCGAGGAGGCATTCTAAAAGAGGAAACATGAAAAGAACGAGTGAGATGATTAGATGAAAAGAATGATATGAAACAAAAATCGACAAAAGCAAAGATGGTGGTCATTCGTCCGTATCACAAAGCAAACAAACGACACACAGTGACTAATCAAAGTAAATGGGTCAAAAAAATAATGTATCGCGAAGACATGCTCGCCTATAAGTGAACACTCATCTTTGCTTTTGTCGATTTTTGTTTCATCTCATTCTTTTCATCTAATCATCTCACTCGTTCATTTCATGTTTCCTCTTTTAGAATGCCTGGGAATTCTTACCTGGGAATTCTTGGGATGAGTGTTCACTTATAGGCGAGCATGTCTTCGCAATACATTATTTTTTTTGACCCATTTACTTTGATTAGTCACTGTGTGTCGTTTGTTTGCTTTGTGATACGGACGAATGACCACCATCTTTGCTTTTGTCGATTTTTGTTTCATCTCATTCTTTTCATCTAATCATCTCACTCGTTCCTTTCATGTTTCCTCTTTTAGAATGCCTCATCGACGCGAAAATCCGCTACCAAATGATGAACTGGCAGAAATCATCGCACAACACATGGCTGCTGCATTCCCAAATCTTATTGCTCAATGGAACCAAGCCAACAACAACAACAATGCTCCATGCAATTTCAAGAGTTTTAACTCGGCTAAACCGCTCAAGTTTAGTGATTCTGAGGGAGCAAGTGGGCTTCTTCAATGGTTCGAGAGCATTGAGAATACTTTCTGTCACGTTCAGTGTCCTGATAATCGCAAAGTCGAGTTTGCTTCATGTGTGTTTCAGAAGAGGGCGCTTACATGGTGGAACGGGGTTATGAGAGACCGTGGTGCAGAAGTTGCTCTAGCACAAACATGGGCTGAACTTAGAACTCTTATGATGAGGGAGTTTTGTCCTCGTCATGAACTGCGAGCTTTGGAAAGGGAGTTTGATGACTTGAAACAGGATAGTGGCGAGCACCGGGCGTATACTGATAGATATGAGGAGCTGAGTTTGTTATGCCCAACAATGGTTACCCCACTCAATAAGGCTATCGAAAGGTACGTCGATGGTCTACCTGACTCAGTGCAAGACATCGTTACTGGTAGTAACCCTACCACAGTCCGTCAGGTGATCGAGTTAGCAGCAACATTGACTGAGTCGCAGATTCGGAAGGGTAAGTTGCACAGAAAGGGGGAGAAAGGTAAGAAGCAAGCGTCTGACAAAGAGGATAGCAAGAAAGGTAAAAACAAGAAGGGTAAGGATTCTGGTTCCTCGAAGGGTTCTAGGAAGCGCAAGGCTTCCCAAAACTACGCCGTTACTGCACAGGCTCAAGCTGCACCAAATCAGCCTGCGCAGCCACCCGCCAAGAGGCCTTATCTTGGCAATGCACCTTTGTGCAACAGGTGTAACGGCCATCACCTACCACATCTCCAATGTCGTCATTGCACTAACTGTGGAAGAAATGGTCATCTTGCTGATACATGCCGCATTCCTGCTAATCAGAATCGGGCAACTCAGAACCCGGCTCAACAAGTTGCTCAGCCTCTTGCTCAACAACAAGGTCAAGCTGCACGACCTCACTACCCACCAGGTTCTTGTTATAACTGTGGGGATCTGACCCACTATCGTAATCAGTGTCCAAGATTGGTGAATGCGAATCCAGCTCAGGTTCAGGCTCGAGGTCGAGTCATCAACATGAATGCACAAGAGGCGCAAGCAGACAATGAAGTGGTTAACGGTACATTCTTTGTCAATAATCAACCCGCGTCTGTTCTTTTTTATTCTGGTGCCGATAAGAGTTTTGTGTCGTTATCTTTTGAGCCATTGCTACGCATGTCTAGAACGAAACTAGGTAAGCCTTTGACTGTAGAAGTTGCGAGTGGTAATCCCGTTGTTCTTGATTCTGTTCTTCGCAATTGCCAATTGAACCTTAACGATCATCTTTTTCCTATTGACCTCACACCCATGCAACTTGGAAGCTTCGACATTATTGTGGGTATGGATTGGTTAGCCAAGCATCACGCGGAGGTAGTTTGTTTTGAGAAGGTTGTTCGGGTGCCGCTTTCGTCAGGAGAGATCCTACAGGTTCGTGGTGAGAAACCTGCTAGTAGTCTCAAGCTCATGTCTTGTACTCAAGCTCGGAAGTATCTACGAAAGAATTATGTGGTCTTCTTGGCACATGTTACAGCAGATAAAGGCAAAGGTAAGTCCATTCAAGATATCCCTGTCGTTCGGGATTATCCGGAGCTGTTTCCTGAAGAGTTACCTGGTCTACCCCTAGCACGCCAAGTCGAGTTCCGTATTGATCTCGTACCTGGTGCAAATCCCATTGCCAGATCTCCATATCGTCTTGCACCATCCGAGATGCAAGAGTTGTCTAAGCAGCTTCAGGAGCTATCTGACAAAGGTTTTATTCGTCCTAGTTTTTCACCTTGGGGTGCTCCCGTTCTTTATGTCAAGAAGAAGGATGGATCCTTCAGGATGTGCATCGATTATCGCGAGCTGAACAAGCTGACCATCAAGAATCGATATCCCCTACCTCGCATCGATGATCTCTTTGACCAGTTACAGGGTGCTTCTTGTTTTTCGAAGATTGATCTTCATTCTGGGTATCATCAACTTCGTGTACATGAAGAAGATATTCCCAAGACAGCGTTCCGCACCCGTTATGGGCATTATGAGTTTACAGTTATGCCGTTCGGTTTGACTAATGCTCCTGCTGTTTTCATGGACTTGATGAATAGGGTTTGTAAGCCTTATTTAGATAAGTTCATCATCGTTTTTATTGATGACATCTTGATATATTCTAAGACGCAAGCTGATCATGAGCAACATCTTAGTCTTACTCTGGAACTCCTAAAGAAAGAGCAACTTTTCGCCAAATTCTCCAAGTGCGAATTTTGGCTTAAGGAGGCTCAATTTTTGGGGCATATTGTCAACGAACAAGGTATTCATGTAGATCCCTCCAAGATCAGTGCGATTAAGGACTGGGATACACCTACTACCCCTACTGAGGTTCGTTCTTTTCTTGGTCTCGCGGGTTATTACCGCCGCTTCATAGAGAATTTCTCAAAGATTGCAGTTCCTTTAACTGCTCTAACTCAGAAGAACAAATCCTTTGAATGGGGATTTAAACAAGAAGAAGCGTTTCAGACCTTAAAGCAGAAGCTTTGTGACGCGCCCATTCTAACTTTTCCTGAGGGCAATGATGATTTCGTTGTTTATTGCGATGCATCTAAATTGGGTCTTGGCTGTGTTCTGATGCAAAGGAACAAAGTCATAGCCTACGCATCAAGACAATTGAAGGTGCATGAGAAGAACTACACCACTCATGATCTTGAGTTGGGTGCAGTTGTCTTCGCTCTTAAGATCTGGAGACACTATTTGTATGGTACTAAATGTGTGGTTTTCACTGACCACAAAAGTCTTCAGCACATCTTCAATCAGAAAGAACTCAACATGAGGCAACGAGGCTGGGTTGAGCTTCTAAATGACTATGACTGCGAAATTCGCTACCATCCTGGTAAGGCGAATGTCGTAGCCGATGCTTTGAGTCGTAAGGAACGTACTAAGCTTCATTGTGTTCGTGTTCAATCTGATATTCAAGCTCGATCTGATATTCAAGCCCGCATTTCTCAGGCTCAACATGCTTGTGTTTCACAAGACTTGATGGGTAAGGAATTACCCTATCACATTAAGCCCGATCTTGAACTGAAGGGCGATGGATCGTATTATTTCATGGACCGTTTATGGGTCCCAAGCCTAGATGATCTCCACACTTTGCTTATGGATGAAGCTCATAAGTCTCGTTATTCTATTCATCCTGGCTCAGATAAGATGTATAAGGATCTTCCTACTCGGTATTGGTGGCCCGGTATGAAGAAAGGCATTGCCTTGTATGTTTCAAAATGCCATACTTGTCTTAAGGTCAAGGCTGAACACCAACATCCTTCTGGTCTTTTGGAGCAACCAGAGATTCCAGTTTGGAAATGGGAAAACATTGCTATGGATCTTATTACCAAACTTCCGCGCACTAAAAAGGGTCATGATGCCATCTGGGTAGTTGTTGATCGTCTTACTAAGTCAGCACATTTCTTGCCAATACGTGAGGATTTTTCTGCTGAAAGGCTGGCTAAAATCTATGTGGATGAAATCGTATCTCGACATGGTGTTCCTTTATACATTATTTCTGACAGAGATGCTCGCTTCTCTTCTCGTTTTTGGAGAACCATGCAATCTGCTATGGGGACCCAACTCAATCTGAGCACAGCTTATCATCCCCAAACAGATGGCCAAACTGAAAGAACAATCCAGACTTTGGAGGATATGCTTAGAGCTTGTGTGATCGATTTTGGTGGTAGTTGGGATTCACATCTTCCATTGATTGAATTCTCCTACAACAACAGTTACCACTCCAGCATCAACATGGCTCCTTTCGAGGTTCTCTATGGTCGAAAATGTCGTTCACCAGTCTGCTGGAATGAGATAGGTGAGGCTCAACTTACTGGACCTGACCTCATTCTAGAGACAACTGATAAGATTAAGAAAGTTCGTGATAACCTTCAGACAGCTCGAAGCCGTCAAAAGAGTTACGCGGACCAAGGACGCAAGCCCATGGAATTTCAAGTTGGTGATCGTGTATTACTTAAGGTCTCACCTTGGAAGGGTGTGATCAGATTTGGAAAGAAAGGAAAACTTGCACCTAGATACGTTGGACCTTTCAAAATCGTCGAAAGAATCGGTAAGGTAGCCTACAGACTCGAGTTACCTCCTGAACTTGGGAATGTTCATCCAACTTTCCATGTGTCCAATCTCAAGAAGTGCTTAGCTGACGAGAACCTCCACATACCGCTTGACGAAATTCGTGTTGATAAAACACTGCACTTTATCGAGAAACCTATGGAGATAGTGGACCGTACATTCAGACAGTTGAAGAACAAACGGATTCATTTGGTCAAGGTTCGCTGGGAATCCAAACGTGGCCCCGAGTTTACTTGGGAACGTAAGGACCAGATGAAGGCGAAATATCCGCATTTGTTTTCACAAGTTTCCTCTAAATAAAATTTCGGGACGAAATTTTCTAAAGTAGGGGAGACTGTAACCACCTTGATTTTCAGACATGTACTTGTTTGATGCACATAATAGTGGTTATCATATATTGAAATGCAATTTGTTTGATACATGCTTTGTTTTATGCTTTTATGTGATTACCGGCTCAAACACGTGAATATTTGCAAATTTAATTGAGTTTCATACTTGTAAACAAGGCTACGTTAATTACAAGGGCCTAATGTGTCATTATGTGAAAATATAAGTTGAGGGACCTTTTTGTCATTCCTTAAAACTTGCCCAAAAACTTTGGTTTTAAGTCCGAGGACTAAAACCGTCATTTTTAGAAAGTACAAAAGTCCGGGGACTAAGTTGTCATTTTTGAAACCTTATAAGTTTTAGGTTAAAAATGTAATTTTTGAAAACTATAAAGTTTAGGGTCCATTATGACATTTTTGAAACTTATTTTATAAATAAAATAAATATATAAATTTTTGAAATAAAAGTCTAAGGGCCAATTAGTCATTTTCTTAAACTAGTACTTCAGGGACTGAAATGGTCATTTTGAAACTATTTTTAACTGATTAATC
The DNA here is from genome assembly GCA_030545235.1 of Helianthus tuberosus. Taxonomy (NCBI): domain Eukaryota; kingdom Viridiplantae; phylum Streptophyta; class Magnoliopsida; order Asterales; family Asteraceae; genus Helianthus; species Helianthus tuberosus. Next base: position 199,531,139 of record CM060447.1, read on the forward strand.
CTAACCGGGTTAATTATTATATAAGGAATTCTATTTAAATACATAACCTAGTTAACCTTTTTAACTGAACTATTCAGGGGACTGTTTGTGCAAGTTCCATAACCTCAGGGACTAAAGTGTAAATTTCGAAACTTAAAAAAAAAAAAAGAAACAAACCCCGGTCACGGGGGGGATCGAACTCGGGACCTTTAGTATAGCAAGTGACATTGTGACCGGTCGGGCTAAGCCCTAATCCGGTATATATCGTGAACCGAATAATATATATACACACACTTCCATATTAAATAATATAATTCAAATAACCGGAAACCGCGTCTGTTCGCCGGAATTATACCCAAACCACCAGCTTAGTGGGTTCACTGTCCAAAGCTTTGCACGCGGAATCTTACCTCGAAACCAATTCATTGTCGTTTTTATCCGACATACCTTCGTGCCTTACCACCATAAACTGAAGTTTTTATATAAAATTCATAGTGGATCGATTCCACTGATTTTTGACGTTATGTGTCGAATTGATCGGTTATTTAAGTCCCTCAGACCTTTACGAACCTACTACCATACTTCAAAATCACTAACACCATCGAAAATACCCTCTGTTTGTCTGCAACTCGCCGGAAATCGGAGCACGCCGGAAGTTTAGTCGACACGCTATTCCGACCGATACCGGATCGGTTTTAATCGTTCATCCGGTATGATTATACTTATACAATGTTCCTGCAAATTTAATTGAATTATAATCATGTTCTGATCGGGTAATCGGGCGTGTTGACTTCTGTTGACCAATTCGGGGAAGAAGATGAACAGTAGTATTATTATTTATTTTCTTTTATTTAACAGTTTATTCATTAATTCATAATAAATCGTTTATAATTAGTTAAAACCTGAAAATTTTAGCATAATTACTTTAAACACTGATACATTTATTAAAAATACAAAACCTGCAAAATTATTTATAAAACTATTTTATTTAATTAAAAACAGTTTTAATCTTAAAAATTTATAATAAATCGATTTTTATGAGTTAATTACTGAAATTTTTATGATAATTATTTTGAGTGGTAAACTTTATAAAAATAATATTCTTACTGATATTTTATATAATTTTGATATTTATATAAATAAATCAGTATTTACACTTAAAAGTATAGTTTAATTTAATATATTTAAATTATATAACTATACAATTTTTGCTCAAAAATATTTTCATGACAAAATACACATGTTTCTAAGTCTATAAAAAGTCAGAAGCTGTTTTGAGCATTTTCAGATCATTTGTAATAATTAAACTTTATAAACCTAAATACTGGTATTTTACCTTTTTAATTCCATTTTATGTTGAAAATTATTCAAAGGCCCTAATAATTATTATAAATCAGTAATATTTCATGTTCATAATTAAAAATATTATTTTTAATTATTCTGATTTAAATTAATTATTTAGATAATTGTTAGATAATTATCATGTATTTCACTTTAACATTATATATATATAGTTGATTATTTTAAGAAAATATATTTCTCACAAATAATCCCTTTGAATCCTACTTATTTACCGAGTTCCCCAAATTAAGTTGTTCAAACCCATAGTTACCGTTTATGTCAAACCATACCAAACACCATGGACTTAGTTTCCAGTTTACAATTAACAATATTTGTTGATACCAATTGCAATATTTTGTGCATGTTCAAACCATTAGAGTAACGTGGAAAAACCTTGTTCCCGCCAAAACTCTCACACTTTGCATACTTGTTTGGACTTACCCGAAATCAAGGTGAGTACATAGACCCCTCTTTTACTGTTTTCAAACCGTTTTGGGGTGAAACACATGTGCCTACTTGTTACTTTCGTGCTTTCCTGTTTTCACATCATATACTTGCTATGTTCATTTAGTACACTTATAGTACATGATTTACATTACATTGCTTTGCTTTGTATGTTAACTTAGCATACTTAGTACATTGTTTTCATATAACATGTTTACACTTGGTATAACATTTGGTTTGAACAAACGGGACTTATATACGTTCATTAACATTAGCTACGCCGCTCGGTAGTAAGTAATGGTACCATAGGACTTGACAAATCCCGTTCCTAAAATCCTAGGTTTGTTTGGATGGATGGAATGACCGAATCCGAAAACATATCTTTTGATAACCTTGACTTAGGGTTATCTGTCTGTCTCAAGGCTTGAATGTATGCGTTAACTTACCACATAAGTGTTTGTATCAATAATACATGCATTTACTTTGCAAAACATAACTTTTTGATATATTCAAAATGACTTGTTTTGTACATTTTTACATTTGGTTTATGTGACTACACTTTACTTACCATACATAACAATTGTTACACATTACTTGACTAAATTTGGACTCATACATTTTATACAAACAACATATTTTTCACAAGACTTTGGTTAACAAAACAATTTACAAGGTTCATGACTAACTTTTATTAAACATTTCTTTAAACTCAAGTCATGAATCCTATTTTAATAAAACCTATGTATCTCACAGGCATTTTGATGCTGACGTACCTATTTTCACATGTGTTTTCAGGAGCTGTTGCTTAGGATGTTCGTGAGACACTAGGGCGGACCTGTGCCTTAGAGACTTAAAAATAAAGATGGAACTAGTTTAATTATGTGATGAACTCTTCGTTTCAGTTGTTTTAAGACAATGTAACTCTCTGTTTGTTGAATAAATTTGACCCGATTCAGGAGCCGCGGGACAGAAAATCCCGTGGTATTTATTTAACAGCGGAAATTTTCTTCGGGATCTTTTTAAAACTGCAATTTCCCGATTATTTTATTTCACAATTCGGAATAAAACCCTGGTAATTTTCAATCATATGATTTCACTGAAAAATCATTATTTTACAAAACATGTTTCTTTATTTTATATTGAGCCACTTCCGTAAGCTTATAGTGCTTCACAACACTTTTCCTGGATCACAACAGATCACCTGAAACATGTTTGAAAAAGGTTTTGTCAGCGGGAAATACTGGTGAATCATTCTATTTATTAAAATGACACATTTGTTATAATTTACAGTATTAAGAGAGATTACTATGTTTACAGATATCAACCAACTACCCACGATATTTGTCACTCAACCATCCATCGGTAACCTCATTGTCCAATGGTGTCTGTGACTATGGTCATATCACTCATTGGCTAACCCGTTGTCCAATAGTGACGGTTATCAAGTAATGTATACAAAACCCCACATGCCGGCTGTAATTTGGTGATTACATAAACTTAATCACTGTAATTATAACCTTTGAAAATAAACATGATTTGAAAGTAATTTGATAAAAAGAGAATGACTCACATTGCAAATTTATATGAGCAGAGCTTAGCCTACTGATTAGCCTTTTTAACCTAAATTTAATAACACGCACACGCACTCGGTTAGTAACTAATACAACATTTACGATAACTCACGAGATTAAAACCTTCACAACGAATGACAAAGTGCGATACTTAAACATCCATCGAATTAACGACGAATGACAAAGCATAAACCCTAATGCGGGCAACACTTAAACATCCATTGGATAGTTTAATCGATCGGACATTGAATCGTAGCAGCGATCGAGTTAATACCCGGTATCGGAGCAGCACCTCGCTAATATAATTGATATTTTCGATTTCAGAGTACTAAAACTTCATTTTGGAGAATTCATTTCGACACCAGTGGATTGTGCAAGTGACAAGCTATTTATAGGTGAATTTAGGGCCTTACGCGGCCCGCGTAACCCATCCCTTATATCTTACGCGGCCCGCGTGGCCGCCCAGTCTACGAGTAGGCTTGACCAGTCACGAGTAGGTTAGCCAGCTGGACACTACGTGGATTCGGAACACTTATCCGGTCAACACATGTTTGACGCGGCCCGCGTAAGACATCCCTTGTCTCTTACGCGGCCCGCCTGAAACCTATAATGTTTGTTTTTTCTTGATTTTTGATGTAGGGTAAGGTTTCAGGGGTCCGGGTTTATACTTACGGGTATTTTTAGGACAATTTTGAGAGTCCTTACATTCTACCCACCTTATTTAAAATCTCGTCCTCGAGATTTATTGGAATAAATGAGGATACTTTCGCTTTATCTCTGATTCCAGCTCCCAAGTGTATTCAGGTCCTCTCTTTGAATCCCACTTGACTTTGACAAGTACTAATCGTTTGTGTTTGAGAAACTTCACTTTTCTGTCTTCTATTTGAAGAGGTTTCTCAACAAACTTTAACTTTTCGTTTACCTCTATATCTTTGAGAGGTACTACCAAAGATTCGTCTGATAGACATCTCTTGAGGTTGGATACATAAAATACATCACGTACTCCAGCTAACTCTTCTGGTAGTTGTAAACGATAAGCAACTGATCCTATACGTTGGATTACTGAAAATGGTCCTATGTATCGCGGACTTAGCTTTCCTTTCTTACCGAATCGAACTACTCCTTTCCAAGGGGATACTTTCAAAAGTACTTTATCTCCGACTTGAAATTCCAACAGCTTCCTTCTATTGTCTGCATAACTTTTCTGGCGATCTCGAGCTGTCTTTAACCTTTCCTTGATTTGAGTGATCTTATCAGTGGTTTCTTGTACTATTTCGGGACCTGATAATTGACTTTCTCCTATTTCTGCCCAACAAACTGGAGTTCTGCACTTTCGTCCGTACAGTGCTTCAAATGGGGCAGTTTCAATGCTTGAATGGTAACTATTGTTATAGGAGAATTCAATTAAAGGTAAATGGTCGTCCCAATTTCCACCAAAATCTATTACACATACTCTGAGCATGTCTTCCAGAGTTTGGATTGTCCGTTCACTTTGTCCGTCTGTTTGTGGATGATATGCAGTACTCAGATTTAGTCGAGTTCCCATTGCTTCTTGGAAACTTGTCCAAAAATGAGAAGTAAAACGACTATCCCTATCAGAAACAATGGAGAGTGGAACTCCATGTAAGGATACTACTTCATCTACGTACAACTTTGCCAACTTTTCCATGCTAAAGGTTTCTTTCAAAGGTAGAAAGTGAGCTGATTTGGTTAATCGATCCACAATTACCCAAATTGCATCATTACCTTTTCTGGTTTTGGGTAACTTAGTAACAAAATCCATTGTTATGAGTTCCCATTTCCATACAGGCATCTCTAGTTGTTGTAGTAGACCTGAAGGTTTCTGATGTTCTGCCTTAACTTGTGAACAAGTAAGACACTTAGAAACATATCGAGCTATATCCTTTTACATTCCTATCCACCAAAAGTAATTTCTTAAATCTTGGTACATCTTATTGTTTCCAGGGTGCATGGTATACCTAGATTTATGGGCTTCTTCTAAAATTTTATTTCTTAATTCTCCCTGTTTAGGTACCCAAATTCTTCTTTGGTGGAATCTCCAAATTCCATCATTTCCTTGCTCTAATTGTTTTAGTCTTCCTTTCATTCCTTCAGCATCATCCTTGATTGCTGTAGCTTGAACTTTTTTCAATTGTTCCATTAAATCTAATTGTAGATTTAATCTGAGAGCACGAACTCGCTTTTGCTTTTCATGATATTTACTACTTAAGGCATCTGCAACTACATTTGCCTTTCCTTCGTGATACTGAATATTACAGTCGTAGTCACTTAAGATTTCCATCCATCTCCTTTGCCTCATGTTCAACTCTTTTTGCCCAAATATGTACCTTAAACTTTTGTGATCCATATAGACAGTAAATTTACTTCCGTACAGATAATGTCTCCAAATCTTAAGGGCAAAAATTATGGCTCCTAATTCTAAGTCATGAGTTGTATAGTTTTCCTCGTGCTTTTTCAATTGCCTTGAAGCATACGCAATTACCTTCTTGCGTTGCATTAGCACACATCCTAATCCTAGTTTTGAAGCATCACAATATACTTCAAAATCTTCTATTCCTTCTGGCAAGGCTAGGATTGGAGCATTTGTTGACTTTTGCTTTAGAATCTTAAAAGCTTCTTCTTGCTTAGGTCCCCATTCAAACTTAATTGCTTTACAGGTTAGCATAGTTAATGGTACAACTATTTTGGAAAAATCCTTAATAAACCGTCTATAATATCCAGCTAAACCTATAAAACTTCTAATTTCCATTGCGGATTGTGGAACCTTCCATTTGGTAATTGCCTCTATCTTAGCAGGATCTACATGAATACCTTCATGATTCACCATGTGACCTAGAAATTGCACTTCTTGCAACCAAAATTCACACTTCGAGAATTTGGCGTACAACTTTTCTTTTCTTAACAAAGTTAAGAGTGCATGCAAGTGCTGACAATGTTCGTCTTGATTTTTGGAATAGATAAGTATATCGTCGATAAAGACAATTACAAATTTATCCAAGTACGGTTTACAGATTCTATTCATCATGTCCATGAATGCTGCAGGTGCATTCGTTAATCCGAAGGGCATGACTGTAAACTCGTAATGACCATACCTAGTTCTGAAAGCAGTTTTAGGTATGTCTTCTTCTTGTACTTTCAATTGATGGTATCCGGAGCGTAAGTCGATCTTAGAAAAATATCTAGCTCCTTGAAGTTGATCAAATAGATCATCAATTCTAGGTAATGGGTATCGATTCTTAATTGTAACCTTATTCAATTCTCTATAATCAATACACATTCTCATCGAACCATCCTTCTTCTTTACAAACAACACTGGTGCTCCCCACGGGGATGAACTAGGTTGTATGAAACCTTTACTTAGTAATTCATCTAATTGCTTTTTCAGTTCTAACATTTCTGTGGGTGCTAACCGATAAGGTGCCTAGGCTATCGGTGTAGTTCTTGGAATTAGATGAATTCTAAATTCTACTTCCCTATCTGGTGGTAATCCTGGGAGTTCTTCCGGAAATACTTCTGGGTATTCTGAGACTACAAGAATCTCCTTAAGTTCTTTACCCTTAGTACTAATGATTACTGAAATCATATATACTATTCCTTGTTTTCGTTCATAACTAGCAACTTTCATTACTGATATGAACTTCATGGGTTTACGTGGCTTATCTCCTGTAATCATAAGTACTTCTCCGGTGGGTGCACGAATTTCTATAGAATTCTTATCACAAAGGATTCGAGCATGGTTAGCTACTAACCAATCCATTCCTAACACAACATCAAATTCGGCTAATTTCATAGGTAACAGGTTTGCAAAGAATTTATGACCTGAGAGTTCTATATTTTCCTTTTGCAAAACTTTATCTATGCTAACAGAATTTCCGTCTGCCGTTTCGACTATAAAAATCTGCCTAAGGTTGGTTAAGGGTAAGTTAAGAGCTTGGCAGAATGAAGTATTAATAAAACTTTGGTTTGCACCAGAGTCAAATAATACTTTTGCATACACGTTGTGAACTAAGAACGTACCAGCTATCACATCCGGAATTAGCTCGGCCTCCTGAGTTGTTAACTGAAAGGCTCGGACATTCTTCTTGGTAGCTCCATCGGCCGTCTTGACTTTGTTGTCTGTTGGTTTGATTAATTTAGGACATTCTGTTTTGAAATGCCCTGTTTCTCCACAGTTAAAGCAGACTATGGTTTTCTTTCTGCAGTTTTCTTCACGATGTCCTACCATTTTACAAAAATTGCAGGTTACACTACATCTTCCAAAATGTTTCTTTCTGCAATTCCTGCAGAACGGCGGATTTGAAGATTGCCCTGTTCCTCTTCTCTTGAAGTTGCTACTATTACCCATACGAACTCCTTGGGTAATTTTCTGAGCCAGTTCCTTTTTCCTATTTTCATCTCTTGTGCGTACCAGTTCGTCAGTTAGGGTGTTAGCTAATTCCACAGCATCGTCAATAGTAAGAGGTCTCGCAGCTTTAACGATATTACAAATTTCGCTAATTAATCCCCAAATATAGCGAGAAATGAGTACTGGTTCTGGCGAAGCCAGTGTTGGTACTACTCTAGCATATTCAAAGAATGTCGAAGTATATCCTCGACAGTCTACACCCATCATCCGATGGTTTAAGAACTTATTTGCCAATTGATCTTTTTCATACTCGGGACAGAATTTTCTTTCCACAAGACTCTTAAATTCTTCCTAGTTCATGGAATATGCCATACTTCTTCCTTTGGCTTGAAGTACTGTATTCCACCATTCTAGCGCTCTTTCTTTGAAAAGATTAGACGCGTACATGACCTTATCGTCTTTGGCACATTTACTTATTGTGATTACTGCCTCGGTTTTCTCTACCCAACGCAGTGCCACAGTTGTTCCTTCATTGCCTACAAATTCAGTGGGTTTACAAGCAAGAAATTCTTTGTAAGTGCAACCAGGCGTTGCAGCTTTCATTTTCTTAGGGAGCGGAGCTTGCCGTGAATCATTATCGTGATTGGTATGATTACCGCCTCCATTTATACTATTACTGAAGTTATCTTCAGAAAAACGTTTGCTAGGAATGATTTGTTGAGGTTCAACAGGTTTCTGGGCAGCAGCAAGTATTGCTGGAATAGCATTGGCTATTCCTTGAGCAACAATATTTTCTATATCCTGCCTAGTCATAAATTGATCTTCCGGATGTTGCTCAGATTGATTAACCTCATTAACTGGTTCATTATTAGCGTTTTCCATCTGATATTTAATACATATAATTTATTAGTATCGAATAAATAACAATTATACACAAAACAATCATAATTTCACAACACACATATAGCCAAAACTATCGATTTCTCGATTCCCATTTTTATATATAATATGCGTCCATACACACCTTTATCTTACAAAGTTTTATTTTATGTTATTTTACAAGATTATAATTTACTTTTATAATTATACAACCATATTTTCATAACCCTACTATCTTTCGTCAATTGGTATTTCAGTAACGACGTTCATTCTCGTCGTATTTCCAGGAGATCTGTTCTCCTACTTCCCTGATCCTATTTCCGGCATCCACCAGCTCCTCGCCAAAGTGGCGGAGTTCAGCTAAATGTTGGGTCAAATGGAGATTGTTGGATCAAAATGGAGAATGATGTTATCAATTACGCCAACGTTATTTAGCATCTTTATTGTTTTGTATAGGATGACGTTTTTATTTGTGAAAAAAAAAATTATATCTTTCTTGTTTGTTTATCTTTGTTCTTGGCTCAAAATCACCTATCTCACTATTTTTACCGAACCGAGACTGAAATCGGATCATTTCGGACCTATCATTTGGTATCAGAGCCTCGGTGGCTCGTTTCAGTTTCGGTTTGGTCGGTTCTTCACCGAAAACCCGCCGGAGACGTTAATGGATAGCAAATCTGAAGATTATTAGTTGTTTTTGAGCTGTTTATGTTCCAGCGACCTTATTAGTTCGTCTTGTCCATCACAATTCTGTTCATCTACCGAGAAAGTTTGGGTTGTCAGATGGAGAGTAGATTCCTTTAAAAAAAAAAGATGGAGAGTAGAAGCGGCATCCATGGCCTCAAGCTGGCCACCATTAACGAATGGTGGTGGGTTGTAGGTTTAGAGGAGACGGAGGCGATGGCTTTTAATGAAAATACGGTGGTGCGTCGAGGAGTGTTAATGGTGGTTGTAAGAAGGTGGCATACATGATGGTGAGGTTGATGGAAGGTGGTTGACAATGGCAATCTGATCTACGGGGCTTCCAGAGTCGTGATTAAAAAGATAAGGTTCCGTTCTCTACATTCGATGTTCTTTTTATCTTGAAAAATGGTTGTTATTGGTTGTCTCTACATTTGTTTTGCCGATTTGGGGTGGTCGCTGGACTTTGGTCAGGTGAAAATTAAAGTGCATGGTGTTCTACAATGGCTGATGATAAGGAAATGTCCACAAAAGTTGTTTGATGGTGATTAATCGATGATGGTCGGAGAATATTTTTTTTTCGGCCGGTGACTAACTTCCGGTGATGGCGGCTGAAGCAATGCTCATGTCGGCTAGGGTTTCTTTGTGTCATCTTGCATGACCTAATATGATTGGGCTAGGATTATTGGAACATTCTTTTTGTTTTCTGGGCCATGCACACATTTGATTGGGCCCCTCTACTACTCGAAGAATTATACAACATTCTCAGAAGTTCTATCTTGCTTGGGGCCCACTGTTGGTTGAAGAATCTTTGATTACACTGTCTGTTTTAGATCATGCATATTTTCGTGATAATTTTTTTGGGGGGCCCACCTGATGTATCAAATGGTGTGAGTGATGTCGTTGTTGCTCTAATTATCTTACACAGAAGCATTTTACATATTGGGTTTGGAAAATGATGGGCTATCTTTTATTGGACCGTTCAAGTGATACCTCATTTTAGGCCACACAATTCCCGAATATTTGGAATGTTTTCTGGTGAGACAATCTAATGTGTTCAGATCGGGAGCTAAATGCAATCTGACAAAATTGAAGATCCTCACAATGAAGCTAATTATTTGATTTTTATCATTGGAGTTCGAACCCTATCACATGCCTATTACAATTGTATCTTCAAAAGTAAGATAAAGTGCTTTGATCGACAAGATATAGGAGGGTCTACATTTGTGGGTGAAAACGACAATGAAGATTTTGGGTATTTAGCTGATTTGTGAAGATTCGAAGAAGACGTCAGATTAATTTGTGAAGATCATTTGAAGAATTGATAGCATCATTCTCGGGGGAATATTGTTGGGTCAAATGGAGAATGATGTTATCAATTACGCCGACGTTATTTAGCATAATTATCGTATTGTATAGGATGGCGTTTATTTGTAATAGTCGGATATTTTAGCGTGTTTAGTAGGTTTTCCAAGCAAGAGGCGGCTTGCTTGGAGGACATGGCTCGGGGGCTATATATAGAGTACTAGACCTCATTTGTGAGGTGTGCATTTGTGAGCCACCACCCCGGGGGAGCTCACCCGGGGTGGATCATTATCTTTTGTATTTGTTCATCACTATAAATCAAAATATATATGTTCCAATCCTTAAAGTTTCCATCTTTATTGTTTATTATCGATTGTTCATGGCTCGAATCACCCGTCTCGTTATCATTTACCGAACTGAAACTGAAACCGGATCGTTACGGGACTATCACTAAATTCTCATTGCTCATAGGTGGGTTTGGTATAGGTTCTGGGTCGAACCGAGGGAGAAAGTAATAAGGACTATTGAGCAGGTTTTGGAATTGCCAATCATTTGTCCACCATTCATCCATTCCTAGAGGCTGGGTGTGGATTATAGGTTCTGGGATTGCTGGTTCCAAATTTATTGGAAGTTGAGTTTCAATAGGATGAGTAAAAATATTTTCATTGACAGGCTTAACAGTATCACAGCTTGCCAATATAAAATCTAGCTCCTCTTGCAATGTCATTTCCTGGGTTTGCTTAGAGCTTTCTCCAATTTCCCTCTTGGTTTGTCTAGAACCTTCCCCATACTCCATTTCCATTTGCCTAGAATATTCTCCAAACTGCATTTCCATTTGCCTAAAATCTTCCCCGACTTCAATCCCCTTTCCTTTGTCTAAGGGATTTTCTATTTTGGGAATCTTTCTATTGGCGGGTTTCCTTCTGCGCACACGCCTCCATCCCACGAATCTCCTCCTTTTCTTAGGCTTGGGTTTCTCCGGAGGTGGAGCATTGAATTCCATAGGTTCTTCTATATCTGGTATATACCTATTGAAATCTCTGGAAACCTCTATTTTTACCGGATAGAGATTTAAATTCTGAAGAGCTTCAGACAAGTCACTCATGCTGTTCAGCACATATGCAAAATACAAAAATTACTAAGTTAAAATTTTATAACAAAATTTCATAAATAACCTTTAAATATTATTATACCGTGTGACTAATTTAATACAAAAACAACTGAAAATTTAAAACACACTAGGGTTTCCTGTAAACTTATTTAATTACTGGATAAGGTTTCTGGATTGTAGATGATAAGGGTGCTAAAACTTGAGTCAGAGTATTTAGAGATTTGCATTAACTGCTACAGTGGCTAGCATATAAAGATCTGCCCATTTTTCATCTAACTTGTCCTCCCATGGAGGGTTACTGTCTAGTTCTTGGGTTTTCTGATTAACTCTCCCTCCTTTGGATTTCTTTTGTTTCTCTTGACTTTTCCTAATAATCAAACTTCTTTTATTAGGAGAAAGTGGTTCCTCATATTGTGCCTTACGGACAAATATTCCTTCTTCAGGATTTACATAGGGTTTTGAGGAATTTGTTTGGGATGAACTTCCCTTCTCGTTTGATGACCTATCTAATTTAAGATAGATGTTTGAAAGCTTTTGCTTACCCATACTGTACACAAATATTCAAATAATAAAACACATAATCATAGAATAGCAATTAGTAAAATTAAGTATTTTCTAAATACTTAATTGGCTTAAATCAGTGGCTCTGATACCACCTTTTTCTGTCACGGCCCCGACCCGGTTTGACCCGATTCAGGAGCCGCGGGACAGAAAATCCCGTGGTATTTATTTAACAGCGGAAATTTTCTTCAGGATCTTTTTAAAACTGCAATTTCCTGATTATTTTATTTCACAATTCGGAATAAAACCCTGGTAATTTACAATCATATGATTTCACTGAAAAATCATTATTTTACAAAACATGTTTCTTTATTTTATATTGAGCCACTTCCGTAAGCTTATAGTGCTTCACGGCACTTTTCCTGGATCACAACAGATCACCTGAAACATGTTTGAAAAAGGTTTTGTCAGCGGGAAATACTGGTGAATCATTCTATTTATTAAAATGACACATTTGTTATAATTTACAGTATTAAGAGAGATTACTATGTTTACAGATATCAACCAACTACCCACGATATTTGTCACTCAACCATCCATCGGTAACCTCATTGTCCAATGGTGTCTGTGACTATGGTCATATCACTCATTGGCTAACCCGTTGTCCAATAGTGACGGTTATCAAGTAATGTATACAAAACCCCACATCCCGGCTGTAATTTGGTGATTACATAAACTTAATCACTGTAATTATAACCTTTGAAAATAAACATGATTTGAAAGTAATTTGATAAAAAGAGAATGACTCACATTGCAAATTTATATGAGCAGAGCTTAGCCTACTGATTAGCCTTTTTAACCTAAATTTAATAACATGCACACGAACTCGGTTAGTAACTAATACAGCATTTACGATAACTCACGAGATTAAAACCTTCACAACGAATGACAAAGTGCGATACTTAGACATCCATCGAATTAACGACGAATGACAAAGCATAAACCCTAATGTGGGCAGCACTTAAACATCCATTGGATAGTTTAATCGATCGGACATTGAATCGTAGCAGCGATCGAGTTAATACCCGGTATCGGAGCAGCACCTCGCTAATATAATTGATATTTTCGATTTCAGAGTACTAAAACTTCGTTTTTGAGAATTCATTTCGACACCAGTGGATTGTGCAAGTGACAAGCTATTTATAGGTGAATTTAGGGCCTTACGCGGCCCGCGTAACCCATCCCTTATATCTTACGCGGCCCGCGTGGCCGCCCAGTCTACGAGTAGGCTTGACCAGTCACGAGTAGGTTAGCCAGCTGGACACTACGTGGATTCAGAACACTTGTCCGGTCAACACATGTTTGACGCGGCCCGCGTAAGACATCCCTTGTCTCTTACGCGGCCCGCGTGAAACCTATAATGTTTGTTTTTTCTTGATTTTTGATGTAGGGTAAGGTTTCAGGAGTCCGGGTTTATACTTACGGGTATTTTTAGGACAATTTTGAGAGTCTTTACACTAACCCTCGAAACTCGCAAAAAGAATGTTTGTAAATATTTATTTACATTTCTTAGGTTTCTGTATCTCTGTATATATTTATTTATTGCTTTCCGTCTTTACTTTTGAAATATTCAAAATTCCAAAAAGATTTTAGGTGTGTTTTAATATAAATTTTATAAAATCCAAAAAGATTTTGCTTCTATTTTATTTTTGACTGACCGATGTTGGAACTCGAGTCTATCCTACCCAAAATCCTGATCGTAAGCCGGAAAACAATTGCATCTTCATAAACAGTCGAAGTTGACAGATTTTGAAAGTTAAAGGATTAAAACTGAAAATTTTCTAAACTTTCAAACTGTTGTAAGTCGGTGTTTGATTAAGATTTGATCTCATATGTGTCGTTTGATTAATTTGACTATATTCCAAGTGGTTGTTCTCATTACGTGTTTAGTTTTCTTGTATGTGCAGATGCGACATCAGAATCAACTAAAGGCGAAGAGAACGTGTCAGATGACAAGCCGTAAAGTGAAGACACAACGTTGATGCAATCAGAAGATCAAGATGATCGGGTTGCAGTTGATCACTCTTCAACACCACAAGGATCTAAAGCATTGACGATCAAAAGATTCACGAGCATAACTCAAGGGAGAGCTTATGTTAAGGGGGAGTTTGTTAACACACTTCCTAAATAAAATGGGGAGTTTGTTGATACATTTTCTTCTTACTACACGTGAAGACTTTGAAGATCCTCCGACATGAAAGACATGGAAGACGAACCTCACGAGTAGCGTCCAAGGGGGAGTTTGTTGATACATATTATGTGGACGCGACTCGGTTCGGTTCGATTCAGTTCGGTTCGACTCGGTTAGGTTCGGCTCAAGCCCGACGTAGTGACATTCCTCCGTCGTGCGCCCCAGAGTTCGACACGCGAAGCATGGAGAGCTGTGAGCGATTCCCGCCGACACATCACCATGACATCATCATGATGATGTCATGATGATGTCATGATGACGTCACATGGTTGACTAATCTTACAATCTGAATATTTGTTTATTTCATGTACGTAAAGCGTTGTATTTGGGCCTGACATTTCAACGCAGAATGGTTGTTGGGCCACTTCATTGGGCCGAAAGCTTACTTGGGCCGAAAGTCATAAATTCAACATGCATGTCGACGAAACCTCAAGAGTTTCGTCGACTTGGAAGTTTCGTCAAGGCCCCCTTCAATTGACCATCCAAGTTTCGTCAAGGATATAGACGAAACTCTACGAGTTTCGTCGATATTGGAGGTTACGTCGACCCTGTGATGTTTCGTCGTCCTTGCTACCTATATAAACAAGACTGAAGATAGAACACAGATGACAGAGAGAACCGAGAGTTTAGTTGTACTTCGTATTGTATCATTCAGTAACTAAACTCTGTCGATATCAATATACAACCGTTAAACGTTATATCTTTGTGTTGTGTTTATCTCTCGCTCGGTTTGTATCGTAACGTGGATTCCGCACTCGTTACGGTATTCGAAACAAGATCTCGTAGTTGTCCGGCGATCCGAAAAACGGACCTACATGAGCTGACGTGGGAAGAGCTGAAGGCCATTATGATGGATGAATTTTGCCCTCCCCATGAACGCCAAAAGCTAGAGGACGAATTCTGGCATATCAAGCAGAAAGATGGAGAGAACACAACTCTGACTGCTCGCTTTAAGCAGCTCAGTATCATCTGTCCTGATCAAGTGAAGACGCCGGAGATGACGATCAAGAAGTACATTCGAGCCCTGCCAGACTGTGTTGCAGATTTTGTGCATGCCGCAAAGCCAGCAACAATCGAAGAGACTTACCTGCTTGCCGCTGAGATCAACGATAAGCGAGTCAAAGCTGGCTTTTGGGATAAAACTACCAAGAACTTGCACCAAGCTACGGCCGCACCATCCGCTGAAACCGCCACCGCTCAGTCATCGAAGTCCTCTCGTCGCAAGAAGAAGAACAACAACAGCAGCTCCAGCAACAAGAACTGTGCTGTCACTACCACTGCTGCCCCGCTTCAAGCTATACCGGCTCAGCAGCAATCTCAGCACCGATCAATTCCAGCACCAGTTACCTATGCACCGCCTGCTAAGCGCGCATACATTGGCCCCCACCCTGCTTGCCCGACATGTACTTATCATCACCCGGTGGGTATCGCCTGCAGATTCTGCGTGCATTGCAACATGTACGGCCACTTTACAGCCAATTGTCGTACTGGCCCTCGACAAGCACCAACCCAAGCTACTGCTCATCAAGCTCTACTTCCAGCTCCGTAAGGCCAACAAGCGGCTCAGGCACCCACGATCAACGCCAGAGTCTGCTTCGCGTGTGGTGATCCCAACCACTTCGCGAACATGTGCCCGAACAGGGTTGTGAAACAAGAGCCTGAGCAACAGCAGCAGCAACAGCCTCAACAGGAACAACAACAAGCCGCCCGCGCCAGAACTTTCAACATCAATGCACGCCAAACCCAGGCTGACAACAATGTGGTCAATGGTACGTTCCTTGTGAATGGTATTTATGCTTCGTGTTTATTTGATACCGGAGCCGATAACTGTTTTGTGTCGTTCGAATTCGAGAAGCTCCTTAATCGTAAGCGCTCCCATCTCCCCTTGACGTACGATGTCGAAGTCGCCATCGGAAGAACCGTCGCTGTCAATTCCGTTCTTCGTGATTGTACTCTTGAACTCAACAATCACATCTTTCCAATCGATCTTATTCCGATGCAACTCGGAAGTTTTGACGTCATAGTAGGCATGGACTTTCTTCGTGAAAACCATGCTGAAGTTGTGTGCTTCGATAAGATGATTCGATTCTCGCTCGCGAATTGTGATTTATTATGTGTTTATGGTGAAACTGCTTCGAAAGGTCTCAAGCTCATGTCATGTGTCCAAGCTAGCAAGTATCTCCGCAAGGAATACAAAGCTTTCTTGGCTAATATTATAGTAGCGGAGAAGGAAAAGAAAGGAAGGCCAGGTGTAAACGATGTTCCAGTGGTTCGAGAATTTTCTAACGTTTTTCCTGAGGATCTTCCCGGACTTCCGCCATGTCGCGATATCGACTTTCGTATCGACTTCATTCCTGGAGCAAACCCTGTTGCCAAAGCTCCTTATCGACTCACTCCGTTCGAAATGCGTGAACTCTCGAGTCAGCTCTAGGAACTACTTGATAAAGGCTTCATTCGCCCGAGCACCTCTCCTTGGGGCGCGCCAGTCCTTTTCGTCAAAAAGAAGGATGGGACGTTTAGGATGTGATCGACTATCGAGAATTGAATAAGCTGACGATCAAGAATCGCTATCCCCTGCCTCGAATTGATGATTTATTTGACCTGTTACAAGGTGCTACGTGTTTCTCGAAGATCGATCTACGCTCAGGCTATCACCAACTACGCATCCAAGATGAGGATATTCCCAAAACCGCTTTTCGCACTCGATACGGCCATTATGAGTTCGTTGTTATTCCTTTTGGTTTAACCAACGCACCCGTGGTTTTCATGGATCTGATGAATCGCGTGTGTAAACCTTATCTCGACCGCTTCGTCTGTGACAACCCTCACTAAACCAGGTATCCGTACGACTTAATTAATAATTAATTACTGCTTAATTACTGTGCTTGTTTGAAATTACTGATGAACTGCTACTTGATTTCTGATACATGCATATACCTGCATCATACTTACTTACCGTCACTACATTATTTACATGTTGAACCTTAGTGACAAACATGATGCACAAAAAGCACAGTAGCACTATAAACGGATAACCTATTGAACATGCTGATAAAGCCAGCATCAGGCAGACACTGCCTCTAAGGCCTGTATGAGCCAGAAATATTTTACTACACTAGTGGTGAGTGTAGGGATACAAGGGTTGTAGAACTGCATCTCTAGGAATAAGTTACAATGACTGGATGTGCCTAAAACGTGCTCTAAGCACAAAAACTCAGCACTTTAATAAACAATCCAGCTTTTAGCTAACTAATAAAGTGCCAAAACATGAGAAAAATGTTACTAGACACTTTCCAAAGTGCCGGGAATAAGTTGTGTCACTAAAAAGGGTATTAACGACACTTTAAAGCTTGTTTAACGCTTTAACGGATTACTATCCAACCGGACTATACCCGGAACATGAAAATATTGTTAATAACATTACTTATCTTTTTCTGAGCCAGTTAGGGTCCCTGAATACCCTAACACCCGCAATAAAGCTTTTGGACATGTACCGGTATCTATCCCTGCTATACCACCGTCTGCTACTTTCCCCCCTGTTTCTCCATTTCATGTGGCACCTTTTGATCCCACCAGTGAGTCGTTTCTCTGGTCATCACCACCTGCCATGACACCGACCGACCCTTACCATCCTTTCCATATGGGATATTCCATTGAGGATGTTTTGATGTCTTTTGTCGCCCAGCACGAGGCACGCACGCAGCGCATTCAGGAGCTTGAGAGAGCCCAGCCGCCGCCGTGTCAGTGCCAGGGTCAGACCCACTCTCCTTTGCAGCCCTCTCGACCTTTACCACAGACTATGCCGCACGCCTTTTTGCCCTAGAGCAGCAGGTTGTTTCTTTCTTGCGTACCCAGAGAGCCATGGAGGAGGACTGGCTCCATTTGCGTCGCTTGTTTTACACTCACTTTTCCCCTCCTCCACCGCCATCCGTGTAGAGCTCTTCAGTACCGTATGGGTAGACGCTGGTGAGAAGACGACGATTGCTTTTGACTGCACAGCATTTTTGGAGACTACATTATGATTCTGACTTTTGTTGACATGTATTTGATGTACTGACACTGATTTGATATAGTTTTTGGACTAGGGTGATGTAGCCCTTAGTCGATGATGATGTATGACACTATTATGTACCTGTACACTTACTATGTGGTCTCGATATATGGCAATCGCAGTATTCTCATCATATGTGATGTTTTGATTGATTATTTATGTTTTATAACATGGGATGTTGTGTGATTGATATGATTATAACATGAGATGTTATGTACTATTACTATCATAATAAAGCGTACGTATTATAACATGGGATCTTTATTATGGCCTGACCGACGTAAACCCATCTTTTAGAAGATGCCGCCGAGACGTCAAACGCCGATGCCTACCAATGAGGCAGAACTCCAACAAGTCATCGCTGCTGCCATCGCGCAATACGCCGCCTCGCAAGGAGGACCCAGCGGAAGCAGCTCAAACAACAATGGCAACAACAATCCACCTCATGGTAATACTAAGTCATTTAGACATACCATGACCTAATTGGATATCTATAGCAAAGATGCTAATGCCGTTCACATGTTACAATGTGTGTGCAGGGTGCACCTACAAGCAGTTTCTAGACTGCAAACCGGTCAACTTTGATGGCACAGGAGGTGCTGTCGCCTTTGTTCGTTGGGCTGAGAAAACTGAATCTGTTCTTCGCATGAGCAAATGCGCACTAGATCAGCAAGTCACCTATATCTCGGGGCTATTCTTGGATGGAGTCCTCTCTTGGTGGAATTTGCAAGTACAGACACTTGGTGAAGCTGCTGCCTACGCGCTAACCTGGACCGAACTGAAGGAACTTATGCGCAAAAAGTACTACTCTCGCGCGGAAATCCAAAGATTGGAAACTGAGTTCTGGCATTTGAAAATGGAAGGTCCAAAGATCGCAGAATACGTTCAGAGGTTCCATGACTTATCGCATGTGGTACCCTACATGGTCACTCCGGAGTTCAAGCGGATTGAACGTTTCATTTGGGGATTAGCTCCTCAAATCATAAGCATGGTGACCTCATCCAAGCCTGCGACAATTACTGAGGCAATTGATCTGAGCGTGGCTCTCACAGAGGAGGCTATTCGCCTGAACAAGTTCGATGATGCTGAGCCTAAGAAGAAAGAGACTCACGTCGAGTCATCAGGAGGTAACAAACGGAAGTTCTCGAACTTCAAGCAGGGCGCCAGTGTGGTGGTTAAGAAAGGAGGATCAGGCACGCCAGCTCAGGTTACAGTTGGTAGTGGAAAGAAAGGAAAAGGATATATGGGCACCCAGCCCAAGTGTAATACCTGCCAACGCCACCATTCTGGCCATTGTAGTGTGAAAGTATGCGAAGCATGTGGAAAGCCGGGCCACTTGAAGGACACTTGTTGGGCCACTGCTGGCCAGGGAGGCCAGGGAGGATTCGGAAACATAAATAACAACCGGGGTGGGAATGGAAATCGCCCACAAGGAAACAATGGAGGTAATGGGAATCGAGGCAACAATGCTAATCAAGCAGGCGCCGTGAATCGTAACCAGAGGAATAATCAAGCTGGTGGAAACGGGCAGAGACCCGGATGCTTCAACTGTGGTGATCTTGGGCATTACAAGAGGAACTGCCCAGAGTTAAACCAAGCCCGTGGAAGAGTGTTTAATATTGAAGCGAGGGAGGCGCGCCAGGATCCCAATGTTGTCACTGATACGTTCCCTGTAAACCAACGCTATGCATCCGTTTTATTTGATACTGGCGCCGATTATAGCTTCGTGTCGTTAGAGTTTAAGAATATGCTTGGTTTAGCCGCTAGTAAATTAGATATTTCGTACTCAATCGAATTGGCTAATGGAAAGATAGTAGAAGCCAATGAAGTTATCAGAGGTTGTGTGATCGAATTGGGAGAGCGTGAGTTTACTTTGGATCTACTACCAGTCCAGTTGGGAAGCTTCGACGTGGTGGTAGGAATGGATTGGTTATCAGGCAACAAGGCTGAAATAGTTTGTCGCGAAAAGGTCGTTCGTATCCCAACCGAAGATGGCGAAACAATTATGGTTCACGGGGAGAAGCGTGATACGCCGTTAAGAATTATCAGCTGCCTGAAAGCGCGAAAGTGTTTGCAGAAGGGATGTGTTGCCTTCCTGGCACACATTGTGGATAAGAAGGCTGCTGAGCTGAGAATAGAAGACATCCCTGTCGTGAGGGAATATCCAGAAGTCTTCCCAGAGGACTTACCTGGACTGCCACCTCAGAGACAAGTAGAGTTCCGCATTGACTTAGTTCCAGGCGTCGCGCCTATGGCTAAGGCACCTTATAGACTTGCTCCGTCTGAGATGCAGGAACTGTCGACACAGCTTCAAGAGTTGTTAGACATGGGATTTATCCGACCAAGCTTCTCGCCTTGGGGAGCTCCAGTTTTGTTTGTCAAGAAGAAGGACGGTAGTTTTCGTATGTGTATTGACTACCGGGAGTTGAACAAGCTGACGATCAAGAATAGATACCCTCTGCCAAGGATTGATGATCTGTTTGACCAACTGCAAGGCTCAAGCTTTTATTCAAAGATCGATCTTCGATCTGGATACCATCAGTTAAGGACACAAGAGGAGAGTATCCCAAAGACAGCCTTCAGAACTCGTTATGGGCACTACGAGTTCCTAGTTATGCCGTTTGGGTTAACAAACGCACCTGCAGTGTTCATGGATTTGATGAATAGAGTTTGCAAGCCGTACTTGGATAAGTTCGTGATAGTGTTCATCGATGATATCTTGATTTATTCAAAGACGAAGGCTGAGCATGAGCAACACCTAAGAGCTATTTTGGAGCTGCTGAAGAAAGAACAGTTGTATGCTAAGTTCTCTAAGTGCGAGTTTTGGCTACGAGAAGTACAATTCCTTGGGCACGTGGTAAATGGAGATGGAATCCACGTGGATCCCACCAAGATCGAAGCGATTAAGAATTGGGAAACGCTTAAGACACCAACCGAGATTCGACAATTCTTGGGTTTGGCTGGCTATTATCGAAGATTCATTGAGGATTTTTCAAAAATCGCTCAACCATTGACGCTCCTCACGCAGAAAGATAAGAAGTTTGATTGGGGAATCAAACAGGAAGAAGCGTTCCAGATATTGAAGGATAAGCTCTGCAATGCGCCAATCTTAGCACTACCGGAAGGTACAGATGATTTTGTGGTATACTGTGACGCTTCGCGTCAAGGATTGGGTTGCATGTTGATGCAACGCCAAAAGGTTATTGCTTACGCATCACGTCAATTGAAAGTGCACGAAAAGAACTATACCACACATGATTTGGAACTTGGCGCAGTAGTATTTGCATTAAAGATCTGGAGACACTACCTTTATGGTACAAAGTGTACAATTTTTACAGATCACAAGAGCCTACAACACGTATTCAACCAGAAGGAGCTGAATATGAGGCAAAGACGTTGGGTTGAGTTGCTGAACAATTACGACTGCGAGATAAAATATCATCCAGGGAAGGCGAATGTGGTCGCCGATGCCCTAAGTCGAAAGGAGAGGATCAAGCCCATAAGGGTTAGGGCTTTAGAAATGATTATCCGAACCGATCTTTCCTTGCGCATTCGTGCCGCGCAGAAAGAAGCTCTCAAGGAAGGAAACCTTGAAGAAGAATATCTCTGTGGGATGGAGAAGCTACTGGTACCAAACGAGGAAGGAACGTTATGTTTTGAGAAAAGGATTTGGGTTCCTTTGTTTGGAGGTTTAAGGAAGGTTATTTTCGATGAAGCTCACAAGTCGCGGTACTCTATCCACCCTGGAGCGGATAAGATGTACCAGGATCTCAAAGATTATTATTGGTGGCCTAGGATGAAAGGCGATGTTGCTGTTTATGTGAGCAAATGTTTAATCGGAGATGATTAAATTGCATAATCCCAGGTAAATAAGACCCGTTAGGAATCTAATAGGTTAATAAAACCTTCGTTCCAGATTGAGAGCCCCGGTAGAAGTACTTGTACTTGCTGATTGAATATACGGCTGAGAATAAAATTTCATTTTAGCTCAGGTAAATACCTTTAACTTATTTTCCCTTATACGGGCTTGGGATACGGTAAATTATTACCGCCTGGTCGGGTGTAGAAACCTTTTAATCGGAGATGATTAAATTGCATAATCCTGTTTTAATCAGTATTGCTTGATAACAAATAACATTGGGGGTTAATGACCGTGTCCTGGATATCCTTGGCTCATTTAAAAAGCGTAAATGGCCACAACTTAAGCACAGAGTGTAGGCATACACCTGTCTGTTGCGTATGTAAAAGATATACTCACTCGTGAGTTTATATTTGTGGTGTGTCGATTAATCTTGTTCGGTTTATTTAA
Source organism: Helianthus tuberosus (assembly GCA_030545235.1). Classification (NCBI taxonomy): domain Eukaryota; kingdom Viridiplantae; phylum Streptophyta; class Magnoliopsida; order Asterales; family Asteraceae; genus Helianthus; species Helianthus tuberosus. The sequence goes on from CM060447.1 coordinate 199,553,928, forward strand.
CACCGGCCCTAAATGTTGGACAAACATGTAATTCTGATACAAGATTGTTATTAACATAATTGTCCCAAGTTATAAAAGAATATTTGTGCCTTGTGCATTTAAATCAATTTTCATAAACCCTTTTCAAAAGAGTCAGTTAATTGTATTTACCAGTGTAAACTGACGTATTTTCCAAAAAGATTAAGTGGCAGGTACTGTACGTAATTGGCTGGGAGCTCGGGGCGTTAATAAGGAATCTTGCAAGTTCTAAACGTCTAAAGTCTGTTGAACAATGTTTATATTTCTGTTTTAAGATCCGCCTGTGGATCCATATACAACCGTTGTGTAATATTTTATTATACTTTCGAATCGGTTTGTATAAATTACTTTTAGACTTCCGATGTGCATTAAACTGTGATTATTTGACCATGATGATATCAACTACGTCACGATACTCCCCACCGGGCCCACCGGTAATACGTGGAAATATCGGGGTGTGACAGGTACGGTAGTAGAAATAGAAAGATAGTCGTTTCTTCGATGCCGTGGATTCAAAATCCCCTCCTTGTAACGTAACGTTTGTGTCTTTTGCTAGCATAGCTAGTTTTTATAAATTATGCAGTCGTTCCAAAAATCAACGATATTTCAATCTTTTTCTCAATGTCATTTTTAAATTCCGTTTTCAAATAGGATTGGAAAAAAATAACTAGTGATCGTGCCTAGTTCTAATACATGTTTGTTAAAAGCCAGATTATAGTTAAATTCAAATTCGAGATAATACATGTCCGATTATAATTTTTTTTTTTTTTAGTTCAAATACTTCTATATCATTCCACACGAAAAAGGACAATTACAAAGCAATGGCAGGTAGTCGGGCAACAAGTTGCGCCGCCACCCCCTTTTGAATAGAAAAACCAATTCTACTAAATACAAAGTTTGAAACCTTTAGCGAGGAAGAATTACTATTAACGACTTTTTGAACCCGATTCAAAAGTCGCACAGCGTCAGGAGCGAGACCACCAAAGGTATCAAACGCAAACGGGACAAATACATGTTGATTCTCCAGGCAGGCTTTCTCATGTTTTGCCACTTTGCTCGCCTCTGCCTTGAGCACCGCTTGCCTTACGACAAAGCCCTTGTCCTTGAGCCCAACAAGGGGGGAGACTCCAGTTAGATCTACACAAGCGTGTTTCCCCCCTTCCCATCCAAACACAAGGATGTCCGCCGGGCGTAAAGTGGACCTCCCCTCTAAGGGGTCAGTCAGGAAATTTACTGGAGCCTCCTTTTTGGCAGAGATCCCGGCCCGATTATAATTAAACTCAAACTCAAGATAGTTGACTCGTATAACTTTTTTAGTCGAGTACGATTTAATTGTAACTCACTTGTTGGCTCTCATGGATTCTCAATTCCAACATTGATATCTCATATCAAACATCTTGACTCAAGCAAACTCAACTCGAACTCTCTCGTTAACAACCCCCACCTTGTTAGAATTTTCTTTTTCATATTACTTTTGTATATTTACCAAACCACGAGTCGAAAGGTAACCCACTCATTAACACGTACAAATTCCGAGCGTTATAGATTTTTCATTTTTCTTCCATCCCATATGTGAGAATAATTAATGTCCGTTTCTTGGTTGAGTTTTGTGTACATAAAAACTCGAACTCTCTTGCTAAACAACCCCACCTTCTTAGAATTTTCTTTTTTCATATTCCTTTTGTATATTTAGCAAACTACGAGCCGAAAGGTAACTCACTCGTTCACTCAGGGCCATCTTCGAAAATCACAAAAAAAATTGGCCCTATGCGAGAATAAAAAATTGGGCCCTATTCGAAAATTTCCATTTAATATAAGCTAATTAATCACTAAAATTTATGTGGATGTAATTTAAATAATTATTTTTAGCTAAGTTTAGGAAGTAATTTATTAAGGAAAAATTACAAGTTTTGTCCTTTATCTTTATACTACTTTTCAGGCGGTGTCCTTTTTAACGAATGTTGACAGGCGGTGTCATTTACTAGGTATTTTGTTGCAAGTTTAGTCCTTTACACCCAATCCAGTTAAAAAACCTGTTAATTGTTGGGTGTAAAGGACTAAACTTGCAACAAAATACCTAGTAAAGGACTAAACTTGCAACAAAATACCTAGTAAAGGACACCGCCTGTCAACAATTAACAGTGTTTTTTAACTGGGTTAGGTGTAAAGGACTAAACTTGCAACAAAATACCTAGTAAAGGACACCGCCTGTCAACATTCGTTAAAAAGGACACCGCCTGAAAAGTGATATAAAGATAAATGACAAAACTTGTAATTTTTCCATTTATTAATTAAAGGGGAAGATGCAATTAACAAAATTAAGCATTAAATGTCACTAACAAAAAATAACCAAAAAATAAGCTTAAATAATAAATTTGGAGACTCCGAGATTAGAACATGCGTCTCCTTGTTATTTAAGCAAGACAATAACCACTAGTACAAGTATTCGTTTATGTTATTTCTCGATTCAGTGCATACATATTCTATCTTATACAACATAAATTCTATACAAAATTAAAAAGATTTGGGCCTTCGGAAGATTTGGGCCTTGTGCTGTCACCCACCATGCACCCCCTACGGGCCGGTCCTGCGTTCACTCGCACAAACTCCCAATGTTATAATTGATTTCTCATTTTTCTTCCCTCCTATATGAGAATAATGTTAGTTTATTGTTTGCGATTTGTATACATAAAAAAATCATCAAAAAAAAAACATAGTCAGCTAATAGAAACACCAGTTGAGTTTTCAGCTGGATCCGACATGATTTTTTTTTTATTTTTTTAACATGAAATAAAAAAATAAAAAATAAAAAAAGCAGTAACAAAAAGTAAAAAATAATCCGACCTGCCGGATTCGAACCAGCGACCTAAGGATTTCTAACGGTTGACCGACTACAGTCCTCCGCTCTACCAACTGAGCTAAGGTCGGATGTTGACAATATTTGGCTATTAAATAATATATAGACAACTTTGTATTCCAATCCATTAAAATAAGTATAATATTCGTTGTTGGTGGTTTTTACATACAGTAGAAATTCTATAAAATAATACACTTGGGACCACCAAAATTTATTAATTAATATTTTATTAATTTATAGTAGAATACTTAGTTTACAAACACCTTTCAAGCTTCCACTTAATTATTGTATACAATGCATGTATATCAAATGAACGGCCCAATTACGAAATGTTGAATTATTTTTTTTGCCACCAAACACAACTTCAAAAATTCAACCTTGTGACGCGGGGATCATACGAGCTTTTAAGATGCATTATCGTCGTCGATTTTATAGAAGTCTTTTGGAGGGTTATGAATTATGGATTCCAAATCCAGCAAAAATAAATGTATTAGATGCAATGAATCTTGCAATTTCAGCATGGACTATGGATGTTCGTGCAAATACAATTGCGAACTGCTTTCGTCATTGTAAACTTCGATCAACATATAACATGACTTTTGAGAACTCAGATGAAGGTGGTGAAAGCACTCAAGAACTCCAGAATTTGATCAAAGAGTTGGGTTATCGCAATGCAATGGATGTCGAGGATGTTCTGACTCACCCAGAAGAAAATGTAGTTGCACAGTTGTTGACTGATGAAGAAATTATTGAAATCGTTATTGGAATTAATAAAGATGATATCGATGAAGAAGATGATGAAAGTTCTACAATTGAGCCCCCTTCGCGAAACGAAGCTATTAAAACGGCAATCACATTGAACAATTTCTTGTTGAGCTATGAGAAAACAACACCAGAAGTTCTTACCATGCTAAGGAAAATTAGAGACGAGATTCAAGGGGAAATTGATTTCAACAAAAAACAAAAGACAATTGAGTCATTTTTCAAGAAACCTTCATAAATCATTCATGTAATATGTTATATATAAGGAATTATTAATTTATATTTTATATGGGGTCTAAAGAAATTATCAAAAATGTATTATCTTATAATTTTAGCGAATTATTAATTTAGCACCCTATCCCCGAGTCGGGACCGGCAAAAAATATTATCTTAGAGAGTTTATTAAATAATCGAGTATTAATTTATCAAGTTTCTACTGTATATTTTTTAAAAGTATATTTTACCATTCATATATTACATCTAAAATATGGGCTAATCAATTGGAGGTTATATGGGTTGATCACCCACTGATTGTAAAATAAAAATTATAAGGTTTTATAAAGAGTAAATTACAAGTTTTGTCCTTTATGTATGTCCCAAATTGCAGGCGCTGTCCTTTGTCTTTAAAATTGATGAGTTTTGTCCTTAATGTTTGCAAATCTTGCACGTTATGTCCTTTAGCCCAAACCCAGTTAGATTTTTTGGTTAAATTTGGTCACTCAAGGGCATTTTAGTCTTTTTACCTCATTTATTTAATAGTATTTAAAAAATAAAACAAAATAATTTAAAATATTATTATTATTTTAACTATATATATAACCTCCATCACCACCACCCTTCACCACCGCCACCACCACCCTCCACCGCCACCACCACCCTCCACCTCCACATTTAGTGCTACGTGCATCAAAAACCCCCAAAATCAAAAACCTAAATGCCAAAATAGTCCCTGCATAAACCCCCTGATATTTGAGGGAGTATTACCAAAATAGTCCCTGCATAAACCCCATGCATAAACCCCCAAAATCAAAAATCAAGAGAGAAAAAAATCACAGGTCAGGTCGAATCAAGAAAGAAAAAAATCACAAGTCAGGCCATCGAGTCTCCGAACACCACCACCTACAAACGCCGATAACACCACCTCAATCGCCACACCGAACCCACCACCACAACCACCCCTGCAAACGCCAATAACACCACCTCAATCGACACACCGAACCCACTACCACAACCACCCGCCATCACCTAACACCACCGCTACTTCCTTCCGGTGCACCGCCGCCACACAAAGTGGCCAACTTGTTGTTAGAGAGAGAGAGAAAGAAAAGAGAGAGAGAGAGAGAGAGGGAAACCTGTCGCGTCACCTAACACCACGACCACCTCCACCACTGGTAAGGCGGTGCACCGCCGTGAACCGCCACAAAGAATGGTGGCCAACCTGTTAGAGAGAGAGAGAGAGAGAGAGAAGAGAGAGGGAATGAGTTTCAGATCAAGAGAGAGAGGGGGGAGTTTATATAATTTTTATTTTTAAGTTTATTACAGAATAGCCCCTGTATAAAATTTCTTTACAAAATAGTCCTTGAAAATATGAAATGACAAGAATGCCCTCATGTGCAAGGCACATGACCAAATTTAACCAAAAAATCTAACTGGGTTTGGTATAAAGGACATAACGTGCAAGATTTGCAAACATTAAGGACAAAACTCATCAATTTTAAAGACAAAGGACAGCGCCTGCAATTTGGGACATACATAAAGGACAAAACTTGTAATTTACTCTTTTATAAATGATCACATGGGTGGTTTTGTGGCAAAGGGGGTTTTTATTATTTGAACTAGTGGGACATCTCGTGTTTCACGGCGGGCTTTCGATCGATATTGGTTTGGTGAGTTACAACATTGTTATGATACCGAAACTCGGTATAGCAACCAAAAGAGATACAAATGACCACCGGTATCGGTACCGATGTTGTCTATACACCATCGATTCGCTTTAGCACGCTACTCGCCCCAAATGGATATCGACACATGCTTTACATTGATCGAAAACCTTAATTTACTTTGAAATGACCATATTCTTGTATCGAATCCAGTAATGCCAATAACGTTATTGGTTGTTGTTCGGTCAAAATCGCTTCAGTTCGTCACAACTATACAAAAAGCTTACTCTCTTTTGAATATAACTCTATTTTCAGTGATTATATTTACCTATTAAGGGAAAATAAAAATAAAAGAAAACGTTACTTTAGTTAACGGTTGCAAATTAATATAAGAAATAATAACGTATTCCTATTTTCTTTTATGTAAAATACGGGTATTTGACAAATTATGAGATGAAATATGTGAAAGTCGTCAAATATTTAACGTATATACCAAAAGCATCTTATATATGTATCCCACATGGCAACATTTGATTGTATTTGTGAGTCACCTACAAGTCAAATTATTTTCTACCGTAGCTAACAACTTGTCCAATCTTTCGATATGAATTTATTTTCCATCCAAATCACAAAACAAAAACTCTCATTGAACAAGTTCTTTTAAAAAAGATTACCAACTTCGAATTCAATTGAACAAATATGTGTAAAAACTTTTTCTTAAGCCTTGCAAAATGGACAGGTCAGATCGGCTAAGAAGTCGTTTTGAAAAAGTACCAAATGGGTTATGATCAAAACAAATTATTTTTATTATTAAGATGTTCGTATCTTTGAAATTCTTGAAACTTCAAAGGCTATGATGGTTAACAGAGCCTTGGTTGTTGACGTCTGTTACCTTAGAAAATGTGCACATCAGGTATTCTATGAAATGGTTTCAGCGTTGATATTGAAATGGGCTTATCAAAGAAAATCTATGTTTGTTAATCAGCTGCATAAAACCTTATCTTTAGTGATTATGATGTTCGTCTGAGTGCTCCTTAACAATAAGAATAAAGAACAATAGGTGTTTTACTCATTTATGTTTTTCGATTACCCAAACCGATAACAACCAAACTCATGTCACGTTACGTGGGGAAGAAACAACCAACTCCCGCCGCGAAGCGCGGGGAACAAACTAGTTCTTATTAATTGATAAAATAAAATTCAGATGTTATCATCAAAATGTGTGCCTCATAGATTTAAAGATTAAACCAAGAACTACCGAAGCATAGAGCTGAAAATCCCAACAATTTCCTTCAATTAAATGATGATAAACAAACCATGTTAACAATCAGTTCCAAATTGTTCGAAAAAACAAAATGAAATCATAATTTCAAGAAATAATACGAAACAATAGGAAGTAGGACACTTCACTTTGTATATTCGTATTAAATTTTTATGGTATGTTATTAGGGCTATAAAAGAACCAAACTTTCGGCGAACAATTTATGAACCGTTCGGCGGGAAGTTCGTTTGTGTTCGTTCGTTTATTAAACAAACGAACAAAAACAAGAAATTTCGTTCATTTATGTTTGTGAACGTTCAGTAACGTGTTAGATAGTTCATTAGTGTTTTTAGTTTTATTTAAATACTTTAAAATTCCGACAAATAAAACATTTAATAAGTGTCAGTGTATTATATATTTTATTCATGAACGTTTTTTTGTGTTCATTGAACATTACTTTGTTCTCATTTGTGTTTATCAACGTTTGTTGCCTAAAATTAACAAACAAACACAAACAAGTTCATTTTCTTAACAAACGAACACGAACATAAAATCTTGTTCGGTAAGTGTTCATGAACAGTTCGTGAACACATATATTTCTTAACAAACGCACATAAACAAGGTCTTGTTCGTGCTCGTTCAGTTCGTTTGCGGTATGTTATTATTCATCTTATACGGTTGGTATTTACTAGTTTACTACCATGCAGGAGGTATGCTAAAAAGGTCAATATATATTCACTTTCATTGTGTGATAACTTTAACCTTCCGAAACTAGATGGTATATAACTTTTTTTTTTTGAACGGCGGCGGGATAAGGCTCAGTGGCATGCCTCTTCATAGCCCGGGTATGTAATACCCCCCAGACGGAATTACAACCGTCCATTGTTAGTTTGACGCTCGAGGGGTGGCGCCAAACCGTTCCAGGAGGAAACCCCTTGACTTGCTGTATTTCCATTAATGTTTGCAGGCAGCAAGATTCGAACCCGGGCATCTCCCAAAGGGATAAACTCGGGGTGCCGCTGGACCATATTCTAAAAGGTCAATATATATTCACATTCATGCAGCTAAAAAGGTCAATATATATTCACATACATATGTTGTAATTCTATTAAAAGAAGATGGGCACTCTTTTTTAATCTTTTTTAACCTTATTAATGAACTTTAAATTTTTTTAACCTTAATGAACTTTAAAAATATAACTTGTATGTGAAACTAACAAACTATTGAAACAATAAATAAGTAATAACTAACTCTAAAGTAAGTATTAAAATTCTCAGTAATATATATAGTATAAAAGAGTACGGTTAACGTACAATATTCCTTAACGTACGAGCGTACGCTGTGAAATTACGCACATTGCAAAACTCAAAACCCAAATCACGCATGTTGAAAAGACATAATCAAGCATGTTGAAAACCATAACATGCTTCATTACCTAAGTATAACATGCGTGATTATACTTTTTCAACATGCGTGATTAGGGTTTTGAATTTTACAATGTGCGTAATGTCACAACGTATGCTCGTATGTTAAGAATACTGTATTTTACACTTTCATTGTAGTATAAATTGTTCACGCTAAAAAATTATATGTTTTACATTGAAGAATAGCGGTCTTATAAAGAATAACAAGCATCTTTTGTTTAATTTGATGCTTGTTGTCACAAAATACATAATGCCTATTTTTGATATTGACATACATGGCAATATTTGTAAAGATCTTATCCAAGTATTTCTCATGGCATTATCTCCTTACCAAAACCAAGCTTTGATGTGGTTGTGAAACACATGTTACATTTTACATCACTAGCCAACAACGATTGTTTGTTTACGATAGCCGGTCTATATCAACGTACAAAAATATTATTATTTACTCAGTATTTATTTTTGTTAGAAGCTTATCGTTTCCATAAGCTTGCACTAGATAGATAGTCATAGCCTACGTGTTCAACCTCTAGCTAAATTTAAATTTAAAATACAAACAAAACAAACTTGTTTACGACCATTAATACATAATCAACACTCCCAAAACCCGACAACTAATTTAATATAACTTAATCAAATACTCACACAGAGGAAGGTTCATTTGAGAAGAAATTTAATGTGAGAAGAAAAAGAAGAAAGGGCATAATGGTAAAACATTAAATAGTTTATAATTCCCCCCATTAATTATGTTATCTTTCATTAATAAAGCAAAAGAACATTTTATTCCTACACATTTCAAAATCCATCCTACATATATCTTACACTTACCAAAATTTACCCTACGCATATCTAAATTTATCATACACATTTAAGAATTTATCCTACACATACTAAAATTTATCCTACACATGTCGAAAATTGTCCTTCATCCTAAATTATTTTATCTTGAAAGAGTATATTTAAAAGTGAGTTACAATTTTAATTAGTTAGCTAATTAATTACAATTAGAAATTTACCTATATGCCCTTAATAATAACATTAAATACACATATTAAATGAAGTAAAATGGAGCATTTCTATTGGTTTAAATTTTTTTTTTTTATTCTTACAAAATTTTTATTCTCATTTGAACCCTCCACTACTCACACATGCTAAGTTCTTAAAACACATATCTTTCATCAATTGTGATTATTTATAATCCCCCACACAAGAATAATCATGGACTCATGTCTCATAGTCAATAAGTAAACCAATTGTCTTATTTATGTGTTTTCTTTAATCTCATCAAATATTAAATTTCCAACATAATCAACATAGATCTCATCCATATTTCTTCCCCATAATAATAATAATAATAATAATAATAATAATAATAATAATAATAACAATAACAATAATATAATAATATCATAATCCAATTTTCCCCAATTTCACACCTACCAAATCTCTTCTTCAATCAATTCAAAACTCACAATTCATCACTCTCATACACAAAATCAACCTCAATCAACTTCCAAATCGTTAAAATCAACATACTGATTCAATCTCACCACTCAATTTCATCCAAAATCAACAGTCTGAAACCCTAATTTCCCCAAATTTTACTCCATATGCTCCACAAATCACAAAATCAGCCAGTTTCAAGCAAAATCCACAGTTTGAAACACTAATTTTCCCTCAATTTCACTCCATATGCTCCACAGATCACAAAATCAAACTCTGAATCAGTTTCAAGCAAAATCGACAGTTTGAAACCCTAATTTTCACTCCATATGCTTTACAGATCACAGAATTTAAAGCAAAATTGAGAGTTTGAAACCCTAATTTCCCCCAATTTTGCTCCAATTTCACTCCATATGCACAACAGATCACAAATTCAACATCTGAATCAGTTTCAACACATCAATGGCAGCTGAGAAGAAGTTAATACTCACACTCTTCATCGCCGCATTCATCTCGTTAATAGTATTCATCTCCTCGATCCGCGTGTCCAGTTCGTCATACAAACCCTACGCTAACGTACGCCGCGGGCGCGGCCACCCGCCGGCGTTCGCGTACTACATATCCGGGACACGTGGCGATGCTGAGAGGATATTCCGGCTGTTGCTGGCGGTGTATCATCCGAGAAATAGGTATTTGTTGCATATCGGAACGGAGGGTGATGGTGATGAACGGAGGAAGTTGAGTGTGATGGTGAGATCTGTTCCGGCGGTTAGGGCGTTTGGGAATGTTGATGTGATTGGGAAGCCGGATGCGACGACGTTTATGGGAGCGAGTAATGTTGCGGCGATTTTAAGAGCTGCTGCTGTTTTGTTGAAGGTGGATGGGGAGTGGGATTGGTTTGTTACTCTTAGTGCTGGGGATTATCCTTTGCTCACACAAGATGGTATTGTTGTTTACTGTTAATAGTATTTGTATAACTGTATTGTTTTTGTTTGTGCAGTATTCATTTGTTAGTGTTTGGGTGAATTGATTGTGGTTAAGAAGTTTATGATAGTTAGGAATAGATTAACAGAAGTGGATAATCAGCTTTGAAAATCTAACTGTGTGATTATGATTATGATAATCGGATTTGGAAAATTGGTTAGGCGTAAGCTATGCAGTTAATATCGGTGATATATGGGTTATATCTGTCCCTCAGTAAAATATTGGCGTCAAATATCGGTCAGAATATGAGTACCGATATTATCGGCGATATTGACCGATATATCACCGATATAACCGATATTTGACCGATATATCACTGAATTATTATTAGTGTTAAATTGCTATATATATAGATTCTGCATGATTCGAGCCGGGGGTCTCACTGGAAGCAGCCTCTCTATTCCTACGGGTAAAGGTAAGGCTGTCTACATCTTACCCTTCTCAGACCCTACCTCAGCTTTGCTATCGGTGGGATTTACTGAATATGATGATGATGATGATGATGATAAATTCTGCATGATATTAAAATTACTGATATCCCACCGATATCTCACCAGGATAACCTATATCTCAAATATCGGTCATTGACCGATATCTGATATTTTATTGCATTAGCTGCATAGGGCGTAAGCGTTAGTCTGCTTCTTTCTTCTATGCAGTCGTAAAGAAAACCCGTGAACTTGATGTCTTGATCCCTTAAGCACTCTACTCTACACCCCCAAAGAAAATCCCATCGACTGACTGACTGAATACTCACTCTCTTCTTTCTTTAGCGCTTGCAGATGCACTAAAAAGGTGGATTGTTATTATTTTTTGGATTTTCTTTTTACTTCTATGGCCTCCCTGTTTTTCTTATATTCGTGGAATAGCATTAGTATTCTATGCGTATCATATATCCATTTCTGTTATTTTTATTATTACCCATTTTTTTTTTGTCTCGGGCATGCACTTTTTGCGACTTGAGTGCATTTATGTGACTTAGACTACCGGGGGCTAGGGCTGTAAACGAACCGAACGTTCAGCGAACAATTCGTGAGCCGTTCACCGGGAAGTTCGTCTACGTTCGTTCGTTCGTTTAATAAATGAACGAACACGAACAAGAAATTCCGTTCGATTAGTTAAATGAACGAACATAAACATAGGTCCCGTTGATTCAATTATGTTCGTGAACGTTCGGTAACGTGTTCGTGAACATTCGTTCATCTTCGTTTGTTTATGTTGTTCATGAGATTTTTGTACTTTTATGTATTTTATCTAAACTTTTTATATTTATTTAACTTTTATCTATTTTATTATCCTAAAATTAAAATAGGAAATCCTATTTCCACCTTGTTTATGCAGCGTTCCCTTTTTCATCCTCAATATTCACATTGACGAACACTATTGACCTCTGTTCCACGATTACGGCTTCAAGTTCCAGCTGCTCCATCCGCCATCCACCTCTAGCCTCCGTCACCTTCGCCGATTTTATTTATGTTCGTTTGTGTTTGTGAACACGTTCATTTCCTTAACGAACGGACAACATAAAATCCCGTTCGTTAAGTGTTCATGAACCGTTTGTGAACACATTATTTCCTTAACGAACGAACACGAACAAGGCCTTGTTCATGTTCGTTTGGTTCGTTTACAGCCCTACCGGGGGATAGATAAGATTGCTCAACAACAGAATTTGTTAGCTCTACTTTAGAAATTTAAGAAACCTCCTGATTTATTGGTAACCTTTGACCTTGATCTTGCCATAAGCAGTGTAACTGTATAGTCTCTTAGGTTAGGATGCAAATGGATAATACCTAAATGTTGCTCGATATGAATACTCTCTAATTGATCATGCTGAATAATATCTTTTAGTTCTTTTATCGATATAACATAGTTACTAAGTTATACTATTGCCATGCATTTTGTGATTGCTGTTGCTGTCTATTTGGAGATTACGTTTGCCATGTGTGGGTCTAAGAATTTAGTGCACCATATATATGTCAACAGAATCACAAAATATTTGGCAACACTATTGCAATAATATAGTAACCGCATTACACACACATATTTGTGTGTGTAATACACATGACAAGATAGGGTTGTGTTGGTGATTTCTGTTTTGTTCATTTAGCATGCTTAATTTAATAGCATTCATAGAATATTCAATTGAGCATCATTGAGAGTGAAGCTTACTTCTCAAAAGGAAGCTATTTTGCTACTTTGAACTTTTGAAGTTATTGATAACTATAGGTAACTGTATATGTTGTGTTTAGTAACATCCTAGGTTAAGTTGATCACTTGATCATGACTTTTACCTAGGGTACACACATACCTATAGGTATATACGTACACACGTATACATATACTGACATATACAAATATTGAATCTTACATGTGATTCTTGTTTGTTTATTCTTAACAGACTTGTCTCATGCATTCTCCTCCATTAGTAGAGACAGCAATTTCATCGATCATACCAGTGATCTTGGATGGAAAGAGTAAGCAACTAAGCATACTTCTATTATACTCCATGCTTTTCCGTTTCCTTTTTCTATCCTCTAAATCGAACCTCTCGAATTGATATCAAGTTCATCTTTGTTCAGGGGTCAAAGAATTCTGCCAATTGTAGTTGATCCAGGGATCTACTTGGCAAGGCGAGCCCAAATCTTTCGGGCCACCGAAAAACGGCCGTTGCCTAACGCTTTCAAAGTTTTCACAGGCAGAGCTCTCTTCCCTCTTAATTATACTTATGAATCGATTTATTCGGGTTATATTCTCACTAATTGATCAAACTGGTAAAATAAAGAACTTTGCCCCTGATGAAACAGTCAAATGGGTCATCCTGCTAAAAAATGGCTGGAAGTGTATTTTTAATGCATAAAACACCCTATTTGACCAGTAGGTTGAGCCCACCGACCCATAATACTAAAATTCCTCACATTACCTGAACCCTATTTGACCAGTTCGTTGACCTGCCCATTTTGGGTTTTCTTGCGTGCAAAATGAAACAACTGGTCGAAAGTCTTTCAAAGTGTATTTTTCTGCATAAAATCTCTTGGTCACTTTATTCAAAAAATAGAATATTATTGAAATAATATATTTATCTAATCATACCTGATACTCACACTTTTCGGGTCAACCCGAGCTAGCTCGTAGTAATGAAAATTACTTTTTTGACCTTAATCTAATTTGAGCATCTCAAATGTTCTCTCCAACCACCAACGTGTCAAACCGGTTAAATGAGAAAAAAATGTAAAACGGAACTTGTCAAATGGGTCAAACTGGTCAAAAGTTGCCCAAGATGCAATTATAATGCATAAGCCACCTAAATCATTTTAGTCAAACATTTAGATTATCACAGATATAATGTAACTATATTAACCGTATTCGATACTCCGCACGAAAAGTGCTTGAGGCAGCCCGTAGTATCACAACTAAATTTCATCCGTTGACTGACCGGCTCGTATTGGATTTTCTCGTGTGCAATTTTTGGAATCTAATACCCTTCAAATATTTTCTGATTTTTTCAGGATCTCCATGGGTGATATTGAGCCGATCATTCCTCGAGTACTGTGTTTTCGCGTGGGATAATCTCCCTCGGACTCTTCTAATGTACGTTAACAACGTGGCTTTGGCTCAAGAAGTCTACTTCCATACCGTCATTTGCAACACACCCGAATTCAAAAACACAACCATTAACGCGGACCTAAGGTACATGGTTTGGGACAATCCCCCTAAAATGGAGCCACTTTTCCTCAACAAGTCAAACTACAACCGAATGGTTCAAAGTGGTGCCGCTTTTGCACGACAGTTCGCCAAAAACGACCCGGTGCTAGACATGGTCGATAGCAAAATCTTGAAACGTAGTGGTAACCGACCCGCCCTTGGTGCATGGTGTACCGCTAGACAGGGATGGTTCGTGGACCCGTGTTCACAATGGGATGATGTCAATGTTTTGAGTCCGGGAAATCGAGGGAAGAAGTTTGAAGAATCTTTAAAGAATTTGGTAGAAGATTCGGGATTCGAAACAAATCAATGCAAATAAAAGAAAGATTGAAGCTTGATCATGGGTTGAAGATGAAGATGCATTGTTTGGTGTTCAAAGATTCTTTGGATTGGGGGGGGAGGTGTTTTGAGTTTTGTTGTAAAGTAGTGAAGGTCAAATCAAAGTAAAACAATAAGAGGATTCCTCTTATTTTGTAAAACATATTTGTAATGGTATAATGATCTTCAATCTCTCCTTTGTTTTCTTGTCTATTTTTGTAATACCAAGAGATGATTTATTCATTTAGGGGTTGGATTTTTCAAGTAAATAACTTGCTTACGAAAGAAAGTGATTGTTTTTGCTATTTTGAGAACAATGAATATGAAAAATCCACATATAAATATTAAAAAAAAAACATTGAATGAAAAAAAAAACATAAATTATGAAACATTGAAACCAAAACTAAATAACTTTCTATGTTGAAAATAATGAGAATACTATTTTTTGGGTATTTATGTTTAAATGTCATTGTAAATATATTCAATTATACACATCTAATAGGATTTTTATATGCAAGTGAAATTTTGTTAAGTGTATTTTTTTCATGTATACTTTTCGAGTATTTTATGTATCTACTTTATAATTTTCTTATTTTACACGTATACTTAGTATTTTATGTATCTATTTTATTATTTTCTTAAGAAGTGAAACCGGTGGAGTATTTTATGTATCTACTTTATTATTTTCTTAAGAAGTGAGACCGGTCTATACTCTTTACATTTCATTTTTAAACATTTATAATAATATTCAAACAAAGAAAGAGGATACCAAAATTTGTTCATGCACTTAATGAGTATAGGAGTAAATCTTATTAAACATGACAACACTACGGTATAAATGTATCAAAACATATTAGGCATGATCAGTGGCGGATCCAGGGGTGTTTTGGTTGTTCCCGGGAGCCCCTCGGTTTGGAAAAAATGGAAAAAAAAAGTGGAAATTTTATATGATTAAAAAAAAATAGTGAGAATTAGTGAAAATCTAAATTGAGTTGTGAGAACTCGTGGAACTCCACTTCCCGTGTGAGTTTTTCAACCAAATTTTGCACAAAGGTAGAATAACATCTAACAAAGACCCATGTGAAAAAAAATCCGAAAAAAATTACGAGCCGGTTTTTTCTCGATATGTAAGTTTCATTTACAGTGGTGTAAATCACAGTAGCGACAAAGTTTTGAGTGAAATTGCCACCGTAAAAAAGTGTCTTAGGAACTTTTTTTTCTTGGAAAGGTAATTAAAAAAATGGAAGCAGAGTTCCTACAAGTTCTCACAACTCAATTTAGTTTCCATTTTAACGATTCCCTATATATATATAGTTTAACAACCCAAAGGTGGACCACATTCAAGTTGTGCACATTAAATATAGGAAAAATAATGAAGTTAGAGATGATTTTTGGTAGTTACTAGATGGAAGCCCCGCCGCGATGCGGCTAAGGCTTACAAATTAAGACGCGGCATATACAAACTTAGGACGGCATCCTTATTGTGCAATTAAGACACAACCATGCATATGGATCAGACTTCATTCATGAACATACACACAATTAAGACGCAACATAATATCATTATTATGTAACATCTAATCTAATTTATGTTTGTATTTAAATTGGATATTGATCCCTATAAACTTTGTAATTATATTCTTCTGTTTATCCTTGGATTCATGGTGACTTCATCATAATAAAGGGTTACACCTTTGTATATAAATTAGATATCTAAACGATAACATTGGGTTTCCAAGTGTCTTGTGGAGGGAAATACTTGAATCTTGACTAATGATAAAGTATGTGTAACGATTCCTATTTTACATATTCTAATAATAATACTATAATCATCTTTATAATAATTAAAGTTGATAACAACTTTATAGGGTTATCACTAAAAACATTATAAACTTTCATGTGTGTAAAACACTATTAGTAATAATTTATTTGAGAAAATGAAAATAAAACACTATTAGTAATAATTTATTTGAGAAAATGAAAATCCTAGCTTATCAATTATTTAAATTTATACAAATCAACAAATGAAATTTAAAAAACTCTTTAGATGTCAGAACATCACGTGATACCCTACTATGCAAATGAGATGGTGGTGGAGTGGTAAGAGAGAGTCTTGGTGTTCTAAGGGACCCAAGTTCGATTCCTGCCCTCCCTATTATTTTCTGCGGCATCTGGTGATGATGGGAGACTAGGCGAATAGGTGGATATCGCTAGTTCGATCCTTAAACTGAGCGGGTTTTACCTCACCGCACTGTAGTGCCTTCGGGCAAGTGTTCACGGGCTTCGGCCCTAGGTGGGGGTTTTCCCCGGTTCGGAGGCGAGTGTATCCCGATTTGGTGAATTTCTCCGGTAGCCCATTTGGAAGATTCGTTGCCGTTCAAAAAAAGGTGAGTGGGTGAGCAAAAGGAAAAACCCGACCCTACCCGACCATTACCCGACCCGACCCGAGAACCGATCAAACATAAAATACAGAACCGATTCACTACCCTAAATATAGGGTCGGTTCCGGTCCATAGGTCCACGTCGGGTTTCACCATGAAAAGAACCGAGAACCGACCCAACCCGATTTTATATGAAAAATTGGAACCGATCTAAATACCTAGGTACCTAGGTTCGGGTCGGGTTGGGTATATTTTCGGTTTGGTTCTCGGTTATTTTCGGTCCGGACCTAAACTTGCTCACCCCTATATCCTACTATTTCCAATGTTTCAATTCAATTGTAGATGACAGAACAACACATAATACCTTCCTTTTTTTCAATGTTTCAATTCCATCTAAATTTATGTTTTTTTCATGTCCGCTCTTTTGCATTTCAAAGCCACATATGCATCTCTTTCAACTTTTGGTAAACCAGAAGCTTAAAAAGGTATCTTTTTAAAGTACTGAAGAGAACGACAAACGATTCTTGCGATAACCAACTTTATGCCATGAGTATCACACACTTGCTATGGTGCCAAAAAATAAACAGATCTTTTTAACTTTGACAATGCTAGTGAAGAAACACGTAACTAATTTTAGGGTTAATTAGTTGGGTTTATGTTTCAAACATGAGGGTTAATCTTCTTAAACTTTCCTGAGCTCCGATTAGATCCGTTCTCCCTGCAAAACAGAACACCGTTAGCTCGTTAAGAGGGGAATATGGGGGTTTCCCTCTTAACCAGACTCCGGCATGAGAATAAGTATCTGCTTTGAGGAAATAAGTGTGTGTTAAGACTGAGAGTGGAGAGAAAATAAAATGTTTAACCTATGCATGGGGGTCTCTATTCATAGCCGGAGAGGTGTAAGAAGAGATGGGCTGATGGGCCTAGGGCCGGAAGGCGACAAACAGGGAATATCCCCCTTGTCTCACTGGTATCGACCGTTAGTGTCTTCTAGAAGATCTCCGGTGCTGGTGCACCATGATTGGAGCCACGTGTCCCAGTTGTCGGCCTTGCTGTCCCTCTGCCATCAGCAGGTAAGTGGAGATCATGGGACAGGTGTCGCTGCCCCCTGATTGGTGCCATGTAGGCGTGCTTGTGTACTTGTTGTCTCCTGCACGTCAGACGATCATGGAGCACGACAGAGCACAGCCTGGTGGACGCTGATTGGCTCGCCCTTCTGCCACTTGTACCTTGTGTACTTTCTGAAGTGACCTTGCGCTCTAACTCTTGCGCGACCCTTGTTGAGCACGTAACTAGCCCGCGCAGGGATGTAGGAAGTGAAGGCTCTTATTCAAAACACAAATGTGAAAACTGATGTTATTTCTTGTTTCGACCTCTCGCGAGGCCAGGCTCTGCTTGTGCAGCCCGCGCGGGTCTAAAGATTGATCAGCTTGCTGAGTAAGGAGTATGGTCCAGCACGCGACCTGAAAGTGGTCTGCGCGGCTTTTTGGGACCATACCCCTTCAAGTCCCCCCAGTCCAGTGCTGCACCGCGCACGGAGTAAGTGGTTGGAGCTCTGGACTTAGAGAAAAGGAAGTTGTGTTAGTGTTTAAAAATGCTTGCTAGGTCTTGGTAGACGTCGCGCGTTTAAGTGCTTGTTAGTTACTACGGCGTGGCTACCAGGACTGCTTGTTGGCAGTTTGTTGTTTCTTAATGTTGCAGCGCAGCATTATGGATTGTTATGAATGTGGCGCGGCCCTTGCTAACTTCCGCATGGAGTTTCATAACAACTTTGGGCGGGAAAAATCTCGAAATTTGAATTCTGACAGGCTGGTGTAAAATGTCGTTGACGGCGATGTTTGAGTTGACTGCTGACATGATGACCATCATATGGTCACTGACGGTTCACCTTTTGTCAGGCGATTGGAGACCACACGCGCGTGGTAACCGTCATCCCGAGAAACCTGCCTTACGTGGCAGCTTCTGGTTGGTTACGCGCGCGACGGTTTTGGCATGTTTACCCATCGCATTAAATGCGATGGGTATATATAATCGACGAGAGGAGAAGAGATTTGCACGATCTTTTATCTACTCTCCTTTCTCTCTCAAATATTCGAAACTCCTTCAAATCTTCAAAGGGTCTGTAGTAGATCTTCAAGTTCTTCTTTGAATATTCTTCGAGTTTTCTAGAATATTCAAGTCTTCATATCCGGATATCTATGGCTGAAGAAGAAATCCCAGTTGAAGAATGTCCCCTCCCTGTCCTCAAATGGGACCAAGGGTTGTTCGAGCAAATAACCAGGGGTTTCCGGTTTCCACCGGAATGGGATGCACGGTATCCCCGGCAGGGTCAGACTGTCGCCGATGCACCACCGGGGTATATAACCCTTTTTGAAGATTTCTTTCTACAAGGCAACTTCCGGTTGCCGGGGACGGAGTTTATGGCCCATATACTTCATCACTATGGGTTTCATATATCCCAGATGAGTCCACCCGGTATGGTGAGGGTGCGACACTTCGAGTTTTTGTGCCGATCCCATGATATAGAGCCTACAGTGGAGAAGTTTAGGGTATTCTACCAGCTAATTAGGAACACGGGGTTCTATTCTTTTGGCAACCGGGGATCTGCCAAGAAGATTCTTCTAAACCCTCCAAAGAGTTTCCATGACTGGAAACATAAGTTTTTCTTCATCAGAGAAGAAGTTGTTCCGATCGCGATGATCTTCCGCGAGCCAGACGCGAATGACAAAGAAGAACTTGCTATCCCCAAGGGGTTGACTGGTACTTGAAGCTGACTGCGACACCAAATTGGGTTTTTGGTGAGAATGCCTTGGTCGTGGCGCAGATGAGCGATAAGTGGCCAGAGGACAGCGACGAAGTGCCTGTTCTGAAATTTCAAGACAGAGGTTTGTTATTTCTTTGCATGTTCCCCTTTTGTAGTTCATTTGCGCTTAAGTGTTTGATTTCATTGCAGAGGCTCATCTTTACCAGGCTGCTTTCCCCACATTTGGAGGATCTATGGGCGTGCGCCCATTAGAATCAGGGAGCCTTATTGGTATGAGCGGATTAAAGGTCACTTTCTTTATCCCCCTGCTGGAGCCTTCGCCAATCCTCCCACTGCAACCGAAGGTGCGCATCTACCCAAACCCCGGCCCCTGCGTGCTGTGACTTCCGCTGGGAAAGAGATTCTTTATCTTTCCAGCGAGGAGTCTGTAGGTTCTTCAAATGGGGAGCTAAGTTCCTGGTCTAACATCTTCGCAGGTGTGTTATGCGACCTTGGCATAAATCTGGAGGAGAAGAAGAAAAAACCAAGCAAGAAGAAGAAGAAGGTGATCACTATCGATGCTGAACCGACCAGCAAGAAGGGAGGGAGTGGCCGCGCGACTGCTGGTGTTTCTGATAAAGGTACTCTTCGATTCCGACAGAGTAACCTGGATGATTACGTTATTACAAGTGACTCACTTGAGGGTTTGTCCCGTATAGGTGAGAAGAAAACCAGTGCTGCTGGCTCGAAGATCTGTGGAAGCGCGGGGTCAAGGAACCCAGATGCTGGCGCTACTCCTTCTTCGATCACGCTGGATGAAGAGGAGGAAGAAGAAGAAGAAGAGCAAGAGGAAGAGCCTGCCTTTAAGTTAGTAAGTAGGAAGAAGAGTAGAGAGGAAGCTGCTGCTGAGGTTAAAGCGGCGCAGAAGGCTGGTGAAGTCCCTTTGATAGGGAAAAAGAGTAAACTGCGCACCCTTTACAAGTTCTCTGCAGGTTAGTTTTATGATGTTGGTACTTGTGTTTTTACTTTAGTGGCATCTCTTTCTAATACTTAATTTCTTTAGAGGCCCAGAAGAAGACCCCTGAGAAGACTAAGGGTGTTGAGATTAAGGATCCAAAGGAACCAGCGCCAAAGAAAACCAAATTTGTGATCAAACCTCTCAAGTCTGCTGAGTTGGAGCTTGAGAAAGAAAAAGAGAAGGAAAAAGAGAAGAAGAAGGCGGTTGAGAAGCCTATGGGTGATAAATCGGAAGAGACCGAGACCGCTGCTACTACTGCGCAGGAGAAACCGAAGGGTCCGGAAGTTGTGCATATTACGGGGCTTGACCAGCCCCTTCATGAAAAAGAGAAGGAAGCTACTCGGGGGAAGGGACCCGAGGTTGTCAAGCCAACCGAGCCTATACTGGTTGATGCCCCCATCAAAACTGTGCAAGTGACTTCTACTGCTGGGGGATCAGCTGCTGCTGCGCATAAAGAGACTACCATTGCTGCAGGTGGTGCGAGTGCTGGTGGCAATGTCCGTCCAGGCGCGGCTGGTGGTGCTAGAGGATCGGCGCCGCAAACTCCTATTGGTCCTAAGGATACCTTAGGAGATATTTTTTACAAAACTTACACCGAGGAGGCTCGCGGTGATGCTCCCCACCAAGCTCCATGGGCCTTAAAGCAGAAGGACACGTTCCTGGAGTTTGATCCGTGTCGTGATTGGTTCTTGAACTCTTTCCCCCCGGTGAGGTTAACCGGCAAAGGGCGCGAACCCATGATGGGTTGTATCATGCCTATATTGTCGGCGAGGCCAATACCCGCGCTGCTAACCACCAAATTGTGCGCGAGTGGCGCATAATGGCTAAAGAGCAAGGGGATTGGGAGAAATATCGTGAGCGCGTATTAAGGCAGGTTAAGGATTTTGAGAAGTTGAAAGGTGCCTTTGCTGAGGAGAAGGCCAAGTTTGAATCTGAGAAAAAATCTGAAGAGTGGGGCCGTGAGGGCTTAAGGAGTAAGCTGCGTGCTGCTGAGGAGCTCTTGTCGAAGGAGCGGGCCGAATGGAAATAAGTGTGCAAGAAAGATAATCAGCGCATGTATGCTGCTCGCTCCAAGATTACCGATCTTGAGGCTCAGATTGCCACATTAACAACGAAGGTTGAGGATGTTGAAGCGGACAAAGAGCGCGTTGAGGTTCAACAAACTTAACCCTTTCCTCTTTATGTTGTTTTATACTTATAAAAATATTGCTTAAGTCTGTGTTCATCCTTCGCAGGCTGATTTGAAGGCGCAGGTGGCCAGCAGGGACAAAGACTTAGCCGCTATGAACATGGAAATTGCGGAGTTGAAGCGTCGTTTACATGAGCAAACCGACAAGAATGAGTCCTTGGAGATTGATCTTGAGGCGGAGAGGTTGAAGGCTGTTACTGCCGAGGAGGCCAAACAGAGGGCCAAGGAGGCGCGAGATACTAGCACTTCCGCCCTTAACGTAGCTCAGAACAACTACTCCGAAGCTCAAGGAATCGTGGACACGCTGGTCTCCGAATCTGAATGGATTCGCAATAGAGGGGTAGCTCTGGTAAGGTTCCCCTCTCTTGACTTAGGCTTTATTTTTTGTTGTCTTGTTCTCATCCGTTGCCCTTTTTGTAGATGGCTAACTCTATCCTGAACGCCTCTGAGATGGATGCGGCTGTTGCCGCGCTCATAGATGCCTCACATGCGGTTGGGCATCGTGGAGGTTATCTAGAATGTGCCCATCATGTTGAAGAGGTCTTTGGACAAGAGTTTGATATTAGCCATTGTTCGGTGACAAATCAGGCTGATGCTGCGTTAGCCCGCGCTGAAGAAATTTATGACCATCTATTGTTGCCTGTGATGGATTGGTCACCGAAGCGTTAAAACATGACGATTGGTGTGCGCAGCTGAAGACTATCCTAGACCCTCCACGGACTGTGGAGTTGTCAGATGAGGAAGAAACAGCCGGCGATGGCGATGGTGATGGTGACGGTGATGGCTATGAATAGATAGTGTTTGTAGGCTGATGCCTTGTAATTTATTTTTAACTTTTTTGTGTAATCATTGCGCGGTCGTGCTTTTTTGAATCGAACTTATGCTGCATTGTTACTTTTTACGTAATCGTTGTGCGGGCGCGCTTTTTAGAATGTAGCATTATGTTTGCCTTCGATTTGTCGAGTTACAATTATTGCATTGTTGTTAGAAACTTTGGTTAAATTAGCTCGAATAAATGTAAGTGTGGCTCGTGTATGAGTGTTACTGCCCGGTCTCGCGCTATGATCGCGGAGGACCTTGGAGGCATAACTCAAGAGCTCGTAATTTACTGAAGTGTTTTCATGCTAATCAAAAGTTTAACATGCATTTGTAACGTAGAAGTCATGAGGATAAAAACATAAGGCATAGCCAATGCTTGCATTCATTAGCTTAGAAACAGGCGCGAGGCCAACATACATCACTGAAATAGAAAAAAGGCGTATAGCCAACATAGATAATTTAAAAGGAGCGTGACCAACATAAGTAGATAAAAGGCGCATGGCCAACATAACTGAGCCGAAAGGCGCATGGCCAAGGGTGTTCACATGTAGCATCTGCGCAGTTGTTGCGCGTTCCACGTGCGCGGGATGATGTGTCCATCCAGGGTGCGCAGTTTGTATGCCCCTTTTCCTAGTACCTCATGTATTAAGTATGGGCCTTCCCACTTAGGTGCTAGTTTACCGGGGCGTTCAACATTGGAAGCTTCATTATTTCTGAAAACGTATTCCCCTGGATTGTAGGTACAAATGCGCACTCTTGCATTGTAATACCTCTCCAACTGCGTTTTATATTTGGCCTCTTTGATTCACGCTATTTCGCGCCTCTCTTCGAGCAGGTCCAAGTCTAGGCGGCGTTCTGTCTCGTTATCAATCTTGTTGATTGCTGATAAGCGCGGCGAGGGGAGGCCTATCTCAGCTGGGATAACCACCTCTGAGCCGTAGACCAGGCTAAAAGGGGTTTCGCCAGTGCTCGTTTTTGGCATGGTTCGATGAGCCCACAGGATGCTAGGGAGCTCATCTACCCAGCCCCTTCTCTTGGTGCCCAGCCGGGCCTTTATCCCTTCGACGATACTCTTGTTGACACTATCTACTTGACCGTTGCCCTGAGGGTGTGCAACGGAAGAGAAAGTGTGCTCGATGTTCATCTCTTTCATCCATTCTTGAAGGTCTTCAGAAGCAAAGTTGGTGCCATTATCGGTTACAATCTTGAGTGGGAGACCAAATCTGCAAATGATGTGTTCCAATATGAATTTGCGCACAATCATTGCAGTAGTTGAAGCGAGGGCTTTGGCCTCCACCCATTTAGTAAAATAATCAACGGCAACAATTATGAACTTCACAGCTCCAGGAGCTTCAGGGAAAGGTCCCACCATATCGATCCCCCACTGCTGGAAAGGCCAGGCAGTGGACACAGGGATGAGGTCATTCTTCGGGCGCAGGGTTTTTGGGGCATGCCTTTGACAGGAGTCGCATTTGCGTAACTCCTTTAGAGTGTCAACGTGCATCCCAGGCCAATAGTAACCAGTGTTCATTATCTTTGCTACGACCATGCGCGGGCCCGCATGAATGCCGCAGATGCCTTCGTGAATCTCCCTGATCAGGTAACTTGCATCTAGAGGGTCCACACAGCGCAGTAGTGGCCCTAAGAAGGATCTTCTATACAAAATTCCACCATTCATCTCATAGAACAACGCTTTGTTCTGTATCTTCCTGGCCTCAGCTTTGTTTTCAGGGAGAATTCCTTCTTGAAGATATTGAATGATAGGGGTCATCCACGATGGTGGCCCTATGTCGATCACATTCACTTGGCGCAACAGAACAGATGGGTTCTTTAAGACCTCGATTCTTACATCTTTGGCGAGATGTTAGAAAGCCGTTGAGGCAAGCTTGCTTAGAGCGTCTGCTGGTTTGTTCTCTGACCGGTTGATATGAACAACCTTGTATGATTTGAACTGTTGAAGCAACTCTTTTGCCTGCTCTAAATACAAGGCCATAACTTCACCCTTTGCATAATACAACCCGTTAATTTGGCTCGCGATCAGGAGAGAGTCGACATGCGCTTGTAAGTTTTGAGCTCCCATTTTGATGGTCAGGCGCAAGCCTGCCAAAAACGCTTCATACTCTGCCACGTTGTTGGTGTTTTTGAAATCCAACTTGATGGCATAGGTGAACTCATGCTTCTCTGGGCTAACAAGGCGCAATCCGGCTCCTGCGCCGTCTTCGTTTGAGGCTCCATTGGTGTATAACAGCCATAACCATCTGACGTGTCTTTGATAGGAGTATCGACAACTTCACAATCTTTGATTTTGTCCTCTGGAACTTCAGTGATGAAGTCCGCTAACACTTGGACTTTAATGGCTGGGCGCGGCCTGTACAGAATGTTGTGGCCGCCCAGTTCGATTGCCCACTTTGCTAAGCGTCCTGACGTCTCTGGTTTTTGCAGGATTGTGCCAATATGGAAGTTAGTGAGTACAGTGTTTACATGCCCAATAAAATACTTGCGCAGCCTCCTGGAGGCGTGTAGCAGCGCGAGCACTAACTTTTCCATGGTTGAATATCGTGTTTCTGGATCCGTGAGCACCCTACTAACATAGTAGATTGGATTCTGAACTCCATCTCTTTCTACCAACAATACCGACCCAACTGCCTTGTCCGAAGAAGACAAGTACAGAATGAGTGGTTCTTTCTCGAATGGCGCGGTTAGGTGATCGGAGTGTCGCGCTCCGGTCAAAGATAATATTTATAGTCCCAAATTACCCTTAACAAATAGTTAGTGATAGTAAGGGGTCGAACCACGAAGAGTATGTGGTTTGCGAATGGACTTTGAATGAATTATAGAAGTTGTCACTTTTATGAAGCTTGCTATTTTGTTTTTATGTATTTTTTTTGGTAATTGGAAAGATTTGAATAAAATTACTAAAGTGATTGAATGACTTAACTACAAATTGCAAGAAGTGAAATTGATTGGTTGAACAATAATACGAAAACAAGGTTCACACCCGGTTTCAACAAATGCAAGACTTAGGGTTACTATGTGTTTTAATTCATTTTACTTGAAATAATTCATTAACGGGTCACAATCACAAAGCTTAGGTGCCAATCGCTATCAACGTCATAGACAACGGACCACGATGCACTTCGTTACTTCGGACTAGAAAATCCTATCAAAAGACAAGGCATAAATACGTGTACTCATTTCACAAAGTCAAATTTAATCATTCACTCGACAATTTGCAAATTCAATACAAACGTAGGACTATTGTCTAAGATTCAAATGTACTTCAAGTTGTCACAAAACAATCATCAAAACATAATAAACCCTAATTCTTACATAAGTCTACACCGGGGTGAAACCTCCAAGAATTTAGCCACTCATGGTGAAAACGGCTCGATCAACGGATGATGGAAGCTTGAATTGGATCATCTTGAAGCTTGAAGGTGGATGAATGGATGAATGGTTAGGGTTATGGAAGGTTGGTGATGATGGATTGGAATGGATGATATGATGGTGAATTAGGGTTCTTGATTGTGATTCGGATGAAGGTTGGTGATGATGGTTGTTAATTCGGGTTGTAGATATGAAGGTTGGTAGATTGGTAGATGATAAGTGATGAGAATAGGCTCCAAAATGTGATTCAAACCTTCAAAAAGTGTGTAACTCCCGTATTCCATGGTCAAAATCATCTTTAACATCGTTTTAGTTGACCAAAATCAACAAAGTTCGCGCAGCAGAATTGAAGGGCCGTCGCCGACGAGCCTGACCACCGTCGGCGACGGTGCGTGCAAATGTTGATATGGCCGACGGTCAATGTTGCTGTCTACGTACAAAACGGGCGACGGGGATTTATACATACCGTCGGCGACGGTGCCCAGAATCCCATCTTTCTGTTTTTCGCGTTTCTTGAGTCTGGTTGACCCGTTTTGCGTCCCGATGGTTCCGTTCTCACTCCGGTGACCCGTAAAGCTCCCGAAAAGCTCCTTACACTCTGCTAGACCTGCAAAACAAGTATCTAATCAAAAGTAGGCTATTCGAAATTAAAACTTACGTAAAAACATCAAATTAAACAATTACAAGCACCGGTTTTCGACCACGTATCACATCCCCACACTTGTCTTTTGCTTGCCCTCAAGCAAATATGTTTTTTCACTTTCACGTGGGTCGAACAAAGAATACACTCCCCATTCCCGAGACGAAGGTTAAGGTCCATTGTCATGCTAAAGTTCAAACTCTTTACAATTTTCAACATATTTAACGGTAAAGTGATTTCACATACAAAAATGGTTACCCAAGATTAACTCGCCCGTGAAACCAATAATTCATGCACATCCCTCACAATGTTCTCTCCACTCGGCTTGTAATTTGGCTAATGTTTACAATGTATTAGCACTTCAAAGAATATTCACTCAAAACCGATTAGAACACATACCCGCATAAGCTTGCAACTCAATCATTCTCCACCATCGATCACGAATACTAAGCACAAGTCATAAGGTCTTTGTATGGGTTGTAATGGGGCTAGGCTAAGGGTAGGAAATAGGATATTTTAAAGTGGCTAAGGTGATGAAAATTCGATTTTTATTACAAATGACTACTCTAAACAAAACTAACTATAAACACCAATTATGAGGTAACAACTTTCGCCTAAAATTCAACAACTACTAACACTTCTTTTTGTGTTTTTCTCAATGCTTTTTCAATTCTTTTTCATAACATTTTCTGATTTTTTTATGCAAACAATCACAAACAACTATACAAATACGACTCCTATAATCGAATTTCCATCACACGGGTTTAAAAGAAAAAAGGTTTAAGGTTATGGGCTATAAGGTGGTCAAACGAAAGGTTTAGGCTCAAGTGGGCGACTAGGGGATTTATTTGGGTAAGGATGGATAAATGGTTTTAAAAGTAAAGGTTTACCTAATGCCTTAATCATTCTCGTGCTTGTATTCGGTCTATGGTCTCGAACGTATCAAAAGTTGCAAGTTCTACAATATATGACTAATGGTCCACTCAAACAAAGAAACATAGGTATGTAATCTATGATATAAAGTGGCTCAAAACCTCACATATCTAAAAGGGTATGGTATGTGACATGCATAAAATACTAGTTTCTTAAGCGGATTATTCCCAAATAACCACCCGCTAAATACCCGTCATGCTATTAATTTGAACTTGACCATGACAAAAGACCAAATGGGTTGTGGCATCCCTCGTTGACTTAGTTACTTGTGCTTTAAGACCGCTTTTGAAACAAGATATTTTTGAAAAAATTTTGAAATTTTCCCCCATCCCCACACTTGAGGTAAACATTGTCCTCAATGTGTAGTATTTAAATGAACGGGTCAAAATCGAAAACTTTTACTACTCCCCCATCCCCACACTTGAGGTGAACATTGTCCTCAATGTGTAAGAACTAGAGTTTTAAAAACGCCCAAGGGATGTGACACGGCTAACTTCCCAAAAATTTCACCCCGGAAAATAATATACAATTTACAGTCCACTTATTTGCTAACTAAAAATCAAAAGTAAAAAGAAACGTATGCACCTGATTTTTGAGCTCATTCCTCGTGTGTTCCTCTTCTCTTCAAGAAAACGGTTATCCCACGAACACCATGTACCTACAAATCTTAACCCTTGTGTAGAAGCATGCTTCTCACAACCATCAAAATTTGTTAGTTACCTAGTTCTACCGCTTTTATGAAAAACATTACCAAGCCATACGTTATTTACTTTTGATTTGTGTGGAAAATAATTTACAACAATAACAAACCTAACTCACTTTCGTAGGAATCATGGTTGGATTTAGCTTATGCAACAAGCCCTTTTAAACCCCCCAATAGCTTGGGAGGACGAGAGGTCTCGTGAGGGTTATATAGGGAACACACCCACAACGTTCATTTAACTAGGCAAAAGTAAATAAAACGAAATAAAAATAATGAAAACAAAATAATATACAACAACAACAACACAAACATACCTTGCCTCTACCGCTGATATCTCTAGTTAGGGTTCACTGGCGGGTTTGGCTGGTATTGATAACCAGTGAGGGCCTCAAACATCTCCCTATAGTTATCGAGTGGACTCTGCTCCCCTTGAGGCGGTGGTTGGTAAGGAATCGGGAAGAAGATGGAGCCTACTGCCTCGGGCCAGTGAGGGGTTGGATCGGATGGGCCTCGTGGATGGGGAAGGTTGGGGTAATCGGTCCACCCCGAGTGCTCGGAATAAGGGAGACCGGCTTGATAGTCTCTTTGATGGCGCTCCTGATCGTGGGGCACCTTGGCATTATTAATAGCCATTTGGTTAGAGACAACTAAAGCTCTCCATCGGCGTTGCTCCAATTCTCTTTGTGCATTTTGACGCCTCGCCTCTTCTTCCTCCCATGCCCGTCTTTGGGCCCTATCCTCCTCTTGCAACTGTAACAAGCGTTCCATTTGTGACCGTTGTAACGCTTGTTGCAATTGTTGTTCCTCCATCTGTTTCTCCATCCTCTTGCGAAAGGATGCTTGGAAAGCCCACTGTTCTTGCGAGTACGCCCCTTGCGCCTCTTCCCAAGCCTTCCTACTCGCCTGGTATTCTCTCCCTTCGCCAATGCATGCCGATACATTATCGTAAACCGCTTGTTGCCCGCGGGTCCAAAGCCGGTATGACGGCACCTGCCTTTTGTTCACAAAGTTTGCTACATCGGCAGAAATCTCCCGATGCTTCCTCCTATATCTCTGCCTTGGTCCCCGCGGACCGGAAGGCTCTGTCTCCTCCTCAATATCAGGCGTCGCCTCATCTTCTTCCTCTTCATCACCCTCTTCATCACCCTCTCTTGGTTCAGTGAACCTGTAACTATGTCCTTGTTCATCCTCAACTGTGTGAAGATAACCAAAAGCCTTAACCGTTATCTTCCAATGTCGCCTTATGGAGGTGAAGTTAAACGATCGATGGGTTTAGACACCCACAGCGACTCCTGAGGCAATGCATTTTGCTGCAAAATCATGGCGCTAATCAATCTCACATAAGGGATCATCTTCCGTTTGAATGATTCCCTTGTATCCCACGTATTGATCATCACGATTTGGCGCCATGATAGCCTTGGCGTCCCATACAACAACGAATGTAAAACCCTGCAGTCGGGTGCCTTCACTGCCCCGCGGTCCCCAAACCACACCATAACATTCTCCAATGATATGCCTTGTAATATTCTGCCTTCCAAAGATAAATCATTTATGGATTCCCCTGCACCCCCAGCCGTGTTTGCCTTGTTATCCAGAAACTGATCGTAGTCGTAGTAATCATACGCTTCAACCCCAAGCGAATCAAATCTTGCAATTGCATTCATATGCTCAAATGACATAATCATTTGATTCTTGCCAATATTGCCGACTAACCGCCACGTATGAGCCGGCCCATCAGAATGTTCAAACCGTAGAGTAGACTACCATTCACAAACCGCGCCCAAATACACCCGAGTGGTTATATCCTCGCACCAATCAAGTACTCGTTCCCACCCAATCTTTTCAAACCTTTGAACTATGCCGATTTTGCGAAATTCTTCGACATCCACCGTACGCTCACATACTACCCTCTCGGGTACGAGATTTGAAACACCCGTGACCATCTACATTCTCCACATCTTTGCCTCTAATCTTTTGTTTCGGTACCGGGAAAGGGCCTTATGTTTTTCGTCTTTCCATACTGAGGCCGACTGACTATTCTTGGCCTCTTCCCAATCCCAATCCTGTCGAATAAGTTGCCCATCACCTTCTTCTACATTACTTAACTGTTCCCAACGTCTTTGATATTGCCCCGAGCCGGAACCGGCTCCCGAAGACGAACCTTTCCCGGAGGTTTTTGCTTTCTTGCTTCTTCCAAACATAGCTACAATCAAAAGACAAGACAAACAATTAGTATACCCAAAATCTTCAAACAATCCCAAACTTTGAACATAATATGCAATGTTGAATTTCAATCAATAATTAGATGCAAAATCGCCTTTTTAAACTTCCAAAGTCGCACATTTTAACATCTACATATCAATTTAGCATGTTTATTCATAAGACTTCTAAAAATTTCATGGTTTCAACAATATTCAACATCACATTATGCTCAATCATGCAAAAATCTAGTGTAATCACGTCACCAAGACTAAAGCATGTTCAAATCCCACCCAAATCAAGTAATCATTCTTAAATTCATGCTAAAACATCACCTACTCTTAAACAATAAGCTTAAAATTTCGAAAGAAATCAACAATCCATATGAAAATCATGCATAAATTTACTGAAATTCCATACCTTTAGTGTAGATGAACAAGAAGAACTATGAAAAAATGTAAAGCAAAAGACTTGGATGAACACTCTTCAAAACCCTAAAAGAATCACACCCAAAAATCTTGTAAGCGAGCAAGAATTGATAAAAAAAGTTATGGGAGTTTTGTTCCTCTCGAAAAAATACGCAAGATAGGCTCGAGAATCACTTGATTTGGGTGAGAATCGAAGGAGTTATGAGAAGTTGATGAATTAGGGTTCTAGAGGTGAATTGGGGAAGAAGATGAGAATGGAGGAGAGAGAATCATGAAGATGCAACTGATTTGATGATTTTTGTTGATGTTTGGGGAGTATCAAGGTGTTTTCGGGTCTTATGTGTGGTTAACATTGAGTTCGAGTTGAGTTTTAATGGCTACACAAGTTTTGAGTTCGATCTTGGGCGTTTGGAACAATTCAGCGTCGGCTGAATTTAGAGGAGCATTCGGCGACGGTAAGTGTAAATGGTGAGTATGGGCGACGGCTAAATTTGCTGGCTACGGACAAAACATGGCCACGGTGCTTTTGGAGGGTCGTAGGCGACGGGGAGAGTCACCGTCGGCGACGGCACACAGAAAGCCCACTTTTTATTTTTTCAATTTTTATTATTATTATTATTATTATTATTATTATTATTATTATTATTATTATTATTATTATTTGAAAAAAGGAAGGGAAGATTTTAAGAACTTTTTATAAAAAAACTATATACAATAAAAATTCCTAAAAATTATTAAAAATCTTTTTGTAATGTTTTTTATAAGTTAAATTTTAACACGCGAAAACCGTTAACGGCCCCTACCACCCCCCGAAAAGTCGTGTATTGTCCCTAATACACACAAACAAGTCTAAAAACATACCTTTTGTCTTCAAGATCCGTTCAGAATGTCCGGACTTCACACAATCACAAGGGTTAGTACGAAATGAGAACGATTACCACAAAAATACTCAAACAATTAACTAAATTGTACATAACTTTACAAAACTCATTACCGGCCCTTTCAGTTGACCTCATAAGTTGGCATACTTACCACGAAGTTCACCAACTCCACATTCTCATCCTTTTTCTCATTGTTACCATCAAGGAACGGTTTAAGGCGATGCCCATTAACCGTTTGCTTCGACCCATCCTTCGGGTCCTCGATTGTAACATCTCCAAGCTTCCCGATCTGTGTAATCACGTACGTGCCCATCCATTTGCTTTTGAGCTTACCGGGGAAGTATTTAAGCCTTGAATTATATAGCCAAACCTTTTAACCCACTTCAAACTCCTTCGGCTTCAACTTCGCGTCATGTGCCCTCTTCATATCATCCTTGTATTTTGAGGCGCACTCGTACGCTTCTTCCCTAAGCTCCTCCAACTCGCAAAGATTTAATTTTCGCTCCTTTCCTGCATCGTCATATTTCATGTTAACCTCTTTAATAGCCCACCAAGCACGATGCACAAGCTCAACCGGTAAATGACAATTTCGCCCATAAACTAAGCGATCAGGTGTGGTTCTAATAGGTGTTTTATGAGCCGTTCTATATGCCCATAAAGCATCATTCAACTTCGTCGACCAATCCTTTCGGTCGGGTCGAACGGTCTTTTGCAAAATTTCTTTTATTTGCCTATTGGAAACCTCCACTTGACCGCTTGTTTGTGGGTGGTAAGGGGTAGCGATTCGATGGTCAACACCATACCGTTTCAAGAGTTTGCCAAAGTTAAAATTCTTTAAGTGAGATCCCCAATCACTAATGATCACTCAGGGAATCCCAAATCTAGAAATTATATTTGTTTGTACAAAATTGCAAACAACCACATTCTCACTCCCTTTCTTGTCTCTAATTTCCAAGTCAAACTCTTGTAGCAAGAGAACCCATCAGATTAATCTCGGCTTTGCATCCTTCTTGTCCATGAGATACCTAACTGCAGAATGGTCAGAATAAACAATGACCTTAGTACCCCATATATAAGCACGAAATTTGTCCAACGCATATACCACTGCAAGTAGCTCTTTCTCGGTAGTTGTATAATTTAATTGTGCACCCGAGAGAGTCTTACTTGCGTAGTAAATGGCAACCGGTTTCTTGTCTACCCTTTGACCCAATACGGTCCCCACCGCATAATCGCTTGCATCACACATAATTTCGAATGGTAAAGACCAATTCGGTGATTGCAAGATTGGAGCTTCAACCAACTTTTTCTTTAACACGTTAAAGGCATTTTGGTAATTTTTATCGAAATAAAAAGTTTTATCCTTTAACAACAAATTGCATAGGGGTTTTGTTATATCACTAAAGCTTTTTATGAACCGCCTATAAAACCCCGCGTGTCCTAAAAACGATCGAATACCCTTAACACTTGTAGGATAAGGAAAAGTGGATATGACTTGCACTTTTGCTCTATCCACCTCAATCCCACGACTCGAGACGACATGCCCCAACACAATCCCTTCTTGAACCATAACATGGCTCTTTTCCCAACTCAAAACCAGATTTTTCTCAACACATCTTTTCAAAACTTTTTCGAGTTGGTCAAGGCTTGTATCAAATGATGACCTAAATATTGAGAAATCATCCATGAAGATTTCCAAAGACTCCCCCACCATATCTGAAAAGATACTCGTCATACACCTTTGGAATGTGGCAGGGGCATTACAAAGTCCAAAGGGCATTCGCCTAAATGCGAAGGTACCATATGGACAAGTAAAAGTAGTCTTTGCTTGGTCTTCCGGATGTATAGCAATTTGATTGTATCCGGAATAACCATCCAGAAAACAATAAATTTTTTGTCTGGCCAATTTCTCAACAATTTGGTCAATAAATGGCAAAGGGAAATGATCTTTGGAAGTTGCATCATTTAACTTCCTATAGTCAATACAAATACGCCACCCGGTTACCGGCCGAGTGGCGACCTCTTCACCTGCGTCATTCGTGACGACTTGAATGCCCGCTTTCTTAGGAACCGTTTGTGTCAGGCTTACCCATTGGCTATCCGAGATAGGGTAAATAATACCCGCATCTAGCCACTTCAATACTTCCTTTTTAACCACTTCTCGCATGTTCGGATTAAGTCTCCGTTGTGTGTCGCGAGAAGGACTCATGCCATCTTCCATGATGATCTTATGCATCACCACTGAGGGACTAATTCCCTTCAAGTCCGCAATGGTCCACCCGATAGCGGATCTATGAGTGACCAAAACTCTCATTAACTTCTCCTCTTGCTCCCCGGTCAAGTTAGATGCAATGATAACCGGGAGCGTGCTACCTTCACCCACATAAGCATACTTAAGATGCTTGGGTAGCACCTTCAACTCTAGCACCGGCGGCTCTTCCAATGACGGCTTCAACTTTGTGTCTATGCTTTCCGGAAGACTTTCCACTTGATGTGTCCAAGTGGGCCTTCCTTCCTTTGCCGCCATGACTTCCAACTCTTTCATCTCTTCATCCATGCTCCGATTTGTCTCTCCTTATAACCTGTCAAACATGAAACATTCCTCTATTGTGTTTTCCTCTTCGACACTGATGTCGTATAGAGGTATACACTCGTCAACAATGTCCGCCACATAGCATTCATCACCGACTAGAGGATCCGTCAATCCCGAAAAGACATTTAACCGCAACCGACGGTTACCAAAAGTCATGTCGACCGTACCCGATTTGCAATTAATTTGGGCATTCGATGTTGCCAAAAATGGTCGACCGAGAATCACCGTTGGTTGCTTAGTTCGGTCCAAAGAGACATAATCTAATACAAGAAAGTCCACCGGATAATAAAAGTCCTTGACCTTGACTATTACATCCGTGACTATCCCACGGGGTAGTTTAGGGGTCAAGTCGGCTAACACCACGGTGGTGTTCGACACTTGAAGTGGACCAAAATCATATTGGTCATATAAACTACACGGCAAGATACTCACACTTGCCCCAAGATCCAAAAGTGCCCGGGTCAATTAAATTCACCGACTTGTATTGAAATAATGGGCGCCCCCGGATCTTGAAGTTTTGGTGGAAGTGCACCCGAAAGAATCGAACTCGCATTTTCGGTTAAATCAAGTTTCTTAGGAAACTTGTGAGTCCGTTTTTGGGTGCATAAATCTTTCAAGTATTTAGCATATGAAGGTACTTGCTTGATTGCATCTAAGAGTGGTAAATTGATTTTGACTTGTTTAAAAATTTCCCACATCTCTTCTTGTTGTGGGCCTCGTTTATTTACCACTTTCTTAGATGGTCCCAACAAAGCTTCGGGATAAGGGGCGGTATTAACCTCCACACCCTTCTCCTTAGCCTTTGGGACGGGAACGGTCACAACGGGTGTATATTTATTAACTTTTGAATCATTTTTATTTTGACCCGTTTGACCGTTATTACCTTCATCATCACTTGCATCTTCCACCACCCCTTCTACAAACTCGGGTGGTGGCTCAACACCGTTATCTATGACTCGACCACTACGTAAAGTAATTTTATTAATTGGTACCTCACGTGTGTTCCTTGAGCTTGACCCTTGATGCTTAGGGTTCACCGCGGTGTCACTTGGAAGCTTTCCAATAATTCCCCTCATTTGAGCCATCTCCTCCGCGAGTTAGCCCACTTGCTTTGCCAATGCCTCATGTGCTTTGTCCCGAATCTCATTTGTCTTCTTTATCTCCTTAATGTCATTGTGAGATTCTTTTTGCATATTTAACAAAGCATCCATTTTGGCACCCAAATCATCACCACCGGTTTGATTGTTCGACCCGCTTCCATTACCGTCTTGATTATTGAAATTCCTTTCGTACCCACCTTGGTAATTATTGTCCCGGCCTTGGGTACCCTTGATTGTAATTACGTTGGTAATCCCCTTGGTTACCACCTTGGCGATTTTGATACGATGACCCGCTTTGATTACCCGGTTGGAAATTCGGGTTCATTTGATTCGCGGCATTCCCATATCGGAAGTTGGGATGGTTTCTCAATCCGGGATGATAAGTGTTCGAATTCATATCATTATTTTTTCTATCCCCGAACACTTGATTGACTTCCTCGATGTACTCACCCGGCCCTGTTGGACATTGATCGGTCCTATGGCCAATATCCCCACAATCTTCACACACCGCGAATTGGACCGCATTCACCTCTTTCTTTTTCATACGAGCCATTTCTCGTTCTAAAGTGGAAATTCGATCTTTAGAATCAAGATCGGGAAGTGACCGGGAGATGGGATGTTTCTTGGCTCTATCGTCCGATTCTTTTTCCTTCGACCGCTTGCTCATTCGCTCGAGAAATTCCCAATCATCATCTTCATGATTGCTCAAGAGACTCCCGTTGCTTGTTGACTCAAGGCGGTTCCATGTCGCATCATCCAACCCACGTACAAATCACTTCACCAATTCCCACTTTTCTATTTGGTGATGTGGGCATCTCCGCATCAATTCTTTGAATCGAGTGAACGCTTCATGTAACGGTTCACTCGATAGTTGCCGAAACGACCTTATTTCATCCCTAGCGTCGTCAGTCTTCGCCATCGAATAGTATTCGTCTAAAAAGACTTGTTGCATCTCACCCCATGTCCGGATGCTATTCGCCGGATGTGTGAGGAACCATTGCTTTGCCTTGTCTTTCAACGAAAATTGGAACAAGCGAAGTTTGACCTCCTCTAATGCGAAGTTGTGCCCCCCGATAGTGTTACAAATGGACGAAAACTTCCCCAAGTGCGTGTACGGCTCATCATTAGACCTCCCATTGAAGTGGGGAAGTATATTGATGTAATGAGGTTTACAATCAAACATTCTCCTTTCGCACACTATAGGAGAGTCATTATCGGTAACTACCGGTCGAAAACGGTCATTCACTCCCCGTGGAGGTTGTTGACGACGTTGTGGACCGTTAACCTCTTGATCGACCGGCCTTCGGTTGTCCCTTCGATCACCCCTTCTATCCCCACCTTGATTCCTACCTTGATTACCTCTTTGATTTCCTCCTCCCACAAAACGAGGAATCCGATTAGGGTTGACATTGTTGTTGTTGTTGTAAAACTCATCATCTCGGTTTCTTTGGTTGTTGTTCCGTGGTTGGCGGTTATTTTCGTAACCATCATTCCTCCTATTCCCATACCCGTAGTCATCATTCCCCACATAGTAGGCGTTTTGATAGCCAAACTCCTCATCTTCAAATCTTCGTGCATTGTAAATATTATCCTGATTCACATATCCCCAATCTTCGTCATCGTTAGCCCGATCATCATAATATCCTCCATCATCCGAATTTTCCGTATGCATGCTCACATGTTCCGGCGATTGATAACCGGGAACACTACATGGTTCGTCATCTGGGATGGCGTTCCTCAAATCGTCTATGTTGAAGAAGGGGTCTTCATTCGCGGGATTGCCACGATCTCGATTACCTCGACGGTCGGAATTGACATTCCGGTCATCAAGGTTGATGGGTAAGGAAGTTTGTCGATGAAGGTTTTGTTGTTCGGGTGTTCTTTGGGTATTGTTGGGATTTTGGTTTTGAAAGGGTGGTGTGGGTGGTCCATTGTTGTTATTACCACCCGGTCGCTCTTGAGGCATAGGTTGAACATTTTGGACGGGGTGAAAGGTTCCCCGAGATTGGAATTGATTTTGGTTGAAGTTTGGGTGATTGGAGTTTTGGTTTTTGATGGAGAGTGTGAAACATGAGTGATTAAGTGTGTATCTTACATGTTTTGTGTGGTTTTATATGATTATATGTTTAGAATTGTTTTATTGCGAGAATTTATATGCTTACAGGTTACAGGTTAAATGCGTGAAATGGGTGAAGTTACGGAGTGGAACGTCCAAAGTTGATAAATAAGCAATTAAACACTATTGGGAGTTCTCAAAATGTTCCTAACATTATCATCATTATCACGTGGAATTGGAGGATTTCTTTGTGAACATTAATTCCCATCAACTCCCAACATCATCATTATGGCAGAATAGAAGCAAACAATGAGCATCACAAGTCAATCAATAGCATCATCATTATACATGCAGTGGTCACGTGAAAAGCTAGTCAAGAGTTTCATTATTATGGCATATTGGGAGAAAGTAATTACAACCTCAACATGGGGCTTATGGTTTCAATCCGTAATGTACGGTTATGTGCATGGTTTCACAAACGAAACAGAAAGTCTCACATGCGGCTTACGTAATGCACATGGGGCCTACGGAATGTTGTGGTAGCAATATTAATAAACATGGGAGTGGCACGTGGTCTTTGGCTGTTGGGGGGGGGGATTTAAGGTTTTAAGAAACCCTAATAAAAACATCATCATTCCATCGAAGTGGGGGGCAGCCGTACTCGATTGTCTTGGAGCTCTCAAAACATCATCGATCATCAGACACTTCCAAAAATCACCAAGTCATCATGCCTTCAACTCTCTTTCAAGCTATCGAAGATCGCACGAACGGCATGAGCGGCTAGTCGTCCCGTGACCGTCTCCGGGACTAGGGTTTATGTTTGAACATTGGGTTTGCGTATGTTAAGACTTTTTGGATTAGGATTCGATTAAACATTCGGTTAGTCGTTCCTATTGTTTTTGTTTTGGTTAAACAATATTTGATTATCGTATTCATTCGTGTTCAACAATTATTTGGTTTGTTCATCAACAACCAGGATTAAATTCTAGGATGCCATTGTTTTAAACCTTTAATCATTGAACTGGTTAATGCTTATGAAATCTGAAATTGGTAATTAACTGAATTACTATTCATTTGCATCAATCTTTCGGTTTCGATCGTGGATCATTGCAATCAAATATATTATTCGTTAATTATTTATCAAAACAAGTTTTCAAATCATGTCTATGTTATTTCCAAATGGTCATTACTAAGTAACCCGATTTTCTGCATAACCTGAAAACCCGGAGATTGGTCTTCTTCTCACAACTGTTTACAACTTTAATTTATATCTTTGTTTTCACAATTATTCTCAAAACTGCAAAAAGCAATTAGTATAGAAATAGATAATAGTTAAAGCAATGAACTTTCATACTTTCCACTGATTCCCCGTGGATTCGACACCCTACTTGCCCTTTACTAGTAAAAGGTGAATAGGACACTTTTTATTTATATTTTTGACCGACCTTACGACATCGATCAAAATGGCACCGTTGCCGGGGAATCGGTGCGCTTAGTGTAGTTAGTTGTTTTTCTTAAAAATTCAAAAAATATAAGTATTAGAAAATTAAAAAAAAAATCAAAAAAAATATTTCCTTTTGTTTGTCTTTTATTTGTTTCGTTTAGTATTACGCTCGGCTTCTTGTTTGTCTGTGTGCAGGTGATTCTCGAGTTGCATGCATACTAGGTTTTCAAGGAAATCATCACCGCTCTTATTTGATCCAGAAATAGAAAATACTGCTCGAAAAAATATCGTTCTTCTACGTTCAGCAGTAAAAGCTAAAGCTCAGCCATCTACAGTTGCTCAAGATCTTGAACAAGCAGCTCACGAGATGGCTGATCAAGAGGCACAAAACGAACCAATCCCACCCATTCCAGATCCACCAATCCCTCAAAACGAAAACCAAAATCAAAACCAAAACCAGCCCAATAACCAAAACCAGAATCAACCACTATCACAACCATTTCCACAATTCAACCCAGGCCCACAAAACCAACCGGGAAATCTGAATCTCCAACATGGGGAAATTATTCGTCTCAACCAACCACAGCAACAACACGGGTATGATGAGGGTTTCCAACACAGAGAAGGCAGTGTGCATACTTGGGAATCTGGTTGGGAAGAAGATGATTATCAGAATCAGTATGATGGGAGGTACGCGGACTACCGATATAATGAAGGTTATAATGTGAATCAAGGATACCCGATCCAACCACAAGTCAATCAAAGAAATCACATCCCGCGCCCGATTCCACAAAATCTAGTTCAACATGGAGTCCCGCAATTCAATGCGGGGAATCAAAGAGCTAATAATCAGGTTGGGGGCGATCAGATACAGTTTATGGATGGTGTCCCACAAGTCGTTCAAGGGGCACCAATTCAAGGCGTTGAAGGTCACTGTCGACCAGTTGTAGTACCTAACTCGTCGGCTATAGTCACACCGGTTGGAAACAATAACAAACCTTTCGAGGTGAGGCCTCAATACTTAGGCCATTTGCCCGAGTTTTATGGAAAAAGGACTGAAGAGCCATACTTGCACATTGCAAGTTTTGATTCAATTTTCCAAACTATAGGAGGTTCGGGTTTTACAAAGGATGAAGTGAAGCTGATGCTGTTTCAGTTTACTCTAAAAGACAAGGGAAGACAGTGGTTCGCGACATTACCTCCGGGTAGTATATACACTTGGTAAGAGATGCAGCAAGTGTTTTTGGAAGAATACTACACGATGAATAGGACCAGTGAAGCTCGGGAAGCAATCAGAGCCTTCCAACAGCATTCAGGGGAAGCTTTCCATGAGGCGTTCACAAGGTTTAAGGAGTTGTTAAGAGAATGTCCACATCATGGCATTCAGACTTGGGAACTGATTAAAGCGTTCTACGATGGGCTACTTCCTGATGATGTAAGAGATCTCATAGCCATTAGTAATGGCACATTTCTCACGAATACAGAAGCTGCAGATTGGACATATTTGGAGAGACAGAGTGCTACTTCTAAGAGACAGGCACAATCTAGCAGGAGAGCGAGATCAGCATCGGCGAGATCAGTTGATTATGAAGCTGAAGAACGGGTTGAGAAATTGAAACAACATAATTTGCTATTAGAGCGACAGGTAGCTGAGATGAAGTTGGGAAAGGGAGCTGAAGTTAGGGCAGCTAATGCATTTGCGGTGTGTACAGATTGTGGTGAGTTGGGACACCAGGTTGGAGAGTGTCCCGCAAGGATGGGTCCGAATGAAGAAGTGAACCAAGTATTCGGTGAATGAAAGCAATATGATATGAAACCGAATACATATCATCCAGGTTTACGAAATCACCCGAGTTTTAGTTATGGAAATACTTCTAATCAAATAAACCCTAATTTTTAGGTAGCTATGCAAGGAGGCCAGCAGTATCAGAGCCGTCAAGGTAATTACTCATAAGGAAATTACCAAAATCCAGGCCCATATAATCAGGGTAATCAGCATGGGAATTTCTCAAGTGCTAGTAGTGGAACGAGTGATGACAAATTGGATGCTATTATGAAGTTCATGCAGGACATCTAGAAAGATAATGAAGTTCGAGACAAAACTTCTGAAGCAATGCAGAAGCAGTTAGGGAAATTAGCAGAGGATCTAGCTCAGCTGAGAAGAGATCCAGGTAAGTTGCCAAGCACTACCACAGTTAATCCAGCACATCAGTAATCTAGCTCAAAGAATGGAAGAAATGTGCACATCAATGCGGTAAGTGTTCATCCAACTTTTGACACTGGTAGCGTTGAGGTAGCTCCACCATCACAAGTAGTTGAGGAGGTGGTGGAGGATGTTGATACTAAATCAGATTCTCAACATGATCAGGAAAGCACTAAGTTGAAAAAATCTTTTTGTGAAAAGGAAATGTTTAAGGAAATTGATGGTAAGAAAGTGAAGGTTCCATTTCCTATGGCTTTATTAGAACCATATGAAACATTTGTTTTGAGTAAACGGGGCCCACCAAGGGATAAAAGGTGGGAAAATTTTAAACAAGTTAAAATTAATTTACCCTTACTCGATGCAATTAAAGAGAATCCTGATCAGGTTGAGTGTTTGAAAGAGTTAAGTACCCAAAAACGACTTCACAAGTTTCCTACAAAACTTGATTTAACTGCAATTGTGAATGCCGTTTTGTTGGGTACCCT
This sequence comes from Helianthus tuberosus, assembly GCA_030545235.1. NCBI lineage: Eukaryota > Viridiplantae > Streptophyta > Magnoliopsida > Asterales > Asteraceae > Helianthus > Helianthus tuberosus. The sequence continues at coordinate 199,595,776 of CM060447.1, forward strand.
TCCCCCAAAACTCCAAGATCCAGGAGCACCCATTATTTCCGTACAAGTGGGTGAATTTAAAATAGAAAGGGCACTGTTGGATCTGGAGCGTGTGTTAGCATTCTACCAGGGAGTTTGTATGACCAATATGATTTTGGTCCGCTACACAAAGTCAACACCACCGTGGTGTTGGCTGATCAAATGCCCATGTGTCCGAGGGGGATTGTAAGAGACGTAATTGTGAAGGTAGAAGAGTGTTACTACCCAGTTGACTTCTTAGTGCTTGATTGTACTACAAGTTCAAAGAACACACAACCTCCTGTCATTCTGGGTAGGCCGTTCTTAGCGACTGCTCATGCAATTATCAACTGTGTTGATGGAACGGTTAATATGAAGTTTGGTGACCACGGATTACGGTTAAATGTGTTTTCAAATATCACTAATCCTCTTGTTACAGGTGAACACTAAAAAACTGAAAGTGGCGAAGACAATGTCTCTCTGGCAAAAGAGATTCAAACAAAATATGAGTGCTTTTTGGTTGACAGGTTTGATGTCGCAGGGAGCAAAGTAGTAAGGAAAATGGAAAGTGTGGCTCATGAGGAGTTCAAGACAGACAAAGGGAAGCCACGAGGGAAGAAGAAGAAAAAGAAACCGCCTGAATGTGATAATGCAAAACGGAGGTTAAAGTTATTCGGTCCAATGTGGAATACAGTGGATGACTTACTAGAGCATTGGCGGGGTACATACTTAGAGGCCATGGGATGCAAGCATCCCACTCGACCACCATAAGGGTATATCAGGTACGGTCTGGCTGAAGACCTATAAACTTAGCGCTCTCGGGAGGCAGCCCGAGGATGTAGAGTAGTGTATATTTGTTTTGTTTTAGCGTGAGTATTTTTGCAGGTTACCAGGTTTTTAATCTCTACGGATGCATTGGTCCAAGTGTGGGGATGTTTGGTGAAGTCCCATTATGTTCTAGTTGCAATTGCGGATGATGCGCGGATTAGAGTTCAGTCAAAACTGTCCATACTCAATCTCCATTTGGACATGGATGATCTGGACACTAATTGTAGAGATTGACCCAAGTACTTGTTAGACACGGCCGCGAATGAAATGCTATACGGTCGTGGTGGAACATGACTGTCACACCCCAACCGATGGCGGAATCATCGGGGCATGGCACTGAGCGAAACAGATTGTCCAGAAGTTTCCATAACAACTATCATTACCATTCAATTTAAGTCAACATGTCCCATACCATGTCTCAAATAGTAAACAAATTATTACAGATAAAATCCAGGCAAATATTCTGTTCCGACAACTCAGATTCAAACATAAATAGTTTATTTATTGGTTTCTAGGACCTCCGTTCCTAGCTTCAATTTCATCACAGCACAGAAAGCATGTAAACTTCCTAAGCACCTGTCACATACGTTAAAATAAAGTCAATACATAAAATGTAAAGGTGAGCATACAAGTTTGATAATAGCATATAGAGTTCGAATTCGTTTACGCAAAACCAGCACGTACACATAGTGAAATGTAGCACGTTAGTTATCGACATAGATCCATCGATACCAATGACTGCGAGTTGACTGCCCGAGGCAGTTCGCAATACATGATTACCACTGTAATCCATGCAAGTAAAAGATCCTTAACAACCCTCGTGTGAACGGGTGCTGAGTCCAAACTATAGTACTATCGTTGCTAAGGCAGGTAGACAGCATTCCATGTGTAATCATAACAAACAAGCATTCATAAGCCACGTATAACATGCATTAACGGTTAGCGTTCAAATAGTTTGAGTAGTGTGATAGTTGTAGTTTGAATATTCGTAACGTATATAACACCTAAAAGTGCTTAAATCAAAAAGGGATCGAGTACGGTTAGCCTGAATAGATTCGATAGCATAACGATAAGTGAAACGTAAAACGGGAAACAAGCGTTGGAGAGTCGGAAAGCTGGTCGATCGGACGGTTGTTCGATCGGACGGCTGACCGTTCGGTTGACAGCCCGTTCGGTACGCTGTCCGGTCGGTTGGTAGGCCGATTGGTTTCCCGGGTCGGACAGGAATCACCCAAATCCGGTCGGTGGTCTGTTCGGAATGAAGTTTAACATTTAACCCGAAGTCGGTTAACCTTGTGGATAGAATCCGGATCTTGAGCCATAGAACCACCGAAGTGATTTGTAAACCGACTCAGGCTCCGTTTCTACCGGTTCGAAGTTATTGAGTGACAAAGAGTTGAAGGAAAGTTGGAAAATCCATCTTCCAATCCTTGCCACCGTATATATGTTCAGATCTATGAAAGATCTTCGTTTGTTTATGTGGAAATCGGCTAGATCCAAGTCATTCTTGGTGGATTGAGGCCAAAACATGAAGTTCTTCAAGAACCCATGATGACATCATCCTAGAACACTTGAATCTTGATGATTTCACGGTTAAAAGTTAAGATTTGAAAGATAGAAAGGTGTAGGAGTGTGTATAGATCAAGAAAGTACAAGATTTAGGACGAACACTTACCGGAATCGAGAGAAATCTGCGAAAAGGTGCGCTGAGCGTGCTGGTCGAACAGGGGTTTCCAAAAGTGGAAAAGGATGACAATGACAGGGGTATTTATAGGATGACAAAAGAGGAAAGTGCTGGCCAATCGGCCAGGCAGCTCGATCGGACAGCCTGTCCGATCGGACAGCAGTCCGTTCGGCTGGCTGTTCGATCGGCTGGGAGCCTGATCGATCAGTCGCACTTTTCGAGTGTTTCGCGCGACGATTTTTGATATTTCGATTCCGATTGCGAGCGGTTCGATTCGATAGGGTTTCCTAGTCAAATTACTTTCAGTCCCAAACACTCATATCTCGCATAATCTATTTTTCCACCAATTATCCTAATCCGTTCACGTTTCGAGTTCGATTGCGTTTCGAGTTAGATTTCGAGTTTCGATTGAGTTCGCTTGATTATCACAATACAACATAAATAAACATGCACAGGTAACACGTAAGGCACACACACACGTAGAATAACAAGCAAAAGTTCGTAGCTCGAGTTGCGAATTGATGTCGATTCGATTAACATAGCTTGATTATTGATTAGTCAACTTTATCGCATTGTTACTTCCTATAGTTCACAGTCGTAGGTCGATTGAATAGCGATTAACACACATCGATTATTGTCATTAACAACACTTACTCCACATAATACAAATAAAATAAAGAAATTTCTATAAGTCAAGTTGCGCGAAATCGGTCGTTGACTTAGACCTTGACTTTGACTTTGACTTGTGAAAACACGGGGTGTTACTGCCTCCCCTTGTTTAGGGAATTTCGTCCCGAAATTAAGCTGGAAGCTGTTACTACGCCGTGAATCACGTATTGAGAACTTTCTCTTGCTAGACTTTCTCTTGGAACAACTGTGGGTACTTAGCCTTCATGTCGCTTTCGAGTTCCCAAGTGAACTATGCGCCTCTTTTGCCTTCCCATCGGACTTTCACGATAGGAATGCGAGAGCGTCTGAGCTGCTTGGTTTGGCGGTCCATGATTTCGACAGGCTTTTCCACGAAGTGTAATGTTTCGTTCACTTGTTGATTGTCTAGAGAAACGTGTAAATCGTGGTCGGCTATGCACTTTCGGAGGTTTAACACGTGGAAAGTCGGGTGGACGTTACTAAGTTCCTCCGGTAGTTCGAGTCTGTAGGCGACTTTTCCGATCCTTTCCAGAATCTTAAAGGGTCCAACATATCGAGGCGCGAGTTTCCCTTTCTTGCCGAATCGGACCACACCCTTCCAAGGTGATACCTTTAGGAGTATGTGGTCACCAACGCCAAATTCACGGGGCTTGCGTTTCTTATCGGCGTAACTTTTATGTCGATCCCGAGCTTTCACCAGGTTGTCTTGAATTTGGAAAATTTTGTCTGTCGTTTCTTGTAATAGCTCCGGACCGGTTAGTTGCGAATGACCGATCTCGTGCCACACAATAGGCGATCGACATCTTCTTCCGTATAAGGCCTCGAAAGGTGCCATTTGGATGCTAGAATGGTAGCTGTTGTTATATGAGAATTCGACTAACGGCAGGTATTTATCCCAATTACCACCGAAGTCTAGGACACACGAACGGAGCATGTCTTCAAGAGTACGAATCGTTCTTTCAGTCTGACCGTCGGTTTGTGGGTGGAAAGCAGTACTTAGATTAAGCGTTGTACCGAGTGCCGTTTGAAACGTTTCCCACAGTCGCGAGGTAAACCGAGCATCACGATCCGAAATGATGTCACGAGGCGTCCCATGATTACAAATGATCTCGTCGGTGTAAATTCGGGCTAATCGTTCTACCTTGTAGTCTTCTCGTATCGGCAGAAAGTGAGCTGATTTAGTCAAACGGTCAACAACAACCCATATGCTGTCGTGACCTGATGACGTGTGTGGTAGCTTTGTTACGAAATCCATAGCTATGCTTTCCCACTTCCACATGGGAATTGGTGATTGTTCGAGTAAGCCAGAGGGTCTTTGATGTTCAGCCTTGACTCTAGCACAAGTTAGGCATTTTCCGACGTAGAGAGCGATATCCCTCTTCATACCCGGCCACCAGTACTTATAACGAAGGTCCTGGTACATTTTATCAGCACCGGGATGAACAGAATACCGCGATTTGTGGGCTTCGTCCATCATAATTTGCCGCAAATTGGTTCGCTTGGGAATCCAAATTCGGTCTAAAAAGTGAAATATCCCGTTCGATTTGCTCACAAGCTGGGCTCCATCGTGGTAGATTCTTTCTTTCTTCAGGGTGCGTTCGTTAAAACACGCATGTTGAGCGTCGCGGATGAGGGTTTTGAAATCATGTTGGGCTTGAACGTTACGAGCGCTAAGCAGATAACTCCGTCTGCTAAGTGTGTCGGCAACAACATTCGCCTTGCCTGGGTGATAACGAATCTCACAGTCGTAATCGTTGAGAAGTTCTACCCATCGGCGTTGACGCATATTAAGTTCCTTCTGATTAAAGATATGTTGTAGGCTCCTATGATCGGTGAAGATCGTACACTTAGTACCGTACAGGTAGTGTCGCCAAATCTTTAACGCAAAAACAACTGCGCCTAGCTCGAGATCATGGGTTGTATAGTTCTTCTCGTGGATTTTGAGCTGACGAGATGCGTAGGCTATGACCTTGTCCCATTGCATGAGAACGCAGCCGAGACCAAGGTTGGAAGCATCACAATAGACAATGAAATCGTCGTTTCCGTCGGGCAATGTGAGAACAGGAGCATTGCAAAGCATGTGCTTGAGGGTTCGAAAGGCAGACTCTTGTTTAGTTCCCCAAACAAAAGACCGGTCCTTATGCGTAAGAGAGGTAAGAGGCACAGCAATCTTCGAGAATCCTTCGATAAATCGTCGATAATAGCCCGCTAGTCCGAGAAAAGAGCGGACTTCAGACGGGTTCTTAGGCGTAACCCAGCCCTTGACAGCTTCAATCTTCGCAGGATCGACGTGAATACCCTGACTATTAACGATGTGACCCAGAAACTGAACTTCCTCCAACCAGAATTCACACTTGGAGAACTTGGCATAGAGTTGGTTCCCCTAGAGTAACTCGAGAACCAAACGTAGATGTTGCGCGTGTTCGGTTTTCGATTTGGAATATATCAAGACATCGTCGATGAACACGATGACGAAACGGTCGAGATATGGTTTACACACGCGATTCATCAGATCCATGAAAACCGCTGGTGCGTTGGTTAAACCAAAAGGCATGACAACGAATTCATAATGGCCGTAACGAGTACGAAAAGCGGTTTTAGGTATATCCTCCTCTTGAATACGTAGCTGATGATAGCCTGAACGTAGGTCGATCTTTGAGAAACACGTAGCGCCTTGTAGCTGATCAAACAAATCGTCGATACGAGGTAGAGGATAGCGGTTCTTGATAGTTAACTTATTCAATTCCCGATAGTCGATGCACATCCTGAACGACCCATCATTCTTTTTGACGAAGAGGACTGGTGCGCCCCAAGGAGAGGTGCTCGGGCGAATGAAGCCTTTCTCAAGTAATTCCTGGAGTTGGGTTGAGAGTTCACGCATTTCGGACGGTGCGAGTCGGTAGGGTGCTTTGGCAATAGGATTGGCTCCAGGAATGAGGTCGATACGAAAGTCGATATCACGACTTGGCGGTAGTCCGGAAAGATCCTCTGGAAAGACATTAGGAAATTCTCGAACCACAGGAACGTATTTTACTTTCTTCTTCTCTTTCTTTTCCTTCTCCGCTACTACAATGTTAGCCAAGAAAGCTCTGTATTCCTTGCGGAGGTACTTGCTAGCTTGCACGCATGACATAAGCTTGAGCCCCTTTGAAGTAGTATCGCCATATACACACAATAAGTCACCATTTGCGAGAGAAAATCGAATCATCTTGTCGAAGCACACAACTTCAGCATGGTTTTCTCGAATAAAGTCCATGCCTACTATGACGTCGAAGCTTCCGAGTTGCATCGGAATAAGGTCAATTGGGAAGATGTGATTGTTGAGCTAAAGAGTACAATCACGGATAACGGAATTAACGGCGACGGTTCTTCCGGTAGCGACTTCAACATCGAATGTCGAGGAGAGTTGGGAACGTTTACGACTAAGGAGTTTCTCAAATTCGAACGACACAAAGCAATTATCGGCTCCAGTATCAAACAAACATGATGCATAAATACCATTCACAAGGAACGTACCATTGACCACGTTGTTGTCGGCCTGGGATTGACGCACGTTGAGGTTGAAAGTTCTGGCGCGTGCGGCTTGTTGTTGTTGCTGCTGTTGTTGCTGCTGTGGCTGCTGCTGTTGGGGTTCTTGTTTCACTACCCTGTTTGGGCACATGTTGGCGAAATGGTTCGGGTCGCCACACGCGAAGCAGGCTCTGGCTTTGACTGCGGGTGCCGGAGGAGCTTGTTGACCCTGTGGGGCAGTGAGTAGAGCTTGATTGGCAGGAGCTTGACGAATACGGCAGTTGGCAGTAAAATGGCCGTAAACATTGCAATGAGCACAAAAGCGGCAAGGAATTGCAGTCGGGTGATGGTAGGTGCAAGTAGGACAGAGCGGGTGTGGCCCAGTGTATGCACGCTTTGCAGGCGGTGCATTAGCCACAGGCGCCGCTACTTGACGCTGTTGGGCTGGTACTGATTGAACTGCTGCAGCAGTGATCGCACAGTTCTTGTTGCTGGAGCTGTTCTTTCTATTGTTCTTCCTCTTGTTGCTCGATGAGGTGGGTTCAGCAGTTGGTGTGGTAGTGGTAGCTTGATGCAGATGCTTGGAAGTCTTATCCCAGACACCAGCCTTAACCCGCTTATCGTTGATTTCAGCGGCCAGTAGATAAGTTTCCTCGATCGTTATAGTCTTAGCCGCTTGTACGAAATCAGCAACGCAGTCGGGCAGGGCTCAGATGTACTTCTTGATTGTCATGTCGGGAGTCTTGACTTGATTGGGACAGATAATGCTGAGCTGTTTGAAACGAGCAGTGAGACCAGCATTGTCACCATCCTTTTGCTGTATGTGCCAAAATTCATCTTCTAGCTTTTGACGTTCGTGAGGAGGGCAGAATTCCTCTAGCATAACTTCCTTGAGCTCGTCCCATGACAGACCGTAGGCTGCATCGTTCCCTCGCTTATTCCTCTCGGCCGTCCACCAGTCTAGTGCTCGGGACTGGAAAACGCCGGTAGCATTCAGAGTACGGAGGTCATCAGGGCAACCACTCTGTCGTAGAGTAACCTCAATGGAATCAAACCAGTGAAATAGTGCAGTGGGACCTCCTTCGCCAGTGAATTCTTTTGGCCCACACGACTTGAATTGCTTGAAACTGAAAGGCCTTGCGGTAGCTTTGGGAGCTTCGGTTCTCGATTCCTCAGACGATTTGCTGGCCTTCTCATAAACATCACTCACGGCCTTTGCCACACTTTTAGCGATAATGGAAGCCAGGCGTTTGTCTCTCTTTTCTTGACTAGAAAGTGTGTGACGGGATCCAGACGACATTTCTGCAATAGACATCGCCACGGAACTCAACACATTGTATCCGAATCTCACCTCACACGTCTACTACTACTAAAGCTCAGTAACACGTACTGTGTAAACACATAGACATATAACCACGCAAGACACAGAACCATTTAATCACATAACCACATAAGCACTTAGAGCACAAATCACGTAAGCACATATAGCACATATGCACATAATTCCTAGGTATGTAGAGTAAGGAATCCGGGAAACACATGCGCACTTAATCACTAGAGGCAGTTAGAAAACAGAAACCTATTATTCAAAGTCGACGATTGCTCGAGAGTAGCGTGGTACAAGCGTATATCGTAGCATGAAGTCGTTCAAAGTTTCGCGATTTGTTAGCGATGTGTAGTGTGTTGTGTGAGTAGCAGAAGCAAAAGGCGTTAGATCGAAACCAGTATATCTCAAAACGCTAACAATTAAACATGAAACATACGAACACATAAAATCAACGAATCATCAGGATCGGTAGTTGCGGGTTCTGAAGCTAAACATGTAAAAATCGGGAAATAGATTGTCTGCGGCTAGTAGACTTCGACTAACCAAAGTAATTCAACTATTCACAAGGATCCGTTGTGCACATTTAACCTCCAGGACTATGCCTTTGCCTCGATTCTTGGGCGTTTGGCACCTCCCGTTGGTCATATTGCGACTTCAGGTCGTTGGAGTCCGTCGAGACTTTGGTGAGAGTTTTGTATAAAAGCGGAACAAGTCGTCAAGGTTAGGGTTTCACCCCTGGCTTAACAACTCCGTCCCTGTTTTTAATAAAATTGAGGAGATTATTCATCAAAATATGGATTTCACTCCTGATTTGGCATAATTCTCCTCGTTTGTAGTTAAAATACGAGTTGAGTAAGCAACTTTAGTCGAGAGTTTGCGGTTTTCACACCTATTCTCGACCTTATTGCCTACTCATAGTTGAAAATTCGAGTGTAGTGAGAGTGTAGTATAAGCAAGGATAGCGAGAAGTAAGCTCGTACATAGCCCCTACTGGTTATGCACAAGTCGGTCTGCTGGTTCTTAACTATAGTCTAGGTTTCTAAGACTTCGACCCGGACTAGGTCGAGTCTTGCCTAATTCCCTATAGTTATGGCTCTGATACCAATCTGTCACACCCCAACCGATGGCGGAATCATCGGGGCATGGCACTAAGCGAAACAGATTGTCCAGAAGTTTCCATAACAACTATCATTACCATTCAATTTAAGTCAACATGTCCCATACCATGTCTCAAATAGTAAACAAATTATTACAGATAAAATCCAGGCAAATATTCTGTTCCGACAACTCAGATTCAAACATAAATAGTTTATTTATTGGTTTCTAGGACCTCCGTTCCTAGCTTCAATTTCATCACAGCACAGAAAGCATGTAAACTTCCTAAGCACCTGTCACATACGTTAAAATAAAGTCAATACATAAAATGTAAAGGTGAGCATACAAGTTTGATAATAGCATATAGAGTTCGAATTCGTTTACGCATAACCAGCACGTACACATAGTGAAATGAAGCACGTTAGTTATCGACATAGATCCATCGATACCAATGACTGCGAGTTGACTGCCCGAGGCAGTTCGCAATACATGATTACCACTATAATCCATGCAAGTAAAAGATCCTTAACAACCCCCGTGTGAACGGGTGCTGAGTCCAAACTATAGTACTATCGTTGCTAAGGCAGGTAGACAGCATTCCATGTGTAATCATAACAAACAAGCATTCATAAGCCACGTATAACATGCATTAACGGTTAGCGTTCAAATGGTTTGAGTAGTGTGATAGTTGTAGTTTGAATATTCGTAACGTATGTAACAGCCAAAAGTGCTTAAAGCAAAAAGGGATCGAGTATACTCACAGCGATTAATGGATTGAAGGGAGCGCTTAGCGAGTACGGTTAGCCTGAATAGATTCGATAGCATAACGATAAGTGAAACGTAAAACGGGAAACAAATGTTGGAGAGTCGGACAGCCGGTCGATCGGACGGCTGACCGTTCGGTTGACAGCCCGTTCGGTCCGCTGTCCGGTCGGTCGGTAGGCCGATCGGATGGCTGTTCGAGTGGACTGTTTCTTCCTTTGAAAAGGACGTGTTTGTGTATGATGGTTTGACTTTTGAAGTTTTCGTTGTAGTATTTGAAAACATTGAAGTACCTTTACCTTTCAGGTCGGTCGATCGGATGGCTGTTCGATCGGCCGGCACCCGATCGATTAGGCATTCAAATGAATTGCAATGTTTAGTCCTTGGATCGGACAGGTGTCGATCGGACAGGTCAACAAGTCAAAGACTTTTAAATGCAATGTAAAGTGTGGTGCAGTGGATCGGATAGTTGATCGATCGAATAGGCACAACTGCTGTTCGATCGGACAACAGGGTGTAACCTGATCGGACGGCTGTTCGATCGGGTGGCACTACTGGTGCATTGAACATGTTGAAAATCGATTAAGTATTGAAGCATAGTATCTCATGATCCGAAGAGTAATCCGATCAGACAGTGGTTCGATCGAACAACGGCTCGTTCAATACTAGTCTTCAAAAGGAGTTGATTGTGTGTGACCACGTGCTAGCCGATCGGCTGGCCAGTCGATCGGCTGACTATCCGATCGGCTGGCTGTCCGTTCGGACAGCAGTCCGATCGGTCAGCATCCTGACCTGATCAGCCCTTTCGTCTAACACTTGGTTGTTCTGTTTGTTTGTCGTTTTATCGAGGTATTTCGACAGCGAGTAAGACCATAGATGCCTCGTCCTTACTTGGTTTCCCGGGTCGGACAGGAATCACCCAAATCCGGTCGGTGGTCTGTTCGGAACGAAGTTTAACATTTAACCCGAATTCGGTTAACCTTGTGGATAGAATCCGGATCTTGAGCCATACAACCACCGAAGTGATTTGTAAACCGACTCAGGCTCCGTTTCTACCGGTTCGAAGTTATTGAGTGACAAAGAGTTGAAGGAAAGTTGGAAAATCCGTCTTCCAATCCTTATCACCGTATATATGTTCAGATCTATGAAAGATTTTCGTTTGTTTATGTGGAAATCGGCTAGATCCAAGTCATTCTTGGTGGATTGAGGCCAAAACATGAAGTTCTTCAAGAACCCATGATGACATCATCCTAGAACACTTGAATCTTGATGATTTCATGGTTAAAAGTTAAGATTTGAAAGATAGAAAGGTGTAGGAGTGTGTATAGATCAAGAAAGTACAAGATTTAGGACGAACACTTACCGGAATCGAGAGAAATCTGCGAAAAGGTGCGCTGAGCGTGCTGGTCGAACAGGGGTTTCCAAAAGTGGAAAAGGATGACAATGACAGGGGTATTTATAGGATGACAAAAGAGGAAAGTGCTGGCCGATCGGCCAGGCAGCTCGATCGGACAGCCTGTCCGATCGGACAGCAGTCCGTTCGGCTGGCTGTTCGATCGGCTGGGAGCCTGATCGATCAGTCGCACTTTTCGAGTGTTTCGCGCGATGATTTTTGATATTTCGATTCCGATTCCGAGCGGTTCGATTCGATAGGGTTTCCTAGTCAAATTACTTTCAGTCCCAAACACTCATATCTCGCATAATCTATTTTTCCACCAATTATCCTAATTCGTTCACGTTTCGAGTTCGATTGCGTTTCGAGTTAGATTTCGAGTTTCGATTGAGTTCGCTTGATTATCACAATACAACATAAATAAACATGCACAGGTAACACGTAAGGCACACACACACGTAGAATAACAAGAAAAAGTTCGTAGCTCGAGTTGCGAATTGATGTCGATTCGATTAACATAGCTTGATTATTGATTAGTCAACTTTATCGCATTGTTACTTCCTATAGTTCACAGTCGTAGGTCGATTGAATAGCGATTAACACACATCGATTATTGTCATTAACAACACTTACTCCACATAACACAAATAAAATAAAGAAATTTCTATAAGTCAAGTTGCGCGAAATCGGTCGTTGACTTAGACCTTGACTTTGACTTTGACTTGTGAAAACACGGGGTGTTACAATGACACATGAGGAGCCTATGTTTTAAACCAGGGGAGTCTGTTACACTTTTATTATTGCATTTTTATTCGTGTTTTTGGTGGTGTCGAACTATTTATGTTTAGGGAATGTGTTTATGCTATTCGTGTTAGGGATTGGTCGCTCATGGGGTTTGTTGGTTGGTATTCCCGGGCTTGTTTTAAAAGCACTACACATTGGGGACAATGTCGCCCAAGTGTGGGGATATGGAAACCCGGGAAGGGAAAGGTTTGGGACAAGAGTTTGAAAGAGGTTGAAAGTGATTGAAAACGATGAAAACTGAAAAAAATTGAAAATTTTAAAAATTTTAAAGAATTTCATCGCCTTAAGTAAGTATGAATCGGAAGGGTAAGTTTGGTCATGAGTACCGGAATAATGTAATGAATGTCGTTGCAAGTAAGCATGAATGGAAAGAAGCACGAACGGGTACCTCGATGCATCTCTGTTAAGTAAGAAATGTCAGTTGGACTTGAAAGGTCAAACCGCTAGGGTGACGAAATAAGTAACTAGAGTAAAAGAATTGTATGTAAGGAATGAAGTATGGAATGTGTTATAGCATGTACGTAGGAAGTTGTAGAAGAATTATGGGTGCGTAATCACCTAGCAAAGTAAATGTTGGAATGAAATGTGCACGAGCGGAAGCTCATTATAAGGATGAATGAACCATGGCCGGGTACGATTAGTACTCGTGAAGAGGCGGATCGATCTGGTTTACGGATCGTTGAGTTATGAAATGAAACCGAGGTCAGTGAAATGTTCAACTTATGCTGAATGTGTACGAATCAGAAGATTGGAAATCGACCTATGAAGTGAAGGATAGGATAGGTATGGTAAGGTATGTGATGTTTGACTTTTAACAGTCAACTTAAGAAGAAAATGGTAAATCCTAAAAGTTTTGAATGAAAATTTTGGGTAATGATTAAATTCCCGTAAGATGAACTGCATGATACACTTACGTATGTAAATTAAGTAATGCATGAAGTGAAAGCAATAGTAATGTGAAATGAATGAAATGATTTAAAGATAATGTAAAGGTATGCAGGATACAAGTAACTGTAGAAAATGTAGAATGAGGTTAACGTTAGAATTAAGCACGTAGGCGTGATTATGTAATAATAGTTTTGTTGTGATAACAAAACAAAAGTGAAATGTTATACAGAGTATGTAGAGAATGTAAATTTTTAGAGGTGAGATGGAGATATTAGATCCATTAAAAGGGATCATATTAAAGGACGGAAGAGTATGTGTAATGACCAGTTATTGACAGGTCAAGTAAATGAAAATGATATAGGAAAGAATGATCAGGAAAGTATGGGCTAGTGGTCGTATGGATGGACTAGAAGGAAAGATGATGTGTGTTCGATGAAAGTGAGAAAGGTTTCGGGGACGAAACCTTGTTTAAGGGTGGTAGACTTGTAACGCCCCAAAATCTGAATGTTAATATTTGTTGTATGTTATTATGTGACACGTCAGGAAATAACTAACTAGGCTATTTAACCTAGTTAAGGGTATGGTCAAAAGTATTAAATGATGAAGGTAGTGTCAGTTATGTTTTAAAGGCAAAACCCGAGGGGCTAAAGTGGAACAAATGGAAGTTAAGTTATTAAATATCTAAACACACACAAACACACACATACGTGTGTTCGAGAAAGAGGCAGGAGGCTCCCATGGAGCCTCAAACCCTAGTTCCATCTTTTTGCTCAAATCGGAAGGCAAGATGAAGCTCAAATCCATAACCGAGTATGGATTAATGATCACCAACACGAGGGGATCATAAGGTATGTCAAAAATCTAAGATTGGTGATCATGGGTAAAGTGGGTTATGTTCGAATCCATGAGTTTAAGTGGAATTGAGCATTAGTATGTGCTATAATCATCATATAGAACATGGATTATGAATGATTTGTGCTAATTTGATGTTTAGATGATAAACCCATTAGTTATGGTGATGAAGATGACTAGAATCACCTTCTATGTTCAAGTCTTGTTGAATGATTGATGTATTATGTGGTTATGATGAAATATTGTTAGATGAAAGTAAAGGAATATGATGATGTTAAGTTTAATGTTCATTTGGAATGATATATGATGATTAGTAGAAGGATTTGATGAGTTATGTATGAGTGTAGAAGATTTATGCATGAATTAGTTGTACGATATGCTTAAAAGGTAGTACTCACATCAAGTGTATGATAAAATGTATATAGTGTCGTCCGTATAGTCGATTATGATGTTACGGGTATATGATGATAAGACGATATTTGAGTATGGTTAATAGTTGACTTTTGAAAGTCAACTAAGTATAAGAAACATGATTTGACTCGTTGTCATAAATGTAGGTTGATGGGAAGTCGTATGGTACATGTTATAGCAATCCGTGTTAAATGTAATGACATGATGAGTTACATGAGTTTAACGTATACGAATATGATTATATGAAGTTGATTATGTATGTTAATGCTTGTAGAAATGACTAAGGAAAGTTAAGTGTGAATTATGCGAATGATATGAATGTTACATGTATAAATGAGTATGATAATAAGAGCGTGGTTTCGATGAAATGAAAGTATAGGAATCACGTCGTGACGGACTCAAGAAGGAGGCGTTAACGGGTCAAGATGAGGCAAGGAACCGGATACGAGCACGGACGCACAAGGTAAGTGATTTCCGTAATCACTTCTTAGAACAAGTAAGTAGTAAAGTGTTGGAATGAATTAAACATGAGATTTGAGGTTAAATATGTGTTAAAGTCTTTCGTCGTAAGTGATGGGTTTAAGGTTGACCAAAATGCCCTTGATGGGTATTTTGGGGCAAACGATCTTAACAAGCAGTTTAGGAACAAGTATTTGATGAGTATAATGTCTTGAATAAGTATGGAGGCGAAGAGCATGGTCTTGGTATGTCATAAACCAAGTATTTCGCAAATACCCATAATGGGTCAAATAATTAGAATGTGATGATAAGTCGTTAGGGCGCAAGATAAGAATTTCATTAATCCGGATGTGGGATTTCAAGTTCATATGATAGAATGTGAATTTACAAGCATGTAGGAAGAAACGGGAGGTTAAACGGGTAAACGGTTCAAAAGTTACGCGCGTTTTAGTGCGTACGGACGACGAAACGAATCTGCAGGAAAATGCATTTTAGAGAGGCCGTCGCCGACGGGCAAGGAGGCCGTCGCCGACGGGCAAGGGAAAGTCAGTTTTCTCCGACGGGTTAACTAACTGTCTACGGGACTTTTGGGCTACGGGTAAATGCAAGGCCCGTCGCCGACGACCCTAGGGGTCGTCGCCGACGACCTCCCCAAGTCCCAAAAGCTGAAATCTTGTTTGTAAGTTGAATTATGTACCGTAGGCTTCGGTTTGATATCCGTGGACTACGGCGGACTTTCCAAACATGGTTTTGATGGTTCCTTAGATGTTTATGGGCTATAAAGCTAAGTCTAAGACCCATGTAAATAATGTATGATTATGTAGGAGGTACGCGTGATCTAATACGTGTTTGTTAAGGTATGTACGTATGTGGATGTGTATGTATGTATGTATAAAGGTATGTGCGAGTGTATGCATGTATGTGATGATGTTAGGAAAGGTATGTACGTATGTGGATGTGTATGTATGTATGTATAAAGGTATGTGCGAGTGTATGCATGTATGTGATGATGTTAGGAAAGGTATGTACGTATGTGGATGAGTATGTATGTACGTATAAGGACATGTATGAGTGTATGCACGTATGTAAAGTTGTAGGAAAGGTATGTATGTACGTAGATGTGTATGTATGTATAAGGACGTGTATGAGTGTATGCATGTATGTGATGATGTAGGAAAGGTATGTACGTATGTGGATGTGTATAAAGACATGTATGAGTATATGCCCGTATGTAAAACTGTAGGAAAGGATGAATGTATGTAGATGTGTATGCATGTTTGTATGTAAGTACGTATGTATGCATGATTTAGACACATTGAGTGTTAACGGTATTAATGGGGTACCTTGAGAATGATAAGTAATGCAGGTACATTATTGAAGTGTCACCAGGAAATGGATACGCAGATGAAAGGCTTAAAGCTTGAAAGATGATGAAATGTGAAGTATACGCGAATGAATCTTGTTTATTAATGTATGCTAATGTTATGTATGTATGTGGTGAACGCAGGTAGTGCCAGTTATGAGGATAGTCAAGGATTGGAGATCGAAGATCGAGTCACTAGAGAGATTGTACGGAAATGTTGATGTACATAATGTAGTAAACATAAGCTATGTTTTTAACTAGTAAACGAGAGGATGACGGATTTATGGGAAAGAGTTGTGTTAAAGTTAAATTTTAAATAAGTTGAGGTAATTATAAAGAAAGAAATTTTATGGTACGTGTTTCCGCTGCGACTTTTGTCATGTACGATTTTAGGGTATTACAACATTATGATTTCATTTGTTGAGAGCATGCCGCATGTTATTTCTGTGTTAGAACTTGTATGATTTGATACATGCTGAGATTGTGGTTTGACATGTGCACGTAAATGATAAAGGCGTTAGGATATCCCGTACACCCGTTGTGTTTGTTTCATGTTTACCTAACCATTACCCTTAGTAGCCCTGTTGAGCCTATTTACCCTTTCGTTTGTCCACCCAATGTGAAATAGTTTGATACGACTGTGAACGACATATTATGAATAAGTGAAAAAAAAAAGAGAGAGAAAACAAAGAAAAGAAAAAATAGAAAAAGAGAAAAAAAATAGAAGTTTCGTGAAGATCGTTTATGTCTTGGGTAGAAACCAACCCAAATGTATGTTATGTTTGCGAATAATGTTGTCACAGTTTGGTCGTTTATTGTTCGCCACCTAAAAATCTATAAATAAAAAGCCAAAAATTTCCCACCCTTAGCCTAAGCCCAAAACCGAAAGTTCTTTTGATGCGTGTCGTGTTATATGATACAGTGGAGGTGTGATTGTCGTACAGGCCTATGATTACAGAATTTCATGTTTGGTTTTGAGTGTATAAATGCTAGCACATTACATGCTAGTTCATATTTTTAAACCGAGAGGAGAGTTGATTGTGAGCGGCGTGTAGCATGTGTTAAAATCCTAAGCATGTTAGTTCTGAATAAACAAGGCTTGAGTTTTAAAATTTGGACTAATTGCTTGTCAGACTGTCAATCTCGATTGTGTTAGTCAATGGAACGGGTATGACTTGGGACTTAAACTGTTGCATCGGTTGAGGGGTTTAGAGGTGTTGTCACTATGGTGAGTAGTTCCGTACCAGTTTGCTTGCTTGAGGACAATCAAAGGTAAGTGTGGGGATGTGATGGAGAGTGTGAAACATGAGTGATTAAGTGTGTATCTTACACATTTTGTGTGGTTTTATATGATTATATGTTTAGAATTGTTTTATTGCGAGAATTTATATGCTTACAGGTTAAATGCGTGAAATGGGTGAAGTTACGGAGTGGGACGTCCAAAGTTGATAAATAAGCAATTAAACACTATTGGGAGTTCTCAAAATGTTCCTAACATTATCATCATCATCACGTGGAATTGGAGGATTTCTTTGTGAACATTAATTCCCATCAACTCCCAACATCATCATTATGGCAGAATAGAAGCAAACAATGAGCATCACAAGTCAATCAATAGCATCATCATTATACATGCAGTGGTCACGTGAAAAGCTAGTCAAGAGTTTCATTATTATGGCATATTGGGAGAAAGTAATTACAACCTTAACATGGGGCTTACGATTTCAATCCATAATGTACGGTTATGTGTATGGTTTCACAACGAAACAGAAAGTCTCACATGCGGCTTACGTAATGCACATGGGGCCTACAGAATGTTGTGGTAGCAAATATTAATAAACATGGGAGTGGCACGTGGTCTTTGGCTGTGGGGGGGGGGGGGGGGGATTTAAGGTTTTAAGAAACCCTAATAAAAACATCATCATTCCATCGAAGTGGGGGGCAGCCGTACTCGATTGTCTTGGAGCTCTCAAAACATCATCGATCATCATACACTTCCAAAAATCACCAAGTCATCATGCCTTCAACTCTCTTTCAAGCTATCGAAGATCGCACGAACGGCATGAGCGGCTAGTCGTCCTGTGACCGTCTCCGGGACTAGGGTTTATGTTTGAACATTGGGTTTGCGTATGTTAAGACTTTTTGGATTATGATTCGATTAAACATTCGGTTAGTCGTTCCTATTGTTTTTGTTTTGGTTAAACAATATTTGATTATCGTATTCATTCGTGTTCATCAATTATTTGGTTTGTTCATCAACAACCGGGATTAAATTCTAGGATGTCATTGTTTTAAACCTTTAATCATTGAACTGGTTAATGCTTATGAAATCTAAAATTGGTAATTAACTGAATTACTATTCATTTGCATCAATCTTTCGGTTTCGATCGTGGATCATTGCAATCAAATATATTATTCGTTAATTATTTATCAAAACAAGTTTTCGAATCATGTCTATGTGATTTCCAAATGGTCATTACTAAGTAACCTGATTTTCTGCATAACCTGAAAACCCGGAGATTGGTCTTCTTCTCACAACTGTTTACAACTTTAATTTATATCTTTGTTTTCACAATTATTCTCAAAACTGCAAAAAAACAATTAGTATAGAAATAGATAATAGTTAAAGCAATGAACTTTCATACTTTCCACTGATTCCCCGTGGATTCGACACCCTACTTTCCCTTTACTAGTAAAAGGTGAATAGGACACTTTTTAATTATATTTTTGACCGACCTTACGACATCGATCAGTTTGCCATTGAATCGGTTTCAATGGTCGGTGTGGATTGTGGTGTTTGATTGGTTTGATTAGAAGCAATAGTTGCTTCTAACCGGCTTGCTAGGTTTCTTCTTGCTACTCTCTCGATTTCTGGTTCGTAGACTAACGGTGAAGTCCTCCCGGAGTTTCGCGTATGCATGCACTACCTGTAACCTACACAAGTAACACACCCCGCGTAACAAGGAAAAAGGAAAAGTACAAAAAGAAACTAAACAACTTAAACAGATAATCACGAAATTCAAACAATAATCCAAACACAAAGCGCACGCACTCCCCGGCAACGGCGCCAAAATTTGATCGGAGTGTCGCGCTCCGGTCAAAGATAATATTTATAGTCCCAAATTACCCTTAACAAATAGTTAGTGATAGTAAGGGGTCGAACCACGAAGAGTATGTGGTTTGCGAATGGACTTTGAATGAATTATAGAAGTTGTCACTTTTATGAAGCTTGCTATTTTGTTTTTATGTATTTTTTTGGTAATTGGAAAGATTTGAATAAAATTACTAAAGTGATTGAATGACTTAACTACAAATAGCAAACAAATTGCAAGAAGTGAAATTGATTGGTTGAACAATAATACGAAAACAAGGTTCACACCCGGTTTCAACAAATGCAAGACTTAGGGTTACTATGTGTTTTAATTCGTTTTACTTGAAATAATTCATTAACGGGTCACAATCACAAAGCTTAGGTGCCAATCGCTATCAACGTCATAGACAACGGACCACGATGCACTTCATTACTTCGGACTAGCAAATCCTATCAAAAGACAAGGCATAAATACGTGTACTCATTTCACAAAGTCAGATTTAATCATTCACTCGACAATTTGCAAATTCAATACAAACGTAGGACAATTGTCTAAGATTCAAATGTACTTCAAGTTGTCACAAAACAATCATCAAAACATAATAAACCCTAATTCTTACATAAGTCTACACCGGGGTGAAACCTCCAAGAATTTAGCCACTCATGGTGAAAACGGCACGATCAACGGATGATGGAAGCTTGAATTGGATCATCTTGAAGCTTGAAGGTGGATGAATGGATGAATGGTTAGGGTTATGGAAGGTTGGTGATGATGGATTGGAATGGATGATATGATGGTGAATTAGGGTTCTTGATTGTGATTCGGATGAAGGTTGGTGATGATGGTTGTTAATTCGGGTTGTAGATATGAAGGTTGGTAGATTGGTAGATGATAAGTGATGAGAATAGGCTCCAAAATGTGATTCAAACCTTCAAAAAGTGTGTAACTCCCGTATTCCATGGTCAAAATCATCTTTAACATCGTTTTAGTTGACCAAAATCAACAAAGTTCGCGCAGCAGAATTGAAGGCCCGTCGCCGACGGGCCTGACCACCGTCGGCGACGGTGCGTGCAAATGTTGATATGGCCGATGGTCAATGTTGCTGTCTACTGACAAAACAGGCGACAGGGATTTATACATACCGTCGGCGACGGTGCCCAGAATCCCATCTTTCTGTTTTTCGCGTTTCTTGAGTCCGGTTGACCCGTTTTGCGTCCCGGTGGTTCCGTTCTCACTCCGGTGACCTGTAAAGCTCACGAAAAGCTCCTTAAACTCTGCTAGACCTGCAAAACAAGTATCTAATCAAAAGTAGGCTATTCGAAATTAAAACTTACATAAAAACATCAAATTAAACAATTACAAGCACCGGTTTTCGACCACGTATCATTAGGGTAGGAAGCTTGATCAAACACTCCTTCATTTGTTGGAAGGCTTCTTCTGCTTCTGGCGTCCATTTGAACTCTTGCTTTTTCACGCAGTTGCGCAGAGTACTGATAAAAGGGTACGATTTTGCAGCGTGGTTTGATAAAAATCGATTAAGCGCGGCTTGGCGGCCGGCCAATCTCTGCATTTCCTTGATTGTACGCGGTGACGGCATCCGCTCAATGGCTTGAACCTTTTCGAGGTTAACTTTGAAACTGCCGTTTGTAACCACGAAGCCTAAAAATTTGCCTTCCTCCATACCAAAGGAACATTTCGCTGGATTCAGCTTCATGTTCACGCTTCTTAGAGAATTAAACGTCTTCTCTATGTCCTTTAACATCTGGTCCTCCTCAGGACTTTTGATCACAAGATCGTCAATGTATACTTCGATGTGCTTCCCTATATCTTCAGCAAATATCGTGTCCATCAGTCGCTGGTAGGTTGCGCCAGCATTCTTGAGCCCGAATGGCATCTTTGTGTAACAGAAGATTCCGATGTCGGTGCGAAAAGTTGTCTTGTCTTCATCTTCCAGTGCCATCTGGACTTGATGATACCCCTTGTAGCAATCTAAAAAACATTTCCACCTGTATGGCGCGAGAGAGTCTATTTTCTTGTCGATCTTAGGCAATGAATAACAATCTTTGGGGCACGCCTTATTGAGATCTGTATAATTAACACACATTCGCCATCCTCCGGTAGACTTCTCAACCATAATAGGGTTTGCAACCCAACTTTGATAGCACACCTCCCTAAGTATTCCTGCCTTTAGCAGTTCACAAACTTGCTCGTTCATGGCTTTGGTTTTATCCGCGCCTTCTTTGTACCTTTGGCTCGACGGAAGGATAAGTGTTCAAACAATGTTCAGTGACGTCGTGCGGGACACCCGTCATGTCGGTCGGAGTCCAGACGAATATGTCCATGTTCCTGAACAGTAGTTGCTTGAGGTGCGTTCTGATACTTGGTGAGATTGCGTGACCAATTATCACCGTTTGTTCTGGGTACTTGCGGTTCAAGACCCACTTTTCTGGTTCTGTTGTTGAGACCTTAGCTGCTTTGACTGGTCGCGCATCCTCTGCTGACATTACTTCTTTCTTTGAATAGATAATCGCTACCCCTGTCTCGGTTGGAAAACCGATCGCAGAGTGGGGTGTTGAAGTTATCATATTCACATCATGTCTCGACTTGACTGGCATTACCATGAAGTTAACGTTCGTGGTTCTTGAATGCTTCCCATCAGACAGCGTGACGGGGAACCTGATTTGTCCCAATGGGAAGATTGTCTCATTGCAAAATTCGTCTTTGTGGAGGAGGTCTGTTAACTTGCCCTTGAACGTTTTGCTGAGGGGGAATCTGGCGCGCCCCCTGAGCTGGTCCCAAAGGTGTAACCAAGGATGGTTCTGCTTGCAAAATTGCTTGTTGTGCGCTCAAAGATTGATACGCAGCATTTATAGTGGCAATTTGCTTGGCGTATCAAGAGGCTAAGGTTTCGCCCTCTGGTAGCCCTAATAGCGCTGAAATGTTCGGATTTGGAGCTGGGTTTGACGGACCAGCAACATTACTTCCTGGGGTGCTCGTTTGAGTGATGCAAGTAATACTCGCGCGGGGTCCCCTGGTGTTAGTTCCTTCTTCGGTGATCTCGTCAATAGGAAGGAGTTGGACGTGCGAGTTGTCCTCCCCCATTCCCACTTGAGAGACAGTGCCGAGACCAAAATCTGGAATTATCCCTTGACCAGCCATGATCAAGGGGACAAAAGTTCAGAAAAAACTCAGAAAAAAGAAGATGAAGTGATTGTGAAAATCGGTGGGCGTCAATGAAGAAACACGTAACTAATTTTAGGGTTAATTAGTTGGGTTTATGTTTCAAACATGAGGGTTAATCTTCTTAAACTTTCCTGAGCTCCGATTAGATCCGTTCTCCCTGCAAAACAGACACCGTTAGCTCGTTAAGAGGGGAACATGGGGGTTTCCCTCTTAACCAGACTCCGGCGTGAGAATAAGT
The DNA here is from genome assembly GCA_030545235.1 of Helianthus tuberosus. Classification (NCBI taxonomy): domain Eukaryota; kingdom Viridiplantae; phylum Streptophyta; class Magnoliopsida; order Asterales; family Asteraceae; genus Helianthus; species Helianthus tuberosus. The sequence continues at coordinate 199,618,310 of CM060447.1, forward strand.
ATCTGCTTTGAGGAAATAAGTGTGTGTTAAGAGTGAGAGTGGAGAGAAAATAGAATGTTTAACTTGTGCATGGAGGTCTCTATTTATAGCAGGAGAGGTGTAAGAAGAGATGGGCTGATGGGCCTTGGGCCGGAAGGCGACAAACAGGGAATATCCCCCTTGTCTCACTGGTATCGACCGTTAGTGTCTTCTAGAAGATCTCCGGTGCTGGTGCACCATGATTGGAGCCACGTGTCCCAGTTGTCGGCCTTGCTGTCCCTCTCCCATCAGCAGGTAAGTGGAGATCATGGGACAGGTGTCGCTGCCCCCTGATTGGTGCCATGTAGGCGTCCTTGTGTACTTGCTGTCTCCTGCACGTCAGACGATCGTGGAGCACGATAGAGCACAGTCTGGTGGACGCTGATTGGCTCGCCCTTCTGCCACTTGTACCTTGTGTATTTTCTGAAGTGACCTTGCGCTCTAACTCCTGCGCGACCCTTGTTGAGCAAGTAACTAGCCCGCGCAGGGATGTAGGAACTGAAGGCTCTTATTCAGAACACAAGTGTGAAAACTGATGTTTATGTCTTGTTTCGACCTCGCGCGAGGCCAGGCTCTGCTTGTGCAGCCTGCACGGGTCTATAGATTGATCAGCTTGCTGAGTAAGGAGTATGGTCCAGCGCGCGACTTGAAAGTGGTCTGCGCGGCTTTTTGGGACCATACCCCTTCAGCTAGTGACTCGATAATAAACAATTACCAGCCCCAAAACCCTAAAAATAAAGTTATGCTTAGTTGTAATAGATCGTTATATGCTCAGAACTCCACTATGGTTGCAACATAAGTTGCCACGCCAAATAGCGGAGTGTCATCATAGCGTGGATTACGAAAGAAAACCGTTGGCCATAATAAGCCAAGGATACAACATCACCATGTATATGATGGTCGGAAAGCCGCTGACAACAAAAAGTCGGCAACACACATGTCTCTTGGCACCATGGACGGCCGGAAAACCACCGACTACATAAAACCAACACATATTTCGTTCTATTTCTCTCTAGAAACCTGATGGTGCAATGAAAAGGTGCAGGTGCTACATTCGAAAAGGGTTTTAAAACCTCCAAGAGACCGATGTCTTATAAATAGAATAGCTTGGACACAGTAGAGATACGTGGCAAATAAAACACCATTTAAGCCTAAGTTACAACTACTCAATGCATAAGAGTGTTGTAAATTAATATTATATAAACCAAAGACACACATGCTTAAATCAGTTGTACAAAGCTTCAAAGACTTGCACAAAATTGAACAGTGCAACTTACTCACAAAAGCTATTTCCAAATTAATAGAGAGATAACACAAAATTGAACAGTGCAACTTACTCACAAAAGCTATTTCCAAATTAATAAAAGTTATTTCCAAATTAATAGAGAGATAACACAAAATTGAACAGTGCAACTTACTCACAAAACTATTTCCAAATTAATAGAAGGATAATGTCACAAATCTTCGCTATATTTTTATGGGCTCTAGATGAAAAGTGCAACATTTGTTGCATACACACGCATCTAATTTTTATTGTCCACTCCCCTTCTTGTTTCTATAAATGGTAAGATTCCCACGTCTCTTTTATTGTCCACTTTCCTTCATGTTTCTATAAATGGTAAGATTCCTACGTGTTACATGACCTTGAGCTAGCAATGAAGTCTAGCTAATTTTAGATTATTCACATCCCTTCCATTATTTCTAAAACACTAATATAGTAAATGGGTTTTCAAGTCATTAATGGACTTCTTTTTAATCCAAAACACTTGTAGGTTCTATAGTAAACTCGAACCGGGTATATTATGGGTGGCACTGATATCATCACATATACTTTTGATGTAGTTAGTGCAAGTCTACAAAGAGTGCAAAACAAACTACATTGAGGCTAGGTCTAATCCTTATAAGGTGTTAATGACTTGGTTGTAGGAAGATTTGAAGATGCGTCTCCAAGTGCTCGAAGAAAGAAGGCTCCTAATCTGAATGAGGATTCTTGCTATTGGGCCCCGTAGAGGAAGCATTCACATTGTTAGAGGGTTTGAACACTATGGGAACCTCGAGCGACATTGAACGAAAAATGGATACGTTTATGGACTACGTGATGCAGTCTGGGGGGAGTATGATTTACAAAAATAAGGCTCACGCACATCCAAGTCTACAATAAATCATGAAATCTAGGAGGCACGTGACATATCGGTGACACATGGTCTCCGGTCCACTATAACACGGAAACTCAGCTCCACAATCTTTAACCCCTGAAGTGAAGACAAGTTAGAATATGTGGTTAGTGAATTTGAATAGCTCAAAACATAATATCAACAAAAAATCTAAATCTTAACTACCTGAGATCTATTATATGCATGGTTGTAAAAATCATTAGGCGTTAGTCGTGTAATAGGGTACGACTTGCAATTAATCGGATTGAAATTAATAATGTAACTTTTCCAGCTTATATATATATATATATACACACACAAAACTTTATTTCTACTTTTTCAAACAAATTAATCGGATTGGATTAATAAGTATAATTTTCAAATACTCAAATAATTTAAACCTATCTTGACTATCTAGGTGAAATTTAATCGGTAAACTACCGATTACCGATTAATCTACAATTAATCTTGATGTTTTACAACATTGGGTATCGCATGATTATTTTAATGTTTACCTTTCCAAGTCTAAGTAAAATGTACAAATAAACATAATGATCATATCAATAACACTAAGAACGATAATTCTAAGTAAAAAAATACCTGGACTGAGATACCGAATTAAAGCTTAGAATAACGTCGTAAATCTTGTCTATTCACATTGATGAAAAACAAAGTCATATTAACGAGCTTATCACTTCAAAATCAAGGAGCTTATTCACATTGAGACTTGAGAGTGGAGTTAGATCAATGTATGAAAAGTGAAAGTAGCCATCGGTTGAAATATACAAGGAAAGTTAGTGTTGTACATTGTGAAACTTGTAACTTATGCATTCTTACTTGTACACTTCATTAATAACCACTACATGTGCTAGCTGTAGCTGGTGAACGATTAATTAATAACCATTAACCACTACATGTACTTGTACATCATTTTTCAAATTGATGAGTTGTATCAACCAAAAGATTAGGAGCTTTTTTGCTATAAAAATTAATGTGTCTCATACTTATGTTATATCAATGTACCTTAACTCGTACTAACAAGTTGGTCTGTTGGATTGGTGGTTCAGGTATTCGTCCAACCTGACCGTTACAGAAAGGGGATGTATTTGCTTGATTGAGGGCATCTCAGGATGCTTATCCGGTGATTTAGTTGGTCGTTAAAAAAATGTACCTTAGGGTGAAGGGAGTGGTTAAACATTTGTAATAGGTAAACTCCCAAATCACCCAATCAAACAGTGCCACGTCATTTTACCTATTTTGTTTACTATTATTAAAAAAAACATATAAATGAAACCATCCAATCATCGGTCCCCCTTCACCTTCCCTCACCTTCACCGATTCAGTAAAGGTTCACCGATCGTCATGTTTCCCGAGCGCTAAACACAGACGGCGGCGGTGTTACCACTCGGTAAACCGCTTTGCCGCTGTGTTTACCGATCCATTCCGTTCACCCTTACCTCAATACCCCAAAAAGCAAATACTCAATTACATAAACTATTCAAACACTTTTAAAAGGTACACCTTACCCCCCAAGTACTCACTACATTATTCTCTATTCACTACATTTTTTTTTTTTTTGCTATTTTGAGAATAATGAATATGAAAAAATAAATCTACATAACTAAAAAAAACACAAAAAAAAAATCACTTATGAAACCAAAACTAAAATAACTTGCTATTTTGCTATTAGGGTGTGAACCCATCATCAGCCGATTACAAATTCAAGTAGCAATAAGATGAGCCTAGGCTCACCGTCCTGCCGGCGACATTAGAAACTAATTCAACAGTACCGTCATCGCCGCTGCCATGGGATGCCGCCGAAAGCGGAACCTCCCGGCTACACCTATCGATCTCTGATGTACAAATGAACTGAGCAAAGAAGAGAAGAAAATGAGATTAGGGTTCTCGTGTTATCTAGAAAGAGAGCACAAAATGGTGTGTCTAAAAACCAGAGAAAAAGGGGTGTTAAGGGAAGAGACAACGCATAAACGTGTGTGAGGCAAAGACGAATACGCATGGCCCATGACAATCCATGGTCCAATCAACTAAAATAACTATTCATCAGCCTTAAAAAAAAAAAAAAAAAAAACCCCTCAAATTAATGCAAATTCTTTTCAGCTAAACCACTAAAAGTGTTTTCAATTTCTCAAGCCTACGAGTCAACATCATCACAACATCTTCTTTCCCTTCATTAACAAGAGCTTGTTTTAGCTTATTAAACATATGTGTAGGTTATACCCATATCCAACATTTCTTCAAAATACTTGCAACCATCTTGCAACTTTCGTTCGCGACACAACGCGTTAATCAAAGTAGCAAACACATGCATTCCCGGTAGCACTCCTTCCCCCTTCATCTCTTCCCAAACACTCATCGCGATATCCACCTTTCCCTCGTTACAAAACATCCGTATTATGATCTCGTAAGTACTCACACTCGGATCACACTTAAAATCACTTTTCATTCGTTTGAAGACACTATACGCCTCTTCTGTTCTTCGCGCTTTAACCAAGTGATGAAGAATTATGTCAAAAGTTCGCGAATTTGGCCCGACCCCACATTGTTTCATATCGTCAACAACCCTAAAAGCATCATCCATCCGCATTGACCAACAATAAGACCCCACAACCGCGTTATAAGTTGGAGCCTCAATAGCATGCCCACACGACTTATATAGCTCGAAGAATTGTAAAGACTCGCTTAACCTATTCTCGGACCCTAACCCGTTAATCAAGCTACAATATATATGCGCGCTTGGCTCTATATTCTTCCGCTTCATCTCGTCAAACTTCTCAACCGCTTGATCATACTTCTTCGCTTTACACAGCGCGTTTATAACAATCCCGTATGCGACAACATCCGGCTCAAACCCATTCCCTTTCATTTCTCGATAAACCTCATCCAACTTCAAAAGATTCATTTCTTGACTCCAACCTTCCAAAAGTATAGTATACGACTTAATATCCGGTTTAAACCTTCTCTTAGTCATTTTATCAAACACCTGGTGTGCACTCTCAACTTGTCTCGACTTACATAACGTATCAAGAAACCGATTAAAATCACACAACTCACACTTAAACCCGAACTTCTCCATCCTCTCGAACGCTTCAACCGCCTCTTTAACCTTCTTCGCACGCGCGTATCGCCTCCAAATCAAAGCAAATGTGGTCTTATCCAACACCCCTTTAATTTTCATCTCATTAACCAATGTCCAAACAATCTTGAACTGCTTGATCTTACCCAGAGCTTCGATTACCGCATTGTAGCTAGCGGAATTGTGTTTGAACCCGGGTTGTTTCTCTGCCCATTTGAAGAACGAAAGTGCGAAAACACTCGCATTGGTTAATTTCTTCAAAACTTGAAGAACTAGAGGTGGGGTGAGTTCAATTTGAGTGGAGTTCAATAAAGATTCAAGCTTTGAACGATCGGGAGTGTTGGAGATTGTTTTGCAGAGTTTTTCTGCTTCTTTGATGATTTGGGGGTTGAATTCATCTGGGGTTTCGGTGGGTTTGTTGCAGAAGGTTCTGGGGTGAAGATGAACAGAGATTAATGCAGAGATTGATGAGGAAGATGATGAAGATGAAGAGTGGATTGAAGAGTTGAGTGTTGTTGATGAACGCTTGAGGATTTGGGAGCATGCCATTTTTGTGGGAGGGAGAACAATGGGAAACCATAGTAAACAAATACCAGTACCGGTTCTAATAGCATCAATACTGGAACCGATGTTTTTCAGTGGGTATCGGTTTGGTCTGTTTTTGGAAAAAAATTATATTGCGTGTTTAGTTTTTGTAATTAAAAAATTAACGAACGGAAGGTATAAAAGAAAGATAAAACTATTGGGTTAAAACGTATCTCTATCTCTATATATAATAAAAGAACAATAGGTTGGGACACATGTCCCCTCCACATTCATCTGAGACACATGTCCCCTTCTCCTTTCATTTGCTATCGTGTTCGTCATTAAGCCTATCCACGTCTCCTCATTCTGAACCGGGTTTTTTTCTCCATGTCTTCTTCCAAACCCTAATCCTTTCCCCAAATATTCAGTCGTTTCTACTCTTCCCTGTCTCTGCAACTCAAGGCGAACTTGTCATATTCTTCAAAATATTTCATTGTTCTCTTTATCTCTCTCTAATATTACCCACCTAAGATCCGCCCCTGCATAGTCCTGTTCAGTAGGGTTTCTCTAATCCCATTTAGTAGGGTTTTAAATCCAAAACAGATCCTGAATCAGCATACACAAAATTGAAAGTAAAGAACGATGATGAGAGTTTCGGTGTTAAAAATAGACAAAGAACCGTTTAGATCTGCAGGTCAATTAAGTTCTTCGATTCTGTTCAGCGGTTAGATCTCCCCTAATTTGCTTTCCGTCAGGGCAACTTCACCGGTAATCCTTATAATAATCTTCTTTGTTGTTATCGGTAACCGATTTACTCCTTATCTTTCCAATTTGTATGTGACTGATGTGTATATAAATGGTTTCTGTTTGTTTTGTTTTGTTTAAATTGTTTGTTTTTGTTAGGTTTTAGTGTGTTGGAATGTGTTTTTGTGGATTCATGTGATTTGAGGGGGATATGTGTTTTTGTGGTGAATTGTTTGACTTTTGAGTTTTTGTTTACGTTTTGATTAGGGTTAGGTTAGAGTTTGGGACCTAATATTATATTAGTTTCATTTTATTTTTTAACATAATACAACTATACTTCGGTTCGATAAATTCCCAGTATACAATCTCAACATTACCTCAGTTTACTCAAACTTATTGTATTTTTGTTTAAGTGATGCTTATTTATTTAATAAATTAATATCATATGAAGTTTATCTTTGGTTTTTCTACATACACAAGGTTAGAATGTAGATGATTGATTATTTAATATATATAGTTTAGGATTTATTAGTGTAGTTTGTCATATTTTTTTATTATCATTATCATATGTAGAAACACCAATTCTGATGTAGGAATTGCGAATTTTGTAAGTGATTAGATTATTGAATTAAACATTAGTTTTGGCCGATGCAACGGGTTTACCCGACCCAATCCGTACCGAACCAATTCTTTTTTAATATTTAGCGATAGACATCCGCCCCAAAAAGCTCCGCCCCCCATGAAAAAAATTCTTAGGTCCGCCACTGGCTCTGATGTGGTTAATATTTTACTCGGTAATTTGAAGGTCTTTGTTCATGTTATTTGAATCGATCTGCAGAAGCATCTGTTTTTATTTGAATATGAAGGTTTGTTATGGTAATTTTTTTATTTGAATATGAAGGTTTGTTATGGCCCTTAATGACGTCCAAACTCCGTGGCGGCAAGAACGTTAGCAAGAAACACTGCCGTGCTCGCCCTGGCCGGCTTCTCAGCAACAGCCGCAATGCCAAGCCGGGTCCGGTTTGCGAGCCAAGGTTGGTTGACTAGCTGCTACAGTTGTTTATGCTACTGGTGGAGTCAGATCATTTGGAATTCAGGTATTTTAATCTCTTAAAATCACATGTAGAGATACTGATATAGTTAACAACCATAAGTTTGCTACTTATCATAGCTATAAGTTGTTAATACAACTTGCAAAACATGTGTAGTTCATGGCTATTATTTAGGGGATTTACTTTTGCATCTTGCTGTGCATTTTTTTTTTTTTTTTTTTTTTTTGTAATTTTAGTTGGTTATGAAAGTCTACTTTGCTGGTAAAATGTTTTAACTTTCTTTGCTTCACTGAAACACGTAATCATCTTTTGTTTCCATTTTTTTTACTTTCTTGAATTTGGTTTAGTCTTCAAACATGTTTTCTTTTTTTTTTTTCTTCTGGAAAAGCAAGTAAATGTGGTATGTTAAATATGTTTTCCATTTTGTTTGTTACTAACTATAAAATGGGTAAATTCTAAACGGGGTCGGTCGGGCGGGCGTGGATCTTTGCTTTATTATTATTATTATTATTATTATTATTTTGTTGATGAAAACTTCCGAACGAATGGCAGCTGAATGTCACAAGATTTCTGGGAGGCTGAAACTGTTGCGGTCATATATTTTAGAGCTGGATACGCACCCACAAGATTTCACACCCCTATGCTAAACACTTGATTTCTTCTAGAGAGGTCTCATTCTCCTCTCTCTTTTGTGTTTTACAAAGCTAAATTTTGCCGAATTTTATTAATTACGACATCAGAAATCTCAGCCCACAACCCCATTTTCTTTATCTACATTTTTCGTTATGTACTTTAGCTAAAATGTTTTATTTGGTAAGTTATGTTTACTTGGTAGCTTCACCATTGCTGCATTTTGAAGGAAAACACATGGTTCAAAGAAATAAATTTCTAATTTTTGTATTAATTATTTTTTTTCTTAAGTCTCTTCATCAAATGTTTACATTTTGTGTAACTGTTTGGCTGGTGTAGTCTTAAAATTTGTTGTTTCTGGTTTCATTAACAGGTTAAATGTTTATATACATGATTATTTGGTAAAGAGAGATTTGAAAGCTTCTACTCAGGCATTTCTAGCTGAAGGAAAAGTCTCATCTGGACCCTGTTGGTAAGAATTTTTTGCAAAGATGATTATTTTTATATATAAAAAATAAAGATTTTTTGTTCTTTTTAGTTCATATAGTTTTTAAAAATGGTGTGTAATTTCGGCAGCTATTGACGCCCCTGGTGGCTTTCTTTTTGACTTTGCATGAACAAGGTAATAAACCTCTTCCCAAAAAAACTGTTCACTTTTTTTACTTTTCAGCATTCCTAAAGTAAAAAAGCTGTAAAACAAAACAAAACAAACCCTGTCTCCTTACTTTGACCTATACGTTTGACCTTATCAAATGTCTTCTCTCTCCATTTGACCTTACACATAAATGGATCCTTACTTTCTGCAACATAATACTTTTTAGACCAGTTTTGAAGTTGATAACGTTGGTCAACTATAAATACAGATTATACATTTCAAATTGTTTCACATTTTAGTTATCTAACTACCTAACCAAGAAACTTAACCTTTTCTGTATACTTTCATACAGCCTCAAATAGATTTGTTGGTTTGTTTCATCACCAACTATTTATAAAGACTACCTCCACTCTCATATTTCAACATCCAAAATTACATTCTTGCATTTTACCTGTCAAACTCTCAACTCATGGAGCACGGGTACATCTCTAATAACTTTGCATATCATAATTTACACATTCATATCATATATCATAATTAATACTAAATATATATTTTATGGTACAGTAACATCACCTATTTGAAGGACTTGGATTTGGCTCGTCGTGATTACACTGTGAAGGTTCGTATACTCCGGTTATGGAAGCAACCCATGTATAACAATCCAGAACAGTTTGACTCGATCGAAATGATTGTGGTTGACGAACAGGTATATGTTTCAAAAATCTAATTTTTAAATATTTCACATTTTGGCAGTTGTTATATTATTCTAAACCTATTTAAAGGATAAACATATTCATAGTTTATATTTTTCATCTTTTATGTTGTAGGGAACAAGGATGCAAGCCAATGTTCTTCGAAGATGGTTTCCCAAGTTTGAGCATCTTTTAAATGAATTAGGTAACATGTTTCAACCTTTGTAGAACTTACTTTTAAAACAGAAGTCTTAGAACTTTCAATAGCCATTGATCTTAAATGGATATGATTAAACAAAGGTGTTATTGTAAAAGTTGGCATTTAACTCAATTAATTATTTTATTAGTGCACACTTAAGTTCGGGGTAAACTATAGTTTGGTTATAATATATTTTTATTGTTCTGGTATGGTAGAGCTAACCCAAAAATTAACTATTACAAAATGCATCAATTTAATATTGGAAGTAGCACACTATCATTGATGCATATCTGCAACTTTAGTTAACAGAAAAGCCATGGATAAATCTTACATTATTGATGCTTGTATGATGAGATGTATATTCAACGGTTTTCTTATATACTTATGCAATTATACCAAGTTTATAATTATTTCGTTAAGCACATAATCAGTAACAAAAAAAAAATACCAAACACTTAAACTAACAGTAAAACTTTTAACTTGAGTCAACATTGTCAACTCGAGTTATACTTTTGGTTATTAATTGTAAATCGATGGTACCCAATGTTCCCTAACCGAGTACGGTATTTCAACAAAATACATGTTTTTCTTAAGTGTTTTGAGACTTCAGGGGCCTTTTGGGATTGCTTATTTAAACAAAGTATCTACTTATTAAGTTTTTTATAAAACATATTAGTACTTTTTAATGGTTGGAACTTGGAAGAGTAAAATGACATTTTACTCAATTAATTATTTGATTAGTGCACTTAGCGTGTAACAGCTTAAAGTTATATGTTCTAACTAACTTAACAAATTTTGATTTATTTATGTTTATTTTTCTAATAGAATGTTATTTCATTGTCAAACCCACTATTGGGTTAAATGAGTCCAAGTACAAGTATGTGGACAACCAAAACAAGTTGGGCATCTACTGTGATAGCAACGTGTACCTATGTGATGATTTCAATGGTCCAACCTATGGCTTCTCATTCACATCCTTTAAGGATATCATTGACAAAACTTTTCCTGAAAACAAATCTTTAGGTAACCAAAAACGTCATAGATTAATTTTATTTTTTCTTAAATACTTTAATATGTTTATATATTTAATTAGATTTTCATTATCTAGATGTGATTGGTTTTGTTGTTGATGTTAAAGACCTTAAGAAGTTTAAGACGACAAAGGGGAAAGACACCAAGAAAATCAATGTCATTATTCAAGATCTAGAGTATGTATTTTTTTATTCTATGTATATATATATATATATATATTAATATTTCAAATTTTATAATGTTAACACCTTTTGTAAAAACCTAATATTTATTAATTTATTTAAGGATGGATTCAATATACTTGTCTTTGTGGGATTCTTATGCTGATCGGATTTTAGAGCACTGGGAAAACAGAGATCAACATGGTGTTATTGTTGTCATTCTCCAGTTTGCTACATTGAAGTACTTTGGACCCTATGGATATGTGAACAGTTGTTTCAATGTTTCCAAGCTTTTCATCAATTCTGATATTGATGATATAACTTCTTTTCAAAACAGGTTTTATATGTCAAATAATAAAACAAAAAAAAAATATTTTTTTAACTGTTTTCACTGATCTAATATATATACTTATAACAGCCTTATCCAAAACTCTGCTGCATCTTCATGTTCGAGTCAATCATCTAGGCTTTCAGGAATTTTTTTTATCATTGTATGATGAATATGTTGTCAAAACTGAATTCAACAACATAGCCGAACTTAATCTCAGTGAGGTAAACTACATTATTGTGTTATATTAGTAACATGTTTTATGTCTTTATAACAAAACTAATTTTTTTTAGGTCAAGTCTACTGTTATTGTTGGGACTGTTCAGATGATAGCTGAGTTGCCTTGGTATTATTTTGCTTGTAAAGCTTGTAACAAGAAGGTTACTAAGAAAACCGAGAATGATACACCTACTGTTGGTGTCTTGGTTGATGAAGAAGAGGTTTATGAGTGCAAAACGGAAACTTGCAAGAATAGTGTGATTGAATATGTGCAAAGGTTTGAATATACATACATACATATACAAATATATATATTATTTGAAAGTTATTTTCTCAGTTCATTGTTTAGATTTCATACCTTACATGACAACACTTTGTTCTTTAGGATAAAAATCCCATTGACTGTTCAAGATTCAAGTGGAACTCTGTTGTAGACATTGTTTGATAGAGATGCTTGTAAAATTCTGAAAACAACTACATCAAACTTAATTGAAAAACATCTTGCTGTAAGATTGTCTTATTAAATTTACAATTCTTATATTTTTTCCATGTAATATGTCATTAATATATTACTATATATATACTACAGGGTGGTGATAAGGGCCTTTATCCCGACGAGTTTGAAGCTCTTTTGGGAAAAAAATTTGCGTTTAAGATTGACATCAAACAATTCAACATTGATAACAACTTTTGGTTTTTTGGTGTTTCTAAATTGACTGATGATGAGGATATCATATACGAGCTCGAAAGGAAAGCAAACAACATTGAGGTAATACTATTATTGAGTATTTTATTTTAGTTAGATTTAATATTGAAAGTGATTTGTCATAATATGTGAAATACATTGTAGGTCGACAAGTCTGCTTCTTTGACAAACAGGTTCACTGATATGGATTCACAAGAAACCGTTCACTTGAATGTATGCATTCTATAATCTCAATAATTTCTCATCAGTAATATATCTTTATTATTATATATGTTTACATTGTTAACCTTCTAAATTAGATTTTCTGAGAATTTATTTTACATACAATCCAGGATGATAACCCGATTGATGTTACTATGGGAATCTGTGTTGGCACCCATTCAAACGAGAATCTCAAATCAAAGGTATGTTAATTTAAAATTATACTTCAAATTATGAACACTTTAATTTATTTAATTCAAATTATGTTCTATCTTTATTTGTGAGACCAATTGTTTATATCATTTTTAGGCTGTTACTGAGTCGATGGATGATAATGTCATAACTCCTTTGCCAAAAAATTTGGATGGCGATTGCATGGAAAGTAAGCATGTTGGTGAGGCTGTAATCTTTAAGAGGAAATCAAATAAACCTGATTTCAAGAAAAACTTGGTGGAGAATTATGATTTTGAGGAAAATGGAGAATTATCAACCACCAAACCAGTTAACCATGTTAAACCAACTCTTCTGATTCCCAAAATTGAAAAATGAAGACTTCAAACGCTTTATGTTCCAAGTGTGGTTTTTCTATTTTTTAATGTGTTTTGAATTATGTTAGCCGTTTAAGAACTATTTCATCAGCTTGGAATGATTCCAAGTTTTATGTTTTAAGAAGTTTAATTTCCTTTTGTTGGACTCATTGCTCTAAGACATATATGCCAAAACAATTATTGTGTTTTGGTTTTTAATGTATTAATGTTTTGTTACATTTATGTTTCATAGGACATTTTAGAAAATGAAGATGTCGACTTATATTTCCTGAACAACTTACTAAATTGAAACTTGTGTTCATAAAATTAAAAATTGAACTGACAAGCGTCAAAACATTATTATTTAAATTACTTTGTTACATGTTTTTTTCTATTCTTTAAAAAATCATACATCATCTTTATTAATATGTTTTAAATTTTATTTTTTGAACCCGTGTGTCACACGGGATATAAGCTAGTGTTATTAATAGGGTAAAAGGGTGAATTTGAAACTTAAAAAGGTAAACGAGAAAGTTAGTGTAGCCACTACACTAAATATGAGTTGTTATTTAATAGTACTTATAATTATAATTATAATATAATTATAACTAGTGGACTTCCCCTCACGCGTTGCGGTGGGAAGTCGGTTGGTATCATCGGTTTGATTAGATAAAGTATTTATATCGTGATTAGCACTTAACCACTGAAAGATAAATCCCAAAAAATAAAGTCATGATGTGCCCATTATAAAATCGACACATGTTTTACAACGATAAAAAACTATAAGAATGAATATCTATTATGGTTTCAAAAGTACAAACACGGTTACCGATGTTCGGTTAAAATTGACATGGTACCAATGTTGATCGGATGATATCAATTTTGTTCATCGTCGACACTCGCTTATAGCTTATGATATAAAAGGTACTCTACATCGCTACAGAGGTGTTCAGACAATCGATTTGGTTTTTCATGGTAAAGAACAAAACAAATTATAATTGATTCGTTCAGTTTTGAACAAAGCTTTTATTGAAATGCAGATAAAATAAGCATGTCGCAACGTATATTCAAAGTTTTATAGGGCATTATACTATATTATTAGAATAACGAAAAAAGGATAAACAACGTTAATTTATAAAACAACGTATCTTATCTTAAAAGTTATTAAAAAACAAAATATATTGAAAAATAATCACATTAATAGTAATATAATTATAACTAATAAAAATAAAATACTAATAATAATAATAATACAATTATAATTAATAAAATATTAATTACCTAATTAAGTAATGAAAATGTATATAATCTTTTTGATAGTTCTTTACGATTGGAAACCAAAATCACATTATCGATTAGTTATCTGTCACTCATTTCCTATGGAATAAAGTATTGCTTTCTTTAGTGATGGTAATAAAAAAATCAAAATTTTTGTTATCGTTCATGAAGAGTTTGAATTCATATGTATAGTAATTAGGTTTTCCCCTGTGCTATGAGGCGGTAACTCAGTTATTATCAGTTCGGTTGGGTTCGTTTTAATACCGACACTCGCTATAGTAATTGAAAGAGAAAACTAAAGAAATAAAGTCGTGATATGCTCAAAAGGATATCGACACATCTTTTATATCAATCAAAAACCTTAAAAACGAATACTGGTTTCTAATATTGCCGATATCGGTAACGATGTTATTTGGTCGAAATCGATTAGATACGTCACATATCGAGACTCGTATAGTTTACAATAAAAAAATACATTTTTAATATTCTTATCGCGACACTCGTATAATATACAATACAAAAAAATATGTTGTTTTGAATAAAAAAATAAATAATATACATCGTCAGTTCCGGTTCTATTTGGTATGATAGCAGCACGATATCCATTTTCATGAAAAACTGTACCACAATGTTTAAAAAGTATAATTACATAGTTAGATTAAAAAAACTAACATGAGCAAGGTAGTAAAAAATAAACTAAATGATAAATAATCTTTTATTAAAAAACTCAAAAAGAATATTTAGAAAAATGAAAAAAACTATTCATCACCAATTTAAATTAATATGTATAATATAATATGTATAATTATAATAAGTAGTGTGGATTCACCCGTGCTATGTGACAAGATTTCGGTCGTTGTTGATTACTTTCTTTATGATACCGACATCGTTATAGCAACCGAAAGTCAAACCAAGAGATATAAAGTTATGATACGCGAAAGGATATCGACATATGTTTTACATCGATCGAGGAAAAAATACTGATATCGGTACCGACGCTATTTGGCCGGGGTCGGTCGATTTGTTATGTTACTGGTACGTACCGACAATCGATATAGTTTAAGACACAAAGAAATGGATTATTCTAAACACAACTCGTACTGAAATACGATACAAAAAAGCTTGCTAAAAACAGTTTCGTTACACAAAAGTTATATGATGTAACATAAGAAATAGTAATGGTGATCTCATATCGGTGTAATAGCCAACATTGAGTACTGTTCTTTCAGTCCTGCCAAAGTATTACTTATAGACACTTTTTAAGAAAGTGTTGAGAGAATGTAATTTTTTGATATAAAAAAATAAAAAAATGTATGTTGTAGTCACAGTTTTTAATAAATAAAATTAACATTTTTAATAGCAAACAGTCACAAGACCGTTACCTCCTCCAACGGTAAAAAACATACACCTAAATTCATTACCCGGCTCGGTGACTACTCCCTTCTAGCCGTACCCGTCCATCACTACCCGATATGTATGCAATTTTGTAGCCGCTATACCTATATAACCTGTAATGGATACCCGAGTGGTGCCTCTTGTACCCTAATAAACCAATCCACAACCAGGTGGTGTAAAAACTGAACCGAAAGTTCAAAACAAACCTATAATTAAACTAAGAGTAAACTGCCAAAATTTTGGTCACTTTTGTCACTTTAGTCCAAAACTCAAACCTTTTGAATCTGGGTCCCTGTGATTTCAATTTTGTTGTCATTTTCATCCAAAATCAAAATCTTTTCATATTTTCCAGTTAACATCCAGTTTTTTTTGTCCTTTTCCTCCTTTTTAATGAAGGGCAAAATGGTCTTTTAACATTTTATCTATACTACTATATAATACATATTGGATGGGCAACAAGGTAATTTAACTTCATTTGAGGAGGGCATCATTGTAATTTACCTCAAAACTTAAGACACATTAATACATTATTTAATAAACTTCTAATTAAATACACTAAATGCATTTATCTATCTATACAATAAAATTTATAAAGAAAATTCATTAATTTAGGCATTTAAAGTAATTCAATTTGGCTTTGTGCCATTTAAGAGGTAAATATAAATAACCATTAATTGTGAATTTCCTTTACCCTGCGATCCGTTTTCCCCATCTTTTCAATCCCCCTCTTCAATTGATTTCTATTACCTTTAAATTGGATTCAGCAGCACAACACCACCACCACCACAACCGAAGGTTATTTTCTCTCACTATCTGTTACACCCTATTCCGAATCACGTCTGCTGATCGACTCTAGGGTTCCATTAGTTCCCCTCTCGCCAGTAAACACCCTATTCCGAATCACGTTCATGTCTCACGTCGAGCCCCATCCCGTAAGAGCTTTTCATCTCTTCCTGTCTATTTATTATTGCAAACGAATTCGGTATATTTGCGTTTTTTTACCTGATTTTAACCAGTAGAAATCAGTATTTGAATGTTCTTTTAGCATCAGATACGGTTAGATAATATTGCAATTTGCAACTGAATAGTTACTCGGTACTGCTAATCTGATTCTTATTCAACATATATTGCTCCAAATTGTGTATGGATTATAAAATTTAACCTGACATTTTTTGGTTACTGGTTTAGAATCAATTGATGAGTTTTGTAGTGTCAAGTCATCTATATTTTGGTTACGTTGATTAGGCATGACAACTCTTGGTTAGGGAAGTTCAAGGATAGTTGGGATGGCGTACCAAGGCATTTTACCTGGGCCTCACCGAAGTCTTTGAAAACTATGATTTGTAAACAAACAGATATCTTGTGTAATAAAAGTTTACTATTCTAAGGACTCACAACATGCTTATCCTATTTTGATACATGGCTCGAGCGTGTTAGGAGGGTCTACATAGCATTATTGTATGTTAAATAGAAACACAGTTACATCTAGACCTTTTTCTTTTATAAATTTCTTCTAGCAATAATTAATTTTACATAACCACGTAATTGCCATTTAAAATGTGGTTTTGGACCTTTGGTTGATTTTTATGCCTAATCTATACATATCTTTTAATGTTTTATGTCAATGAAACTACAGTTTATATATGAATACATTACATATGAGTAAGTATCACAACAATATAATTTTTTTAGCTTGTACGTTTTTAACGAAAAATTTCCATTAACATGGGATGGCGAGCGTGTTTATTGTCCTATTAAAGAAAGCGTCCATGAGTGAGAAGGATCTGCAGTAGCGTGCTGAGATCAAGAGACTGTTAAAAGAGGCAGCTGCACTATGTTTGGACTCGCGCATTTATTCTTCATACTTTACATTCGAACATGCTGGCAAAATATTTTTTTATGATTATAGAGCCACGACAATGTATCCTAAATAATAATTTCTCATGTTCCTTCGTTTGTCAGGTGCCACCTTTGCACTATGTTTGGTTATCATGATCGGACCATTTCCTCATTCCATTGCTCAAGGTAGCATATCAGCATTGTTTTTAAATACTTTTCATCTTTTATTCTGAAAGTATTCGTTTGCTAGAGTAAAATAGGTTTTCTATTTTGCTTGTGGTGAACGTAAAGTTTCGTAAACATGAAAAGAAAACAACAGCCCAAGCAAACGAGTATTTAATGAAAGATTTCTTTCCATTGTTTTTCGTTTTTAGTCTAATGTTTTTTGTTGCTTTTTTCATGATGTTGCAGACGTTGGTCTTGTACACAACAAGTTCGTACTTATCTTTCAGTGGGTCGGGCTAACAGACACGGTTCCGGAAAAGGTCCAAATGGAACTGCCTTCAATAACAGGTTATTTTTTAGGCTAGCGATGTTTAGGAATGGACCATGAACGAGGGCAAGGTCGATTCTCTGTTAAGCAAGTTACGCGGGAGATCATGTACAATAACACTCATGACCACCGGGAGCAGATTGCGTGTACGCCAGGATGGTTTGGTGGCACGTTTTGTGTGTGGTGCAAGATCCCCATCCTCGGGGAGTTCAGTTCTGTTACTTCAGTTTTGAGCTATGTGTGGACCCTGGGAATCCAAAAGGAAAATGAATATATTATAATATATGCTATTTTTCTTAAAACAGTTTCATGATTGTGGATAAACGGTAACGAGAGAGTGTTTAATCGCTCCTTTACAAATGCTACTACTCTGCTGGAAGGTATAAAGGAAGGCACTTTCTGGTGGGTGTCTAAAAACATGGGCTGAACTTAGATAATTGGTGTAGTTTCAAGGATTTGTTGTTTTTTTGTAAAGCTTTTCTGTTTTGTTTGTTGTCTGGTGGGGCCTTAGTTTCTTGCTAAGGTGCCCCTGCTGTGTGTTTGTTTAAAATGACTGTTCAAATAAAAATAGTCTTTAAGTATGTCCAATTTGTTCTAGAATTTAATTAATTATTTAGAATATATGGATTCTACTCACATATGATGTTAAACTAACCCATTCCAGCCAAAACCATATCACAAGTGCGTACATGATACATGAGATTGATTTACATTTCCCTATGTTAGCAACAATCTTATTACACATTTTTAGTTACGAATATAATTCAATGTGATAACCTCGGTAGTTTAAACTTGCTTAAAAATTTATGATTCTTGGTTTAACCCGCTGCAACGCGGGTGTATTACTAGATAGATAACCATATAAAATATTATGAGTTAAACAGAATAATAATTTGTGTTTACTTAAAATTATGCAGCCATTACCACAACCTCCCGTGACATCTCACTTCACTTCACAGACAACAGATTGTTTGATGCGTATTATGTTCCCGCAGCAACGCGCGGGTTCCCCACTAGTTATAACAAATAAAAAAAAAAATCTGACATTTTGTTCTTCATTAAAAGAGAGGAAAAAGACAAAAAAAAAACTGAATGTTAACAGAAAAATCTAACCAGATTTTGCTTTTGAATGAAAATGGTAACAAAACTGAAATCACAGAAACCCAAATTTAAAAGCTTTGAGTTTTGGACTAAAATGATAAAAACACTAAGGGGCTGTTTGGCTAAGCTTATTTTAGTGACTTATTTACTTATTTACTTTTTGAAAAGTTAAATGGTGTTTGGGTTAGCTTATTATGTGAGAGAAATAAGTAAATAAGTCATTCCATTATGACTTATTTGCTTTTCAAATAAGCAAATAAGTAAAAAAAATAAGCTTAGCCAAACAGCCCCTAAACCTAAGGAATCATTTTGAGAGTTTACTCCTAAACTAAACCCTTGTCTAAAGCCAATAAAAAAAGATCTGAGTTTAATTCGGTTAAAATCCAAAACCGCCCCGCCCCGACCCGAAATAGCCAAATAGGCGGTGGTATATAAGTTGTCTGTTTTCAATCAAAACCCTAAATTACAAAACCCTAAAATTGCAGTTGAAGCTCAAGCATTCTCCGCACATCAAGGTATTTGTGCTGTTTCGATTCTTATACAAAATCTTTTGGTTCAATTCATAGATTGATGATGTAAGATTCTGTGTGTTGATCTGAATTAGGGGTTTTATTAATAACCTTTTTGTGATTTGTGTTGGATTGAATGTTTCTGGTTTGAATAGGTGTTTGAATTCTTATTAGAGTCTAATATTCATATTAAGATGTTAGAAAACTGGGTGGAAATCATTGTCTTTGATAGGCTGCAAATGAACCGATTCGTGAACTGTTTGACGGGAAGTTTGTTTGTGTTTGCTCGTTTGTTCAATGAGCGAACACGGACAAGAAGTTTCGTTTGTTTAGTTGAATGAACGAACGTGAACATAGGTCGTGTTTGTTCATTTGTGTTTGTGAACGTTCGGTAACATGTTCGTACTTCGTTTGTGTTTGATGGATCATTAGGGTTTTTAACTTTTGTATGTTATTCAAATACTTCAAAGTTTCCACTAATTAAATATCTAATAAATATTAGTGTATTGTATTTTACATACATTTTAACAATTTGGGTGGATATACGACTATACGTAATGGTTGTGAATTTGTGATGAAATATGCCGATTTTATTCAAGATTTAATATATGTTTGTTTGTGTTCATCTCTGTTTATGAATGTTTGTTTGTGTTTGTTATCCAGATTTAACAAACGAACACGGACATGTTCATTTTTTAATGAACAAACATGAACATAAAATCTGGTTTGGTAAGTGCTCATGAATGGTTCGTGAACACATTTCGAACAAGGCCTTGTTCGTGTTCGTTCAGTTTGTTTGTAGGCTTGCAGCCCTAGTCTTTGATATATTTGCAACATGGTAGTCATATTGTGTTTTAGTTTTAAGGATTAATTTCATGTATACCCTTACAAACTTGAAAAGTTTCATATATACTCAACCATAACTAAAAATATCATATATGCCCTTACAAAATAGTTAAAATATCAAATATACCCAATTCGTTAAAAACAATCTAATAAATAATCATTTTACCCTTATTTTTTTAACTTCTAAGTTTTCTATATAACACATTTTAAGTTTAAATTTATTTTTATCCATTTTTATATTTGTTTTTTTTATTTTTTCCCATAAACGATAGTATTCTCCATATATAATATTTAAACTAAATAAATTAACCTAGAAACGAGTAAATATAACATTTGAAGTTAAAGATCATGTATGAGATTTCAAAGTTTTAGAAAAATAAGGGTAAAATTATCTTTTATTAAATTGTTTTTAATGAATTGGGTATATATGATATTACAACTACTTTGTAAGGGTATATATGATATTTATAATTTTGCATGGGTATATATGATATTTTGCAAGTTTGTAGGGGTATATGTGAAACTGCGCTAGTTTTAATGTTAGTTTTTGTTTCTTAAACACATTATTATGCGCGACATACATTGTGAATATTACATATGTTTGAATAGTTTTTAACAATTTTGGTGGATCTATGTAATGTCTGTGATGAAATATGCCGATTTTATTCAAGATTTAATATATGCTTGTTTGTGTTCATTTTTGTTCATGAATGCTTGTTTGTGTTCATGAACGTTTGTTTTTGTTCTTTATCTGAATTTAACAAACGAACATGAACATGTTCATTTTCTTAATGTGAATGGTTCGTGAACACATTTCGAACACAAACGAGGTCTTGTTCGTGTTTGGTTGGTTTGTTTGTTTGTTTGCAGGCTTGCGGCCCTAGTCTTTGATTTTGATATATTTGCAATATGGTAGCTGTATTGTATTTTAGTTTTAATGTTAGTTTTTGTTTCTTAAACACGTTATTATGCGCGACACACATTGCGAGTATTACATATGTTTGAATATTTGACAGATTCCTTTTGTCTCTAAAACAAATCTTCATCTGCTGCTTTTCTGATGGCCACAAGTAAGTTAGTTTGTACCTTCTTTGTGACTATTATCCTTTATGTTCATTACCTGTATTTATATATTTCAATCAGATTAGTTGTAACTTAATTGGTTTTCTGATACATACAGGACTTCAGTTTGAGAACTCATGTGAAATCGGGGTGTTCTCAAAGCTAACTAACGCTTACTGTTTAGTAGCAATTGGTGGTTCCGAAAATTTCTACAGGTTTATTCTCGTGATTCTTGATATATAACGTATTTTATGTTATTAAAGAACATTTTACCAGCTGCTAAAAGTATTTGTTTTGCAGTACATTTGAGTCCGAGCTAGCTGATGTTATTCCCGTTGTTAAGACCTCCATTGGCGGCACACGTATCATCGGCCGACTTTGCATCGGTACAATCTATATAAGCTTATACTTGATTACTTTCTACATTATTCGGTTTCAAACACTGAGTTTACATTATCTTTTACAGGTAACAAAAACGGCCTACTTTTACCTCATACCACTACTGACCAAGGTAATAAAAAGAACTTAATTTAGCAATTTCTTCAACTGCGATATATTATATTAATATTTATAATTTGCTCGTGTAATTTCAGAGCTTCAACACTTGAGGAACAGTCTGCCAGATGCCGTTGTGGTTCAGCGAATTGACGAGAGACTATCTGCTCTTGGAAATTGCATAGCGTGCAATGACCATGTTGCCCTTACCCATACTGATCTTGACAGAGTAAACATCATATTATGAATTTAAAGAAATTTTAGTTTGAATAATATGCCATTTTCGTCCATGAGGTTTGACCAGTTTTGCAACTTTCGTGTAAAGGTTTGTTTTTCCGTATCTGGATCCAAAAGGTTTGATATTTTGCCAATTTTATCCGGCTCGTTAACTCCATCCATTTTCACTGTTAAGTCAGGGGTATTTCCGTCTTTTTGTCAACTTAAAGGTCAATTCCGTATTTTTCAAAGGTATTCTGTTTTTTACATAAAGTGAAAAAGACCAAGTTGCCCTTTAAGTTAGCAAAAAAGACGGAAATGTCCCTATGTCCCTCACTTAACGGAGAAAATTGGACGGAGTTAACAAGCCGGATGAAAATGGCAAGATTTCAAACCTATTGGATCCAGATGCGGAAAAACAAACCTTTAGACGAAAGTCGCAAAGCTGGCCAAACCTCAGGGACGAAAATGGCATTTTACTCTTGTAAAAATTTCAGTTTTGTTTCCATAGATAATGTTAATACTTATGCATGATGTTGAACATGTTTTCTTTTTCAATTAGGAAACCGAGGAAATGATAGCTGATGTTCTCGGTGTAGAAGTTTTCCGACAGACAATTGCCGGAAATATTCTTGTCGGCAGCTACTGTGCGTTTTCAAATAGAGGTGGCATGGTTAGTATATCATACACTAATTTTTTTATTTAATTTTTCACGGGTCTAGAAATAAACAATGACCCAAGTTGACCCGTTTGCAGGTGCACCCGCATACCTCTATTGAAGACTTGGATGAGCTGTCAACCCTGCTTCAGGTTCCTTTGGTAGCGGGAACAGTGAACCGTGGTAGTGAAGTGATAGCAGCGGGCCTAACGGTTAATGACTGGACTGCGTTTTGCGGATCAGATACTACCGCGACAGAATTGTCTGTGATTGAGAGTGTTTTCAAGCTGAGAGAAGCCCAACCTAGTGCCATTGTGGATGAGATGAGGAAGTCTTTGATCGACACTTACGTTTGATAAGTTTTAAGTTTGTTTGATTTTTGATACTATTTTTATGTGATAAAATGTTTTAGCCTGTTGGAAGGTTTGAGAATTGTTAAAAAGAATGCTTTTAGACTGTTATGTTACAAAAATTGTATAACAATCATTCTGTATTAGTCGAAGGTTTTATTTTGTTGGAAATTTTAAATATGCTCTCTTCCTTTCTCAATCAATTGATCAAGCCATCTGGGTCCGACCGAGAGAGAAGATACATAGACCAAGCCGAAACCAACCTGATATGTCCGAAGTCATTGCGGCCCTTGAACCGATGAATTAAATGTAATCGACTGGGCAGGTTCAATCTGAACCTGAGGAAAGCCCGACCAAGACTGAGTATTGCCGATTGGGCCAAAACCGGTCTATGTCGGTTTTGACCCAAAGCACACCACTAAAGTGCAAGTTTTGTATTCTCAGTGATCATGGATAACTTTATGAATCGTACGAAATCAATACTCTACTATAGAGGTGCACAAAATAACCGGTTAATTAACCGTAACCAGTTATTAACCGAAACCGTAACCGGTTAATAACCGATTTAGGAATAACCGGTCCAGCCGGTTATTTAACCGTAGGTTAGTAACCGGTTACAAGTTTTTAGTATAATAACCGGTTATTAACCGGTTTTTTTAAACCGGTTTTTTAACCGATAGACTGGTTAACCGAAAAATAACCGAAAAATTCAAAAAAAAAGGCAAAAAAAACCGGTTTTTAACCGAAAATAACCGGTTAAATAACCGAACCGGTTAAAGTAATTAACCGGACCAGTTAAAAAAATAACCGGTTAAAGTAATAACCGGTTAAAGCATTAACCGGTTAAAGTCAAAAAGTCAAATTAACCGGTATAACCGGTTAACCGATCCGGTTATTAAAATTAACCGGTTTGTGCACCTCTACTCTACTATGATAAGACATAACATTATTGATTGATGATTTTTAGTCTTGTAATAAACAAAATTAACCGTGTTAAGACAGTTTTGTTGTACTCAATTGAAAATGACATTTTATTTAGGAATAATAGATATAAATAACCTCAACTTTCATCAATTGGCCGATATTACTCACAACTTTTGATTTGTACCACATCACTCTCAACTTTCAACTTATTTTCTTCTGGCACTCTCAAACTAACTGAACACTAACATAGTAAGCTGATGTCAAATGCCGCATCATTGAAAATATCATGTTAGTAGCCACATCACCTGCCATGTCATAAAAATGCCATGCAACATCAGCCGTCACGTCATAAAAATTGCCACATCAAACGCCATGTCATCAAAACATGTCTGATGAAAATTAAGGTTATTTAAATCCAATATTCTTTTATTTAATGACAAGTATTATATTCAAACATGTTTGGCTTGTTAGCTCTTGATATACAACTTTCAGAAAATGTTGTGGTCCAAAATTTGCAAGCTTAGGTGTGGGGAGTAAAAACCGAAGGAAGAAACGTACCAAACGTATTGACTCATTACTTATAAACACTTTCAAGATTTGTTCGTTCTACATAGAGATAACTTGTAAGTTGTAACCCAAATTCTCTATGTATGTTAAAACATAACATAGTCAGGAATAATAGTAAGTTTTTTTTTGTGTGTCTTTTTTTCATAGTATACTTTATGATTTTTCATTTTGTAACAAAACTTTAGTTTTTATAATTCGTGTCACAAAAGTTGAATAAGTTTAGTTTTTTTTTTTTTTAAGTAAATTGCTAAAATAGTCCCTAACGTTTGTTCACATTTGCTAGATCCATCCAAAAAAAGATTTTTTCTCATATGAGCCACTGAGGTTTCAAAAAAGTTGCTAAATCCATCCAAACTTCAGGGACGATTTTAGCAATTTAATAAAACAAACTTTTTTTGGATGGATTTAGCAAATGTGAACAAACGTCAGGGACGATTTTAGCAATTTAATAATAAAAAGATGAAAATGAAAAAATAGAGTAAATTGCTAAAATCGTCCCTGACGTTTGTTCACATTTGCTAAATCCATCCAAAAAAAGTTTGTTTTATTAAATTGCTAAAATCGTCCCTGAAGTTTGGATGGATTTAGCAACTTTTTTGAAACCTCAGTGGTTCATATGAGAAAAAATCTTTTTTTGGATGGATCTAGCAAATGTGAACAAACGTTAGGGACTATTTTAGCAATTTACTCTTTTTTTTTTTTGGAGTAAATTACAAGTTTTGTCCTTTATGTATGTCCCAAATTGCAGGCGCTGTCCTTTGTCTTTAAAATTGATGAGTTTTGTCCTTAATGTTTGCAAATCTTGCACGTTATGTCCTTTAGGCCAAACCCAGTTAATTTTTTTTGTTAAAATTGGTCATGTGCAAGGCATGTGAGGGTACATTTGTCTTTTCACCATTATAGGGACTATTGTGTAAAAGAACTTATCTTTAGGGACTATTGGGTAAGTATAAAAAAGATATTTAAAATAAAAAATATATATAAAAACAACATAAAACTCTGCCTTCTCTCTCTCTCTAACCCTTGTCTCTCTCTCTAACCTACTGAACCGACATCGCCGACCACCTGAGATGCTGGTGACGGAGATGCAGGTGACGGAGATGCAGGCGACGGAGATGCAGGCGACGGAGATGCTGGCCGCCGGAGATGGTGGGTCAGGCGATGGTGGAGATAGTGGGTGGTGATGGTGGGTCAGGCGATGGTGGAGATAGTGGGTGGTGATGGTGGAGATAGTGGGTGGTAATGGTGGAGACGCCGGAAACCGGTCACCGGAGATCAAGCATCAAACCGATCGGAGAAATCAGAAGCGAAACAAGAAGCAATAAAGGAGTTATACATCGCATCATGAAACGACTCCGTTTCACTCGTCAACATTCGTAGCTTCCTCGCCTTCTCGTCAGTAAACTTCACCGGCGATATTCGAGATTTAACCGGTCTCTGATCCAGATCGGAACCAGAATTGGCGCTAGATTTCGCTGATAAAGTAGAATTGTTTGTCTGGTTTTTGTCGGTGTTGATGTAGTCCGGTTCGGAAGACCAGGACGGTCCCTGATTCTTTCGGGTATGTTTTTCCGCCTTTTCTGCTATTGTTTATTGTGGTTTAGTGGTGATGTTGGATTTGTTTTTTGGGGGTTTTTGATATTTTTGGTTTTGGGGATTTTGGGGGGTTTTAATCTGGTATATAGGTTTGTTGAGAATGATTCATGGTTTGTTGTAATATTCTAAAATTAAATTGAATCATGATTTTGGGTGGTTTGCAGGTTATGGGAATGGTGTTTGTTGCTGGTTATGGGGGATGGTGGTGGAGATGGTGGTGGGTTGTGGTCTGTGGACCGGTGGTGGAGGTGGTTTTGGGGGCGGTTGCAGGTGGTGGTGGCCGGAGTGGTGGGTTGTGGTCTGTGGACCGGTGGTGGAGGTGGTTTTAGGGGCGGTAATTAGGGCTTAGAACAGATCAGGGTTTAGAACATATCAGGGTTTGAGGAGAGAGGGAGTTAGAGAGAGAAAAAGAGAGCATGAACAATTTTTTTTATATCTTTATTTTTTTTATTTTTACACAATGCACCCTTGTTATAAGTTATTTACAAAATAACCCCTAGGGAGGCAAAATGACAAAAGTGCCCTCATATGCCATGCACATGCCTTCATTTAACCAAAAAATTTAACTGGGTTTGGCCTAAAGGACATAACGTGCAAGATTTGCAAACATTAAGGACAAAACTCATCAATTTTAAAGACAAAGGACAGCGCCTGCAATTTGAGACATACATAAAGGACAAAACTTGTAATTTACTCTTTTTTTTAAGAAAGGCGATATATATTAAAACTCAAGCAAGCTGCTCAAGAAAAGGGTACAGATACAAGACACATGAAACAAAAGCATGCTACACATTACTTGTTATGACATAAAGGAATTACCAAGCAACCTTGAACTCCCTCCACTCCTTCCAATCCAGCTTGACTTTTTCCACCCGTGAGTTTATCCAAAGGAATGAGAGAGCTTTGATTTCTCCAATCAAATTTGATAATTGGGGAACTTTTCCTTTGAATATTAGCTGATTACGTGCTAGCCAAAGTGACCAGCAGACCGTCACCATAATCAGGTACACCGCCTTCTTAAAATGTCTCGGAGACTGCAGATTTTCAACGAATTCCAGAATTTCTATAACACTGAGCATATACCTTGGCAGAGGAGTTGTTATCCATTGCCAGATCGCTATCCAAACCTGGTGAGCAAACTCGCATGAGATAAGAAGATGATCTGCCGATTCGGTTGCCCCATTGCACATAACGCAGCTCATAGATGTTAGCGGAACATGCCTTATAGCAAGAGCCTCTCGTGTCGGTATACGATTTAACACAACCCGCCACAAAAAGCAGTTTATTTTTTTCGGTAACCAACAACTCCATTTCAGCACTCTTGTTTCAGGAATGATAGGCATCTAGTCCAGTTCTTTCCCGTAAATCACAAACCCGAAACATCTCCATAACAGAACCCGATTGCCACAGCCATTCATCCAGTCCCTGCCTCATGTTTAGTTTTTTTATTAGTTTATGTTTTACACTTTTTATCGAATTTGTTCATCGTTCGGTTGCTACTTAGCACGGTGTTTACTAGTTATTATTAAGTTCCATTTTGAAGAAATACCAAGTTAATCCGGAGATTAGCTTGTGGTTTATGACTCGTCCAAATAAGGTTAATTTTCTTCTGAACTCGATGAACAGCTACGTCGATCCTGCAAAACAATCAACACACCTTGAAGCTCGTTACAAGAAGGAGAATAGGGGGTTCTCCTTGTAACCACCCTCCCGCGTGAGAATAAGAACTTGCTTTGAGGATAAAGGTGTGTGTATTAAGTGAGAGAGCAAGAGAGCGGTTCTTAAACCTGAAAGTGAAGTTCTCTATTTATAGCCGAGGTGAATTGTGAAGGAGATGAGCTGATGGGCCTTGGGCCCGAGATCGACAACAAGGAATATCCATTTAGCCTCCCCTGTCACGACCGTTAGTGGTTCCAGGCGAGAGGGAAGCTGCCGCACACTGAATAGATCCACTTGTGCTGACAGTTGTCCTTAATGTCTGGTCTGTCATCAGCAATTAGGTGGAGATCATGGAGTAGTGGTCGGCGCAACCTGATTGGTGCCATGTATGTGTCCTTGTGTACTTCCTGTCTCCTGCACGATTGCTCATCGTGTAGCATGATAGAATACAGCCTGCTGAGCGCCTATTGGCCCACTGCTCTGCCACTCGTACTTTCTGTACTTGTCTGATGTTGCCCTGCGCTTCTTGCCCCGGCGCGACTTGGATACACCCCTTGTAGTCGGTGCGAGATCGAGGAGGCCAACACTTTGGTTTATTTTGGGTATGATCTCGTGCGCAACCTGAGGTTAGCTCATGTGGTTAACGCAGGATTTGAGACCATACCCCTTCACATTTCAAACAACATACTTTACATATCCACATCTTATTCATTTCAGTTGTAACTGAACACATTTATTGATTAAGTTAGGTTTGTATGTTTTAACCGACTAACTATGCCTAGCTAGGGGCATAGCTAGGGGCAAATGTGTTATTAAGAAAACGATGAATTATGAGAATAAATTATGAAGATTGAGCAATTTTCATCCTATAAAGTTTATAAGATCTAACGAATTCTAAGAATATAGAGTAAATTTCTGTTTTCGTCCCTGAGTTTGTCAATTTTAACTAGTTTAGTCCAAAAATCTAATTTATAACAGATTCAGCCCTGAAGTTTGCATTTCTTAACGCTTTTCATCCCTAAGGGTGTTTTTTCATTTAATTCTTAGGGATGAAAAGCGTAAAGAAATGCAAACCTTAGGGATGAAAAGCGTTAAGAAATGCAAACCTTAGGGATGGTTTTGTTATAAATTAGATTTTTGGACTAAACTAGTTAAAATGGACAAACCTCAGGGACGAAAACATAAATTTACTCAAGAATATATTAACCAGTAAACAACAAATAAAAAAATAATATATATATATTCGTACCATACTGTTGTGTTCATCTTGATACTTTTACAAATACAAATATGACATACTTTTTAAGAAAATAATGTAAATATGACAAATAAATACTACAAAAATCACATGTATAAATAACAAAATAAATAAAAAGCGAGTCTAGAATATTTCGAGAGTGATAAATGATAATACCCATTAAAAAATGGGAAATGGACTGTATCACCCTCAACTAAGCAAAATTGGCCAATACCACGCCCAACTTTCAAGTTGGCTCCCACCACCCCCAACTGGACACTTGGGTTGCTATGTCACCCCGTCGTTACTTAGCCACTAACCTGGTTAGTTTTTTATCATACGTGGCAGTTTTTTATCCTACGTGGCATGCTGACGTGGATCTGAAGCATATCATTTTAGCAAAACAATAACACAAGGACTAAACATATCACTTAAAACATACTACAAGGACCAAATAGCAACTATTTCCATACATCTATTATTTCACCATTGATTTTGAGTTTCAAAATCCCCAAATTCTCGCACAACAAAGTCTAATGTACTGTCATCCTTCTCACTTTCTCGTTTCACATACTTCTCATGATCTGACAACGCAACATTGAAATCAAACGCCTCATTCCGTTCCGTAAACCCTAGCCCTACGAACGCGTGTTTTCCGGTTCCATCTTCGATCTTCAACACGAAATACCTGGACGAATCAAGCACCGGTTCGACCGCGGTCTCTCTCTGGCCAAGATTAACGAAACAAG
This sequence comes from Helianthus tuberosus, assembly GCA_030545235.1. Lineage (NCBI taxonomy): Eukaryota > Viridiplantae > Streptophyta > Magnoliopsida > Asterales > Asteraceae > Helianthus > Helianthus tuberosus. Next base: position 199,648,163 of record CM060447.1, read on the forward strand.
CGGCGAACAGATAGCCGGAATTCGGATCTTCTAACCGGATCTCGCAACGGTTGTTGCAGGAAATGACGCGGAGCCTGCCGGACCAGATCTTGTCCGATTGGAGCCACTAGCCGCACTTGTAACCGCCGCTGGTGGATTGCGGTGGTATTTTTAAGACGGAGACTTCGCGGACTACTAGAAGCGTGTGGTTCAATCATGTCTCAGATTCAAAGGTAGGAGTGAGGGTGATTGTTTCGGAAACTTGTCCTAACAAATCTCTGGTGGTGGGTGGGGTGGATGGCAGCAGAGGATGGTGGTGGGGCGGATGGCAGGATTGTGGTGTGGGGTGTGTGTGGTGGATGGTGGTGGTGTTAAGAGAGAGAGAGGTGAAAATTTTATAAATTGAATTTTGTATGTAATATATATCTATAAACCATATAAATTTTTAAATTTTTTTTATTTATAAAATATGTTCCAGATCCACGTCAGCATGCCACATTAGATAAATTGGCCACGTCAGCAAAAACACTAACTGAGTTAGTGCCTAGTTAACGACGGGGTGACATAGCAACCCAAGTGTCCAGTTGGGGGTGGTGGGAGCCAACTTGAAAGTTGGGCGTGGTATTGGCCAATTTTGCTTAGTTAAGGGTGATACAGTCCATTTCCCCTTAAAAAATTAATACACCATACTTTTATTGGTTTCGTTGCTGCAAAAGATTGTTTATTTGATATGCACAATAGTTTTTAAAGAGACATCCTATCACATTATATAGCATACTGACATTTTAATAGTAATTTTCAAAAAACTTGTGGCTCGCAGCTTGCTCGAAACTCGTTTGGAAAATGCTCGGCTCGACATTGGCTCGGTTGTAAACGAGCCAGCTCGGCTTGGCTCGGTTTGTAAACGAGCCGAGCTCGAGCTTGGCCTGGCTCGGCTCGTGAGCTCGTGAACCGGCTCAATAAGGTTTACATCTTTTATTTTTTTTTTGTCTCACATCGCTCAGAAGACAAAAACTAATGGAGTATCTCTCTTATAAAAAAAGGTAAAGAAAATGTACAAAGTAAGTTAACTATTTATACTTGCATATTTAGCCATTTGGTTAAATTAAATTGCAATTATGGCCCTTAGTCTATGAAACGATTCATTTTTCAAGGCTTTTTAAATAGTAAATTTTGTGGTTCTTTGTTAGTTCGAGCCGAGCCGAGCTAGCTTGAATTTTAATCGAGTCGAGCTCGAGCCTCAAATCCCAGCTCGATTTCAAATTCGAGCTCGAGCTGAGCCAGCTCGAATTGAGTTCGAGCCGAGCTCGAGCTGGGTCGAGCTTGGCTCATTTACAACCCTAGTTTTTAAAGAGACATGTTGTGACATTATATAGCCTAGTGACATTTTAGGGGTAGAATAAAGTTTATGAACCATTAGATTCTAGGTTCGATTCCTACAAGCGGGTTTTTTTTTTCCAGATTTATTGGGTTTCCTCCTGATTTGGTGTATAAGCATTATTGCCTAACGGAGATGATATGATCGGGTGGTTCCACCTAGAGGTGTACAAACCGTTTTTTTTACTAACCAAACCGGTTATTAACCGGACCGGTTTTTTTGGCCCAAAAAAAAAACCGGTTTTTCATTAACCAGTTACGGTTTTTAACCGGTTTTAAGGGAGAAAATGTGTAACCGGTCCTAACCGGTTGAAAAAAAAAACGGTTTTTGATGTTCAAAATAACCGGTTAAAAAAACCGGTTTATATAAACCGGAAAAAAAACCGGTAAAAAACCGGTTGTGCAGAATTGTTTACAGAATGTTTTTTTTGCTGTTTTGGCTGCTGTTTTTGCTGGTTCTACTAGTTTTTTTTTTTTTTTTTTGTAAAATTCAATTTCTTAGATAAAAAGCATAACAATAAAAGTATAAAAAGTTAAAACATTCATTAAGTCTCGCAACAAACGGTTTTACATAATAATGAAAATACAAACGATAAACGTACCAAACGATAAACGGTTTTACATAAACTTAAAATATTAATCCACAAGAAGGTCCACTAATACATATATATTTTTTTAGTGGAACTACAATATTGAGAAGCCTCGTTTAATCTTCTTCGGCTGAACCCGAACCCGAACTATTGCGTAGGAATTCATCTAATTAGGCTTCTTCGTCGGTCATTGGGGTTGTCAATTCGGCTTCGACCTCGTCCTCGCAAACTTCTCCTTCGTAATCTAAGTCTTCCTCGAGTGAACGTTTGTCTTGAACTCTCTCCGCCGCATCCAAGTAGTCTTTTAAGCAAATCGACATCTCAACCGCCTTAGGTGTTAGTCGAGTCCTCCTTATCGAAATCACCCTACCACTAATAAAAAAGCACTTTCCGAAGCTACCGTGGAAGCTTGGACCGTTAGTAAATCTCGGGCCATTGTGGCTAAGATCGGAAATTGATCTTCCTTACTTTTCCACCAAGCCAACAAATCAAAATTTTTAAAATCTTGTGAACTCATCATTTGTAGAAAGTTCGACCCACCATACCGACCGAGTTCACTACTACTAGTGTTACCACGATGCATTTGACTCGACTCATCATACAATTGGTTATAAACATACAAATCGGTATCTTCCATTTGACTTGAACCTTCACCGAAAGCGGCGTTTCTCATTGACTCGTGAATGTGTGTCGTTGAACCATATTTTGTTACATAAACATCAAACAATTTTGAAAGTTGATCGTTGAAACGAGATTTTGCGACTTCACCAAAGTTTGGTTCTTGAGTGGTGTTTAAATTCAATTGGTGTGCAATTTTTTCAATCAAAGACCCGGTTCCAAAAATATTAAAACAAGGGTTTAGAGCGGCGGCACAAGTGAAAACCGCCGGTAGTTCTTTAAAATATTTTCTTAATTTTTCCTTCATTGTATCCGCCATGTCACAATATGGTCTACCTCTAACCGACAACTCGTTTACTTTCAAACACATTTTAAACAAATTGTGAAGTACCAATGAACTTGTTGGATAATAAACCCCCGATAAAGTCTTTGTTGATGTTTTGAAAACTTGAAGCACTTGTGTAACAGTTTCAATAGCTTCCCAACCCGATGGGTGGTAAGGCGAAAACTTTCCACGACTAGCCAAAAGGTTATGAAATTCTATTAAACTTTCCTTTTGCAAAATAGTTTTTTCAAACATAATGCAAGTCGAGTTCCACCTATGAGCAACGTCCCAATTGGGTCCTAAGCATATTCGACCCGCTTCCTTACAAGTTTTAATATATTTTGAATGTCTTTGCGTGTTACTAAATATACTTCGTAACATTCTTTTGAAAGCTTCTTTTTGTGTTTCAATAACCCTTAAACCGTCTTGAACGGCCAAATTAATGATATGTGCAACGCATCGGCTATGGAAAAAAGTACCCTCACAAATCGGATTGTATTTTAATTTTAAACGCATTACCGCGCTCGTGTTGTTTGAGGCGTTATCAAAAGATATTGAAAAAACTTTATTTTCCAATTTGTATGTTGTAATAGATTTGTCGATTACTTTATATATAGCTTTATTTAAACAAAATCGTGCGTTTCATCATTTGCCACGTCGCCGGTTCAATCCAATGGGCGGTGACACAAATATACGAATCGGGTGAACCGTGCGGTGCGGACCAAACGTCGCTAGTCAAGTTAACACCGGTTTCTAATTTTTCAAAATAAGAAATTAATTCTAGTTTAGCTTTTTTCCACAATTTTAAACAATCCCTCCTAAGAGTAGCACGACTTACATGGGTGTATCGTGGTTGGAGAGTTCGTTGAACCATCTTTGTATAGCGTTGGTTGTCGAAGTGGTTGAACGACAAACTTTCTTGGATTACAAACTTCGCCATTTCATCCCTAACCATATTGAAATTGTAGTTGAAAATATTAGCGCCATCACTTGCCATGGAAGCTTGACCACCAACTTGTTGTTGTTTCAACGCCTTGCAAAACGGTTTTTCGACGTGTTGCTTCAACGTGGAGTTTGCGGTTTCGGCGTAAAAACCTTGACAATGATGACAACGCGCTTTTCTTTTACCGTTGGCCATCTCGCACAAATCAAAATGTGACCAAATCTCGGGGTTGCGTTTTGTTGGAACAACACGAATCACCGTGTCGGTTGTAGACTCGCCAACATGGACCGAATCATGGGCACTAGACGTTGCCATAGCGTTTTGAGAGTTATCGAACAAGAATGAGGGACTTTTTTAGAGTTTTTGAAGGTTCTCAAGTGTTGTGAATGAAATCTAAACACCCACAACCCTTTTATACTAGTTGGAGATGAGTTTTAGGCAAAAAAAAAAAACAAAAAAAACGGGCAGAATCGGATCCAAACGGTAATATTACCGTTATGTGGAGCTGGGCGATTAAAACCGGTTTTAACCGGTTTTTTAGCCGGTTTTTATATATTCGTTACCGGTTAACCGGTTTTTTTAATTAATCGAATAAATAACCGGTTTTTTAAAAAAATAGGTTTTATAACCGGACCGGGCCAGAAACATTGTAACCGATTTATAACCGGTCTAACCGGTTGTAACCGAACCGGTTATAAAAAAAAACCGGTTTTTTACAATAACCGGTTTCGGTTTTTTTACCGGTTTCGATTGCGTAATCAGTTTTTTTGTACATCTCTAGTTCCACCGATGACACAATGATACTTCAGTGATCTAAATTTGCCGTAAGATGTTTTGCCTCTTTTCAAGAGGCGGGGAATAAATCCTGCAATTAAATGTAATTGTATTTACAAAGAGTTATAAGAGCATTCACATCCATGCCATTAAATTATGTGTGTAGAGTTTTTATAATATAAAGAGTATAAAAAGTGGTTGTGAGTGGAGAAGAGAGAAACTGTTACTGTTCATCTGTATATTTTGGGGGGACACTTTTCATCCCCTGTAATTTTTAATATATTTTGAAAGTGGTTTTGAGTGAAGGAGAGAGAAAAAGTAATGATAAAGGTATAAAAAAATATTATTTAATTGAAAATGAGAGAAAAAATGTAATGTTTTTAGTGTAATTTAGGATGAAAATATTGATAGAATGGATGTGAATGCTCACTTATAAACTAATCACCTGTTTCATAATAGTAGTACCTTTGGAAAAAGTATTTTATTAAAAAAAAAAGAGTTAACTGCCATTTTCGTCCCTGTGGTTTGGTCACTTTGGCCATTTCAGTCCATTTTTCAAAAATGCGCCATTTTCCTCCCCGACGTTCTGGAAAGGTGCCATTTCAGTCCAAAAATCATAACCCAGTTAAGTCGGTTAGTAAATAAGGGCTGATTGTGTAAATTTGTAACATAAATGACTGATTGTGTAAATTTGTAACACCACCACCACTAGCCCTGCCACCACCAACACTCCGCTGCCACCACCACCACCACCGCCACCACCACCACCACCGCCGCCACCGCCACCACCGCCACCACCACCACCACCGCCACCACAGCCACCGCCACCACAGCCACCACCACCACTCCGATTGGTTATCGGGCACGGTGGTCTCGAGAACTCCGAACACAGCGGTGGTGATGTGCTTGGTGATCGTTGTGATCGTTGACGGAGAAGATGACGATGATGAACGGTGACTGTTGATGAACAATGATGGATGGATTGGTGTATGCTCTGCAATCACCACCATAGTATGATGAATAAGTTGAAAGTGAAATTGCTCAGAGGAACTAGGCTCCGGTGAGAGAGATTTTGGTTTCGTTGGAGAGAGTTGCACAGATGGGATTGGAGGATGATTGATGATAATGTTGTTGTTGCTGTTACTGTTGCTTCCTTCAAATATTATTTCCCACAATACAATGGAAACATATTGGTATTCTTTTGGTCTTGCTCCTGGTAGAGGCTAAATTATGAGGGAAAACAGCTATTAATAGAGGCGATGATGATGATGATGAAGCAAACGTGATGTTTGCCGCCGCCACCGCACATTCTCGTTCATCATTCATCACCGCACCATCACATTCTCGTTCATCACCGATTCACCGATTCACCATCACATTCTCGTTCCATCGTCATTACTCCGACACGCTCCTCATCACCGCACAATCCGAACACCGCAGTCACCTCCGACAACCATTAACACCACCGTCTCCTCACCGCTGCACCATCACCATAACCCACCACCCCTTCACCGTAAACCACCGTTCACCTCTGTCATCACCTCCGTTCACCGCTGTAAAACCGACAACCTGCAACTCATCTTCATCAATCATCATCACAGTAGGAGAGAGAGAGAGAGATAACGACGAGAGAGAGAGAGAGAGAGAGAGAAGGAGGCGGGAGAGAGAACCTGCTGTGGTGGCGGTGCTGGCTGTGGTGGCAGTGGCGGTGGTGGCGGTGGTGGCGGTGGTGGGGGTGGTGGTGGCGGTGGCAGCGGAGTGGTGGTGGCGGTGGTGGTGGTGGTGGTGGCAGCGGAGTGGTGGTGGTGGCAGGGCTAGTGGTGGTGGTGTTACAAATTTACACAATCAGTCCTTTATGTTACAAATTTACACAATCAGTCCTTATTTACTAACCGACTTAACTGGGTTATGATTTTTGGACTGAAATGGCACCTTTCCAGAACGTCGGGGAGGAAAATGGCGCATTTTTTAAAAATGGATTGAAATGGCCAAAGTGACCAAACCACAGGGACGAAAATGACACTTAACTCTAAAAAAAACCACCAGTGACATCTTTATAATGTACTTTTGAGTAATTCATATTTCATAAGCCCAAGAAGTACAGAAAGGAACTCTTTTGACAGTTAAAAAAAATCTATTAGAAATATAATAATAATTTTTAATCCGAATACTATTTATTTGGGAAAATTCTATTAGGCTACCGATGTGGTCTCGCATCTCTCGTTACATCACTTTAATGGCGCCTCACACATTATCTCCTAGACGTTATTGAAGGGTGCTAATGTCGTCTTCGCCGGTCAATCAAATTTTTCTTTTTTCCTTTTTTCAAATCAAAGGGGGTTTAAAGTCCCCTATCTACGTGACGCAAACATAACGTTGATATGTCGTGTCCCACACTATGCAATCTTATAACTAGGGGCACAAACGAGCCAAACCCGAGCTCAATTAAGTTATGAGAGCTTGCGCTCAAGCTCAACTCGATTTGAGCTTTATTTTCGAAGCTCGAGTTCGGCTTGTTTATTATCTATTATTTAATGTATTAAAAAAATAATAAACTCGCTTAGACTCGCGAGCTCTGTAAGTGAAGCTCGGGCTTTGGCTCGTTTACCAAACATACTTATTTTTAGGTTCGGGTTTGGCTTGTAAACAAGTTTAAATAAGCTCAACTCCTTTAATAGACAACTTTAAATAAAGGGTAAATGTTATTAGATATTAATAAAAACTAATATTACACTAAGGCTGACGAGTTTCAAATGCGAGGCTCAAGCTCGATAAATAAACGAACATTATTTTAGGCTTAAGTTCAGATCAGAGTCTGACTCGAGCTCGATAAAATTCGACTTGTTTCAAGTTTTTTTCTAAAGTCGATCTCAAGCAGCTCGCATCCGCTATCAAACCCTACCTATAAACATTTTGTCAAAATAAATATGGGTTTTTTGCATATTTCCCCTTAAAAAACTTTGAAATTGCATATATACCCGAGCTAAAAATTAAATTGCATATTTCCCCTCTATTAACTAGTAAAATTGCAAATTTACCCATTTTGATTTAATTTATTAAAATTAAATTATAGAAAGACTATTTTACCCTTCATTCTACTAAACTTTAGAAAATTGCATATTTACCCTTTTTTACTAGTTTTTGTCTTTTTTCACTACTTTCATTTTTTCATTAAGTTTTTGTCTTTTTTCACTACTTTCATTTTTTCATTAAGTTATTTTTTTCATTATTTTTCCTCACGAACTAGAGTAACAATCATAAAAAATACAATTAACAATCATCTAAATAAAAAACAAAATGCCAAAACGTTGATCCATTACGGTACCAAAAAATCACCTCAAAAAGAACAACCCAAAAATTCCATGTAACAATATCAATCTCAAAAGTATTTTGTCTCTTTGCTGGTATCCTCTATCCAGAACTTCTCTTTTAAAGTCTTGGAATTCTTTTACATCTGTTTTTCGAATAATATCCTGGACATAAAATTAAAAAACAATGTAAAATAATATCCCATATAATCCTGACCTGTGTTATTTACGAGATGGTCATCTTACCTCCTCTACTAAATTTGGAAAATTTGGAAAAGAATTATAGATGAACCGATACTGCAATTCTTTATCCTAAAAATATTGAAATAAACAAGACAATCATCTATCGTTTTGAAAACTAAAAAGAAAAAGATGATGAAAGTAAAACAAAAACTTCAAAAGAAAAAAAATACAAAAGAGAACTTGTTGCAAAAATAAAATTACCTGAAGAACAAAATGTATAAAGTTATCATCTCTTTTCAAGATTTGGGAAAATTCTTCTACAGGGGGAGATTGTTTTCGAGGTTTATAATTCTTTCCTCAAGTTTATCACCTCCATAGCTTTCTTCTTCAAAACAAGATCTGGGAAAATTCTTCTACAGGGGAAGATCTGGACCTAGTGAATGAATAAAGAAAACAATTTGGTTAACTAAACTAAATAACTAATCATATAGAGAGAATGTAGGCAAACAAACCATGTGAGGAGGAAATAGAAAACTATTGTGGGAAATGAGAGAAGAGAAGAAGCTCAAAAGGCCATGCCATTTTCGAACCCTATGATATTGAGAAGATCTTTTAATTTTTTAATGGGTAGTTTTGTCATTTCAATAGAGAAGGGGAGATATGTAATTTTTATTTAGGCTTGGGTAAATATGCAATTAAAGAAAAATATGCAATTATTCCAATAAATATTGCCTTTTGTGTTTAAACTACCAATAAGATTTTGACACATAGGCTGACACCAATGAACATTTATGGGACCGGCTCAAATGTTGACTTTGTGTCAAAATGTTTGGTCTATTTCAATGTTTATAAATTCAAAACATTTACTTTCTACACATATTGGTGAAAGTGCTTAACTGTATACAAGGTGATTTTCCCATTTTACCCCTCTTCTTCAGTCAGAGACTCACAGTACATTTGTACATTAGCTTTCTTGTATCCTTCTTTTTGCTTATCCTGGAAATCCAAAGCAAATTCAAGAAATGGCTAAAGATGAAGACTTTAAGCTTCTCAAGATCCAGGTCCCCCCCCCTTTTAAATTTCATTATTTTTTTGTTTTTTATTTTCATTTTTCTTGATATACACAGACATGTACTCTGAGGGTTAATCTGCACTGTGATGGTTGCAAGCATCAAGTCAAGAAAGTCCTGCAAAGAATTGAAGGTGATTTTCACTTTAAAAAAAAATACTTTTTTTTTTTTTGATAAATTTATGCAAAATATGGTTTTCTAGTGAAGTTATGCATGGTCAAATTATTTTTCAGAGCTCAAATTTGTAAATAAAAAATTATATAACTTTCTTTGCATAATGTACAAATCATGGTGACATATTTGTTTTGCTACTTTTTTCATGTAAAAGGGACATGGGATTTTTATAAAGATTGAAACTTTATCCAAAAGGCTAAATCCTCTGGAATGTACATCTCTTAATGCATGATGTACAAGTCACATTTGCAGTTTTGCTTTGGATTTTTTTTTTTTTTGGATTTACTGTTTTCATTCCAATCATCAGGGCAAATTATATAAGAATAGCAGGTAGACGAGCAACAAGCTGCGCCGCCATCCCTTTCTGAATAGAAAACCCTAATCTACTAAAAACAAAGCCTCGCCCCTGAGGGGTCGAAAAGTTGCTTTGGATTTGCATATCTAGAATAATTATAATTGTTATCATTTTCTTGAGAAGCTGATTTGAAGGAAATAGTAGGACTTTAGTAATGTACAAGTTTTGATGCACAAGGTACAAGTTACTATAATTAACAATAATGGTAAATTATATAGGTGTGTATCAAGTGAGCATAGATGCAGAACAACAGAAAGTGACAGTTTTAGGAAGTGTAGATGCTTCAGCTTTGATAAAGAAGCTTGTGAAAGCTGGTAAACATGCTGAAATTTGGTCAAACAAGTCAAACAACAACCAAAGTCAAAGTCAAAATCAAAAGGGTCTTTCTAAAAAAGATGACAAGAACAAAAAAGGCCATGAAACCTTGAAAAAACAGCAAAAGGTCAAACCTTTGACCTCTGGAGAAGAAGATGATGTTTCTTTTGAAGATAATGAGGATTTGAGCCAGAAACAACAAGAAGCAGTTTCTGCAAATAATCCAAAAAAAATAAAAAATAAAAGTCAACCCAACACTGGAAATGGGAAGAAAAGTCAAAATGTTGTAGGAGGGCAAAAGGGTAATTTTGAGGGTTTGAGTGAGGGCAAAAGGGTAATTCTTGGACCTCTTGGTGGTGGTGGTGCTGGTAATCTTGGAGGGTTTGAAATGGCTAATGGTGGTCAACATGGTCAACACATGATGATGAACATGAATGGGCTAAGGTACAACCAGCAGCAGCAAGGGTACAACCTTCAACAGCAGCAAATGTTCAACCAATCAGCTGCTGCATCATTGAATATGATGAACATGCAAAACAGGCAAGCAATGTATCAAAGGCCCACTATCATGCAACCAACAACTGGCTACCACTACAATTACAATCCTGCCCCTTACCCTTATGCTTACAATGAGCCTCCACATGGGTGCTATTACACTGGTGGCAATAGTGGTGGTGATGTTAACATGTGGAGTGATGAGGACACAAGTAGTTGTTCTGTCATGTGAAGGGTAAATGTGGAAAAAGTTGAGATCTTTTGTTGTTGTAGAACAAGTTTGATTTTGATGTAATTGAGGATGTTGTTGTTGATGGATCTTTTCTTAACCATGTTGAAATGACTATGTTAAAAATGTTAAAGAATTTAACATTAACAATTTAATACCTTACACTCGTAGTGTAAGGTTCATTGGAGAACACTAGAAAAGTGGGGAACAGTGGGAAACCGACTCAAACGAACTCCGATTGGACTCATTCTAGCGGCGTTGGAACCGTCTCGTCGAACCCTAAATAGGATCTCTTAACCCTAAACCCTAAATCATAACCCCTAAACCCTAAATATATTAGGGTTTGGCTTTTAGGGTTTAGCCTTAGGGTTTAGCCTTAGGGTTTAGAGTTTAGCTTTAGGGTTTAGCTTTAGGGTTTAGCTTTAGGTTAGCCTTTAGGGTTTAGCTTTTAGGGTTTATAGTTTAGATTTTACGGCTTATCTTAGGTTTTAGCATTATTTTTTAGCTTTAGGGTTTAGAGTTTAGGTGTTGGGATTTAGGGTTTAGGGTTAAAAGATCTTAGTTAGGGTTCGACGAGCCGGTTCCAACGCCGTTGGAATGAGTCCAATCGGAGTTCGTTTGAGCCGGTTCCCCGCTGTTCCCCACTTTTTTAGTGTTCCCCAATGAACCTTCCCCTACACTCGTATATTATAAAGTTTATAATGTTTTGTTATATTTTTTTGTGTGCAACATGTATATGGATCATGGGCTTCTAAACAAGGATATGGGCTGCTTGATAAGACGTTCGTATGGGTTGCTATACACTGCTTTCTAGTGTTATTGGATTATAGGTGAGATTGGGCCCAAGATGAAGTGGTCTTCAAGTTAACAACTTCAGCTCATATGTTTAAGTCCATTACCCGTCTATGTTAATTAGGCCCATATCGCGTGTTATGTCATGTGGGTCAAGTCGGGTCTTGGGTCCCTATAAGTAAGTATGTTGTGATTAGGGTTTGTGAGATTTTTTAGTTCAGTATCTCTCAACATTAAATTCACGCACAATTCTCTTTCGTGTCTCTCCAGAACTCTATAGTTCTTATAGATCTAGGGTTTATAGAGTTTAACTTGTGTAGATTGTGTAAAAGATTGAAGTTAGTTCGTCATGTTGATGATTCGAGTCTTAGAGTTTGCAGAGTGTGTTGCGTCTGAGATTTGTTTCTTGTCTTTGTTGTTTAATGATAATACAATCTGAGTTTTTTTCCTTAAAGTCTCTAAGTACCAGTTTTGACAGACTAGGTTAATGATGGTTGATCCTTGGTTTTGTTTGACATGACGAATAAATTTAGATCCATGAAAATTTTAACTTGTCTTTTTTTAAGTTAAGGGTAAAATGGTAATTTTGCTTGCTATTAACAAGCTTTTAACGTTAGAACTGGAAAAAAAAAAAGACAGACGCTTCATGAGTCGACAGACATAGTGATAACTAAATCTTTAATGTTTGAAATTAAGTGAAATGATTAAGAGTGTGCATGAGTCACTTTTGAAATCAAAGTAAATATAAACCGAAATTTTAGTCTTAGGAAATTGATTGATTTTGGTTTTTCAGATATATGTATGGGTTTCGTTTGAAATGTTTGTGCTTTAAAAAGCTGGCCAAAAATAATAAAGGAAAAATTACACTTTTCGTCCTTTATGTTTGTACCTAGTTGCAATGGATGACCTTTACCTTTAATATTTACAGCCACAGTCCTTTTTTTTTAAAACATGTTACAGCTTTCGTCCTTTACCTCAAACCCAGTTAAAAAAGTTGGTTAAGTTACATCACGTGCACAGCACGTGAGGGCATTTATGTCCATTTATATCACCCAGCTACCCACCATTTAAAAGCCCCAATATCTCCCTCAAATCCCTCATTTATCAGTTCACTCCTTATCATCTCCCCTAGGTCTTCGAAATGGCATAACATCCCCAAATTCATCTGCTCTGCTCGATCATCTTCTTCAGCAAGAAATTTTACTTGTACGGTCATGACGATGAATCAAGAACCAGTACCACCAACGTGGTTTATACGAGAGACCATGGATGGAAATGAAGTTCTTCAGTTGTATGGTAAGTTTAGCTCTAACCTAAATTCTGATCTTTTTGAATGATTCAAGACAACCTATTGTAATGTGTATGTTTCTAACTAGTAAAAATTTGCAGTTGGAATGCCTCATCTATTCAGTATTAGGTTACATCATGGTGGTAGGTTAACCAAGAGTCCTGGTCGGGTATACGAAGGTGGTAAGGTTAATTTTGTTGACATGATCGACGTTGATTTGTTTTCTGTTCACGAGATTTCAGATATGATGGATGAGCTGGGTTATTCTGTTACTGATCATATATACTATTTTTTCCAAAACCCTGAAAAGGATTTAGATAATGGTATTGAAGATTTAAGTAGTGACCAAGATATTTTGAACTTGTCTAGGTATGTAGAAGTTCATAAGATTATCAATGTGTTCACGTTACATGGTTTAGACATTATTAAGGACTTCTTTCAGTCACCTATGAAGCCACAAAAGGGCATTACAATTGAAGAAATTGATGAGCCTGGCCCTTATGCAATAGTGCCTTCAAAACTAACTGTAACAAGAAGGTTGCAGTTAGATGAGCAGGGAGGTTTGAGTGTGAATGATCAGGAAGGTTTGAGTGTGAATGAGCAGGGAGGTTTGAGTGTGAATGAGCAGGAAGGTTTGAGTGTGAATGAGCAGGGAGGTGTGAGTGTGAATGAGCAGGAAGGTGTGAGTGTGCAGGAAGAACATGTGGACATGTTCTTGTATGATAATGCACCAGTTGACATTGAGGGGATTGATTTAGATGAAGAGGGTCCTGAAAATGAAACAAGCACTGAAGAGGAGGATAGTGACAGTGACTTTGTGGTTGATGAAAACAATTGCATGCCAGATCATGATGTAGATATGAAGGACTACACTATGAATGTTGACATGGAAGTAAATGACACTGTTATTCATCAAGATGAAGATATAGAAGATGAAATCTTAGACAATGAAGCATTCCCAAGTGGGTCAGAGTCTGATGACAATCAAACAAGCACTAGGAAGAGACAAATACATCAACAAAGAAGGATAAATGAGAATAGAGTGAACTTTTATTTGGGACAAGTGTTTGGAACTAAGGAAAAGGTAAAGAAGCTCATAAAGGTTCATTCAGTTGAGACAAGAATGCACATTGTTATTGTTAAGGATGATAGCACTAGGGTGAGGGAAGTGTGTCATGGTAAGTTACCTCAATTTGATGTAGATGATAGTGGAGTTCATATTGAAAGTCAAGCAAAGGGCAAAGGGGCTGCTGTGGACAAAGGCAAAGGTAAAGGGCCTGCTGTGGACAAAGGTAAAGGTAAAGGGCCTGCTGTGGACAAAGGCAAAGGTAAAGGGCCTGCTGTGAAGAAGGGTAAAAGTCAAGGGGAAAAAATGCCAAAGTTTAAAAGAACTGGGCCTCCTGTGAATAAAGGCAAAGGTAAAGGGGCTGCTGGTGAAGGATCCAATGTACATGTTGGGGGAAGTGGCATCAAAAAAGATTCTGCAGAATACCCATGTCCATGGGCCCTACTTATCTCAAAAGTTAAAGGTGAAGAAAGTTGGATGGTCAAGACTCTTCTTGAAGAACATAAATGTGTTTGTACCAGACAAATACATGCTTGTACTTCAACCTTTCTCTCTCAACAAATGGTTGAACAAATTGAAGAAAATCCAGATATTCCTGTCAGAGCTGTTCAAGAACAATTTCAAAGAAAGTATGATGTTGGTGTATCCAGGATGAAGGCTTACAGGGCTAAATCAAAAGCAAGGAAGATGGTGGAAGGTGATTACTCATCACAGTATGGTCTGTTGAGGGACTATGTCCTTGAGTTGCAAAGTAAAAATCATGGTACCACTGTTAAGATAAATGTAGAACCTGGTCATCCAAGGGATCTGACTAGACAGTTTAGAAGGATCTATGTTTGTTTAGGGGCTTTAAAGCAGGGGTTTAAAGCATTAGGCAGGAATTTACTTGGTTTGGATGGTGCATTCATGAAGGGGCCTTATCCTGGACAACTCTTAAGTGCAGTGGGTGTTGACCCTAATAATGGGATCTATCCAGTGTGTTATGCAATTGTTGAGGCTGAAAATCTAAGTGCTTGGACATGGTTCCTAGATCTGTTAGCTGATGACCTTGAGATACCAAGAAACCCAGCCTTTACATTTATGAGTGATAGGCAAAAGGTTAGTGATTTACTTGCATTCTGTTTTAAATTCAGTTCTGAGATTTGATATTGGTTTAGGTTTAATTACAATCTGTTTTCCACAGGGTCTGCTACCTGCAGTTTCCAAGTTGTTTCCATTAGCTGAGCACATATATTGTCTCAGACATATTCATGAGAATATGAAAGGAAGCTTTAAAGGTAGATAATACAAAGATTTATTGTGGAAATGTGCAAAGGAAACAACAATTCCTGAGTTTCAAACTTCCATGGAGGAATTGAAAGCTTTTAACAAAAAAGCTCACTTGTGGCTGTCTAAAATCCCCCCTCTTCACTGGACAAGGTCCCATTTCTCTGGTATGTCCATTGTGTTCCCATTTCTCACTTGGTCTTAACTGGTATACACTTGACTAATGATAAAAACCAATGAACAGGTAGGGCATTAAGTGACATGCTACTCAATAACATGTGTGAAACCTTCAATGGCAAAATACTGGAAGGGATGGACAAGCCTATCATTGTTGCTTTGGAGTATATCAGGGAGTACCTAATGAGGAGGATTGTGACAGTGTTGAGGGCTATAGAAAGGACTGAAGGTCTTATTACACCTTGGGCACAAGAACAACTTCAGACAATTAAGAAAGATGCAGCCTTTTATCATGTGCAGTGGAATGGAGGGGATCTGTATGGGGTGAGTGGTAAACCTGGACACACAAGGGTAGTGGACTTGTCCAAAAAGACTTGTGCTTGTAGAGGCTGGGAAATCACAGGTATATTATTAATTGTTTGTGACTGACTTTTATCATTATTAACTGTTTTGTGACTGATTGTTCATGATTGTGACAGGCATGCCCTGCAGACATGCAGTGGCTGCAATATGGTTCATGGCTTCTAATGGTCAAAGAGTTGGTGCTTTGGAAAGCTGGTTTGATCCAGTCTACACAATAGGCAGGTGGAAAGAGGTGTATGCTTTCAAGATAAACCCTATAAATGGCAAAGCTCTATGGCCGAAGAGTGATGTTCCTATCAAGATAACACCACCAAAACATCACAAACAAGTGGGTAGGCCAAAGAAGGTTAGGAAAAGGTCAGCCGTGGAGATGGAGGATGAAGGCTCAAGCAAGAAGAAGGGCAGGTTATCAAAGAAGAATATGAAGGGTGTATGTGGAAAATGTGGGAACACCGGACACAATCAAAGGACTTGCAAGGGGCAAGGTGAAAAAAGGAAGGACTAGATCTGTTGGCAGGGGTTTAACTTTTGACTTTTGGTTTGTTATGGTCTTTGACTTTTGGTTTGTTAAGGTCTAACTTAGTACTTTATGGGATATGTATTAACTCTAGATGTTTGGAACATGTTTAAGACATGTCTTTTATAACTTGGTTATCTATGCCAATGTGGCAGTTTTTGTTTGCAATTTGCATTGTGTTTGCTGTCTACAACACTTGAATGGGTCAAAACAGCAGTTGCATTGTGTTTGCTGTCTACAGCAGTTGAATGGGTCATTTGTCTTGTTTGTTTGCAATTTGCAGCCATTGAATGTGTCTAAATAGGTTATGTGCTGTTTGCCAAACATGTTATGGCCAAACAGGTTATGGGTCAAAATAGAGACTGTCGAAACAGGTCAATTATGTGTTGCTTACCAAACTGTTATGTCCAAACAGGTTTTGGGTCAATATAGAGACTGTCAAAACAGGTTATGGGTCAAAAGAAAGACAATATCATTTGCCGAAGCCAAAGGTACTGCATTACATCCATTATATTCATACAAAAGGTACTGCATTACATCAAAACTACTTACATATCACATTTCATACAAAAACTACTTGCATTAACCTGCATTACATCAAGACTACCACATTACATCTAGACTGCTTTGCATTACATGGACAAATACACGATGAAGCAAACCCAACTCAAAATCAATATCTTTTTCAGCTTCATTGTCTCAGATTTAAGTTCTTTCACCTTCTCCTCTAACATGTTTCTGTTTCGTAGCAGACCTGGGATGATGTTCACACATGAATGGCAATTGGACTGATCTACCCATCCTATGAATCGACATGTCGATCCTTGATCAGGACACCTATAAAAACGGCGACCTGGGTTCCTATCTGTCCAAGAGGTGAGGATAACAGCTTCTCTTCCACAATCGCATAACACCATCTTCGTTTATGAGCAGATGATTTAAGATCCAAACCCTAATTTTGGGTCAGTCGCGCCGTAGAGAGAGTTGCAGGTATGGGAGCTGTAACAATGGGGAAGAAACCCTAATTAGGGATTTGGGGGAGATATTGGGGCTTTTAAATGGTGGGTAGCTGGGTGATATAAATGGACATAAATGCCCTCACGTGCTGTGCACGTGATGTAACTTAACCAACTTTTTTAACTGGGTTTGAGGTAAAGGACGAAAGCTGTAACATGTTTTCAAAAAAAAGGACTGTGGCTGTAAATATTAAAGGTAAAGGTCATCCATTGCAACTAGGTACAAACATAAAGGACGAAAAGTGTAATTTTTCCTATAATAAATATGAGTATGAAACTTTTATCCTAACGTTTTCATTAACCACATATTAATGAATTTGAGTTTGATGGTTTACAATAACGAATTTGCTCCATAAAAGCATTCGGTGTGGTTCGGTTTCGAGTCCCGTGCAGTTCGGTTTAGTTCAGTTTTTGAACCGGGTATAACCGAAACCAAACAAAAATTTTCATTAAAAAAAAGCAAAAATAACAAAACAAAACCGAACCAACAGCTTGGATTAGTTATTTTCAATGCGATATTATCATTAATTCGGTTAAGTTAAACGAACAAACATGAACAGTGTTTGCATTCGTTCGTTTATGTTCGTGAACGTTCGATAATGTGTTCAAATATGTTCGTTTATGTTCATTTGTGTCCGTTTCTTTAAAAGAGTTTTATATGTTGTATTTTACTTCGTCTCATCCCCTAAGATAAGAATGAGAATTAATAATTTACTTCACATTCTTTACGCATAATAACATACTATATAAATTTAATTATTATATAAATATATCTAATTATTAATACTATAGTAACAAATTGTTTATATGCATTAATTGTTTATTATATGTAACGAATAGTATCATTTTTTTTGTCTTTTGTGACTTTTTTAAAACTTTATGGGTTTTTTTTTTATTTTGTAACAAAATTTTGGTTTTTTTTTACCATTTTGTCACAAAAGTTAAACAAGTTTAGTTTTTTGTTAGTTTTTATTTTACGTTTTTTTCAAGATTTTATCATCGTTCGGTTGCTACTTAATGCGGTGTTTGGTGGTCACACTTGGTCCCTTAGAGTTTTTTTTACCCCCTCGACTTTCTAAACGTGTCGGTATAAATTCTACTTCATCTACATTAAGTTTTTTCTCGATTTTAGTTGTCGTTCAGTTGCTACTTAGCACAGTTTTTACGCCTCTAACCCCGCAACACTGGTAGCATGGTTTTAGGTCCAACCCCCACCCCCAACCTAGGGACTTAAGACTTGGTAAATATAAATTTATTCCTCCAAACTCAAAATACCCAAATCTCCTAACAACTAGTGGTGGAGATTTTAGCAACGACTAATTGAAGGTCAACTCTTTGAAAAACAAATCCATTAAATAACTAACAAATTGCCCGATTAATATTTTAGCAACGACTTTTTTAAATAATAAAACCCCCTTTTTATAACGGCTAACGAATCCTTCAAATGGGCTACTGGCGAAATTCACCACATCGAGATACATTGGCCTCTGAACCAGGAAAAGCCCTCACCTAAGGCCGAAGCCCGTGAACACTCGCCCGAATGCACGACAGTATGGTGAGGTAAAACCCGCTCAATTCAAGGATCGAACTAGCGATCTCCGCATATTCGCTTAGTCTCCCATCATCACCAGGTGATGCAGAAAATAATGAGAAGAGCATGAATCGAACTTGAGTCCCTTAGAACACTAAACCTAACCCTCACCACTCCACCACCACCACCTCATTGGCATAATAAAACCCTTGTATTTTTAGAGTTAAATGCCATTATAGTCCTTGTGGTTTGGCCTATTTTGCCAATTTAGTCCAAAGGTTTGAAACGTTGGCATTTTAGTCCAAATAGTTTCAACCGTTGTCATTTTAATCCACTAAGTTAACTCCGTCCATTTCTTATGTTAGCTAGAAGGGTAATTCAATCATTTTATATGGTCGAGTTGCCCTTCTTATTAACAGAATTGCATATAAAATGACCGAAATATCCTTCTAGTTAACAAAATAAAAGGATGAAGTTAACCCAATGAACTAAAATGACAACATTCAAAACTTTTTGGACTAAAATGACAATATTTCAAACTTTTAACTCAAATCACATGAACGACATTTAAATCTTATTTTTAAGCATTTCACATTTTCTTAAATAAATAGCTTTTCGTGTATGACCCGTATAAGTTGATAACTAACTCTACCACGGTTAACTCCTAACCCACACGCACTCAACTCGGTTTCGACTTTTCTTGCAACTTGCACTATTCTTGATTTATTGACCCGTTTTATCCGGTTTGGAAGTTAGTTATTATTGTTATTATCTTCATCGCTAAGATCATCATCTATGTCGTCATTTTCCACGCTGTTACCAAAAGTCGGTTAACTCAAAGTCTATATAAACATTGTTTCTTTTCTCCAATCATCAATTCATCTCAATTTCAATTTCACTTTCAAATTCAAATTCATCATGGAGTGCAGAACCTTAGACATCACACTAATCTCCGCAAAGGGCCTCAAGAAAGCCAGTCTGATCGGCAAAATGGACGTATACGCTCTCGTTTACATCTCCGGTGCTGCGAACAGTCAGAAGCTCAAAACCCCGGTTCACAAAGACGGCGGTTCGGACCCCTCGTGGAATTTTCCAATGAAGTTCACGGTCGATGAAGCCGCCGGATTACAGAACCGTCTTACTCTTGTTGTGGAGATTAAACACGACGGGACTTTTGGCGATAAGGACGTCGGACTCGCCCATGTCCCGATCAAAGAGTTGTTGGACGGGTTATCGAAAGACGGGACGTCGGAGAAGCAAGTTAGTTATCAGGTCAGGACTCCGTCGGGAAAGCAGAAAGGGAGTCTGAATTTTTCGTATAAGTTTGGGGAGAAGTTTACTGCAAAGGCGGTGGAGGAGGCGGTTACTGCGTATCCTGCTGGTGGTATGGCTGTTGGTTCAAGTTCTGGATACCAACAGCCATATGGTGCTGCGCCTGGTGGGTATTACCCACCAGGTGCTGCTGGCGGATACCCACCTCAGCCACAGCCTGGATATGCGTATCAACAACAGCAACCAGGCTATGGTTATCCTCCCCCACCACCCCCAGGGTACGCTGGGTACCCTCCACAACAACCAGGATATGGGTATCCGCCAGTCCAGCAGCCACAACAAAAGCCTCCAAAGAAGAATGGACTTGGTATGGGGTTGGGAGCTGGTTTGCTAGGAGGTGCACTTGGTGGGCTGTTGATTGCGGATATCGCCTCCGACGCTGGTGGTGGATGCGGTGGTGGATGCGGTGGCGGCGGTTGCGGTGGCTTTTGATTGATTTTGGCATGGTGTATATTTCATGTTTATTACTTTTTAATTGAAAATGTATCCGTATGATATTTGGTAAAGAAACAAAGCAGAAATCTTCCATAAGTTTGTCTTTTGTATATACCAATTTTAACATTGTTTTTTACCGGCTAATAGAATACTTTTGAAAGTTAAAATCAGAATGAGATGTAATAATCTAAAAAAAAACAAAAAATAGAAGTAAACCCAACACTGGAAATGGGAAGAAAGGTCAAAATGTTGTGGGAGGATGTTGTTGTTGATGGATCTTTTGTGAAGGGTAAATGTGGAAAAAGTTGAGATCTTTTGTTGTTGTTGTAGAAGAAGTTTAATTTTGATGTAATTGAGGATGTTGTTGTTGATGGATCTTTTGTTAACCATGTTGAAATGACTAGGTTAATGATGTTTGATCCTTGGTTTTGTTTGACATGCCGAATAAATTCGGATGTTATTCGTTAGTTCTTTGAAAATTTTAACTTGTTTTTTTTAAGTTAAGGGTAAAATGGTAATTTTGCTTGCTATTAACAAGCTTTTAACGTTAGAATTGAAAAAAAAAAAAAAAACAGACGCTTTATGAATCGATAAACATAGTGATAACTAAATCCGTAATGTTTGAAAAATTAAGTGATAAGTGAAATAATTAAGTAAGGCGTGTATGAGTCGGTTTTAAGATCAAAGCAAACAACAATCGAAATTTCAGTTTTAGGAAATTGATTGATATCGGTTTTTTAGTTACATGTACGGGTTCGGTTTGGTTTGGTTTGGTTTGATTATGGGTGGGCTACCATTTTACTATGAGTTTGAAATGTTTGTGCTTGAAAAAGCTGGCCAAAGATAACAAATTCGAGTATGAAACTTTTAGCCTAACATTTTCATTAACTACATATTAGACTACGGGGTGTGGAGAGGTTTGGTTGGAGGCATTGCTCGACACGTGGTGAGGGTGGGATCCACAAGGTAATACTCAAAAACTATGGGTGTGGTGTGGCTTTGCTTGGCGTGGCCAGACATGTGGATTTTTTTTTGGTTGCTTAGATCGAACCAGCCAACCAAAGCCAACCACATCACCCCAGCCCCCCGCCCCACGCCAAGCAGAATCCCCACGCCAAATGGGCAACGCTATGCCCAACGCCAACCCGGGGTGGAGCAGCGGACGTTGAACCCAAACCGCCACCCCAACCCACGCCCCACGGTCTTAATAAATTTGAGTTTAAAAATTTTGCTTCACAATAGTGAATTTGCCCAATAAAAACATTATCAAACATTCAAACAAGTTCGGTGCGGTTTAGTTTCCAAGTGCAGTTCAGTTTGATTCAGTATTTGAACGAGATTTAACCAAAGTCAAGCCGTAATTTTCAATCTTCGAAAAAGCCAAAACCGAACCACTAATTATTAGTTTGGATCAATTATTTGCAATCCGATTCTTTCATTAATTCGGTCTAGCTTCAGTTAATCACTTTTTTCTCACCCCTTTAACCTAGTCTAATATTCCTCCAATTGTGTTTTCACAGATTTATCGAGTTTCCTCATGAATTGGTGTGTAGGCATTATAGCCTTGTGGAGATGGATATAATCGGGTGGTTCCGCTACTGACACGATAATATCCCAGTGGTACGTCAGTGATCCAAAACTGCCGTTAAAAAAAACTGTTCACCCAAGAGCTATAAAAGGGTTGAAACATTCTTAACTCAAAGTACAAGGGCTAAAACTGTAACATTCCCTAATCCAAACTTTCTTTAAAAAAAAAAAAAAAAAAAAAAAAAAAACATCGTCGGAAAACTCCGACGCCGGCGATAATGTCACTTCTAAACCACGCAACCACCTTCTTCACCACCGTCTCCGGCGGCCGGAAAATCCCCGTCCGGTTCAACGCGTCAAAGAACAAACAATTTCGAGTCTCATGCTCGAACTCTCATTTATCCAATAAGGTCAGTTTTAAGCTTCTATGCACACACACACACACACTCTCAAATTTCAATTCAAATTCATATATTTAATGTGTATAATCGGTTTTGGTGCAGTGGAAGAGGCCGTACACTAGCGTATTGATTGTGCCAACAGGTGTGGGTGCTTCAATCGGAGGTTACGCCGGTGACGCTTTACCGGTTGCTCGAACCCTAGCTTCCGTCGCCGATTGTGTTATCTCTCATCCTAATGTACGTGTTAGTTTCTCAAATTGTGATTAAGTGATTGATTGATTGATTGTGTGATGTATTGATTAGATTCAGTTAATAGCAGTTGGGATTTAGGGTTGTTTTTTTCACTTTAAACCCTAGGGCTTGAATGCTTTGTGTAGATATGATTGTTGGATGGAGATTAAAGATAAGAATGTTAGTTAGGAGTTAGGCACATAGTTGTTAATCGTGAATAGCAACAAATAGCGATAGGTACCCTATATACTACATGGGTAGGGATATGGTAAAAAGTGTTTAAAATGTGAGAAGGGTAAGAAGTGTTTTAAACCATTTGATATTTGATCTAATGGTTGAGATCAATAGGGTATAAAAATGTAAATTGTGTTTTAATTAGAGGGACCTTATGTAAAATTGAAGGGCAATAGTATCTTTTTCAATGTTTCAAATATGGTAACCGTATCCTACACAACCAAAAACACCTACATTCACTCCTTTTTCCTTAAAAATCGGAATTAATAACCAAGATCTAAATCGGAAGCCTCTTTGTTTTATATAAGATTCAAGGCGTGGTGTTTTACGTTTAGAAGAACTGTAATCAGATTCATGGCGTGGTGTTTTAAAACATCTGGATAAAATTGACTATGATTCAAGTTATGGTGTTTTATCTGGAGACATTGTTCAATACAAAACATGACTATGATTCAATACAAAACATTCCCAGATTTTAAAACACCATGACTATGATTCAAGTCATGGTGTTTTATCTGGACAATCAACACAAAACATTCCCAGATTTTAAAACACCATGACTATGATTCAAGTCATGGTGTTTTATCTGGAGACATTGTTCATGGCGTGGTGTTTTAAACATCTGGAGACATTGTTCATGGCGTGATGTTTTAAAACATCTGGAAACATTGACTATGATTCAAGTCATGGTGTTTTATCTGGAATTCAAGTCAGATAAAACACCATGACTTGAATCATAGTCAATGTCTCCAGATGTTTAAAACACCACGCCATGAACAATGTCTCCAGATGTTTAAAACACTACGCCATGAACAATGTCTCCAGATAAAACACCATGACTTGAATCATAGTCAATGTCTCCAGATGTTTAAAACACCACGCCATGAACAATGTATCCAGATGTTTAAAACACCACGCCATGCTTGGTTTTAAAAAGCGAGAGGCGCACAAAAGCGACGAGGTCTAAAATTGAGGCGCAAAGCGCAAAAGCGGTGGGCTTTTCGTACCCGAAGCGCAAGATGTTTATATAATTTTTTTTATATATCCCATCTATGCAGTTAATTTATAATATCATGCATATATATATATATATATTTATATTCATATCTAGAGCCCATATAATTTTTTTTTTATAAATACTTTGTCCCACATCGGTGTGGGGACAAAGTGAGTGGTTGTTTATAAGGTAAAGCATTTACTACTCCATTGTAGCTTTATGACATGTTTTACCACAAGTCCTACCCGCGCGCAGGGGGGGGGGGGTGCAAAACATGATTTTCTCAGCTGGGATTTGCTTGAACTTGTGCGTGCCCGCACGAATGCAGCTCCGAAAACCCAAGCCCGACAACATCGCGCTTTTTTGGCCAAAAAAACATCAAAATTTGCGCTTTTCTGGCGCTTCCTGTAAAAACACAAGGCGAGGGGGCGAAAAGCCCCAAGACCTGCGCCTAAGGCGCGCTTTTTAAAACCAAGACGCCATGAACAATGTATGATTAAAAGATGTTGCGATTAAAAGATGATGAAGAAGATAAAACAATCAGATGTATAAAATCGTAAAAACAAATATGTTTCCTAAAATTTCTCCTAATTCAAAATTCGATTCAATCCCTATAAAAACTCATCGCCAGTTTTTTTTTTGGCAGTTATCTTGGAAATCAATTAAATGATAAGAATGTCAAATTACTAATATACCCTTTTGAATTAATTAGGATAAAGGACACTTGTCATTCCCAAATTATTTCTCACACTTCTCACAAAAGTTCCACTTTGTACAGGATCCTCTACCTATACTACATAACGAATAACGATAAATAGCGGGCGCTGTTTTATAAATAGCTATACACTAGAAAAATATTAATTTTTTTATATGTATATGATATCAAAATACGTATATACGCTATTTTACATGTATATTTAACAAAAACCTAAATTCCAGTTATTTTATAGCAATATTTAATTGCTTTTTATATTAAAAAGAAACAAAAATTTAAAAATTAAAGATCGCTAACCATCACTGTCTATCGCATAGCGAGACTAGTTCTATACGCTATTCGCTACAGCGAGCGTAGCGATCGTTATTGACAACTATGGTTAGGCATGGTTATAGAAATTGCTAGGCGCTAGTTGGGCGGTAGGTACTGACTAACAATTAATCAGGATTAATAGGGTTTAAATCGGATTGGAATTTTGTATGTAACTCTCAAACTTTTGTGTGTATACACACAAAATTTTTCAAAATATTATATTATATTTTACAAACTTATTAGTCGGATTGGATTAATAGGTATAACTTTTCAAATAAGATTTTGACCGAAATTTGACGTATTTTGACCGAAATTTGACGTATTTTGACCGATACCGATTTTAGGTCCGACTAGGTGAAATTTAATTAGTAAACTACCGATGACCGATTAATTGGTGATTAATCCCGATTTTTACAACATAGTTGTTGATTTTATCGGTTTGGTTTGTTTGATTATTTAATAGAGTTTGAGTTGCGTTAGAATTAGTACAGGTTTGGTATAATAATGATACTTTCTTCAACATTTTATAAGTTTTAGAAGAATTGAAACAGAAACTGAAAGAAATTTGACAGGTTCTTAATGCAGCAATGCTATACTGGCCAATGCCAAATGTTTTGTATGTGGAAGGTTATGCTCTTGATAGATTTGCTGAAAACCTATGGGCTCTGCAACCAGTTCACCAGAACAAGGTTTTTTTTCTATTCAATTATTGATTTTTATTAATAATTTAGGGGTGGGCGTTTCTGACATGGGCGAACGATGACACGA
This sequence comes from Helianthus tuberosus, assembly GCA_030545235.1. Lineage (NCBI taxonomy): Eukaryota > Viridiplantae > Streptophyta > Magnoliopsida > Asterales > Asteraceae > Helianthus > Helianthus tuberosus. The sequence continues at coordinate 199,673,866 of CM060447.1, forward strand.
AAAATAGACGGTTTGGGCTGTTATTTCAAACTTGTTTGATAATGGGTCGTGTTCGGGTTGACCCGGTCAACCCGTTTAAAATTAGAATAAAAAAAATATAATTTATAAGGTCAACACGTTTACAACCCGTTTAGCCATCTATTACCACCCGCCAACCTGTTTGGCTCGTTTAGATAAATGGGTCACACGGATCATGTTCTGGTTTCATGATTTTGTCATTTTGTGTGTATAGGTGGGATTGGTTCTTGATGCAGGAATTGATGAAGACCTAAGAATCCGCCATTTACAAGTAGTTGATGCAGCAAGGGCTTCTCTTGGTTTGCCGATTCTCGAGTATATCGTCACCGACACACCTTTAGAGGTCATTAAGTTAAAATTGTAAAAAAAAAAAAAAAAACATTTTAATTCCAAACATATCTGAAGTTTGGGCACTTGCAGGTGGAAAAGTGGGTCGATCCAAAGAACGGCCAGGCAACAGGGAGGATAAAGCATCCTGATTCCCTACTAAGGGCAGTACAGTCATTGTGTGATCGATCGGTAAATGCGGTTGCTGTTGTGGCCCGTTTTCCAGACGATGATGTCGATGATGTCGACGAGTATAGACAAGGAAAGGTAACACTAGGGGGTGTTCGGATGTGTGTTATTATTTGATACTGCATAATCGGAATCAGATAATCAACACACTGTGAATATACAGTGTTTTGATGTGAAACCGATCATCAAAAATTGATTATTTGAGGTTTAAATTAGCAAATATTTAGAAGCAGAATTTGTTTATCTGAACAATAAAAATGATTATTGCAGCTTCAGATGATAAATAATTAAATATTAAACGCGAACCCAATCACCTCCTTAACATAAACGGTTAGGTCCCACATATTATTGTTTTAACATATCCTCGACTTGTACAAAGCTAGGTTTACATAACTATTAGAGTAAAATGCCATTTTCGTCCCTGAGGTTTGGCCAGTTTTGCGACTTTCGTCCAAAGGTTTGTTTTTCCGCATCTGGATCTAAAAGGTTTGAAATCTTGCCATTTTCATCCGGCTCGTTATGTCCATCTGTTTTTCTCCGTTAAGTCAGGGGTATTTCTGTCTTGTTACCTGCTTTGTTTTGTTTTGAATACTTGTACATTATGCTAAATGCTTGTGCATAAAGTGAAAAAAACCGAATCGCCCTTTAAGTTAAAAATAAAAGACGAAAATGTCCCTGACTCAACGGAGAAAAGTGAATGGAGTTAACGAGCCGGATGAAAATGGCAAGATTTCAAACCTTTTGAATCCAGATGCGGAAAACAAACCTTTGAACGAAATTCGCTGGCCAAACCTCAAGGACGAAAATGGCATTTTACTAACAATTAGCATGAGTTATAGTTTGTATATATATATATATATATATTAGATCTAATGAGTATGTATAACTGATTATTTACAGGGAATTGATCTACTGGCAGGAGTTGAAGCCATAATAAGCCATTTAGTGGTGAAGAATTTCAGAATCCCGTGTGCACTCGCTCCTGCCCTGTTACCTCCTCCACTCACCCAATCATTGTGTCCAAAATCTGCTGCCGAAGAAGTAAATTACTGTTCTGTCCTTGCTCTACTTATATCCATATAACTTCATTCATACATACATCTAAAACGGGTCTTTTTGATGAACAATGTTATAAACAGTTGGGATATACATTCTTGCCATGTGTGCTTGCTGGGTTAGCTAATGCACCACAATACTTGACTAATAAGTTCAACTTTCAAGAAAATGGTTGCATGGTGGCAAATGATGTTGATAGTATCATTCTCCCGGCAGATGCATGTGGCGGAGACGCTGTTCTTGCATTTGCGAGTAAAAAAACCAAGGTAATCTTTTCTTTTTGAGTAAAGCACACGGATGGTCCCTGTGGTTTACCAAAATTTTAGATTTGGTCCCTAGCTTTCCAAAAGTACACGGATGGTTCCTGTGGTTTGCACTTTGTAACACATTTAGTCCCCTGCCAACAAATATAAAGGTTTTAGCATCTCCAAGTTAGGGACTAAATGTGTTACAAAGTGCAAACCACAGGGACCATCCATGTACTTTTGGAACAAAATGCGTTACAAAGTGCAAACCACATGGACCATCTGTGTACTTTTGGGAAGTTAGGATCAAATCCAAAATTTTTAGTAAACCACTGGGACCATCTGTGTACTTTACTCTTTTTTGGTTGTCATTTTTCATTTTTTGCAACCATTTGGCTTTAAAGAAAGGGTTAATTGCTTTAAAACTAGATAGTTATCTGATTTATTGATTATTGTAACTTATTATAGAAGTTATCGGTAGTAATCGAGAAAATCACGAAAGTAGCCTTTCTGAATGTGTTATACCTCTATGGTCATGCCAGAATAATCTCACCCATATAGCCATGAGATACGCAAATCTTTGGTTGCAAATCTACTTTTACTTGCCTAATGTCACGGGGTTATATTTCGATCCCCGTGTGGCGTCCCCATTTCCCCGGGGAATCCCCAATCCATCCCGCTCTTGATATGGGTCATTGGTTCCATCCTGCCTTGGACTCATCAGGAGAGCGGCAACAGCTCTCGACCAATGGTGTGTTTGTCGCATAGACACGACTTGGCACGTACACCTTCTTAATCCGCTAAGGCCGTTCCTGATAAAGTCCTGAACTAGCCAGTAAACCCAAGCGTTTGAGTACAACCCATAGCATAACGATCTTCGAATATATGGCCCGTGACACTAAGCCTTGAAAATTTTCATTCTATAAGCGAATTACAATGCATACGCGAATCTATATGTGATATGGTGCCGTGTATGGTTGTATCACATTGGTTTAAGTCATTAGAGATGGGAAAAGTCACACATAAAGCCATGAGATACGCGAATCTTTGGTTTGTGTATCTACCTTTACTTTCCTAAGCCCTAAAAGTTTCATTCTATACATGATATGGTGTCACATATTATAATAGTTTTAAGTCAATATAGACGGGAATAAGTCACCTATAGCCATGAGATAAATGAATCTTTGTTTGCGTATCTGCTTTTACTTGCCTAAGCTCTAAAAGTTTTCATTCTATATGTGATTAATAATACATACATGATGATGATATGGTACCACTTATCACATTAGTTTAAGTCGTTACTGATGAGAAAAAGTCTAATACGCGAGTAAAAGTAGATACACAACTCCGAATCGCGTACCTCTTGGCTAAAAGAGTGATTTGTTTCTGACATGGCTATATTTGTTTAACAAACTCAGAAATATCGCTATCGCTACTTTTTTATTTTCTCATATTAATAACTTGCTTTTATAATTTTTACTAATAATAAATATAATAAAACAAGTATGTTGGTGTTCTAAGCAATTAACCTTCAAAGAAAATAAAACAATATAATATAATGTAATTATATCATGTAATATGTCTCGATTATGTTGCAGCCGGTTATTATTTGCGTGCAAGAGAATGAAACTGTGCTGAATGACACACCAGATAAACTCGGGATCGATGTGGTATGTTAAAATATGATGATTTCATAATTAGATTTCATTGTTTATTATGCATCAAATAAATTTATATTATTGCAGATTAAGGTTTCAAACTACTGGGAAGCTATAGGAGTTGTTGCTGCTCACAAGGCTGGGGTAGACCCAAATGCACTCAGAAGGGACAAAATCAAGAACATTAGTTCTAATTCCTTGGTTTCTTCAATTGGTTTTGTGCCTTCAGTTTCTATAACATTTTCTTGATTAAATTCAGTAAAAATAGAATTAGCATACTTGTATATGAACCGATTAAATAGTTAATGGGCTAGAACAGGATCCAATTTCAAACGGGCTTTTGATTCGTTTGGAGTTACGGGTTAAGATATGGATGGACATGTCTTAACGGGCCGGACGCTTTGGCAAAGGGCCGACTCATGAAGTTAAATTTCTTGGTCTGGAGCCCCAATTTTGCTTTTTTTTTGTCCCCTAATTTTCTTGTTCTTGTATACTTCCATATGTTGTTGTATAACACGTTTATTATGGATTATTAATCCACTAGTTCATGTATTTATTTATTTATTTATTTATACCGAGTTTGTTTAGGCTCATGAGCTATATATATATAATAATTTATATTTAATATAAAAAGTACACATTACATGATAAATATTTTTATTATATAAGTAATTTCAATATAGAGGCTAGTTAACGTACAATATGGCTTAACGTACATCACGTATGACAGATAATTACGGCACGTTCATTTGAAAATCATGCACGTTATAAACTAAAAACCCCAAATCACGCATGTTGGAAAACATTAATCACGCACGTTGTCGTACGTGATGTACGTTAAGCCGTATTGTACTTACACTTTTCCTTTCAATATATATAACTAAATAAGACATTTTATGTTATAAGATAAGTTTAATTACAGAATACTAAGTTATTGTAAATCAAAAGAACAAATATAAATCGTTTAATTTTTTGTTGACGGTTATGTTATGCACATGAAATGAATATGTGTGTGTGTGTGTGTGTTTGTGTGTTATGCAAGAACATTGAGCTAGTTTTTCATAAGCTTTTTTTTAACAATTTGCCTACAGATATCTGGTTCATTGTAGATTTGAATTTTAGGAAAGATAAATGAGATTGTTGAGTTAGCAAGGTATCACCTGGTAACAGGTTTGCATAGGGCTGTAAACGAACCGAACGTTCAGCGAACAGTTCGTGAACCGTTCGGCGGGAAGTTCGTTTATGTTCATTCGATTAGCTTAACGAACGAACACGAACAAAAAATTTTGTTCGGTTAGCTTACCGAACGAAAACGAACACGAACACAGGTCTCGTTCGTTCGACTACGTTCGTGAACGTTCGGTAATATGTTCATTTACGTCCGTTCGTGTTCGTTTGATTATATCAAAAAAATAATAAATAATAAACCGTTTAACTAAATATATTGAAAACTTGAAACCCTATTTTTTTTCTAAGTTAGCTAAAATTTGGACATTCTAAGACATTTTTGGGGATAATTATGTCTAAATTAGTTAAACTTGATTCATCGTTTGGTGGTCTAGTAGACTTCTTGTGTTTTGATTTATCATTTAATAGTTGTGTTTAACTACTCATATCCAATGTTTAAGGATAACGATGTTTTTATTTTTTTATTTTCAACTTAAATGTTCGTTTGCGTTTGTTTTTATTTGCTTGCGTTCGTTTGTGTTTGAGACCAGTGTTCACAAACTGTTCGTGAACAACTGAATTTCCTTAACGAATGAACACGAACATAAACTTATGTTCGGTATGCGTTCGTGAACAGTTCGCGAACATGTTAATTTCCTTAACGAACGAACACGAACATAATTTTGTTCGCATGTTAGATAAAAAGGCTACAAAAGCCAGTAATTGTGAACCAATAATTGGAAATTAGACTTCACTGTCATTTTTGTCCCTGTGGTAAATACCACTTCAGTACAATTTTTTTTTTGCGCCAGTACCATCCTCAACATTTTTGAAACGTGCAACTTCAGTCCAAAAAGATAACGTCTTGCGCCAGTTCCGTCCTTAACGTTTTTAACGGTGCGTTATCTTTTTGGACTGAATGACACGTTTCAAAAATGTTGAGGACGTAACTGGCGCACATTTTTTTTTTTACTGAAGTGACATTTTTCACCAAAATACAGGAACGAAAATGACAATTAACTTTTTAATATTGATAACTTGACTTGTACATTAAGCAAAGAGGTACAACTTGTTTCAACGTTCTCGTGCAATAATAGCTTGGAAATTAAACAACGATATAATTAACAGAAGTAGAACTTTCACGTGCAAGTCCATATTTTATTTATGAGGGACAAACACCATACCACCAGATCATGGGTAATCTGTAATAACCTTCATCATACTAGGTGCCCAATCGAATGGTCATTTGCAATCATGACATAAGACCCCCCGTAGTGGGGCGTTTTTTTTTTTTTTAAATTGAAAAAAAAACGCCCCAAAACGCCCCCCACCCCACTACACCCGGCGTTTTGGGGCGTTATTTTGGAAAAAAATCGAATTCGCGTTTTAATTAAAACGCCTTGCCACATTTGAAGTGACCAATGAGAGTGGAGGAGGCTTTGACTTTATCCAAATGGTTCTGACAATGCCCCACTACTTTACAGAAATATCCACATGACCCCTCACACATGCACATGACCATTTATTTAAAACTTTTTTTTTCCATTAAAAATAATATGGGCGTTATTGGAATAATGCCCCACTACACCACTTTATGCTATAATGCCCCATGCTGACTAGGACGCCACGTGTCGGATAATGCCCCATGGTGGGGGCATTATAAGTTGTTACCACTACGGGTGGTCTAAGAATGATAAAAGAGGTGAAAAACATTTTAAGTTAAATAGGGTTTAACGTGTGGCCATTAGGATTTACGGGACCTATAAGATATGAATGATTATGTCTTTACGTGTCAGACGTTCTGTCAGACTGTCCATATCTTATAATTTTCTTGACTTCAAAAATATTATATTTTTATTATATTTATTTTAAAATTCAAAATTTAAAGCTACAACATAAGTTTAATTTAATGCTTGATTATTGACAAATCATGTTACAAAAGCCATTATTTATGAATCAATAATTTCCATTTTTGAAAATTTGACTTGTTTGTACATCAAGCAAACAAGTACAATTGTTACAACTCTCTCCTGCAATAATTTGTAGATTACACAATCATAATAAACCTTTCACGTGCAATAATTTGTAAATTACACATTACACAATAATAATAAAAGTTCCAAGTGAGCTTATTAATGACTCTTTATATCTAAATAGTTGTCCAATTGAATATGACATTTCAGAGTCTCAGACGTTTGGTGTCATGCCATAACCACTTGTACTTTGTGCATAAGTAATTGTAATTGTACATTGATTAAAAAAATCAGGATAATTACTAAAATGTATATTTTTTTTGGAATGGCGACTTTCTTGTGTTTTGGCCACCGCACTCCCCAAATTGGAGAGCCTTGTTGCCCCACTCCGGCCAGACTATGTTGTCTTAACCGGACCCACGCTGGCTTCAGAGTTTGGCTTGGGCGTTCTCCCAGGAAACCATACCGTCGGCTGCCACTTGACAGTCATTGTGCCATCACAAGAGCATAACTGTAAAATGGTATAGATCTAAATCTTAAACACCAGAAACACTCAAATACACCAGAAATAGTGACAAAACAGGTGACAAAACTTTATTGTTTAGCCAACCCAGAAAAGCCCCAACCAGAAACCCTAGATCTCAAAATTATGAGATCTAAATGATACAAAGTACAAATTCAACAGATTATAGAAATCTGTTGAACACAAACAAAATACAAACAAAAATAAAGGATACAGATACGGAGATCAACACGATCTCTAATACAGAAATGATCTCAACAAAGAGATCTATGAACAGAATGATCTCAACACTGAGATCTAAGAATGAAGATGAACTGGTACAGAGAGAACTCAACGAAACCCTAAGAAATATCTCGAACAACTATGAAGTACAGACTCTCTCTCCTCTTATATAGCAGTCACAACAAGAGTTACACTTTAGCCTCTCCAGAAATACAACCAGGTCCTCAAGCTTTCACAATGTACCCATTTGAACCTTGGCCCATAACAACCTGAGTAACAACTTTAACAGCCCAACTGATACACTTAGCCCAATATTAATACATAAAGACAATACAGGACCATAACTATACTGGGCCACAACTATATGTTTAAAGTATGAATTATATAAGTATAAACTTTTATATTTCAACATCCCCCCATAATTCATACAGTAAACATATCAAACAACCCCAACTTTTCACACAACACATTGTGTTGAGCAATACTCAATCCTTTAGTAAAAATGTCTGCTAACTAAACATCAGTTGCAATTTTTTGTGGATCAATAATGCCACTAACTCGAAGTGTTTAGTTCTTTCATGGAAAACAGGATTTAATGAAATGGAAATAGCATATTTACTATCACAAAACATTTTAATAGGCAAAGTACACTTTACTCTTAACTCCAACAAAACATTTTTAATCCACATTACCTCACATGTGGCTGAGCACATTGCCCTGTACTCAGCCTCAGCCGTAGACCTCGAAACAACTCCTTGTTTCTTGCTTTTCCATGATACAAGAGTATCTCCAAGAAACACTCCAAACCCAGTAACGGATTTTCTAGTCATAGTACACTTTGCCCAATCCGAATCAACGAATCCTGACAAATCAAAATTACCTGTTTTCCTAAACATAACACCTCTACCTGGACATTGCTTTAAGTATCTTAGTAACCTTAAAGCAATATCTAAGTGTGACTGATATGGTTTGTGCATATATTGACTCAAAAACTGAACAGCATAACTTATATATGGGCGAGTTAAAGATAAATATATTAACTTCCCAATTAACTTTTGAAACCCATTCATATTTTCCAAAAAAAAAATTATCCTTTTCAGTTTTACTTGTAACAACATGAGACTGTTCAATTGGTGTCCCAACAGGTTTGCACCCAAGATACCCAAACTCATTTAAAAGTTCAAGACGGTATTTCCTTTGGGACAAACAAATTGACCCATTGGAATATAAAACCTCTATACCAAGAAAATATTTAAGCAAACCCAAGTCTTTTATTTGAAAACTTTCACTTAAACATTTTTTAACCCTTGTGATTTCAGTAGAACTGTTTCCAGTAATCACAATATCATCAACATAGACCAATAAGACAACCAATACATCATTTTTACTTAAAACAAACAAAGAATGATCACATAAACTTTGAACAAAGCCCATATCAAGTAGCACAGAAGTCAGTTTCTCATTCCATTTTCTGGGAGCTTGTTTAAGTCCATAAAGAGACTTAACAAGCTTACACACTTTATTTTTATCATTATTAAAATACCCTTGTGGTAAAGACATATACACATCTTCAGATAATGACCCATACAAGAAGGCATTATTTATATCAAGTTGATATAAAGGCCTACCATTATTCACAGCAAGTTTCAAAACAATTCTAACAGTTACCATCTTAACAACTTGAGAAAATGTTTCTCCAAAATCAATTCCCTCTCTTTGATTAAATCCCTTTGCTACTAACCTAGCCTTATACCTTTCAACCTCACCATTAGCTTTGTATTTTATTTTATAGACCCACTTACATCCTATGGGTTTTCTACCTTTAGGTAGATCAACAACAATCCAGGTGTTATTTCTATAAAGAGCCTCCATTTCATTGTTCATGGCTTCTATCCACCTAAGGTCTTTAATAGCCTCATTATAAGAGCTAGGTTCAACAGACTTATTCAGAGATGAAATTAAACACAGATTATCAACAGACAAATTTGTATAGTTAACAACCTTTTCAATTCCATATTTCACTTTTCCTTCTACAACAAATTCATTAATTTTTTGTGGAAAAGTTACTTTTCTAGAAGATCTCCTAACAGATTGTCCCTCAGATAGGTTGGTCTCATCATATGATCCTACAGTGTCCTCTGCCTCGCCATTGTTACCCGGATAACTACTACCTAACTGTCCACTCTCATGTTGATCATTATCAACATTTGGGGCAGTGGCAGATGTAGAGGGTGACACTGGCTGCTGATCATCACTGTAGTGATCTTGAGCACCAGTTGTACCCTCTTCATCATTGGGAACTGTAGGAACTTCAGATGTTATTGTTTCAGTAAAATCAAAAAGTTTATCTGATTTAATTCAGTTTTATTAAACAACTCTTGACTTTCAACTGTAACACCTCGAAAATTCACGTCCTATAATGTATTGACACGTGTCATAAGCTTGAACGTGTGAAAGAATACTCTAGAGGGACTAAAGTTGACAAATAAAGAAACTATGTGAATATAAGGGATTCAAAATGTCAACAATGGATAAATATATTTTAAAATAGCCCTACGAGATGTTTATACCTTCAAACGAATAAATCATGGATCATACGAAGCTAAAAATGAAAGAAAGTGAGAGATTACAAACTACAGGGGTTAAATGTGTCAACATGTTTAAAGTATACCTCTGAGTGACCTATTAGCAAACCCGAAGATTTGTAACGGTAAAATATGCTCACTAGAATGTGTGACAAAAATTTCATAAAGTTTCGTTATCGTATGAGAAAGTTATGATCAAATTCGTATACGAGGGGTTAAAAGCGTCAACGTTGGAAATTATGACCTTTCGGGTGATTACAAAGTTAACCAAGGACTTAACAAAGTTTGTATAAGTCTTGGAACCCTTATAAATCAATTTAGAGGGCTTATAATGCAAGAAATAGTGTGAAAACGACGTTTGGAAAGACCAGGGACCAAGAGTGCAAAAATGAGAAACCTGATGACTAGCTTACGGACCTCAACACCCAGAACGTTGAGGTGCGCAAGCATGCTTACGGACCTCAACATCCAGAACGTTGAGGTGCGTAAGCTATGCAGCTGGGCGATTTTAATGACAGTTGCCTGTCCAAACGGTTACACCGACTTAAAAGCTGGTTTTTCGATTCAAGGGGCCCCTATATCTGGTTTTTAGCTTCCTAGGCCACCTGGGATGATCTTATAACATCACTAGAGTTAGTTGGCATCATCCTAGAAGATCAAAGTTAGTATACAAGGGACTTGAAGTGTAGCAACTTAGCTCTTTCATTTGCAACTCTTTTTCTGGAGCTCTCTGGTCAGCAAGCCATCTTCCTAGTGATCACTAATCATAATTAGGACTCTTGTAAGTATACTTAACCTTTCTAAATTCATTTAAGCTTAGTTAATTAGCTAAAAGTCAAACCGTCGTAATTAAGGTTTGACTTCATGATTAATTAAAATGTGCTCAGTCTAATTACGAATTAAAAGTACCTATAAGTAGGTAATTATGTGGGCATTAAACCCTTAAAAGGTCACCCTCTGATTCTCACTCTATCTAGGTCAATTGTCGAGTCAAACTTGATATTAAAAAGTCAACAGGAAGCTTAATTTTAAATTAATGCATGATTAGCAATGTAAAGTCCTGTTTTGTCATTAATATAACTTGGTAATCAATATAAGAACATGTCTAAACATGTTCAACTCGACAATTTTCAGTTTAGGCTCGGTTCGGGACCGAAAGTCGCATAGTTTGACTTGTGCTTTGACTTTCAGTTCTGACCCGTTTAAGCATAGTTTAGAAATGCCTTAGAGCCTTAATTGGACCAGGTTTCATATTAGTGTAACCCCCTGAGGTCACACAACTTGGTCCATTAGTTATTCGATTCATATGCATGTTTCCGATAAATGCTTAAATGTTGACTATTATGCCCTTTTGACTATAAAACGCGATTTTTGAAAATATAAAAGAGTAGAAACCTTAGTTACTGATTTATAAACTTGCACCTAAAATTTGACATCAGTTTGAGGTCTAGATTAAGAGTTATGCTCATTAGCGTAAATTGAAAGCTTTATGTTATTTAAACGGCGTAATTAGAGTATAGCCTATCTAAACCCACTTTTTGATACCAATATTTTTACCCACTGATATAAAATAATATTTTAAGATTTTTGAAGATTTTTATTTATTTTTAGGCTGAGCATAACTTAGAGTTCTAAGTATGATTCGCTTAATGCCGGTTTTACCCTTTTAAGCCATAAAATGAGTTTTACAAATCATTTTGACCCCAAACCTTTTTTCTACTGATCTAATATAATAAATAAAGTATTTTGAGCCTTCTGGAATTATAAAAATATCAGCTTTCCTTTGAAAACCCGGAAATGGCTCTGAATCGCCTTTTTAAGCGTTTTTGACGCATAGTGTGTGCTAAAACCATATTAAACATATAAGGTTGATACCTACTGATATTTTTAGTATATTTTTATATATTAACAGTAAGTAAAAGTTTTTAAACACAGGTTTCCAGTTTTGACCTTTTAGGCCTATGTGAAATTACCAAAATACCCTTAAGAGGCATAGTTTGGTTATAAAGGATAGATTTCACATATATATGATACCCTACTGATATAACCTAGTAAATTGAGTAATTTTACTGATTACACCAGACCCGAAACTCATGTTCATATTTAAACTCTTTTATAACCTTTTTAATGACCAAAATACCCCTGCGGGCGTAATGTGAGTCTAAATCCGTTTTAGGCATAATATAAGATATATTTCTGATGTCACAACATAATTAAAGCGTAATAACTTAGGAAACTTGCATATGACTCATTTGGTTACTCGTTACGCACTTTTCGCGTTCGGATCGGCGTATGTAACTAGTTTGCATATATTAGCCGAAACGGGTCAAACCATATCCTTTTTGTCTCAAAATCCAGAATGTGTTTAGATTACCCATATTATACAAGTCTTCAAACTTGTCGGGTCAAAACCACATTCTAATCCGGTCTTCGCCTTATCATGCGTTTGAACCGTATCTTTCTGTAAGACTAACCGGTCTAAGCTTAAGCTTAATTAAAGACCCGTTAGCATTCTAATTGGTTATTTATACCATCATTCCAGACTAGAGCCTTCCGGTAAATGGTACCTACGCTTACTTAAGTGAATACGGCTGAGTTATTAAATTCTTGCTATTTAAGTCAGGAGCTAGCTCAGGTAAATACTCTTAACTTATTTTCCCTATACGGGCTTGGGATACGGTATTATAATAATACCGCTTGGTCGGGTATTGAATATTTAATCTTATTATGGTTAAATTATTGAGGTAACCCGGTTTAATCTGTATTGTTTGAAATAAAGACCTTTAGGGGTTAATGACCATGTCCCGGATATCCTTGACATCATTGTGTTATAAAATGGCCACGCCTTATACACGGGGTGTAGGCATACACCTGACAGTTGTTTAAGGAAAAACGGTATCTCACTCTCTTGTGGGCCTATACTTGTGGCGTGTCTGTTAATCTGACTCGGTTTCTACATCGGGCCCTGAACGTATAACGAACATGTAAATCTGTATACAAGATTATAAATATAATTGTCCCAAGTTATAAAGAGTTTGTGCTACGTGCATTCAAATCAATTTTATTAAACATTTTCAAAATGAGTCGGTTGAGTGTATTTACCAGTGAAAACTGGCGTATTTTCCAAAAAGGTTGAGTGACAGGTACTGAACGTAATTGGCTGGAAGCTCAGGGCGTTTATAAGGAATCTTGCAAGTTCTAGGCGCCTAAAGTCTGTTGAATAATGTTTATGTTTTAAGATCCGCCTGTGGATCCTTTACTTTCTGTTGTAATACTGGATATTACTTTATATTCGGATTGTAATATATTTATCTTTTGCTTCCGCTGTGCATTTATATATTGTGTTGTTTGACTATGATGATATCAACTACGTCACGATACTCCCCACCGGGCACACCGGTGACACGTGGAAAGTCAGGGTGTGACATCAACCAAATTAGATTTAAAAGGATACACGTTTTCATAAAATTTCACATCTCTAGAAAAAAAACACTTTTCTATTATCCAAACACAGCAATTTGTATCCTTTTTTAACATTCGAATAACCAATAAGAACACACTTATCAGCATGATAAGCAAACTTATCAGATTCAGACAAGACAGTACTAAAACAAAGACACCCAAAGTTCCTTAGATGAATTAGTGAGGGCTTAAAACCATAAACAATTTCATAAGGACTCCTACCATTTAACACTGAAGAGGGTAACCTGTTGATTAAGTAAACAACAGTTAAAACACAATCAGACCAATACTTAAGAGGCAAATTACTCTGAAACATTAAAGCTCTAGCTGTGTTTAAAAGATGTCTATGTTTTCTTTCCACCACACCATTTTGTTGTGGTGTATAAGAACATGATGTTTGATGCAAAATACCTTTGTTTTTACAAAATAAGCTCATTTGATTATTCACAAACTCAGTTCCATTATCACTTCTAATAGTTTTTATCTTTTTCTCAAATTGAGTTAAAATGAGTTCATAAAAGTTACATAAGTTTTCAAACACTTCAGTTTTACTTGTTAACAAGTAACACCAAACAGTTCTAGAAAAATCATCCACTATAGTTAAAAAATATTTGAATCCCTCATAACTAGTAACTTTATATGGACCCCATAAATCAAGATGAATTAACTCACCAACAGACTTTGTTTTATGTTCACTAAGAGGAAAATGAACTCTTACTTGTTTAGCCCTATGACAAACATCACAAGGCCCATGTTCAACACTTTTAACATCAAAATTATCTTTTAACACAGCTAGTACTTTATCAGATGGGTGACCTAATCTACTATGCCACAAACTTGCCTTAACAAAACTATTAAAGCAAACATTCACAGAATTACCATTTTTACCAACAAAATACAGACCACTATCTTGACTACCAGTCATCAGGATTTTCATTGATTTGGAATCCTGTAACACACAACTATTCTCATTAAATACAACTTCAATATTATTATCTTTGGCTAACCTATGAACAGACAATAGATTGACATGATATCCTGGGACACAAAACACATCTTTTAGGACAATATTATTCATTAATTTGATATTACCAATTTTTAATACTTTAACATTAGTGCCATTTGGATGACCAACTTTAATATCAAATTCAGAAACATCAACAGTATTAAACATGTCTTTATCATTATTTACCATGTGTTGACTTGCCCCAGAGTCAACAATCCAACTAAAAATACCTCCAAAGAATAAAGAACTAGAATAACTAACACAATTAGTAACAGTACAAAACTCACCTCCTACACTTGTTAACTCCACACCAGATTTCTCACCAACTAAACATAACAACTTTGCTATCTGCTCAGATGTAAAAGGTAAACCAGAAGTAGACACACTAGCAGAGTACCCAACAGCAGCATTTGACTTATTGGTTAATGTAGTTTTACCAGAAATAGTGTTAGGCCTTTTCTTAAAACCTAGAGGATAACCAATTATCTCAAAGCATCTATCAACAGTATGACCAATCATATTACAGTGTGTACATTTTAAATTTGGATTAGGCCCTCTTTGATTAGATACTTTCTTCTTTGACTCAAAAGACTGGTTAGACTTAGATACAAAAGATACATTCTGACCTTTTGACCCACTACTAGACAGCCTATGTGATTCCTCCCTAGAAACCACAGCAAAGGCAACCTTGACAGATGGAAACACTTCTCTGGTTAAGAGATTAGTTCTTACAGGTTGATAAACATCATCTAACCCCATAAGAAATTGCATTAACTTGATTAACATTGAAAAATCATTATAGTCTTTAGCTGCTTTACAAGAACAAGTGGGCAGTTTGAGCATGGCATCAAACTGTTTCCACATAGTGGTCAGCCTATTATAATAGTCAGCCACAGTTGAACCATTTTGTGAAATACAGTTTATTTTTTTATACAAATCATAAACCACAGAACCATCCACCTTGTCATAGGTTTCCTTTAAGTCATCCCAAACCTCAGAAGCATATGTAGAAAATACTTGACCCAAGAAAAGTTCCTCAGATACAGAATTCAAAAGCCATGTTAACACTACAGAGTTACACCTATCCCACTGACTAGCAAGCACATGATCCTCAGTGGATCTTTCACATTTACCATTAATAAAACCAAACTTATTCTTGGCTTCTAAAGCCAATTTCATAGAACTAGACCAGACAGAGTAGTTTTCAGTACCCTTCAACTTAACACTAACAATAGTTAAAGCACTTGAGTCACTAGGATGAAGATATAATGGGTCTCCAACATCTAACTTACTTATCAAAGTCTGAGATGTACTAGCATTAGGATCAGTATCAGTCATGATTACAAACTAAAACAAACAAGTATAGCAAATAAAGTTCCACAATCAGAGGATCAAACAATACAACAAACAAACAATACAGATTCACAAATAGAGAATCAAACAACAACAAATAACCAACCAGATACAAATAGACAACAGCAAGACTGTATCAGAGGCCAGATTCCAGGGTCATCACTCTATAGGTGCCTGGACAAGCATAATACAATTGCTAACAATAAGAAACAATGCAAGACACGACGAACAGAGAATAAAAACAAACAATTACCACAGATAAAGAATAAGAATCAATTACTAACAATCAATAAGAAGTGTCGGTCCTCACTACCCCGACTTCAACTAATCAACAACAGGAAAGGAAAAGAGAGAAGATAGGAACAATCTTACAGCGGGTGCAAATGTCTTCAACAAGTATCAGATCTGCAGTTTTCAAGAACCACAAATCTGATACAGAATACCAATAATACCACTTCAGGTTAGTTTGCCCTGAAACTTCAAGGTTCCAGAGACTAACGCAGAAGTCTGATCTGAGAAGATAACCAAAGCAAATAACCCTTGATTTAGGGTTTCGTCGGCAATAACAAGTACACCACCAGAAACAACAGATCTGAGAAGATCAGCCACCAAAACACAGTTTCCGAGAACAGAAACCCTAACACGAACAAAACAAACAATCAGATAATATGCAGCGGATAACCCAAGAAATAAAAAACAAAAGCTATCAAGCTCTGATACCATGTAAAATGGTATAGATCTAAATCTTAAACACCAGAAACACTCAAATACACCAGAAATAGTGACAAAACTTTATTGCTTAGCCAACCCAGAAAAGCCCCAACCAGAAACCCTAGATCTCAAAATTATGAGATCTAAATGATACAAAGTACAGATTCAACATATTATAGAAATCTGTTGAACACAAACAAAATACAAACAAAAATAAAGGATACAGATACGGAGATCAACACGATCTCTAATACAGAAATGATCTCAACAAAGAGATCTATGAACAGAATGATCTCAACACTGAGATCTAAGAATGAAGATGAACTGGTACAGAGAGAACTCAACGAAACCCTAAGAAATATCTCGAACAACTATGAAGTACAGACTCTCTCTCCTCTTATATAGCAGCCACAACAAGAGTTACACTTTAGCCCCTCCAGAAATACAACCAGGTCCTTAAGCTTTCACAATGTACCCATTTGAACCTTGGCCCATAACAACCTGAGTAACAACTTTAACAGCCCAACTGAAACACTTAGCCCAATATTAATACATAAAGACAATACAGCACCATAACTATACTGGGCCACAACTATATGTTTAAAGTATGAATTATATAAGTATAAACTTTTATATTTCAACAATAACTCTCTGGCGTAACACACAGTGGGATGAAAACCCGGGTGAGCTCGAGATTCGAACCAACAACCTTCCACAAGGCCTAGCTCAAATCCTTCATTATCTTAATCCATCAAAAATGACACAAGTGGAGATCGAACTTGGGTCTCCATCGGAGAAACCAAGCCTCCTACCACTAGGCTATAAACAGGGATATATTTGCTAAGACTTGGTAGCCTTATGTGTCACTTTTTTATTGGTCTAGACGCTTAAGTTGGAAAGTGTCTATTTTGGAAAAGTCAAGATCAGTAATGATTATTTTGGTATTTTTTCGTAATAAATCTTGAAAAAGAACTTGAGTTTACTTGGACCACAAGCGAATTGGAGAGGCAATTTTGGACAGGCTTCCCACAAGAACTAATTTAAAAAGGAGGAACGTCGACATTCCCTCGATTATGTGCCCTTTTTGTGACGAATTCGAGGAAACGGTGGAGCATTTGTTCACCGCTTGTTCGATGACTATTAAGGTTTGGTCGGCTTTCAGCGTTTGGTGCAAACTCCCGCCGCTTTACTTTTTCGAATTTAGAGACATCCTAGACATCCACGAGTTCTCTAAGACTGGTAAGAAGGCGGAAAAGTTCATTCAGGGGATGGCTATGATAGCTTGTTGGTGCATCTGGAAAGAAAGGAACGGCTATGATAGCTTGTTGGTGCATCTGGAAAGAAAGGAACGAGGTGGTGTTCAGTCAGAAAATTGGTTGTCCGCAGGATATCATAGGGGAGATAAAGTCGAGATTTTATAGTTGGGTTAAAAATAGAACGTCTTGTAATTTTATTAGATGGGCGGACTGATGTAAATATCATCTGTACATGTTGTAATTTCTTTGCCCTTTGCCCGTTTGGGTCGGGGGGTTTTGTTGTCTTGTTTGGTATTTTGCCCGTTTGGGTCGGAGGTGCGTTTTTAATGAAGCATATCTTTCAAAAAAAACTTGGACCACAAGCTAAAGAGACCAGAATCTTGACCAGCAAGTTTTCATTTAACTCAGAGAGCATCTACAGGAATGATACATGTGGATTTGTATACAAAATAACAAATCAAAGGGTAAATGCTACCCCAATATGACCAAACTCATTCTAATGTCCTTTATTAATAATGATCTGCCCTTTAAAACTAAACATAGAACACCTGCATTTCATTTTTCATAACGACCATTGATCCGGTACGGTAAGAAAGTAACTCGTCATGGCTTTCCGGAACCTTCTTTTGTACTGCTTCGGAGAAATTATCGTTGGCGACGCGTTCTTGGGCCCGCCTAGAATCCCCGACGCTTTTACCCATGTTTCGAGCTGTTTGTCCCATGTATACTGTCGCATGAAATCGATGATCCCGAGAACCAATTCTTTACTCCCTTCATCCACTCCAACCAATAGAGAATAATCCATCACGTCGATCGACTGCATAAAATGTACAACTTTCTATGAATATATGTGTTTATGGTCATAAAAGACCTTTTCGTGCTAGTTTTATGGAATATGTGTTCACAAACTGTTCATGAATACTTACCGAACAAGATTTTATGTTCATGTCCGTTTGTTAAGGAAATGAACGAGTTCATGTTCGTTTGTTAGTTTTAGGCAAAGAACGCAAACGAACGTTCATGAACGCAAACGAACGTTCATGAACACAAACAAACGTTCATGAGCAGAATATATAATAAACTTATAGTTATTATATATTTTGTTTGTTGGAATTTTGAAGCAAACTAAAAACACTAATAAACTATCGAACACGTTACCGAACGTTCACGAATATAAATGAACGAACGAACGCGGTCTTTGTTCATGTTCGTTCTTTAAACTAAACGAACGAAATTTCTTGTTTGTGTTTGTTCATTTAACTAAACGAACGAAATTTCTTGTTTCGTAAACTGTTCGTTGAACGTTCGGTTCGTTTGCAGTCCTAAGCATAATACAACTACGAAAATTTTAAACCACAATTTTTAAAACTATTAAGGCGGAAAGATGATACCGCTAAGAAGGATGTGTCGTTCCAAACGGCTCTTTCGAGATTCCTCTTAGCTTTGCTTCCAAGAAAGAGCGGATTGGTCCGCAAGGCTTCCAATAAGTTCATATCGAGCATCGTTCCCGTAATATCCGAGTTATAACGTGATCTCGCAGATCCTTTTAGATCATAAACTCGCGATATATTTTTCTTGAAAAACAAATTCTCCATCACCATCACAATCGATTTCGATTCTTTCCCGCCTCTCAAATGCTTCACATTAACCTATCATCGTTACAATAACATCGTTAAAATTAGCTTTCAAACAAGTTAACAAACAAACAAAAAGTCAAACTATAAGTCAACCTGATAAATGCCGACGATTTTAGCAAGACAAGTCGGACTCCCGGTGTTTAGCGAATCGGTCAGGTATTTAAAATACTGCGGTGCAAATTCCTCGAACGAATCCAGCTCGGTTTTAGTGACACCCTTGATTAAAAACCGATCGTCTAATGATTTCGCAAAATCTGCACCGCTTTTACCTCCTTGTGCCATCCATTTCTTGCATCGGCTCAACGAACGCATGTAATCAGTTTCACTAGGGCAGCATTTCTTTCTAAGACCGTCAAACTGCTTAGCGAAATAACACGTCACTGAGAATTTGACTTTTCCACCAGGTCCCGATTCATCCTCGAACTGAATCGTTAAGTGATGAGAGCTTTTCGGCTCAGAAAACAACGACCCCATTGTCGTTGACGTTTCTTCTGACCCGTAACTACTATACGGCATGTAGTCAAAATCATTATTAGACCCAAAAGACTGCCAAGCAGAAAGCTTTGAAGCTACGGAATGCTGTTTATGTAGATGCGGTTTATTGGTAAACCAAGCTTCGTATTCCTTTGAAGCAAGGGCGTACGATATTATGCTTGTGGGCTCATTTTCGTAAACGGCAATCACCACGTTTTGACCACGGATCAAACGAGCCCCGTCAGGGAGAGGTGACATTCGAGAAATGAATAACTGTTTCGTCCTCCACAAGAAATCCAACTTCGGATCTTCATTCGGGATGACTTGTGAGTAACTCCGTTGTATGTTATCGTTGACTTTGACTTTTGACATGTGGGTATAATTTCTTGAGTCTTGATACCTCATTCTTTCTTGTAAAGTCATTGCGGAATCAAACGAATAAACCCGAGCAGGCGTGGAAATCAACCGTCTAATTTGTTGATTCTCGGGTCGGGTCAACGGGCCGGTCCATGCAGAGTCGATCTTGTCGGATAAAAACGATGCGTTACATTCACTAAATTGATCATTAGAGATCGAATTCACGTCAATTTGATTGGATTCGCCAGTCTCTTCCTTCGAGTCAACTTGATCGGATTCGGAGTCATCAGATGCATGACTATGGTCAACGATAACTTCAAGAGTCGAATAAGCTCTTCGGTGTTTGACTTCGAAACTAGAATTCCTTTTAAAGATGGAATTAAGAGACTCGAGCCGTTGATCCCAAACATGCAAATCGATCATGAGCGAATGTCTCAAACGGTTAAGTTCGAGAACATCGATTTCCGCCACACTTTCGCCACAAGGTTGAAGCAATTCCTAGTTCATGCATCACGACATAAGTGATTAATAATTAATAAATAACATAAGACAACAATCAAATATATAATTTTTAAAAATAGTTTTGCTTACTATGTATACATCTCTTTCTTTGATCAAATCTTTATTAAACTCCTCGATTTGTTTATTTAACTCGTCGGTATCCGAAGCTGCATGCCCACCA
This sequence comes from Helianthus tuberosus, assembly GCA_030545235.1. Taxonomy (NCBI): domain Eukaryota; kingdom Viridiplantae; phylum Streptophyta; class Magnoliopsida; order Asterales; family Asteraceae; genus Helianthus; species Helianthus tuberosus. Next base: position 199,694,767 of record CM060447.1, read on the forward strand.
TGAGAACTACTCTTATGTTTCGTCTCATGTAATACATCGGATATCTCACCATACAACGCTTTCGTCTTGTTTAAAAGCTCAGTTACTTCTTTCTTTAACCAACCCTGTTGAACGTGGCCACTAAACTGTAGTACAGATGGCGGCAACCGAACGGAAAGAATATCAATCGGAGAGTAGCGGAAAAACACCACCGTACTCCCCAACCTGTAGGTCAAATACAAGCTAAAAGTTAAACACATTTGCATACAAAGTTACAAATATGTATATACGTATATAATGTTGGATATAATTATTTTACCCGTAGAAACGAAGGCAGTCTCGTTGAAGAGAATGACCGCATCCCGCAATGCGATTAGCGGTTGAGTGATTTGAAAAACTAAGTTCTAGAAATTTCCCGAAAGAGAGACCCCATGCGGCGTCAGACATAACAACCCTAGGGGTCGCGGGTGGGACACCGTTTATAGGGGAACATCGGAGACACCTGTGCCACATCCATATCTTTCCGTCTTTCTCCCCGGGTAGGTTCAGAGATGGAAGTCGTTTGACGTTAATTGTTAAGTTCCCCTGTGGGTGAGTGTAGCATATCACATGGGCTTCGGCTGGTTTGTCGCAAGATCGACACGATGAAGCCTGAATGAAAAATCCCATGTCAAATCCAACCGTCAAAGATTCGAGGATTCAATCTTTTTATTAATAACAAAAGCACGAATAAGTTTTTGTTATACTGCATATATATATAGGGTCGGGTTCAATGGGGATCAGTGCATTCAACATGTTAAATAAATCATAAAACTTCAATTTAACATGTTAAACATTAAATTTTTCAAAAAAAAAAAAAAATTGGAGCTTTTGCATTTAACATGTTAAAAATTATATTCTTCAAATTTTTTTGGAGCTTTTGTATATAATACATGTAGAATTCTGCCTTCTTTAAAAAATCAAAAAAAAATTAAAAAAATGCTTAGAAAACAATTAAAGAAGGTAAAAAAAATTACAAAAATGAATTTTTATTGGAATAGCTTCTACACATCTTTATATGCACTCCAACTGGACTCAATCTAGTAGCATTGGAACCGACTCGTCGAACCATGCATCAAGAATCAAAGGATTTAAAGGACAATGTCAAGGGTAAAGTTCCAATCTATTTTAATAACAAATGCAGTACAAATAAATAACTTGTTATTAACTTTTACCTGATCAAAAAGATCATCTTGGAGGTATCTCCCGAGCGGTTTATCAAAGCAGCCATAGAATTTTATCCGCAAGAGTCTTGATCGTTCACATACATTACCATTTAACACACATCGGCTAGAAAACGACACTAAAATGCTCTGATTATTGTCTGTCGCTGAATAATATTCATTTGAGTCCTCGTTTACTTCAATTCTTTCGGTTGATTCACATGATACTACTTCTTCCACAGTAAGGGGGCTAGATACATCATTTATATTCATCATCATCATACGATTGTCAGTATCCGCATCATGTTCTTCAGATTTTGGAGAGTTGGTAACATCTGAGGGCTTAATACTCATTTTAGGTAAAGTAGCACCCTCATCAGCCAAAAAAGAAGTTTCGAGTGATAGATGATAAGCGGCGAATACGGCATACTGAACAACGTGTTTAACTTTCTTTAGTTCTTCCCGACTTGCGCCTTTTAGCAAGACCTACACAACACATTGAAAGTATATATTAAAAAAAATCAACCAAAATCAAATCATTTATTTTTTAATGGGTCAATTTCTGTTAACTTTAATACCAATGTTTTCAAAACTGGACCGGACGTCGAACCAGTCTACTGGTCGGGTCGGGTCGGGCCGGTCTGACCGGTCGACCCGGATGTAAGAACCGGGTGATGACGTAAATTTTATAAAAATAAATCGGGTAAAACTGAATTTTTATAATAAAAATCTGGCTCAACCCCCAAAACGGGTATGATAGGGTGAACCGGTCCGGTCCAGTTTTCAAAACATTGATTATAACAATATATCTATTGTAATCATATTTAACAAACTAATTATATACTAAAAATGAGAGTTGAAATTGTTACCGTGCAACCCAACCGCCTAGGGCAACCATCAAAAAACATGAACGTCTTGGACGGTTTCTTGGTGGACTGACCAGCCGTTTCATGGTGTTCGGTGAACTTTTCTAATCGGAAAAGCTCACACTGGCCCAATCGTGTGGTGCAGATCTTATCTACAGATGGGGTTATAGGTGCACCTGTACACCTGGCTATACGCTCTAACAAAGGGCGTTTGATATTCGAAACCAATGAGATTTCTTTGGCTAAAAGATACTCTTGTGCATATGACGATACACTTTTTTCCACTAGTAGCACATTTGGACGACGAGCCTCGATTCTTGAAACAATCATCTTCAAATGATCCATTTCCTGTTTTAATGTCGTGATATTACGTAAATAATGTAATTTTGCATTCACGTTTGACAAACTAAGTGTTTACAAGATCGACAAATTTACGACATGAAGTGTTTCGATTCAATCACCCCCCCCCCCCGACCCTTGCCAAAAGTTACCATTTTTGACCCATTACCCAAAACCCCAACGAACCCATTTTGCCGCCTTTGTTAATAACGAACCTGCTGCAGTAGAGTCTCGATAGATGCGAGCTGATTATGAGCACGCTGATACTCGAGTGCACCGCCTAAAATAAGCAAACGAGGGTTCTTGTACTGCGAAGTCATGCGTTTATGCTTTATGTTTTTTGTACAAACTACTCCTTTAACAAACATACTGCATAGCAAAAAAAAAAGTTTAAACGCTATGTTAGCTTTCTATTTAAGGAAAGAATCAAGACTAGGGCTGCAAACGAACCGAACATTCAGTGAACAGTTCGGCGGGAAGTTCGTTTGTGCTTGTTCGTTTAATAAATCAACAAACACGAACAAGAAATTACATGAACAGAGGCCGCGTTCGTTCATTTATGTTTGTGAACGTTCGGTGACGTGTTTGATAGTTCATTAGTGTTTTTAGTTTTTATACTTGACTGAAAAACTTCAAAATCTCGACAAAAAATATTTAATAATTATCAATGTATTATATATTTTGTTCATGAATGCTTGTTTGTTTGTTTGTTTCCATTTGTGTTCATGAACGTTCGTTGGCGCTTGTTGTCTATAAATTAACAAACAAACACGAACATAATATCCCGTTCGGTAAATGTTCATGAACAGTTCGCGAACACATATATTTCCTTAAGAAACGAACACGAACAAGGTCTTGTTCATGTTCGTTTCGGTTACCTTTCATCAAGACTCCGAGAATTTTTTTTGGTTACCTTTCATCGGGACTTCCGGAAGCTATACATTTAATCTTTACATAATCTCCAGGATCCATACTACCACCTCTGCTAGTATCCGGTTTCACGAAATTAGCAGCTTGCCATGCTAAAGACGTTATGATATCGAGCCAATCATCTCCTGCCACATCTTCAGATTGCAATAGTTGCGATACAAGAGCCCGAAAATGACCCTGAACCACGTTTTCCAACGGTTTCTTATGCTCGAAACTTTTACTATTTTCCGAAAGAACGCTCATAAGGGTATCACTCGAGGAAAAAACATCCCCCGGTGGGCCCATTTCGTCGTCATAGTCAGCGTACGAGAAGAAACCAGTTTCTTCATCGTGTAACGGCAGAGGAAACCAAATAAGACCGTTGTTTTCAAGATCCAACGGCTCGTATTGGTCCCTAAATGTCGACAAATCGTCGTTAGTGATAGTAGTACTATTAGGTTCTTTGGGCCCGTTTTGATGGCTTTTTAAAACAGCCACCAATGGTTCATGGTCGTAAGAACCATCGGTCAGAGACCGAGGAGTTTCCTGCTCGTCGGGCTGTACAGAATGGCTAAGTCTAGTGGACGTAAAGCGGGTCCTACACGGGCTGTCTGATGGACTCGAATCAACCGACATGAAACTGTAAAAGTCATGTCGGGCATTGACACTGCTTGATTCGACATCTGATGAGTCGATACTATACGGGCTGATGATGCTTTTTGACGAATATTCTCCTTCGTCTTCATCACTCCTGCAGTTAAACCGAAATAAGATAAATCAAATAATTATTTTTGTTTAAAGTTAATCAGATTATCGATTTGGGTATCAAGGCAATAAGAATTACAAATGTTTTTCGACAAATGACAAATATTTTCGACGACTTGTAGATATTTTCGACGAATTACAGATATTTTCGTCGAGTTACATATATTTTTTGACAAATTGCAAGTTATTCGGCGAATTACAAATATTTTCGGAGTTACAAATATTTTCGATGAATTACAAATGTTTTTCGACGAATCACAAATATTTTTGATGAATTGTGATGCATTTTGATATTATTCATGGCAAAAGTTCCATAATACCATCAAAATGTCCAAATATAGAAACCATGATCAAATTCAATCAAATATACAAAAAAAAAACATATTTGATCAAATAAACAAAAAACTATACCTGATCGCGGAGCGGTATACGGATACTGCTTTAAGACTTGACCCATCAAATCTCTCACCCGAATAATTTGGTGAAGCAGGTTCGGGGCTTTGTCGGGGCGAATCACAAGGATGAATTTTAAGACTAAACTTGCCTCCAAATTTTTGTTTAATTTCAAAACCGGAACAAAACTTGCAAGATCGGATACTTTTCGACTCAACCACAAAATATCCACAGCCTTCCACACAACTCTCGCAAAACAAACGGCTGCACCGTTCACACGAATAACCAACGCAAGACTCCGAAACCCCCAATTCACACCCACAACACATGGTTTGACTTTGACCACCCTCAGCCATTTTGACTTCACCAGATAAAGAACTTATACCACTTATCCCCCAATTAACCCAAGATCCAACTTTTGAAATCAAATCTAGTAGTGAATTAACAGGCACTCCCATCAAATATCGAAACCGCTAATCGAAAACTCGTATAAAAACCCGAATTCTGGTTATAGTTATATGATTATATCCTATGTCAAGACTGTCAATCAACTAACAAATTTATACCTCTATAGAACCCAAAAACTGGAAAAACAAATTGGGCTTTTTTGCAAATATTAAGGATGTTTAACAGATTAACAGATAAACAGTTTAACAGCCCTATGAAACTATATGATGTTTTTTTTTTCTTTTGTAAATGGAAAGATTCAAGAAAGGAACAAAAAGGTCTCCTTGAAATCAGAAAACATCTCAACTAAGAAATGTATTTACACCAAAAAAAAAAGTATTTTTTTTATAAATATATTGTAACAATATTGTAAAATTATTGTGAAAATATTATAAAAATATTAAAAATCCCCAAGAACAAAGAACAAACCCTAACTAGCTAACCAATCCCAGAATCATCAACAACATCAGAATCAACAAACCCCAGATGGAACATCAACCAAACAAGATCCAGAACTCAACAAGATTCAAAAAAGATGAAAACTTGATGCAAAAGTTGAAAACTTTATGCCAAATTTCAACTAGTAAAGCATGAAATCAAGCAATAATAAGAAGATGAAAATGAACTTAAAGAACACAGAGGATGATGATGAAAAGTATGAAGAGATAGAGTACGGAATTAGTTCCCTTTCTAATGGAAGATGAAGATGAAGAAATTAGGGCTCGAATCTCCATGTGAAATCCAATGAGTTTCAACACTTTTTCTTCTTGCTTTTTTCCCGAATTTTTCGGCAATGCTTTCATTTTTTTCCTCTACTCAACTATGATTAAAATATGGTAGATTAATACCCATTATTGTATTATGTATTGTTGTTGTATTTTTTTTTTTTTGTCTGCAATTTTTTTGGTGTGTTTGAAACCCTAGTTTTTCTCTCTATTTTTTAGACTGTCTTAATCTTGAGAGAATCTTTAACCATGGTTTTGTAATGAGACCAGTCTTGGAAAGTGATAACTTTGCCTTTTTTGAACTTTTGCTTTACCCCCTTTAAGTATTTGCAAAGTTGTGTATATCGTCCTCGTTTATCTTGTTTAGAAGCGTATTTGGTATGGATGATTAGAGCTGGTTTGATCACGATTATTATAACGATAAGTTGTATGTGATAGAAAACATGTTTTGGGTTACTTTTACTTTACCCCCCCCCCCCCCCCCGTCTTTGCAAAGTCGTGTATCTCGCCCTGTTTATTGTTTTTAAGCGTGGTTGGTATGAATTATTAGAGTTGGTATATTCACGATTACGATAATGATAAGTTGTATGTGATAAAAAAACACGTTTCCGGTTACTTTTACTTTACCCCCTTAAGTTTTTGCAAAGTCGTGTATCTCGCCTTGTTTATTGTTTATAAGGCATGGCAGTATAGATGATAAGAGTTGGTATGTTCACGATTACTATAATGATAAGTTGTATGTAATAAAAAAACACGTTTCCGATTACTTTTACTTTAGCCCCTTAAGTATTTGCAAAGTCATGTATTTCGCCCCGTTTATTGTTTAGATATTAAGAGTTGGTATGTTCATGATTCTTATAATGATAAGTTATGTGTAATAAAAAACATGTTTCGGGTTACATGTACTATACCCCCCCCCCCCCCCCCCTATAAGTCTTTGCAAAATTGTGTATCTCATCATTTGTCTTTTAAAAGTCATATAAATATGCGGGGATTGCGATAATGATCGAGGATTTTTTTAATAGATTTTATTAAGTTGTATGTAATAATAAAAGCAATGTTTTGGGTTGCTTTTAATTGGTTGGTTCATTTAACGTTTATACTCTCGGCTATTTTTATATCATTTATTTGGCATTCTCGATTATATGTGATGTAACCTAATCCTAAATCAACTAAATCGTGATGTGTTTTAAGTTGCCTATGTCGATATCGAGTTTTGATTTATAATGTATAATAAACTGTAAATGTGAATGTGATAACAATTATATTTCATTGAATTTAGGTTTTTGATCTTCTAAAAAAATATTTTGCTAACAATATAGTCTAATATGTCACACAATGTACCGTCTAGACCCTAGAATATAACTTATAGGCTAGTAGGTAATAAGCATTCAATGTGTCTTTTGCTTGAAAAGTATTTTTCATGTTTACCATTTCAGTAAGTCTATTTTTCAACAATGGCGTATGAAAATATTATGAATAAAGTATAAAATTAAATGGATGGTTTTTTTTTTGTGTGAAAACTGTTTATAAACACTTATAGCATTTGATCTTTGTGTATCAGACGTTTTTCCATATACGCATTTACTCTTCATTATTTTAATTAAGTTTAAATTGTGTATGCAAACCATATTTTCTTTTATCAAGGTAACGATAATGTTCGAGTTATAACAACTTTGCCTATGATGTGATAAAAATGTAACCAATTTTCGGTTCTTACTTTGTAAGTGTACATCAGTCATAGTAATTATTCACAAATTTTTATCGAATTCAAATAATAAATTTATTTAACGTTTCAATCGATCTGTAAATAAAGACATGTCATGTGCATAGACTACCACAACATCAACTACACAAAGAACCTCTTAATGTTAAACTTGCAACATTTTGTAGCTTCCCAATTAGTTATTTGTCATTTAATAGTTGCTAAAAGTGCAGGGGTCTTAACTAAAATTTGGAATACTTGAGGCCCTTCTTTATAAAAAACAACCATTGGACTCACTTGTTTGGTATGGTGCCATTAATATAGAATTTAAAGTAATATGTCTGCCCAGTCAGCAAGAGGCAGCAGAATTCTGGCTTGATTTTGATTGGCTGCTCATTGATTTTAAAGCTGCAAGCAACTTTTCTTAAATTTATTAATGTGAATATATAAATATATAATATTATTTTTGTAACATAAAATTAAAAACTCATAAATCATAATCAATGTATACCAAATACTAAGACGTGCGTGCATTTTCTTCAATCTTTACATTAAATACGTAATAATATACATTTTATATTAATAACTATAACTTTAATTTGATTACTTAACAATTTAATAGCATATAAAGAAGATTAACTTGTGAAGAAAACCCATGTGAAATGCACATGGAGGACTTTTTTTTCATCCCAAAATACAATGTGCTTTTATAGCATATCTAGAATTAAAACAATGGAAAAATTACAAGTCACATTAAACTAGAGCATAAATTACCTCATACGGAAAACTTTTTCTTATTTTTTTATTATCATACTTAACAAGTAAAATAGTTTGGTATATATCGTAATTTTGTTGTTTGTGTGCTACAAAAGATCATTGATAATAATAAAAATAACAATTAACAACAATAACAATAACAATAATAATAATACAACTTATACATCAAATAATATAAATCATATTATACTCATCTACATGCATAAAACATATTTTTGGTATTTGTATTCGTGACCTCTGCTCTAATTTTATAGATTCACTTAACAGACAAGCAAACATATACAACCTCGTAGATTTTACATAACAATCAAAATGCATAAAATTAGGGGCGGACCTAGGTCGGCTGGGTAAGCGCACGTACACCTTGAAAAAAAAAGATTAATATATCTTATAGGCAAAATTTTCGATCGTCCCCTTGAAGGTAAGGTTAAACCCCTCGTTGGGCGCACACCCAAAAAATAATTTTTGGATCCGCTACTGCATAAAATAATATTAGATTCCGGGTATCAAATGACGCTAGGTTTCATAACGATATTATAAGATATAAATCATTTTATCTGTAAATAAGAAATAGTGGATGGTGATTAAACCGAGACCTCTACATTATGCTTCATATTCGTTTGCAAAATTATTTAAAAGTGTTATATAAAGAAATGATAATTAAAATCACTATAGATTATATTCTTGGTGTTTGAAAATGGGGAGAACAATCCAAGAAACATGAAGGAGTCACTATCAATATTATGAGTTTGATGAATCATACAGGAATATAATACCGAAAGCTATAAAATTATTTGATTAATCCATCTAAAGGTTGACATCATCTTTTATTTTTATTTGCATTTATATTGTTTCATATAATTAAATAACTAGGGAATAAGTCACCTCCATGCCTCAGTTAATATTTAGTATTCATATAAAAAAAATACTGTATAATCCATGCCAACAACTAACAAAAAAAGACGACCAGAAAAAGAAAACAGACATGAACTATCTTTTTTTTCAAGGTGACTTTCTATGTACTGGACCTATTGGTCACCGAGTTCATGTCGAAGACAATCCCCCGTCAGCCCCGCACTCTCGGACACGATGTTCGATCGGGGCCCGGCCGCCGCGCAAGCTGACTTCCGCCCGGAAACCATACTGCCCCCACACTAGAGACTCGCTGGGGTAACAGCTGGGTAAAACCGGGTTGCCCTCAAGACCGCACCATGCCTCGGTAGGATACGATCCATCATTGGGACGTCCCACCCCCCGTATGCAACACCCGGGAGTCGAACCGGCGACCTCCAAGGAGGAAGCCGGCCCAACCCAAACCACATGGGATTGCCAAGTGAGCTAGGGGGCGGGATAGACATGACCTATCCTATCTAGTTCAAAGTCATCAAAGCCACCAAATGATGATGTAAAATGTTTTTTTTTTAAGGAAAGCATGTAAAGACCCGAATTTTATTTTGTATATATACATATAGCAATTGATTGTTTTCTTTTTCTTTCGAGTTAAATGTCATTTTAGTCCATGTGTTTTTGGTCATTTTCTCGGTTTAGTCCAAATATTTCATTTTTCATTTGTGGGTCCAAAAAGGTTTCACCGTTGCCATTTTAGTCCACTGGGTTAACTTCATCCATTTTTTATGTTAACGAGAAGAACAATTTGGTCATTTTATATGTAATTCTGTTAATTAGAAGTGGCAAGTCGACCATATAAAATGACCGAATTGCCCTTCTCGTTAACATAAAAAATGGATGAAGTTAACACAGTGGACTACAATGGCAACGGTGAAACCTTTTGGGACCCATAAGCGAAAAATGAAACCTTTTAACTAAACTCGAAAAATGGTCCAAACCACAGGGACTAAAATGACATTTAACTCTTTTCTTTCTGTACACGAACTACTAGAAAAAAAACTTTTACTGACGCTAATTGCATGTCATAAAAGGGTATATATGAAACACAAAAGTGTGTAAGGAAGCCTTTAGTTACATAACTTTTTTTATAATGAAATTGTATAAAATAATTGTAAGTAGTGTGTTGATCATTTAACGATATAGTCGGGTAAGCAGTTTTGTAACCGTCTTTTATATCACACCTAAAACAAAAGATATAAGTGATTATGCGATTCTCGCAGCTCGCATCATATTTTCCTTAAAATAAACTCCAATATATATAATGTAAGGATCAAATACAAATAAATTTTGTGGTGAAAAGCGTACAAAGCAAAGAAAAAAGCATTTAGTGGTATTTTTGTAGATAGTGTAATTACGCTACAACAACACTGAACTAGAGTATTATCCTACATATACATTTACCAAGTTAGGGGAATAGTGCCAGGCAGCTTGCCTGGCACTTCCATATTGGACCAACCTATTTTTAATTTAATTTTATTCCCAGTTTAAAATTACGCTTTCATCATTCGTTTAAAATTACGCTTTTGCCCCAGCTCAAATTAAAATTATAATTTTGCCCCTAGCTCAAAATTACGCTTTTGCCCTCGAGTCAAAAACTCATTTTTAATTTTGTTCCCAGTTTAAAATTACGGTTTCGCTCTCCGTTTAAAATTACGTTTTTACTCCCAGATCAAAATAAAATGTCGTTTTTCCCTCTAGCTCAAAATTACGATTATGCCATCGTCTCAAAATTACGTTTTTGCTCACAGTTCAAATATTTTCAAGTTGAGGGAATAGTGCCAGGCAGCTTGCCTGGCACTTCCCTATTGGACCAACCCATTTTTTATTTAATTTTATTCCCAGTTTAAAATTGCGCTTTCGTCCTTCGTTTAAATTTTCGTTTTTGCCCCCAGCTCAAAATAAAATTATAATTTTGCCCCTAGCTCAAAATTACACTTTTGCCCTCGGTTCAAAAACTATTTTTTAATTTTGTTCCCAGTTTAAAATTACGGTTTCGCCCTCCGTTTAAAATTACGTTTTTGCCATCAGTTCAAAATAAAATGTTGTTTTTTCCTCTAGCTCAAAATTACGATTCTGCCATGAGCTCAAAATTACGTTTTTACCCACACTTCAAAATAAAATTATGTTTTCCCCCGTAGCTCAAAATTATGATTTTCCTCTCAGTTTAAAATTATAATTTCGCCTCCAGTTCAAAATATAATTACGATTTTGCCCTCTGTACAGACATACATGTTATGAGAGAGAAATATTCGACTTATTGCCCCGCAACGCGGGCGGGGCAAAAACTAGTTAATAATTAAATTACAGTTTCCATGTAGTATGATAAATAGTATAATTACCCTATAACAATATTAATTAAACTAGAAAAAAAAATTACGCTACAGTTTTCAACCTATATAAAATTGTATAACCCACGTAGCAACTAGCAAGCACCGTAAGTCCGTAAGGGTGTAGGGAGTGGTTAAACACTTTGGAGTGGCAAACCAAAAAACGACCAATTAGAGTGCGCCATGTCAATCAGTCAAAAGTGTTTAAACTTTGGTGAAAAGTGTTGGCAATGGTTTAGACACTTGGTGAAGTGGTAAACTTAAAAAAAAAAGGAAAAGGTGTGATTGTTTGAGAGATGGCATGGACCCCACTAGGGGTGTTCACGATCCGATCCGATCCGATCGAGGGTCTGCTCATGCTCGGATTGAATTACAACCGATCCGATCCGAGCGGATCAAATTTGTAAAACCGATCGCAAAAGTGATGCTCATGCTCGGATTGAATTTGAATCGATCGGCTCGGTTTTGAATCGATCGGCTCGGTTTCGCTCGGTTTTTATCAAATCCTAAAAAAAATCAAGCGGATCGTTTTCGCTCGATTGAATAATAAGGCTTCGTTCAACAAAAACAAATTCTAACTTAAAGTGCGAATAAAAAAGCAACACAAAATAAAGTGCGAATAGAAACGAAACATAACAGAAACCAACTGGTTACCAAAAACGATTTAACATATAAACAGAAATAATCTGCTAAACATACAGAAACAATCTGCTTAACATAACAAACAGAAACATAACAGACGATTAGACTGAAGTTATACGACTGAACGATTTAACATACCAAACGATTTAGACGAACTGTTGCAGATTGAAGACCGTCCGACGAACAATTGCAGATTGAAGACCGGAGATTGAAGACCGCTCAGTTTGTGTCGGAGACTAGAGAGCGAAACACAGGAGCGGCGACTGAATTGTGAGTGAATACTGAATACTCTTTTGAATAGGATTTAGGGTTAGATACTTAGATTGAATGTGATTTGGGCTTTTAATTTTTTTTTGGGCTATTATATTTTTTGGGTTTTTAATCTATAAAATCTATAATATAAATATATATATTAATTATTAATAAAAATAATTCGATCGAAACCGAGCGATCGACGAGCGAGCGGAGCTATGCTCATGCTCGGATTGAATTTGAATCGAACCGATCCGATCGGCTCATTTACAAACCGAGCGGAAATCGAACGAGCATTTTTCGAGCATTTTTCGAGCGATCTTCGATCGTCGAGCAGTTTGGACAGCCCTAGACCCCACCCACACACCCCCTCTCTCTCCTTCCTCCCCTCACCGAATCGTCAAGCCACCACCGATTTGGTAAACTTTGAGTGGCAAACTAGTGTTGGCGGTGGTGTTTACCACTCGGTAAAGTGGTTTGCCACCCTTTACCGATTACCACTCCGGACACCCTAACACTAGACCGATATCTCATAAATAATCATTATTTTATTAACTTTCATATTAAATTTTATTCATGCTTAAATTTGTCAATGGAATCGAATATTTTTGTTGTTGACATGCGTGTATCCTAGTAATAGATAAGGGAAAATGAATGTTACAACTTACGACTAAAACAATTTCGTGTGTATTATATTGTAAGTTGCTACTTGCACATAAAACTTTTTTTAGAAGCAAGAATCTTATCATGTTAGAAATTTTAGTGTAATCGAGATTGATTTGGTGATCAAAGTGAATAATAATGCACATCAACCAAGTTAGGAGGTGCAAGAATACACACTTGTTTGAGTTATTATAATTCGAAAAAATTTAGTTTAATTAAATTGTCTTAATAAAATTGCATTAGAAAATTTTATTTTCTGGAAAATCCCATAATTTCGAAACATCAAAATTATGGCAGTTTGTGGCAGTTATGTATTAAATTTGAGATAACTGCCTAATGACAGTTAATCACCCCCAACCCATAAATTCGTAGACAAGTTTTGATAAGTTTTTTCCTGCTTCAGACAATTTTCGCATACAGACATACCCTGGTTCAATTTCTCGAAAATTAGAGTTGTGTCCGATTAAATTATTCGGGTGAACCACCGAAATAATTTGATCTGAGAGTGACTACACGTCTCTCTGATCATCCGGTAATCTGAAAATTCCCCAACATGTCATACAACTTAAATTTATATATATACATGGTTGTAAAACAAGGTTTCCAAGGCCGACTACTCCCGAGTAGTCGCTACAAGGCAGGCTGCCGAGACGACTTTCTTTGACTATGCCTAATTACTCGGAGTCGGTCAAACGCGGTCAACCTCGGCCAGAATTGGATCTAGTAGGTCAATTCGGGCATAGTTTGACTTAAATAATAATAAAACATAATTTCAATGCCTATCATATTAAAGAATGAATATCATTTTCACGTATTTTGTTATAAATATTAGTAAATTTGTGTTATTTGACATATATTTAATCTCCAAAAAGTAATTTCTTTATAATTTAACATGTCCGAGTACTCCCCGAGTACTCTCCGCGTACACCGAGTACTCTCAACTCCCCGGTCGCCCGACTAGGGAGCGCCTAGCGACTTTTGCAACCATGTATATATATATAATGTAAGTATCTGAAGAAAACTCATTTAATCTAGAAAACTTGAGAAACCTGGATTGTGTGGTATCGGTATTTTGAGGGTCGGTATTGGTATTATACCGATACCGTACCGATACCGAAAATGCCAAAAAATGGATACCGATCGGGATACCGAAAAAATTCAGTATCGGTATTTCGGGATCAGGATCGGTATGGGATTGGTATTCGGTGGCATATGCTCATCCCTAATCCACATCATATATTTAAAACACATGTTCAAAGGGCAATTTTATAATTTATTCAAGCCATCACTTCACCCCTTTCCTATCCCATCAACTCACCTTTATTACACATCAACCAATCACCTTACAATTACATATCATTCATTTCTTTCTTCCTCTTTCATCATTTCTTCCTCACAATCAGGCTATACCCCACTAAATTGTTTTTTTTTTATTCTACTGTATACATATAATTTAATTGGGAATTACAATAGATATCACTCTCGGTGAATTGGTTGATTACTTAATAAGGTCTAGATTTACAAAAGTGGCCACGAGTTGAAAATTTCTCCTAAGATTTTTTTTCAACCATTTATTTTCATAGTTATATATCAAAGGTGGTGCGACTCCTTGCGCCTCGCAGACAAAAAAGTAACGAGTGAGCCAGTATGATTATTAATTTGAAAGAGCTCAAGTAATATCAAAAAGTACGCAATGTTTTTCAATACTTTATTCAATCAACTGGGGCTATATATAGCCTACAAGAAAAACGACTCAAACAGAAAAAATAGGAACTAATAAAACAAATACGACTTATTCAGATGAAACGTTCCAACATGAACGTTGACGCAACTGACTCCTAAGACTTAGGCCAAATAGTCGTTATTCAAAGATAGACTCCAACATTGCCTCCCCTAAACTGAAAATGCATCAAACATTCAGTTTATCTTCTAGATTTACAACTCCAAGCAACCCTCTTAGTTTGACAAAAGTTTCCAGCTTCAATGGTTTGGTCATGATATCCGCCACTTGATCTTCAGTTTTGCAGAATACCAGCTTCACCATTTCTTGATTAACTAAATCTCTTAAATAATGAAAGCGAACATCAATATGCTTCGTCCTTCGATGCATTACCGGGTTCTTTGACAGCTTTATGGTGGAACTGTTATCACAAAATACCTCCAACGCTCCAGCATACTTTTCATTTAAGTCTTCCAGCAACGCTCTTAACCACATACAATGACAAGCACATGCAGTTGCTGCAACATATTCAGCCTCGGTTGAAGAGAGAGTAATTATTCCTTGCTTTCTGGAACTCCAACACGTAGCCGTATTGCTAAATAAGCAAACATACCCCGAAGTGCATCGCCTATCCTCAGTGTCTCTAGCATAGTCACTGTCTGTGTAAACCTGTAACTTAGCAGCTGAATTCCTTTCATACCACAGTCCATACATGAATGTTCCCTTCAAATATCTTAGTACTCTTTTTGCAATCTGCAGATGCTCTTCTTTTGGTCTGGCCATAAACCGTGAAAGCAAACACACAACATATGTCATATCAGGCCTTGTAACCGTGAGGTACATAAGACTTCCCACCAGCCTCTTGTATTCCGTTGCATCGACATCCCTTCCAACACCTGCTTTAGTGAGAATGGTACCAGGTACTATAGGATTCTTCACAGGGTTGTTATTCCACATTCTAAACCGCTACAACACTTCTTTTGCATACTGTTTTTGGCAAAGGTGAATACCAAATTTACTTTGATGAATTTCGACTCCCAAGAAGAACCGCATCTGAGCCAAATCTGTCATTTCAAACTCATGCTTCATGGATCTTTTGAATGTCTCACACATCAGACTATCATTCCCTGTATAGATAAGATCATATACATATAAGCTTACAATGAGAATCTTGTTCAAAATCTTCTTAACAAACAGCGTGTGATCATGACTGCTTTTTGTGAAACCTTCTCGCTTGAAATAGCTTTCAATTCGATGGAACCAGGCCCTTGGGGCCTGCTTTAACCCATATAAAGCCCTGTTTAATCGATAAACGTTTCCTTTTTCGCCCTTCTTGATAAACCCTTGCGGCTGCTCCACGTAAACTGTTTCTGTAAGCTCACCATTAAGGAACGCACTCTTGACGTCTAGTTGGAAAACCGCCCAATTCTGTTGTGCAACCACTGCTAGCAAAGTTCGTATTGTGTCCTATCTTTCCACGGGTGCAAAGACCTCTTCATAATCTACACCCTTCTTTTGTGCATACCCTTTCACCACAAGCCGAGCTTTATATTTGTCAACCTTCCCATCTTCATTTAGTTTGGTTTTATAGACCCACTTCACACCTATCGGCTTTATTTTTGTTGGACGTTCAACTAGTTCCCACGTATTATTTTGCTCAATGGCCTTCAATTCACATTCCATTGCTTCCTTCCACTTTGTTTCTTTGCAAGCTTCCTCAAAACATGTTGGATCTTCCATAGAGCTATAGAGTGCAAAGTCTGCTTCTTCATCAGACAACCCCTCGCCAGTTTCATAATCAGTCATCCAAGTTGGAGATTTTCGAGGTCTACTTGAATATTCTTCATGTGCAGACACAGAACTTGGAACAATATTAGAATCGTCATTTGCATCTAATTGTGTTTGGGTACCTGAGGTGTCTGAGTCATCAATGGAATTCTGAGGTAGTGATGTTTCTTCAGATATTTGAGGTTCAGCCACAGTTGCAATTTGATCAGATGGCATATTGTTACCTTCTCCATCCAGTACTATGAGCTCAGTTTCTTATTTGTTCCAAACCCATTGTCCTTCTTCTTCAAATATGACATCCCGACTGATAACAATTCTTCTTTTACTAGGATCATAAAGTCGATAGGCTTTCGATTCCGTGCTTACTCCTAGGAAAATGCATTTATAACTTCTATCATCCAGCTTTGTTCTCATCTGTGTGGGTATGGTATGTGAACATGCCCAATACAACCAAAGATTCAAAAATGTTCTACACTAGGTTTTACCCCAGTCCAACGCTCCTCTGGCACAAAATTTTCCATGGAACTTGTAATGCACCTGTTTAAGACATGAGCTGCCCAATTCGCAGCTTCTGGCCAAAACCATGTTGGCATCATTTTCTCAGCCAAAAAACACCGTACCATGTTCATGAGCTTTCTATTTCGACGTTCTGCAATACCGTTTTGTTGCGGGGTATAAGCGGATGTTAATTGCCTCTTAATACCATGGTTGTCACATAACTCTTTAAATGCTTTTGAAGTGAATTCTCCACCCCTGTCACTTCTCAAGCATTTAATCGTGTCTCCTGTCTCGTTCTCAACCAAAGCTTTAAACCTTTGAAAATTTTCTAAGCATTCTGCTTTTTTGACAAAAAATAGACCCAATTTTTCCGTGTAAAATCATCAATAAAAACGAGAATGTACCTTCTTCCACTAGGTGAAATTGGGTTGATGGGCCCACACAAATCAGTGTGAATTAGTTCCAGTTTTCTGGTTGCCCTCCATGTACTTCTCTTTGGAATTGGATCCCGTTGTTGCTTGCCAATGTTACAGACTTCACATACTTTCGACTGTCCCACCATACTTGGTAGCCCCTTAACCAACTACCTATACTGCATAGTTCTGATTACTTTATAGTTGACATGCCCATAACGTTTATGCCAAGTCTGAGTACTATTAACATTTCCAACCAGTAAGCAATTACTGGCAGGTGGCTTTACCAACCCATATACAATTAACATTCTATTCTTTGTGATGTGTGAGGTAATTATCAATCCTCGTATAGGATGATAGATTTTACACACATCCTCCTTAAACACAATAGTTAGCCCCTTTGCTTGCAATTGACCCACACTAAAGAGGTTTGAAGTTAACGCAGGGACATAATACACATTAGTAATCATATGAGTGATACCTGCTACTTCGATTCGAACATCTCCAATACCCTTTACAGCCAACCGATTGTCATTTCCTAGTTTTACCGTGTGACTGAAACTTTCATCTAGGTTTGCAAACCATGATTTGTTCCCTGTCATATGATTAGAGCATGCTGAATCCAAGAACCACATACCTTTAATCTCTGCCTCTGGAGCATCTGTTGTAGCCAAAAGTAACAAGTCTTCCCCTTCATCGAACGCAACATAGTTGACTGACTTCTCACCTCTTGGACATTCATATGAAAAATGCCCTAATTGGTGACATTTGTAGCATTCTATAGAAGCTTTGTCAAACTGGGTCTGACCTCGACCACGGCCGCGACCGCGACCTCTAAAAACTCTGCCACAGCCCCTGCCACGTCGACTGTTGGAATCACTTTCAGCCTTTAACACCTGATCATCATTAGGCTTCGCTTCACTGGTCTTGCGCCTCAATTTCTGCTCATGAACAAGTAACGAGCTTTGCAGTTCATCTACCAAAAGAGTGTCTATGTCTTTCGATTCTTCAATAGTACACACTACAAAGTTGAATCCCTCTGTCAATGAACGAAAGATTTTTTCGACAATCTTCACATCTGACATGTCTTCGCCGCAATTGCGCATGTCATTAGCCACAATCATCACTCGCCCAAAATACTCAGTCACGGTTTCTCCCTCTTTCATCTCTATGGTTTCGAAATCACGCCAGAGTCTCTGCAATTGAGCCCTTTTTACCCTAGCATTGCCATGGTACTTCACCTTCATGGCATCCGAGATGTGTTTTGCCATGTCTTTTTGAGTGATTGTCTTCAAAATACTCCTATCGATGGACTGGAACAAATAGTTTCTTGCCTTCAAATCCTTGAGCTTCATGGTTTCCAGGTTTGTACGTTGAGTGGGTGTTCTTTGTTCTCCTTCTCGATGTGACATCTGTACAAAATCCAGGTATCCGTACAATTAATTAACCATAATTAATGCTTAATGATTGTGTTAAATTTTCAATTAACTGCTTTCTGATTACTGTCTCATACATACATGTGCATCATACATTGTTTAATGTCATACCAATATTGCATGAAAGCTATACTGCCTTAAATGATGCATTAAGTATAGTTAGCATAGTTATCTGATAAATCAGGAAAATGTTGACAGAACTTAGCACATAGACAGACAATGCATAGAGACACAGAATGAGCCAGAAACTAAGTATTACACTAGTATAGTGTATAGAAAAGTAAGGATCACAAAACTGCCTTGCCAGTGATAGTTTAAGTGCCAGAAAGTGCCTAAAACTCACCCAAAGTGCAGAATTCAGCAAAAATCAGCAATTTAACACACTAATATTATGCAGAAATATGATTAAATGATCCTGAATGCTTTCCTAAGTGTCGGGAATTAAAAGCATCACAAAAAGATACATAAAGCACACTAAACTGCATAGTTTAGCACTTTAACGAACCAGTAACCAACCAAACAACCGGACACTACCCAAAACACCAAATTTACACTAGAAGCACTGTTTTAACATTTCCAAGCTAGTTATGGTCCCCGAACATCATAACACCTCCCAAAAATATCTAATAACTAGAACATGTAACTAATACTTGGATTTCAACTAATCATTAACCAAACTAGTTCAACCCTACTCTAGACCCCCCCCCCACCTATTTACGACCAACATATGGCCCACCAAGTTGATTTTATTTCAATTAAAAATTGGATCATGTTTCCTTGATTAGAACACATTACACAATGGATGAAGTCTTGAGTTTGGATTATAAGAAGGCACATTATGATCATCCTCTCATTCTCACACACACACTACTCTCCCTCTCTTGTGTTCTCGACCGAAGACCACCACCACCCTACCGCCACCTTCACTTCACTTCCACTCATTCTACATACTTACAAGAGTGCTAGAAGCAAGATTAAGGAGCTTGGTGGCTTTGGAGCTTAAAGGACCTCTCTTGTTTGCTTCACTTGAATCATCCCTAGCCTTGAGCTAGTGGTAAGAACCTTGTACACTCCATATTACTTCCATTTTTAGTGGTTAAAGAAGAATCATAATCAAAATCTTAAAGAACACTAAAGAACATAAGAAGTAAACATGAACATAAGCTTGTTTAATGAAGTAATCTTGATGAATATGAGTTGTTATGCTTGTTGATCATTGGTTGTTTGTTGAGATGATGTTGATCATCATAAGATCTTGCTAGATCATGATTAAAAACATAATCTAGCAAGATGAGAAAGTAGGAATGTTGTAGGATGATGGATCATCCACACATGAATCATGAACTTGAAAGAATACTTTGATTTCTTGAAAAAATAATGATCAAAGTAAGTTAATAATCATATAAATCTAAAGATTTATGAAAGGTTTTTCAAAGGAACCAAGTTAAAAATATAAGTTTTATTAAATCTTGGTTCTTACATAAACAAACCTTATTTTTGGTGGTTAAACAAGTGTAGAAACACTTGTGTAACAAGAAGAATGCATAAAGAAATATTTTTAGAAAATATGATTTGAAGTTGTAAACATCTAACTTCTTTAAAAATGAAGTTTTTAAAGAACTAATCACATTTTAAAGGGTAACAAGACTTACTAAGAACACTAGTAAGTTACTACAAATTTTTACAAATATTCAAGTTCATGAAGTAGTAGAAAATGCATTATTTTAGCAAAAATTGGTAAGTGTAAGTTAATTATTGTTGATTGTGAATTGATTGTTATGATTTTTACAAAAGAAAATGATATGCTTGAAAGCATGGAAACCTCAATTTTTAGGGGAAACTATGGCAAAATTTTCTAAAAATATAAACACTTAGAAAAATATATTTTAAACAAATGTTTACAAGTGTATTTTGAACCATGAATTTCTTACATAAACTTTGCCATAATTTTTTGTTACAAAAACATAAGTATTGGAGGTTGGTTTTCATAAATAAAAATGACTAAATATGTATTTAGGGAAATATGTATTTAGAAGTCACATGTGTGTGATTATTTGTATACTATGTGTATTAGTTATATTATTTTAGGACTTGAAATAATATAACTCACAAAAATACCAAAAATTACCATCCAAAATAATACCAAAATTTCCAAAGAATAAGACTTACAAAATATGTCGGAAGAATCTGGTCAAGTATATTTTGGTAAATAATATTTTGGACACCAAGGAAGTAAAAATACGATTTTTAGGAATATTACAAGAGTATACCATATTTTTGACAAGGAAAAATATATTACTTTTGACAAGTATGGAATATATATTTTTCTTGAAATTTTTAGAAGATATATTATTTTTTTAGGAAATATATATTTTCTTACAAACATGAAATACAATATTTTTGGGGAGAAAAATATATTTTCTCAAATAAATATGAAACATATCATTTTTGGAGAAAAATGAGTTTATATATATTTTCCGAGTTGGACTTGAAAATATATTAATTTTTAAACTTATAATAGAATACGAATATTTTTGCAAAAGAAAAATTATAAATAATTTTTCTAAGTAATATTCATTAAATATATATTTTGGAAATATATATTGAATCTTTATTAAAGATAATATTCCAGAGAGAATAATTTGAAATTAAGTATAAAGAAATACTTGATGAATACAGTAAAATACGTATTCCTATACGTATAAATACCCACCGGAGTACAACCCCGATACATGGCAAAATATACAAGTATAATAATACAAATACGAATACACCCATCCTTGGGAAAGAAGGACATGTATAAACACCCAATGAGTATAAAGTCAAAAACATATTATTCTAAAATTTATAAATATAATTTAAGTTGAAATATTAATTATTTTAACAAATAATTATATAACTTGGAATGATATCGAAGACACAAAAAGAAAAGTAACTCAAAGACAATAATAATAAGTCAAGGCACGAACCGTTCGTCTAATAGATTAGTACGTTGTAGGTAGTCGTGTTCACCAAAGGAGTTTGAGTTACGATTGTTGAAGACGCAAGATTGTGAGTTCATGTTCCCCTTTTCTTTTAACTGTTTTCAGTTTTATAACTTCGGGGGTGAAGTACATGTTACAAAATGTTTACATACAATTTCAATTGGTATGGTTAGCTTTGGAAAGTACAATAGATCATGTGAATGGGTAGGCGCACTCTTAAGGCAATTAATCCTCGTTGTAGGACCGAGGGACAAGAGTGATAGATCTATTTGGGTGTAGCGAGCCCACACCCATGCGGAACAGGGTGGCCCATGAGGTGACTATGTCTTACAGCCGGAGGCCCGGTGCAAAATCTGCTAGGTTTGAGTCTTCCTACGCCGTTGCACGCATGTTAATGGCCTTGCAAACCATTAATCGATCTGTTTCCTTGTTTTGCTTTCATACCGGATTTTTCAAACATACTTACAAATGTTTCAAAATTTAAATCACAAACACACACATGAACTCGCTCAACTTTTGTTGATGTTTTCAAAATACATGTATTTCAGGGAATTAAAAGTGGATCTGGCGGGCGTTGGATGTTTCAAGTTGGTTTAAGAATAAAAGATGTCATCCATGGTCTTAGGGTTTGGTCAGTGTGTCTTATTCCTGGACGAGACACGTCCCCCAAATCCTGGTTTAACTTAAATTGTCGAGTCTTTGTGAACTTTTAAAACAAGTTGCATGGTTTGTACTCGTATTTGAATTTTTATGTCTTAAGACAATGTTATTATGCTTTTCTAAACTTAATTAATGGATGACCATCTATGGTTTTATCATATAGTTGTTGTTATGATTGAATGCGGTGGTATTAAGAAAGTCACACCATAATCACGCTTCCGCAAAAAGTCAGGGTGTGGCAGCTTGGTATCAGAGCTTCGATTGTAGCGAACTAGGATTCCTTCTCGAGTCTAGACTACAATCATTAGGGCTCTCACGAAAATATTTTTACAAACATGTTTTCATTGCATACACGAAAAGCCCAGATCCAGGAGAAACAAACATTTTTACAAAGAAAATACACGAAACATATTTCAAGGTTTATGTTTTTGGTTCAGTCTGAGAGACTGGGAGGTCTAGTCTGGGAGGCTAGGTAGTTCAGTCTGGAAGACTGTGTGGGTTAGTCTGGGAGACTAGGTAGATTAGTCTGAGAGACTGGGTGGTTAGTCTGGGAGACTAAGAAGGATACGTGATTACATTATTATTGATTGCATTTTTAATGTTAAATGTTGATATATGTGCATATGTTGTGATTGCTTTGTTACAGACATTATGTCATCATCCGAGAGTGGTTTGTCCGATACCGATGACCCCATGGCTGTAGTCTCAGATGATGAGATTGCACCTGAGCCAGAGATCTTTACTTATGACACCAAGAGTGACCCGGAGATGATGTCCGACGATGATGATGACTTTCAGCCCTTTGCGCTGCCCGATTTCGGAGATGATTTACCACTCGCTGATGGTATCCCAGACGAGGATCCTTTTGTTATTCCTATTCCTGTCCATGATCACCTTATCATCGGTCACCCCGATGGTGAGCACGTCGTGGCACCGATCCTCGCTCCTGTTCCCCTCATGGTCATTCCTCCTGAGGATTGGCCCTTCGATTACCTTTTCGACGATGATTTTGATCTTTTTGTTGATGGACCTCCCGATGATGCTCATGGTGATGGAGAGCTCGATGAGGACGTTGTTGCTATTCCACTTTTGGGGATTCCTGTGATTGAGATTTCTTCTGATTCTAGTTTACATTCTGTCCCCGATTCCTTTGAGTCTGTGTCTTCATCTGCCTTAGAGGCAGCCGGTTTGCGATGGTACGCCATAGATTCTGATGATGATACAGCTATGTCAGCTGCACCATTACCCCCACACGACCTTGAGTTTGATCTTGAGCCTGACTTTATTCCCGATTATCAGCCTGTTGATGCACCCGCTGATACTGAGCCGATGCCAGCACCCGAGCCTTTGCCTAACCTTGATCCTGTTCCATTTGGCATACCTGATATTGCACCCCTTGTACCCGATCCGATTCCTGCACCCGCTGACCCTCCTGTTATCGAGCCAGTCACTCCCTCACTTGCACCTGCACCGGTTGACACTGTTCCTTTTCACCCGATTGAGTCAGATGTACACCGTGTCAACCTACCTATCACTTTCTTACTGGATATACCCACACCATATCCAGGGGAAGGCCCTTCTAGCCAGCAGCCTGACCGTGATCCCCATGTTTCAGCAGTTTTCCCTCACATGCCACAGTCTGCACCTACTGCTCATTTTACTTCTTCACCGCTAGATGAGCCACTCAGATGGTTCCCTCCTTACACCATGTCGATTTCTGATCCCTACTATCCCTCACCTTTTACTGGTTATACCTAGGATGAGCTACTTTTGTCATTGCAGTTACAGTATGAGATCATGAGTCGCAGGATTCTAGAGCTTGAGATGACACCGCGACCCTTACCATGTCCGTTTCAACCATCTTTTGTTCCCCCTAGTCCATCACCGTCCCCATTTTCACATCCTCGTGCACCGCTTACTCCATTTCCTGAGTTTGACACTCGCTTTCTTACCGTGGAGCAGCAGATCAGTTATCTGTTGCGTCATGTTTATGATCTTGAGGAGGAGCTTGCACATGTGCGTAGCTTGCTTTTCTTTCCTCCACCTCCTCCTCCACCACCATCAGCATAGCCGGTTTTTGGTTTTATGTAGGTAACTTACTTTTGATGAGAGCACCGCTATTGAGCCTAGCTAGTGAAGCCTTTTGGAGACCACCTCTTGCCTGTATGACTTATGGTAGATTGATAGACATTTTGGACAAGGGTAGTGTGACCCTGTGTTCCCTTTTGATATGATACTTTGTAAAACATGTAACTGTATTTGTGGTCGATGATTAATGGAAATCTCAATTGTAATGTTCTAATTAAAAACATTGTTAACTTACTTGTTTATGCTATGATTGCCTGCTTACTTGTTATAGCAAATACTATTATATATGTAATATTTACAATATACGTAAGACCTGATGATGCGTGTGTGATGTGATATATATTTAAGTATATTTTAAGCCCTTTTTACACGTTTAGTCAAGTTTTAAATTTATAAAACACGATATTATACTAACACCAAACACACATATGGGCAAGTGCACCCATCGTGAGCGTAGTATAGTGTTGGTAAGATACCGAGGTTGTCCAAGGACACAAGAGCTTTTAGTACCGGTTTATCCTCAACGTCTAATCAAATCAAAAATTTAGGAAAAAGCTTTTTAAACAAGAAAATAAAACTAACTAAAATGCTGAAAAATAAAATAAAAATAAAAACAGATAGAGAAGATGAATCACTTGGCTCCGACTCGTGTTTAGTGTAACCTTTGATTATTTACGCACTTTTGCACTTTTTAAGAGATTATCTTAGTTATTGTAGTACGCCTCTCTTTTGAAGGTGACGTTACCCTCAACCAGTAGTTTGAGTCAGCAAGGATACAATCCTAAAGGGTCGGATTATTGAAAGATAATTAATTAAGTTATTAATGCATAATGTGGTAGGCCCCTCTTTTGAAGGTGACGTTACCCTCGGCTAAGTAGTCTGAGTCAGCAGGGATACAGTCCTAAGTAGCCGGGTTAAAGTTTTAATAGTAGCTTACATATGAGGGGATCAAAGAGTTTGGGCCCCCGCCATCCAATACCGGTGGGTATTGAAGGAGGTCCTACTAAATTTGACCCAGGTCCTTGCAGGATCTATACACTGAACAAGGCAAGACTCTTAGCAAAACCGTTCCTTTAATCCCCCGACCAGGTAGCCAACATATCTCCATATAGACCGTGGAGATATGAATGGTGAAAATCTTTTATTTTATATAGACAGTAAAATAATGCCAAGACACCACGGACAAACGATAAGGAAGAATCACCTTCAACACAAGAAACTAGTTATTAAAGTCATTAATACATAAACAAATAAAAAGTGCGAAAAGATTAAAAATAAAAAGTATTACACTAGACACTTGTCTTCACCAAGTGATGTAAGAGACTTAGGCAAACATGGCATTTGATTGTCAAGAACTCTTACGATCAATCTTGGATCCCGAGATGACTCACACACTCTATGATGGATGATGGTGGTGGATGATGGTGTTGTGGTGGTGGTGGAGTGTGGGTGAAGTGTGAGAGAGGTGGTGTGCCAAGGGATGGTTTGCAAATGAGCCAAACACCCCTATTTATAGCCTGAACAGCAGCTCGTGCACGGCCCCGTGTCCACATTCCTTCTCTTTCTTCATTAATTGCAGTTTGTCTGCATTAGTTGACCACACCCCCGTATCCGCTAGGCACGACCCCGTGTGCAGAAGCGTATCTGTACTATCAAGATTTCCCCAGATTCTGCGAATCTTAGAGTTGACCAAGGCCCCATGTCCGGTGGGCACGCCCCCGTGGTGGGTGATAGAAGCTTCTACAGCTTTGTCTTTTCTGCAGACACTTGGGCACGCCCCCGTGCTCATTGAGCACGGGGCATGTTCAGCCTTTTGTTCTCTTGTTTTTGCTTGGGAAGATGCTGTCGGGGGGTCGGGCATGCCACGTTTATTCCTTTCCTTGTATTTATGTTAGATTTAGCTGCCTTTTTGCTTCTTTTGTTCATTTGAGCTCGTTTAATCCTGAAAGTACAAAAGGAAGACAAAAACACACTTTTCCAACATTAGTACTAAAGAAGGGTTAGTTTTATGCCACATTTGATGTAATTTATATGTTGCATTTTGCACACATCACCTGACCTATACAATCTTCTTTTAGAAGATGCCTCCTCGAAGGAACAATCAGTTGCCCACGACAGAGGTGGAACTGCATGAACGAATTTCACAAGCAATCGCACAACATGAGGCCTTACGCTCTGAACACAGCGGAGGTACCTCAGGAAATAACCCACCTCACGGTAATGTTTAAGTCATTTAAGACATATTACTATACATTTGGACATTCCATGTGTGTTTGCTAATGCTTCTGTGAATGATGTTGCTTGTACAGGTTGTACTTACAAGCAGTTCCTCGACTGTAAACCTCCGAACTTTGACGGCACTGGAGGTGCTGTAGCTTTCGTAAGATGGGCTGAGAAGACATATTCGGTACTGCGGATGAGCAAGTGCGCGCCAGAGCACCAGGTCACCTACATTTCTGGACTGTTCCTAGACGGAGCTCTATCATGGTGGAACCTTCAGGTTCAGACTCTAGGAGAAAATGCTGCATATGCTATGACTTGGGAAGAGATGAAGGAACTGATGCGCAAGAAGTATTGCTCGAGGGCAGAGATTCAGAAATTGGAAACCGAATTTTGGAACCTTAAGATGGACGACCCCAAGATTGCTGAGTACATGCAGAGATTTCATGATTTGTCTCGTGTTGTCCCTTACATGGTAGAATCGGAGTTCAAGCGAGTTGAGCGCTTCATCTGGGGATTGGCACCCCAAATTATGAGCATGGTGACTACTTCAAAGCCTCCAACGATCACTGTAGCCATTGATTTGAGCTTAGCATTGACGAAAGAAGCGATTAGATTGAACAAGTTTTCAATTTCCGATGGAAAGAAGAAGGAGACTCACGTCGAGTCATCAGGAGAGAACAAGAGAAAGTTCTCCAATTTCAAGAAGGGTACCCCAAGGAAGCAATAGTGGTAACAAGAAGAGGAATACGAATCCGCCAGCCGAGGTTAAGACTGGTACTGGTACTTCTGGTGCTGAGAATAGAGGAAAAGGATATATGGGCACTCTGTCCAAGTGTGATGTATATCAGTTTCATCACGCTGGACGATGCCAAGCTGGAAAGTGTGTGACGTGCAGAAAAGTTGGCCATGCCAAGGAGACATGCTGGTATGGTGCCGGTCGTGGGAATAATGGTCAAAGAAGTAATGGTGGCAGAAATGGAAATGGTAACCGTGGTGGAAATGGCTATGGAAACCGCAATCAAGGAGGAAATGGCGGTAATGAAAACCGTGGTGTTGTTGGAAACCAAGCCGGTAATGGAAACCGCAACCAAAGCCACAATCAGGGTGGTACTGGAAACAAGCAAGGATGCTTCGGTTGTGGAGAGGTTGGGCACTTCAAGCGAGATTGCCCAAAGAACAATCAAGCCCAAGGAAGAGTCTTTAACATAGGAGCTAGGGAAGCTCGCCAGGATCCGAACGTAGTCACGGGTACATTCCCTATCAACCAACACTCTGCATCTGTGTTATTTGATACTGGTGCCGATTATAGATTTGTGACGTGTGCGTATATATACATAATTTTGCAATGAAATTACACACGAACCGGTTTTAAATTTATAAAAGTGATTATTACTTTAACATCAAAACACACACGAAAGAGGTAAGTGTACCCCGTCATATATGTAGTAAAGTATCGGTAAGAACCAAGTATCGATCCAAGGAAATGGGCGGAGAAATAATACTAGACCTTTGTCACTAAACTATCGGTAAAAACATAAGTTGTTTGATTTTTAATAAACTAAAGTAAGCATAAACAAATACTTATAAAACATAGTAGAAAATAGATAAATAGCCTTGCTTAATACACAACCAAAGTATGTCAACTAAGTCGGTTTTGGCACTAGAAGCATTCGGTCAATTTTCCATTTTAGGACAATTAGTATCCCTTTCGGGAATCCTAACATGACAATCATTCGGAAAGCTAAAACGATAAACACACTTTAACCACCTAAAATTATTCTTTAACGTGCAATTGATAAATGTCTATGAAAATCTCTTAAAAATAAGTTAGTCATCCGTTAGGAATTTTCTAACCTCACTTAAACAAGGAAAGCGAAACCGATAAACACAATGCAACCACCGAGACAAGCATAAACTAGATTAAATCACAACCGAGTTCATTTTACAAATCTAGCACATAAATTCACCAAGATAGCAATTTTGGCCTAAACTACTAACTAAGCTAACAAATCATGGCAAGAATTTATAATGACACCATTTAACCCGTTAAGGTCCTTACGTGACGGAAAGCTTTCTTGATTAACAATAATTACATTTTATTAAATCACTAACCATTTCTAGTATCATGATGCACACATTTTAACCAAGCTAAACTAGTTAACCAAGTTTAAAGTTTACTAATACAAGATTAATTAAGCTTCATTTTTAACCAAGCTAAACTAGTTAACCAAGCTAAACTAGTTAACCAAGTTTAAAGTTTACTAATACAAAATTAATCATCAAATATAATCATAGAAAATACTTCCAAGTGTCATTACAAACAAAGATTAACATACTAATGGCTATAATCAAGCAAGGGATTGTTGTGTTTTTGCCCAAAGGCTACAATAATACATAAACATTAATCTAAATGCTTCAAAGATTAACAAAATCATGGAAAGATTAGAAAACCAAACCATAAACAAGCATAAGATTAAGAATCTGGAAGATAACGAAGCTAATCGGCATAATGTGGCTTGAATCCGGGTGAAAGCAGAAGCCTCCGGAGCCTGAAAATCGCCAGAATCGCTTCCAAAATGTCCAGAGTTACGAGCAGAATGTTTCTGCAAGTTTTTATATAATTTCGATCTCGCACGGTCGTGCATCCTGTTTCACGACCGTTCACTTTATGAATTATTGGAGGTATGGTGCACCATACTGCATGACATCATCAGAACTTGACCGGTCTTCGGTCTCGCATGACCGTTCTTCATATGGCACGATCGTTCACTTCCGGGATGTTGCACGGACAACTGCACTGGTGGTGCAGTTCCGGGGTTTGGCTGATCATCGAATCCGCACGGGGTGCAACCAACCGCACGCCCGTGCATTACCGGGATATGCTTGCACGCTGAGTCGCACCCTCGTTCATTGCCGGGCTGGGCTGGTTTGTCGGAAACGCACGGTCGTTCACTAGGTGGCACGGCCGTTCCATTCGCCCAGGTCAGAATTCCAACAGAACGTTCGCAGCTTTGTCGTTTCATCCGGAAAGTCCTCATTTTCACTATCATCTTGTCTGGTATGCTGTTTTAAACCTGTAAACAAAAGTATACATGATTAAGTATCCGAATGACGGTTTTACAGCCGAAAACGCATAAAATGGGGATAAAATGGGGGACTAAAATATGTGAAAATTAGCGAATATCAATTTGTATCCCTAGAATTTAAGAATATACTTGGGTTAGTAGCCAGTAAGCTAGATATTCCATACTCGATAGAACTAGCTAATGGAAAGCTAGTAGAGGCAAATGAAGTAATTAGAGGTTGTGCAATAGAGCTTGGAGAGCATGAGTTTACGCTTGATCTTCTGCCACTCGAGTTGGAAAGCTTTGACGTGGTAGTTGGAATGGATTGGTTGTCAAACAACTGAGCCGAGATCGTGTGCCATGAGAAGATCATTCGCATCCCGATGGCGAATGGAGAGACGATTGTAGTGCATGGAGAGAAACACGATACTCCTCTAAGGATTATCAGCTGTTTGAAGGCCCGAAAGTTTTTCAGAAGGGATGTGTTGCCTTCTTGGCTCCCATTGTTGATAAAGAAGCTGAAGAGCCAAAGCTGAAAGATATCCCTGTGGTACGAGAATATCCTGAAGTCTTCCCCGAAGACTTGCCAGGATTACCGCCCCAGCGACAAGTCAGATTCCATATTGACTTGGTTCCAGGCGCCGCGCCTGTAGCCAAGGCACCTTATCGACTTGCGCCTTCCGAAATGCAAGAGTTGTCAACGCAACTCCAAGAGCTTTTGGATAAGGGATTTATTAGACCAAGCTTCTCGCCTTGGGGAGCTCCAGTTCTGTTTTTCAAGAAGAAGGACGGTAGTTTTCGCATGTGCGTTGACTACCGAGAGTTGAACAAGTTGACCATCAAGAATCGGTATCCCTTGCCGAGGATTGATGATCTCTTCGATCAAATACAAGGTTCGAGTTACTACTCCAAGATCGATCTTCGATCAGGTTATCACCAGCTGAGGATACAAGAAGAGAGTATACCGAAGACTACCTTCAGGACTCGTTATGGACATTACGAGTTTCTAGTGATGCCGTTTGGGTTGACAAACGCGCCAGTAGTGTTTATGGATTTGATGAACCGAGTTTGCAAGCCATATCTCTATAAATTCGTGATTGTGTTTATCGATGATATTTTGATCTATTCAAGGACGAAGAAAGTGCATGAACAACACCTTAGAGCCATTTTAGAGCTGCTCAAGAAGGAGAAATTGTATGCAAAGTTCTCAAAGTGTGAGTTCTGGTTGCGTGAGGTAGAATTCCTTGGTCATGTAGTGAATGAGGATGGAATCCATATGGACCCCACCAAGATCGAGGCTATTAAGAGTTGGGAAACTTCGAAGACGCCTACCGAGATCCGTCAGTTTCTAGGTTTAGCAGGATATTATCTCCGATTCATTGAGTATTTTTCTAAAATCGCTCAACCACTGACCTCCCTTACTCAAAAGGACAAGAAGTATGAATGGGGAGATAAGCAAGAAGAAGCTTTTCAGTTGCTCAAGAATAAGCTTTGCGATGCACCTATATTATCCCTACCCGAAGGCACCGATGACTTTGTGGTATACTGTGACGCCTCGCGTCAGGGATTAGGCTGTGTGCTTATGCAGCGACAGAAGTTTATCGCTTATGCTTCGCGCCAGTTGAAAGTTCATGAGAAGAACTACACCACGCATGACTTGGAGTTAGGTACAATGGTGTTTGCATTGAAGATTTGGCGACATTATCTGTATGGTACTCGCTGTACGATCTTTACAGATCACAAGAGCCTCCTA
This sequence comes from Helianthus tuberosus, assembly GCA_030545235.1. Taxonomy (NCBI): domain Eukaryota; kingdom Viridiplantae; phylum Streptophyta; class Magnoliopsida; order Asterales; family Asteraceae; genus Helianthus; species Helianthus tuberosus. The sequence goes on from CM060447.1 coordinate 199,726,295, forward strand.
CACATATTCGATCAGAAAGAGCTTAATATGAGACAGCGACGATGGGTGGAGTTGTTAAACGACTATGATTGTGAAATCAAATATCACCCAGGTAAGGTGAATGTGGTGGCAGACGCCTTAAGTCGGAAAGAGAGGATTAAGCCCATAAGGGTTAGGGCTTTGGAGATGATCGTTCAAACAGACCTCTCGTTGCGCATTCGTGCTGCACAGAGAGAAGCTCTCAAGAAGGAAAAATTGAAGGATGAATACCTCTGTGGGATGGAGAAGAAGTTGGTACCCAACAAGGAAGGAACCTTGTGTTTTATGGAACGAATTTGGGTTCCGCTTTTTGGTTGTCTTAGAGATGTGATTTTTGATGAAGCTCATAAATCAAGGTACTCAATCCACCCAGGATCGGACAAGATGTACCAAGATTTTAAGGATTTCTACTCGTGGCCAAGATTGAAAGGTGACGTTGCAACGTATGTTGGAAAATGCTTGACTTGTGCCAAGGTAAAGACTGAATATCAGAAGCCTTCAGGACTTCTGTAGCAACCCGAGATACCCATGTGGAAGTGGGAGCAGATCTCGATGGACTTCATAACCAAGTTGCCAAAGACACCCAGAGGTCATGATACGATTTGGGTAATCGTAGACCGCCTGACAAAGTCTGCGTACTTTTTGCCTATCAGGGAGAAGGATAACACAGGTAAGCTAGCTGAGTTGTACCTAAGGGAGATAGTTGCACGTCATGGAGTGCCTATCTCGATTATATCTGACAGAGATGGGAGATTTATGTCAAGGTTTTGGCAATCTTTCCAAGAAGCGTTTGGCTCACAGTTGAATTTGAGCACCGCATTTCACCCTCAGACGGACGGCCAAAGTGAGAGGACGATTCAAACATTAGAGGATATGTTGCGAGCTTGCGTAATGGACTTGGGTGGCAGTTGGGACACTCACCTGCCTTTGGTTGAGTTCTCCTATAACAACAGCTACCATACAAGCATACAAGCCGCACCGTTTGAACCTCTCTATGGACGTAAGTGTCGATCGCCGTTATGCTGGGCAGATGTAGGCGATAGACAGCTTGTTGGTCCCGAATTGGTTCATGAGACGACAGACAAGATTATACAGATCCGAGAGCGCATTAAGGCGGCTCGCGATCGATAAAAGAGCTATGCGGATCAAAGAAGGAAACCTTTAGAATTTGAAGTGGGAGATACGGTTTTGTTAAAAGTCTCACCTTGGAAAGGTGTGGCACGCTTTGGAAAGCGTGGTAAGTTAAACCCACGATTCATTGGCCCGTTCAAAATCTTGGAAAGGATTGGTCCTATAGCCTACAAATTGGAACTACTAACGGAGCTGAATGGTGTTCATGATACATTCCATGTATCTAACCTAAAGAAGAGTCCAACGCAGGATACGGTGATCATTCCTGCTGATGAAGTTCACATTGACGACACACTCCACTTTACCGAAGAACCTGTTGAGGTTACCGATTAGAAAGTTAACAAAACCCGGAGGAGTAGTGTTAATCTTGTTAAGGTTCGCTGGAATGCGCGTCATGGCCCAGAGTTTACTTGGGAGCTTTGGCTCTTTTCCTTGTTTAAAACTAAACATTGTTGTGTTTTATCGAGTTGTTTATGATTAGAAGATTCTTGTTCTTGAAAAACTTCATATTTTTCTTGAAAAAGGTTTCTTAAAATCTGTGAAAATATTGTTGTTTGCCAAAGTTTTATGAAAAACCTTTGTTGTGTTACGTATTTATGTGATAAAAACTGGTTTTAATTGAAAGTTTGGGCAAAATTTATTGTTCGGAAAAGTCTTCAGTTGACCTGAATTTTCAAATCTTCAAGCAGTTCATCGAAACTTCAAAGTGTTCTTCATAATTTCAAACTTTTTGATCTTTTATAAATTAACTGTGCAAGTTGTTGGTAATTTAAAAATCATATTTGTTTGAAATTTGGGTTTTCAAGGTATGATGGGTATGGTCTAGTTTGAAAAAGTGTGTCAGAAGAGATAAGGCTTCTTTAAAAAAACAAAATCTCACCAACCTCACCTACTGAGATCTTATCCCCTTGTTGACTAAAGTGACAAGCTACTAAACCCCCTAGTTTTCATCACATAGTCTTCGTAGTCAAGAACAGATTTCGTCAAACAAAATCAATCTAGATCAACCAGTATTTTCGTCACACACATATCACATTGAGTCTTCGTCAAACACATATCACATTGAGTGTTCGTCGCCCATCATCTTCGCCACACACATTTTCGTCAAACAACAAGTGTGACGAAAACCCATAATATACGTTTGTACTGACCTGTTCACGGACTTGCTCCTGTGCCCTCATAATAAGTGATCCTATCACATATGGCTTGTTTTCAAATCATAATAAGTGAGTTTCTCACATCTTTTATACGGTCAAACAGATGATAAACGATATACTCACCGGTAAGATGAACTCTCGTGCATACCTTGATACGGGAATGTGTCGTGTGTGGATGAACACCGGTCGGTAAGTATAAATCATACACTAATCGTATCCCCTAAACATGATTACATTTGATAAGTTGAGCTTATGTGGACAACAATACCGATAATTGTTGTAGAATGCTTATCTAAATGTTGACTAATTGAACAAAAAGAGCGTTTTGGCGTGACCGTACACTGATATGATTCTCTTACCCTCGAAACTCGCAAAAAGAATGTCTATAAATATTTGTTTACTGCTTTCATTTCTGCATCTTTGTATATATTTATTTATTGCTTTCCATCTTTACATTTGAAAAATAAAAAATTCCAAAAAGATTTTAGGTGTGTTTTAATCTAAATTTTATAAAAGCCAAAAAGATTTTGCTTCTATTTTATTTTTGATTGACCGATGTTGGAACTCGAGTCTATCCTACCCAAAATCCTGATCGTAAGCCAGAAAACAATTGCACCTTCATAAACTGTCAAAGTTAACAAGTTTTGAAAGTTATAAGATTAAAATTGATCAATTTTTAAACTTTCAAACTGTTTTCAATCGATGTTTAAATGAGATTTGATCTCATATGTGTCATTTGTTTAATTTGACTAAATTCCAAGCGGTTGTTCTCATTACGTGTTTAGCTTTCTTGTATGTGCAGATGCGACATCAAAATCAGCTAAAGGCGAAGAGAACGAGTCAGATGACAAGCCGTAAAGTAAAGACACGACGTTGATGCAATCAGAAGATCAAGATGATCGGGTTGTAGTTGATCACTCATCAACACCACAAGGATCTAAAGTTTTGAAGTTAAAAAGATTCACGAGCATCATTCAAGGGGGAGTTTATTGATACACTCCCTATTTGCGACATGAAGACCTTTTAAAGATCCGACAATGTGAAGAATGATCCATCACGAGTAGCGTCCAAGGGGGAGTTTGTTGGTACACTTTATGTGGACGTGACTCGACTCGGTTCGACTCGGTTAGGTCCGGCTCAAGTCCGACGTCGCGACATTCCTCTGTCGTGCGCCCCAGAGATCGACACACGAAGCACGGAGAGCCACCGACCAGTCCCGCCAACACATCACCATGACATCACCGTAGTGATGTCATGATGATGTCAATGAGAGTATTGTGAGACTCCACGAGAGCTGAGAGACTTGTGAGAGTTTATATTGTACAAGCATTGTGTGTATGTGTTTGTGAATGTTCTCATCCATTTAATCGAAGTTAATCTTTGGTTACTTGCTGTTGTTATTTATCTACTTTGTTCGGTTTGCACCGTCACGGGGTTAGGTCCGGCTCAAGTCCGACGTCGCGACATTCCTCTGTCGTGCGCCCCAGAGATCGACACACGAAGCACGGAGAGCCACCGACCAGTCCCGCCAACACATCACCATGACATCACCGTAGTGATGTCATGATGATGTCAATGAGAGTATTGTGAGACTCCACGAGAGCTGAGAGACTTGTGAGAGTTTATATTGTACAAGCATTGTGTGTATGTGTTTGTGAATGTTCTTATCCATTTAATCGAAGTTAATCTTTGGTTACTTGCTGTTGTTATTTATCTACTTTGTTCGGTTTGCACCGTCACGGGGATTTCGCACCCGCGATCGTTTTTGTGATAAACAGGGAATAGGTTTTCGTATCGGATCCTCCGAGAAAAACGGACCTACACATGGTCTTAGGGTTTGGTCAGTGTGTCTTATTCCTAGACGAGACACGTCCCCCAAATCCTGGTTTAAATTAAATTGTCGAGTCTTTGTGAACTTTTAAAACAAGTTGCATGGTTTGTACTCGTATTTGAATTTTTATGTCTTAAGACAATGTTATTATGCTTTTCTAAACTTAATTAATGGATGACCATCTATGGTTTTATCATATAGTTGTTGTTATGATTGAATGCAATGGTATTAAGAAAGTCACACCATAATCACGCTTTCGCAAAAAGTCAGGGTGTGACACTCGAGGCTCTATGTTGTAACACCCTAGTTTCTGATTAACGATTTTGTATGTAATTACCAACAATTAGATGTGTAGTTAAGACTACACATGCTATAAAAATACGGGTTTATTAAAACTTTTACAAATCATAAGTTATTCTACATAACGTGATCAAATTCGTTGTTTGAAATCTACAACGTTGCTATGTGCGGAAGCGTGTATCTTTATCGTGTTCGGTTCTTCGCTGAGCTTGATCGTCTTCCGGCATCCCAGAAAGTACCTACATTTCATAAACATGAAATGCTTTAGTCATACGGTATTTAAAACGCATCTAAACGAGTCCGGAAAACAAAACTGCTCAAAATATACATTTTTGTACAGGGTCCACCGTAAATTACGGTGGACACCGTAATTTACGGTAGTCCTTGTTTTGATCTGTTTCCACCGTAAATCAGGAGTGTTTCACCGTAAATCATTTCAGGTCCACCGTAAATTACGGTGGCACCGTAATTTACGGTGGCACCTGCATCCCACCTTTTCAATTTGCCGTAATTTGACACGAAATCTTTCGTATCTTTCAAACCGCTTATCCGTTTGACCTACCGTTTCTTCCTGCATGTTTGTAATTTGATTCTCCATCATATGGAGTTAAAATCCGACATCCGGCTTGATAAAATTCAAGACTTTTAAGTCTTCGGCTTATTAGTCTTTTACCAAATTTTGACCCGGTTATGCATTTTATCAAACAAACGTATTTATTTGATTCCTATATTTCATACACCTCATCAAATAATTGTGATATACCATATTAGGTTCTAATCATAGGTTTATTGCACAAATTAAACCCGTTTTCACTAGTATGCTTATTTTGACCCGTTAAGGATATTTTAAGCACTTTTAAGCTCAATTTCGCTTTCAATCTAATCTAGCGTTGTAATCTATATCTCTTATCTAGTACTCTTCCATCACAACTAAATGCGTGTTGGATTTAAAGTAGATATCTATGTGTTCCGAATTTATACCTCTTGAAATATCATTTTACGGCAAAGACTCATATGGAGTCTTTTGACCCAAGAATTTCATCTTTCACTATACGTACTCGTTCTAAACTTTTGTTTAATCATAAGACTCCTTTCCAAACAACCTCTAAGAGTTGTTTGTTCAATTTAGCCTACAAGGGCGTTTTGGTCGATTTTGGTCCTTCTTTTACATTGAAGGGCTATCACCAATTATTCGACCAAATTAGCACTTTTACATACATCATAAATAAGCGTACCTGGCTCGGATCAACAAATAGACCCGATTTTAATACCTTGCTTTATATTCGCTAATTAAGAACGATGCGAATATCCATTGGATATCTATTCCTGTAAGCATATGACTCGACAAAAGAATCATTAGTCTATATAGTCAAAAGGTGTTGTCTACACCTTTTGACCCGTTTGGCCGAATTGACCGTTTATCTTTGCGAGATGATATTTATTATCATCTCCTCTACATGACTCGTTCCGTTTAACATCGTACGGTCATTTTAACTTATAAACCGTTTATTACTTTCGACATAATATGATCGAATTATCGATTTACTTCTTTTTAACCATTATTACGGTTTCTTTCATCTTTGATTATCTTGTTCCGTTTGACTACACGACGGAACATCATATTTCAATTGTTTAGATATCTCATTCGTAAATTATATGATGAGAAAATATTCCACAATTTAAGACTAGTGTAAGCTATACTTACCTTGCATCCGAATTATGCTTTTTCCGCCATTCTTGCTTCGTTTGACCCGCTTCCTTTCCAAGCCTCCACCTAGCTTGTCAAGCGTCAAACTATCATCATAATTCATAAGACGGTTATATTAGTCATCATTAATTATGACTATTCCATCTTACATATTTTCTATCACAAATACCATTCGATCTTATTAATGGTCGGTTTGACTATTTAAAAGCTAAATCACCAATTAACACATATGATTGCACTATCAAGTTCACAAGACTCAATTAGGCGCATTATCAACACTTAGTTCTCATTTAGGCATTGTAACAAACACCTAATGGGCATGATTCTACACATTTGCTAACTAGTTCATAATTAGTCATTTTTACCAAGATTAACATCAAGATTCAACCATTATCATGTATGATCAAATACACAAACTTGCAATTTGTTCAAGTATCTTGCATCTACTATCACTTATGATGATTTCTAACACAACTATATTATCATCTTTTCTACATAATCAAAACCCACTTGACACATGAGTGTATGATTATGAATTCACAACAATGAACATCAATTCAACAATTACATGGCTAGGGTTTACTACTAGACATAGTTTCATCCCTAATTTCATCCAAACAACATACATGCAAGCTTAGATTCGAATTCTCTAGGTTTGCTCAGAATTTCAACTAGAGATTTTCCAAGAAATTAACATACCTCGTGACTCCTTTTTCAATGGAGATCACTAATTCATACTCGGATTTTGATTTGGACTTGATTTACCCCTTCAATTTGATGAAATTGTGTTGATTAGGGTTTGAGCTCTCTAAGAGCTTCTCCTGGCCATTCTCACGCACACACACAAGAGTGTGTGTGTGTTTTTGTGTTTTATTTTTAAGTTTATAATTCCCATTTCAAGTTACCCGGCTTTGGTCCCTCGTGTTTGGTTAGTTATTAATTAGATCACAACCTGATTATTTCCAATAATATTCCCACTTATTAACTAGGTTTAATATTCCTAGTTAACTTAGCGGGTTCAGGAATATTTATGACTAAGTTTATTTTAGGTCCCGTTAACTCGGGCCTTCTAAGCTTCTATTTCTTAAAAGCTTTTATTCACTTTTTATTTATTATTAGGATTAATTATTTAAATCCTAATATTTACCGGGTAAATTTTACCACTAACGGTATTTTACCCGTCTTTACTATTAACGTGGTTTGATTACCAAAGCCGTTTTCGGGGTGTTACAAGTCTACCCCCCTTAAAGAGGTTTCGTCCTCGAAACCTTTTCTTACTTAATTTATCGAGTTCAACTCCATGTATTTGCTCTCGATAATTAATTAAGCATTTCTCATATCTTAACCGATTGTTAGTATTACCAGAAAAGTATGGTAATATTCTTTTGGTTATTAATCATCTACGTATCTTACATGACATAATGCAACTGGAAATAACGTAATCTCGTTATTTCCACTAGTTTAATTAACTTAGCGATATTCCTCGCTTTCATATACTATCGAATTCTTTATGAATCCGTTACTTTGACCCGTTTAAGGGTTTCTAGTGAAATCTTTCACTTCTAGCAACAATTCCTTTTATTTTCAAATTTACTTATTCGGTTTAGTTATACCGAATTTACCGTTTATAAGCGAACCAAATTTCTTAACTTAAATTGCTGACTTTAACCGCCTTCATTAACTAGACTTATTTGTCCAGTTCCTTTTTACCGCTTGCTTGGTTATATTGTGATTCTACTTCACAATACATTTCTTGACCGTGATTGTGTTACATCATGTTTAATTTATATCAACCTTTCATTTTTGAGAAAATCACTTTTCGAATATATCATCTTGCGTCTATCAGTGTCAAGACTTGTATCCTTCATGCTTACTATTTAAATTCCTATCAGAATTTATGTTTGTAAAAACATTATTTCTTACTAAAACCGAAGTTTTAGTTTTAGGATCTTTTCTTTAACTTGTGTCAATCATCCATACTGGGATATTGACAGTCCGTAATTTAATCCCTTACAGTCTTAGTTTTTATGCGGGGATTCTTAACTGATTTCCTCGCTTTATTCCATCTAACCCGTAGGTTTTATCACTTAGCCTTATGGGCTATTTTTGATTAGACATTCACCTCTTTAAGGCGAAGTCCTTATAACTTCTTTCTAATCATGACTCGTGGGTCATTTTAGTCCGTATATCTCTCATTTGTTTATAACCCTAAAGGTTATGTTGATCCCGTAGATCACTCTTTTTACTCGTGTCTTATTAAAATATATATTTGGTGTCAAAGCACTCTTTTTACGTTTGAAATTCATTTGTCTCAAGCTTACCGTTATCCGGCTTGCGCTTACTTACGCCTTCAAGCATTATACTTTATTCAACCCGTTCAATCTCAAAATAGTTGAATATAATTATCAGAATTTCTGTTTACGAAATTTTTTTATGGTCTTTTAGTCATAACTCATAATCCGAGTCTTTTGACTTTAAATTCATGTTCTCGTTTCTCGGTTTACGCATGTGTTTAATTCTTACCCATCAACCGGGTGTTTTACCAAAGTCGTTATTATTGCAATCCTCCCGGTATGCATTAAGACCTCGCTTCATTTTTATATTCTGACTTTGTCTTTAAGTTCGACGTTTTACAAAAATGACCCGTTAAGGGACATATTTGCATTTTCCGGGTTCGAGTGCAAGTACACTCCCTCCCATTGCTTGTCTAAATCATTTTTCATGTTTGCGTTTTCTGGGTTCGAGTGTAAGCACGCTCCCTCCCAATACTTGTCTAAATCATTTTACATGCTTGCGTTTTATGGGTTCGAGTGTAAGTACACTCCTTCCCAATACTTGTCTAAATCATTTTACTTGCTTGCGTTTTTATGGGTTCGAGTGTAAGTACACTCCCTCCCAATACTTGTCTAAATCATTTTACATGCTTGCGTTTTATGGGTTCGAGTGTAAGTACACTCCTTCCCAATACTTGTCTAAATCATTTTACATGCTTGCGTTTTATGGGTTCGAGTGTAAGTACACTCCCTCCCAATACTTGTCTAAATCATTTTACTTGCTTCTTTGTCCCTTTGCTCGGGCTCATTATCCTGATGTAATACGCTTCAGTCACTCGGTTGTGCGTTTACATTATTATCAAATATTTTGCTTATCTGATTCATTTGGGTACTTTTTAATTAGTCCCATTTACTTCGCCCTTACTACATCGGATGTAAATGTGTCCGCTATAAGAAACTCGTGGTATCATATGCCACTACTTACTTGGCCAGAGTAAGCGATTTAACACATGACGTACACGACCCTTTTATAGTTTTCACCTCACGCCCTATGTAAGTAACGCCTCTATTCAGTTTTTCTTGGAAATTATATCCTGGATATGTATTTCTGTTCAGGCTTTCCAAGTTTCTAATTTACCCATGCAACGATCATTCTCTACGTGTTTGTTGCATATTGCTAATTGTGCGATTATTTAAAATGTGCACCTTGTAATGTTTGCCCCTACGGGCGTTCCTTGCTATTAACCTTGTTCGCGACTGTTACGCGATTTTGGTCCTTGATGAGTATGCTCTTCCTGTCATACCTCGTACCGTTCCATCATCATATCCATAATTCGTTCAACTCCCGTCATCTTCAGACGCGAGTGTCCTTCAATTAAAACATTTACAAGAGTTAGTAATGTCAACTTCAATAATCGCTCGTATTATAATACAAGGCTTTTTTTTTCTACTATACGCGTCAACGCGCGTATTTCCGTCAACCATATCAATCATTTAAACTGGGGTAACATATACCACACGATAGCTCTATGTGTTGTTTACAACACTTTAGCATACTAACTATTAACGTACTTGTACTTACCGGATTTGCGATCAAGCCTCGAACCGAACACTATTCTTTGTCAAGAGCATAAGGTTTAAGTCCAAGCATGGTTCCTCCCCACCATACTCGGATCTCTTAAACCAAGGCTCTGATACCAACTTGTAACACCCTAGTTTCTGATTAACGATTTTGTATGTAATTACCAACAATTAGATGTGTAGTTAAGACTACACATGCTATAAAAATACGGGTTTATTAAAACTTTTACAAATCATAAGTTATTCTACATAACGTGATCAAATTCGTTGTTTGAAATCTACAACGTTGCTATGTGCGGAAGCGTGTATCTTTATCGTGTTCGGTTCTTCGCTGAGCTTGATCGTCTTCCGGAATCCCAGAAAGTACCTACATTTCATAAACATGAAATGCTTTAGTCATACGGTATTTAAAACGCATCTAAACGAGTCCGGAAAACAAAACTGCTCAAAATATACATTTTTGTACAGGGTCCACCGTAAATTACGGTAGTCCTTGTTTTGATCTGTTTCCACCGTAAATCAGGAGTGTTTCACCGTAAATCATTTCAGGTCCACCGTAAATTACGGTGGCACCGTAATTTACGGTGGCACCTGCATCCCACCTTTTCAATTTGCCGTAATTTGACACGAAATCTTTCGTATCTTTCAAACCGCTTATCCGTTTGACCTACCGTTTCTTCCTGCATGTTTGTAATTTGATTCTCCATCATATGGAGTTAAAATCCGACATCCGGCTTGATAAAATTCAAGACTTTTAAGTCTTCGGCTTATTAGTCTTTTACCAAATTTTGACCCGGTTATGCATTTTATCAAACAAACGTATTTATTTGATTCCTATATTTCATACACCTCATCAAATAATTGTGATATACCATATTAGGTTCTAATCATAGGTTTATTGCACAAATTAAACCCGTTTTCACTAGTATGCTTATTTTGACCCGTTAAGGATATTTTAAGCACTTTTAAGCTCAATTTCGCTTTCAATCTAATCTAGCGTTGTAATCTATATCTCTTATCTAGTACTCTTCCATCACAACTAAATGCGTGTTGGATTTAAAGTAGATATCTATGTGTTCCGAATTTATACCTCTTGAAATATCATTTTACGGCAAAGACTCATATGGAGTCTTTTGACCCAAGAATTTCATCTTTCACTATACGTACTCGTTCTAAACTTTTGTTTAATCATAAGACTCCTTTCCAAACAACCTCTAAGAGTTGTTTGTTCAATTTAGCCTACAAGGGCGTTTTGGTCGATTTTGGTCCTTCTTTTACATTGAAGGGCTATCACCAATTATTCGACCAAATTAGCACTTTTACATACATCATAAATAAGCGTACCTGGCTCGGATCAACAAATAGACCCGATTTTAATACCTTGCTTTATATTCGCTAATTAAGAACGATGCGAATATCCATTGGATATCTATTCCTGTAAGCATATGACTCGACAAAAGAATCATTAGTCTATATAGTCAAAAGGTGTTGTCTACACCTTTTGACCCGTTTGGCCGAATTGACCGTTTATCTTTGCGAGATGATATTTATTATCATCTCCTCTACATGACTCGTTCCGTTTAACATCGTACGGTCATTTTAACTTATAAACCGTTTATTACTTTCGACATAATATGATCGAATTATCGATTTACTTCTTTTTAACCATTATTACGGTTTCTTTCATCTTTGATTATCTTGTTCCGTTTGACTACACGACGGAACATCATATTTCAATTGTTTAGATATCTCATTCGTAAATTATATGATGAGAAAATATTCCACAATTTAAGACTAGTGTAAGCTATACTTACCTTGCATCCGAATTATGCTTTTTCCGCCATTCTTGCTTCGTTTGACCCGCTTCCTTTCCAAGCCTCCACCTAGCTTGTCAAGCGTCAAACTATCATCATAATTCGTAAGACGGTTATATTAGTCATCATTAATTATGACTATTCCATCTTACATATTTTCTATCACAAATACCATTCGATCTTATTAATGGTCGGTTTGACTATTTAAAAGCCAAATCACCAATTAACACATATGATTGCACTATCAAGTTCACAAGACTCAATTAGGCGCATTATCAACACTTAGTTCTCATTTAGGCATTGTAACAAACACCTAATGGGCATGATTCTACACATTTGCTAACTAGTTCATAATTAGTCATTTTTACCAAGATTAACATCAAGATTCAACCATTATCATGTATGATCAAATACACAAACTTGCAATTTGTTCAAGTATATTGCATCTACTATCACTTATGATGATTTCTAACACAACTATATTATCATCTTTTCTACATAATCAAAACCCACTTGACACATGAGTATATGATTATGAATTCACAACAATGAACATCAATTCAACAATTACATGGCTAGGGTGTACTACTAGACATAGTTTCATCCCTAATTTCATCCAAACAACATACATGCAAGCTTAGATTCGAATTCTCTAGGTTTGCTCAGAATTTCAACTAGAGATTTTCCAAGAAATTTACATACCTCGTGACTCCTTTTTCAATGGAGATCACTAATTCATACTCGGATTTTGATTTGGACTTGATTTACCCCTTCAATTTGATGAAATTGTGTTGATTAGGGTTTGAGCTCTCTAAGAGCTTCTCCTGGCCATTCTCACGCACGCACACACTCTTGTGTGTGTGTTTTTGTGTTTTATTTTTAAGTTTATAATTCCCATTTCAAGTTACCCGGCTTTGGTCCCTCGTGTTTGGTTAGTTATTAATTAGATCACAACCTGATTATTTCCAATAATATTCCCACTTATTAACTAGGTTTAATATTCCTAGTTAACTTAGCGGGTTCAGGAATATTTATGACTAAGTTTATTTTAGGTCCCGTTAACTCGGGCCTTCTAAGCTTCTATTTCTTAAAAGCTTTTATTCACTTTTTATTTATTATTAGGATTAATTATTTAAATCCTAATATTTACCGGGTAAATTTTACCACTAACGGTATTTTACCCGTCTTTACTATTAACGTGGTTTGATTACCAAAGCCGTTTTCGGGGTGTTACATATGTACCCTGTCTCCACCACGGTCCAATACTCTTTAGATCTGAGAAGATTTTCCATTACCAAGCTCCAGTGATCGTAATCACCATCAAACCGAGGAACACATGGAGATTGGAAACTGTTTCCTTCTTCAGCCATCGCTCAAAAGTTCTCTCTCACTTGAAAAATATTGAAGGGCTCTGATACCACTTTAAAGAGCTCAAGTAACATGAAAAAGTACGCAATGTTTTTCAATACTTTATTCAATCAATTGGGGCTATATATAGCCTACAAGAAAAACGACTCAAACAGAAAAAATAGGAACTAATAAAACAAATACGACTTATTCAGATGAAACGTTCAACATGAACGTTGACACAACTGACTCCTAAGACTTAGGCCAAATAGCCGTTATTCAAAGATAGACTCCAACATAATTAACTTACCAAAGGTCGGTGCAAAAAAGCCTCTAAAGTTTTGAACTTGACCAAAAGTTCCCCTAACAGAAAGACAAAACAACCCCTAAACTTTTGAAATTAACATTTACACCCTTACCCTTTCTAAGAACTTTATAAATTATCATTTTCACCCCCCTTGAGTTCTAACTTTTCAAATTTGCCCCCATATTTCATTCTTTAGCTTAAAAGAAAAAAAAAACTATTTTTCTCACGTGGTTATTATTATGTACGTGTCGATGTATATTCGTGTTTCGACGTAAATCTTTACAGAAACGAGTAGGGCCAAATATATTCTTGTTTTTTATGTATGTTTTCAATTGGTCTACGTTTTGACATTTTAAAATAAGTGTCTGGATAAATTCATGTTTCAACATAAACGATACAAATTCACGTTTCAACATTTTTTTTTTTTTGCAGGTAATGAGTTTGGGCAAATATAATGCATTTTCACGCTTATTTTTGCGTACGTTTTTTTGTTGGTCTACGTTTTGACGTAAACTATGTTCGGAAACGAGTCTAGTCAAATATAATACTTTTTCATTCGATTGTATAAATTCTAGTTATTGTACTTTTTGACGCCTCTAAGTGTTAATGCGAATGTAAGGTGATGTAATGGTTAGGTGGAACGCTCACTAAACGAACCAACTCGGGTTCGATTCCGTTTCTTTTGTAATAATGATGCTTTAGATCAGATACGTTGAAAGACGTGTTTTCATATGGTTAATCCATTACATAATGTGTCGCCGACTATAAACAACTAACGCATCGCCCCCACAACGCACGACTTATGACAACTATCTAGTATCAGTGTTTAACAAATGGATTAACTATCCTTATATATTTTATTTGTTTTAATAACATTATATATGCTTTTAGACATATATTTTAGAATTATGGATCATTTCTCTTAATTTAAATATAGTAGTTTATTGTTTTTTTCTCGACATTCCCATATAAGTTTCGTTCAAAAGGAATTTGTACCTAAAATAAAGTGTTGTTTTTCTGTAGAGTAAATTACGATTTTAGCCCCTGTGGTTATATCATTTTTACCCAAAAAATAATATTTTAATATCTGAGCCCCCAACGTCTTTTTTTTCTAACCATTTTGGCCTCTAACACTAACCCATCCATTTACTTTTA